>CM053165.1:9075462-10399628 GCA_028571685.1 Heterohyrax brucei | reverse complement strand
GCAGTTCTGCTCACTGCTATAGAGTTACTGTGAGTCAGAACTGACTCAGTGGCATTAGGCTTGGGTTTGAGTTTTTTAGTATTTTGTTATAGGCCAAATTAAACAGAAGTCCATACAAACATAAATAAATAACAAAATAAACAAATACACGTACACAGGGCAAGGATAACATTTTACCTAGTTCCACAATCAACGACCAAGGAAGCAGCAGTCAGCAAATCAAATGACAAATTGCACTGGGCAAATCTGCTGCAAAAGACCTCTTTAAAGTGTTAAAAAGCAAACATGCCACTTGATGGCACTTGGCTTGGCTTGGCTACTTTAAGCATTCAGGTGTGCCCGACTCGAGTCCTGCTGTTTCCAATATCCTCGTATGCATGTGAAATCTGGACAATTAATAAAAATGATTGAAGAAGATGCTTTTGAATTATGATGTTGATAAAGAATACTGAATATACCAATATGTTCAGTATACATATACTGGACTGCCAGAAGACTGAATAAATTTGTCCTGGAAGAAGCACAGGTAGAATGCTCCTTAGAAGAAGAGATAACAAGGTTTTGTTTCACATACATTGGACATGCTATCAGGAGGGAGCAGTCCCTGGAGAAGAACATCATACTCAGTGAATTAGAGTGTAGTAAAAAAGAGGATGACTCTCAGTGAGATGGTTGCTACAATTAACTCAAATGTAACAGCAGTTGTGAGGACGTCATAGGACTGGGCAGTTTCATCTTACTGTATACAGGTTCATTATGGGCCAGAAGGACTGAACAGCAACTTAAAACAACAACAGTGAAGGATGTCTTAGTTATTTAGTGCTGCTATGACAGAAATACTACAAGAAGATGACTTTAACAAGCATGAATTTATTCTCTCACAGCCTAGTAGGCTAGAAGTCCTAAATTCAGCACACCAGGTCCAGGGAAAGGCTTTTTCTCTGTTAGCTCTGGAGGAAGGTCCTTGTCATCAATCTTCCCCTGGTTTGGGAGCTTCTCAGCACAAAAATCTTAGGTCCAAAGGATGTGCTCTGCTCCTGGCATTACTTTCTGGGTAGCATGAGATCCCCCTATCTTTCGGCATACTTTACTTTTTTATCTCTCAAGAGAGATTGACTCAAGATACAACCTAATTTGTAGATTGAATCCTAACATAACTGCCTCTAATCCTGCCTCATTAACCTGACAGAGACAAGATTTACAACACATAGGAAAATCACATCAGATGATAAAATAGTTTAGTTACACAATACTGGAAATCATGGCCTGGCAACATAGACACAGACTTTGGGAGACACAATTCAGTCCATAATGGGGGCAAGAGACAATTCTTCATTGCAGAATAAGTCCAAATATAATAAGAATAGAAGAAAATAAAATGAATTAGAAAATCACAATTATAGCATCACAGTAATAATTACTTCAGACAATTGGTCCCCACAGTGGTAGGACATTGATGGATGCTATAATTAGTGGGTGAAAGTGTAAGGATAACGTGATATATGCATGTCAAAGTAGTTGTTTAGTTGATTCCAACTCATGGTGTGTTTAAGTACAATACAAGGAAACATTGCCCATTCCTGTGCCATCCTCACAACTGACAGCATGTTCAAGTCCGTGGTTGTGGTTACTATATCTCCCATGCTTTTGCTGGCCATTTGCAACACTAAACATGTTGATCTCCTCCGGCAATTGATTCCTGCTGCTATTTCCAAATCAAGCATGTAGGATAATATTCTGTTATGACTTACAAGGTTTTCACTGGCTAATTTTAAATGTCAATCTCCAGGCTTTTCTCTTAATCTTAGTCTGGAAACCCCAGTGTTATCTGTCCACTGTAGGTTACCCTGCTTGTATTTGAAATACTGATGGCATGACTTCCAGCATCACGGCAAATCATAAGCTACCACAGTGTAACAAACTGACAGGTGGGCAGTAGAGTATCAAAAAGTAAAATAACAAAGTATATCTCCTGAGATAGACATTTATGAATTACTAAATATCTATGTCTACCAAAGAGTAAATTTAGGGGGTGGAACCAACATGGCAATGTAGACAGATACACCATCTTGACCCTCTGCAGCAAAGACGTGAAACACTAAGTAAAAGAGTTAATAAACGCCAGTCCTGGACCCCTAAGCACCAAATGAAGGGATAAAGAACTAAATCAAACACAGAATGGAATAAAAAACTGATAAAAAACAGAATGAGGCAATCGCTTGCCAACTGACATAGCACAGAGTTTCTACCTTGGAAACATAGTCAGCAACAACACTGGACAGAAAATATATGGGGAGGCAACTTCATGGAGCTCCCAATAGGAGACACAGTACCCGGTAACCAGAGAAATATGCTTTCCCACCCCTCCCCCATCTGTCCTTATGCCATCTCCACCCCTTCCTGATGGGTCACATTGCATTGCCTTGGCTAGAGAGCCATTAGCCATCTGACACCCCATGTTTTCCCAGCTCCCATGGCTTGAATCCCACCACACCACTTTTTTTTCCTCCTTTTCTTTCTCCCTTTCACCCCACCACATCCACCCCTTCTGATGGGCTATGTACACTACACTGCTTAGCTAAAGAGTCACCGGCTCCCTGACACTCCAGGTCCACTACACCCCTACTAGCTCACTCACATGGTGTCATTTTTTTTCCCTTTCTTCTCTTTCCCACCTAGTACTGTATGCAGCATCCCGCCCTCTTCCTGATAGGCCATACCATACCATATGGCTAGAGAACGACAAGCCTGCTGCCGCTCCAAGTTTTCCTCACTACTACCTAGCAGCTCCTGCCATGCTGCCATTTTTCTTTTTTTTAATGTGCTTTAAGTGCGTGTTTACAGTTCAAGGCAGTTTGACATACAAAAACTTACACATTGCTATGTGAACCTAGTTGTTTTCCCTGCAATGTTAAAGCTTATTCCTCTATTCCATACTGTATTTCCTGTATCCATTAAACCAGCTCCTGTTCTCTTCTGCCTTTTTATCTTGTCTCCAGACAGGAGCTTCATATTTAGTTTCATGTATGTGCTTGAACCAAGAAGTACACCCTTCATCAATATCATTTTATGTCTTACAGTCCAGTCTAATCTTTGTCTGAAGAGTTGGCTTCAGGAATGGCTCTAAGCTAACAGAGAGTCCGGGGGCCATATCTTCCAGGGACCCTCCAATCTGTCAGACCATCACGTCTGGTCTTATTACTAGAGCTTGAGCTCTGCACATGACTTTTTTCCCACTCTACAGTTTATTGTTTGTTGTTTTCCCTGTTGGGAAGTTGTCAGTGGTAGTCTGGCACCATGGAGTTCTTCTGGGCTCATGCTGATATAGTCTCTGGTTTTTGCATATGTGGCCTTTTCAGTCTCTCAGGTTCTTATTTTCCTTGTCTTTGGTATTCATTCTCCTTTGCTCCGGGTGATCTGGGACCCACGATGCTTCTTAGGTGGCTGATAGATAACTTCTAAGGACCCAGATGCCACTCACAATGCGAGATGCAGAACATTTCCTTAATAAACATTATTTTGCCAGTTGCCCTAGATGTCCCATGATACCATGGTCTCCAGACCCCAGTACCTGCTACTCTGTTCCTTGAAGTATATGGTTATATTCAGGAAACTTCCTAGCTTTCAATTCAGTCTACATGAGTTTACCTCTCCTATATTGTGTGTTGTCTTTCCCTTAACCTGAAAGAATTCTTACCTAGTATCTAGTTAGTGAATACCCCTCTCCCTCTCATTCCGTCCTCATAGCCATCAAAGACAATTTTCTTTTGTGTTTAAATTTTTTCTTGAGTCCATAAAATAGTGGTCTCACACAAGTTTTGTCCTTTTGAAACTAGGTAATTTTACCCAACATAAGGCCTTCCAGATTCCTCAGTGTTATGAAATGTTGTACAGATTCATCACTGTTCTTTACTGTTATGTAGCATTCCAGTGTATGAATATACCACAAATTGTTTATCCACTCATCTGTTGATGGGTACTTAAATAGATTCCCTCTTTTTGCTACTGTGAACAGTGTCATAATGACAAAGCTGTGACAATTAGGTTCAGGAACTCATCCTAGAAAAAGTGCTATGTAGCCTATTGCTGAATATCACCATAGCCACCTTAGAAATACTCCACTTGGGAAGCTATGCACCAATGCTAGTGACTAGTCAACCATTCAAAGCAATTTTGGAACTATTTTTCTGAAACGGTCATCAGAGCTGTCATTGCATTATGCTTGATGTCCTGAATGTCATCAGAATATCCTCCTTTCAGTATTTCCTTTATCTTTCCTTCCTTTCCTTTATCTTTGGGAGCCAGATCAGGTGAGTAGGTAGTGTTCCAATGCAATTATTTACTCACTGGCTAAAAATTCCCTCACCATCAACGCCATGTGTGCTGGTACGTTGTCATGATTTAAGAGCCAAAAGTTGTTGGCAGAAAGTTCAGGTCATTTTTGTCTAACCTTTTCACACAACCTTTCCAGTACTTTCAAATAGTACATTTGGTTACTGTTTGTCCAGTTGGTACAAATTCATGATAAACAATACCTCTGATATCAGAAAAGATTAGCAACATCGTTTTAACTCTTAATTTGGACTGACAGAACTTGTTTTGGTCATGGAGAATTGATTGACTTTAATGCTTCATTTTAGGATCATATTGGTACACTCATGTTTCATTACCAGTTATAACATTCCCCCAAATATTGTCTCACCTCTCCAAAATGTCTTGGCAAACTTCAGGTCTGCTTCTGTTCATTGGTGAGCCCCTTTGGACTATTTTTGCACACACCTTTCTTATGCTAAGACTTTCAGTTGAGATTTTCCTTAGTATTTCTCTGTTGATGTTTACTTGGTCTGCTATACTGCTCCCAGTCAGCTGATGATTTTGATGCAAAATTTGATGAACTTTTATAATGTTTGAATAAGTTCTGCTCATTACTGGCCACTCTGGCCTCTTTTCATCAGTGATGCTTTCTCTCATCTCAGAAACAACATTTAATTCATTTGCCCACTGGCATTTTCCTCATGGCATTATCCCTATAAACTTGGACTAACCTGTCCATGATTTCATTTCCACTTTTTCCTGGTTTAACAAGAAATTTATTCTTTGCTCATTGCTGTAATTCAAGCTTTGATACTCTCGCAACATCACACAAAAACTCACAACAAAAATAATGAATGTCACTCAGCAAGACACTGCCACATGTTAACATGAATGTAATTGTGAGACACTGATATACCAAGATTATGAAACATTACCCAGTTGCTTGTACAGTGCTGCCAACATAAGTGCACACCAGCAAAGTTTGTGAACTTAATTGTCAGACCTTGTATATATAATTAATTCACTTGTTTTTTCGAATCTTTGTTGTAAGAGGGACCACAAACTATGTCTAACTCTTCTATTATCTCGCCTCCTGCCTTTTTTTTTCTTGCTTTTTAAAAGTTTTGGAGGTGAGGAGGCAGAGCCAAGATGGAGGTCTAGACACATGTCTCCTCAATTCCCTCTGAAAACTAAAGCCTGGGTTGATAACTGAACAGAACACTCTCAACATCCAAGGAGTTCTGCAACATGCCATAGGGTTGTCAGATTGGACTACATGGCACTAAATATGAAACTACCTTTTTCTGATGAGGCAATGCACACTGAGTCCCACTCCTGCTGACTCACTGCTTTGGCAGACTGCAGATACTGAAGCTTTTTACCTTTTTTTTTCTTATCTGGGAAGTGGGGGATGGCATGAGCCAGCAAATACACTGAACAGCAGTGCTAACGTATACAGTATATACCACAGCAAAGAGACAGTATGTGGGATAGCCACGTTTCGACTGCCTGGCTGCTGACTAAGAGATCAGTGCCCCCCCCCACCCTCTGTTTTTGGAACTCCTCCATAGATTATGCTGTTTTGCAGCAGGAAGGGCAGTTCAGCCAAGATGCCATCTTGGTCAGCTGGGAGGTGGTGTCACCCAGCAGGAGGCCTTAGCAGGGGGTAGTTCCCAAGGTGAGAAGCAGTGGCAGTCTAAAAACACTTTTCCAGCTGAAAGTCTGTGTTTCGCACAGTGTAACCTTATGAGTAGGGCTAGGCTGAGGATGACAGCAAGTTTGTAAATCCTCCCTACTTTGAACTACGTCACAGCATATGGGAACACCAGAAGAGGTGCTTCCATTGTCAGCCAGAAGGTGGGGCAGGGCCTGCCACACCTGATGGTCTGACTGATTTTGGCAGCTGTCAAATACCTCCTAAATTTTTAAAATGAGATTGACTGGAAAAATAACTGCTGAGCAGACTGGCTGCATCTCTACCAGCCTTTAGTGACCTACATCATAGGCTTGGTTGATGGTACGCAAATTAATTCATAAGAGGGGCACTGTCTTTGCCAAGTAGGAGGTAGAGCCTACTACATCAGAGAGTCCACTGGGGCTAGTCACTAGATTACACAGAGGCAGCTAGTGACCAGCACCCCTTTCAGAACTATGCCACAGCTCCTGTCGAAGTAACACCAGAGAAAATAAGAAGTCTCTAGATAGCCAGAATGCAAAAGCCATCTCTAACCATTTAAAGAAACAGCCCATCATAGCTCCAGAAAACTTCCAAAATAAAGACCCCCAAAATTCCCCAGATGAAGAAGCCTGTCTGAAACTATCAGACGTTGAGTATAAAAGAATTAAATATAGAACCTGATAGATAGAACCCTCCTAGAGATTAAACAAAACACATCAAAAATAGAGCAAGCTATTTAAACTGACAGAAAATGAACAATCTGAAATCCAGCAGATACAAAACAAAATTACAGAATTTGACAATTGAATCCAAAGTCAAAACAGTAGAATTCAGGAAATAGAAGTCAGACTTTGTGACCTTGAAGACAGACCACTGACACCAGCATTTATGAGGAAAAATCAGAAAAAAAGAAAAAAAAAATGAAGACACATTAAGAAAGATGTGGGACTCTACTAAGAGGAATAATCCATGAGTAACTGGAGTTCCTGAACAGTGAGGGGTAGCTGAAAACACAGAGAGTATTGTTGTTGAGTTGCTGACAGAAAACTTCCCTGAAATCACGAAAGAAGGCAACATAGATACCAAGACATGTGTCAAACACAACAAAAACTAGATCCCAAAAGAAAAACAACAAAATATATTATAATCAAGCTTAATAAAATGAAACATAAACAGATTCTTCTAAAGGCACCAAGGCTCAAAGCAAAGACAACATCCAGAGAGAAAGCCTGTAGGCTTTTGTCTGACTTCTCAGCAGAATGATGTTGGCACACAGGCAGTGGGATGGTACATTCAAAGCCTTGAAGGAGAAGAACTTCCAACCAAGAATTATATATCTTGCAACATTGTCTCTCAAGTATGAAGATGAGATTAAGATTCACAGATAAGCAGAAGCTGACAGACTATAAAAACAAAACAAAACTAAAAAAAATACTGAAAGAAGCTTTTTGCTTAGAAAAACAAAACCATTAAGTGTATGTTTAAGGAGGCAATGCAGGACAGAGCATCCAGAATCCTAATCAGTTAGGGAAGTCACAAAGCTCAATCAGAGCTACAATATTAAAAGAAGGGAAGCAGTGATCATATCGTGAAAACTACGACACCATCACACTAAAAAGAGGGATACACTACAGTAGTTACATTCTTTCAGATGGGGAGGCAGTTAAACAGACACGTCAAAGTTAAAATTGAGTTTAAACTTAGACTATTAAGTGGGAACATTGGAGTATCTGCAAAGCACAATAACAACACAACATATCAAACAAGAAATGTAACACAGGAGTCTCAACAAATACAAAACCAACACTGAAAAATATGAAAAGTCAACCCACAAAGAAGAATGACCCAGAACAGAATATCAAGAGCAACATAGAAAACACCAACAGGAAAATCAACACACCAAAATGACAACACTAAACACATACCTATCAATAATTACACTAAATGTAAACAGACTGAATGCTCCAGTAAAGTGACAGTGAGTAATGTCCTGTACAAAAGACACAATCCATCTATATGTTGCTTAGAAGAAACACACCTTAGACTTAAAGATACACACAAACTGAAAATTAAAGGATGGAATCACATACACCAGGTGAACAATAGACTAAGAGGAGTAAGTGTGGCAATACTAATCTCAGATAAAACAGATAAAATCCACCGCTGTGGACAAGGATGGTCACTATTTACTGCTAAAAGGTTCAATATACAAGTAGTACTTAACAGTATTAAATATTTATGCACCCAATACCAGAGTATCAAAGTACATCAAATAAACACTGACTACACTAAAAAATGAGATAGATTACTCCACAATAATAGTTGAAGACTTCAACATTCCACTTTTAGTAATGGACTGATCATCTGGAAAAAAAGCTCGGTAAAGACACAGAAGATCTTATTGCACCAATTAGCCTATTAGACCTCACTGACATATACAGAACTTTTATCTACCAACAGACAAATACACCTTCTTCTCAAATCCACATGGAACATTTGCCAGAATAAACTATGCTGTAGGACATAAAGCAAATCTCAACAAAATCCAATCCATTGAATTGTTGCAAAGCATCTTCTTGGACCATAAAGCTGTAAAAGTCAAAATCAATAACAGAAAAAAATAGATAGAAATTGGAACTCATGGAAACTGAACAACATGTTGTCCAAAAAACCATGGGGTATAGAAGAAATTAAGGATGAAATAAAAAAATTATGAATCAAATAAGAATGAAAACATGTCCTATGAGAACCTATGGGAATATAGTCAAAGTAGTGCTCAGAGGTCAATTTACCTCTATAAATACACTCAACTGGAAAGAAGAAAGGACCCAAACCAAGGAACTAAACCTACAATGTGAACAAGTAGAAAAAGAGCAACACAGGAATCCCTCAGGCACCAGAAGAAAACAGACAATAAAGATTAGAGCAGAACTAAATGAATGAGCGAATACAAGAACAATTAAAAAAAAAAAAAAAACCAAAAGCTGGTTTTTTGAAAAGATCAACAAAATTGATAAGCCATTGGCTAAACGTGCCAAAGAAAAATAGGAGGGGGAACAAATAACC
Organism: Heterohyrax brucei; assembly: GCA_028571685.1. NCBI lineage: Eukaryota > Metazoa > Chordata > Mammalia > Hyracoidea > Procaviidae > Heterohyrax > Heterohyrax brucei. The sequence continues at coordinate 10,390,570 of CM053165.1, read as the reverse complement.
CAAGTAAGAAATGAGATGGGAGATGTCATAACAGAACCAACTGAAATCAACAGTATCATAATAGAATACTACCAAAGACTGTACTCTAACAGATTTGAAAACCTAGAGGAAATGGACAAATTTCTGAATTCATATCACCAACCAAAATTAATGCAATGAGAAGTAGAAAAACTTAATAAACCCACCACAAAAGAAGAGATTGAAAAAGTCATCAAAACATTACCAACCAAAAGTAGTGGCCCAGATGGCTTCACCAAAGCATTCTACCAAACTTTTAGAGAAGAGTTAACTCTGATACTACTAGACTATTTTACAGCACAGACAGGGATGGAATACTCCCAAATTCATTCTAAGAAACCAGCATAACTGTGATGCCAAAGCCAGGGAAAGATGACACGAAAAGGAAAATTACAGCCCAGTGTCACTCGTGAACCTAGATGCAGAAGTCTTCAAAAAAATCTTTGCCAATAGAACTCAACAACATATTTTAAAAAAAAACATCATTGTGACCACATTGGATTCATATTGGTGATGCAAGGCTGGTTCAACATCATACAAACAATTAATGTGACTCGATGGCACTTGGCTTGGCACATAAATAACACAAAAGATAAGAATCACCTGATTTTGTCAGTTGATGCAGAAAAGGCCTTCAACAAAGTCCAACACCCATTCATGCTAAAAGCTCTTAGCAAAATAGGAATAGAAGGGAAATTTCTCAGTGCAATAAGGGGCATCTATGCAAAGCCAAAAGCTTACATCATGCTGAACAGAGAGAGATTGAAAGAATTCCCTATGAGAACAGAAACTAGACAACAATGCCCACTCTCACCACTTCTATTCAATATTGTACCAGAAATTTGGCCCAGAGCAATTAAGACAAAGAAACAAAGGGCACTTGTATTTGCAAATAAGAAGCAAGTATCTCCCTATTTGAAGATGATATGATTGTATACACAGAGAATCATAAAGGATCCCTAAGTAAACTACTTGAACTGATAGAAGAGTTCAAAGTATCAAGATGTAACATAAGCAGAAGTAAATCAGTAGGATTCCTTTACATTAACAAGGAGATCTTCAAAGAAGAAATCACCAAATCAATATCATTTACCTTAGTCCCCAAGAAGATAAAACGAACTAGAGAGATCTATACAAAGAGAACTACAAGATAGTACTGCAAGAAATCAAGACAGACTTACGTAAGCGGGGAAACCTATTCTGCTAATGGATAAGAAGACTTAACAGTGTGAAAATGTGTATTTTACCCAAAACAATCTACATATACAATACAATCCCAATACAAATTCCAGTGACTTTTTCTTTTTTTCATGAGATGGAAAAACAAATCACCAACTTTGTTTGGAAAGGGAGGAAACCTCAGATAAGCAAAGCACTAGTCAAGAAGAGGAACACAGTAGGAGGCCTCTCACTATCAGAACTTAGAACCTATTACACTGCCACAGTAGTCAAAATTGCCTGGTACTGGCACAAAAGAGACATACAGATCAATGGAACAGATTTGAGACCCCAGAAGCACCACCATCCTCTTATGAAAAGCTGATATTCGACAAAGTCCCTAAGATCATAAACTGGGGTAAAAACAGCCTCTTTAAGAAATGGTGCTGCCCAAATTGACTATCCATTTGCCAAAAAATGAAAGACCCATATTTCATACCTGACACAAAAACTAACTCAAATTGGATCAAATACCTAAATATCAAACCTAAACCAATAAAGATTATGCAAGAAATACTAGTCAATAATGATGTTTTAAAACATAACTTAGACAGACTTCAAAATCTGACAAAACACAACCAACAGAACAGAAAATAGATAAATGGAAACTACTAAGAATCAAACATTTTTGCTCTTCCAAAGACTTTATCAAAAGAATTAAGGGGGGCGGAGGCAAGATGGCAGACTAAGCACACGTCTCCTTATATCCCTCTGGAAACCAAGACCTGAATTGACAATCAAACAGAGCCTTCTGATCACCTAATCAGCCTCAGGACACAGCACAGAGCTGTTAACTGGGACTTCATAACACTCAGCGAAAAACTTCCTCTCTTTCACTGACTCCCGCTCCTGGCTAGCCCCGGCTCTCACAGACGGAAGGTAAACGGACCAGTTTGACTTTTTTTTTCCTCTGTCTGGCTGGTGGGCGGAGCTGGGTCTTGCCTGGTGGCTGGACTCAAACGCACTGCTGGGGGTATAGGCAGGTGAAACTCCCATATTCTAAGAGCCAGGCTCGGGACTCTGTTAATCTAGCCACGTTGAGCCTTTCGTTTTGTAGCTGCCTCAGCGGGGTTTGTGTGGAGTTTTGCGGTCAGTGTGTGGGAAGCCATGTTGGTACCGAGATTTTAGCGGGACCTCGTTCTTGGCATGGGAGACAGCGCCTGCGAACGGGATAGCGCTTCTCTGACAGAAAAGTAGTGATTTTCCACAGTACTGCTTACGTTGGGGGTCCTGCAACAGAAGCAGAGGAATCACCATCTCTCGGCACCCTTAGCCACTTTGTCTGCTGCCTGTATGGAGGATGCCATCTTGGATACAGTGGCCTCAGCAGGATGTAATTCTTCGCTAGGGAGCCAAAGCTGCCCACAGGAGAGCGCTTTTCTATCACAAAACCAGTACTCAATGCAGTGTTGGCTAAGGCTAGGCCCTGTCAGCAGAGGCCACCAGAGCAGTAGCATTGCTGTATTCTGAACTACTTTGTTACCATCTGGGGTTGGACATAGTGGCGCTTATTTTGTCAGATGAGAAAAGGGACCTCTACACCTGAAAACCTAACTGACTTGTGAACTGGTCAGATATCTTTTGCTTTACACCTGAAGACAGCCTAGAGAAACATTTGCAATCCATCCTCACAGTACCTCTTCCAGCCTCTATATATTCACATGGGACCCAAAAAGCAACAGACAGTTGTGGCATACAAGCAATCACTCATGGCTTCAGAAGGCTCCCAAACAAAGCAACCAAGGAGTTTTCCAGATGAAGAAACTTTTATGAAAGCATCAGGAAGTGAATACAAATTGATTATATACAGAGCCCTTCTAGACCTTATACAAAATGCAGCAGAACAAAGTGAAAAATTAAGCAAGTTGTTTGATCTGATGGAACATCAGTACTCTGAAATCCAACAGATCAAGAAGAAAATCAAAGACGTAGAAACTTCCATGCAAAGCCAAGAAAACAGAATGGAACAAAATGGAAAACATAATTTCTGACTTGGAAGACAGCGCTACTAATGCCAGCATCTATGAGCAGAAATCAGAAAAAAGAAACAAGAAAAATGAAGAAACATTAAGAAGCATGTGGGATTCTTAAGAGGAACACCCTTCGATTAATTGGAGTCCCTGAGCAGGCTGAGACATCTGAGAACACACAGGGTATTGTTGCTGAGCTGCTGAAAGAAAACTTCCCAGAAACCATGAAGGAAGAGAATACAAACATCTCAGATGCATATCATACGCCACCCAATATAGATCTTAAAACAAAGACTCCAAGGAATATTATAATCAAGCTTAACAAAATGAAACATAAGCAGCAACTCTTAAAGGCAGCAAGACTCAAGGCAAGCTAACATTCAGAGGGAAACCCTGTAGGTTCTCGTCAGATTTCTCAGCAGAAACCGTGCTGGCACGGAGACAGTGGCTTGACACATACAAAGTCTTGAAGGAGAAGAACTTCCAACCAAGAATTATATATCCTGCAAAACTGTCTTTCAAATACGAAAATGAAATTAAGACATTCCCAGATAAACAGAAACTCAGAGACTTTGTAAAAACCAAACCGAAACTCCAAGACATACTGAAAGAAGTTCTTGGTTTTGGCTTAGAAGAACAAAACCACTAACTTTATATTTTAGAACGACACACTACTCAATACTCTACTCATTTAGGGAAGGCTCCAAAGTAAATCACAGCTTTGATATGGAAAGAAGCAATCCAGTGATCATCATGAAAGCTATGGTGTCATCATAATAAAAAGAGGGATGTACTACAGTCGTTATAGTCCTTCCAGATGGAGAGGAAGATGACAAGACTGGTAGTAATTAAAACTGTGTTTATAAATAGTTTATTCAGGGGGTTCATAGGGGCAGCTGTAAAGCACAACAAAGATGTATCATACCATTTCAAGAAATCTAATGCATGAGTCTCAACAACTATAAAACCAGCTCTGAAAAAGGTGAAAATTCACCTCACAATAAAAGAGTGTCCCAGAACAGACTAATAAGAACAACAGAGAAAACATCAACATAAAAATAAACATATCACAATGGCAGCAGTGAACACATACCTATCAACACTTACATTGAATGTGAATGGACTGAATGCTCCAGTAAAGAGACACTGAGTGTCATCTTGGATCAAAAGACACGACCCATCCATATGTTGTCTACAAGAAACTCACTTGAGACCTAAAGATAGGATCAAGCTGAAAATTAAAGGATGGAAGAATATATATGAAGCTAACAATGAACAAAGAAGAGCAGGGGTGGCAATTCTAATCTCAGACAAAATCAACTTTAATGTCAAATCCACCATCGTGGACAAAGATGGACACTATTTATTGCTGAAAGGTTCAGTACACAAGCAAGACTTAACTATATTAAATATTTATGCACCTAATGTCAGAGCACCTAAATATGTCGAAGAAACACTGACTACGCTCAAAAGAGAGTTAGATGACTCTATCATAATAGTGGGAGAATTTAACACTCCACTCTCATCACTAGACAGATCATCTAGAAAAAAGCTTAGTAAAGATATAAAAGACCTCGTTGACACAATTAACCAACTAAACCTCATTGATATATACAGAACTTTCCACCCATCAGCAGACAACTACACTTCTTCTCCAGTGCACATGGAACATTCTCCAGAATTGACCACGTGATAGGCCACAATGCAATGCTCAACAAAATCCATACCATTGAATTACTGCAAAGCATCTTCCCAGATCATAAAGCCATCAAATTTGAAATCGATAGCAGAAAAAACATAGAAAGTGGAACTCTTGGAAACTGAACATCTTGCTCAAAAAAAACATGGGTTATAGAGGAAATCAAGGATGAATTAAAGAAACTCGTGGATTCCAAAGAGAATGAAAACAGTTCCTACCAGAACCTATGGGATACAGCTAAAACAGTGCTCAGAGGTCTGTTTATCTCCATAAATGCACACATCTGGAAGGAAGAAAGAAACCAAATCAAAGGACTAACTCTACAGCTTGAACAAGTAGAAAGAGAACAACAGAGGAACCCCTCGGGCACCAGAAGAAAGGAGATCATAAAAATTAGAGCAGAGATAAATGAATTAGAAAATAGAAAAACAATTGAAAAAATTGAAAAGACCAAAAACTGTTTTTTTTGAAAAGATCAACAAAATTGATAAACCACTGGCTAAACTTACTAAAGAAAAGCAGGAAAGGAAACAAATAACCCAAATTAGAAATGAGAGGGGAATTGTTACCACAGATGCAACAGAAATCAAAAATATCATAACAGAATACTATGAAAGACTGTATTCTAACAAATTTGAAAACCTAGGGGAAATGGGCAAGTTCCTTGACTCATACCACCTACCCAAATTATCACAACGTGAAGCAGAACAACTTAATAAACCCATCACAAAGGAGGAGATTGAAAAGGTCATCAAAACACTGAGAACCAAAAACAGTCCGGGCCCAGATGGCTTCACGACAGAATTCTACCAAGCATTTAGAGAAGAGTTATCCCCAATGCTATTGAAACTACTTCGCAGTATAGAAAGGGATGGAGTACTCCCAAACTCATTCTATGAAGCCAGCATAACCCTGATACCTAAGCCAGGGAAAGATCCAACAAAGACAGAGAACTACAGACCGATATCACTCATGAACCTAGATGCAAAAATCTTCAACAAAATTCTTGCCAACAGAATACAACAACATATCAAGAAAATAATCCATCATGAACAAGTGGGATTCATACCAAGGATGCAAGGCTGGTTCAACATCAGGAAAACAATTAATGTGATAAACCACATAAATAACACAAAAGACAAGGATCACCTGATTTTGTCCATTGATGCCAAAAAGGCATTTGATAAAGTCCAACACCGATTCATGCTATAAACTCTTAGCAAAATGGGCATAGATGGCAAATTCCTCAACACAATAAGGGCCATTTATACAAAGCCAGTTGCCCACATCATCCTGAATGGAGAGAGACTGAAAGACTTTCCCTTGAGATCAGGAACTAGACAACGATGCCCACTCTCACCTCTCCTACTCTAGAAGTTCTAGCCTGAGCAATTAGACAAGACAAAGTAATAAAGGGCATCTACATCGGCAAAGAGGAAGTTAAAATCTCCCTGTTCGCAGATGATATGATTGTATATGCAGAGAACCCCAAGGAATCTATAAGTAAGCTACTCAAACTGATAGAAGAGTTCAGCAAGGTCTCAGGATACAAGATAAACGTAAGTAAATCAGTAGGTTTCCTTTATACCAACAACGAGACTGTTAAGGAGGAAATTATCAAATCAATACCATTTACGATAGCCCCTAAGAAGAGAAAGTATCTAGGAATTAATCTAACCAGAGAAACAACAGACCTTTACAAAGAGAACTACAAGCCCTTACTACAAGAAACTAAGGGAGACTTAGATTAATGGAAAAAACTACCCTGCTCATGGATAGGAAGACTTAACATTGTGAAAACGTCTACTTTACCCAAAGCAATTTATTTATATAATGCAATCCCAGTACAAGTTCCGGCATTATTTTTTAATGAGATGGAGAAACAAATCACCAATTTTGTTTGGAAAAGGAAGAAGCCCCGGGTAAGTAAGGTAAGTAGGGTACTACTAAAGAAGAAGAACACAATGGGAGGCCTCTCATGTCCCGACCTTAGAACATACTACACAGCCACAGTGGTCAAAACAGCCTGGTACTGGTACAAGAACAGACAGATCGATCAATGGAACAGAATTGAGACTCCAGAGATGACACCATCTGCCTATGAACAGTTGATATTCGACAAAGGTCCTAAGACATTAAACTGAGGTAAAAACAATATCTTCAACAAATAGTGTTGGCAAAATTGGATATCTATCTGCAATAAACTCAAACAAGATCCATATCTTACACCTTATACAAAAACCAACTCCAACTGGATAAAAGACCTAAATATCAAACCTAAAATGATAAAGCTCATCCAAGAAAAGGTAGGAACAACAATGGAAGTTTTAATACACAATGAGAACAGACTCCAAAATCTGTCAAAGAAACCTCAATCAACAGAAGAGAAAGTAGATAAATGGGAATTATTAAGAAGCAAACTCTTTTGCTCATCCAAAGACTTTATTAATAGAATTAAAAGAACACTCATAGAATGGGAAAAAATATTTGGCAACTCTATGTCAGACCGACGCCTGATCTCCATAACCTATAAGATACTACAAAATATCAACAGGGAGAAGATAAATGATCCAATTAAGCGATGGGCAAAGGAGATGGACAGACACTTCACTAAAGAGGAGATCCAGGCAGCCAAAAAACACATGCGGACATGTTCACGATCTTTAGCTATTAAAGAAATTCAAATCAAGACAACAATGAGACACCATCTCACCCCAACAAGATAGGCCATGATCCAGAAAACACAAAACAACAAATGCTGGAGAGGCTGTGGAGAAAGTGGAACCCTCCTACACTGTTGGTGGAGTTGCAAAATGGTCTAGCCTCTTTGGAAGACAATCTGGTGTTTCCTTAAAAAAATGGATACCGATATACCATTTGACCCAGTAATTATACTATTTGGAATATATCCTACAGAATCAAGGCCTTTCACACCAAGGGACACATGCACCAGAATGTTTATCGCAGCACAGTCCACGATAGCAAAAGGATGGAATCAACCCACATGCCCAACAATAGAAGAATGGATAGGTAAACTATGGTAGATATACTCAATGGAGCACTAGGCAATGACAAAGAATAACGATGATTCCTGGAAACATCTCCTAACCTGGTTTCAACTGGAAGACGTTATGTTGAGTGAAAGTACAGCGACAAAGGCACAAATACTGTATAAGACCTCTACGACAAGATCTCAAAAACAGACTTGTGTATAGAAGGAAAGACTCTTTGACAGCTGCAAGGGAAGTGAGGGAGGGCTTAGTTTAGACAGTTACTAGAAATCTAGTTGGGAGAAAGTGATGATAGCACACATTAGAAACAAGAACAACATTAAGTGGACTTCAGCATAACTTGAGTACTCCTTCAATCTTAACTCATTACTGCAAGGATAGAGTAGCTGGGGCGGGGGGCGGGGGACCATGCTCTTAGGTGAATTCCGGGCCAATTGGCACAACTAGCGTTTTGCCAAGACAGCTCTCTGCACCCCACATTGGTGAGTGGCGTCTGGGGCCTTAAAAGCTGCCAAGCTGCCATCCGAGGACACAGCAAATGGTCCCAACTCAGCAGGAACGGAGGCTCACCGAGGGCCAAAATGGCATGCGGTAAAGACAACCGAGAAGACAGAGAGACCCACAAGAGTGGGTGCCTACATCGACTTGGGACCGGAAGAACTGCATGGTGCCCGGCCACCACCAGCGATAGCCACGATGGAGCTCACAGAGAGGAGTCTCACTGGCAACACAAGAATAAAAAGTTGTGCATCATGAGATCTCCACTAAAAGACCTCAATTGATGGTCCAGCGGTTTGGGGGTTCCTCTGAGAGCATGGCTCCCGGCCCTGATGCTGCCGTTTCCCATAAATTATAACAAAGGTGTACTCTTTGGACAGGAATGGATTGGACTTGGCATTGCAGAGTGACCATATATTAGAAGCATTTTATGGTTCTATACAGCTATAGGATATCATCTTGCTGACCTCTGGCTGGAGGAAGGGCAGTGGATGGAGAGGAGGGGAAAGGAGGCTGTTGGGAGGATGAGACACGTATGGAGCAGAGAGGAATAGTGTGAAGTCACTGGACAGGGAGAGCAGTCGAAGCTGCATATAGGTGGGCATGTAAATTTATACGTGAATGTATATTTTCATTCATTCATGTTAAATAAAAATTAAAAAAAAAAAAAGAATTAAAAGACCACCTACAGAATGGGAAAAAATATTTGGCAACTACATGTCAGACCAATGTCTGATCTCCATAATAAACAAGGTACTACAAAATATGAACAAGAAAAAGGTAAATAACGTGATTAAGTGATGGGCAAAGGAGATGGTCAGTTGCTTCACCAAAGAGGACATCCAAGCAGCCAAAAGACCCGTGAGGAAATGCTTGTGATCATTAGCTATCAAAGAAATCCAAATCAAAACTTACAATGAGGTACCATCTCACCTCAGCAAGATTGGCTATGATCCAAAAAACACAAACAACAATTGCTGGAGAGGCTGTAGAGAGATTTGAATTCTCTGACACTTTTGGTAGGATTGCAAAATGGTACAACCTTTATAGACAACAATGTGACACTTCCTTAAGAAGTTGGAAATAGATATACCATTTTTTCCAGTAATCTCACTGAGTGGAATGTATCATACAGAATCAAGGGCAGTCACACAAACAGATACATGCCCACGAATTTTTATTGCAGCACAGTCCACAACAGCAAAAACATGGAATCAACCCAGATGCCCAACAACAGATGAACAGACAGACAAACTGTGGTACATATACTCAATGAGACACTACACAATGGTAAAGAATAATGGTGATTTTTGGAAGCATCTCATTGCCTGGTTTCAATTGGAAGAAGTTATGCTGAGTGAAATCAGTCAGCGGGAAAAAGATAAATATTGTATGAGTTCCCTACTACAAGGACTTAATAACAGACTTAAGTACAAAAGAAAAGACTCTTTGATGGCTGTAATGGTGGGGAGGGAGGGAGACGGCTGGTAGTATATTAGATAGTTGATAGAAATATGCTTGTTGAAGACACTGACAGCACACAGTAGAAAAATGATCAACTTAACTGGATGTCACCATAAACTGAAAACTCTTCTAATCCAGTGTTCACGGAACAGTCTCCAGAATAGATCACATCTTAGACCACAAAGCAATCCTCAACAAAAATTCAAAAAATAGAAATAGTACAGTGCATTCTGTCTGATCACAATTCCATGGAAGTAGAAATCAACAGAAAGATCAAAGGTAAAATACATTACATGTAAACTGAATAAAAGCTTGCTTTACAACAACTGGGTGGCAGAGAAAAAATTAAGAGGAAGTAAAAAGTTTCCTAGAATCAAATGAGAATGAAAATACGTATTATCAAAGCCATTGGAACACAGCAAAGGCAGTGCTCAGAGATCAGTTACAGCAAATAAACACATACATTGTACATGATGAAGGAGCCAAATAAAACTGATAGCCTTACAATGAAACCAGAGAAGAGGACAAAAAAAAAAAAAGGCACAAAGATACCAAAAGACAGGAAATGAAGACTAGAACAGAAATAAATGAAACAAACAATAGAGAAATAATAGAACGAATTAACAACAAGCTAGTTGGTGCCTAGCTACCGTCACTGACTCCTGTGACAGGAATCAGTTCTGGACAGAGTGGGAGAAAAACATAGAACAAAATTCAAATTCACACACACAGAGAAAAAGACTAGTCTTGTTGGTCTGACAGAGGCTACAGGAAGCTATAAGACTGTGGACTTTTAAACATTCTGCTAGCTAAGAACTGAAGGCCCTCCTGAAATCCATGTTTCAGCCAAAGTTTGGACAGGCCTATAAAACAAACAGTAACACATGTGAGGAATGTGCTTCTTATATCAATCAAGTGTATGAGACCAACTGGGCAACTCTTACCCAAAAGCAAAGAGGAGAAGGCAGAAAAGGACAGGAAAACTGGATGAAGGGGCACAGTGAACCTAGTGTGGAAGGCGAAAACAGGAGAGTGCCCTCATATTGTACAGATTACAACCAATATCAGAAAGAATTTGTATACAAATTTTTCAATGAGAAACAAGTCAGGACTGTAAACTTTGACATAAAACATAATGAAGTTAAAGAAAACAGTAACTTTACAACGGATAAACCTAGCATACAGCATTTTAAACAAAAAATCATCAGTTAGCATCTTATTGCTATAAGACATAACAGCATAAGCGCTTCCTGATATGATATTTTCAGAAGGGCATTCACCCCACTAGTATTCCTTCTAGATAACAAATAACCTCAACCTAATTGTGGAAAATATCATCAAATTAAAGTTGAGGGCAGCCTACAAAATGAGTGACCTCTGCCCTTCAAAAGTCTCAAGGTCATGAAGGATCTGGGAAGCCTTGTTACAGACTGGAGGAGACTAAGGATGCATGACAACTAAATGACTTGTGGAATTCTGGATTATATCCTAGAACAGAAAAAGAATCTGAGTGGAAAAACTAGGGACATCCAAGCAGAATCTTCAGATTAGTTAATGGTGTTGTAGTAATGACAATGTCTTAGTTTTGATTACTTCACTGCGGCTATGCAAGATGCTGAGAAGCCTTTAGTGATGCAGTGGTTAAGCTTTTGGCTGCTCACTCAAAAGGTTGGTCGTTCAAACTCTCTTGGTGGCTCCACAGGAGAAATAATTTACAATCTAATTGCCTAAAGATCACAGCCTAGGAAACACCATGGGGCAGTTCTACTCTCCCACATGGGGTCACTATGCATCAGAATGAATTCAACAACACCCAACAGAAACAACAATTTTAACACTAGGGTATCCTGCATGAAAGGTTTACAGGAAGCCTTTTGCAAGTCTAGAATTTTCTTAAAATAAAAAGGTAAAGCTAAAATTGAGCGGGAAGGTGGTGTTGGCAATTTTTCTGCATTATTTTGAGTGTTCCAGTTGTTACTGTCCAAGGGATGGAGGTCCAATCTCCTGTTGAAGAGTAAGGAGTCCCTAGCTTTAGTATTTATGACAGTGATTTTGCCACTGAGCCTCGCAACAGTGTGAATGACAGAGTTTTTTTGTTTTTGTTTTGTTTAAAAAAAAAAACTTTAATTGTGGTGATGTACACAAAACATAAGATCTGCCATTTTAACACTTCTTAAGTATACAATCTAGTGAAATTTTATACAATTGTCATGTTGTGCAACCATCAACACTATTCGTAAAACTTTTTCATCACCCCAACCAGAAACTCAATACATGCACCCTAGGCAATAACTCTCCACTTCTGCTTGCCTCCAACCACTGGCCACTAATCTACTTTGGTCTCTATGCATTTCCCTATTTTAGATATTTTTTGTAAGTGATGTCATACAGTATTTGTCCTTTTGTGTCTGAATTCATTCACTCAGCTTAAGGTTTTCAAAACTCATTCAGATTATAGCATGTATTAGAACTTTATTTCTCTATATATTTGAGCTACGTTTCATTCTATGAATATTACATTTTGTATATCCATTCATCTGTTGTTGGAGATCATGCTTGCTTGCTTGCTTGCTTTCTTAATAGATCAAGAAGCAGAGGTTGGGGGCAATAAATCAACTACTACAGGTAAATAACCAGAGGATGTACAATCTAAGTTTTCTACTTGAAGCCTAGCATGCTTGCTATGCCAGGCAGCTTACCAGGTTTTATTGTTTTTGTTTTTTAAACCTGGTTCTTGGAACCACTAAGGAATTGCCATCCTGGATTTAAATCTAAGCTGTTACTCTGTATTTCCTTAAATAAATTCCAAGTCATCTGGCTTTAACCTTGTATAGGTATGCCATAGGTCCAGTAAGATCTTATGCAGAATTTCTCTTCCTGTTAATTTTACAGTCTTTGGAAAGGGAAAGACATAAACTTTTCTTCATCTGTTACTGCATTTTAAAGAACCTCCAATGTTCTACAAGTTCGAAAGACTTATTTGCATGTATCTAGAAAGCTTCTGCTCATCCTTTTAAGTCTGCTTGTGCCTTGGCTGGCTGATCAGCCAACACAGCTACAGCTTGACAGGGTTGATTTAAGTTAGGAATTAGGGGCCAATTTAGGATTTCTAAATTTCAAAAGCAACTTCGATGGTGACAGTACTGTTGGCAAGGGAGGTGGGTTTGGGAGAGATATGAGCTTCTATTGAATGGGACTCAAACCTTCAATATTCATTCCCATGTTTTGATGCTGCAGTCTTGCTTACCACTGATACTAGATTTAATTCTGGGCCAGAGCCTGTGTATTGGAAGTCTGCTTGGGTAAAGAAAAAAAAAGTAAGAATTATTTGGTCAAAGTATCCTTCCTTCTGTTTCTCACAATATAGCTAAGTTGCTGAGGACAGTGCCTTTGTTGCAAACAAACAGGGAACCAACGAAAAATACTCAACAAGGATTTGAAAGATCTTGTTCTAATCTCTGGCAGTATGTTTGGGGCAAAGTATGTATGCGTTCTGGACTTCAGCTGTATCAACTAGAAAATGAGCAATTGAGGAGAAGGCAAAAAAGAAAACAAGGAGGAAGAATTACTCAGAGCATGCACAAGATCCATTCTGAGGTTACTTCAAGCTCCAAGCTTCTTAAATACGTATTTCAGTAGTTCACACCACATGTTTTTTGCTAGGTGCCATTGAATCAGTTTCAACTCATAGTAACTTCATGCACAACATACTAAACAGTGCCTTGTCCTGCACCATCCTCACAATCGTTGCTGTGTTTGAGCCTGTTGTTGCAGCACTGTGTCAATTCATTTCATTGAGTGTCTTCCTTTGTTCCTTAACTGTCTATTTTACTAAGCATGATGCTTTTCTCAGGATACTCACGTCTCCTGTTAACTTGACCAAAGTTTGTTAAGTAAACTCTTGCCAACATCACTTCTAAGGAGCGTTCTGGCCCTTCTTCTTCCAATGCGTATTTCTTTGTTATCTGTGCACACAAGGTTAGAGTAGGGTAATCAAAGGGTATGAGTGACCATCACAACATTCCCTCATAAAAGGATCCAATGAGAACAAAATACAAGATCTTGGGACCTCATTGCTGTTACCTAACAGAATTCCAGTGGCTTCACTTGCTGTGTGGTGGTTGTTAATATTTGGTTTAGCTCTTTATATCACCTTAGGCAGGTCTCAGCCTACAGTTTCTGCAACCATGCCCTGACTCTACCACAAACTTCCCCAGAGTGTGATCTTGTTGCCTTTGAATATTCCAGAAACTCCCACTCTCATTTTTTCCATGTTCTGCCATAATGTTCCTCACATTATTGTTGTGGAGGAAGATTCCCTTTTCCCAATTATCATGACCACCAGACAATGAGATGCTTCCTAATTCTATTTCCTTGCAACACATTTAATGCTCCAGCTTACTGTTTGAACTATTATGCCAGTTTCTGAAGGTTTCCAGTACCGAAGAAGGACAAAATAGACCTCTAAGGTTGAATCAGAAGGTAACATGAGTGGTGTCCCTAATTTTCCTTCTTCAGGAACTGTTGGCATGTCCTAGACTAGATGAAGACACTGCTATTCTTCTCCCCTCTGACACAGAGTCCACCTCCACAGGACAGGAGACATGGGTAGTTCAGTTCTTGGCAGAATGACATTGACTGGCCCTAGACTGAACATCCTTGAAGAGAGAATGTTTTTCTCCTTTGTTCCAAGACAGTTATGGTTTAAAAAGCTTAATGTGGTATCTCTAGAAGTATTAAAGGTAGATTTACCTTTTTTTGGAAAAATAATGAATAACTTTTGCATTTGCTTGCCAGCCATGCTCCACTCCCCTCCATTAGGCACCCTCACAAGCACTACCATGCCAATCGTATTCCACATATTATTGTAAAAAAGTTAACATAGCATGCTTACAAAATATCTCAAGGGGAGAGAGTGCAGACTGCCAAAAAAAAAAGCAGAAGGCACATGTTATTTGGTACTCATTTATGAACTCCAGCGTGTGATATGCAATCAATCAGGTGTGATTCAGTCTGAAGCAAAGTTACCCACTTCACGATGGTAGTTACCTACTGGGACAGAGTCAAATCTTATGATTCATGTAATATATGTATGTGTGTAATAGTATTGAGTCATGTCATGGATCGAATTGTGTCCTTCCAAAATAAGTGTAGCCATGTGGCTGCAACATGACTCCAATTATTTTGTGATTGTCCTCCATTTTGTGATTTTCCTGTGCCATATGTTAAAGCATTAGGGTGGGATTCTAAATCCCATAGGATTTACCTCCCTGCTCCACTGTAAAGGGAGTTTCCCTGGAGAATGGCTTGCCCCACCCTTAATTCTTTTGTCCTACAAGAGATAAAAGGAAAGACAAGCAAGCAGAGAACTGGGAACCTCACACCATCAAGCAAGAACCACTGGGAGAAGAGCGTGTCCTTCAGACTTGAGGTTTCTGTGCCAAGATGCTCCCTGGATGAAGACTGATACAATACTGGACTTTCCTCCAGAGCCTACAAGGGGGAAAGCCTTCCCCTGGAGTGGACATCTTGAATATGGACTTAGAGTGTCCTGGACTGTGTAACAAACTTTCCTTTGTTGAAGGGTCTGTGGTATTTCTGTTACAGCAGCACTAGCTGACTAAAACAAGTTGGTTCTGACTCATAGCAAGCATATAGGGCAGAGCAGAACTGCCCCATAGTGTTCCCAAGGAGTGGATGGTGGATTTAAGGTTAGTGGTTGAGCATCAGCAGTAATATGGCACCAACAGCTTTGTTGGGAGTTCCTCTTCAGGAAAAGCACAGCTTATGTTTATCTTACTATGACCCTGGTCTTGAAAGGGATTCTTGTGGGAGAGAATAAGGGAAGCAGACGGGTAACAGAAAGCTTTGTGGATTGTAATAGTTTTTGAGCTGGCTCAGTATGTGACCTTATATTATAAATATTAGCAGGAATAGGGAACAATACCTGACCTGAGATCTGTCCAGTTAGGTGACTGGGTGAGCAAGGAATTAGCTGGTGAGTTAGATGAAATATGGCAATGCCAAGAAAATGCCTGGTGTAGAAAAGGACCACATTTCATATTGTTATGCTTGATAGAAGGAGGTCTCCTGGGCAGGCTCCTAAAACTCCTGTAAGCCATTGCACCTGAGTTCCTCTGTTACAGTGGGGAAAGAAAAGGAGAGTCCCTGATCCCCAGGGACTGGTGAGAATCTGTTACTAGGCAATAAACTACATACTTTCCAGGAACATAAAAGAGAATGTAAAATGGAGTCTTTCTTGTTAGCACCAGACCACCTTCTGTTCTCTAAAGAGGTGGTTTTCCTGTGTCATGGAATGAATTGTGTTCCCCAGAAAATGTTTGTAGAAATTTGGCTAGCTGGTACTGATACGAAAACAGATACATAGATCAATGAAACAGAATTGAGAACCCAGATATAACATCATCTGCCTAGGAGCAGATGGTAGCTGACTAAGGTCTAAAGTTCACAAACTGGAGAAAAGACAGTCCTTTAACAAATGGTGATGACAAAACTGGATATCCACCTGCAAAAAAAGAGAAAAAAGAAAGAAACAAGATACATATCTCACACCACGCACAAAAACTAACTCAAAATTGATCAAAGACCTAAATATCAAATCTAAAACAATAAGACCAAGGAAGAAAAAGTAGTGGCAACACTAAGAGCCCTAATACATGGCATAAATAGACTTCATAATATGACTAGCAATGCACAAACCCCAGAAGAGGAAAGAGACAACAGGGAACTCCTAAGAATCAAACACTGATGTTCATCCAAAGACTTCCCCCAAAGAGAAAAAAGACTACCCACAGATAAGGAAAGAACTTTTGGCAACCACGAATTCAACTGTCATCTAGTTTCCATAATCTACAACGTACTGCAGAACCTCAACAAGAAGAAGACAAATAACCCTTCTGAAAAATGGGCAAAGGAAAGAAACAGGCACTTCACCAAAGAAGACATCCAAACAAACAGATATATGAAGAAATGCTCACAGTCATTAGCCATTAGAGAAATCCAAATAAATACTATAGTGACATACTATCTCACCCCAACAAGGATAGCATTAATCTGAAAAACACAAAATAATAAATGTTGGAGAGGGTATGGAGAGACTGGAACTCTTCTACACTGCTGGTGGGAATGTAAAATGGCACAACTTCGGAAATCATTTCAGCACTTTCTTAAAATCATAGAAATAGAAATATATGAACCAACAATTCTACTTCTTGGAATATATCATAGAGAAATAAGGGCTACCACACAACAGATACATGTACATGAATGTTTATTGCAGCACTGTCCACAATAGCAAAAAGATGGAATCAGCCTTGGTGCCCATCAACTATGGTACATTCACACAATGAAATGCTATGAAACAATAAAGAATAAAGATGATTTTAGGACACATAACAGAGGAATCTGGAAGTCATTGTGCTGAATGAAATTAATCAGCTACAAAAGGACAAATATTGTATGAGACCACTGTTATAAGGACTTAAGAAAAAGTTTAAACACAGAAGAAATAAGCTTTGATAGTTACAAGGGTAGACAGGTAAGGAGGAGGTATTTGTGGATGAGAGAGTAGATAGGAACTGGGTTAGGTGAAGGGGGTGAGAGAACACAGTAGAAGGGAAGTTAGCACAACTGGACTATACCAAAAGCTAAATATTTCTCTATATACAACCCAACATTTTGAAGGACAGAGTACTGGAGACAAGGTTCTGGGGATCAAAGTATCAGGGGAAATCCTGGCTAACTGACATAACCAAGTTTTTTTGAGGGGGGAGTATTCTGTGTGCTGCTTTTTGTTGGATGGTGTCTAGGGTCTTAGAAGCTATCAGGTGACCATCTAAGTGGCATCAATTGGTCCCAGTCCAACTGGGGCAGAGGAGAATCAAAGATATCAAAAGCATGAGGAAACTATGATCCCAGGAGACAGAAGGTACCGTATGATGCAGAGCTTATATGAACATGAGACCGGAAGAACTAGATAATACTCAGCCACCAGTATTGACTACTTTGACAGGGAACAAAACGTAAAGTCCCTGACGTAGTGGGAAGGAAATGGTTGTGCAAAACTATAACTCTCTGAAAAGACTGCGCTTAAAGGTCTGTCACACTGGAGAGTCCTCTGAGGACATGGCCCCAGGCTCTCTGTTGGGCTAGAGCTGAAACCAGTATGATGCCAACTCTTCAGACAACGATTGGGCTGGACTAGAGGATGAAGTGATGCTGACACAGAATGTGCTTCTGGGCTTGAACATATACATGAGGTTGTCTGAGCAGCTCCTGTCCAGATGCAAGATGAAAGGGTAGAGAGGGACAGGAGTTGGTTGAATGGATGGAGGGGATTATAGCAGGAGAAGGAGTGTGCTGGGGCTGGGGCAGTTGCAGTTTTATGGTGGTGTGTGTGCAGGGTTTCTTTTGTACTTTTAATCTTGATTTATTCATTATAGAGCATGCTCAATTTATCACCATCACAATAAACACGGGTGAAAAGAAGAAGAAAAATTATAATTATTCGTACAAAGAAAATCCTCACTTAATTTTTTTAAAGCAGATTTGACTTTTAATAATAGTGGTTTGGCAATCAGTAGACATAATCTGAGTTCTGTATTTTTATTTATTTTTCTTTTTTAAATTTTATTTATTCATTACAATAATTAAAATTTCTAACATCTATCAACTATCTCGTCTCTGATAAATCCTCTCTCTCACACACACACCTGTTAGCCATCAAAGTTTTATTCTCCTGTAGATAATTCTGTTTTTAAGTCCTTATAACAAGGGTCTCATTCATTATTTGTACTTTTGCTGCTGACTGATTTCCCTCAGCGTAATATCTTTCATTTGAAACCGTGTTATCTAAAATCATCATTTTTTTATCATAGCATGGTGTTGCAGTGATTATATGTATCATAGTTTATTGATCCATTCATCTGTTGATGAGAGTCTGAGTTGATTCCATCTTCTAGCTATTGCAGACGGTGCTGCAATAAGCATTCATGTACATGTGTCTGTTCAGATGACAGCCTTTGTTTCTGAAGGATAAATTCCTAACAGTGGAATTACTGGAGCAAATGGTATATCTATTTCCAGCTTTTTAAAGACACGCCAGATTGCTTTCCAAAGAGATTGTACCAATTTGCAATCCCACCATCAGTGTAGGAGAGTTCTAATCTCTCCACAACGTTTCTAGCATTTGCTGTCTTGTGTTTTTTGGATCATGGCCAGCCTTGCTGGGGTGAAATGATATCTCATTGTAGTTTTGATTTCTTTAATAGCTAGTGATTGTGAGTATTTTCTTGTGTCCTTTGGATGCCTGGATGTCCTCTCTAGTGAAGTGTCTGCTCATCTCCTTTGCCTTTCTATTAATTGGGTTACTTACCTTTTTCTTGTTGATATTTGAAAGAACCTTGTAGATTATGGAGATCAGACAACATTCCGACATGTAGTTGCAGAATATTTTTTCCCATTCTGTAGGTCATCTTTTAACTCTTTTGATAAAGCCTTTGCATGACCAACAGTGTTTGATTATTAGTAGTCCCCATTTATCTGTTTTCTATTCTGTTAACCGTGTTTTTGTTCATTAGATTTTGAAGTCTGTCTAAGCTGTGTATTAGAACATCCATCATTGATCCTATTTTTTCTTCTATAATTTTTATCATTTTAGGTTTGATATTTAAGTCTGTGATCCATTTAGAGTTAGTTTTTGTGTAAGGTGTGAGATATGGGTCTTGTTTGAGTTTTTTCCAAATGGCTATCCAAATTTTGTCAACACCATTTGTTGAAGAGACTTTTTTACCGCAGTTTACAATCTTAAGGCCTTTGTCAAATATCAGTTGTTCATAAGAGGATGGTAGCATCTCTGGGGTCTCTACTGTGTCCCTTTGGTCTATATGTTTCTCTTTGTACTAGTACCATCTCTGGGGTCTCTACTCTGTCCCGTTGGTCTATTTGTTTCTTTTTGTACTAGTACCAAGCTGTTTTGACTATTGTGGCAGTGTAGTAGGTTCTAAGGTCAGGTAATGGGGGCCTGTGTTCCTCTTCTGCAGTAGTGTTTTGCTAAGCCGGGGTTTCTTCCCTTTCCCAACAAAGTTGGTGGTATGTTTCTCCATCTCATTAAAAAATGACACTGAAATTTGTATTGGGATTGCATTGTATAAGTAGATTGCTTTAAGTAAAACAGATATTTTCACAATGTTAAGTCTTCCTAACCATGAGCAGGGTAGGTTTCTTCAATTTTGTAAGTCTTAAGGCCTTGTAGTTCTCTTTGTATAGGTCTCTTATTTCTCTAGCTAGATTTGTTCCTAGATATTTTATCTTCTTTGGGGCTGTAGTAAATGTTACTAATTTGGTGATTTCTTCTTTGGTGAACTCTTTGTTGGTATAAAGGACCCTACTGATTTGCTTATGTTTATCTTGTATCTCGATGTTTTGCTGAATTCCTCTGTTAGTTCAAGCAATTTCCTTCGGATTCTCTGAGTATACAATCACAATCTGTGAACAGGGAGATTTTCACTTCATTGCAGATATGGATGTCGTTTATCTCTTTGTCTTGTTTAACTGCTCTGGCTAGAATTTCTAGCATAATGTTAAATAGAATTGATGAGAGTGGGCATCCTTGTCTAGTTCCAATTCTCAAGAGGAATTCTGTCAGTCTTTCACCATTCAGGATGATGAAGGCAGTTTGCTTTGTGTAGATGTCACTAATTGCATTGAGAAATTTTCCCTCTATTCCTATTTCTCTGAGAGTTTTTAGCATGAACGGGTGCTGGACTTCGTCAAAAGCCTTTTCCACATCAATTGACAAAATCGGGTGATTCGTATTCTTTCTGCTATTTATGTGATTGGTCACATTAGTTGTTTTTCTGATGTTGAACCAGCTTTGCATCCCTGGAATGAGACCAACTTGATCATGATGAATATGTTTTTTGATACGCTGTTGAATTCTCTTGGCAAGGATTTTGGTGAAGATTTTTGCATCTAGGTTCAAGAATGATATTGATTTGTACTTTTCTTTTTTTTGCAGAATCTTTCCCTCGCTTTGGCCTCAGGGTTATGCCAGCTTCATAGAATGAATTTGGGACTATTCCATCCCTTACTATAGTGTGAAGTAGCCTCAATAGTATCAGAGTTGACTCTTCTCTAAATGCTTGGTAAGATTCTCTGGTGAAGCCATCTGGGCCAGGACTTTTTGTGGTTGGTATTTTTTTGATGACTTTTTCAATTTCTTCTTATGTGATAGATGTATTAAGTTTATCTACTTCCCCTTATGATAATCTTGGTGGATGACATGCGTGTAGAAATTTGTCCATTTCCCCCAGGTTTTTAAATCTCTTAGAGTACAGCCTTTCATAGCATTCTATTGTGACATTTTCCATTTCAGCTGGGTCTGTTGTAACGTGTCCCATCTCATTTCTTAAATGGGTTATTTGTATCTTCTGCTGTTTTCCTTTAGTAAGTTTAGCCAATAGTTTATCAATTTTGTTGATCTTTTCAAAGAATCAGCTTTCGGTTCTGTTATTTTGTTCAATTGTTGTTTTCCATTGATGGGTGAAAAGATCTGCATATGTTGATGAGGTCAAGTTGGTTGTTTGTCGCAGTAAGAGCTCCTGTATCTTTACTGAGCTTTATTCTGGGTGATCTATCCATTACTGAAAAGGCAGTGTTGAAGTCTCCAACTGTCACTGTGGAATGATCTATCTCATTTTTCAGTGTTGTCAGTGTTCATTCAATGTATTTAAATGGTCTGGTATTGGGTGCATAAATATTTAATATTGTTAAGTCCTGTTTGATTATTGAACCTTTCAGCAATATACACAATATCCACGATGGTGGATTTTACATTAAAATCTACTTTATCTGAGATTAGTATTTCCACACCTCCTCTTCTTTGTATGTTGTTAGCTTGATACACATTATTCCATCCTTTAATTTTCAGTTTATTCATATCTTCAAGTCCAAGGTGTGTTTCTTGTAAACAACATATAGCCGGATCATGTCTTTTGATCCAGGATGTCATTCACTGTCTATTTATTGCAGCTTTCAGTCTGTTTATATTCAGCGTAATTATTGATAGGTATGTGTTTAGTGCTATCATTTTGATGCAATTATTTTTGTGTTGGTGTTTTCTATATTGCTCTTAATATTCTCTTCTGGGTTATTCTTTATGGGTTGACTTTTAAGTGTTCAGTGTTGGTTTTGTGCTTGTTTAGACTCTTGTATTTTTTTGTTTTGATATGTTGCATTGTTATTTTGTTTTGCAGCTACTCCTATGATCCTCCTTAACATTCTAATCATTCTGCATAACTTTTTAACTTCCTCTCCATCTGGAAGGATTATAACTACTGTAGTATATCCCTCTTTTCAGTGTGATGGTGTCATAGTTTTCATGGTATGATCACTGATTCTCTTTTTTAAATATTGTATCTTTGATTGGGTTTTGTGACTACCCTGAGTAGGATTCTGGATGCTGTGCCCAGCATTGCTATCTTAAATATACACTTAATGGTTTTTTTTTTTTTTTTTTTAGCAAAGAGCTTCTTTCAGTATTCCTTGTAGTTTTGGTTTGGTTTTTACAAAGTCTCTAAGCTTCTCTCTATCTGCTAATGTTTTAATTTCACTGTCATATTTGATAGATAATATTGCAGAATACATACATTTTAGTTGGAAGTTTCTCTCCTTTAGGGCTTTAAATGTGTCATCCTACTGTTTTCTAGCCATCATCATTTTTGGTGCAAAGTCAGACATTCCCTCTGAATGTTAGCTTTGTTTTGAGCCATGCTGCCTTTAAATGCATCTGTTTATGTTTCATTTTATTAAACTTGATTATAGTATGTCTTGGTGTGTTTCTTTGGGGATCTGGTTTTTGTGGTGCTTAACATATATCTTGGATATCTGTGTTCTCTTTGTTCGTAATCTCAGGAATCTTTTCTGCCAGCATCTCTGTAACAATATCTCTGTTTTGTCATCTATCCCCCCTTGTTAAAGAACTCCAATTACTCGCACATTGTTCCTTTTAATAGAGTCTCACATGTTTCTTAATCCTTTTTCATTTTTCTTATTTCTTTTCTCTGATTTCTTCTCATAAATGCTGGTGTCAGTTGCTCTATTCTCGATGTCATTAAGGCTAACTTCTGTCTCCTCAAATCTACTCTTTTGGCTTTGGATTGAATTGTCTAATTCTGTAGTTTTGTTATTGATCTGCTGTATTTCAGATCATTGATGTTCAAATAGTTTACTTAATTTTCCATTTTGTTCTGCTGCATTTTGTTTAATCTCTAGGAGGGTTCTATACGTAATTCTTTTGTACTCGACCTCCAATAGTTTCAGTTTCTTGAATCTTTATTTTAGGAGTTGTCTGGAGTCAAAGTGGATCACTTCTTTAAATGATTAACTATTTTCTGCTGTCTGTGTGTCATCTAGGTGCCGTTTGATTTTTCTGGTTTTACCTCAACAGGAGCTGAGGCATAGTTTTGAGAGAAGAGGTGGTCATCAGCCATCTCTATATACTCTAGTGATTTGTCCCGGGTGGACTCTGTGGGGTAGAAGTCTCTGCTTATTGGGTGGCAAAGATGTTGTCCTACTTATGGAGACACTGGGGGCTGTCAGCTGACCCTACAAAATGGGTCAAAAATGGGTGGGGGGAAAAGATGATGGGCCTCTCAACAGACAGATCTCCAGACAAAAGTATAGGCCTCTCAACCCTAAAAGTGCACTTCACTTCTATGTGGGTAACTGTGCAGGTGCTGAAAAGCAGAGAACTCTCAAGCTGGGAGCTCTAAGGCCCTCAGGAGTAGCAGATCCTGCCTTCCAGCAGATAATGAAAGTATGTTACCAGCCATTCCCTGAAGCTGCAGTTCTCCAACACCATGAAACAGCAGGAGCAGAGGTCAGTGGCCACTTGCTCATCTTTGAGAGAGGAAATTTAGTCTGATACTGGTGCCTAGTCAAATATGCCAGGTTCTAAGGCTCCCCAGGTGTCCAGTGCTACATACAACTATCATTCCAGGCCCTAGTTCTCATAGTGAAATGAGGAGACATGTGCCTAGTCCACCATCTTTAAAAATATCTTGTGCAGGGTTTTGTATGGCATATCGACTTGGATTGTAGACTTCCACTTGAAGCACAATAAAATATTAAAAAATAAAACACAGCAATGACAAAAAAAGAGAAATTTGGCTAGGCTGTGGTTTCCAATGTTGTGTGTTGTTCCTTTATGTTATAAACCCTTCCTATGTGATGTTAATGAGGGAAGACAGGCAGCAGTTGAGTTGGTAGGGTGGGATTCAATGTGTGGGATTGTATTGTGCCTTGAAGCAATCTTTCAGGATATGAAAAAAAGGGAAGCAAGCAGAGAGTTGGTGACCTCAAACCACCAAGAAAGCAGTTCCATCAGCTGAATGAGTTCTTGGAAAAGACTAAGGTCTATGTGCTTCAGAAGCTTCCAGTCCAGGGGAAAATGAACAACAAAGACCTTTCTCCAGAGCCAGTAGAGAAAGTCCTCACCTGGAACTGAGATACTGAATTGGGACCTTTAGCGTAATGAACTATGACAAAGTAAAATTTCTGTTTTTGAAGCCATCCACGTATGATAATTCTGCTGTAGCAGCACTAGATGACTAAGACAAAGTGTTCAGTGACTCAAACATAGCATTGCAGTCAGCTGCTTTCCATCCTTCAACTTTATATCATGAAGGCAAAGACTCTGGGCTATAGAATAACTGAAGCATTTCTAGATCCAGCAGAAAAGAGAGGTGTATCCTTTCATTTATCCAATTGTGTTAGAGAGTAGCACATTTCCTCAAAGCAAGTTTCTAATTCCATTGGCCAATTTGGGTCACATTTTATTGTTATTAGCTGCTGTTGAGTCAGTTCTAACCCATGGACACTTTCTGTATGATAGAATAAAATGTTGTTTGGTGTTGTACCATCTTTATGATCATTGGTATGTTTGAGCTCATTGTGGTGACTATTGTATCAATTCATCTTATCAAAAATATCTTTTATGCACTCTACCAAATGTAATGATCTTTACTGGGGACATACCTCGAGTAAGCAAGTCGAAGTCTTGATTCTAAGGAAAATTCTGGTGTTGTTTCTTCTAAGAGTGATTTGTTAATTAGTCCACAGAATATTGGATATTCTTAACCAACCCTACAGTTTGAACTCATCAAGTCTTCTACTTTCCTTTTGTATTATTTAACTTTCTCATGCACATGAGATGTTTGAAAAGACCATGGCTTTGGTCAGATGTCTCTTAGTCATCAAAATGACATCTTCAATTTTTCAAACTTTAAAAGGGACTTTTGACCAGATTTGCCCAAAGCAAAATTTTACTTGATTCCTTGACTGCTGTTTCCATAGTCGTTGATTGTTGGTCCAACTAGGATGAAATTGTACATGTTTTCAATTTCTCCTCCATTTATCGGTTGCTCTTATCAGTTTAACTGAGATGATTTTTATTTACTTCATATTAGGTCACATGCCCCTCCCAAATTGAAAAATTGAGGAAGGTAAGTGGCTCATACTTTCAACTGTCATAATGAGAGTCAGACTCTGCTTAAAAGGAGTAGAGATGTGGGAATACGAAAGCAGCATGGCCTTGAAACCATATAAAGACAGAGGGGAGTACCCAATCCTATCCACCTGGTGATAAACTGTGACTTCATAGTATGTCCAAGCTGCTCTTTGACAGCTGAGGATGATTGGGAGCCCAGTTAGCTGTGCCAAGTGAAAACAGTAGATACTGTCAAAAGTCTGGAGGATGCTAGGACACTCCTAAAGAAGGCTACCTGTCAATGCTCACTTTGCATTGCTAAGTTTCCCCCATATTTTGTGGTGGACGCTGCAACATGGTGGTGTATGCTGGCTGAGAGGGAAATGAACCAGAACTTCTGGAGACAAGGAGCACTGGCATGGGGCTATGAAGATGTAGTTAAAGCCTGACAGAGGGCAAGGAAATGGGCAGAAAGCAAATGAGGTAAGGGCTTGAAACAATTCCATTCAAATCTGAGCACAAGCACAGCAAATACAAGAATTTCCAGGGTCCAGATTCTGTGTACAGCAGAGCAGTAGTTATACATATACTGTTAGATATTGTTCATTCCTGAATTATTTTATTAGCTTTTTCTATTTTTTTAAGTCATACTTGAGAAGAAGGTTTACAGAAAAAAGCTAGTTTCTCATTAAATGTTATACATCTTGTTTTATGACAACTCCACAACAGGTAAATTTTCCCCCTTCTCAATTTGGGGTGCCCTGCTACCAGCTTTCCTGTTCCCTCCTTCCTTCCAGTCCTTGCTCATGGGCTGGACTCATTTTGTTTTATGTGCCTATCCAGTC
The DNA here is from genome assembly GCA_028571685.1 of Heterohyrax brucei. Lineage (NCBI taxonomy): Eukaryota > Metazoa > Chordata > Mammalia > Hyracoidea > Procaviidae > Heterohyrax > Heterohyrax brucei. The sequence continues at coordinate 10,364,339 of CM053165.1, read as the reverse complement.
TTTGCCTGAAGGGTAAACCTCGGGAATGACTTCACTACTGAGTTGAAGAAGTGTCCAGGGGCCATACTCCCGGAGTTCCTACAATCTCTGTCAGGCCAGCAAGTAGGCTCTTTCTTTCTGAGTTAGAATTTTGTTTTCCTTTTTTCCCAACTCTGTCCAGGACCCTTAGTTGTGATCCCTGTCAGATCAGTTAGTGGTGGTGGTTGGGCACCATATAGTTATAGTGGATTCAGTCAACTGGAGGCCACTATATATGTTGTCCATTAGTCCTTTGGATTAATCTTCCCCTTATTTCTTTAGTTTTCTTCATTTTTCTTTGTTTCCAAAGGTATAAGATCAATGGAGTAGCCTGGATGGCTGATCACAGGCTTTTAAGACCCCAGACACTACTCAGCAAAATAGAGAGTTCTTGAATTTGTCTCAAATTACACAAAGGAAATAAGGAACAAGGTAGAATCCTTGAGTCTGGGGGTATGGAGCTGTCAGGTAAGGTCCCAGCTAACAAAGACCCTCCACAGTCTTACTCTGGATACCAGTATCCCGAGAATCGGACGGAATCAAGGCACTCAGGTGACCTATGCGAAACACAGACAAATAACATGGGCATCACAGGAAGGTTCCAGAGGTATTGATGCTACAATGGTAACAATGCAGGTATTAATGAACACTTACTGTATGCTGGTTATTTCTTGGTAGGTATTATTGGGTTGTTTTCAACTCACAGAAACCACATGTGACAGACAAGAACTACCTGATAGAGTTTTCTTGGCTGTAATCTTTATGGAAGCAGGTTGCTAAGTCTTTCTCCCAAAGAGGCACTGGGTGAGTTTGAATTGTATATCTTCAGTTAGTAGCTGTGTTTTGACCATTGTGCCACCCATGCTGGGCACCAGCAGTCTTCTGATTGTGAATGACTGACTTGAGATGTCATGTATTTAAGAAAACACTGCCATAATGAGTTAAATATGATAGTTTGTAACAAAGAATGCTTACTACTTAGCGAGATTCATGAAGACACTGAGCAGTTTTGAAGTGTTTCTTTAGTGTTCTATGTGCATGGAAAGATAAGCAGCAAAATGCAAGCTACTGTAGTACTGACAGATGACTGGTAGCATTTTATATCCCTAATATCCCCCAACAACTCTGTAAAGAAGATTATAATCCCATTTTATAGATTAAGAAATGGATTCCAGGATGATTGAATAAGTTGCCAAAGGTCACCCAGAAGAAAAATAATTACAAGTCAGCTCTGCCTGGCTCTAGAGCTAACACTCTTTCTAAATCATCAGACATCTGCTGATGGGCAGTCGATTCACACAGGAGGTGGATCTCAATTTTTAACCTGGTTAAAGAGCTCTGTTTACTAGCAGGTTACATCTATTTTCAAGTGTGTGGAAACATGATTCATAGTAGCATTTTGACTCACAGTTAATTAAATGATATGAATATACCCAAAAGATAAGTGTATAATTTCCAGTTTTTTTAATTTTAATGAATAAATTACAACTCTATTCTTTATCTAGCTTAAAATGTTAATGAATAGCTCCCTTTCTAATTGCAAAGCTGAGTATTTAAGGGAATGTGACACATCATAAATATCAAACAATGACGTTTAATGTGTTGATTTTGTATAAACAGAGGAATTGAGTAATTATCCCTGCTATTCATTAAAATTCAAAATTAGATAAACAAAAAACAGGAATACTTTTTGTTTGTTATTATTCACATCCTGTACTTTGCTTATAATACCCCTGCTTCTTTTTTTATTACAACTGAGTGAAAATGTACATTCCCATACAAATTTACATGCCCACCTATATGCAGCTTCCACTGCTCTGTCTGCCCGGTGACAGAACACTATTCCTCTCTGCTGCATACCTGTCTCATCCTCCCAACAGCCTCCTTTCCCCTCCTCTCCACCTACTCTCCTTCCTTCAGCCAGAGGTCAGCGGGATGATATCATATAGATACACAGAACCATAAAGTGCATCCAATGTATGGTCACTCTGCATCACCAAGTCCAATCCATTCATGTCCAAAGAGTGGGCCCCTAGCCCTGATGCTGCCTTTGCCCATAAATCATAATGAAGGTCCCCTGCTTCTTTGCATAGTTCCTTTGTGTAGTGTCCTTTGTCTTTGAGCACAATGAAAAACACTCAATCTGATGGAAAACTCCTTCAGAGATCTTTTCTTTAGCTTTTATTCTTTTTCTTTTTTTTTTTTAACTGAGTCAAAGCAGGGGGTGACAGGGTTGGAGAAAAAGATCTGAACTCAGGATTGTTAAACCCTTGGATCTGGTCTTAGTCACTACATTGCAGTGGGTCCCCAAAGGCAAGTAAATAACCTCATCATGTGTCAGTTGCCACATCTGCATGATGAAGAATTTGCACTAGATAATCATTCACTCATTTATTACTTCAACACGTACTTATGGTTCTTCCAAACACTGTGCTAGACAATGAGGTTCCAGAGATGAGCAAGAAAAGACTGAAGTTCCTGCTGTTATGGTGCTTAGAATCCAGAAAGATAATCAGAGAGTCAGCAAATGACCACACAAAACAATTAGATCACAATTATGGTCATTGCTACAGAGGATACTGACATAAACTGTTAACCTTTCTTTTAAATTATGGTTAAGGGAAAATATACAAATCAATTTTGCATGCCTCCCTATCTGCAGCTCCATCTGCTCTCCTCACTCTGTAACAGTACACTCTTCATTTTTACTCTTTACTTCTAGTATCCTCTTAACGAATGCCTGTCTCCTCCTCCCCACACACTCCTCTCCCATCTATAAAGAAACCAACAGGGAAGCCTCGTATAAATGTATAAAACCATAAAGTACACACCTTACATGCTCACACTGAGCCCCTAGTCCAGTCCATTCTTGTCTGAAGAGCTGACCTCAGTACTTGTTTCAGGTCGGGGCTGGCAGCAAGTCCAGGGGCCATGTTCCAGGGACACTTCAGGCTGTTGGGCCATCAGTTCTAGTCTTTTAGTAGAGTTATTGAACTGCACACCTCTTTTTCTCGTACTACAAAAGGGACTCTAGATTGTGTCCCCATTATGGCTACCTGTGGTGGAGGCCAGGCATCATCAGGTTCTTCTGGTCTCATGCTGATACAGTCTCCCATTCACATGAGTCCTTCTGTCTCCTGGGCTCATTTTTCCTCACGTCTTGATGTTCTTGGCCATCCTCTGTTGCAGATGAGCTGGGACCATTTGGTGTTCCTCAGACAGCAGCTTGCTAGTTTTTAAGACCCCAGACGCCAGTATGGTATGCAGGAGACTCCGTTAGCATAAAACTAGTTATCCCAGTTGACGTCAGTGTCCCCTGAAAACATGGCTCAAGACCCCTGTCCCTGCTACTCTGTCCTTTGAAATGTTGGCTTGAGTTTAGAAAAACCTATCCAGTTACACTGATCTGCCCTCTACTGTGTGCTATGGAAATCAATTTAATCGAGATTTGGACACAGAAATTGTTAATACACATGGATGCTATCTAAACATTTAGAGGTTAATGTTTACATAGAGGTGCCTCAAAAGAAAAGCCTGCAGTATATTTCTGAGAGCTCAGCCATTTAAATCCCTATGGAGTACAGTTCTACTCAACACACATGGGGTTGACGTGAGTCAGAATCAACTCTATGGCAACTGGTGGTGGTGGTGGTGGACTTGGAATGATCAGAGGATGCTTCTCTGGAAGAAGGAATGCTGAACTGATGTTTCAAGGAAGAGTAGAAGTTAACTAGGTAAAGAAGGGAAAGAAAGAAGAAAATCCTAGGAACAAGAAAAAGCTAGGGCAAAGGCCCTATAGCAGAAGGAGAGAGGGTGAGAATCAGGCTATGAAATGAGGCTAGAGAGCTAGATTGAGGCTTGCTCAGACAGGCTTTGGTAAAGTTTGCATTTACCCTGAGAGCAATAGAGACGTGTGTTGGTATATGTTTTATCATGCTCCCCTTGGAATGTGGCCTTGTTAGAGCAGCAGATGACTGCAGACCTTCAAAGTCTGATTTGTCTTCTTTTTCTACATCTGTAGCCCTAATACCTTGCAACATGTTTTTCCCTTTTCGAAAGGATAATTGAGTGCTTCACGTAACTAATGCCATAATGATACTCTAAGTAATCTGTTAATTGCTTTTAACTGTACCAGTTACTCTGATTGACCTCTGCACTGGCCTCTTTCAGAAAGGGTGCAGAGCCCTTCAGCTCCAATGAACTTGGTCTCCCTCCTGTTCTTTGCTCTCCCGAGAAATGGCCTTCAGCCTGGAAAACAGCAGCTAGGACTGCTGCCTGGTATTTTGTGTATCCACAACTTTCTTTCTTGCTCCTTATCTCAGAGCGAACCTGGCAAGCTAGTTTCACTAGTTAAGGAATTTTTTCACAAGTTTTGTCTTTGCCTGCTATAAACAAACTGACAAAAGTTCAATAGAAAACGTCTTGTGACTATTTTGTGATGTATCCGTGGGCTACGCTCTTAAAAATGTAGAGTATTTCTTGTTGAAATGATACATAAACTGTGATGTAAAAATTGTCTTTTGAGAGTCCATGGAGAACAGCCTGCATTGCTGTCGAGTCTCCAGTGGTGTCACACCTCGTAATAAATCTTCTTCCTCTTTCTAACCTTGGCTGGCTTTCTAACTTGGAGTATGTCTCAACTGCTCCGGGGCATGGATCTAAGTCAACCAACACATCTTTGGAGCTACATTAATAGTTTTGCTCATGAAGCTCTTTTTAGGGAGAAGACTCTAAAGATACACCGAGAGTTTTCAGATAAGTACCAGGTCATTGCGGGTGAAGATGGCAGGCCCCATGGCTACCGTAGTAATGTGTCTCTTCATGCCTCTTCATGCTTTGCAGACAGGAAACAGTGCTACACACTTAAAGGCTATCATGATACACTCTTCATAAAATGACTTGATCAACCTTAACTTAGAACCTGAGCACCAAGCCCCAGGTATATGATTCCACACACACAGTAATCTGATTCCCCCATAAATTGAGGAGATCTCTAAAACATGTTGTTTCTTCCTCTATGTATAAAAACCTGTGATTTATCTTTCAAGGTACCTCGCTTGATATGACAGAGTGCCTGGGTGGTACCAATGGTCAAGCACTCAGCTACTAGCTGAAGGGTTAGTAGTTTCAACCTAATCACAGGTGACTTGGAAGAAAGCCTTGGTGACCTGCTTCCAAAATATCACAGCTTTAAAAATTCTGTGAAACAGTTTTGCTCTGCATACTTGGGCTGGCCATGAACCAGAATCAATGAAACAACAACTCCTTTGCTTCCTGCTTGACAGGATACACTTATAATTCATATTTTTGTTTTTTAAAGAGAAGGGAGAGATACCATCACAGAGAAAGTATATACCTTGCAGTGTCCCTACAGGAAATACTGCTGCTGTCTGGAAATGACCTAGTGCCATGAATCATGGTCACTGGCTTTTATATACAAAAACTGCTCTTCCTGCACTGTGAGACAGGGTGGTGGCTCAGAGAGCAATATGAGGCTTACTTCAGTTCCAGGAGCTGTTTTCAGGTTGGCAACAGAAAACTTCAAGCTCCAATGTAACTGCAATTAACGAGAAAGCTGAGAACAGTATTCTTGAGGTGATGAACCTTTATGTCAAATGCAGCTGAGCTGGCAGGAAATCTGATGTTAGGGTAGTCCCCAACCTATGAGAATGAAGCTTTCAGACTGCACATTCCTAAGTCTAATTCTGTAGCTTTGTTTTTGTGAATCAGAAGTAAGACCAAGGACTATACTTTAATCAACACCTCACGAGATTCATTTGGGAACTTTTCTATCTCCTGTCAGAAAACTAGATATACTTCAGAGATATTGCATGTTTGTTTCCAGACCACTGCTATAAAACAGGTCACACAAATTTTTGGTTTCCCAGTGAGTACAAAAGTCATGGTTACACTCTATCGTAGCCAGTTAGGAAACCCCAGTGGTGTAGTGGTTAAGTGCTGCATCTACCAACCAAAAGGTTAGTGGTTCAAATCCACCAGCTCCTCCTTGGAAACTCTAGATGTAGTTCTACTGTGTCCAATAGGGTCATTATGAGACAGAACTGACTTGACAGCAATGGGCTTGGTTTTGGTTTTGGGTAACAGTTAAGTGTGCAATAGCATTATGTCTTAAATACACACACACACACACACACACACACACACGTACTTTAATTAAAAAATACTTTATTGTGCAAAAACACTAACCATCATTTGAGCTTTCAGAGAATTGATCTTTTTGCGGTTGAAGGGTCTTATCTCGATGCTGATGGCTGCTGACTGATTAGGGTAGTAGTTGTTGAAAGTTGAGGTGTCTGTGACAATTTCATTTTGATTATTATTCTTTGTGATTTAAGTGCAAGTTTACAGTTCCAGTTGGTTTCTCACACTAAAACTTACACACACTTTGTTATGGGACCCTAACTGCTCTCTCCACACTGTGACATCACACTCGTCCCCTCTACCCTGTATTCCCCATTTCCATTCAATCAGCTCTTGTCCTCCTCTGTCTTCTCATTTCACATACAGGCAGGAGCTGCACTGTTTGTCTCTGTATCTACTTAAGCAGAGAATCACACTCTTCATCAATACCATTTTATGTCTCATTGAGCAGTTCAATCTATGTATGAGGAGATGGCTTCCAGAGTGTTTTCAGTTCTGGGCTAACAGAGAGTAGAGGTCATGTCTTCCAGGGACCCTCCAGTCTTTCAGACCACCCAGCCTGATCTTTTGAATGGAGTCCAAGTTCAGCAGCCCATATTTCTCCCACTCCATCAAGGACTCTTTGTTGAGTTCCCTGTAAGGGCAGCCATTGGTCACAGTTGGGCACCATCTTCCAATCTCTTGCTGATGCAGTCTCTGGATTATGTGGCCCTTTTTTCTCTCTTGGGCTCCTTTTTTCTTTATATCTTTGATACTTTTCATTCTTCTTTGCTCAGAGACTAATTGGTACTTCTTAGATGGCTACTAGCTAGCTTTTAAGATTCTAGACACCAGTCAGCAAAGTGGGATGCAGAATATTTTCCTGATAACTTTGTTATGCCAGTTGACCTAGATGTTCCCTGAAACCACGGTCCCCAGATCCTTGCCCCTGCTAGTCTATCCCTCTAAATGTTTGGTTGTATTTAGAAAACTTCTTATCTTTTGATGTAGCTCAGTTCTGCTGACTTCTCCTCTACTGTGTGTTGTTTCCCCCATCACCTAAATCAATCTTGTCTGTTATCTAATAGTGAATATCTCTCTCCCTCCCCATCCTTGTAACTATCAAAGACTTCTTCTGTGTTTAAACGTTTTCTTCAGTCCTTGTAGTAGTGGTCTCATGCAGTATTTATCTCTTTTAAACAGACTAATAATAATAATGCCTTCCAGATCCCTCCATGTTATGAGACGTCTCTCAGATTTGTTGTTCTTCTTTATTATTGTATAATATTACATTTTGTGAATATACCATAGTTTGCTTATCCATTCATCCATTGATGGGTACCTAGGATGATTCTGTTTGCTGTTGTGGACACTGCTGCAGTAGACACTGCATGGCAGTTGTCATTTTTCTAGGATATAGTCTAAGAAGTAGGGTTGCTGAGTCACATTGTATAACTATTCCTAGCTTTTCAAGAAAGTACCAAATTGATTCCTAAAGGGGTTGTACCATTTTACAATCCCAAGAACAGTGTGTAAATGTTCTAGTTTCTTCACAATCTCTCCAACACTTATTACTTTCCACTTTTTGGATTAATGTCAGTCTTGTTTATCTTTATCTCTAGCCCGTTTTAAAATTCTTCCCTTATCTTGTGTTTTGGCAACTGATGTCTTGCTTTGGGGATCTACCTTGTGTAGAGCTCATTGAACATCTTGGAGAGGTATCTCCTCATCCTTCCTGATATTTGGGAAGTTTTCTGTCAACAATTCATCAATGATTCTGTCTGTGTCTTCTGTTAGTTACCTCCCCCATTCTAGTACCCCAATCACTTGTAGATTATTCCCCTTGATAGAGTCCCATATATTTCTTCTTTTCAAGAAATTCTTTTGTCTGATTTTTCCTCAAATATATTGGGGTCAAGTGCTTTATCTTCATTCTCTGTAATTCTGATTTACATTGCCTCCTTTCTGCTCCTTTTTGACTTTCTATTGAGTTATCTACTTCTGCAATTCTATTATTAATCTTCTCAATTTCTACATGCTGTCTATATAGTTTCTTGTAACCTGTTCAGTATGTCATTATGTTCTGCTGAAATTTGCCTGACTCCCTTACTGATCTCACGAAGAGATCTAAATACTAATCCTTAGTATCCTACCTGAGATAATTCCAGGAAATTCTCTTCATTTGGAAAGTTTTTTGATTCTTTGTTTTGAGACTTTTCTGAAGCCATCATGGTCTGCCTCTTTAAGTGATTTGATATTGACTGTTGTCTCTGAACCTTCAGTAAATTGTTATATTTATTTATTTTATGTTTGATTATTGTGCTCTAGCTTCTTGTTTTGTTTTGTTTTGAAATGCTCAAGTAGGCTGGTCCTGTGACCTAGCTTGGTTATAGGCTCCTTCCTGCCACCAGGTGAGTAGAGCTGTTACTACATATGTGAGGAGTCCATTTACTTTTCTTGTATGAACTGATCTCTAGTGTCCCAATAATTGGTCACCAAATGTTTGTGCAGGCTGTCCCCTACAGTTCTAGATGGGCAAGAGTGACTGGTGTAGACATAGTGGTATGGATTGAGTTGTGTGCCCCCCGAAGAATGTGTGTAGTGATTTGACTAGGCCATGATTCTCAGTGTTGCGTGATGTTCCTATATTTTGTAAGTCCTGCCTCTACAATGCTAATGAGGAAGAATCAGTAGTGGTTGTATTCATGAAGCAGGACTCAATATATAAAAGTGTATTGTGTCTTGAGGCATTCTCTCGGGATATAAAAGAAGCTAGCAGAGAGAGCTGGGGACCTCATACCACCAGGGAAGAATCGATGCCAGAAGCAGAGTGTATCCTTTGGACGTGAGATCCCTGTGCCTCAGAAACTCCCAGTCCAGGGGAAGATTGACAGCAAATATCATGCTCCAGAGCCAATAGAGAAAGCCTTCCCCTAGAGCTGATGGCCTGAATTTGGAGTTGTAGCCTACTGGGCTATGACAGAATAAGCTTTTCTTTGTTACATCCATTTGGTTTCTGGTAGGCAGAACTAAATCACTAAGACACACAGGTGTCCAGCTGCACATGCTCAGAAAGGCAGGGGGTTGTCAGCCATCTGTGTCTTTGATGAAAGTGTGTTCCTGTTCTATAAAGTGTATAAGTAGTTAGAGAGGTTTTGCTATAGAACTATGGGTGCTCAATGCTGTATACAGAGGTGAGAGTCATTCGAGGTCCATGGACTCCCTGTGCCTGCATCTAGGCAAACAAACAGTTTTTGCTCTGAGTTCCCTGCTTAGTGAAGCTTGCAGAGTATCTTCAGCACCCACCAATATTTGTTAAATTATTCCTTCTCCGAGTCTGGGAGAAGGGTCAGGGTACACATAAAGGGTCCTGTTTCCTGCCCATGGTCAGTCTCTGAAGCAAGGCACAGTGCAGAGAAGGGAGGAAGAAGCACTAGTAAAAAAAGAGAGAGAGTTTCGTCCTGAAGGAACAGGATCCTTCAGGACAGATCTGAATGTGACAGGTGAGATGAAAGCTATTTAGTTTTAGATGACTGAAAGCTGTTTTTCACTGACTCCAGAGGTAGGTGTGGGCTTTCCACTGGTCCATCTCTCCCAATGTGATATACCACCTAAGGGGTACCGATTCCCACTAGGTCACATCTATCCAATGTAGGCACCACTGGACCTACTCTCCCTTTCCTGTCACTTATTCCAATTTCTCAACTTTCCCTTTGATGTTGAGGCCTCCTAGAATTCCATATGTAATCAAGTCACTTGTTTTTTCTAGTCTTTGTTGTTAGAGGGATCACAGGAAGTGTCTATTTACCATCTTAGCTCTACATTGGCAGTTTCTTAAAATAAGATAGCAATGAGGTTTGTTATGTCAATTGATTCTTCCTTTGATGAAAGATTTCTCTGTAGTGTGTGATGCTGTTTCATAGCATTTTACCAACAGGGGAACTTTTTTCAAAATTTGCATCAATCTTCTGAAACTCTGCCTCTACTCTATCAACAGAGTTTGTGTAGTATTTTAAATCATCTGTTGTCATTTCAACCACAGTCACCACATCTTCACCTGTAGATTCCATCTCAAAAAGCCACTTTATTTGTTCATCTGTAAGAAGTAACTCTTCATCCATTAAAATTGTGTCATGTGATTGCAAAACTTCAGTCATATCTTCAGGCTCCACTTCAAATTCTACTTCTCTTGCCAGTTCCACCATTTATGCAGTTACTTCCTCTGTGGAAGTCTTGAACACCTCTAAGTCATCCAGGAAGATTAGAATCATCTTCTTCCAAACTCCTGTTATTGTTCATATTTTGACCTCATATAAATCACAAATATTCTTAATGACATTTAGATGAGTGAATCCTTTCCAGAAGATTTTCAATTTATATTGCCCAGATCCATCACAAGGATCACTATCTATGGCAGCTATAGCCTTATGAAGCTTGTAATTATTAATAAGACTTGAAAGCCATTCGAACAGAATGATCAGTCACTGAAACAGAACAAGGAGACACTGCATGGTTTGAAGTCAGAAAATGTGTGTGTCAGAGTTGTATCCTTTCACCATAACTGCTAAGTCTGTATCAAATCAAATAATCTGAGAAGCTGGACTATATAAAAATGAACAGAGCATGAGGATTGGAATGCAACTCATAAACAACCTGTGTTATGCAGATGGCATAACCTTGTTTGCTGAAAGTGAAGAGGACTGGAAACACTTATCAATGCAGATCAAAGACCACAGGCTTTGGTATGGATTACACCTCAACATCAAGAAACAAGAAAAAAAGAAAAGAAAAGAAATCCTCACATCTGGGCCAATAAACAACATCATGAAATATAGAAAAAAGACTGAGGCTTTGAAGAATTTCATTTTACTTGGATCCACAATCAACAGATTTTGAAACAACAGTCAAGAAATCAAAAGACACACTATATTGGGCAAATCTGCTGCAAGAGACCTCTTTAAAGTGCTGAAAAGCAAAGATGTCATCTTGAAGAGTAAGGTGCACCTGACCCAATCCATGATATTTTCAGACACATCATATGCATGTAAAAGCTGGACAATGATTAGAATTTATCTCTTTGAATCGTGGTGTTGCAGATGAATACTGAATATACTAGGGATTGCCAAAAGAGTGAATAGATCTGTCTTAAAGGAAGTACAACAAGGTGTTTCTTAGAAGCAAGAATGTTAAGACTATATCTTATGTACTTCAACGTGTTGTCAGGAGGGATCAATCCTGAGAGAAGGACATCATGCTTGGTAAACTAGAGGGTCAGTGAAAATGAAGACGCTCGAGGACATAGACTGACACAGCAGCAGCAACAATTGGCCCCAGTATAACATTAATTGTGGTGATGGAGCAGGACAGGGTAGTATTTGTTCTGTTGTGCATAGAGTCTCTATGAGTCACAACCAGTGTGATGGCACCTAACAACAATAGGATAGAGTATAACTACCCCATAGGTTTAGGTCTCAACAGTGGGCTTAAAATATTCAGTAAACCATATTGAAACACATGTGCTGTCACGTAGGCTTTGTAGAGCACAGGCAGAGTAGATTTAGCATAGTTTCTAAGGACCTTAGGATTTTTCAGAATGAAAAATGAGCATTGGTTCAGCTTAAAGTCACAAGCTCCATTAGCTCATGACAAGAGAATAAGCCTGTCCTTTGAAGCTTTGAAGCCAGGCGTTGACATCTCCTCTCTAGCTGTGGAAATCCTAAGTATCATTTTTTTCCAATACAAAGCTGTGTCTTCTACACTAAAAATCTGTTATACAGTGTAACCATCTTCATCAGTTAGACTAACTACATCTTCTGGATAATTATTGCAGCTTGCTACTTCACCTTGAACTTCCAAGTTGTTGAGATGGCTTCTTTCATTAAACCTCATGAACCTGCGCCAGCTTCAGACTTTCTTCTGTAACTTCCTCATCTTTCTGAGCCTCCATGGAGTTGAATAGAGTTAGAGCCTTGCTCTGGATTAGGCTTTGCTTAAGGGAATGTTGTGACAGGTTTGATCTTGTATGCAGGCCACTAAAACTTTCTCCACAACTGCAGTAAAGCTGTTTCACTGTCTTACTATGCATATGTTCACTAGAGAAACATTTTAATTTCCTTAAAGAACTTTTCTTCTGCATTCACAGCTTAGCTGTTTGGTTTTAGATGCCTAGTTTTGAGCTATCTCTTGGCTTTCAACGTGTCTAAGCACAATCATTTCTAGATTCTGATTTGAAGTGTGATACATGCAAACTTTTCTTCCATCTGAACACTTAGAGGCCATTGTAGAGTTATCAACTGGCCTAATTTCAGTATTGTTGGGTCTTAGGGAATAGGCAGACCCAAAGAAATGGATAGAGATGGGGGAATGGCCTCTCACCGGAGCAGTCAGAACACACACTATGTTCATTGTGTTATACAGGTTCAGTTCATGGTTCCCCCAAACAATTACTGCTTACAGTAGTGACATCAAACATTACTAATGAAAGATCATTGTAACACATATAATAACAATAACATTTTGAAATATTGTGAGAATTATCAAACTGAGACACTAAGTGGGCACATGCTATTGGAAAATGATGCTGACAGATTTGCTTGGCATAGGTTGCACAAATATTCATTTTGTAATCAAATGCAATATCTGAAAAGCTCAATGAAGAGAATGACAGAAAAGCAAGATATGCCTGTATTCTACCTTCCTTATGGAAAATCTTTATTCCTGCAATGTAAAAGGAGTGTTGAGAGGCATCAGAGCAAGCATAAAAGTGTTCATCACAGTTGGTCCCTGGGTGGTGCAAATTGTTAATGTGCTTGGCTGTATAACCAAAAGGTTGAAAGTTCAAGTGTACCCAGAGGCGACTTAGAAGTAAGGCCTGGTGACCCACTCCAAAAAAAATCAACCTTTAAAAATCCAGTGGAACACAGTTCTATTCTGGCATAGGAGGTCTTCAAGAGTTGGAGGTGATTCAACTGCACCTGGTTTTATTTTTCCATTGCAATTGGGAAGTCAATGACATTGACCCTGAGTGCTGGTTTAGTGGCCTTTCAGCCCTTCTTCTGGGAGCCCAGACTGTTTGCTGCTTATGCGATGCTGGATAAGCAGTTCACTTACAGTTACTCAGGGAGATGGTGTCCTGACTGGAGCTTTCAAAGTGGCAGTGGAATGTTTGGAATTTGACCTATGATGAAATCTCAGTCCAGTTCATCCTCATGATGATTGCATGTATGACCTCAAGTAATATTTTTTGTCTATTATATTGATACTCAGCATATAAACAATAAAATATACCAACTTTTTACAACATTTTATTGTACTTTAAGTGAAAGTTTACAATCCAAGTAAATTAATCATATGAAATATTGCACATACAATGCTAAGTAATTCTAGCTGCTTTCCCCACCCTGTGTTGCAACATTCCTTCTTTCTACCATGCATTTTTCATGTCCATTGAAGCAGGTTCTCTTCTACCCTCTCATCTTGTCTCTGGAGAGGAGCTGCTCAGTTAGGTTCATGTATATTCTTAATCAAAGAAGCACACCATTCTCCAGTATCATTTTATGTCTTTTAAAAATATTTTACTGTGATTTCAAAATTGAAATGAGATACCATCTCACCTCAACAAGGTTGGCCATGATCCAAAAAACACAAAACAATGAATACTGGAGAGGCTGTGGAGAAATTGGAACTCTCCTACACTGCTGGTGGGATTGCCATCTGGTGCTACTTTAAAAAGCTGGAAATAGATATACTGTTTGACCCAGTAATCCCACTGCTTGGAATATATCCTGCAGAAGCAAGGGCAGTCACATGAACAGATATACACATATGAATGTTGATTGCAGCACAGTTCACAACAGCAAAAAAAGATGGAATCAACCCAGCTGCCCAACAACAGATGAATGGATAAACTATGGTACGTACACTCAATGGAACACTATGCAATGATAAAGAACAATGATGATTTTACGAAACATCTCATAATCTGGTTTCAGTTGGAAGACATTATGCTGAGTGACATCAGTCAGTGGCACAAGGACAAATACTGTATGAGACCCCTACTACAAGGGCTTAAAAACAGACTCATGTACAGAAGAAAAGACTCTTTGATGGTGCAAGGGAAGGGAGGGAGAGAGACAGCTGGTCATAGATTAGCTGACAGAAATTTGATTGGGTGAAAGCAATGACACAGTAGAAAGAAGATCAACTTAACTGAACTTCAACATGAACTAAAAACTCTTCTAATTTTAATGCAATATTGTAAGGACAGAGTAGCAGGGGCAGGGTCTCGGGACCATGCTCTTCAGGGACTTTGAGGCCAATTGACATAATTAGCCTATTGCTAAGAGAGTTTTCCGCACTCCATGTTGGTGAGTGGCATCTGGGTCCTAAAAGCTAGCAAGCTGCCATCTGAGATACACCAAATGCTCCCAACTCAGCCGGAACAGATGATCACCATGGCAACAAAGACATGAGGGAAAAAGAGCCCAGAAGACAGAAGTACGTATGTGAATGGGTGAGTATATCAACGTATGACCAGAGGAACCAGATGGCCGCCACCAAAGACAGCAATGATGGGGCAAACAGTGTCAAGTCCCAGTGGCAACATGAGAAAAAGAGGGGTGTACCTCAAGAATTCTACTAAAAGACTGCAACTTATGGTCCAAATGACTGGAACTTCCTCTGGGAGCATGGCCGCTAGACTCCTGCTGCCCCTGGTCATGAATCATTACTGAGGTCAACTCTTCAGATGGGAATGAATTGGACACGGGGATACAATGCGACCATACAGTGTGTGCACTTTACAGTTCTATGAATCTATAAGATACTGGCCTCCTATTGGTCTCTTACTGGAAGGGAGAGGAAAGGGTAGAGAGGAGGGGACAGAAGATTGTTAAGAGGATACTACATGTATAGAATGGAAAGGAGAAGTATGCTGTCATCGGGCAAGGACAGCCAAGCTGCAGATAGGCAGGCATGCAAATTTAATTCAGATTTTATGCTTTCACTCAATCACAACAAAATAAAAATTCACTGTGATTAAGTGAAAGTTTACAAGCCAATTCAATTAGCCATACAAAGTTCTGTACACACCTGTATGCAAATCTATCTGCTCTCCCAACCCTGTGGTAGCACATGCCTGCTTTCCACCCTGCACTTCACCTCTTCATTTAACCAAGTCCTGTATCTTCCTCTCCACTCTCCTGTCTCTTATCTTATAGTCCAGTCCAATTTTTGTCTGAAGAGATGTCTTTGGTACTGGTTTCAGCTCTGGGTTAGCAATGAGTATAGGGACCATGTTCTCGGCGAACCCACTAGGATGTCAATCCATCAGGACTGGCCTTTTAATAGAATTCTAGATCTGCACCTACATTTTTATCCCACTATGACAAGAAGGCTACATCATGTTCCTTGTCAAGGAAGTCCTTGGTGGTGGCCGGGCACCAACTGTCTTCTCGTCTCATGATGATTTTATCTCTTAGCTCATATTTTCCTTGTGTCTTTGATTTCCCTCATTCTCCTGTGCTCCAGGTGGATTAGGACCAACTGATGCTTCTTAGATTTCAGCTTGCTAGCTTTTAAGACCTCAGACACCACTTATCCAAGTGGAATCGAAATAATTTATTAAAAAAACTTAATTACGCCAGTTGACCTAGATATCCCACAGAAGTTTGGTACCCAGACCACCAACCCTGCTACTCTGACCTTCAGTATACTGGATTGTATTTAGGAAATGTCTTAGCTCTTGTTGTAGTCCAGCAGAATTGATCTCTGTTCCACTACATGCTTGCACTTCCTTCACTTAACCCAATTCCTATCTTCTATCTAATCTATGAGTACTCTTCTCCCTCTGTCCCCTGTCTCCCTTTCCTTGAGACCTCATATTAGTGGTCTCATACAGTATTTGTCCTTTTGTGACTGACCAGTTTCACTCACCTTGATGTTTTCCACACTACTCCATGTTATTAAGTGTTTCCCCAAATCACCCTTGTTCATTACTATTGCATAGTATTCCATTTCTTAGTATTCCATTGTACAAATACACCATAGTTTGTTTATCCATTCATCTGTTGATGAACATCTAGGTTGATTTCATGTTTTTTCTATTGTAGGCAGAGCTGCAATAAATACTGGTGTACATATATCCCTTTCTGTGACAACACTTATTTCTCTAGGATATATTCCAAGCAGGAAGATTACTGGATCATATAGTACGTCTATTTCTAGCTTTTTAAGAAAGCACCAGGGAGTCAAGATGGTGGACTAGACACATCATCTTAATTCCTTCTGAAAAACTAAGGCCTAGATTGATAATTAAACAGAGATTTCTGGACACCAGTGAACCCTAGGACATGGTATAGGGCTGTCAGTTTGGACTACATGCCACTAAACTGGAAACTTTCTCTCTCTTGCTGAGCTCTGCTCTTACTGAGTGGTCGGCTCATGTGGACTAAAGTACTGCTGTTTCTAACTTCTTTTTTCTTTTTTTTGGCTGGTAGGCGGGGGATGAATATGAGTCAGAATCTACACTCAGCTGCAATGCTCAAGTGAACAGCATGTGTTGCAGCGGAAAGACTGTGTGGAACAGCAACATTTTGAGAGCCCAGCATCAGACTGAGGGCATCACAGCTCCTCCAACCTCTCCTTTCAGAGGTTCTCCATAGATTGGGCTCTTCCATGGGAGGAGGGGTAGCGTGACTGGGATGCCATCTTGTTCAGCTGGGGTCAAAGTTAGCCCACCGGAGGCCTCAGTGGGGGCTAATTCCCAGCCTGGATGGCAGTGCCAGTACAGGGAGTGCTTTTCCAGCAGAAACACCGTGTTCAGCATAGTGTTGCCTTATGGGTAGTGCCCAGCAGGTGATGGCATCATCACTGTAGCCCATCCCTATGTTGAACTACATCATAGCATCTGGGAGTGGCTGAAAAGGTGCCTCCATTGTCAGCTGGAAGAAGAGGCCTGCCACACATGACACTCTGACTGATTTTGGAAACTGTCAGATAGCTTTTTGCTTTTTAAAATGAGACTGCTTGGAGAAGTAACTGCTGTGCAGCCCAATGGAATCTCTTCCAGCCTTTACTGACCCACATCAAAGGGTCACTTGATGATTCTCCAGTGTCTCCGTAAGTAGGATCACGTCTTTGCTGGCCAGGAGGTGAAGCCTGCCACCCTACAGTGTCCACTAAGGCCAGACACTAGAGTACACACAGGTGGCTGGTAACCAGCTCTCTTCTCAGAACTACATCTTGGCTCCTGTTGAGATAACACCAGAGAAACTAAACAGCCTCTAGATGTCCCAAAACTAACAAATCATCACCCAGCATTTAAAGAAACAACCAACCATGGCTCCAGAAAACTCTCAAAATAAAGAATCAAAAAACTTCCCAGATGAAGAAGCCTTTCTGAAACTACCAGAGATCAAGTACAAAAGGATCATATAGAGACCCTGCCTAGAGATTAAACAAAATGAGGCAGAGCAAAATGCAAAATAAAATAAGCTATTCGAACTGACGGAACATCAACGTTCTGAAAGGCAGCAAATCAATAACAAAAATACAGAAATAAACAGTTCAATTCAAAGCCAAGGGAGCAGAATTGAGGAGATGGAAGTCAGAATTAGTGACTGTGAAGACAGAGCAGCTAATGCCAGTATTTACGAGAAATCAAAGAAGAGAAAGAAGAAAAATGAAGAAGCATTAAGAAATATGTGGGACTCTTGCTGGCTTGGCTATCAGGACAGATAATCTACAATTAATTGGAGTTCCTGAACAGGGAGGAAGAGCTGAAAACACAGAGAGCATTGTGGTTGAATTGCTGACAAAGAAACTTCCCTGAAATTATGAAAGAAGAGAACATAGATACTCAAGATGTGTATCAAACACCAAAAAACTAGATCCCAAGAGAAAGACACTAAGCCATATTATAATGAAGCTTAATAAAATGAAACATAAGCAGAAACTCTTAAAGGCAGTGAGACTCAAAACAAATTTAACGTTCAGAGGGAAGCCCTGTAGGCTTTCTTCTGACTTCTCAGAAGAAACGATGTTGGCACGGAGGCAGTAGGATGACACATTCAAAGCCTTGAAGGATAAAAACTTCCAACCAAGAATCAGATAACCTGCAAAACTGTCTTTTGAATATGAAGATGAAATTAAGACATTTGCAGATGAACAGCAGCTTAGAGACTTTGTAAAAACCACACCAAAACTACAAGAAACACTGAAAGAAGCTTTTTGGTTAGAAAACCCAAACCATTAAGTGTGTATTTAAGGAAGCAATGCAAGACATAACATTCAGAAACCTGCTCAGAGAAGGCACGAAACTCAGTCAAAGCTACAATAGTAAAAGAAGGGAACCAGTGATCATGTCATGAAAGATAAGATTCCATCACATTAAAAAGAGGGATATATTACAGTAGCTGTAGTCCTTTAAGATGGAGAGGAAGTTAAAAAGATATATAAAAGTCAATATTGCATTTAAACTTCTAATATTAAGGGAAACCATAGGGCTAAACACAAAGCACAATAACAGTGCAAAATATCAAAACAAAAAATGCAAAACAGGAGCCTCAACAAACACAAAATCAACCCTGAAAAATATGAAAAGTCAACCCATAAAGAATAAGCGAGAGCAGAATACTAAGAGCAAGAGAGAAAATACCAACACAAAAATAAATACATCAAAATGACAGCACTAAACACATGAATGTCAATAATTACACTAAACTGTAAACAGACTGAACACTCCAGTAAAGAGAAAATACGTGACATCCTGGGTCAAAAGACATGACTTGTTGCTTACAAGAAACACACCTTAGACTTTGAGATATAAACAAACTGAAAATTAAAGGGTGGAATAACACACACACACACACACACGTACTAACCTAGCAACATACAAAAAAAAGCAGATAAAATACATTTCAACGTAAAATCAACCATCATGGACAAGAATGGTCACTATTTATTGCTGAAAGGTTCAGTGCACAAGCAGGATTCAGCAATACTAAATATTTACTTACCCAATACCAAACCATCTAAATACATCAAACAAATGCTGACAACATTGAAAAACAAGATAGATCTCTCCACAGTAATAGTTGGAGATGTCAACATTCCACTTTCAGTAATGGACAGATCACCTAGAAAAAAGTTCTGTAAAGACACAGAAGATCTTACAGTGGCAATTAACCAATTAGGCCTCATCGACATATACAGAATTTTTTATCCATCAACAGATAAGTACACCTTCTTCTCCAATGCACATGGAATGTTTTCCAGAATAGATCATGTGTTAGGACAGAAAGCAACTCCCAGTAAAATCCAAAGCAGTGAATTATTGCAAAGCATCTTCTAAGACCATAAAGCCACAAAAGTCAAAATCAAAGGCAGAAAAAAACATAGGTAGAAATTTGAACTCATGGAAACTGAACAATGCCTTGCTCCAAAAGCCGTGGGTTATAGATGAAATCAAAGATAAAATACAGAAATTTATGGAATCAAATGAGGATGAAAACACTTCCAACCAGAATCTATGGGATACAGCCAAAACAGTGCTCAGAGGTCATTTTATAATTGCACACATCTGGAAGGAAGAAAGGACCCAAGCCAAAGGATGAATCCTACAACTTGAGCAGGCAGAAAGACAGTAACAGTGGAAATCCTCAGGCACCAGAAGAAAACAGATAATGAAGATTATAGTGGAACTAAATGAATTACAGAATAGAAGAATAATTGAAAAAATTGAGAAAACCAAAAGCTGGGTTTTTGAAAACATCTACAAAATTGACAAACCATTGGCTAACCTTACAAAAGAAAAACAGGAGAGGAAACAAATTACCCCAATAAGAAAGGAGATGGGAGATGTAACAACAGAGCAAACAGAAATGAAAAGTATCGTAACAGAATACTACAAAAGACTATAACAGATTTCTAAAACTACAGGAAATGGACAAATTCTTAGATTCACGTTACTTACCAAATTATCACAAGTAGAACAACTTAATAAACCCATAGCAAAGGAAGAGATTGAAAAAAGTCATCAAAAATCTACCAACTAAAAAAAGTCCTGGCCCAGATGGCTTCAGCGCAGAATTTTAGCAAGCTTTTAGAGAACAGTGAACTCCAATACTATTGAGACTATTTCACAGCAAAGAAAGGGGCAGAATATCCCCAAATTCATTCTAAGAAGCCAGCATAACCCTGATACCAAAGCCTGGGAAGGATTCTGAAAAAAGGAAAATTAAAGACCATTATCGCTCGTGAACCTAGAAGGAAAAATCTTCAACAAAAGCTTTGCCAATAGAATTTAACAACATATAAAAAATAATAATTCATCACGACAAAGTTAGATTCCTACTAGTGATGCAAGGCTGGTTCAAAAATCAGAAAATCGATTAACGTGATCAACCACATAAATAATACAAAAGATAAGATTCACCTGATTTTGTCAATTGTTGCAGAAAAGCATTTGATGAAGTCCAACATTCATCATGCTAAAAACGCTCAGCAGAGTAGGAATACAGGGGAAATTTCTCAGAACAATAAGAGGCATCTACACAAAGCCAACCACCTACATTATCCTGAATGGAGAGAGACTGAAAGAATTACCCTTCAGGATGGGAACTAGACAAGGATGCCCACTCTCACCACTTCTATTCAACATTGTATTAGATGTTTTAGCTAGAACAATTAGACAAGACAAAGAGATAAAGGTCATCCGCATTGGCCAAAAAGTAAAAATCTCCCTACTTTTGGATAATATGATTGTATACACAGAAAATCCTAAAGAATCCCTAAGTAAACTACTTGAACTGATAGAAGAGTTCAGCAAAGTATCAGGATATAAGGTAAGCATAAGTAAATTAGCTGGGTTCCTTTATACCAGCAAAGAGATCGTCAAAGAAGAAATCACTAAATCAATACCATTTACTATAGCCTTCAAGAAGACAAAATGCATAGGAATAAATCTAACTAGAGAAACAAGAGACTTGTACAAAGAGATCTACAAGACCTTGCTACAAGAAACCAAGAGAGACTTACATAAATGAAGAAACATACCCTGATCATGGATAGG
This sequence comes from Heterohyrax brucei, assembly GCA_028571685.1. Classification (NCBI taxonomy): domain Eukaryota; kingdom Metazoa; phylum Chordata; class Mammalia; order Hyracoidea; family Procaviidae; genus Heterohyrax; species Heterohyrax brucei. The sequence goes on along the minus strand of CM053165.1, from coordinate 10,343,110 downwards.
AAGACTTCATATTGTGAAAATGGCCATTTTACTCAAAGTGATCTACATATGCAATGCAGTCTCAATACAAACTTCAGTTACTTTTTTTTTTTTTAAATGAGATGGAGATGAATACCAACTTTGTCTGGAAAGGAAAGAAAGCTGAGATAAGCAAAGCACTTCTTCAGTAGAGTACCACACTCTCACTATCCGACCTTAGAACCTATTACACTGCCAAAACAGTGTGGTATGGGTACAAAAAGACACATATAGATCAATGGAAAAGAGTTGAGGCCCCAGAGATGCCACCATCCTCCTATGAACAGTTGATATTCAACAAAGGCTGTAAGATAGTAAACTGGGGTAGAAACAGTCTCTCTGACTCAACGGCACTTGGCTTTGGTGGCTTTAACTTATGGTGCTGGCAAAACTGGATACCATCTTCAAAAAATTGAACCAAGACCCATATCTCACTCCTTACACTGAAACCAACTCAAATTGCATAAAAGACCTAAATATTAAACTTAAAATGATAAAGATCATGCAAGAAAATGTAGGTCAACAATAGAAGTTTTAATACACAACTTAGAATGTCTTCAAAATCTGACAAAGCACAATCAACCAAAGACAAAATAAATGGGAATTACTAAGAATCAAACACTCTGATCACCCAAAGACTTTACCAAAAGAGTTAAAAGATCACATACAGAACAGGAAAAAAACATTTGGCACGTACACATTGGATTGAAGTATGATCTCCATAATCTACAAGGTTCTGTGAAATATCAACAATAAAAGAGTAAATAACCCAATTAAATGTTGGGCAAAGGAGATAAATAGACACTTCACTGACAAGGACATCCAGGCAGCAAAAAGACACATGAGGAAATGCTCATGGTCATTAGCTATTAAAGAAATCCATTTCAAAAGTACAATAAGATCCCATCTCATGCCAACAAGGTTGGCCATGATAAAAAAAAAAAAAACACAACACAAAACAACAAATACTGGAAAGGCTGTGGAGAAATTGGAACTTTTCTACTCTTCTGGTGGGATTGCAAATTTGTACAATGTCTTTGGAAAGCAATCTAGTGCTTTCTTAAAAAGCTGGAGATAGATAGACTATTTGACCCAGTAATTCCGTTGCTCGAAACACATCCTACAGAGTCAAAGACAGTCACACAGATACGTGCACACAAATGTTTATTGCAACACAGTCCACAACAGCAAAAAGATGGAGTCAACCCAGTTGCCCAACAACAGGTGAATACATAAACGAACTATGATGTATATATACTCAAAGGAACACTATGCAATTATAAGGAACAATGATGATTTTAGGAAACATCTCATAACCTGGTTTCAGTTGGAAGACATTATGCTGAATGAAATCTGTCAGTGGCGCAAGGACAAATACTGCATGAGATCCCTTCTACAAGGGCTTAAAAACAGACTCAGGTACAGAAGAAAAGACTCTGACAGCTGCAAGGAAGGAGAGGGGGAGGGCTGGTTATAGATTACACAGCTGGTGGAAATTTGGTTGGGTGAAAGCAGTGACATGATACTTTAGAAAGAAGATCAATTTAACCAGACTTCAACATAAACTGAAAACTCTTCTAATCTCAATCCAGTATTGTGGGATAGAGTAGCAGGGGCAGGTGTCTGAGGACCGTGCTTTCAAGGGACATCAAGGCCAACTGGTGTAACTAGCCTATTGCTAAGAGAGCCTTTTGCACCCCATATTGGTAAGTGGCATCTGGGGTCTTAAGTGCCATCTGAGGTACACCAAATAGTCTCAACTCAGCCGGAACAGATGATCACCATGACAACGAAGACGTGAGGGAAAAGAGCTCAGAAGACAGAGGATCCATGTTACTGGGTGACTGTATCAGTATGTGACCAGAAGAACCAGATGGTGTCTGACCACCACCACTGAGAACCGTGATGGGGCACACAATGTGGAGTCCCAGTGGCAACACAAGAGAAACAGGGGTGCATCTGAAGAACTCCACCAAAAGACCACAACTGATGGTATGAAGGCCTGGAAGTTCCCCTGGGAACATGGCCCCTAACCTTCTGTTGCCCCTGGTCATAAATCATTACTGAGGTCAACTCTTCAGATAGGAATGGAATGGGCTCGGGGACACAACGTGACCACATAGTGTGTGTACTTTACGGTTTTATGAATCTATAAGATGTTATCCTACTGGCCTTTTACTAAAAAAGAAAGGAGAGGGTGGAGAGGAGAGACTAGGAGATGTTTAGGAGGATATGACATGTACAGAGCAGAAAGGAGGAGTGGGCTGTTACCAGCTAAGGAAAGCAGAAGGAGTTGCAGATAAGTGGCCATGCAAATTTAACTTGGACTGTACACTTTCACTCAATCACAATAAAAAAATAGGAAAGAAAGCACCAAATTGATTTTCATAGTGTTTGCACCATTTTTCATTACCACCAGCAGTGTAGAAGAGTTTCAGTTGTTCCATAATCTCTCCAATATTTGTCATTTTGTATTTGTTTTGTTTTGTTTGAGGATTAATGCCGGTGTTGTTGAGGTGAGATGGTATCTCATTGTAGTTTTCATTTGGATTTGTCTAATGGTTAACAATCATGAGCATTTCTTCACGTATCTGTTCATACTGGATGTCTTCTTTGGTGAAGTGCCTGTTCACATCCTTCTTTCATTTTTTCATTGCGTTATTTGTGTTTTGAAGCAGCTTGTACAGTACGGAGATTAGCCACCTATCAGTGTGATGATTGCCATAAATTTTTTCCCAATCTGTATGTGGTCTTTTTACTGTCTTGGTGAAGTCTTTGGATGAGTTTAAGTGTTTGATTTTTAGAATCTCCCATTTATCTATTTTCTCTTCTGGTGTTTGTGTATTGTTTGTAATGTTTTGTAGTCTGTTTATGCCACCTATTAGGTCTCCCAATGTTGCCCCAATGTATTCTTCCATGATCTTTATGGTATTATATTTTATATCTCCTTCTTTGATCCATTTTGAGTTAGTTTTTGTGCATGGTGTGAAATATGGATCGTTTCACTTTTTTTGTAAAAAGATACCCAGTTTTGTCAACATCATTTGTTGAAGAGACTTTTTCCAGTCATGGATTTGTCAGATATCAGCCACTCATAAGTGGATGGAGTTATATTTGGATTCTCTATTCTGTTCAGTTGATCTATGTGTCTGTTTCTGTACAAGGAGCAGGTTGTTTTGACTACCGTGGTAGTGTGATAGGTTCTAAAGTGAGTAGTATGAGGCCTCTCACTTTGCTCTTCTTCTTCAGTAATGCTTTGCTTGCCCGGAGCTTCTTCCCTTTCTGTACAAAGTTGGTGACTTTTATCTCCATCTCTTTTAAATACTGTCAGTAGAATTTCTATTGCTATTGCATTGCATGTACAGATTGCTTTGGACATTTTCATGATGTTAAGTCTTCCCATACAAGCGCAACGTTGTTTTCTCTACATACATAGGTTTCTCTTCATTTCTTGCCATAGAATCTTGCAATTTTCTTTGCATACGTTTTTACATCTCTGGATAGATTTATTCCTAGGTATTTTATCATCTTGGGGACTATAGTAAACGGTAACAATTCAGTGATTTTCTTTTTGATGGTCTCTTTGTTACTGTAAAGGAATCTAACTGATTCATGTATGTTAATCCAGCATCCTGATACTTTGCTGAACTCTTTTATTAATTCCAGTAGTTTCATGTGGATTCTTTAGGGTTTTCTGTGTATAAGATAGAGATGCTTTTAACACTTTCTTTCCAATTTGAATGCCCTTTATTTCTTTGTCTTATCGATTTCTCTGGCTAGATCTTTTAGCACAATGTTGCATAAAAATGGTGAAAATGGGCATTTTTATCTAGCTCCTGATCTTCATAAGGGAAATGCTTTAGGACTGTGTCCATTTAGGATTATATTAGTTGTTGGTTTCACATAGATGCTTTTTACTATGTTGAGGAATTTCCCTTCTATTCCAGTTTTGCTGGGTTTTTTTTTTACATGAATGCTTGTTGGAATTTGTCAAAAGCCTTTTCTCCATTAACTGATAAAATCAAGTAGTTCTTGTCTTTTATTTTATTTATGTGGTTGATTATGTTGATTGTTTTTCTACTGGTGAACCATCCCTGCATCCCTGGTATAAATTTCTCTTTGTTCATGATGAATTACCTTTTTGATATGTTGTTGAATTCTGTTGGCTAGAGTTTTATTGAGGATTTTTGTATCTAAGTTCATGAGAGACATTGGCCCATAATTTTCCTTTTTAGTATTGTCTTTACCTGGTATTGCTGGCTTCATACAATAAGTCTGGCAATATTCCATCTTTTTCTATGAGCTGGAATACCTTTAGCTATAGTGGTGATAACTATAAATTTGGTAGAATTCCCCAGTGAAGCTGTAAGGGCCAGGCCTTTTTTTTTTTTTTTTTTTTTTTTAGTTGGGAGCTTTGTAAGAGCTTTTCTATCTTTTCTTTTCTGAAGGGTTTATTTAATTGTTGTACTTCTGTTTGTGCTAGTTCTGGTAGGTGATGTGTTTCTAGAAATTTGCGTATTTCCTCTAGGGTTTTGGAATTTATTAAGAGTATAAATTTTCCTAGTATTCTGTTACAATTCTTTTATTGTCAGTTGGGTTTGTTGTGACATAGCTCATCTCATTTATTTTTTGAGATGTTTGCTTCTGTTCCTGTTTTTCTTTTGTCAGTTTGGCCCATGGTTTATCAATTTTGTTGACATTTTCTAAAATCCAGCTTTTGGTCTTGTTAACTCTTATTTTTTTCTATTCTCTAATTCGTTTAGTTCTGCTCTAGTTTTTTTTTTTATTATCTGCTTTCTTCTGGTGCTTGAGGGGTTCTTTTGCTGTTTTCTTTCTACTTGTTTGAGTTGTAAGTTTAATTCTTTGATATGGGCCCTTTCTTCTTTTTGGATGTGTGCATTTATTGAGATACAGTGACCTCTGTACATTGCTTTTGCTGTGTCCCTAAAGTTCCAGTAGGATGTATTTTCATTTTCATTTGATTCTGTGAATTTCTTTATTTCATCCTTAATTTAATCTGTAACCCAGTAGGTTTTGAACAAGGTGCTGTTCAGTTTCCATATGTTTTCTTTTTCTTTCCTTTTTCTATTATTGCCTTCTCCTTTTATGGTTTTCTGATCCAAAAAGATGCTTTGCAATATTTCAATCCTCTGAATATTTTTAAAGATTGCATTGTGGCCTACTATGTATTCAATTCTGCAGAGTGTTCTATGTGTGTTCAAAAAGAAAGTTTGAATACTCTTGGCTACTGTTGAAAGGAGTCTTTGAGTGGAGTGTTCTGTATATGTCTATGAGATCAAGTTGCTTTGTTGTACCATTTAGATCTTTCATGTCTTTATTGAGGTGCCCCCCCCCCCCCCGCCCTGGACGTCTTCAACTTCTCTGAAAGTGGTGTATTGAAGTCTTCTACTATTTTTGTGGAGCTCACCATTTCTGTTTTCAATTTAGTTACAGAGTTTGTTTTATATATTTTGGAGACTTACTACTAGATTATGTCCTCGTGGAGTGCTGAGCCTTTAATCATTGCACAGTGTCCTTTTTTATCCAATGTGGTAGATATTACTTTAAATTCTGTGTTATCAGAGATTAGCATTGTCACTCCTGCTCGTTTTTAAATGTTGTTAGCTTTATGTATTTTCCCCCATCCTTTGAGTTTTAGTTTTTTCATGCCTTTGTATCTAGATGTGTCTCCTGTAGGCAGCATATGGATGGGTTATGATTTTCTAACCAATTTGCCATTCTTGGTCTCTTTATTGGTACATTTACTCAATTTATATTCAGTGTGATTATTGATAGGCATAATTTTAGTGCTATCATTTTGATATCTTTTTTGTGTGTATTGTAAAGAATCCCTTTATTCTTTTAATTTGCTGAGCTGATTCTTTTTCCTTTATCTGATTTCTTTTCATCTTTTTCAGTGTTGGTGGTTTCTTCTTTGCCATGGCATCATGCTTTTCTTCTTCAATTTTGATGCAAAAGGTTGAAAAGGTCCTTTGTGTTACCTTAATATTTTCTCCTATTTTTCTACAATAAATCAGACTTTAAATTCTTTATATTGCTTTTCCTTCCTCTCTATATGAAAGATCTGTGACTACCTTTTCTTTTAAGTCCTTCTTTTTTGTTATAGTGTTTACATAATGGCATCTTTGTTTCCCTACTTTCAGCATTTTTCCTTTGATTTGTTTTTGTGATTCCCCTACTTGAGTGATATCTAGTTGCTCTGTTCTGCATTCTAGTCTTGGGTTGTTACCTGATGTTGCTGATTTTCTAACTGAAAGACTACCAACATTTCTTGTGATTTTGGTTTAATTTCTGCAAATTCCTTAAATTTCTGTCTATCTGGAAATGTCCTGATTTTGTCATCATATTTGAGAGGCAGTTTTCTTGGATATGTAATTTTTGCTGGCAATTATTTCCCTTTGAGGCTTTATGTATGTCTTCCCATTGCCTTTTTGCCTGCATGGTTTCTACTGAGTAGTCTGAGCTCATTCTTATTGATTCCTCTTAGTAGACTACTTTTTGTTTATCCCTAGACAGTTGTAAATAATATCTTTATGTTTAGTTTTGGCAATTTTGATAATATGTCTCACTGTCTTTTGGGGAGCTAGTTTATGTGGAGTTAGATGAGCATCTTAGATAAATATCTTCTCATCTTTCATGACGTCAAGGAAGTTTTCTGTCAACAAATCTTTGACAATTCTGTGTTTTCTGTTATTCCTCCCTGTTCTGGTACTCCAATCACTCGTAGATTATTCCTCATGTTGGAGTCCTAGATAATTCTTAGTGGTTTGTTTTGTTATTTTGTTTTAATTCTTTAATCTGACTTTTTAATTATTTTATTTGATTTTTTCCTCAAATATGTTAGTGTCAAATGCTTTAAGTTCAGGCTCACTGATTTGGTCTTCCATTGCCTCAAATTCTGGTTCTTTGGCTTTCTATTGAGTTGTCTAATTCTGTATTTTTCAAATTAACTTTCTAAATTTCTAATCCTTGCCACTGTATGTTTTTTTGCAGCCTGTTCAATTTGTCATTGTGCTCTGCTACATTTTGCCTTATCTCCTTCCTGATCTCTTAGAGAGTTCTAAATATTAACCTTTGTATTATACCTCTCCTGGTGGCATGGTGGTATCCTCATGGTGCAGTGGTTAAGTGCTACATTTGCTAACCAAAAGATTAGAGGAATCTCCTTGGAAACTCTATGGGGCAATTCTACCCTGTCCTACAGGGTTGCTATGAATCAGAATTGACTCAACACCGGTAGATTTGGTTTTGGCTTGGTATTCTGCCTCTAATAATTCCAGGAAGTTTACCTCATCTGGAAATTTTCTTGATCCTTTGCTTTGGGAGCTTTTTTGAAGTGCTTGTTTTCTTCCTCTTTAAGTGATTTGAAAATGACTGTTGTCTCTGAGCCATCAGTAAGTTGTATTTATTTGTTTTATGTTTGCCCACTGTATCTTAGCTTCTGGTTTTGTTTTGAAATGTCCAAATAGGCTGCTTGTGTATGCTAGTTTGGTTATTGGTAACTTTAAAGCTCTAATGTACTGTTACCAGCTTAACTTGTGAGCTCAAGAGTCCTGTTACTCTTCTGGTATGAATTCAGCTCAGGTATCAAATGTGTGGTGCAGGCTCTCCCTTACTGTGCTAGATGGACAAGAGTGATTGGTATGGGCACAGATAGCTGGCTGCATGTATTCAGAAAGGTGGAAGCTAACAACTGTCTCCGAGTGTCTTTATGTCTGAATCTAGCTGAAGGAAGTGTTTCTGTCCTGAATTTCTGGCTTAGGAGAATTGCCAGATCTCCCTCCTCACCCCCACTCCCAGCCAGTTTGTTAAATTAGTTCTCTCTGAGTCAGGGAGAATAGCTCAGAGCAGGCCTAAGGAATCCTACTTCCAACTCAGTTAATGACATCAGACTCCAGAGTTGGACTCGGTACAGAGAAGGGTGGGAGAAGTGCTGGGAGAGGGGATAGAGGTTTATCCCAAAGGAAAGACTAAATCTGAGTAGTAGTTTACATGCTGAACATAGCTTTTGACAAACTAGTGCTGTTTTTCACTGGTTCTGGAAGCACAAGTGGATTGTCCAATCGGTTTCTCCTGTTGAGGATGCTCTCTGTCATAGACTGAATTGTGTTCCCCCCAAAACATGTATAGAAATTTGGCTGGGCCATGATTAGCAACATTGTGTGATTCCTCTCCATGTTGTGATTTTCCTATGCTGTAAATTCTATCTCTGCCTGTGACTAACAGACAAGATAATTATGTTAAAAGAGGATTAAGGTAGAACTGTACCACCCTTACTAAGGGAGTTTCCCTGGAGTGTGGCTCACACCACTCTTTATACTTTCATCCTACAAGAGATAAAAGCAAAGCAGAGTAGGGAATTCACACCATCGAGTAAGCAGCACAGGGAGAAGAACACATCATTCAGACTCGAGGTTCCTGTGCCAAGATGCTCTCTGACCAAAGATTGATGCAACAAAAAGAACTTCTTCCAGAACAACAAAGAGGGAAAGCCTTTCCTGGAGCTGACAGCATGAATTCGGACTTGTAGCCTACTGGACTGCATAAGAATAAATGTTAGAACCATCCACTTTGTGGTGTTTCTGTTACAGCAGTATTAGCTGACTAAAACACCCTCAAACTGCTACCACTCTACTCATAATGTTGGCTGCTGCAGTCTCCCAGTGGATCAGATCTGGTGAATCATATGTATTTCTGGACCTACTTTCCCTTCTCCATTGCTCTGTCTGATCTTTCAACTTTCCCTTTGATGTTCAGGGCCCCTATGATGTCATATGTAACTGTTAATTTGTAATTTGAGGTCCTTGTTGCTAGAGGGGTCATGGGAAACATCTGGCTACTCCAGCATCTTGACCCCATCTCCCAAATACACCAATTTTATGTATACAGCTTGATGAGTTTTGACTAATCATATCACTCCCCAAATTCCTTAATGTTCCTTTGCTGTCACTCTACTTCTCAATACTCAAAACAAAAACAAAAATAAAAATAAAAATCAGTTAATTCCTATTCAGAATTGCAGAGTAGAACTGCACTCTAAAAGGTATTCAAGGCTAAGACCTTTGAGAAGTAGATCACCAGGCCATTATTCTAAGGAGCCTGTCTTGGATTGAATTGTATCCCCCTCAAAATGTGTGTAGCAGTTTATCTGGGTCATGATTCCCGGTATGTGATTATCCTCCATTTTGTGATTTTCCTATGTTGTGAATTCTAATCTCTGCTTGTGATTAATAGAGAAAAATTGGTTTATGATAAAGAGCATGGGACTGTATCACTCTTCCCAAAGTCACCTCCCTGCTCCAGTGTAGGAGTTGCCCTGGAGTGTGGCTTGCACCAGCATTTATCCTACAAGAGATAAAAGGGAAGCAAGCTGAGAGTTAGGGATGTCATATCATCAAAAAAGCTGCTCTGGGAGCATAGAGTGTGTTTCTGACCTGAGGTTCCTGTGCTGAGATACTTTCAAACCAAACAAAGACTGATGGAATGTAAGGAGCTTTCTCCAGATCCCATAGAGAGATAGTGTGTTCTTTGGCACCTGTACCCACCCTAGATTTAAACTTCTAGCTTACTGGGCTGTGTAAGAATAAACTTTTCTTTGTTAAATCCTTCTGTTTATGGTGTTCCTGTGAGAGGAGCACCAGGTGACTAAGACAGAGCATCTGGGTGGACTTGAAGCTTCATCTTTTCAATCAGTAGCCAAACAATTAACATGGCACCATCCTGGTCCCCACACAGATATTGACCTGCTTTCTGTGACTATAGATGAGTTGCCTATTCTAAAACGTAATGTAAAAGAAATGACTAGCATATACTCTCTTGTTTTTGGATTTTATTTACTAAACACAGTTTTTAAAATTCATCCACAATTTTGCATGCATCAGTACTCTGTTCCTTTGTTACTGATTAGTATTCCATTAGAGGGATACAGCACAACTGGTTCATTCATTACCTTGTTAATAGTTATTTGGGTGGATTTCTGGTTATAAGGCTGATATAAACATTCATTTGGAAATTTTTGTGATGATGCATTTTTTTCTTTTAGGTGAAGACCCGTCAGTAGATTTGCTGAATCTGGTAAGTGAAAAGGAACATTGGCATGTCATGGATTAAACAATGTCCCCCAAAAATGTGTGTAGGAATTTAGCTAGGCCACTAATCCTGGTACTGTGTGATGTTCCTATATGCTGTAAACCCTACCTCTATGATGAAAAGGAGGGAGTTGTGTTGGTGTGTCAGGATTCAGTATGTCAGATTATATTGTGCTTTGAGGCAATCTCTTGGGATGTAAAGGAAAGAGAAACAAGCAGAGAGTTGGGAAATTTCTACCACCAAGAAGCAGTACAGGGGGCAGAATGTATCCTTTGGAAATGATTTGGAGTCCCTGAGCCACAGAAGCTCCCCATCCAGGAGAAGACTGACAACAAGGACAGTCCTCCAGAGCTAACAGAGAAAGCCTTCCCCCCAGAGCTGATGGCCTGAATTTAGGCTTGTAGTCTACTGCACACAATAAAATTTCTCTTTTTAAAGCCATCCACTTGTGGTATTTCTGTTTTAGCAGCACTAGATGTCCCTGGTGGCTTAGTGGTTAAGTGCTACTGCTGCTAACTAAAAGGTAGGCAGTTCAGATCCACCAGGTGCTCCTTGCAAACTATGTGGGGCAGTTCTACCTTGTCCTCAGGGTCACTGTGAGTCGGTATCTACTTGACAGCACTGGGTTTTGGTTAGATTACTGAGACATGGTGGTTCAGTGGTAGAATTCTCACCTTTCATGTGGGAAACCTGCATTCAGTTTCCGGAAAATGCACTTCCCATGTAACCACTACCCATCCATTAGTTTCCACTTATGTGTTGTTATGATGCTTAACAAGTTTCAGTGTAGCTTCCAGACTAAAATGGACTAAGAAGCAAGGCCTGGAAATTTACTTTTGAGTATCAGTCAGTGATAACACTAGAGATTACAATAGCCCAATCTGCAACCAATCGTGGAGATAGAGTAAGGCCAGGCAGTACTTCTTTGTATTGTATGAGGGCTCTCCATGAGTCTAGGGTCAACTTGACAGCAGCTAACAACAAGAATGATTAATATTTAATTTTAGAATAACTATTATGAGGAATGACCAAAATGACCACAGCGGCCCTATGGTTTTGTACCCCAGTTGTATGAAAATTCTACTGTGTTACCTCCTTACCAATTCTGGGTATTGTTAGTCTCTTTACCTTCACCAGCCTAGTGAGTACAGATTGGTATGAGCAACTACTTTCAACTTTATATTTTATTTTCCTTCATCCTTTCAAAAAGGAAATTATTTGCTTTATAGCTGTTTTATAGATAAATAAGACAAAGTTTATAACACATAGAGACCTGGCCTCTAATAGGAACTTTCTAAGTATTATAGCCAATAGTTCTCAATCCTGTTACACATGAGCTCAGCTGGGGAGCTTCTAAAAGCACAGCTTCCAAAGGTTCACACCAGATCTGTCAAATTGGAATTTCTGGGTGTATTTTGAAGCTCTGCTTGGTGGGAGCAAAAACTCCAGGACTGAGGCAAAGGGCAAGCTTGAGTACAACCAGTATTAAGCAGCCGCTTGGAATGGCTGTAGGTTCCGGGCTGAGGGGAGGATTGTGTGCAAAAGGTTAAGTGCTTTGACTGCTAACTAAAGGCTGTTCAAACCTACCTAGAGTTACCTGGAAAGAAATGCCTGGTGCTCTGCCTTGAAAATCCTATGGAGCAGAGTTCTACTCTGTACACATGAGATCAATATGATTCAGAATCAACTCAATGGCAATGGTTTCAGAAGGGCCATGTCTGCTTTAACCTGGAGTTTTTAAGTGTTGTATGTGTGAATGAGCAAAATGGCATTGGGGCCAAGCAACTATAGCAGTGACCTTTCCAGGCAGGCTGCTCACAGATGGACATGTTTGCAATTTCTGCAGAATCTCTTGGCTGTGAAGGGGATTTGCAATAATAAAGTCTTCCACTCAATAGGCTGTGTCAGCAGGCACACAGCAGTGAGCTACCAGGATCACAGACAATCATCTGCAATTCTCACCGAGCATCTGCTGCCCACTTTGTATCATCTTAGCTGGCTTTGTCGGCTTAATGAGGCTTTTCCAGGCCCTCCTCTGCAGCCAGCTCACAAAGTGCGGATCAGCCAGGGGCTGCTGCAGAGGTTTCCTTTTGAGAATATAGCTTTTATACTCAGAGCCCCATGCTCTGGCCTCTGAGTGAGGTACAGAGGAAAGGGGATGTAAACCACTCCCCTCCAAAGTGAGAACCTCTCCCAGCTGTGAAGGGATGAAGCCTCTTGGCTACAGTTATTGTAATGGCTTGTGGGTTAGTCTCCTAGTGCTGCTGTAACAGAAATACCACTCATCAGCAGATATGAAGACTAGAATTTTCTCACTGTTCAGGAAGCTTGTTGTCAGTTGCCATCAAATCAATTTCAATATATGGTGAACTGATGGTTGCTGAGTTAGAATCAACTTGATGACAAGGGGATTTTTTGGTTTGATGTGTGAAGAGTGAAACTGCTCCTAGAGTTTTCAAGGCAGTACCTTTTAGAAGAAGATAACCAAGCCTTAATTTTGCGTTGCCTCTAGATGGATTTGAACTGCCAACCTTTGGATTAATAGTACCAAAATACATAAATAAACTACCACTGCCATCAAGTCGATTCTGACTACAGTAACCTTATAGGACAGTGTAAAACTGTCCTGTAGGGTCTTCAAGGAGCAGCTGGTGGATTAAAACTGCCAACCTTTTAGTTAGTAGCTGAACTCTTAATCATCTGCCACCAGGGCTCCAAAAAGCACTTAACAAACTGTGCTGCCACACAAGGAAGCTAGACGTTTGAATTCCAGCTCCAAGGGAAAGCTTTCTCTCTCTCTGTTGGCTTCATGGTAGAGGTCCCTTTCAGTTTGTGTTGACTGGATCTCTATGTGACATCTATCTTCTCCACTTGTGCTTGCTTCTAAGTGCCTCATCAGCTCTTTTTTTTAAGCTCTCAAATGTCAGTAGCTTATGACACACCCTGCACTGATATGGCCCATTAACATAAAAAAGACAACTCTATTCCCAAATGGGGTTACGTCCACAGGTATAGAGTTTAGGATTCCTAGATATATTTTGGGAGACACAGTTCAATCCATAACAGCTTGTGATGCAGTTTTGCATAGCTCAGTGGCTTACCAGAAAAACTGTGTACCCAGGCCAGGGAATAATAGCACCAGACTTGTTGTTACACCAACTTCTTCATCTGTACATGTTCCTTCTACACCTGGCCTTCTGTTCAGTAGATGCTCAGTTCTTGTTAGGCTGATAGAATTGAACTGAAGTCAAGATTTCTAGAACATTTGCCTATTTCATGGCCAGAGGTAGTAGGGAGCAGAAGTTCTTGGGTGGTGATGTTGAACTTCACTATACAGCAGGCTCTCTCCTATCATTATCTCAGCCCAAGTTTCTCTTCTGCACCAACAGCTCATACCCAACCTGAAAGTAGCAACATCAGCTGCCCTGCCAGGGCCCTCCGCAGGAGTGCCCTAGAGAGACTGCATGCCCTGAATGATGCTCCATGCAGCATATCAGCCCTCCACCCAGGCTTCCAGACCCACGGCTGCTCATTCTCTGTCTAGTAGGAAAGAAAAGAATCTGAGCAATACAAACTCAAGACTTTTCAACTATTGAATCCTTGGGAAAGGTGGGGATAGTAGATGGGTGGTGAGGAGATAATGTTCTTTCCAGCACCTAGAATATGAATAGAGGACTGTTTTGAAAAGGATGTGGGAGAGAGAGACTGCACTATCTCCTACCATCCAGTTACTGTTGCTGTTGTAACTGTTGTTACTTGCCATCAAGTCAATCCCCAACTTATGGTGTAATCCTACTAGTACTCGAAATACTGGTGACACAGCTTTCAGCACCACAGCAACATGTAAGATGCCACTGTATGTCAAACTGACAGATTGGTGGTAGCCTTAAATTATGCTACTCACAGATATTGTTATGAAGTTGTCTGGGCTGAGGAGAACAGTAGACCGAGGGCCTTGAGCCCAGGGTAGTGTTGTTCTCCTTCAATTCCTTTCTCAGACCATCTCTGGAACACTTGAAGGCAGTTTCCTCAATCTATAAGGTGGAAACAAGCACAGCTGGGCCTTAAGTCAAACCTTGAGATGTGGATTATTTTCTCCTTGGCAACTGGAAGCAAAGGACCTATGGAGGCGGGTAGTTTTGAGAAGACCACTGATCTGGGAAGATCAAAAGGTGGCAGTCAGCTGGGTGGTACCAACCTACTGAGTACCAACAGGGGCTAACAGGAGCAAGGATGCCCGCAGGATGGCCATGTTAAGACTCAGAAGTGGTATGTGCCTGCGTACATGGAGAGAAGACAGGGGTCAGAATTCCAAGGCCAAAGAACCAGAGGAGCAGGTGGTATAAATTGTCAACGTTCTTGGTGGCTACTTGAAAGGCTAAAAGTTCAAGTCCATTTAGAGATGCGTTAGTAGAAAGGTTTGGCATCTACTTCTGAAAAATCAGCCATTGAAAACACTGTGAAGCACAGTTCTCTTCTGGCACACATGGATTACCATGAGTTGGAGTCCACAGAATGGTAACTGGTTTGGTAGATCACACAGTCCACTCCCAAGTAGGTTAACAAATTTACCTAGAAGTGGCTTCCCCTCCTGGCTGAACAGCTTGGAATTACTGAGTTTCTTAGTCACACAGAAATTACATCAAAAATAAATCAACTGTTTCGAGTTTCTTATTGCTACTGAGCCCCAAGCATGAGGGCTCTTCATCCTTCACCTTTACTATACAGGAAGAAAATGCATTTTTAACATATAGAGGGCACATTAGACTTTCAAGAGAGAGCAGGGACATTAATTTTGAGATGACTAGCCGAGTACTGGAAGCCTCCCTCTCTGCTCCACTTCAATAACTTATCTCAATGAATCCCCAGCAGAAAGCATCTTATATACTTGAAAAGATGAGAGGTGAATGCTGGAGAATTTTAAGGCAGAGGGGCTTTATTGTAACAGTGAACAAGTTGAAAATCACAAGGCAATGGAATCCTAGTAGGAG
Organism: Heterohyrax brucei; assembly: GCA_028571685.1. Lineage (NCBI taxonomy): Eukaryota > Metazoa > Chordata > Mammalia > Hyracoidea > Procaviidae > Heterohyrax > Heterohyrax brucei. Next base: position 10,327,991 of record CM053165.1, on the reverse strand, counting down.
GTCCTGGCACCCTGCCATTAACTAACTCAGACAGTGATTGTTACACAGTTGACTAGAGTTCTGTAAGCACCACACACGAGGCTTCTACACTTTGCTTCTTCACCTGGCTAAATCTAGAGATAATCACACCAGAAGGCAGAAGTACACCTGGCAATCAGAAGCTTTGGCCTTATTGGAAAATCTACAGAATTAGCTGCTTTGTGAATCCCTTCTCTTTGTGGAAATTATTTCATTCTGGGCTCTTATGGTATACTGAAGCTAAGTAACAAAGCCAAACCAGCCAAGTGCCGTCGAGTAGGATCCGACTCATGGCAACAAAGGGGGACCAGAAAAAAAAAGCTCATTATCACCTAAACCAAACCTAGTGTTACCAAGCTGATTCCAACACATAGCAACTCTATGGACAGAGTAGAAATTCTTCATCAAGTTTCCAAGGAGCAGCTGGCAGATTTGAACTTCTAACTTTTGGGTCAGCAGATATAAAACTTAACTACTATGTCACTGTGTTTTCCCATTGCCATTGCAGTTAGTTTCAATTCATGATAGCCCCATGTATTAAGGAGGAGAATTTCTCTATAGAATTTTCTTGGCTGTAAGTTTTTTTTTTTTTTTTTTTATTTAACATAACTGAGTGAAAATGTACATTCACATGTAAATTTACATGCCCCCCTATATGCAGCTTCCACTGCTCTCCCTGTCCGGTGACTGCACACTGTTCCTCTCTGCTCCATACATGTCTCATCCTCCCAACAGTCTCCTTTCCCCTCCTCTCCGTCCACTCCCCTTCCTCCAGCCAGAGGTCAGCAAGATGATATCCTATAGATGTATAGAACCATAAAGTGCTTCCAATATATGGTTACTCTGCATGGTCAAGTCCAATTCATTCCTGTCCAAAGAGTGGACCTTCGCTATAATTTATGGGAGAGGGTAGCATCAAGGCCGGGGGCCGTGCTCTCAGAGGAACCCCAAAACCGCTGGACCATCAATTGAGGTCTTTTAGTGGAGATCTCATGATGCACTTCTTTTTACTCTTGTGTTGCCAGTGAGGTTCCTCTCTGTGAGCTCCGTCGTGGCTGTCACTGGTGGTGGCCGGGCACCATGCAGTTCTTCCGGTCCCAAGTCGATGTAGGCACCCACTCTTGTGAGTCTCTCTGTCTTCTCGGTTGTCTTTACCCCATGCCATTTTGCCCCTCGGTGAGCATCCATTCCTGCTGAGTTGGGACCATTTGCTGTGTCCTCGGATGGCAGCTTGGCAGCTTTTAAGACCCCAGACGCCACTCACCAATGTGGGGTGCAGGGAGCTCTCTTAGCAAAATGCTAGTTGTGCCAATTGGCCTGGAATTGGCCTAAGAACACGGTCTCCCGCCCCCGCCCCAGCTACTCTATCCTTGGAGTATTGAGTTAAGATGGAAGGAGTACTCAAGTTATGCTGAAGTCCACTTAATGTCGTTCTTGTTCCTAATGTGTGCTGTCACCGCTTTCTCCCAACTAGATTTCTAGAAACTACCTAAACTAAACCCTCCCCCCCCTCGCCCTCCCTTCCTCCCTCCCCTTCCTTGCAGCTGTCAAAGAGTCTTTTCTTCTATACACAAGTCTGTTTCTGAGATCTTATCGTAGAGGTCTCATACAGTATTTGTCCTTTTGTCGCTGACTACTCTCACTCAACATAATGTCTTCCAGTTGAAACCAGGTTAGGAGATGTTTCCTGGAATCATCGTTCTTCTTTATCATTGCGTAGTGCTCCATTGAGTATATGTACCACGGTTTACCTATCCATTCTTCTATTGTTGGGCATCTGGGTTGATTCCACGTTTTTGCTATTGTGGACTGTGCCGCAATAAACATTCTGGTGCATGTGTCCGTTGGTGTGAAAGGCCTTCAATCTGTAGGATATATTCCAAGTAGTGGAATTACTGGGTCAAATGGTATATCAATATCCATTTTTTTAAGGAAGGGCCAGATTGCCTTCCAAAGAGACTGGACCATTTTGCAACCCCACCAACAGTGTAGGAGGGTTCCACTTTCTCCACAGCCTGTCCAGCATTTGTTGTTTTGTGTTTTCTGGATCATGGCCAGTCTTGTCGGGGTGAGATGGTATCTCATTGTTGTCTTGATTTGAATTTCTTTAATAACTAAAGATTGTGAACATGTCCGCACGTGTTTTTGGCTGCCTGGATCTCCTCTTTAGTGAAGTATCTGTCCATCTCCTTCGCCCATTGCTTAATTGGATGGTTTATCTTCTTCTTATTGATATTTTGTAGTATCTTATAGATTATGGAGATCAGGCGTCAATCTGACATAGAGTTGTCAAATATTTTTTCCCACTCTGTGGGTGTTCTTTGAATTCTATTAATAAAGTCTTTGGATGAGAAAAGTGTTTGATTCTTAATAGTTCCCATTTATCTACTTTCTCTTCTGTTGCTTGAGGTTTCTTTGACAGATTTTGGAGTCTGTCCTCATTGTGTATTAAAACTTCCATTGTTGTTCCAACCTTTTCTTGGATGAGCTTTATTGTTTTAGGTTTGATATTTAGGTCTTTTATCCAGTTGGAGTTGGTTTTTGTATAAGGTGTAAGATATGGATCTTGATTCAGTTTATTGCAGATGGAGAACAAATTTTGCCAGCACAATTTGTTGAAGATACTGTTTTTACCCCAGTTAAATGTCTTAGGGCCTTTGTGGAATATCAACTGTTCATAGGCCGATGGTGTCATCTCTAGGGTCTCAATTCTGTTCCATTGATCGATCTGTCTGTTCTTGTACCAGTACCAGGCTGTTTTGACCACTGTGGCAGTGTAGTATGTTCTAACGTCGGGTAATGAAAGGCCTCCCAGTGTGTTCTTGTACTTTAGTAGTACCTTACTTATCCAGGGCTTCTTCCCTTTCCAAACAAAATTGGTGATTTGTTTCTCCATCTCATTAAAAAAATGATGCTGGAACTTGTATTGGGATTGCATTATATAAATAAAATGCTTTGGGTAAAATAGACATTTTCACTATGTTAAGTCTTCCTATCCATGAGCAGGGTAGTTTTTCCATTTATCTAAGTCTCCCTTAGTTTCTTGTAGTAAGGGCTTGTAGTTCTCTTTGTAAAGGTCTGTTGTTTCTCTAGTTAGATTAATTCCTAGGTACTTTATCTTCTTAGGGGCTATCGTAAATGGTATTGATCTAATAATTTCCTCCTTAACAGTCTGGTTGATGGTATAAAGGAAACCTACTGATTTACTTATGTTTATCTTGTATCCTGAAACTTTGCTGAACTCTTGTATCAGTTTGAGTAGCTTACTTATAGATTCCCTGGGGTTCTCTACATATACAATCATATCATCTGCGAACAGGGAGATTTTAACTTCCTCTTTGCCGATGCAGATGCCCTTTATTTGTTCGTCTTGTCTAATTGCTCTGGCTAGAACTTCTAGCACAATGTTGAATAGGAGGGGTGACAGTGGGCATCCTTGTCTAGTTCCTGATCTCAGGGGAAAGTGTTTCAGTCTCTCTCCATTCAGGATGATGTGGGCAATTGGCTTTGTATAAATGGCCCTTATTGTGTTGAGGAATTTGCCGTCTATGCCCATTTTGCTAAGAGTTTTTAGCATGAATGGGTGTTGGACTTTATCAAATGCCTTTTTGGCATCAATGGACAAAATAAGGTGATCTTTGTCTTTTGTGTTATTTATGTGGTTAATCACATTAATTGTTTTCCTGATGTTGAACCAGCCTTGCATCCCTGGTATGAATCCCACTTGGTCAAGATGGATTATTTTCTTGATATGTTGTTGTATTCTGTTGGCAAGAATTTTGTTGAAGATTTTTGCATCTAAGTTCATGAGTGATATCGGTCTGTAGTTCTCTGTCTTTGTTGGATCTTTCCCGGGCTTAGGTATCAGGGTTATGCTGGCTTCATAGAATGACTTTGGGAGTACTCCATCCCTTTCTATACTGTGAAATAGTTTCAATAGTATTGGGGATAATTCTTCTCTAAATGCTTGGTAGAATTCTGCCGTGAAGTCATTTGGGCCCGGACTTTTTTGGGTTGGCAGTGTTTTGATGACCTTTTCAATCTCTTCCTTTGTGATGGGTTTATTAAGTTGTTCTGCTTCACGTTGTGATAATTTGTGTAGGTGGTATTAGTCAAGGAATTGGTCCATTTCCCCTAGGTTTTCAAATTTGTTAGAGTACAGTCTTTCATAGTATTCTGTTATAATGTTTTTGATTTCTGTTGCATCTGTGGTGACAACTCCCTTGTCATTTCTAGTTTGGGTTATTTGTTTCCTTTCCTGCTTTTCTTTAGTAAGTTTAGCCAGTGGTTTATCAATTTTGTTGATCTTTTCAAAAAAACCAGCTTTTGGTCTTTTCAATTTTTTCAATTGTTTTTCTATTCTCTAATTCATTTAGCTCTGCTCTAATCTTTATGATCTCCTTTCTTCTGGTGCCCGAGGGGTTCCTCTGTTGTTCTCTTTCTACTTGTTCAAGCTGTAGAGTTAGTTCCTTGATTTGGTTTCTTTCTTCCTTCCAGATGTGTGCATTTATGGAGATAAACAGACCTCCGAGCACTGCTTTGGCTGTATCCCATAGGTTCTGGTAGGAAGTGTTTTCGTTTTCATTGGAATCCATGAATTTCTTTAATTGATCCCTGATTTCCTCTATAAACCATGTTTTTTGAGCAAGATGTCGTTCAGTTTCCAAGAGTTCCACTTTCTATCTCTGTTTTTTCTGCTATTGATTTCAACTTTGATGGCTTTATGATCCGAGAAGATGCTTTGCAATAATTCAATGGTATGGATTTTGTTGAGCATTGCATTATGGCCTATCACATGGTCAATTCTGGAGAATGTTCCATGTGCACTGGAGAAGAAGGTGTAGTTGTCTGCTGATGGGTGGAAATTTCTGTATATATCAATGAGGTTTAGTTGGTTAATTGTGTCCATGAGGTCTTCTGTATCTTTACTGAGCTTTTTTCTAGATGATCTGTCTAGTAAAGACAGTGGAGTGTTAAAGTCTCCCACTATTATTGTGGAGTCATCTAACTCTCTTTTGAGCATAGTCAGTGTTTCTTCGACATATTTAAGTGCTCTGATATTAGGTGCATAAATGTTCAATATAGTTAAGTCTTGCTTGTGTACTGAAACTTTCAGCAGTAAACAGTGTCCACCTTTGTCCATGATGGTGGATTTGACATTAAAGTTGATTTTGTCTGAGATTAGAATTGCCACCCCTGCTCTTCTTTGTTCATTGTTAGCTTGATATATATTCTTCCAACCTTTAATTTTCAGTTTGTTCCTGTCTTTAGGTCTCAAGTGAGTTTCTTGTAGACAACATATGGATGGGTCATGTCTTTTGATCCAAGATGACACTCGGTGTCTCTTTACTGGAGCATTCAGTCCATTCACATTCAATGTAATTATTGATATGTATGTGTTCACTGCTGCCATTGTGATATGTTTATTTTTATGTTGATGTTTTCTCTGTTGTTCTTATTAGTCTGTTCTGGGACACTCTTTTCTGTGAGTTGATTTATCACCTTTTTCAGAGCTGGTTTTATAGTTGTTGAGACTCGTGTGTTAGATTTCTGAAATGGTATGATACATCTTTGTTGTGCTTTACAGCTGCCCCTATGAACCCCCTTAATAAACTATTTATAAACCCAATTTTAATTACTACCAGTCTGGTCATCTTCCTTTCCATCTGGAAGGACTATAATGACTGTAGTACATCCCTCTTTTATTATGATGACACCATAGTTTTCATGATGATCACTGGATTGCTTCTTTCCATATCAAAGCTGTGATTTACTTTGGAGCCTTCCCTAAATGAGTAGAGTATTGAGTAGTGTGTCGTTCTAAAATATAAAGTTAGTGGTTTCGTTCTTCTAAGCCAAAGCCAAGAACTTCTTTCAGTATTTCTTGTAGTTTGGGTTTGGTTTTTACAAACTCTCTGAGTTTCTGTTTATCTGGGAATGTCTTAATTTCATTTTCGTATTTGAAAGATAGTTTTGCAGGATATATAATTCTTGGTTGGAAGTTCTTCTCCTTCAAGAGTTTGAATGTGTCGTGCCACTGTCTCCATGCCAGCATGGTTTCTGCTGAGAAATCTGATGAGAGCCTACAGGGTTTCCCTCTGAATGTTAGCTTGCCTTGAGTCTTGCTGCCTTTAAGAGTTGCTGCTTATGTTTCATTTTGTTAAGTTTGATTATAATATGTCTTGGAGTCTTTCTTTTGAGATCTATATTGGGTGGCGTACAATATGCATCTGAGATGTCTATATTCTCTTCCTTCATGATTTCTGGGAAGTTTTCTTTCAGTAGCTCAGCAACAATACTCTCTGTGTTCTCAGATGTCTCACCCTGTTCAGGGACTCCCATTAATCGAAGGTTGTTCCTCTTAATAGATTCCCACATGCTTCTTGATGTTTCTTCATTTTTCTTGTTTCTGATTTCTGCTCATAGACACTGGCATCAGTAGCTTTGTCTTCCAAGTCCGAAATTCTTTTTTCCATTTGTTCCATTCTGTTTTCTTGGCTTTGCATGGAAGTTTCTATGTCTTTGATTTTCTTCTTGATCTGTTGGATTTCAGAGTACTGGTGTTCCATCGGATCGAACAACTTGCTTAATTTTTCGTTTTGTTCTGGTGCATTTTGTATAAGGTCTAGAAGGGCCCTGTATACAATCAATTTGTATTCACTTCCTGATGCTTTCATAAAAGTTTCTTCATCTGGAAAACTCCTTGGTTGCTTTGTTTGGGAACCTTCTGAAGCCACGAGTGATTGCTTGTATGCCACAATTGTCTGTTGCTTTTTGGGTCCCATGTGAGTATATAGAGGCTAGAAGAGGTACTGTGAGGATGGATTGCAAATGTTTCTCTAGGCTGTCTTCAAATGTAAAGCAAAAGGTATCTGACCAGTTCAGAAGTCAGTTAGGTTTTCAGTTGTAGAGGTCCCTCTTCCCATCTGACAAAGTAAGCGCCACTGTATCCAACCCCAGAGCATAACAAACTAGTTCAGAATACAGCACTCCTAGTGCCCTGGTGGCCTCTGCTGACAGGGCCTAGCCTTATCCAACACTGTGTCGAGTACTGGTTTTGTGATAGAAAAGCGCTCTCTTGTGGGCAGGCTCTGGCTCCCAAGCTGAGAATTAGGTCCAGCTGCAGCCACCGTACCCAAGATGGCGTCCTCCACACAGGCAGCAGACAGGGGGGCTAAAGGTGCCGAGAGGCAGCGATTCTTCTGCTTCTGTTGCAGGGCCCCCAATGTAGGCAGCACTGTGCAAAATCACTACTTTTCTGACCGAGAAGCGCTGTCCCGTTTGCAGGCGCTTGCTCCCAGGCTAAGAACGAGGTCCTGCTAAAATCTCGGTACCAACATGGCATCCCGCACCCTGACCGCTGAGCTCCGCGCAAACCCGACTGAGGCAGCTACAAAACGAAAGGCTCAAAGTGTCTAGATTAACAGAGTCCTGAGCCTGGCTCTCAGAACATGGGAATTATGCCTGCCTATCCCCCCAGCAGCGCGTCCGAGTCCAGCCGCCAGGCAAGGCCCAGCTCCACCCGCCAGCCGAGACCGAGGAAAAAAAAATTCAAAACGGTGTGTTTACCTTCCGTCAGTGAGAGCCAGGGCTAGCCAGGAGCGGGAGTCAGCGAAAGAGAGGAGATTTTTCACTGAGTGGTATGAAGTCCCAATTAACAGCTCTGTGCCGTGTCCTGAGGCTGATTAGGTGATCAGAAGGCTCTGTTTGATTGTCAATTCAGGTCTTGGTTTCCAGAGGGATACAAGGGATGTGTCCTTAGTCCGCCATCTTGACTCCGCCCTCCCTTGGCTGTAAGTTTTATGGAAGCAAATTGCCTGCCTGTTCTTTTGCAGAATACTGGGTGAGTTTGAACTGCCTAACTTTAATTTAATAGCAGAAGCTAAATAAAAATCCATTGTTGTCCAGTTCATTCTGAGTCATAGCAATCCTAAAGGACAGAGCAGAACTGCCCTAAAGGATTTCCAAGAAACAACTGATAGATTCAAACTTCTGCCTTTTTAGCTAGCAGCTATAGTGCTTACCCACTATGCCATTAAGGCACCAGAAACTACAGCACCCAGAAAAGTCAGAGTAGCTGAGTCAGACCCAAGAGGTGACACTGGGTTTGCCTTTGCAAACTCTGCTTCCTGTCTCATCTGCTTGTCAGTCAAAGGATAGCCTGAGCAGGGGCCAGTGAAAGATATCTCCCATTTTCCCTGTGCAGTGCAGCCCAGGTCTATGGCTTTGTGAGAAATACAAGGCAAGACTCATTCCCTGATGATAGGTTTTGCAATAACAGTAACAATAGCAACAACAATATCAGATAAAATTTGCATGCCAGTGTCATAGATTGAATATTGTTCCCCAAAATATGTGTTGGAGCCCAACCTCTATAGATCTGGGTATAATCCTACTTGGAAATAATGCTCTTTGTTACGTTAATGAGGTCCTAACCTTGTAGGGTGTGTCCTAAATCTGATCACTGCTGAAGGATACCAGGGTGAGCCAACACAGAGAGACAGGTATCTCCTCCTCGATCTGACACAACTGTGGGGGAAAACAGACACTATGGGAATACTCTGGAGGCAGATGAGTCTGCAAGCCTAGGACTCCAATGACTGCTGATATTAGAAGGATCCCTGGTGGTACAGTGGTTAAATTCTAGCTGCTAATTGAAAGGTTGACAGTTCAAACCTACCCAGTCATTCCATGGGAGAAAGACCTGGCGATCCACTTCTGTAAATATTACAGCCGAGAAAATCTTTAAGGGCAAGTCTACTCTGTCACGTGGGGCTCCTAGGAACTAGGCTACCACCTAACATCAGAAGCTGAAGAAGAAAAGAAAGGGTATCTCCTTAAAGCCATGTACTGAATTTGGATGTCTAGCTTCCTGAACTGTAAGAAAATGAATGTATATTCTTTAAAGCCACCTATGTATGATATTTCTGTTATGGCAGCACTAGGTGACTAACACAACTAAGTAGGGACCAAAGAGCATTACATACCTTTTCTTTGATCCTCACAACAAGTTTTGTTGTGGTAGCGGTTGCTAGCTGTCCTCGAGCCAGCCTGACTCCATGGAGACCCCATGCTGCCTTGCCCTGAGCCATCCCCATGTCTGTGGATTCTACATTTGTGAATCCACTGTGAAACCACTGACCCATTTCATAGAAGAAATAGAAGCTCATCATTTCAGTGCATAGGATTTGGACTACAGACTCCTGTGAAATCCTAAAATTTTTAAGGACCATCTCCGAGTTTCCCCTGATCCATACACTAAGTTTATTATTTGCTTTGCCTATGTTCACACATCTTAGCTTATCTAAAGACAGTATAAGGGTGGGCTGCAGACCTGGTGCTACCACTCTTGAGTAAAGCTGACACAGGTAGAAATTTCTCAGGAAAAGTCCACAATCACTATCCTGGAATGCTGGGCTATCAGTGAGTCCAAGATGAGCCAAGAAAGCAACAAGAATTAAATTAAGGTTGAATATGACATTTTTGGAACTGAAACACAAGATGGATGATAAGCTTGGGACATCACAAAAACCCCACATATTATGGACTTGAAAGGAGCTCTGGTGATGCAGTGATTAAGGGATTGACTGTTAAGAGAAAATATTATTGCTTGGAACACATGTAACCCCTCGATGGAACAAAGACCTGACAATCTGCTCCTGTAGAATTTACAGCCTAGGAAACACTACGCAGTGATTCTACTCCATCACATTTGTAAATTGAAATTGACATCAAGCAGGAGCTTGAAGGCAGAATTTGACTCCACATTCTGCTTTTCTGTAATTCCAGCAAAAACATTGCAGTTGGGCTGAATCTGCAGGTGAGTGTTAACAGGGCTTTGAACTGCTTCATTCTAGTTTGAACTCCTGCTGAGAATTTGCGTTTGTAAGTTTCCAGGAAATGCTACTGCTGGTCCAACCCTATGGGGCAGAATAGAACTGCTCTAGAGGATGTTGAAAGAGCACCTAGTAGATTCAAATACTCAGCCTTTTGGCTAGCAGTTGAATTCTTAAGCACCATGCCACTGGGATTTCCAAGTGACAAGCAAACTACTGTCATTGAGTCAAGTCTGAGTCACACCAACCCTGTAAGAATGAGTAGACATGTCCCATAGATTTCCAAGGGGAACCTGCTGGATTTGAAGTGCCAAATTTTTGGTTAGCATTGTTAGCACTTAACCAAGATACCATCAGGGTTTCCAAGTAGCAGAGCAGAAGTTCTCAAAATATGCTATACATAAGAATTTTTGACCAACCAAGAAAACCCTGGCCCAGATGCCTTCAGCACAGAATTCTACCAAACTTTTAAAGCAGAGTTAACTCCAACACTACTGAGACTATTTCACAGCAAAGAAAGGGATGGAAAACTCCCAAATTGATTCCATGAAGCCCACATAAACCTGATACCAAAGCCAGGTAAAGATCCCACAAAAAAGGAAAATTACAGATCAATTATTACTCATGAACCTAGATACAAAAATCTTCAACAAAACTTGGCCAATAGAATTCAACAACATGTCAAAAAAATAATTCACCATGACCAAGTTGGATTTATACCTGGAATGCAAGGCTGATTCAACATCAGGAAAACAATTAATGTGATCAACCACATAAATAACACAAAAGATAAGATCATCTGATTTTGTCAACTGATGCAGAAAAGGCCTTTGACAAAGTCCAACACCCATTCATGCTAAAAATTCTCAGAAAAAATAGGAATAGAGGGGAAATTCCTCAATGCAATAAGGGACATCTATGCAAAGCTAACTGCCTACATCATGCTGAACGGAGAGAGACTGAAAGAATTCTCCTTGAGAACTGGAGCTAGACAAGGATGTCCACCCTCACCACTTCTGTTCAACATTGTACTATAAGTTATGGCCAAGGCAATTAGACAAGACAAAGAGATAAAGGGCATCTGCATCAGCAAAGAAGAAAAATCTCCCTATCTGTAGATGATATGATTGCATAGACAGAACCCAAAAGCATTCATAAGTAAACTACTGGAACTACTGGAAAAGTTCAACAAAGTATCAGGACATAAGATAAACATAAATAAATCAATAGGATTCTTTATACTGACAAAGAGATCATTAAGAAAGAAATTAACAAATCAGTATCATTTGCTATAGCCCCCAAGAAGATAAAATACCTGGGAATAAATCAAGAGACCTATACAAAGAGAACTAAAAGAGCTGCAAGAAACTAAGAGAGACTTACATAAATGGAGAAACCTATCCTACTTATGGATACGAAGACTTAACATTGTGACAATGTCTATTTTACCAAAAGCCATCTACATACACAATGCAATCCCAATACAAATTTCAGTGACTTTTTTTTTATGAGATAGAGAAACAAATCACCAATGTTGTTTGAAAAGAAACCACAGATAAGGGAAGCACTACTGAAGAAGAGGAACACAGTGGGAGGCCTCTCACTATCCAACCTTAGAATCTATTACACTGCCACAGTTAGTCAAAACAGTCTGTTACTGGTACAAAAAGAAGCATATAGACCAATGGAAGAGATGGGAGACCCCAGAGATGCCACCATTTTCCTATGAACAGTTGATACTCAAAAAATACCCTAAGATTGTAAACTGGGGTTAAAAACAGTCTCTTTAACAAAGACTGTTGGCAAAATTGGATACCCATCTTCAAAAAATTGAAACAAGACTCATATCTCACTCCTTACACAAAAACCAACTGAAACTGAAGCAAAGACCTAAATATCAAACCTAAAATGATAAAGATCATGCAAGTAACAGCAGAGTAGACAATGAAGGTTTTAATACACAATTTAGACAGACCGTAAAATCTGACACAGCACGATTAACAGAAGAGAAAATAGATAAATAGGAACTGCTAAGAATCCAATACTTTTGGTCATCCAAAGAATTTATCAAAAGAATTAAAAGACCACTTATAGGACAGGAAAAATATATTTGGCAACTGTATGTCAGATTGATGTTGGAGAGGCTGTGAAGAGATTGGAACTCTCCTTCACTGTTGGTGGGATTGCAGAATGATGCAACCTCTTTGGAAAGCAATCTGGCGCTCCCTTAAAAAGCTGGATCTAGATATACCATTTGACCCAGTAATTCCTCTGCTTGGAATATATCCTACAGAATCAAGGCCATTCACACCAACTGATACATGCACATACGAATGTTCATTGCAGCACAGTCCATGATAGCAAAAATTTGGAATCAACCAAGATGCCCAACAACAGAAGAATGGATGGGTAAACTTTGGTATGTGTACTTGATGGAGTACTATACATTGATAAAGAACAATGATGATAGCAGGAAAAATTTCTCAATTTGGTCTCAACTGGAGGACATTATGTTGAGTGAAACTAGCCAGTGACAGGACAATTATTATATGAGACCCCTATGATAAAAACTTAAAGTGTATTCATACATAATAGAAAAGACTCTTTGATAGCTACAAGGGCAGGAGGCTGGGAGACCAGGAGGGCAAGGGTCAAGGGTTTAAATTAGATAGTTGTTAGAAATTTGGTTGGGTGAAATTGGTGACAATACCCATTAGTAAGAAGATCAGTATTAATGTGACTTCAACACAGCTTGTGTACTCCCCATCTCTTAACCCAATATTGTAAGCACAGAATATGTATACTTTCATTTTTTATTTAATAAATAAAAAGAGAAAAGAAATACTGTAAAATAACAGCAAGAAAAGGGTCAACAACCTAATTAAGTATCGGGCAAAGGAGATGGAGAGACACTTCACTAAACAGGACATACAGGCAGCCAAAAGACATATGAGGAAATAATAATGATCATTAGTTACTAAAGAAATCCAAATCAAAACTACAATAAGATACCATCTCATGGCAACAAGGTTGGTCATGATCCAAAAAATACAAACAACAAATGATGGAAAGGCTGGGGATAAATTGGAACTCTCTTACACTGCTGGTGGGATTGCAAAATGATACAATGTCTTTGGAAAGCAATCTGAAGATTCCATAAAGAGCTGGAAATAGATATTCCATTTGATCCAGTAATCCCACTACTCGGAATATGTCCTACAGAATCAGTGGCAATCACACAAACAGATGCATGCACATAAATGTTTACTGCAGCACAGTCCACAGTAGCAAGAAAATGTAATCAACTCAGATGCTCAAGAACAGATGAATGGATAAACTAACTATGGTATATATATTCAATGGAACACTATGCAGTGATAAAGAACCTTGATGATTTTAGGAAGCGCCTCATAACCTGGTTTCAATTGGAAGACATCATGCTGAGTGAAATCATTCAGCAGCATAAGGACAAATACTGTATCAGACCCCTACTACAAGAACTTAAAAACAAATTCACGTACAGAAGAAACAACTCTTTGATGGATGCAAGGGAGTGGATGAAGGGACCGAAAAGTCTGATTACAGGTTAGATAATTGATAGAAATTTGATTGTGTGAAAGCAGTGACAGCACATAGTAGAAAGAAGATCAACATAAACTGAAAAATCTTCTAATCTTAACCCAATAATGCAAGGATACAATAGAAAGGATGAGAGTCTGAGGAACCATATTCTGATGGGCCATCAAGGCCAACTGGCCTAACTAGCCCATTGTTATGAGAGTTGAATGCACCCCATATTGGCGAGTGGCATCATGGGGTCTTAAAAGCTAACAAGCTGCCATCTGAGATATACCAAACAGTGACAATTCAGCTAGAACAGGTAATCAGTAAAAGCAACAAAGACATGAGGGAAAAGAGCTCAGGAGGCAGAGCGACCCACGTGAATGGGCAACTGTATCAACACGTGATCAGAAGACCAGGTGATGCCTGGCCACCACCAAAGACAGCTGTGACAGGGCACACAATGTCATGTCCCAGTGCAACATGAGAAAAAGAGGGGTGCACCTCAAGAACTCCACTAAAAGACCACAATTGATGATCTGAAGGCCTGGGAGTTCCCCTGGGAGCATGGATCCTAGACTTGCTGCTGCCCCTGGTCATGAATCATTACTGAGGTCAACTCTTCAGACAGGATGGGTTGGACTCGAGGACACGAAGTGACCATATGGTGTGTGCAATTTATTGTTTTATGCATCTATAAGATGCTGTCCCACAGAGAGGAAAGGGTGGAGAGGAGGGGACAGGAGATTATCAATCTCCTTGTTTCACAAAGGGAAAGGCAGCGCAGCCAGGATGTCATCTTGGTCAGCTGGGAGCAGAGTTACCCAACTGGAGACCTCAGCAGGGCTTATTTCCCAATCTGAGAAACAGTGCCAACCTGGAAAGTGCTTTTCCAACAGAAAGGCTGTGTAGGACAATGTGAAATTATGGGAGTGGCCCAGCTGAGGATGGCAGCAGGGTGATAACCCCTCCCTAATTGAAATATCTCATACCATCTGGGGATAAGCTGAAGAGGTGCTTCTGTTGTCAGCCAGAAGGCAGGGCCTGCCACACGTGATGGTCTGACTGATTTTGGCAGTTGTCAGCTGCCAGCTTCTTAAAATAAGACTGCCTAGAGGAATAACCACTGACCTGCCTGGCAGCATCTCTTCCAGCCTTTACTGACCAAAGTCATTGGGTCAGTTGACAGCCCCTTAGTGAATTCATAAGTAGGGAGATGTCTTTGCCAGCCAGGAAGTAGAGACTGTGACACCAGTGAGCCCAATGGGGCCAGCCACTGGAGTACACAGAGATGGATGGTGACCAACTCCCTTCTTAGAACTACACCTGAGCTCCTGTTGAGGTAACACTAGAGACCCTAGATGGCCCAGAGGCAACAAACCATTCCAAACCATTTAAAGAAACAGTCAACCATGGCTCCAAAAAAAAAAAAAAAAAAAAATCCCAAAATAAAGAACCAAAAAACTTCCTGGATGAAGAAACTTATCAAACAACAGGACATCAAGTGCAATGAATTATATATAGAGCCATCCTAGAGATGAAACAAAATGCAGCAGGGCAAAATGAAAGATTAAGCAAGTCATTTGATCTGAAGGAACAACAACAATTTGAAATCCAAAAGATCAATAACAAAATTACAAAATTACACAATTCAAGCCAAAGCCAAAAGAACAGAATTGAGAACATGGAAGTAAGACTTAGTGACCTTGAAGATAGAGCAACTGAAACAAGTATTTATGAGAAATCAGAGAAAAGAAATAAGAAAAATAAAGACACATTAAGAAACATGTGGGACTCTATCAAGAGGAATAATCTACAATTAACTGGAGTTCCTGAACAGGGAGGAACAGCTGAAAACACAGAGAGTATTGCTGTTAAGTTTCTAACAGAAAACTTCCCTGAGTTTATGAAATAAGAGAACATAGAGCTCCAAGACATGCATAAGACACCACAAAAGCTACAGCCCAACATTTAATTAATATAATCAAGCTTAATAAAATTATAACTATAATTATTGTAATCAAGCTTAATAAAATAAAACATAACCAGAAACTCTTAAAGATAGTAAGGCTGAAAGCAAAGCTAACATTCAGAGGGAAGCCCTGTAGGCTTTCTTCTGACTTCTCAGAAGAAATTATGTCAACAAGGAGGCACTTGGATGACACATTCAAAGCTTTGAAGGAGAAACTCTTCCAACTAAGAATCATATATTCTGCAACGCTGTCTCTCAAATATGAAGATGAAATTAAAATATTCAGTTAAACAGTTTACAGACTTTGTAAAAACCAAACCAAAACCATAAGAAATACTGAAAGAAGATTTTTACTTAGAAAAACAAAACCGTGTTTAAGGAGGCAATGCAGGACACAACATTCAGAACCTGTTCAGTTGGGAAAGTCCCAAAACGCAATCAAAGCTACAATATTAAAAGAAGGAACTTATGACCATAACATGATAAACCATGACACCATCACACTAAAAAGAGGGGTATACTAGAGTAGATACAGTCCTTTCAGATGGAGAGAATGTTAAAATAATATGCAGAAATTAAAATTGGGTTTAAACTTAGAAAATCATGCAGGATCATAGGGGTAGCCACAAAGCACAATACAAATGCAATGTATCAAAACAAGAAATGTAACACAGGAGTCTCAACAAGCAGAGAACCTACACTGAAAAAGATGAAGTCATTCGAAAGCTAGATCCAGAACAGGATATCAAGGGCAACATAGAAAAGATCAACACGAAAATAAATACATCAAAATGACAGCACTAAACACATATCTATCAATAATTACACTGAATGCAAATGGACTGAATGGTCCAAAAAAGAGAAAATGAGTAATATCCTTGATCAAAGACATAATCCATTTATCTGTTACTTAAAAGAAGCAGACCTTAGACTTAAAGATAAGAACAAATTGAAAATTAAAGGATGGAATAATATGTACCAAACTAATAACATACAAAGAAGAGCAGGTGTGGCAATACTAATCTCAGATAAAACAGATTTTAACATAAAATGCAGCATCGTGGACAAGGAGGGTAACTATTGCTGAAAGTTTCAATACATAAGCAGGACTTAATATTAAATATTTATGCACCCAATACCAAAGCATCTAAATATGTTAAACAAACATTGACTACATTGACAAATGACATAGATCATGCCACAGTAATTGTTGGAGACCTCAACACTCCACTTTCAGAATGGACAGATCACCTAGAAAAAAGCTCAGTAAAGACACAGAAGATCTTATTGCAACAATTAACCTATCAGACCTCATTGACATAAACAGAACTTTTCATCCATCAACAGATAAGTACACCTTCTTCTCCAATGCACATGGAACACTTTCCAGAAGAACCATGTGTTAGGACATAATGCAAGTCTCAAGAAAATCCAAACCACTGAATTATTGCAAGGCATTTTTTTTTTTTTTGGACCATAAAGCCGTAAAAGTCAAAATCAAAGGCAGAGAAAATATAGATAGAAATTGGAACTCATGGAAACTGAACAACACTATGCTCAAAAGCTGTGGGTTACAGAAGAAATCAAGGATGAAGTAAAGAAATTTGTAGAATCAAATGAGAATGAAAACACATCCTACCAAAATCTATGGCATACAGCCAAAGCAATGCTCAGAGGTCAATTTATCTTCATAAATGCATTCTTCGGAAGGAAGAAACCGAAGAATGAACCCTACAGCTTGAACAAGTGGAAAGAGAACAACAAAGGAAACCTTCAGACACCAGAAGAAAGCAGATAATAAACATTAGAGCAGAACTAAATGAATTACAGAATAGAACAATTGAAAAAATTAACAAAGCCAAAAGCTGTTTTCCTAAAAGATCTACAAAATTGATAAAACATTGGCTAACCTTACATAAGAAAAATAGGAGAGGAAACAAATAACCAGAATAAGAAATGAGATGGGAGATATCACAACAGATCCAGCTGAAGTCAAAAGTATCATGACAGAATACTAAGAGAGACTGTACTCTGATGGATTTGAAAACCCAGAGGTAATAGACAGATTCCTAGATTCATACCACCTACAAAATTATCACAAGGAGAACAACAGAACAACTTAATAAACCCATCATAAAGGAAGAGATTGAAAACTTATCAAAAACCAACCAATTAAAAGAAGCCCTGGCCCAGATGGCTTCAGCACAGAATTCTACCAAGCTTTTTAGAGAAGAGTCAACTCCAATACTACTGAGACTATTTCACAGTATAGAAAGGGATGAAATACTCCCAAATTCATTTCATGAAGCCAGCATAACCATAATGCCAAAGCTGGGGAAAGATCTCACAGAAAAAGAAAATTACAGAAGAATACAAATCATAAACATAGATGCAAAAATTTTCAACAAAATCCTAGCCAATAGAATTCAACAACACATTGAAGCATAATTTGTCATGACCAAGTTGGATTCATACTAGTGATACAAAGCAGGTTGAACATCAGGAAAACAATTAATGTGATCAACCACATAAATAACACAAAAGGTAAGAATCACTTGATTTTGTCAAGTAATGCAAAAAAGGCATTTGACAAAGTCCAACACTTATTCATGCTAAAACCTCTCAGCAAAACAGTAATAGAGGGGAAATTCATCAACACAATAAGAGGCATCTACGCAAATCCAACCACCTACATCATCATGAATGGAGAGAGACTGAAAGAAGTCCCATAAAGAACGGAATGACACAAGGATGCCCACTCTGACCACTTCTATTCAACACTGTACTGTAAGTTCTGGCCAGAGCAATTAAACAAGACAAAGAGATAAAGGGCATCCACATCAGCAAAGAAGAAATAAAAATCTCCCTATTTGCAGATGAGATGGTTGTATACACAGAGAGCCCTAAGGAACCTGTAAGTGTACTACTGGAACTAGTAGGAGAGTTCATCAAAGTATCAGGATATAAGATAAACATAAGTAAATCAGTATGATTCTCTCATACCAACAAAGAGATCATTAAAGAGAAATCACCAAATCAATAATACCCTCAAGAAGATAAAATACTTGGAAATAAATCTAACTAGAGAAACAAGAGACCTACAAAAAGAGAACTATAAGATCTTACTGCAAGAAACAAAAAGAGACTTACATAAATGTAGAAACCTACCCTGCCCATGGACAAGAAGACTCAACATTGTGGAAATGTCTATTTTACCCAAAGCTGTCTATATATGAGTCAGACCTGACTCGATGGCAGTGATTGGATTGGATTTGTATCTACAATACAATTTTAATACAAATTCTGGTGACCTTTTGTAACAAGATGGAAAAACAAATCACCAACTTTGTTTGAAAAGGTGAGAAACCTCGGATAAGCAAAGCACTACTGAAGAAGAGGAACACAGTGGGAGGCCTCACACTACTCAATCTCAGAACCTATCACACTGCCACAGTAGTCAAAACTGCCTGGTACTGATACAAAACAGGCCAGTACAGGAAGATATTATGCTGAGTAAAATCAGTCAGCAGCACAGTAGAACAGAGTTGAGACCCCAGAGATGCCATTATCCTCTTATGAACAGTTGGTATTAGACAAAGGCCCTAAGATTGTAAATTGGGGTAAAAACAGTCTCTTTAACAAATGATGTTGGCAGAATTTGATATCCATCCGCAAAAAACTGAAACAAGATCCATATCTCACATCTTACACAAAATCTAACTCAAACTGGATCAAAGACCTAAATATCAAACCTAAAATGATAAAGATCATGCAAGAAAAAACAGGATCAACAATGGAAGTTTTAACACATAACTTAGACAGGCTTCAGAATCTGGTAAACAAAGCAGAAAATAGATAAATGGGGGCTACAAAGAATCTAACACTTTTGCTCATCCAAAGACTTTATCAAAAGAATTAAAAGGCCACCTATGGTATGGGAAAACATATTTGGCAACTATATGTCAGACCAACACCTGATCTCTATACTTCATGAGGTACTACTAAATATCAATAAGAAAAAGATAAATCATCCAATTAAGAGATGGGCAAAGGAGATGGATAGACACTTTTCTAAACAGGAGATCCAGGCAGCCAAAAAACACATGCAGACATGCTCACAATCATTAGCTATTAAAGAAATTCAAATCAAAACTACAATGAGATACCATCATACCCCAACAAGGTTGGTCGTGATCCAACAAACACAAAACAGCAAATGCTGGAAAGACTGGAGAAATTGGAACTCTTCTATACTACTGGTGGGATTGCAAAATGGTACAACCACCTTGGAAGGAAAAGTGGCACTTCCCTAAAATCTGAAAATAGGTATATCATTTGATCCAGTAATCTCACAGCTCACAATATATCCTATAGAAACAAGGGCATTCACATAAACTGATACATGCACATGAATGTTTATTGCAGCACAGTCCACAATAGGAAAAAAATTGAATCAACTCGGAAGCCCATCAACAGATGAATGGATAAACTACCTATCGTACATATATTCAATGGAACAATATGCAATGATATAGAACCATGATGATTTTAGAAAGCATCTCATAACCTGATTTCAATTGGAAGACATTATGCTGAGCGACATCAGTCAGTGGCACAAGGGCAAATATTGTATGAAACCCCTAGTACAAGGACTTAAAAGCAGACTCATGTACAAAAGAAAAGACTCTTTGATGGGTGCAAGGGTGGCAAGAAAGGGAGAGGGCTGATCATAGATTAAATAGTTGATAGAAATTTGATTGGTGAAAGTAATGACAGCATGCAGTAGAAAGATCAACTTAATTGAACTTCAACATAAACTGAAAACTCCTCTAATCTTAATCCAATATTGTAAGGACAGAGTAGCAGGGATGGGGTCTGATTTCAGGGGACTTCGAAGCCAGTTGTCATAAGTAGCCTATTGCCAGGAGAATCTTCTGTACCACATATTGGTGAGTGGCACCTGGAGTCTTAAAAGCTTGCAAGCTGTCATCTGAGGTACACCAAGTGGTCCTAACTCATCTGGAACAGATAATCACCAAGAACAACAAAGACACGAGTGAAACAGAGCCCAGGAGACAGAAGGACCCGTGCAAATGTGTGACTCTATCAGCACGTGACCAGAAGAACCAGATGGTGCCTGGGCAACACCCAAGTCATCCATGGTGGGGCATACAGTGTTGAGTCCCAATGGCAACATGAGTGCTCTACAAGAACTCTACTACAAGACTGCAACTGATGTTCTGGCAGCCTGGGAGTTCCCCTGGGAGCATGACTCATAGACCTGCTGTTGCCTCTGACCAAAAAACATTATTGAGGTCAATATTTGGACAGAAATGGAGTGGACATGGGGACACAACGTGACCATAAGGTGCATGTACTTTATGGTTATAGGATGCTGTCCTACTGGCCTCGTACTAGAAGATAAAGGAGAGAGTGGAGAGGAGGTGACAGGAGATTGTTATGTGGCTATGACACACACAGAATGAAAAGAAGAAATGGCTGTCACCGGGCAAGGAGAGCAGAAGGCGCTGCAGGTAGTAAGACATGCAAATTTAATTTGAATTATATACTTTCACTAAGTCATAAGAAATGTTTTCTTTAAGAAAAAGAATTTCCTAGGGGTCTTGTTAAAATTTAGATTCCGATTCATTTTTTCTGAGATGGAAATGGAAATTCTCAGCTGGGCTGGAACATGAACGAACCAGTGTGAAGACCTGTTGCCTAAGGGACCAACAAAGTTGCTGCAAAAGCTAGAAGCCAGGCTTGGCAGTTCCCACCCTGGGATCCTGAGGAAGTAATCTGTACCTCTTGCTGAGAAACCCCAGGACTGGTTCACCCCTAAGGGGAAATGAACACAGGTCTAAACAAATGAGCAGCAGTGGTGGCTGACCTTGCCACAGCTGAGCTCACTTTGTTCCAGGAATCTCAAGTGCACATTAATGAGAAGTATTTCCAGTTCATGTTTAACAGCTTGTGTAAGTGAGGGCTGAACTGTCCTCCTATGTCAGAGGTTAAAAAAAAAATCTACTACAATTGAGTCAATTCCAACTGATAGCAACCCTATAGACAAAGTAGAACTTACCCATACAATTTCCAAGGAGTGCTTGACTGATTTGAACTTCTGACCTTCTACTTGGTAGCTGTAGAAATTAACTGGTACACCACCAATGTAAAGATGTGGCTAATCATGGCAAATCAAAAACTGTTTAAGCAGGAAGGGCAGGGCTTGCTGGTAGCAGCAGAAGTGAAAGCCCTCTGTAGAATTTAGGGGCTTTGGTGACTGTCCTTACACTGAGGAACAATCACCTTTAGCAGATGCCCCACAGTATGATATTTAGCTGTCTATAAAGCATTTTTTGGAAGGCTATTGAGTACTCACAGTCTCTGAGTGTTACAACAGGGCTGCTAACAGAAATGTAGGAGATTTGAAGTACCATTGAAGAAAGTCCTGGCAATCTACTTTTGAACAATCAGCTACTGAAAACTTCATGGATCACAGATGTATTCTTATACACATGGGGTTGCCATAAGTCAGAAGTGACTGAATGGCAACTGGCTTATTCTGCATTCAATAAAAGACAACACAAATAAACAAACATCCGAAACAAAAACTATTCCAGTGAATTTGATTCTCATTCTAGTTTTATACTATCTGATTTTTAATTATTTTCCTTATTGGACCAACAACAGCATTCTCACCTTTATGTGGGAGACCCTGGTTCAGTTCTGCCCAATGTATCGCCTGTGCAGCCACCCATCTGTCAGTGGAGCCCTGAGTGTTGCTGTGATGCTGAACAGGTTTAAGCAGAGCTTCCAGGCTAACACAGACCAGGAAGAAAGGCCTGGTGATCTACTTCTAAAAACCAGCCAGTGGAAACCCCATGGATCATGAAGATCTGATGTACATACAACTGATCATGAAGAAGGTACATTATTGTATTATACTTAGAATCACCAAGTGTCAGGGGCTGACTCAATGGCAGCTAACAGCTACTTGATGACTAGGATGCTGCGTGGCCTGTGATCAGATGTGTGATGTGAATCATGGAGAGAGCATGTTCCCCTTCCTCCACCATTTTAGAAAGAAAACAATGAACTTTTATTGATCCTATATTGTGTGCTAGGAACTGTGATAGATGTTTAGTATATGTTAGCCATTTAATTGTTGAATCAGGTTAAGCTAGGTTATGGTGTGGTTACAAATGGGTTCAAAACCCTAGTGGCTTAACCCATTGTTCTTTTTATGTCTGTTGCAGGTGACCGAGATGGGCTCTGCTTCTTACGATGTATAGAAACCCAGACTGGCAGAATAGCCTCCATTTTACCTGTCAGTCCTTGCCATGCTAGATAAAAGATGATTCTGGAGAACCTGCAGCAGCAACAAAGCACACTTACCTGAAAGTGACAATTCTACTTATTCACTTTCACTCAGGACTTGCTACATGGTAGTCACATGACTCCACTCAGGCCCAAGGGAGCCAGGACATGAAAGCCTGCTTGCACCAAGAGGCATGTGGCTAACGTTATGGAGAATGGGAATGCCAGAACACCTAATTGTGATCTTAAGGAATCTGTATATGGATCAAGAGGCAGTCGTGTGAACAGAACAAGAGGACACTGAGTGGTTTAAAGTCAGGGAAGGCGTGTGATGGGGTTGTATCTTTTCACTGTATCTTTTTCGTCTGTATGCTGAGCAAATATCTGAGAAGCTAGATTACACAAAGAAGAATGAGGCATCAGGATTGGAGGACAACTCATTAACAACCTGCGCTGTGCAGACAACACCGCCTTACTTGCTGGAAATGAAGAAGACTTGAGACACCTGCTTATGAAGACCAGGGACCGTGGCCTTCAGTATGGATTGCATGTCAACATCAGGAAATCAAAAATAGTCACAACTGGACCAGTAAGCAATATTGTCATAAATGGAGAAAGGACTGAGGTTGTCCTTTCATTTTACTTGAGTCCACAATCAAAGACCTTGGAAGCAGCAGTCCAGAAATCAAAAGACACATTGCACTGGGAAAATCTGCTGCAAAGGACCTCTTCAAAGTATTCAAAAGTAAGGATGTCACCTTGGAGACTAAAATACACTTGACCCAAGCCATGGTATTTTAAATCACATCATATGCATGGAAAAGCTGGACCAAGAACAAAGAAGACAGAGGAAAAATCGATGCCTTTGAATTGTGGTGTTGGAAAAGAATGTTAAAGGTACCATGGACTGCCAAAAGAACAAGCAGATCTGTTCTGGAAGAAGTACAACCAGAGTGCTCCTTGGAAGCAAAGATGGCAAGACTGCAACTTACATAATTTAGGCATGTTGTCAGGAAAGATCAGTCCCTGGAGAAGGACATCATGCTTGGTAGAGTGCAGGGTCAGTGAAAAAGAGGAAGACCCTCCACAAGGTGGATTGACACAGTGGCTGCAACAATGGGCTTAAGCATGAAAATGATTGTGGACATGGCCCAAGACCGGGCAATGTTTTGTTTTGTTGTTCATAGGGTCCATATAAGTTGGAACTGACTCAACACCTAACACCTAACAACAACCACCACCACCAAGAGGCAGAGGTGGGAAATATTTGGTGAAAGGCACCACTGGCTTCCAAAGTTTCTAAAGTCATATCCAGTTCATAGATAGATGACAGGCAGGCAGGCAGGGTGGGCAGGCAGACAGCATCAGGTTATCTCTGAATCATGACAATATTATGTCCAGCAGAATGAAACATTGCCCTATCTTGCACCATCCTCACAATTTCTAGCATGTTCAGGTCCATCATGGAGGTTATTGTGCCAATTCATCTCACCAAGATCTTTGATGGCCAAAAATGATATCCTCCTGAAGCAGCTGATCTCCTCCTAATGACGTGTTCAAATAAGTGAGCCAGACAGTGTTCTCTTGTAATACATAAGATTTTCATTGGCTAATGTTAAGAATTAGATTTTCAGGCCTTTTTCATACTCTGTCCTGGTCTGGAGGCTCTTCTGAAACCAGTCTACCATGGATGACCCTGGTGGCTTCTTTCCTGCGAGTTTTTTGTTACTCTAGCATTTAAACTGAGGTGATATTCCCCAAGCTGAATGCTTCAGACCATTAGCTACCTTAAAAACTAAACAGTATTCTATTAAATACATTGCAGCTGTTAGCTGCCATCAAGTTAGCTCTGTCTCATTGAGATCGTATTTTAGCAAAATGAAACATTGCCCAGTCCTGTGCCATGTTTCCAGTTGTCGGAGTGTTTCAGTCCATTATTGAGTCTACTGTGTCAGTCCATCTCTCTGAAGGACTCTTTCTTTTTCACTGACCATCTCCATTACCAGATATGATGGATTGTTGTTGCTAGGTGACTTCAAGTTGATTCTGAATCACAGCTAGCCTGTAAGACAGAGTAGAACTGCCCAGGTTGTAATCTGAATGGGAGTAGATTACCAGGTCTTCTTCCCATGGAGTGGCTAATGGATTTGAACCATCAACCTTTGCTTAGCAGGCAAACAGCTGACTGTTGTTTCACCAGGGTCTACTAAATATACTTGAGAATATGCTGGTATACATGATGTTAAATCAGTCTCATCGTTATGGAAATCTAGTAAACCATTTCATATACTAATAACTCTTGTGACTGGCCCAAAGAGATTCTCTATCATGTACACCATAGCTTTGATTCCAATTCACAGCGACCATATAGGACAGAGTAGAACCACCCCACAGAGTTTCAATGGGGCACGTGGTAGATTTGAACTGGTGACCTTTTTGGTTAGCAGCCATAGCACTTAGCCACTACGTCACATGCAGTAGTGTGTCTCAAACTGGAAGATCTATTAACAAGGAAACACTAAGCCAAGGTGTTAATGAACCTTAAATCCCATTCATGCAGTGGCTCTGGCACAAGACAATTCATGGCCAGGAGCTTCAATTAGTCCACAGTCTGGCTATGTACTATATTCCAAGCACTGTACCTAGGGAGGACCAGCTAGCTATTGTCTCTGCCTTTGAGACTCACACTGTTTAAATATTAACTTTCAGTTATCGGTAAATATCATTAGCTAGGCATAATATACTCACCACCTGTTGGTTTGTCGTGCTGTAGTGACTTGCATATTGTTGTAAGCTACAACATGGCTATTTTAAATACCAGAAGGATCTTCCATGGAGGACACGTTATCAGCAGAACTTCCAGATTAAGAACTGCTAGGAAGAAAGAACTGATGATTCATTTTGAAAACCAGCCAGTGAAACTTCTGTGGATGACAGCAGAATATTGTCTGATATAATGTTGGAAGATGAACTGCCTTAGGTTGGAAAGCACTCAAAACGCACAGTGCCTTCAAGAATGGACTTGAGCATACTAACGATTGTGATCGTGACACAGGACTGGGCAATATTTCATTCTGTTGTATGTGGGGTTTTCATGAGTTGAAGGCAACTCAGTGAGTTAACAACAACAAATCCAAATCTGTTGCCATCAAGTTGATTCCAAATCATACTAACTCTGTAGAACAGAGTAGACCTGCCCCATAGGGTTTCCAAGGAGTAGCTCGCAGATTTGAATTGTCAGTCTTCTGGTTAGCAGCCTGAGCTCCTCACAACTGTGTCACCAGGGCTCCAAACAATAACAACAGGCATTATATAAATGCAATTTTTGTCTTCACTTTAACAAGGCCATGCAGTTCCCCTTACCTTCCTTTCATGGGTATCTAAGACTCAGGTGACCTTGCCTATCTGGCCACCTCAAGGTGCTGGGATAGAGCAGAGGGGAACATCAGGGACACAGGATAGCCAAGTTTAGGTGAGTGATGTCTTTGCTCTGAAATGGAATTCTCATAACCTCTTCTCAGTGCATACCATGTGCGGAGCTCAGTGCCCTCAGACTTACTGCATGTTAAAATCACCTAGGGGCTTTAAAGTTGCCCATGTCCAAGTTGCAGCCTTAAATGATTCCACCAAAACCTCCAGGGATGGGAGCCATGCATCCATATTGTTTGCGTCTCCCCAGGAATTCTGATATGCAGCCCACACTGAAAACCAGTGGCTGACATCGGCATGATCTTGCTTTAAGCTTTTGTAGTTCTCCTGTCCTAGTCAGAGACTGAGATCACACCTAAGATGTAGATATCAAGCTGCTCCAAGAGGAATTCCATTTTCTACTTTTTAAGTTAAACTAAATCTCTTATGGAATCCAGGAGGTATAGTGGTTAAATTCTATGGCTCCTAATCAAAAGATTTGCAGTTAGAATTCACCAGGTGCTCCTTGGAAACTCAGTGGAGCTATTCTACTCTGTCCTATGGGGTCAATATGAGTCAGAATCACCTCGATGCCAGTGGGGTTTTATGATAAACAGAAGAGTTCTTTAGGGAGCAAATAATCACTTGTTCTACTGCTAATGAAAAGGTTGGCAGTCTAAGCCCTCCCAGAAACACCTAGGAAAGCAGGCCCGAAGATCTGCTTCTACAAGGCCCCAGCCTTGCAAAATCTGTAGAGCAGATGCACACATGTGGTTGCCATGAGTCAGAATCAGCTGAGCAGTTTTTAAGAGATGGTGATTCCAGATCTCTCAACTTTGAACTTTGAATTAACCAGGATTTTGTCCTTATTGGTCATCCAGACTCGGGCAGTGACTTTATCTTTCTGGTCATTGACCTCTTTATTACACCTATAACAAAGTTTTCCACAGTCTGTGCAAGGAGGAGCGATGAGGACTATAAACTACTTGTGCATAACTCATCTTACAGCATGTGTTCAAACATGACAGCTTTCTTACTCTCCCCTATTCTCTCTACATTTTAATTTAAAATTAATTTCCCTTGATAATCTTAAGAATTTGTGGTGTATCCTAAAACCCAGGATGGTGGCTCTGCCATGAAGTTGGGAGGGCATGAAGTAACTGGTAGCTTTTACAATTTGTGTTCTGGCTCAGGCTACGTTGTTATTATCACCATTATGACCTCCTTTATTTAACTTGAAGAGTCTGAGTCAAATTCTCATTTCCGTGCGTGAAGCTCAATGTGGACGCATTCTAAGTCCTCACTCTTAGATGTACTGATTGTCTGCTGGAGTCACTAAATTCTAGCTAAAACCATTCCACTGGATGATTTTATTTTACTTCTTCTAACTTGTAATTAAGGCATTTACTGGCCAACTATTGGAAAGGAATGAAGGAACTCTACTGTTTGGAAGAGTAAATGGAATGAAGTTCCCTAAGGCAGTCACAGAGGTATTTGAGGATCAACTCCTTATTGGCTAAAGGTGATTTCAAGGAAGGACTGAGGCTGCTTTTGGACAGAGTATCTGCATTCCATTCCGCTAGATTAAACCCTGGTGGCATAGGGGTTGAGTGCTATTTCTGCGAACCAAAACATTGGCAGTTTGAATCCACCAGACGTTCCATGGAAACTCTATGAAGCAGTCCTACTGTGTCCTATTGCGTTGCTATGAGTCGGAATCGACTCCATGGCAGTGGGTATTCTCATCAACATCATCAAGAAGATATTGCCAGGAGGAGGTCCTGGGCTCAAGAAGGGGGTATAGGTTGGCAGGAGCTCAACAAGCAGTCTTAGCATATTTGCCAGGCTGGATTCAGGATTTGGCTGGAAAGTATTTGACAGCTGCCTCTGCCTGAGACCCATAGCACCCATTTCTTCCAGCTCCCTAAGACCCAGTGACGTTTGTGGTTCATACTCTGTGCTCTTTCTACTCGTCCGGAATTGATAGCCCAGACAAAACACCTTCCTGGGATGGCTAAGTTGAAGGCTGACTTCTCTCCATGTTGTGGTTGCTGTGGAAACAGGTGCCCCTTGGAGACCAAGAAAATGCTGGCAGAATCAGTTTCTTGGCACTGGGAAATGATTCTCTACTTTTCCTGTGCTTGTTAGTCCCAGGTAACACTCTCCATGGAGCCCCCTGCCCCTCTAGAACAAGCATGCCTCTAGCTTGTATCCATGACTTTGCAGTGGGTGCTGGTGGGCTAGATTGGAAATGAAGCCTACTCTGTGGGGTTAATTTTTTTATCTAGCCTTGTATTTGCTTTTGTGTCCTTGGAAATGCCCCTTTATTTTCTGAGATTCCTTATTCGAGTTCTGCATCCCTTATTTACAATGATGCCAGAATCTTTAATGCATTAACACTGGAAGGAAATCTCAAGGAAAGAAACAAAACCTCACCAAACAGCTCAGTCCTGAGGTTCATCCTTCTTGAGGTTAAGGAGTCCTGTTAGAATTCCCATTTGTGTCACCACACCTTTCTCCAGAAGGGAGCTGTGTCCCCTTTAGCTTGTTGACATATGTATATGTTTGTGTTATCATAATGCCTTTCTCTGATTTCTGAGGCCAAAATATTTATCTTTTAAAAAATAAATATCCTTCTCCCCCCCACCCCTGTAAACATCAAAGACTGTTTTCTGCAGTAATGAAACCTTTTGTTAAGTCTTTATATACTATTTTCATACAATATTTGTTTGCAACTAATGTCACTCAGAATAATGCCTTCTAGATTTCTCCATGTTGTGAGATGTTTCCAAAGTTCATCATTGTTCTTTATCATTGCATAATATTCCACTGTGTGAATATGCCATAGTTCATTTATCCATTCATCTGTTGTTGGGCACCTAGGTTGATTCCATCTTCTTGCTATTGTGCACAACGCTGAGATGAACAGTGGTGTGTCTGTATCCAGTTGGATGGCAAGTGTTATTTCTCTAGGATATTTTCCAAGAAGTAGGATGGCTGGATCATATGGTATTTCAATTTCTAGCTTTTAAAGAAAGCAGCAATCATTTTCCCAAGTGGTTGCACCATTTTACTTTCACCCCAGAGCAGTGTAGAAATGTTCCGGTCTTTCCATAGCCTCTCCAACATTTATTATTTTGTGGTTTTTAGATTAATGCCAGTCTTGTTGGGGTGAGATACTTCATTGCAGTTTTTTGTTTGTTTGTTTGTTTAACTAATGGCTAATGATCTTGAGCATTTCCTCATATGTTAGCTGCCCTTTTTTACCAGTCTGTAGGTTGTCTTTTTTGGTGAAGCTCTTTTGGTGAAGCTTTTTTGGTGAAGATCTCGGATGAGCATACATGTTTGATTTTAGGAGTTTCCAGTTATCTATTTTTTCTTCTGTTATTTGTGCATTATTAGTAATATTTTGTAGTCAGTGTATGCCATGTATCAGGACTCTAAGCATTTTCTTTATTTTTTCTGCCATGATATTCATTATTTATATTTTATGTTTAGGTGTTGGATCGTTTTGAATTAGGTTTTGTACATGTCAAGAGATATAGGTCTTATTTCTTTTTTTTTCAGATGGATATTCAGTTATATCAGCATCATTTGTTAAAGAGACTATCTTTTCCTCAATTTATGAACTCTGGGCCTTTGCAAAGTAACAGCTTCTCAGAAGTGGATGATTTTGTGTCTCAATTCTCAACTTTGTTCCATTGGCGTGTGCATCTGTTGTTGCATTAGTGCCACACTGTTTTGACAACCATGGTAGCATAATAGGCTCTAAAGTTAGGTAATGTGATGAGGCCTCACACTTTGTTCTTCATCTTCGGTAATGCTTTGTTTATCTGAGGCTTTTTCCCTTTCTATGTGAAGTTAGTAATTTGTTTTTCCATCTCATTCAAAACCACCATCAGAATTTGGATAGGGATTGCATTATATGTATAGATTGCTTTGGGTAGAATAGACGTTTTCACAATGTCTGTTCTTCCTATGCATGAACAAGGTAAGTTTCTCCACTTACATAGACCTCTTTAGGTTTCTTAAGTAGTGTCTTGTAGTTTTCTTTGTATAGGTCTTTTATATCTCTGGTTAAACTATTTCTAAGTATTTTACCTTCTTGGAGACTATTGTGAAGTGATATTGATTTGGTGACTTCCTGTTTGACATTCTGTTTGGTGAAGAGGACACCAAATGACTTTTGTACAAGGTCTGACAACTAAGTTCGTGAACTTAATTGTTCTAAGTGCTAAATATCTCATTGCTGAGTATCAGTATGGTCACCTTTGAAGTACTGCCCTTCAGAAGCCATGCACCAATGCCTGCACCTAGTTCACCTTTCAAAGCAATTTTGGAACTGCTTCTGAAATGGCCATTGTACACGGTGGTATGGTGGCAAGTTCATGAATTTAATTGTATACTTGTCTGTGAGGGAGTTTTTAGCCAGTAAACAAATAACTGTGTTGGAACACTCTCCCTACTCACCTGATCTGGCCCCCAACGACCTTTCTTTACCTGAAGATAAAGGAAGAATCCAAAGGGAAGACGTTTGGATGATATTTAGGACATCAAGGATAATAACAGCTCTGATGACTGTTCCAAAATTGCTTTGAAGGGTGGACTGGGTGCTAACGTCAGTGTAGCTTCCTCAGGGGAGTACTTCAAAGGTGACCGTACTGATATTCAGCAATGAGGTATGTAACACATTTCTAAGTTCATGGATGTAATTGGCAGTCTTTGTATGTTTATCTTGCATCTTGATAATCTGATGAATTCTTCTATTAGTTTCAGTAGTCTTTCTAATGGATTCTTCTAGGTTTTCTGTGTACGATGATATCAACTGCAAATGGAGATACTTTTACTTCTTTCTCATTGGTTTGAGTGTTTTTTCTTTTCTAGCCTGATTGCTCTGCATAGAACCTGAAATACAATGTTGAATAAAAGTGGTGATAAAGGGCTTCCTTGCCTGTTGCCTGTTCTCAAGGGGAATGCTTTCAGACTCTCTCCATTTAGGATGATTTAGGCTGTTGGCTTTGTATACATTTTGAGGAATTTCCCATCTATTTCTATTTTGCTTAGAGTTTTTAATGTGAATGAGTGTTGGACTTTGTCAAATTCCTTTTATGCATCAATGAATAAAATCAAGTTGTTCTTGTTTATCATTTTATTTATATGGTTGATTACACTGATTGTTTTTCTAATGTCAAACCATCCCTCCATCCCTCACATGAATTATACTTGGTCATGGTGAATTATTATTTTTATGTTGTTCAATTCTATTGATTGGAATTTTACTGAGCATTTTTGCATCTAAGTTCATGAGAGATATTGATCTATAACTTTACTTTTTTGTGGTATTTTTACCTAGTTTGGGTATCAGAGTTTTATTGGCTTCATAGAATGAGTTTGGGAGTATTCATGTTTTCCTACACTCTGAAATACTTTTAGTAACAGTGGTTTGAACTCTACTCGGAAAGTTTGATAGAAGTCTCCACTGAAGGCATCAGGGCCACGGCTTCTTTTGTTGGGATTTTTTGAACTACTTTTTCAATCTCTTCTTTTGCTGTGGGTTTAATTGTTTAATTAATTTGCTTATTTAATTGTTCTACATCTGTTTTAGTTTAGGTCAGTAATGTGGTTTTAGAAATTTGTCCATTTCCTCTAGGTTTTCAAATTTGTGAGTACAATTTTTCATAGTATTTAGTTATGATTTTTTAAAATGCAGTGGAGTCTGTTGAGATATTGCCCATTTCATTTCTTATCCATGTTATTTACTTCTTTTCCAGTTTGGCCAATGGCTTATTGACTTTGTTGATGTTTTCAAAGAACCAACTTTTGGCTACTCTTTCAATTTGTTTTGGTTTTGTCTATTTCTTTTAATTCTGCACCAGTTTTTATTATTTGCTTTTTTCTGGTGCCCAAGCACTTCTTTTGTTGTTGTGTTTATACTTATTTGAGTTGTGGTATGTGTGGATCATATTGTGTCCCCCCAAAAATATGTGTAGCCGTATCGCTGGGCCATGATTCCCTGTATTCTATGATTGTCCTCCATTTTGTGATTTTCCCACACTATAGGTTAAAGGTTAGGATGGGACTGTAAATCCCTTTGTAAGATCCCCTCCTGCTCCATTGCAAGTATGGCTTACCACAGCCTTAATCCTTTCATCCTACAACAGGTAAAAGGAAACTGAAGCAAGCAGGAATTGGGAACCTCACACCATCAAGCAAGCAGCACCGGGAGAAGAACACATCCTTCATACCTGAGGTTCCTGCGCCAAGACGCTCCCTGGACAAAGACTGATGCAATACAAGACTTCCCTCCAGAGCCAATAAGGGGGAAAGCCTCCCCCTTGAGTGGGCATCCTGAATTGGACTTGTAATCTGTGGGACTGTGTTTAAGAATAAACTTTCCTTTGTTAAAGCCATCCGCTTTGTGATATTTCTGTTAGAGCAGCACTAGCTGACTAAATCATAGTGTTACTGCTTTTATTTGGGCCTTTTGTTTGTTTTGTTTTGGATGTGTTTGCTTATTAAAATAAATTGACCTCTGAGCACTACCTTTGCTGTGTCTCAAAGGTTCTGACTATATGTGTTTTTGTTCTCATTTGGTTTTGCAAATTTCTTTACTCTGTGTCGGAGACAGTTTTTCTGATGAACACAGGCAGAGGAGAAGCCATGCCGAGGTTGAGGAAAAGACAGACAGACAACAGTTTGGGATCAGGGGGCTAACAGTCATCTCAGCCGAGAGCCCAGAATCCAGCTTTATTGAAGTATTTATACCATCCACCAATAACAATTAGTATCCTAGAAACCAAGAAGTTAGGGACATCCAGTTGCCTGGCTGATTGCTGGAGGGTAATGGTTTTCTGCTACCCATTGTGTTGTTACAGTTTTCCACGTTCCCACATGCCCTATTTCATTAACTGTATGTGTTCCCATATAACTCATTTGTTATTGGACACAGTGGTAAAGTCAAGGTAATTGATTATCATGCTCTTAGTACAAAAGTTATATAAAGTTGAAGTAACGGTATAGCAGCCAAGATGGCTGCAGTCATGTCAAGGGAGTTAACATATTTTCCCACAATTCTGTCCTTGATTTCTTCTACAACTCAGTAGTTTTTTAGGAAGGTATTGTTCACTTTCCATGTATTTCATTCCTCCCCCCTGCTTTTTCTGTTATTGATTTCTACTTTTACACCTCCGTGGTCTGAAGATGCTTTGCAACATTTTGATGCTTTGGATTTTTTTTTTTTTTAAGGCTTGTGATCTGTTCTGGAGAGTGTTCCATGTGCTTTAGCTAAGAAAGTGTACTTGTCTGCTGCTGAATGGAGTGTTCTATATATGTCTATAAGTTCAACTTGGTTGATTGTGTCTAGATGTTTCATTTCTTTACTGAGCTTGTTTTCTCGATGGTTTCTCCCTCACCAGAAGTTGTGTGCTGAAATCTCCTGCTATTATTGTGGAGTTGTCTATTTCTCTTTTTAATGCTGTTAGAGTTTTCTTTATGTATTTAGCATCCCGATGACTGGTTGAGTAAATACTTAACATGGTAATGTTGTCCTGATGTATTGATCTGTTAAACATTATATAATGTCCTTACTTATCCATTGTGGTGGATTCTACTTTAAAATCTACTTTACCAGAAATTAATATTGCCACTCCTGCTCTTTTTTGAATGTTGTTTGCTTGATAAATGTTTTTCCATCCTTTGATGGAAGAAGTTTTTCTTTAAGCCTAAGGTGCGTGTCTCGTAGGCAGCGTATAGACAAACCATATTTTCTTGTCCACTCTTCCACTGTCTTTATTGACACTTTTAATTCACTTACATTCAATGTATCTATTATATGTATGGGTTTAAGGCTGTCATTTTGATGTTACTTTTGTATGTGTTTTGTTAACAATTTCTTTATTCTACTTTATTTTCTGTGCTGAGACAGTTTTCTCTATGTGTTTTCTTTCCATCTTTTTTTATTGTTGTCAGTTTTTCATTTCCTGAGACTTCATGTTTTTCTATGCTCTATTTTGATGTGTAGAAGTGTTAGTGTCATTTGTGGTTACCTTAGTATTTACCCTCTTTTTTCTAAATTTAAATCTGCTTTTAATTTCTCTGTATCAATTTGACTTCCTCTGCAAATAAAATATCTGACTACATTTTTTAGTCTCTCTTTTTGTTATAATGTTTTCATCTCTTACATAATGACATCTCTGTTTCTCTATTTTCAGTGTTTCTGCTTTGATATATTTTTGTGATTTCCCTATCTGGGTTGATACCTGGTTGCTCTGTCCTGCATTCTAGGCTTGGCTTATTATCTAGTGTCACTTATTTTGTAACCAAAGGGCTCCCTTTAGTGCACGTAGTTTTGGTATACTTTTTGCAAATTCTTTAAACTTCTGTTTATCTAGAAGTGTCCTAATACTATCATCTTATTCGAAAGACACCTTTGCTGTATATTTAATTATTGGTTGGCAATTTTTTTTTCCTTCAGGGCTTTGTATATGTTATGCTATTGTCTGTCTCCACGGTTTTTGCTGAATAATCTGAGCTGAGTCTTGTTGAGTCTCTTTTGTAGATTATTTTTCATTTATCTCTATCAAGTTTTAAAAGCATCTCATTCTCTTTAGTTTTGGCAAGTTTCATTATAACATGTCTTGGTGTTTTACTTTTGGGATTTACGTGGAGCTTGATGAGCATCTTGAGTAGACATCTTCTAATCTTTCATAATATCAGAGAAGTTTTCTGTCAGCAAATCTTCAACTATTCTGTGTGTATTTCAGTTATCTCCCTTTCCTCATTCTGGTTCTCCAATCACTTTTAGATTGTTTCTCTTCATAGAATACCACATAATTCTTAGTATTTCTTGAGTTTGTTTTAATTCTTTTATCTGATTTTTCCTCAAATGTCAGTGTGGCATGCTTTATATTCAGTCTCACTAATTACCATTTCTGTTGCCTCACTTCTTCTCCTTTGACTTTCTACAGAGTTTTCTAATTCTGTGATTTTGCTATTAATCTTAAGACTTTCTTGATCTTGTATCACTATACTTTCTTGCAGCCTGTTCAGTTTGCACTTGTGCTCTGCTATGTTATGCCTGGTTGCTTTCTGATCTCTTCAAGAGTTCTAAATATTAATCTTTGGTATTCTACCTCCTGTATTTCCAGGAAGTTCTCTTCATCTGGAAAATTTCTTTCTTTTTTTTTTATTGTGATTGAGCGAAAGTATAGAATCCAAACTAAATTTGCATGATCGTCTATCTGCACCTCCTTCTGCTCTCCTTGGCCAGTGACAGCACCCTCCTACCTTTTGTTCTATACATGCCATATCCTCTTTACAATCTCCTATCCCCTGTTCTCGACCCTCACCTTTCCCTTCTAGTAAGAGGCCAGTAGGTCAGCATCCTACAGATTCATAGAACCGTAAAGCACACACACCATGTGGTCACATTTTGTCCTTGAGTTCAATCCATTCCTGTCCGAAGAGTTGAGTTCAGTACTGTTTTCTGACCAGGAGCAGCAGCAAGTTTAGTGACCATGCCCCCAGGGAAACTTCCAGGCCTTCAGACCATCAATAGTGGTCTGTCAGTGGAGTTCTTGAGGTGCACACCATCTCTTGCTGTGTTGCCACTGGAAATCAACACCCTGTGCCCAATCATGGCTATCTTTGGTGATGGCCAGGTACCATCTGATTCTTCTGGTCACATGTTGACTCAGTCACCCATTCATGTGGGTCTTTCTGTCTTCTGATCTCTCTTTCCCTCATGTCTTTGTTGCCCTTGGTGGTTACCTGGTCTGGCTGAGTTGGGATCATTTGATGTACTTCAGATAACAGCTTGCTAGCTTTTAAGACCTATGATGCCACTAGCCAATATGGGGTACAGACGACTGTTTTAGCAATAGGCAAGTTATGCCAACTGCTCCCAATGTCCCCTAAGAACATGGTCCCCAGACCACGCCCCTGCTACTCTGTCCTTACAATATTGGGTTAAAATTAGAATGAAGTTCAGTTAAGTTGATCTTTCTACTGCATGCTGTCACTGCTTTCACCCAGCCAAATTTCTACCAACTGTCTAATCAATGACCAGCCCTCGCTCTCCTTCCCCTCCCTTGCAGCTGTCAGTCTTTTCCTCTGTACATGAGTTTGTTTCAAGTCCTTATGGTAGGAGTCTCATAAAATATTTGTCCTCGTGCCACTAATTGATTTCACTCAGCATAACATCTTCCAGTTGAAACCAAGTTATGGGATGCTTCGTAAAATCATCGTTGTTCTTTATCATTGTATAGCGTTCCACTGAGTATATGTACCATAGTCAGTTTATCCATTCACCTGTTGTTGGGCATCTGGGTTGATTCCATCTTTTAGCTAACTGTGTTGCAATAACCTTTTGTGCACCTGTATCTGTTTCTATGACTGCCCTTGATTCTGCAGGATATATTTCAAGCAGTGGGGTTACTGGATCAAATGGTATGTCTATTTCTAGCTTTTTAAGAAAGCACCAGAATGCTTTCCAAAGAGGTTTTATCATTTTACAATCCCACCAGCAGTCTAGGAGAGTTCCAATTTCTCCATAGCCTCTCTAACACTTCTTGTTTTCTGTTTTTTGCATCATGGTCATGATCATGTTGGCATAAGATGGTATCTCATTGTAGTTTGATTTGGATTTCTTTAATAGCTAATGGTTGTGAGCATTTCCTCATGTGTCTGTTGGCTGCCTGGATGTCCTCTTTAGTGAAGTGTCTGTCCATCTCCTTTGCCTATCACTTAATTGGGGTATTTATCTTTTTCTTGTTGATATTTTGCAGCACCATGTAGACTACGGAGATCAGACATTAGTCTGACATATAGTTGCCAGGTATTTTTTCCCATTCTTTTTTTTTAATTTATTATGATTGAGTGCAAATGTACATTCCCATATAAATTTGCATGCCCACTTATATGCATCACCCACTGTTCTCCCTATCCAGCGACAACACACTCTTCCTCTCCACTCCATACACATCCTCCCAACAATCTCCTATCCCCTCCTCTCCACTCACTCCTGCCTCCAGTAAGAGGTCAGCAGGAAGACATCCTATGGATGCACAGAACCATAAAGTGCACACCACTCTGTGTCTCCAAGTCCAATCTATTGCTGTCTGAAAAGTTGACCTCCATTATGATTTATGGAGGTAGCAACATCAGAGCCAGGGGCCATGCTCCCAGGGGAACTCCAAGGCCCCTGGACCATCAGTTGTGGTCTTTTAGTGGAGATCTCAGGGTGTATCCCTTTTTATTCGTGGGTTGCCAGTGAGCCAAAACTTGGTGAGCTCCATGACAGCTATCACTGTTGGTGGCCAGGCACCACCCAGTTCTTCCAGTAACAAGTCGATGCAGTCATCCACTCACGTGGGTCTCTCTATCTTCTGGGTCCCCCTTTCTCCCATATCATTTTGCTCCTTGGTGATTATCCGTTCCTGCTGAGTTAGGACCATTAGCTGTACACTCAGATGGCAGCTTGGCAGCTTGGCAGCTGTTAAGACCCCAGAGGCCACTCACCAATGTGGGGTGCAAAAGACCCTCTAAGTAAAATGTTAGTTGTGCCCATTTGGCCTGGATTTCCTCTGAGAGCATAATCCCTGGCCATTCTTCGCAGCTACTTTGACCTTTCAATATTGGGTTAAGATGGGAGGAGTAATCACGTTATGTTGAAGACGAGTTAATATTGTTCTTCTTTCTAATGAGTGCTGTCACAGATTTCACCCAACCAAATTTCTATCAACTGCCTAAACTAAATCCTCCCCTTCTCACCCTCCCTCCCTTCCCACCCTTGCAGCCATCAGAGTCTTTTCTTCTATGCATGAGTCTGTTTTTAAGTTCTTATCGTAGGGGTCTCATACAATATTTGTCCTTTAGTTGCTGAATACTTGCAGTTAACGTAACGTCCTCCGATTGAAACCAGATTATAAAATGTTTCCTAAAATCATCGTTGTTCTTTACCATTGCACAGTGTTCCACTGAGTATATATACCATAGTTTACCTATCCATTCCTCTGTTGTTGGGCATCTGGGTTGATTCAATCTTTTTGCGATCATGGACTGTGTTGCATTCCTGTGCGTGTGTCCATTGCTGTGAATGTCCTTGATTCTGTGGGATATATTCCAAACAGTGGAATTACTGGGTCAAATTGTATATCTAGATCCAGTTTTTTAAGGGAGTGCAGATTGCTTTCCAAAGAGGTTGCATCATTTTGCAATCCCACCCACAGTGTAACAGACTTCCAATTTCTCCACAGCCTCTCCAGAATTTGTTGTTTTGAGTTTTTTTGGATCATGGCTAACCTTGTTGGGGTGAGATGGTATCTCATTGTAGTTTTGATTTGAATTTCTTTAGTAGCTAATGATTGTGAGCATGTCTGCATGTGGTTTTTGGCTGCCTGGTCTCTTCTTTAGAAAAGTGTCCATCTTAATTGCCCATTGCTTAATTGGATACTTTGTCTTTTTCTTATTGATATTTAGCAGTACTTTATAAATTATGGAAATCAGGCTTTGGTCTGACACATAGTTCTCAAATATTTTTTCACATTCTGTAGGTGGCCTCTTAATTCTATTAATAACATCTTTGGATGAGCAAAAGTTTTTGATTCTTAGTGGTTCTCATTTATCTGTTTTTTTGTTCTATTATATGTGGTTTGTTTGACAGATTTTGAAGTCTGTCTATGTTGTGTATTAAAACTCCCATTGTTGTTCCTACTTTTTCTCGGACGAGTTTTAATCATTTCACATTTCATACTTAGGTCTTTTACCCAATTTGAGTTGGTTTTCGTGTAAGATGTAAGATATGAGTCTTCTTTCAATTGACTGCAGATGGATCTCCAATTTTGCCAGAAATATTTGTTGAAGAGATTGTTTCTACTCTAGTTTAATGTCTTAGGGCCTTTGTCGAATATCAACTGTTTGTAGGAAGATGGTGTCATCTCTGGGGTCTCAGTTCTGTTCCATTGACCTATCTGTCTCTTTTTGTACTAGTACCAGGCTGTTTTAACTACTGCGGCAGTGTAATAGATTCTAAAGTTGGGTGTGAGTTGCCTCCCAGTGTGTTCTTCTTCAGTAGTGCTTTATTTATCTGGGGCTTCTTCCCTTTCCAGACAAAGTGGTGACTTTTTTCTTCATCTCATTAAAAAATGTCACCAGAATTTGTGTTGGGATTGCATTATAATAAGTAGATTGCTTTGAGTACAATAGACGTTTCACAATGTTAAGTCTTCCTATTCATGAGCAGGGTAGGTTCCTCCACTTACGTAAGTTTCTCTTAGTTTCTTTTCTTTGTAAAGATCTGTTATTTCTCTGGTTAGATTTATTCCTAGGTACTTTATCTTCTTACAAGCTATAGTAAATGGTATTGACTTGGTTATTTCTTCCTTAATAATCTCATCATCGGTATAAAGGAATCCTACTGATTTACTTATGTTTATCTCATATCCTGAGACTTTGCTGCACTCTTCTATCAGTTTGAGTAGTTTACTTATGGATTCTTTAGAATTCTCTCCTTATACAATCCTATCATCTGCAAATAGGGAGATGTTTACTTCTTCTTTTCCAATGCAGATGCCCTTTATTTTGTGGAATTGTCTAATTGCTCTGGCTAGAACTAGTACAACATTGAATAGGAGAGGTGAGCATGGACATCCTTGTCAAACTCCCCTTCTCATGGGAAATTGTTTCAGTCTCTCTCCATTGAAGATGACGTAGGCAGTTGGCTTTCTATAAAACCTTATTGCATTGAGGAATTTGCTGTCAATTCCTATTTTGCTAAGAGTTTTTAGTATGAATGGGTGTTGGACTTTATCAAATGCCTTTTCTGCATCAACAGACAAAATCAGGTGTTTCTTGTCTTTTGTGTTATTTATGTGGTTGATCACATTGGTTGTTTTTCTGATGTTGAACTACCCTTGCATCCCTGGTATGAATCCAACTTGTTCATGATGAATTATGTTTTGATACATTGTTGTATTCTACTGGCAAGAATTTTATTGAAGATTTTTGCATCCAGATTCATGAGTGATACCAGTCTGTAGTTCTCCTTTTTTTATTGGGTCTTTCACTGACTTTAGCATCAGGGTTATGCTGGCTTCATAGAGAGAATTTGGGAGTACTCCATCCCTTCCAATACTGTGAAATAGTCTCAGCAGTACGGGAGTTCACTCTGCTGTGAAAGCTTGGTAGAATTTTGTGGTGAAGACATCTGGTCCAGAGCTTTTTTTAGGTGGTAGTTTTTTGTTGTTATTTTTTTAAATGACTTTTTCAGTCTCTTCCTTTTTGATGTATTTATTAAGTTGTTCTACTTCTTGTGGTAATTTTAGTAGCAGATATGAATCTTGGAATTTGTCCATTTCCACCAGGATTTCAAATCTGTTAAAGTACAGTCTTTTGTTGTAGTCTGTTATGATACATTTGATTTCAGTTTGGATCTGTTGTGACATCTCTAATCTCATTTCTTATTTAGGTTATTTCCTCTCTTGTTTTTCTTTAGTAAATTTAGCCAATGGTTTATCAATTTTGTTGATCTTTTCAAAAAACCAGCTTTGGGTCTTGTCAGCTTTTTCGAGTGTTCTTCTATTCTCTAATTCATTTAGTTCTGCTCTAATTTTTTATAATCTGTTTTCTTCTGGCGCTTGAGGTGTTCGTCTCTTGTTCTCTTTCTACTCGCTCAAGTTGTAGGATTCATTCTGTGGTTTGAGTCCTTTCTTCCTTCCGGATGTGTGCACTTATGGAGATAAATTGACCTCTGAGCACTGCTTTGGCAGTACACTGTAAGTTTTGGTAGGATATATTTTCATTCTCATTTGAATCCATGAATTTCCTTATTTCATCCTTGATTTCTTCTATAACACGTGTTTTTTGAGCAAGTTGTTGTTCAGTTTCCACAAGTTCCAACTTCTGTCTATGTTTTTTCTGCTATTGATTTTGACATTTGTGGTTTTATGGCCTGAGAAGATGTTTTGCAATAATTTAGTGGTTTTGACTGCTGACAGTTGCTTTATGTCCTTACACATAGTCTCTTTTGGAAAACGTTCTATGTGCATTGGAGAAGAAGGTGTAGTTTATCTGTTAATGGATAAAATATTCCACATATGTCGAGGTCTAATTGGTTAATTGTCACAATAAGATCTTCTGTGTCTTTACTGAGCTTTTTTTCTGGATGAAAAGTGAAAGTGGAGTATTGAAGTCTCCAACTATTATTGCAAAGTGATCTATCTCATTTTTCAGCGTAGTCAGTGTTTGTTTGATGTATTTAGATACTCTAGTATTGGGTGCATAAATATTTAATATTGTTAAGCCCTTTTTGTATATTGAACCTTTTAGCAATAAATAGTGACCATCCTTGTCCATGATGGTGAATTTGGCATTGAAATCTATTTTATCTGAGATTAGCATTGCCATAC
The DNA here is from genome assembly GCA_028571685.1 of Heterohyrax brucei. Lineage (NCBI taxonomy): Eukaryota > Metazoa > Chordata > Mammalia > Hyracoidea > Procaviidae > Heterohyrax > Heterohyrax brucei. The sequence goes on along the minus strand of CM053165.1, from coordinate 10,286,475 downwards.
TTGCTCTTCTTTGTATATTGTTAGCTTGATATTTATTATTCCATCCTTTAATTTTCAGTTCACTCATATTTTTAAGTCTAAGTTGTGTATCTTTTAAGCAACATATGGACAGGTCATGTCTTTTGATCTAAGATGTCACTCCTTGTCTCTTTATTGGAGTATTCAGACCATTTGCATTCAGTATAATTATTGATAGGCTGTGTTTAGTTACATCATTTTGATATATTTATTTTTGTGTTGATATTTTCTCTGTTGTTCTTCATATACTGGAGTTGGTCACCAGCCACCTCTGTTATTCTAGTGACTGGCCCCAGTGGACTCTCTTGTGTGGCAGTCACTTCCTCCTGGCTGGCAAAGACATCACTCTACTTATGGAGTCACTGAGGGGCTGTCAACTGACCCTATGATGTGGGTTAGTAAAGGCTGGAAGAGATGCTGCCAGGCTGCACAGCAGTTATTTCTCCAAATAGTCTTATTTGAAAAGCTAAAAGCTGTCTGATGGCTTCCAAAATCAGTCAGGTTGGGAGGTGTGGTAAGCCCAACCTTCCAGCTGACACTGTAAGCACTTCTCTGGCTGTCTCCAGATGCTATGATGTTATTCAAAGTAGGGAGGGGCTACAGCACTGCTGCCATCTTTAGCTAGGCTCTACTCATAAGGCAATACTGTGCTAAACACAGCCTTTCTGCTGGAGAAGTACTCCCCAGACTGGCACTGCAACCTAGCCTTGGAATTGGCCCCTGCTGAGGCCTGCAGTGGGTGGCTCCACCTCCCAGCTGACCAACATGGTATCCCAGTCAAGCTGAGACATACAAGAGGTTGTCATGAGTTGGAGTTGACAGCAACCAATTTCTTAGTTCTGGTAAACCAGCTTCTACTGAGAAGTCCTTGTTCCCAGTAATTAATGTAGCTTAAGTAAAGTCGCTTTGGAGTTCTAGTGGCACAGCGGTTAAAAACTCACCTGCTAACTAAAGGTCGGTAGTTCAAATCTACCATCTGTTCCATGAAAACCTCATGGGGCATTTTTGCTCTGGTCTATAGGGTCACTATGAGTTAGAACTGACCCTAAGATAAATGAGTCTCACTGTTTTTGGTTTAGAGCTGTTTAAAGGAGCCCTGGGGTGCAATAACTAAGCGCTCAGCTTCTTAGTGAAAGGTCAGTGGTTTGAACCCATCAGCTGCTCTGAAGGAGAAATATATGGCATTCTGCTTCTGTAAAGATTCACAGCTTTGGAAACCCTATGGGACAGTGTCATTATGATTTGGAAATGACTCAATGAGACAGATTTGGGGAGTTCCTTTTCTTACTGTAATGTGCTTGCTACGTGACAACCCTTCCCCATGACAAAAGTAGTATTTAGAGTTTTGTCTGAAAGGAGGATAATACCATGTCTCCTTCCCTCCCAGACTGACGATGTGTGCATAGAACGATAATGGTACCATTGGCAAAGGAGCTAAGAAACCAGACTGCCAAGAACATTAATATAGTCTTTGTATGGCAAAAGTTGCTATAAATCAGAAGATTTGGTTGTAAATTGTACACAGACATTAACACACATTTTGGGGGGTGGCTGAAATGACCTCTTGTGATTGTTTTAGAGATTAGATTAGGGTTCCCAACTTGTCATTCTCAGAAAAGAATGTCTTCTGCCTGTTATTTCACAAATCTTTCCACTGGAGTCAGCAGAGTATACTTCTTTACCCCACTATTTTTGGAGTTGGCTATGAAATTTACTTTGACGATTGGGGTATAAGGAGAAGTGACAGCAGGCCAGCTCCTAGGTGAAGGTTTAAGAAACTGGCAAATTCCCACCATCTTTATTAATCATCTGTCCTCTATAATGAAAGGAGCATAGTTCAAGGAGCCATGGCTCCTTAAATGTGGGCCTCAGAACCTAAATATGTGGAGCAAACCTGGATCCAACCCCACCCAGCTAAGCTCAGGAAAAATTGGCCACTTTGATTCACAAACTTGAAATAAATGCTTTCTTCTGTCAGCTACAGAGATTTGGTTGTTCACTATACAGCAATACTACAAAAACAAAACAAAACTGGCTAGTGCAACTAGTTAAAGATACAGAGAGTTTGCTAGTTCTCATTTGGCAGTTATTAAGAACTTTGATTATGCCACAGGATGTATGCCTATGATTTTTTTCTGTTCGCTGTATAAGTGCGTTTTTACTGAGGTTTTTTTTTTTTTCTTTCTTTCTTTTTTTAATCTTGCCATTTCTAGTACACCTCCATGGTGGTACATAAGAGTATGCTTCTTGGCACCATTACTCTATTATGTCTTTTGTAGTAAATGAAGATGTCCATTCAAAACTTACCCATTTGATGGAAATCACAAGTTTTCCAGATGTTATGAAGAGTTAGCCAGGTTCGCCAGAGAAACAGAACCAATAGGATATATGTGTGTATATGATAAATATATGTATGTGTGTGTGTATATAGCGTGGGGGGGGCATCTAAGGTGGTAAGAACAATGAAGTACTTGACAACTAACTGGAACAGTGGCAGTTCAAACCCATAAGGAGGTGCTTTGGAAACAAGCCCTGACAATCTGCTTCCCAAAAGTCACAGCTTTGAAAATTCTGTGGAGCAAAGTTATACTATGTAACACATGGGATTGTCTTGATGGTAACTAGTTTAGCTCTGATATGTATATATATGGTAACAGTTTGATTTTGTCATACACGTATATAAATGAATAAACATATCCCGTTGTGATAGAGTCAAATACCAACTCTTAATTCCTCTATAGGATGGAATAAAACTGCCACCATAGTGTTTTCAAGGTTTTAAATCTTTAAGGAAGCAGAGTCCACTTATTTCTTCTGCAGAGTGGCTGGCAGATTTGAACTGTAAACCATTTAGTTAGCAGCTGAGTACTTAACCACTGCACCACTAGGGCTCCTTATATATGTATACATGTATATATATATATATAGCATATAATTATATAATGCATAGGACATAGCCCCCACTTGTTTGTTAGTTTGCCATACTGTAGGGGCTTGTGTGTTGCTGTAATACTGGTAGTTATGACATTGGTATTCAGATACTAGCCAGGTTACCCATGGTGGTTCCCTTTCAGCTGAGCTTCCAGAGTAAGACAGAGTAGGAAGAAGGACCCAACAATCTACTTCTCAAAAGAATTAGCCAGTGAAAACATTGTCAGAGACAGTCCCGGAAAATGAGCCCCCCAGGCTGGAAGGCACTCAGAAGACAACGGGGGAAGAGCTGCCTCCTCAAAGCGGACCAAAAACCAAACCCACCACCGTTGAGTCAATTCTGACTCATAGCAACCCTATAGGACACAGTGGAATTGCCCCTTAGTGTTTCCAAATAGTGCCTGGTGGATTTGAACTGTTGACATTTTGGTTAGCATGTGCGGCTCATAATCACTATGCAACCAGGGTTTAGAGTTGACCTTAATGACATGGACAGAGTATAGCCTTCAGGACCTTCATCTGCTGATGCACCACAACTCAGAATGAGAAGAAACAGCTGCAAACATCTGTTAATAACCAGAACATGGATGGTACAAAGTATAAACCTAGGAAAACTAGAAATCATCAAAAATGAAATGGAACATATAAACATTGATATCATAGTGATATCATAGTGAGCTGAAATGGACAGTTATTGGCCATTTTGAATTGGACAATCATATAGTATACTACTCTGGGAATGACAACTTGAAGAGGTTATGTTCATGGTCCAAAAGAACATTCCAAGATCTTTCCTGAAGTACAATACTGTCAGTGATAGCATAACACCCATACAACAGCCTTCAGAATGGACTCTACCTCAACATCAAGAAAACAAAAATCCTCACAACTGGATCACAAAGCAGCATAATGCTAAATGGAGAAAGGTTTGAGGTTGTTGAGGATTGTGTTTTACTTGTTTTCACAACCAATGCCCATGGAAGCAATTGTCAAGAAATCAAAAGAGGTATTGCATTGGGAAAAGCTGCTACAAAAGATCCCTTTGAAGTGTTGTAAAGCAAAACCGTGGTGGCGGAGTCAAGATGGCGGACGAAGTACACGTCTCCTTATATCCCTCTGGAAACCAAGACCTGAATTGACAATCAAGCAGAGCCTTCTGATCACCTAATCAGCCTCAGGACACGGCACAGAGCTGGTAACTGGGACTTCATACCACTCAGTGAAAAACCTCCTCTCTTTCACTGACTCCCGCTCCTGGCCAGCCCCAGCTCTCATGGACGGAAGGTAAACGCACCAGTTTGACTTTCTTTTTCCCTCTGTCTGGCCTGGTGGGCGGAGCTGGGCCTTGCCTGGCGGCTGGACTCAGACGTGGTGCTGGGGGGATAGGAAGGCGAAATTCCCATATTCTGAGAGCCAGGCTCAGGACTCTGTTAATCTAGACAATTTGAGCCTTTCATTTTGTGGCTGCCTAGTGGGGTTTGTGCGGAGCTCCGCGGTCGGGGTGTGGGACGCCATGTTGGTACCGAGATTTTAGCGGGGCCTCGTTCTTAGCCTGGGAGCCAGTGCCTGCAAACGGGACAACACTTCTCCGTCAGAAAAGGAGTGATTTTGCACTCCTGCATTGGGGGCCCTGCAACAGAAGCAGAGGAATCACTGCCTCTCGGCACCTTTAGCCCCTCTGTCTGCTGCCTGTGTGGAGGACGCCATCTTGGGTATGGTGGCCGCAGCTGGACCTAATTCTTAGCATGGGAGCCAGAGCCTGCCCACAGGAGAGCGCTTTCCTATCAAAAAACCGATACTCGACACAGTGTTGGCTAAGGCTAGGCCCTGTCAGCAGAGGCCACCAGGGCAGTAACATTACTGTATTCTGAACTAGTTTGTTATCCTCTGGGTTTGGATATAGTGGTGCTTACTTTGTCAGATGAGAAGAGGGAACTCTACACCTGAAAACTTAACTGACTTGTGAACCGGTCAGATACCTTTTGCTTTACATTTGAAGACAGTCTAGAGAAACATTTGCAGTCCATCCTCACAGTACCTCTTGCAGCCTCTGTATACTCACATGGGACCGAAAAAGCAACAGACAATTGTGGCATACAAGCAATCACTCATGGCTTCAGAAGGCTCCCAAACAAAGCAACCAAGGAGTTTTCCAGATGAAGAAACTTTTATGAAAGCATCAGGAAGTGAATACAAATTGATTATATACAGAGCCCTTCTAGATCTTATACAAAATGCAGCAGAAGAAAATGAAAAATTAAGCAAGTTGTTCGATCTGATGGAACACCAGTACTCTGAAATCCAACAGATCAAGAAGAAAATCAAAGACATAGAAACTTCCATGCAAAGCCAAGAAAACAGAATGGAACAAATGGGAAAATGAATTTCTGACTTGGAAGACAGAGCTACTGATGCCAGTGTCTATGAGCAGAAATCAGAAAAAAGAAACAAGAAAAATGAAGAAACATTAAGAAGCATGTGGGACTCCATTAAGAGGAACAACCTTTGATTAATTGGAGTCCCTGAACAGGGTGAGACATCTGAGAACACAGAGAGTATTGTTGCTGAGCTGCTGAAAGAAAACTTACCAGAAACCATGAAGGAAGAGAATAGAGACATCTCAGATGCATATCGTAAGGCACCCAAAATAGATCTCAAAAGAAAGACTCCAAGACATATTATAATAAAGCTTAACAAAATGAAACATAAGCAGCAACTCTTAAAGGCAGCAAGACTCAAGGCAAAACTAACATTCAGAAGGAAAACCCTGTAGGCTCTCGTCAGATTTCTCAGCAGAAACCTTGCTGGCACGGAGACAGTGGCACGACACATTCAAACTCTTGAAGGAGAAGAACTTCCAACCAAGAATTATATATCCTGCAAAACTATCTTTCAAATAAGAAAGTGAAATTAAGACATTGCCAGATAAACAGAAACTCAGAGACTTTGTAAAAACCAAACCCAAACTACAAGAAATACTGAAAGAAGTTCTTGGCTTTGACTTAGAAGAACAATACCACTAACTTTATATTTTAGAACGACACACTACTCAATACTCATTTAGGGAAGGCTCCAAAGTAAATCACAGCTTTGATATGGAAAGAAGCAATCCAGTGATCATCATGAAAACTATGGTGTCATCATAATAAAAGAGGGATGTACTACAGTCGTTATAGTCCTTCCAGATGGAGAGGAAGATGACCAGACTGGTAGTAATTAAAATTGGGTTTATAAATAGTTTATTAAGGGGGTTCATAGGGGCAGCTGTAAAGCACAACAAAGACGTATCATATCATTTCAAGAAATCTAACACACGAGTTTCAACAACTATAAAACCAACTCTGAAAAAGGTGAAAAATCAACTAACAAAAAACAGTGTCCCAGAACAGACTAATAAGAACAACAGAGAAAACATCAACATAAAAATAAATATATCACAATGGCAGCAGTGAACACATACGTATCAATAATTACATCGAATGTGAATGTACTGAATGCTCCAGTAAAGAGACACCGAGTGTCATCTTGGATCAAAAGACACGACCAATCCATATGTTGACTACAAGAAACTCACTTGAGACCTAAAGACAGGAACAAACCGAAAATTAAAGGATGGAAAAATATATATCAAGCTAACAATGAACAAAGAAGAGCAGGGGTGGCAATTCTAATCTCAGACAAAATCAACTTTAATGTCAAATCCACCATCGTGGACAAAGATGGACACTATTTATTGCTGAAAGGTTCACTACACAAGCAAGACTTAACTATATTAAACATTTATGCACCTAATGTCAGAGAACCTAAATACGTCGAAGAAACACTGACTACGCTCAAAAAAGTGTTAGATGACTCCACAATAATAGTGGGAGACTTTAACACTCCACTGTCATCACTAGACAGATCATCTAGAAAACAGCTCAGTAAAGATACAGAAGACCTCATTGACACAATTAACCAACTAAACCTCATTGATATATACAGAACTTTCCACCCATCAGCAGACAACTATACCTTCTTCTCCAGTGCACATCGAACATTCTCCAGAATTGACCACGTGATAGGCCATAATGCAATGCTCAACAAAATCCATACCATTGAATTACCGCAAAGCATCTTCTCAGATCATAAAGCCATCAAAGTTGAAATCAATAGCAGAAAAAACAGAAATAGAAAGTGGAACTCTTGGAAACTGAACAACATCTTGCTCAAAAATGCATGGGTTATAGAGGAAATCAGGGATGAATTAAAGAAATTCATGGATTCCAATGAGAACAAAAACGCTTCCTACCAGAACCTATGGGATACAGCCAAAGCAGTGCTCAGATGTCTGTTTATCTCCATAAATGCACACATCTGGAAGGAAGAAAGAAACCAAATCAAGGAACTAACTCTACAGTTTGAACAAGTAGAAAGACAACAACAGACGAACCCCTCGGGCACCGGAAGAAAGGAGATCATAAAGATTAGAGCAGAGCTAAATGAATTAGAGGATAGAAAAGCAATTGAAAAAATTGAAAAGACCAAAAGCTGGTTTCCTGAAAAGATCAACAAAATTGATAAACCACTGGGTAAACTTACTAAAGAAAAGCAGGAAAGGAAACAAATAACCCAAATTAGAAATGAGAAGGGAGTTGTCAACACAGATGCAACAGAAATCAAAAATCTCATAACAGAATACTATGAAAGACTGTACTCTAACAAATTTGAAAACCTAGGGGAAATGGACCAATTCCTTGACTCATACCACCTACCCAAATTGTCACAACATGAGGCAGAACAACTTAATAAACGCATCACAAAGGAAGAGGTTGAAAAGGTCATCAAAACACTGCCAACCAAATAAAGTCCGGGCCCAGATGGCTTCACGGCAGAATGCCACCAAGCATTTAGAGAAGAGTTAACCCCAATACTATTGAAACTATTTCACAGTATAGAAAGGGATGGAGTACTCCCAAAGTCATTCTATGAAGCCAGCATAACCCTGATACCTAAGCCCGGAAAAGATCCAACAAAGACAGAGAACTACAGACCGATACCACTCATGAACTTAGATGCAAAAATCTTCAACAAAATTCTTGCCAACAGAATACAACAACATATCAAGAAAATAATCCATCACGACCAAGTGGGATTCATACCACGGATGCAAGGCTGGTTCAACATCAGGAAAACAATTAATGTGATTAACCACATAAATAACACAAAAGACAAAGATCACCTGATTTTGTCCATTGATGCCGAAAAGGCATTTGATAAAGTCCAACACCCATTCATGATAAAAACTCTTAGCAAAATGGGCATAGACGACAAATTCCTCAACTCAATAAGGGCCATTTATACAAAGCCAGTTGCCCACATCATCCTGAATGGAGAGAGACTGAAAGACTTTCCCTTGAGATCAGGAACTAGAAAAGGATGCCCACTCTCACCTCTCCTATTCAACATTGTGCTAGAAGTTCAAGCCAGAGCAATTAGACAAGACCAAGAAATAAAGGGCATCTGCATCGGCAAAGAGGAAGTTAAAATCTCCCTGTTCGCAGATGATATGATTGTATACGCAGAGAACCCCAAGGAATCTATAAGTACGCTACTCAAACTGATAGAAGACTTCAGCAAAGTTTCAGGATACAAGATAAACTTAAGTAAATCAGTAGGTTTCCTTTATACTATCAACGAGACTGTTAAGGTGGAAATTATTAAATCAATACCATTTACGATAGCCCCTAAGAAGATAAAGTATCTAGGAATTAATCTAACTAGAGAAACAACAGACCTTTACAAAGAAAACTACAAGCCTTTACTACAAGAAACTAAGAGAGAGTTAGATAAATGGAAAAACCGACCCTGCTCATGGATAGGAAGACTTAACATTGTGAAAATGTCTATTTTACCCAAAGCAATTTATTTATATAATGCAACCCCAATACAAGTTCCAGCATCATTTTTTAATGAGATCGAGAAACAAATCACCAATTTTGTTTGGAGAGGGAAGAAGCCCCGGATAAGTAAGGTACTACTAAACAAGGAGAACACACTGGGAGGGCTCTCATTACCCAACCTTAGAACATACTACACTGCGACAGTGGTCAAAACAGCCTAGTACTGGTACAAGAACAGACAGATCGATCAATGGAACAGAATTGAGACCCCAGAGATGACACCATCTGCCTATGATCAGTTGATATTTGACAAAGGTCCTAAGACATTTAACTGGGGTAAAAACAGTATCTTCAACAAATGGTGCTCGCAAAATTTGTTATCCATCTGCAATAAACTCAATCAAGATCCATATCTTACACCTTATACAAAAACCAACTCCAACTGGATAAAAGACCTAAGTATCAAACCTAAAACGATAAAGCTCATCCAAGAAAAGGTAGGAACAACAATGGAAGTTTTAATACACAATGAGGACAGACTCCAAAATCTGTCAAAGAAACCGCAATCAACAGAAGAGAAAATAGATAAATGGGAGCTATTAAGAATCAAACATTTTTGCTCATCCAAAGACTTTATTAATAGAATTAAAAGAACACCCACAGAGTGGGAAAAAATATTTGGCAACTCTATGTCAGATCGATGCCTGATCTCCATAATCTATAAGATACTACAAAATATCAAGGAGAAGAAGACAAACCATCCAATTAAGCGATGGGCAAAGGAGATGGACAGACACTTCACTAAAGAGGAGATCCAGGCAGCCAAAAAACACATGCGGACATGTTCATGATCTTTAGTTATTAAAGAAATTCAAATCAAGACAACAATGAGATCCCATCTCACCCCAACAAGATTGGCCATGTCCCAGAAAACACAAAACAACAAATGCTGGAGGGGCTGTGGAGAAAGTGGAACCCTCCTACACTGTTGGTGGGGTTGCAAAATGGTCCAGCCTCTTTGGAAGGCCATCCGGCGCTTCCTTAAAAAAATGGATATTGATACACCATTTGACCCAGTAATTCCACTACTTGGAATGTATCCTACAGATTCAAGGCCTTTCACACCAAGGGACACATGCACCAGAATGTCCACAATAGCAAAAAGATGGAATCAACCCAGATGCCCAATAATAGAAGAATGGATAGGTAAACCGTGGTACATATACTCAATGGAGCACTACGCATTGATAAAGAAGAATGATGATTCCAGGAAACATCTCCTAACCTGGTTTCAACTGGAAGACATTATGTTGAGTGAAAGTAGTCAGCGATTAAAGGACAAATATTGTTTGAGACCTCTACGATAAGATCTCAAAAACAGACTTGTGTATAGAAGAAAAGACTCTTTGACAGCTGCAAGGAAGGGGAGGGAGGGAGGGCAAGGGGGGAGGGTTTAGTTTAGGTAGTTACTAGAAATCTAGTTGGGAGAAAGCGGTGACAGCACACATTAGAAACAAGAACAACATTAAGTGGACTTCAGCATAACTTCAGTACTCCTTCCATCTTAACTCAATACTGCAAGGATAGAGTAGCTGGGGCGGGGGGCGAGGGGCGGGGGACCATGCTCTTAGGCGAATTCCAGGCCAATTGGCACAACTAGCGTTTTGCTAAGAGAGCTCTCTGCACCCCACATTGGTGAGTGGCATCTGGGGTCTTAAAAGCTGCCAAGCTGCCATCTGAGGACACAGCAAATGATCCCAACTCAGCAGGAATGGAGGCTCACCGAAGGCCATAATGGCATGCGGTAAAGACAACCTAGAAGACAGAGAGACCCACAAGAGTGGGTGCCTACATCGACTTGGGACCGGAAGAACCGGATGGTGCCCGGCCACCACCAGTGATAGCCACGATGGAGCTCACAGAGAGGAGCCTCACTGGCAACACAAGAATAAAAAGAGGTGCATCATAAGATCTCCACTAAAAGTCCTCAACTGATGGTCCAGCGGTTTTGGGGTTCCTCTGAGAGCATGGCCCCCGGCCCTGATGCTGCCCTTTCCCATAAATTATAGCAAAGGTCCACTCTTTGGACAGGAATGGATTGGACTTGGCAATGCAGAGTAACCATATATTGGAAGCACTTTGTGGTTCCAAACATCTGCAGGATATCATCCTGCTGACCTCTGGCTGGAGGAAGGGGAGTGGATGGAGAGGAGGGGAAAGGAGGTTGTTGGAGGATGAGACATGTATGGAGCAGAGACAAATAGTGTGCTGTCACCAGACAGGGAGAGCAGTGGAAGCTGCATATAGGGGGGCATGTAGATTTATATGTGAATGTACGTTTTCACTCAGTTATGTTAAATAAAAATAAATAAATAAATAAAGGAAAGAGAGCAAGCAGAGAACCGGGAACCTCATACCATCACAAAAGCACCAGGAAAACAGCACGTCCTTCAGAGGTTCCTGTGCGAAGATGTTTCCTGACCAAAAACTGATGCAACACAAGGACTTTGCTGCAGAGCTGAAAGAGGGAAAGCCTTCCCCTGGAGCAGATACCCTAAATTTGGACTTGTAGCCTACTGGATTGTTTAAGAATAAACTTTTTTTTGTTAAAGCTTAAAAAAAAAAAAAGAAAGAAAGAAAAGTAAAACCATCACACTGAAGACTAAGGTACACCTGACCCAAAACATGGTATTTTAATCACATCATATGCATGCGAGGGCTATACAATGAAAAGCAGAACTGACGCCTTTGAATTGCGGTGCTGGAAAAGAGTACTGAATATATCATGGACTGCCAAAAGAACAAACAATTGTCTTCTGAAAGAAGTACAACCAGAATACTCCTTTGGAGCAAGGACAGCAAGACTGTGTCTCACAAACTTTGGACATATTACCAGGAGGGGTCACTCCCTGGAGAAGGACATCATGCATGATGAAGTAGAGGGTCAGTAAACAAGAGGAAGACCCTCAATAAGACGTGTTGACACAGGGGCTGCAACAATGAACTTAAATACGATTGTGGGCATGGAGCAGGGCTGGACAGTGCTTTGTTCTGCTGTGCATAGTGCAGCTGTGATTCAGAACCTCCTCAATGGCACCTAATGACAACAACATATTTATATTGCAACAGTTTTTTTTAGGCATACATATATGTGTGTGTTAACATATATATAGGTGTGTGTGTGTGTGTGTATAGGTGTATAAACACATACGTGTGTGTGTGTATATATATTTTTTAATGGATTGGCTTAAGTAATCACGAGGGCTGGCAATTCAACAATAGCAGATTGGCTGGCTGGAAACTTTCTGGTTGGAGCTGAAGTTGCACCTGGAATCCAAAATTGGTAGGGCAGGCCAAACCCAAACCCACTGCTGTTGAGTTGATTCTAACCCATAGCGATAATATGAGACAGAGTAGTACTGCCTCATAGAGTTTCCAAGGAGGATCTGATGGATTCAAACTATCCACTTTTGGGTTAGGAGATGTAACACTTCACCACTTAACCACTAGCAGGCTAGAAATCGGGTAGGCTTGGATTCTGCAGCCTTGAGGTAGTGTTTCTTCTTTTCTAGGAAATCTCAGTTTTTGCTCTTAAGACCTGCAAATGATTGGATGAGGTCCACCAACATTGCTGAAGGTAATCACCTTTATTTAAATCTAAGATTATAGATGTTAATCACATCTGCAAAAATACCTTCACAGCAACTGAAGTGTTTGATTAAATAACTGGATACTGCAGCCTATCCAAGTTGGCACATAAAATTAACCATCACAGCGTAGACTAGGCATCTGCACCTTATTAAGAGTTCAGAAAGGGGACTTAGTTTCTTAACTAAAAAACCCTGGGTATTTCAATTTGCTAACTGTGTCAGCTCCTACTTTGCAGTCTGCCTAATTCCAATGACTTCTGCTGCCTTGATTCTGTGGGCAGCTCTGACAACTAGTCCCCTTGGTCCTCTTATCTGTTCCTTTACAGTCATCTTGCTGGGGTCACAGATAAGTACCCAACTCATTAGGCACTGACCCCTACTGTTGTAATCATCATAAACCACCATGGGCTCTTACCAGTTCAATTGATGTGTAAACTATTTAAGGACAAGATGAAATGAACGGGAAAGATTTTCTGGTTTAGTTTAATTGCTTCTCAGGTGGCCTCTCATTTACCAAGCTCTGCTACAAGTGAAAGCCAGAGCTACCCTAGCGAAACTAATATGAAAGACCCAAGTACTTCAGGGAATACATCTTGATTCATCAGATTCCAGGGAACCTGCATTACCAGATTGAAAGAAAGATAGCTGACGTCTACTTGGTGTGCTGGTGGCTACCCTCTTCCCTTCTGTGTATACATAACAGTTTCCTTCTTTGTTGATTTAATGAGCATATTACTTCATCAACCAGTCGCTTGCTCTTGAAACTACGAAGAATCTATGACTCTATGACTGCTTTAAATCTGAGTCAAGTTGCCTGTATTGGGATGCCTCCATTAGGACGCATTTTGAAAGCGCAAGAAAGAGGTGGTTGAAAAATACAGTGAGGTAGGTAAAACAGGATCGACAGAATGTTGGTGGTAATTGAGGTTGCTCCAGGCTAGATTGTACTATTCTTTCTACCTTGGTATACTTTTGAAAATATTCAAAATAAAAAGCTGACACTTAAAATCTCAGCTTTGATCCTGAACCTTGCTTTGGGACTTGCTCTCTATGTTGCAGTTGTTAGTAGCTGTGAAGTTGATTCCGATTCATGGTTAACCATGTAAGTAGAGTAGAACTCTGCTGTACAGTTTTCAAGGCTGTGGCCCTTCAGAAGCAGGTCGCCAGGCCTCTCTTCTGAAGCACCTCTATGTGGGTTTGCTTTGCCAACATTTCAGCTAGTAATGAAGTACTTAATCACTGTGCTACCCAGAGACTCCTGTGCTGCCACTATAGAATGTAACTTTTTCTTGAATGAAATTAACTCCTGTCAGGGGACCCTGATTTACAAAGTACTTAGTGTTTATAAATTTTTGCTGTTTTATTAAGTTATGAGAACAACCAACTCTGTATTTTCAGAGTCTGACATCAAATATGCTTCGGTGAAAAGCTCTTGCCTTTTGGGCTTCTTTTCCGTTGTTTTTCAACATTTGTTATTGGCTGGAGTGGGGCTGGAACCTAATGGGAATAGTCCTTCCCAGGACTCTCAGTATGGAGGCTCTGATGAGAGCCATTAGCTATCAGCCACTATCTGCTCAGGCTCTGCCTCTGATCAGGTTCTGGAGGCCCAGGATATAAACCAACCGCATGCTCCAGTTCTTGACCAGCCAAGACAAGGAGGTTTGCACCTTAGGAAGCTTGACTTCAATAACAGGAGGTGGTCTTGTTGCCTTTGATAATGTATCTAGGGTACCTGGATTGAGGGGTAAGGAGCACTGTGAAATTCTGCACCCACCTGTTGTAGTAAACCAAACAAACCAAACCCACTGCTGTTGAATTGATGTCGACTCATAGTATCTCTGTAGGACAGAGTAGAATTGCCCCATAAAGTTTCTAAGGAGCACCTGATGGATTCAAACTTCTGCCTTTTTAGTTAGCAGTCATAGCACTTAACCACTGTGTGACCAGGATTTCCCCTGTTGTAGTTAGGTGTCATCAAGTTGGCCATAACTCATAGTGCCCTTACGGATAACAGAAAAAAAAAAATTGTCTGGTCCTATACCACCCTTACAAACATAGGTATGTTTGAGGCTACTTTGCAGCCATTGTGTCATTGCATCCTGTTAAGAGTTTCCCTCTTTATTACTGACTCTGTACCCAACCGAGCATGATGTCTTTGTTCAGGGACTGGTCCCTCCTGATAACGTATCCAAAGTACATGAGATTAATTCTCATCATCCTCATTTCTAAGGAGCATTCTGGCCACACTTGTTCATGACAGATTTGTTTGTTCTTCTGGTAGTCTATGGTATACTAAATATTCTTTGTCAACACCGCAATACAAAGGCATCATTTCATCTTTGGTCTTCCTTATTTGTTGTCCAGTTTGTGCATGCATATGAGGCAACTGAAAACATTGTGGCTTAGGACAGGTACACCTTAGCCCTTTAAGTGACAATTGTGCTTTTTAACACTTTAAAGAGGACTTTTGCAGCACATTTGTGCCACTCAGTGTGTCCTTTGATTTCTTCATTGCAACTTCCATAAGCACTGACTTTGAATCCAAGTAAAATAAAATCCTTGACAACATCAATATTTTCTCTGATTACCATGATGTTGCTTATTGGTTTACTTGTGAAGTGTTATCAGTACTGAAGGCTACAGTCTTGGATATTCATCAGCAAGTACTTCAAGACCTCTACTTTCAGCAAGCATGTTAGTGCCGTTTGTGTAATGCAGGTTGTTAAAGAGTCTTTTTGTAATCCTGATGCTATATTCCCCTTCCTACAGTCCAGTTTCTCATATTATTGGCTCAGCATACAGACTGTATAAGTACTAGGAGAGGATACAACTCTGATATACACATTTCCTCGTTTTGAACAACACAGTATTCTCTTGTTCTGTTCAAACAATTGTTTCCTGTTTACATATATGTTCCACGTAAACATGACTAAGTGTTCTGGAATTCTCATTCTTCACAATGTAAACAGACAAAGGTTGAAATGCAGAGTCATACACTTCCTATCTGTATGGCCTTGGATAGGTCACTTAACTGTACTGTGCCTCAATTTCATCATCTGAAAACTAGGGATAATGAAGTCTACCTGGTTAAAAAACAAAGAAAAACCCCTGCAACTGCTGAGTTGATTCCAGCTCTCTTTTGTGTCAGAATAGAATTGTGTTCCATACAATTTTCAAGGCTACTTTTTTAAAAAGTAGATTACCAGATTTTTCTTTCAAAGCACTACTGGGCGAGCTCAGACCTCTAACTTTCTTGTAAATAGCCAGCTGAGTACTCTTATCCACTTGTATCACCCATGAACTCCCTTCTACTTGGAAAGGTTGCAATAAGGACTAAATCTATTGTATGTAAAACATCTAACATGATGACATGTTATATAACTTCATTGAGTAGTGGTTGCTGTTTCTCTTTTGTGCTCCCTCAGCTTTAGAAAGCTCCTAGACGTTCAAAGCAAATAGGTGAAGGAATGAAGATCCAAGGTAGGCATGGCCTCATGCTGTCCATGCTTTGACCAATATGGCACAAATAGTCCAGGATCCAAAGAGTCCTGCTGCTGTCTATCAAGTCCATCCATTGTCAATGGCTGTTTCTCCATAACAAAATCATCAAACCCTTAGTATATCCTGGATAATCTGTAGGAGATTGTTGAATCGGTAAATGATATATGCATGTTGTCCGTGTGCTGTTTTAGTCAGCTATTGCTACTGTAACCGAAGTGCCACAAAGTAGATGGCTTAAAAAAAGGAAAATTTATTGTTACACAGTCCAGTAGGTTACAAGTCCAGTTTAGGATGTTCGCTCCAGGTGAAGGCTTTCCCACTTGTCAGCTCTGGAGGAAAGCCCAGTGTTATATCAGTCTTTGTCCAGGGAGCATCGTGACACAGGAACCTCAGGTCTGAAGGACACACTCTTCTCCTTGTGCTGCTTTCTTGATGGTGTGAGGTTCCCAAATCTCTGCTTTCTTTTTATCTCTTTCAGGACGAAAGGATTAAGGATGGTGCAAGACACACTCCATGGCAATGCACTTTAGAGTGGAACAGGGAGGTGATTCTACGAAGGTGTTTACAGTCCCACCTTAATCCTTTAATATACAGCACAGCAAAATTACAAAATGGAGGACAGTAGTAAAATACACGGAATCACAGCCGAGCCACATGGCTAGACCTATCCCTGAGGGGACACAACTCAATCCATGACATGTGCCTATAGACATTTTTCTGGGAAGAAGGTCCATAGCTATTTTCAGACACTCAAATGAGTCTATTTGTATTTATTCACTCATTTCTTCAACAAACACATTTTGAGTATTTATTGCAGTCTAGCTATTGAAAATAAAACAATGAAAATTCTTGCCCTTTGTATTTGCGGGTCCAGTGGGGCTTTAATACCCCTGAGAATCAGCCAAAAGACACATCAGGAAATGCTCACAATAATTAACTACTAAAGAAATCCAAATCCAAACTACCATGAGATACCATCTCATCCCTGCAAGGTTGGCCATGATCCAAAAAACACAAAACAACAAATGCTGGAGAGACTGTGGAGAGATTGGAACATGTCTATACTGCTGGTTGGACTGCAAAATGGTACAACCTCTTTCGAAAGCAATCTGGCACTTCCTTAAAAAGCTGGAAATAGGCATACCATTTGACCCAGTGATCCCACTGCTCAGAATACATCCTACAGAATCAAGGGCAGTCAGTCACAGGAACAGATACATGTACACGAATGTTTATTGAAGCACAGTCCACAGTAGCCAAAAGATGGAATCAACCCAGATGCCCAACAACAGATGAATAGATATACAAACTATGGTACATATACTCAATGGAACATTATGCAATGATAAAGAACAATGATGATTTTAGGAAGCATTTCATAGCCTGGTTTCAATTGGAAGATGTTACATTGAGTGAAATCAGTCAACGCCACAAGGATAAATACTGTATGAGAATTCTACAATAAGGACTTAAAAATAGACTCATGTACAGAAAAAAATGAATCTTTGATGGCTGCAAGGGAGGAGAGGGAAGGAGAGAGCTGATCATAGATTAGAGAGTTGATAAAAATTTGGTTGGGTGAAAGCAGTGATGGCGCACAGTACATAGAAGATCAACTTAACTGAACTTGATCATAAACTGAAAACACTTCTAATCTTAAGCCAATTTTGCAAGGATAGAGTAACAGGGGCAGAGGTCTCAAGACCAATGTCTCAAGGGACATCAAAGCCAATTGGCATAACTTGCCTGTTTCTAAGATAGCCTTCTGCATCCCACATTGGTGAGTGGCATCTGAGGTCTTAAAGACTAACAAGCTGCCATCTGAGGTACACCAAATGGTTCCAAATTATCCGGAACAGACAATCACCAAGAACAACAAAGACATGACGGAGAAAAAGCCCAGGAGACTGAAGGACCTATGTGGATAGTTGACTGTATCAACATGTAACCAGAAGAACCAGATGGTGCCTGGCCACCACCAATGATAACCATGATGGGGCACATGATGTCAAGTCCCAGTGGGTACACCTAAAGAACTCTGCTAAAAAACCACAACTGATAGTCCAGTGGCCTGGTGGTTCCCCCAGGAGCATGGCCCCTAGACCTGATACTGCCCCTGACCAGAAACCATATGGTGTGTGTGTACTTTATGATTCTGTGCATCTATAAGATGCTGTCCTCCTGGCCTCTTACGAGAAGGGACAGGAGAGCGTGGAGAGAAGGGGACAGGAGACTGTTAAGACGATATGACATATATAGTATGAAAAGGAGGAGTAGCGTGCTGTCATCAGGCAAGGAGAGCAAAAGAGCAGCAGATAGGTGGGCATGTAAATTTAATTTGGATTGTATACTTTCACTTAATCACAACAACAACAAAAATCTCTAAGAATCACTGATACAGGCATACCAAGAAGTCCAGAGATGGGCTTACATTTTCCAATAGATCTCTTTGGGTCGCCTTGAATTATGGACTCTAAACATTTGTTTGCCTAAGTTGAAGTGTTTTCAGAAGCTATATAGATTTGTGATTTGGAAGCCAAGTAAAACAACTGATAAAATTTCACTTATTATATTTGGTGCCAACAGATTTCTTGAGTATGCTTTTGAAACACACACACAGACACAGACACAGACACACAGACACACACACACACACACAAACTCTGTTATTCTGCCATCCAAGTGACCCTTATTCAACCCTCCATTCCCTCACTTGCAGCAGTCACAGAGTCTTTTCTTCTGTACATGAGTCTGTTTTTAAGCCCTTGTAGTAGGGGTCTCATACGATATTTGTCCTTGTGCCTCTGACTGATTTCACTCAGAACAATGTCTTCCAATTGAAACCAGGTTATGAGATGTTTCCTAAAATCATCATTGTTCTTTATCATTGCACAGTGTTGCATTGAGTATATGTACCATAGTTGGTTTATCTATTCATCTGTTGTTGGGTATCTGGGTTGATTCCATCTTTTGGCTACAGTGGACTGTGCTTCAATAAACATTCGTGTGCATGTATCTGTTTGTGTGACTGACCTTGATTCTGTAGGATATGTTCCAAGCAGTGGGGTTACTGGTTCAAATGGCATATCTATTTTCAGCTTTTTAAGGAAGCACCAGTTTGCTTTCCACAGGGGTTGTACCACTTTGCAATCCCACTAGCAGTGTAGGGGAGTTCCAATTTCTCCAGAGCCTTTACAGCATTTGTTGTTTTGTGTTTTTAGGATGATGGTCAACCTTGTTGGTGTGAAATGGTATCTCATCATCATTTTGATTTGGATTTCATTAATAGCTAATGATCATGAGCACTTCCTCATGTGTCGTTCAGCTAACTGGATATCTTCTTTAGTCAAGTATCTGTGCATCTCCTTTGCCCAATGCTTAATTGGGTAATTCATCCTTTTCTTGTCAATACTTTACAGTACACTGTAGATTATAGAGATCAGCTGTCGGTCCAACATACAGTTGCCAATTTTTTTTTCCCCATTCTTGATAAAGTCTTTGGATGACCAAAAGTGTTTGATTGTTAGTACTTCCATTTATCTTTCTTCTGTTGATTGTGCTTTGTTTGTGAGATTTTAAAGTCACTCTAAGTTGTCTGTTAAAACTTCCATGGTTGATCCTATTTTTTCTTACATGATTGAATTTGGTACCGTGAGAGTGAGGTGCTGCTCTAGCAAATACCTAAAATGTGGGAGCCATTTTGAAACTACAAATTGATAGAACATTCAGAAGAAATGAAGAAGGCACAGATGGTGAGAAATAACAGGACTGGTGGCAGCAGCAGAGGCAGCAACAGAACCAGAGGTGGCGCTGGAGCCGAACCATGGAACGAAAGAACTGAGTGCCTGTGCACAGAGTTTTCCTTGCTGAACAGGGTGCCTCTGGGCCCTTAAATCGGTGGACCTCACCTTCCTGACCCATGCAGCAGAGAGCTGAGTGCCTGTGTACCAAGATTGGGTAGCTGACTTAAACAATGACCTTTATCATTTTAGGTTTGATATTTAGGTCTTTTATTCAGTTTGAATTGATTTTTGTGTAAGGTGTGAGATATGGGTCTTGTATCAGTTCTTTTTGCAGATGGATATCCAATTTTGGCTGCACCATTTGTTAGAGATTGTTTTTAACCCAGTTTACAATCCTAGGGTTTTTGTTGAATACCAACCATTCATTAGGAGGATGGTGGAATCTCTGGTGTCTCAACTCTGTTCTGTTGGTCTATATGTCTCTTTTTGTACCAGTACCAGGCTGTTTTGACTATTGTAGCAGTGTAATAGGTTCTAAAGTTGGGTAATGAGAGGCTTCCTAGTGTGTTGTTCTTCAGTAGTACTTTACTTACCAGAGGTTTCTTCCCTTTCCAAACAAAGATGATGATTTCTTTCTCCATCTAATTAAAAACTGTTACTAGAATTTGTACTGGATTGCATTGTATACGCAGATCACTTTGGGTAAAATAGACATTTTCACAAAGTTAAATCTTTCTATCAGTGAGTAAGGTAGGTTTCTCCATTTACGTAAGTCTCTCTTGGTTTCCTGCAATAAGGTCTTGTAGTTGTCTTTGTATAGGTCTCTTATTTCTCTAGTTACATTAATTCCTAGGTATTTATCTTCTAGGGGCTATAGTAAATGATACTGATTTGGTGATTTCTTCTTTGATGATCTCTTTGTTAGTATAAAGGAATCTTGCTGGTTTACTTAGGTGTATCTTGTATCCTGATGTGTTGCTGAGCTCTTCTATTAGTGTGAGTAGTTTAATTATGGATCCTTCAGGATTCTCTACATATACAATATTGTCATCTGCAAATAGGGAGATTTTGACTTCTTCTTTGTTGATGTGAATGCCCTTTATTTCTTTGTCTTGTCCAATTGCTCTAGCCAGAACTTCTAGTAGAATGTTGAATAGGAGAGGTGAAAGTGGGCATCCTGGTCTGGTTCCTGTTCTCAACGGGGATTCTTTCAGTCTGTTTCCATTAAGGGTGATGTGGTCTGCTGCTTTGTGTAGAAAGCCCTTATTGCTTTGATGAATTTGCCTACTATTCATACTTTGGTGAGAGTTTTTGTCATGAATGCGTGTTGGACTTTGTCAAATGCCTTCTCTGCATCAATTGACAAAATCAGGTGATTCTTGTCTTTAATGTTGTTTATGTGGTAGATCACATTAATTGTTTTTCTGATGCTCAACCAGCCTTGCGTCCCAGGTATGAATCCAACTTGCTTGTGATGAATTATTTTTTTGATATGTTGTTGAATTCTATTGGCAAGGATTTTGTTGAAGAGTTTTGCAATCTAGGTTCATGAATGATATCGGTCTGTAATTCTCTTTTTTTGTTGGATCTTTCCCTGGCTTTGGTATCAGGGTTATGCTGGTGTCATAGAATGAAATTGGGAGTACTCCATTGCTTTCTATGATGTAAAGTAGTCTCAGTAGTACTGGTATTCATTCTCTAAAAGCTTGATAGAGTCCTGTGATGAAGCCATCTGGGTTAGGGCATTTTTGGTTGGTAGTTTTTTGATGACTTTTATTAAGTTATTCTACTTCTCTTTGTGATAATTTTTGTAGGAGATATAAATGTAGGAATTTGTCCATTTCCTCTAGGTTTTCAAATCTGTTGGAGTATAGTCTTCTGTAGTATTCTATTATAATACTTTTGATTTCTGGTGTATCTGTTGTGACATCTCCCATCTCATTTCTGATTTAAGTTTTTTTCCTTTGTAAGTTTAGCCAGTGGTTTGTCAATTGTGTTGATCTTTTGAGAAATCCAGCTTTTGGTCTTAGCAGTTTTTTTCAATCATTCTTCTGTTCTCTGATGCATTTAGTTTTGCTCTAATCTTTATTATCTGTTTTCTTCTGGTGTCTGACAATTTCGTCTGTTGCTGTCTTTCTGCTTGTTCAAGCTGTAGAAGTCATTCTTTGGTTTGGGTTCTTTCTTCCTTCCAGATGTGTGCATTTATAAGGATAAATTAACCTCTGAGCACTGCTTTGGCTGTATCCCATAGGTTCTGTTAAGAAGTGTTTCATTCTCATTTGAATCCATAAATTTCTTTATTTGATTCTTGATTTCTTCTATAACTCATGGATTTTTGAACAAGATGTCCAGTTTCCATGAGTTCCAATTTCTATCTATGTTTTTTCTATTATTGTTTTTGACTTTTATGGCTTTACAATCTGAGAAGTTCCTTTGCAATAGTTTAGTGGTTTGGATTTTGTAGAGGAAATGGACAAATTCCTACATTTATATCTCCTACAAAAATTATCACAAAGAGAAGTAGAATAACTTAATAAAAGTCATCAAAAAACTACCAACCAAAAATGCCCTAACCCAGATGGCTTCATCACAGGACTCTATCAAGCTTTTAGAGAAGAATGAATACCAGTACTACTGAGACTACTTTACATCATAGAAAGCAATGGAGTACTCCCAATTTCATTCTATGACACCAGCATAACCCTGATACCAAAGCCAGGGAAAGATCCAACAAGAAAAGAGAATTACAGACCAATATCATTCATGAACCTAGATTGCAAAACTCTTCAACAAAATCCTTGCCAATAGGTACATGGTCTCCTCTGGAAAATGATCCATATGCACTGGAGAAGAAGGTGTAATTATGTGCCTATGGATGAAAAGTTCTGTATATGTCGATGAGGTCTAGTCTATTAGTTGTCACAATAAGATCTTCTGTGTCTTCACTGAGTTTTTTTCTAGAAGATCTGTCCAATATTGAAAGTGGAGTGCTGATGTCTCCTCCTATTATTGTGGAGTGATCTATCTCATTTCTCAATGTAGTAGATGTTTGTTGGATGTATTTAGATTCCCTAGTATTGGGTGCATAAATATTTAATATTTTTAAGTCCTGCTTGTGTATTGAACCTTTCAACAATAAATAGTGACCATCCTTGTCCATGACAGTGGATTTTACATTAAAATCTTTCTTATCTGAGATTAGCATTGCCATACTTGGTCTTCTTTGTATAATGTTAGTACGGTATACACTATTCCATACTTTAATTTTCAGCTTGTTCACATCTTTAAGTCTAAGGTGAGTTTCTTGTAAGCAACGTATAGATTGGTAGTATCTTTTGATCCAAGATGTCACTCATTGTCTCTTTACTATACCATTCAGTCCTTTTATGTTCAGTATAATTATTGATAAGTATCTGTTTAGTGCCATCATTTTGATGTATTTATTTTCATGTTGGTGTTTTCTCTGTTGCTCTTAATGTTTTGCTCTAGGTCATTCTTCTTTATGGGTTGCCCTTACATCTTTTTTAGTGTTGGTTTTGTGTTTGCTGAGACTCTTGTATTACATTTCTTGTTCTGATATGTTGCATCATTATTGTGCTTTGTGGCTACCCATATTATCCCTCTTAATAATCTATGTTTAAATCCAATTTTAACTTCTACATATCATGTTGACTTTCTATTCATCTGGAAAGACTATAACTACTGTAGTATATCCCTGTATTTAGTGTAATGGTATGATAGTTTCCATGATATGTTCAGGGAAGACAGTGTCAAGATGGTGGACTAAACACTCATCTCCCTAAATTTCTCTGGAAACCAAGACCTCAACTGACAATTAAATGGAGACTTCTGGACACCTAATGAACCCTAAGACATGGCATAGGACTGTCAGTTTGGAATACATACCTCTGAATGGAAACTTCTTCTCTTTTGCTGATCCTCGCCCTTGTTGAATGCCGGCTGTCATAGATTGAAGGTAACTCACCATTCTAACTTTTTTTTCTCTGTGTTATCTGGGGCTGGGTTTGACTGGCACCTAAACTCAGACACACTGCTGGTGAGATCAGTGGGAAGAATCATCACATTTTAAGAGCCCGGCTTTGGATTCTGTGCACCTCAGCACCTCTCTCTGAGCCTCCACCATGGAGCAGCCCGGTTGGAGGTAGGTGGGGGAGCTTGTGCAGGACTCCATCTTGTTTGGCTGGGAGGCAGTATACCCATATGGAGGCCTCAGCTGGACCTAATTCCCAAGCTGGGAGGCAGTGCCTTCCCAGAGGAGTGTGCTTTTCTGGCAGAAAAGCAGTATTTTGCACAGTGTGGCCTATGGCTGGAGCCCAGCAGCAGAGGAAAGCAGGTCAGCAGCCTCACCATATTTTGAACTAGTTTACAGCATCTGGGGTTGGATTTATAGGTGCTTACTTTGCCAGCTGGGAAGAGGGACGTGTACACCTGAAAGCCTGACTGACCTTGGAAGCTGTCAGATACCCTTTGCCATTCAGTATAAGACTGCCTAGAGAAATAACTGTGGTGCATCCTGACAGCATCACTTTCAGCCTTTATTGACTCACATGACAGGGACAACTGACAAGTTCCCAGTGACTCTATAGATAGGGCTACGTCTTTGCCAATCAGGAGGTGGAGCCTGCTGCACCTGAAATTCCACTGAAAGGAGTCACTGGAGTACATAGAGGTATCTGGTGTTCACCTTCCTTTTAAGACTGAGCTTTAGATCCTGTTAAGGTAACAATGGAGGAACAAAACAACCTCCAGATGCTCAAAAAGCAACAAACTTTGGCTCCAGAAGGCACCCAAAAGAAAGAAACAAAGAACTGTCCAGAGGAAAGAGCCTTTCTGAAACTATGGGAGGGTGAGTGCAAAAGGACTATATATACAGCCCTCCTAGACCTCATACAAAATTCAGCAGAGTAAAATGAAAAATTAAGAAAACCATTGACCCATTCATGCTAAAAACTCTTAGCAAAATGGGCATAGACGACAAATTCCTCAACACAATAAGGGCCATTTATACAAAGCAGGTTGCCCACATCATCCTGAATGGAGAGAGACTGAAAGACTTTCCCTTGAGATCAGGAACTAGACAAGGATGACCACTCTCACCTCTTCTATTCAACATTGTGCTAGAAGTTCTAGCCAGAGCAATTAGACAAGACCAAGAAATAAAGGGCATCTGCATCGGCAAATAGAAAGTTAAAATCTCCCTGTTCGCAGATGATATGATTGTATATGCAGAGAACCCCAAGGAATCTATAAGTAAGCTACTCAAACTGACAGAAGGGTTCAGCAAAGTCTCAGGATACAAGATAACATAAGTAAATCAGTAGGATTCCTTTATACCAACAACGAGACTGTTAAGGAGGAAATTATCAAATCAATACCATTCACAATAGCACCTAAGAAGATAAAGTACCTAGGAATTAATCTAACCAGAGAAACAACAGACCTTTACAAAGAGAACTACAAGCCCTTACTACAAGAAACTAAGAGAGACTTAGGTAAATGGAAAAACCTACCCTGCTCATGGATAGGAAGACTTAACATTGTGAAAACGTCTATTTTACCCAAAGCAATTTATTTATATAATGCAATCCCAATACAATTTCCAGCATCAATTTTTAATGAGATGAAGAAACAAATCACCAATTTTGTTTGGAAAGGGAAGAAGCCCCGGATAAGTAAGGTACTACTAAAGAAGAAGAACACAATGGGAGGCCTCTCATTACCCAACCTTAGAACATACTACACTGCCACAGTGGTCAAAACAGCCTGGTACTGGTACAAGAACAGACAGATCGATCAATGGAATAGAATTGAGACCCCAGAGATGACACCATCTGCCTATGAACAGGTGATATTCTACAAAGGCCCTAAGACTTTAAACTGGGGTAAAAACAGTCTCTTCAACAAATTGTGCTGGCAAAGGTGGTTATCCATCTGCAGTAAACTGAATCAAGATCCATATCTTACACCTTACACAAAAACCAACTCCAATTGGATAAAAGACCTAAATATCAAACCTAAAACAATAAAGCTCATCCAAGAAACGGTAGGAACAACAATGGAAGTTTTAATACACAATGAGGACAGACTCCAAAATCTGTCAAAGAAACCTCAATGAACAGAAGAGAAAGTAGGTAAATGGGAACTATTAAGAATCAAACACTTTTGCTCATCCAAAGAATTTATTAATAGAATTCAAAGAACACCCACAGAATGGGAAAAAATATTTGGCAAGTCTATGTCAGATCAACGCCTGATCTCCTTAATCTATAAGATACTACAAAATATCAATAAGAAGAAGATGAACCATCCAATTAAGCGATGGGCAAAGGAGATGGACAGACATTTCACTAGAGGAGATCCAGGCAACCAAAAACCACATGCAGACGTGTTCATGATCTTTAGTTATTAAAGAAATTCAGATCAAGACAACAATGAGATCCCATCTCACCCCAACAAGATTGGCCATGATCCAGAAAATACAAAACAACAAATGCTGGAGAGGCTGTGGAGAAAGTGGAACCCTCCTACACTGTTGGTGGGGTTGTGAAATGGTCCAGCCTCTTTGGAAGGCAATCTGGCGCTTCCTTAAAAAAATGGATATTGATATACCATTTGACCCAGTAATTCCACTACTTGGAATATATCCTACAGATTCAAGGCCTTTCACACCAACAGACACATGCACCAGAATGTTTACCGCAGCACAGTCCACGATAGCAAAAAGATGGAATCAATCCAGATGCCCAACAATGGAAGAATGGATAGGGCAACTATGGTACATATACTCAATGAAGCACTACGCAATGATAAAGAATAACGATGAGTCCAGGAAACATCTCCTAACCTGGTTTCAACTGGAAGACATTACGTTGAGTGAAAGTAGTCAGCAACAAAGGGACAAATACTGTATGAGACCTCTACAATAAGACCTCAAAAACAGACTTGTGTATAGAAGAAAAGACTCTTTGACAGCTGCAAGGGAGGGGAGGGAGGGACGGTGGAAGGGGGAAGGCTTAGTTTAGATAGTTACTAGAAATCTAGTTGGGAGAAAGTGGTGATAGCACACATTAGAAACAAGAACAACATTAAATGGACTTCAGCATAACTTGAGTCCTCCTTCCATCTTGACTCAATACTGCAAGGATAGAGTAGCTGGGGCGTGGGGCGTGGGACCTGCTCTTAGGTGAATTCCAGGCCAATTGGCACAACTAGCGTTTTGCTAAGAGAGTTCTCTGCACCCCACATTGGTGAGTGGCATCTGGGGTCTTTAAAGCCGCCAAGCTGCCATCCGAGGACACAGCAAGTGGTCCCAACTCAGCAGGAATGGAGGTTCACCGAGGGCCATAATGGCATGCGGTAAAGACAACCGAGAAGACAGAGAGACCCACAAGAGTGGGTGCCTACATCGACTTGGGACCGGAAGAACCAGATGGTGCCCGGCCACGGCCAGTGATAGCCACGATGGAGCTCAGAGACAGGAGTCTCACTGGCAACACAAGAATAAAAAGGGGTGCATCATGAGATCTGCACTCAAAGACCTCAATTGATGGTCCAGCAGTTTTGGAGTTCCTCTGAGAGCATGGCCCCCTGCCCTGATGCTGCCCTTTCCCATAAATTATAACAAAGATCCACTCTTTGGACAGGAATGGATTGGACTTGGCAATGCAGAGTGACCACACGTTGGAAGCACTTTGTGGTTCTAAACATCTACAGGATATCGTCTGACTGACCTCTGGCTGGAGGAAGGGGAGTGAACGGAGAGGAGGGGAAATGAGGTTGTTGGGATCATGAGACATGTATGGAGCAGAGAGGAATAGTGTTCAGTCACCAGACAGGGAGACCAGTGGAAGTTGCATATAGGTGGGCATGTAAATTTATACGTGAATGTACATTTTCACTCAGTCATGTTAAATCAAAATAAAAAAAAA
Organism: Heterohyrax brucei; assembly: GCA_028571685.1. NCBI lineage: Eukaryota > Metazoa > Chordata > Mammalia > Hyracoidea > Procaviidae > Heterohyrax > Heterohyrax brucei. The sequence goes on along the minus strand of CM053165.1, from coordinate 10,258,801 downwards.
AAAGAGATAGAAATTTCAATTCAAAGCCAAGAAAATGGAATTGAACAAATTGAAAATAGACTTTCTGACTTGGAAGACAGAGCTACTGACTCCAGCATCTATGAGGAGAAATCAGAAAAAAGAAAGAAAAAAAAAAATGAAGAAGCATGTGGGACTCTATTAAGAGGAACAGTGTATGGTTAATTGGAGTTCCTGAACAAGGCAGGACACCTGAGAACACTAAGAGTATTGTGGCTGAGCTGCTGACAGAACATTTCCCTGAAATTATGAAAGAAGAGAATATAGATATCCAAGATGCATATTGAACACCACTCAATACAGATCTCAAAAGAAAGACTCCAAGACATATTATAATAATCAAGCTTTAACAAAAGGAAACAGAAACTCTTAAATGCAGCAAGACTCCAAACAAAGCTAACATTCAGAGGGAAACCCCATAGGCTTTCGTCTGACTTCTCAGCAGAAATGATGCTGGCATGGAGACAATGAGATGACACATTCAAAGCCTCAAAGGATAAAAATTTCCATCCAACAATTACATGTCTGTCAAGACTATCTTTCAAATATGAAAATGAAAGGAAGACATTCACAAATAAATAAAGACTTTGTAAAAACCAAACCAAAGCTACAGGAAATACTGAATGAAACTCTTGGCTTAGAAGAACAAAACCATTAACTCTGTATTTTAGGATGAAACACAGGACGCATCATCCTGAAATCTACTCAGTTAGGGAAAGCTCCAAACTCAATCAAAGATATAATATTAAAAGAAGTGATTCAGTGATTATATCATGAAAACTATGATGTCATTATATTAAAAAGAGAGGTGTACTACAGTAGTTACAGTCCTTCCAGATGGAGATAGAGTTAACAAGACTTGCAGTAGTTAAAACTTGGTTTAAACAGAGATTATTAAAGGTGATTACAGGAGTAGGCACAAAGCACAATACAGATGCAACATATCAAATCAAGAAACGTAATACAGGAGTCTCAGCAACCACAAAACCAACCCTGAGAAAGATGAAAAATCAACTCATAAAGAAGAACGTCCCAGAACAGAATAGTAAGAGCAATGAGAAAACATCAACACAAAAATAAACATATCACAATGACAGCACTAAATACATATCTATCAATAATTACATTCAATGTGAATGGACTGAACACTCCAGTAAAGAGACAATGAGTGACATCTCTGATCAAAAGACACGACCTGTCTATATGTTGCTTACAAGAAACTCACTTTAGACTTAAAGATGTGAACAAACTGAAAATTAAAGGATGGAAGAATATATATCAAGCTAACAATACACAAAGAAGAGCCAGCCAAGCCAAGTGCCGTCAAGGTGTCGCAATACTAAACTTGTGATATGTTCACTGGATCCCTTCTTTTAATGCTATGGCTTTGACTGAGTTTTGTGCCTTCCCTAACGGAGTAGGTTTCTGGATGTTGTGTCCTGCATTGCCTCCTTAAATATAGAGTTAATGGTTTTGTTTTTCTAAACAAAAAGTTTGTTTGGCTTTTACAATGTCTCCACATTTCTGTTTACCTGCAAATGTCAATTTCATCTTCATATTTGAAAGACAGTTCTGCAGGATACATAATTCTTGGTTGGAAGTTTTTCTCCTTCAAGGCTTTGAATGTGTCATCCCCCTGCTTCTATGCCAACATCATTTCTGCCCAGAAGTCAGCTGAATGCCTACAGGGCTTCCCTCTGAATGCTAGCTTTGTTTTGAGTCTCCCTGCCTTTCAGTTTCTGCTTATGTTTCATTTTGTTAAGCTTGACTATAATCTGTCTTGGTGTCTTTCTTTTGAGGTCTAGTTTATGTGGTATTCAATACACATCTTGGATATATGTGTTCTCTTCTTTCACAATTTCAGGGAAGTTTTCTGTCAGCAACTGAACAACAATACTCTATATTTTCAAGTATCCCTCCCTGTTCAGGAAGTTCAATTAATCACAGCTTGTTCCTCTTGGTAGGGTCCCACATGTTTCTTAAAGCTTCTTCATTTTTTTTTCTTTTCTCTGATTTCTCCTCATAAATGATGGTGTCAGTAGCTCTGTCTTCAAAGTCAGTAAGTCTTGTTTCCAGTTGTTCGGTTCTTCTTTTTAGGCTTTGAATTGAATTGTCTAATTCTGTAATGTTGTTATTGATCTGTCAGATTTCAGAATGCAGATGTTCCATCAGTTCAAATAACTTGCTTAATTTTTCATTTTGCTCCGCTGCATTTTGCATAATGTCTAGGAGGGCTTTAAATATAATTCTTTTGTACTTGACCTTCAATAGTTTCAGAAAGGCTTCTTCATCTGGGAAGTTCTTTGATTCTTTATTTTGGAGTTTTCTGGAGCCATGGATGAATTTTTTTTTAAATGTTTCATTAGGGTCTGTTGCTTTCTGGAGATATAGAGGCTGTTTGTTTTCTCTGATGTTGCCTTAACAGGAGCTGAGGCACAGTTCTGAGACGGAGATTGATCACCAGTCACCTCTATGTACTCCAGTGAGTGGACCCAATATAATCTCTGGGGTAGCAGGCTCTACCTCATAGCTGGCGAAGACACAGCCATACTTATGGAGTCACTGGGGACCATCAATTGACCCTATAACATGGGTCACTAAAGGCTGGAAGAGATGCCATCAGACTACACCACAGTTATTTTTATAGGCAGACTTATTTTAAAAAGTTAAAAGCTATCTTACCACTTCCAAAATCAGTCAGGCTGTCAGGTGTGGGAAGCCCGTCCTTCCAGCTCATAATGGAGGCACCTCTTCACACCCAGATACTGTGATAAAGTTCAAGGGACAGGCTACTGCTCTGCTGACATTCCTTATCGGACCCACCCAAAAGCTGTGCTTAACAACTTTTCTGATGGAAAACTGCTCCCTAGCCTGGGAATTAGCCTCTGCTGAAGCCTCTGGTTGGGTAACTTTGCCTCCAAGTTGAACAAGATGATGTCCCAGCCAAGCTGTCCCACCCCTGCCAAACAGCAGACTCTATAGCAGAGGTAATAAAACAGAGGGTGGAGGAGCTGTGGTGCTGGGTCCACAGCCAGGCTCTCAAAATATGGTTATTCTGCCCACAGACCACTTTAGCACTTTGGTTCTGCATAGCTGCTGATTGTGCCCCTCCCCTGCCTGCTGGCCAACAGAAAGAAATAAAGGTTTAAAACACCAGTTATCTTCAGTCCATGGGAGCCAGCCAATTCAATCAGAGTGGATGGGGCTCAGCCAAAGACAAGAAGATTCAGTGGCATGTAGTTCAAACTGACAGTCCTATGCCATGTCCTAGGGCTCACTGGGTATCCAGAAAGCACCGTTTAATTATCAATCCAGGCCTTAGTTTTCAGAGGGAATTAAGGACATGTGTGCAGTCTGCCAACTTGAATTCACCCTCTTCGAAAGTTTTTATTTTAGAATCAGGCATTCCTAAAGATTCAGGCTGTTCAATCAAAGACACAAGGAAAGTATGAGTCCAAGTGACAGAAAAAGTAGCATATATAGAGATATGTCACCATGAGATGAGAACCAGATGATGTCTGGCCATCACCAATGACTGCTGTCATAGGGAACTCAACAAAAATTCCCTGATGATGTGGGAGAAAATGTAGGTTGCAGAACCCAAACTCTAGTAAAAAGACAAGACTCCGTGGTCTGACAGACTGGAGGGTCCCCAAAGACATGGCCCTGCACTCTTTGTTAGCCAGAACTGAAGCCACCCCAAAAGCCAACTCCTCGGACAAAGATTGAACTGGTATATTAGACAAAAAACGATAGTGATGAAGAGTGTGACTCTTGGCTTAAGTAGATACAGGAGATTCACTGGGCAGCTCTTGTCCAGAGGGAAGATGGGAGGAAAGATAGGGGCAAAAGCTGGTTAAATGGACATGAGAAATAGAAGTGGAGGGGACGAGTGTGCTGGTACAGTGTAGGGAGAACAGCATGGGTCATATGGCAAAATGTGTATAAATTTTTGTGTAAGAAACTGACTGGAATTGTAAACTTTCACTTAAACCATGAAAAAATTAAAACAACAAAAACTTCAGGGTGCTCAAAAGACCTGAGGTGATCTATCAGAGGAAACAAATGCAACAACTGTAACTTTAGCTCAGAATCCGGGCACTCCTATAACCCCCAGACCTCAACATCTCCTCTTAAGAGGGGCTCCACACAGAACTCTGAAAGGATCAAGGAATGTAACTGAGGAGAGTAAAATACATCTAGAGGCCACTCAGTACATTTGACTGACATAATGTTTTCCATACTAGAAGAGAAGGCTTTAAATAGAGTAAAAATGTCTTTAATCACAGGAGATAAACTGCATGCACAGCACAGGTTCAAGGTGATGGAGATGCTCTTGTTCTACATCTGCATTTTCACATCATTTAGATTAATTCATACTTTAATTACTTCATTCTCTGACTGAAGTACCAGAAAAGAGCACTCAGGCTCCTTTGATCTGACTTTCTTAGGAGCAGTGCCAAGGGTGGGCACCAGGCACATTGGAACTGGCAGCAGGTTCCTGCTCTGAGCCATGCCACACCCCAGCAGAGACAAGATAGGGTACATCTCTAAGAAGAGCACTGTGGATTTTTAAAAAGCTCAGGGCACCCAGAAACAGGTGTGGTATAGGTATCAAAAATAAACAGGTGCTCAACTCATTGTTCTGGATCCTGCTTGATTCATCTGTAAACAATGATGTTATTATGAATTTAGCCCATGTGGTTCATCACCTGGGGGTCTTCAAATATTCTGGCCTTGAGGCATCATTTTGTTCTTTAATAAACTCACTGCTGTCAAGTCAATTCCAACTCAAAGAGACCCCATAGAGTTTCCAAGGCTGTAAATGTTTTTGGAAGCAGACTACCACATCTTTCTCCAGGAGAGTCCCCATTAGTTTCAAACCACACATCTTTTTGTTAGCAGAAAATTGCTTTGACCACTGTACTACCAGAATTTCTCTGTCCTTTAATAAGAAAACATAAATGAAACTCTCAACCCACTAGGCTTCCATGCGGCTCATGAACAGTGACCAACTCTTGTTTTGAGCTCTTGTCCTTGTTCAGTCTTAGTTTTGTGGCTGGTGTCTCTCATTGCCTTTCTCAGGAATACCCCCACCGCTAATGTGCAGTGACCGACTTTGGACATGCTTGAGTAAGGAAGACGACAGAGAGTGTAACTCTGGATCTCCACAGTGAGTATGCTCACTGGTATTCTCAAGGGTATCTGTGTGGAGCACAATATATTCCCGATGGTTTGTCTTGCAGCAAACTCTAAAGTCGACTTTCAGGCAACACATTCCTTAAAAGTTCTCCTGCTGTTCCTATCAGGAGGAATTCTTCACAGGCCAGCTTCTGCTGTTTCAGCAACAGCACATGTACTCTGGTGAGCTGTTTTCTGCCTTCTCATTTCATATCCCAGAGAACTCATTCTCTCTATTCTGCAAACTTTAAATTTTGCCTTCCTTATCATGTTGAGTTTAATGTCTCTGTTCTTGACATAACCCACTGGAGCCATGTGTGTGGTGAGAAGTAGGCAGACAGCGACAGGGATAGGTGGGAGAAAAGCAGAAATGATTTCACCTTTGACTTCCAAAGAAGGTGTTAAGATACTTTAGCCACCAAAATCTCCCAACATACTACTTTTCAGTGAATAGCTGCCGTGTGTGGCCACCACTCATTCAGTTGTCACACTGTGCTAGCTTGAATGTTGCTATGATGCTGCAAATTATGCCACTGGTATTTCAAATACCAGCAAGATCACTCATGGTACACAGATTCAAGCTTTCAGACTAAGACAGACTAGGAAGAAAGACCTGGTGATCTACCTCTGAAAATTAGCCAATGAAAATGCTATGGACCACAACAGAATATTATCTGATATAGTGTTGGCAGATGAACCTCCTAGTTTGGAAGGCACTCAGAATACCAGGTGACTACAACAATACCAACAAGCATGAAGATGACTAAATCAAATTTGATCCTGTTATTCATGGGGTTGGATATGAAATGACCACAACTAATAACAACACACATGTGTGAAGCATTTTTCACTTTATCATGTCTTGTATTTCTCACCACAACCCTGCAAATTGGTTGCTATTACTTGTGTTTCAGAGATGTGAACTAAGGCTAAGAAGTGAAAAGTAGTTTCCCTACCATCGTACAGCTGCTCAGGGCTGAAGCCACAACTGGAATTCACAACTGTTTAATCCCAAAGCCAGTCTTTCTAATGTGTAATTGGTTATAACTTCTTCACTCCCTAACTGGCCTAGTCCTTCCTGCTACAGGCACCCATCAGCTCTCCAGGCTCACCCGTCTTGGTTTTATGTCTCAGCACTACAATGACTTCTTGTATCCACTTCCAATGACTTGGATCAAATTACTACAAATGTGGTGGTTTATAACACACATATTTACAGGACAGAAATCCAAAATCAGTATTACTGGGCAAAAGTCAAAGTGTATGGTCACCTGAGAACATGGCCCTTGGTCTCACTCCTAGCCCTGAGCTGAAACCAGCAATGAAGACTACTCTTCAGACAAAAATTGGACTGGACTGTAAGACAAGAGGCTGTCGGAACAGATACCTATAGTAACAAGACGGGAGGGTGGAGAGGAGGGGCCAGGAGTGGGTTGAATGAATATGGCAAGTGCAGGCTGAAAAGCAGCAATGTGGTGCCACAGAGTTGGGACAATAAAGTTACAAGGGGTATCTGTACGGGGTTTTAAATGGCAAATTGATTTCCATTGTAAACTTTCAGTTAATAAAAATAAATTATCATAATAAAAAATTTTAAAAGAACCAGGTGTCAGTGAGACAGTGCTCTTTCTAGAGGCTCTAGAGAAGAATCCCGTCCTTGCTCCTTCCAGTGCATGCTGGCTGCTCGCTTTCTTTTTTACTTCTTTTTTATTGTGATTAAGTTAAAGTATACAACCCAAATTAAATCTGCGCGCCAGCCTATCAACAGCTCCTTCTGCTCTCCTTGCCTGGGGACAGCACAGTCTTCCTTTTCATTCTATACTTGACATATCCTCTTAACAGTCTTCTGTCCTCTCCTCTCCACCCTCTCCTGTCCCTTCCAGTAAGAGGCCAGTGCAACAGCATCCCATAGATGCATAGAACCATAAAGTACACACATCATATGGTCACACTGTGTCCGTGAGTCCAGTCCATTCCTGTCTGAAGAGTTGACCTCAGTAATGTTTTCTGGTCAGGGGCAGCAGCAGGTCTAGGAGCTATGCTCCTGGGGGAACCCCCATGCTGCCAGACAATCAGTTGCAGTTTTTTAGTGGAGTTCTTCAGGTGCAATCCTCTTTTTCTTGTGTTGCTACTTGGACTCAACATTGTACACCCCATCATGGCTGTCTTTGGTGGTGGCCAGACACCATCTAGTTCTTCTGGTCACGTTGATACAGTCACCCATTCACATGGGTCCTTCTGTCACCTGAACTTTTTTTCCTCATGTCTTTGTTGTTCTTGGTGATCACCTGTTCTGGCTAAGTACAGACCACTGGGTGTACCTCAGATGGTAGCTTTCTAGCTTTTAAGACTCCAGATGCCACTCACCGATATGGGGTTCAGAAAAGCTCTCTTAGCAATAGGCTTGTTATACCAGCTGACGTCGATGTCCCTCAAGAGCATGGTCCAGAGACCTCCACACCTGATACTACTCTATCCTTGCAATATGGGGTTAAGATTAGAAGAGTTTTCAGTTTATGGTGAAGTCCAGTTAAGCTGATCTACATTTTAATGCATGTTGTCACTGTTTTCACCCAACCAAATTTCTATCAGCTGTCTAATCTATAACCAGCCCTGCTCCCTCACTAGCACTGCAATGATCAAAGAGTCTTTTGTCTTGTACATAAGTCTATTCTTAAGTCCTTATAGAAGGAATCTCATACAATATTTGTCCTTTTTATGCTGACTGATTTCACTCAGCTTGATGTCTTCCAGTTGAAATCAGGTTATGAGATGCTTCCTAAAATCATCATTGTTCTTTATCATTGCATAGTATTCCATTGAGTATATGTGCCGTAGTTAGTTTATCCATTCATCTGTTGTTGGGTATCTGAGTTGATTCCATTTGTTTGCTATTGTGGACTGTGCTACAGTAAACATTTGTGTGCACTTATCTGGTTGTGTGACAGCATTTGTATCTGTAGGATGTATTTCAAGCAGTGGGATTACTGGATCAAATGATATATCTATTTCCAGTGTTTTAAGGAAGCACCAAATTTCTTTCCAAAGAGATTGTATGATTTTGCAATCCCACCAGCAGTGCAGGAGAGTTCCAGTCTCTCTACAGCATCTCCAGCATTTGTTGTTTTGCGTTTTTTGGATCATGGCCAACCTTGTTAGGGTGAGATGGTATCTCATTGTAGTTTTGATTTGGATTTCTCTGATAGCTAATGATCATGAGCATTCCCTCATGTGTCTTTTAGCTGTCTGAATGTCCTCTTTGGTGAAATGCCTGCCTGTCTCCTTTGCCCATTGCTTCGTTGGAATACTTTGTTGTACGTTGTAGATTATGGAGATCAGAAGTCAGTCTGACATGTAGTTGACAAATATTTTTTTCCCATTCTGTAGGTAGTCTTTTTAACTTTTTGGATAAAGTCTTTGGATGAACAAAAATGTTTGATTCTTAGAAGTTCCCATTTATCTATTGTCTCTTCTGTCAGTCGTGCTTTGTCAGATTTTGAAGTCTGTCTTAAGATATGTATTAAAACTTCCATTGTTAACCCTATTTTTTCTTGCATGATCGTTGTTGTTTTGGATTTGATATTTAGGTCTTTAATCCAATTTGCGTTAGTTTTTGTGTAAGGTGTGAGATACGGGCCTTGTTTCAACTTTTTGCCAATGGAAACCCAATTTTGCCAGCACTCTTTGTTAAAGAGACTGTTTTGACTGCAGTTTAAAATGTTAAGGTCTTTGTCCCTAGGAAGATGGTGGCATCTTGGGGTCTCAACTCTGTCCCATTGATCTATGTCTCTTTTTTTTTCTACCAGTAGCAGCCTGTTTTGACTACCGTGGCAGCGTAATAGGTTCTAAGGTCCCGTAGTGTGAGGCTTCCCACCATGTTCCTCTTCTTTAGTAGTGTTTCACTTATCCAAGGTTTCCTCCGTTTCCAAACAAAGTTGGTGATTTGTTTCTCCATCTCATTGAAAAATGTCACTGGAATTGGAATTGGGATTGCATTGTATATGTAGATTGCTTTGAGTAAAACAGCCATTTTTGCAGGGTAGGTTTCTCCATTTATGTAAGTCTCTTTTGGTTTCTTACAGTAAGGTCTTGTGGTTCTCTCTGTATGGGGTGCTTATTTTTCTAGTTAGATTTATTCCTAGGTATTTTTATCTTCTTGGGGGCTATAATAAGTGGTATTGATTTCTTCTTTGGTGATCTGTTTGTTAGTATAAAGGAATCCTACTGATTTATTTAAGTTTTTCTTATATCCTGATACTTTGCTGAACTCTTCTGTTAGTTCCGGTAGTTTACTCATGGGTTCTTTAGGATTCTCACTGTATACAGTCATATCATCTGCAAATAGGGAGTGTTTACTTCTTTTCTGGGGATGTGGAGGCCCTTTATTTCTTTGACTTATCTACTTTTTCTGGCCAGAACTTCTAGTACGATGTTGAATAGAAGTAGTGAGAGTGGGCATCCTTGTCTAGTTCCCATTGTCAAGGGGAATTCTTTCAGTCTGTCTCCATTCAGGATGAAGTAGATAGTTGGCTTTGCATAGATGTCCATTATTGCACTGAGGAATTTCCCCTCATTCTCATTTTGTTCATTTCTGTTTTCTTGACTTTGAATTGAAATTTCTATCTCTTTGATTTTATTATTGGTCTGTTGGATTTCAGAGTACTGTTGTTCCATCAGATAGAACAGCTTGTTTAATTTTTCCTTTTGCTCTCCTGCATTTTGTATAATCTCTAGGAGGGCTCCATATATAATCCTTTTGTACTCGCCCTCTGATAGTTTCAGAAAGGCTTCTTCATCTGGGAGGTTCTTTAGTTCTTTTGGGGGCCTTCTGGAGCCATAGGTGAATTTTTCTTTACATTTCTGTCCAAGTTTGTTGCTTTTCTGGGCATCTGGAGGATGTTCATTTCTCCAGTGTTACCTTAATGGGATCTAAAGCTCAGTCTGAAAAGGAGGACAATCACCAGTCACCTCTACGTACTCCAGTGACTAGGTCCAGTGGAATCTCTGAGTTAGCAGGCTCCACCTCCTGATTGGCAAAGACACAGCACTACTTACAGATTCACTGGGGGGCCATCAGCTGACCCTGATGTGAGTCAGTAAAGGCTGGAAGAGATGCCATCAGCATACACCACAGTTATGTCTCTAGATAGCCTTATACTGAAAGGTAAAAGGTATCTGACAGCTTCCAAGATCAGTGAGGCTTTCAGGTGTGCAAGTCCCTCTTCCAGCTAGTGAAGTAAGCACCTCTATATCCAACTCCAGATGCTGTAAACTAGTTCAAAATACAGAAAGGTACTGCTCTGCTATCATCTGCTGCCAGGCCACACCCATAAGGCCACTTTGAGAAAAACACTGCTTTTCTGCTGGAAATGTGTTCTCTTCCAGGCAGGCACTGCATCCCAGCCTGGGAATTAGGTCCTGCTAGGGTATCTGTTTGGCTAACTCAGCCTCCCAGTTGAACAAGATGGCATCTCACACAAGCTTTCCCGCCTGCTGCAGAGTAGGTGATTCCATGGTGGAGGTTCAGAAAGAGGGGATGGAGGGGCCTATGTGCTCAGAGTCCAGAGCTGGACTCTCAAAATGTGGCCATATCATTTGCTGATCCCGTCAGCAGTGCATCTGAGCTTTGCTGCCAGTTAAGTCCAAGCCCTGCTTACCAGTGTTTGGGTAACTCCACCTCCCAGTCAAACAAGATGGCATCCAGCACAGGCTCTACTACCTGCTTGGGAATAGCTGATTGAATGACCGAGGTTCAGAGAGAGAGGTCAGAGGTGCTGAGGTGTACAGAGTTCAAAACTTGGCTCTCAAAATGTGGCCATTCCACAAGCTGATCCCATCAGCCGTGCATCTGAGCTTTGCTGCCAGTTAAGTCCGAGCCCTACTCACTAGTTAAGACAGAGAAAAAAATAGTTAAAATGGTGAGTTACCCTCAGACTGTGAGAGCCAGCACCCAACAATGGCAGGGGTAAGTGAAAGAGAAGTTTCCCGTTCAGTGGTATGTAGCCCAAACTGACAGCTCTATGCCATGTCCTAAGGCTCCCTAGGTGTCCAGAAGGCTCTGTTTAGTTACCAGTTCAGGCTTTGATTTCTAGAGGGAATTACAGAGACGTGTGTTTAGTCTGCCCCCTTGACTCCACCTCCTCCCCTCATCCCATTCGAGTTTTTAACACGAATATGTGTTGGACTTTGTCAAATGCCTTTTCTGTAACAGTTGTCAAAATCAGGTGATTATTATGTTTTGTGTTATTTATATGGCTGATCACATTAATTGTTTTTCTGATGTTGAACCAGCCTTGCATTCCAGGTATTGATCCAACATGGTCATGAATTATTTTTTGGGTATGTTGTTGAATTCTATTGGCGAATATTTTGTTGAAGATTTTTGCATCTAGGTTCATGAGTAATATTGGTCTGTAATTTTCTTTTTGTGGGATCTTTCCCTGGCTTTGGTATCAGGGTTATGCTGGCTTCATAGAATGAATTTGTGAGTATTTCATCCCTTTCTATGCTGTGAAATATTCTCAGTAGTACTGGAGTTAACTCTTTCCTAAAAGTTTGGTAGAATTCTCCAACGAATCCATGTGGGCCAGGACTTATTTGGTTGGTAGTTTTTTGATGATTTTTTCAATCTCTTCCTTTGTGATGGGTTTATTAATTTGTCCTGTTTTTGATAATTTAGTAGGTGATATGAACCTAGAAATTTGTCTGTTTCCTCTAGGTTTTCAAATCTGTTAAAGTCTTTTGCAGTTTTCTGTTATGATGCTTTTGATTTCAGTTGAGTCTGTTTTGACATCTCCCATCTCATTTCTTATTCAAGTTATTTGTTTCCTGTCCTGTTTTTCTTTTGTAAGTTTAGCCATCGCTTTATCAATTTTGTTGATCTTGTCAAACAACCAACTTTTGGTTTTGTTAAGTTTTCCAATTCTTCTTCTGTTCAGTAGTTTATCCAGTACAGGAAAACCTGAGGCTTTCCTGTGCTGGTCTCTTTCTACTTGTTCAAGCTGTAGGATTAATTCTTTGGTTTGGGTCCTTTTTTCCTTCCAGTAGTGTGGATTTCTAGAGATAGATTGATCTCTGGGCACTGCTTTGGCTGTATACCATAGGTTTTGGTGGGATGTGCTTTCATTATCATTTGAATCCATAAATTTGTCTTATCCTTGATTTCTTCTATAACCCATGGATTTTTGAGCAAGGTGTTGTTAAGTTTCTGTAAGTTCAAATTTATACTTCTTTTTTCCTGCTATTGATTTCAACTTTTATGACCTTATGGTCCGAGATGACACTTTGCAGTAATTTGATGGTTTAGATTTTGTTGTGTCTTGTTTTATGCCCTAATACATGGTTTATTCTGGAAGATGTTCCTTGTGCATTGGACAAGAAGATGCAGTTATCTGTTGATGGATTGAAAGTTCCGTATATGTTGATGAAGTCTAATTGGTTAATTGTTGCAATAAGATCTCCTATGTCTTTAGTTACCTTCATTCTGGGTGATCTGTCTGTTACTGAAAGTGGAATGCTGAAGTCTCCAACTACTATTGTGGAGTAATCTGTCTCATTTTTTAGTGCAATCAATGTTTGCTCAATGTCTTTAGATGCTCAAGTATTGAATACATAAATATTTAACATTGTTATATCATGCTTACACATTGAAACTTTCAGCAATAAATACTGACCATCTTGTTTTATGATGGTGGATTTCACATTAAAATACATCTTATCTAAGTTTAGTATTGCCACTCTGCTTTTGTTCGTTTGTTGTTAGCTTGGTATATATTATTCCATCCTTCAGTTTTCAGTTTGTTCATATCCTTGCGTGTAAGGTGTGTTACTTATAAGCAATATATAGACGAGATGTGTTTTCTGATCCAGAATGTCACTCACTGTCTCTTTATTGGTGCATTCAGTCTTTTTCCATTCAGTGTAATTGCTGATAGGTATGTGTTTAGTGCTGTCTTTTTGATGTATTTACTTTTATGTTGATGCTTTGTATGTTGCTCTATGTATTCTGGGTCATTTTCTATTGATAATCTTTTCATCTTTTTCAGTCTTTATTTTGTGTTTGCTGAGACTCCTGTACTATGTTTCTTGTTTTGATATGTTGTATTGTTATTTTGCTTTGTGACTGTCCCATCATCTCCTTTAATATTCTAAGTTTAAACCCAATTTTAACTTCTGCATATCTTTTTAACATTCTCTCCATCTGAAAGGACTATAACTACTGTAATATATCCCTCTTTTTCTTATAACATTGTGGTTTTTGTGACGTGATTCCCTTCTTTTAACGTTGTGGCTTTGACTGGGCTTTGTGACTTCCCTAAATGAGTGGGATTCTGGATGTTGTGTCTTACATGGCATCCTTAAATATAGAGTTAATTGTTTTGTTTTTCTAAGCAAAGACCTTCTTTTAGGATTTCTTGTAGTTTTAGTTTGGTTTTTGCAAAGTCTCTAAGCTTTTGTTTATCTGCAAATATCTTCATTTCATATTTGAGAAACGAATTTGGAAGATATATGAATCTTGATTAGAAGTTTTTCTCCTTCAAGGCTTTGAAAATGTCATCCCTCTGCCTCCATGCCAACAATGTTTCTGCCAAGAAGTCAGACAAAAGCCTACAAGGCTTCCCTCTGAATGTTAACTTTGCTTGAGCTTCACTGCTTTTAAGATAATCTGTTTACTTTTCATTTTATTAAGCTTGATTATAATATGTGTTGGCGTCTTTCTTTTGGGCTCTAGTTTTTGTGGTGTTTAACAGACATCTTGGAACTCTATATTCCCTTCCTTTGTAATTTCAGGGAAGTTTTCTGTTAACAACTGTACGACAATACTCTCTGTGTTTTCAGCTATCCCTCCCTGTTCAGAAACTCCAATTAATCACAGATTATTCCTCTTAATAGAGTTTCACGTGTTTCTTTATGTGTCTTCATTTTTCTTATTTCTTTTCTCTGATTTTTCCTCATAAATGCTAGCTCAGCTTCTGTATCCTCAAGGTTACTAAGCCTGACTTCTACCTCTTCAGCTGTGTTCTTTTTGCTTTGTGTTGAATTATCTAATTCTGTAATTTTGTTGTTGATCTGCTGGATTTCAGATTGTTGATGTTCCATCAGTTCAAATAGCTTACTTAGGAAAACTCTATATAATTCTTTTGTATTCAACCTCCAATAGTTTCATAAAGACTTCTTCATCTGGGAAGATGTTTTCTTCTTTATTTTCAAAGTTTTCTGGAGCTGTCATAGATTATTTCTTTTTTTTTTATTATGATTGGCTGCAAATGTACATTCTCTTAAAATTTGCATGCTCCCTATATGCAGTGCTCTCCCTTCCTGATGACAGCACACTCTTCCTCTCTGCTCCATACATATCTTATCCTCCCAACAGTCTTCTATCCCCTCCTCTCCAACAATTCCCATGACTACAAGAAGAGGTCAATTGTATGATATCCTCTAGATGCATAGGACCATAAGCTGCACACATGATGTGGTTACTCTGTGTCACCAAGTCCAATTCATTACTGTCTGAAGAGTTGACCTCCATTATGATTTATGGACAGAGGCCCCATTAGGGTGAGAGGATATGCTCCTAGGGGACCTCAAGCCCCTGGACCATCAATTGCAGTCTTTTAGTGGAGAACTCAGGGTGCACTCCTTTTTATTCTTGCGTTGACAGTGAGATGCAACTGTGTGAACTCCATCATGGCTATTGCTGTTGGTGGCCAGGCACCATCCAGTTTTTCCGGTCACAAGTCGATGTAGTCACCCACTCACGTGGGTCTCTGTCTTCTGGGTTCTCTTTCCCCCATGTCATTTTGGTCCTTGGTGATCATCTGTTCCTGTTGAGTTGGGCCCATTTGCTGTACTCTCAGATGGCAGCTTGGCAGCTTTTAAGACCCCAGATGCCACTCACCAGTGTGCAGTGCAGAGGGCTCTCTTAGCAAAATGCTAGTTGTGCCAATTGGCCTAGATTTCCCATGAGAGCAAGGTCTCCTGACCCCTGCCCCAGCTACTCTGTTTTTATGATATTGAGTTAAGATGGGAGAAGTAATTATGTTGTTGAAGTCCAGTTAAAATTGGTCTTCTTTCTAATGGGCGCTGTCACAGATTTCACCCCACCAAATTTCTATAAACTATCTAATCTAAAGCCTCCTCCCCCCTTGCCTTCCCTCCCACCCTACCCTTGTAGTTGTCAAAGTGTCTTTTCTTCTATGCCTGAGTCTATTTTTAATTTCTTATCATATAGGTCTCATACAATATTTGTCCTTTTGTTGATGTCTGCTTTCACGCAGCATAACGTCCTCCACTTGAAACTAGGTAATGAGATGTTTCCTAAAATCATTGTTGTTCTTTATCATTGCATAGTGTTCCATTGAGTATATATACCATAGTTTACCTATCCATTCCTCTGTCGTTGGGCATCTGGATTGATTCCACCTTTTGGCTGTTGCGGACTGTGCTGCGATAAACATTGGTGTGAATGGCCTTGGTTCTGTAGGATGTATTCTAAGCAATGGAATTACTGGGTCTAGTGGTATATCTATATCCAGCTTTTCAAGGAAGCACCAGATTGCTTTCCAAAGAGGTTTCAAGGGTTTGCAACCCCACTAACAGTGTAGGAGAGTTCCAACTTCTCCACAGCCTCTCCAGCATTTGTTGTTGTGCATTTTTTGGATCATGGCCAGTCTTGTTGAAGTAAGATGACACTTCATTGTAGTTTTGATATGAATTTCTTTAATAGATAATGATCATTAGCATGTCTGCATGTGTTTCTTTGGCTACCTGAATCTCTTCTTTAGAGAAGTGTCAATCCATCTCCTTTGCCCATCGTTTAACTGGATGATTTATCTTTTTCTTATTGATATTTAGTAGTACCTCATAGATTATGGAGATCAGGTGCTGGTCTGACATAGAGATGCCAAATATTTTTTCCCATTCTGTAGGTGGCCTTTTAATTCTTTTGATAAAGTCTTTGGATGAGCAAAAGTGTTGGATTCTTAGTAGTTCCCATTTATCTATTTTCTCTTCTGTGGTTTGCAGTTTGTTTGACAGATTTTGAAGTCTGTCTACATTGTCTATTAAAACTTCCACTGTTGTTCCTACTTTTTCATGGATGAGCTTTACTATGTCAGATTTGATATTTAGGTCTTTTATTCAGTTGGAGTTGGTTTTTGTATAAGGTGTAAGACATGCATCTTGTTTCAGTTGATTGCGGATGGATATCCACTTTTGCCAGTACTATTTGTTGAAGAGATTGTTTTTACCCCAGTACGATGTCTTAGGGCCTTTGTCAAATATCAGCTGATCATAGGCAGACGGTATCATCTTTGCAGTCTCAGTTCTGTTCCATTGATCTATCTGTCTCTTTTTGTACCAGTACCAGCCTGTTTTGACTACTGTGGCAGTGAAATAGTTTCTAAAATCACATAGTGAGAGGCCTCCCAGTGTGTTCTTCTTCTTCAGTAGTGCTTTACTTATACAGCGCTTCTTCCGTTTCCAAAAAAAGTTGGTGACTTGTTTTTCCATCTCATTAAAAAAATGTCACCAGAATTTGTATTGAGATTGCATTATGTAAGTAGATTGCTTTGGGTAAAATAGACATTTCACAATGTTAAGTCTTCCTATTCATGAGCAGGGTAGGTATCTGCACTTATGTAAGTCTCTCTTAGTTTCTTCTCTTTGTAAAGTTTTGTTATTTCTCTGGTTAGATTTGTTCCTAAGAACTTTATCTTCTTAGGGGCTATAGTAAATGGTATTAATTTGGTGATTTCTTCAATAATAATCTCATTGTTGGTATAAACAAATCTTACTGATTTGCTTATGTTTATCTTGTATCCTGAGACTTTGCTGAACTCTTGTATCAGTGTAAGTAATATACTTATCAAATCTTTAGGATTCTCTGTGTATACAATCATATCACCTGCAAATATGGAGATTTTACTTCTTCTTTGCCAATGCAAATGCCCTTTATTTTGTGGTCTTGTTGAATTGCTCTGGAGAGAAATTCTAGTACAATGTTGAATAGGAGAGGTGAGAGTGGGCAGCCTTGTTTAGTTCCAGTTCTCAAGGGAAATTGTTTCAGTCTCCATTCAGGATGACATAGGCATGGCCTTCATTGCACTGAAGAATTTGTTATCTATTCCTATTTTGCTGAGAGTTTTTAGCATGAATGGCTGTTGGACTTTATCAAATGCCTTTTCTGTAATAATAGACAAAAATCAGGTGATTCCTGTCTTTTGCGTTATTTATGAGGTTCATCACATTCATTGTTTTTCTGATGCTGAACCAGCCTTGCATTCCTGGTGTGAATCCAACTTGGTCATGTTGGATTATTTTTTAGATAACCTTGTTGTATTCTGTTGGCAAGAATTTTGTTGAAGATTTTTGCATCTAGATTCATGAGTGATAATGGTCTATAGTCCTCCTTTTTTGTTGGGTCTTTCCAACAAAAGGTTATGCTGGCTTCATGGAATGAATTTGGGAGTATTCCATCCCTTTCTATACTGTGACATAGTCTCAGTAATATTGGAGATAACTCTTCCCTAACAACTTGGTAAAATTCTGTGGTGAAGCCATCTGGGTCAAGGCTTTTTTCAATCTCTTCCTTTGTGATGGGTTTGCTAAGTTGTTCTGCTTCACCTTGTGATAATTTTGGTAGGTGATACAAGTCTAGGAATTTGTCCATTTCCTCTAGGCTTTTGAATTGTTAGAATACAGACTGTCATAGTATTATGGTATGATATTTTTTATTTCTGTTGGATCTGTTATGGCAGCTCCCTATCATTTCTTATTTGGGTTATTTACTTCCTTTCCTGCTTTTTTTAGTAAGTTTAGCCAATGGTTTGTCAATTTTGTTGATCTTTTCAAAAAGCCAGCTTTTGGATTTTTCAAATTTTTCACTTGTTCTATTCCCTACTTCATTTAGTTCTGCTCTAATGCTTATAATCTGTTTTCTTCTGGTACCTGAGGGGGTCCTCTGTTGTTGTCTCTCTACTTGTTCAAGCTGTAGGGTCAGTTCTTTGATTAGGTTTCTTTCTTCCTTCGAGATGTGTGCATTTATGGTGATAAACTGCCCTCTGGGCACTGCTTTGGCTGTATCCCACAGGTTCAGGTAGGAAGTGTTTCATTCTCATTGGAATTCATAAATTTATTTGTTCTTTTTTTTTGACGTAACTGAGTGAAAATGTACATTCACGTATAAATTTATATGCCCATCTATATGCAGCTTCCACTACTCTCCCTGTCCGGTGACTGCACACTATTCCTCTCTGCTCCATACATGTCTCATCCTCCCAACAACCACCTTTCCCCTCCTCTCCGTCCACTCCCCTTCCTCCAGCCAGAGGTCAGCAAGGTGATATCCTGTAGATGTTTAGAACCACAAAGTGCTTCCAATATGTGGTCACTCTGCATTGCCAAGTCCAATCCATTCCTGTCCAAACAGTGGACCTTTGTTATAATTTATGGGAAAGGGCAGCATCAGAGCAGGGGGCCATGCTCTCAGAGGAACCTCAAAACGGCTGGACCATCAATTGAGGTCTTTGAGTGGCGATCTCATGATGTACCACTTTTTATACTTGTGTTGCCAGTGAGACTCCTCTCTCTGAGCTCCATCGTGGCTATCACTGGTGGTGGCTGAGTACCATCTGGTTCTTCCGGTTCCAAGTCGATGTAGGCACCCACTCTTGTGGGTCTCTCTGTCTTCTCGGTTGTCTTTACCACATGTCATTTTGGTCCTTAGTGAGCATCCGTTCCTGCTGTTTTGCGACCATTTGCCGTGTCCTCGGATGGCAGCTTGGCAGCTTTTAGACCCCAGACGCCACTCACCAATGTGGGGTGCAGAGAGCTCTCTTAGCAAAACACTAGTTGTGCCAATTGGCCTGGAATTCGCCTAAGAGCATGGTCCCATGCCCCCTGCCCCAGCTACTCTATCCTTGCAGTATTGAGTTAAGATGGAAGGAGTAATCAAGTTATGCTGAAGTCCACTTAATGTTGTTCTTGTTTCTAATGTGTGCTATCACCGCTTTCTCCCAACTAGATTTCTAGTAACTATCTAAACTAAACCCTCGCCCTCTTTCCCTCCCCTCCCTTGCAGCTGTCAAAGAGTCTTTTCTTCTATACACGAGTCTGTTTTTGAGGTTTTATCGTAGAGGTCTCATACAGTATTTGTCCTTTAATCGCTGACTACTCTCACTCAACATAATGTCTTCCTCTTGAAACCAGGTTAGGAGATATTTCCTGGAATCATCGTTATTCTTTATCATTGCGTAGTGCTCCATTGAGTATATGTACCATAGTTTACTTATCCATTCTTCTATTGTTGGACATCTGGGTTGATTCCATCTTTTTGCTATCATGGACTGTGCTGCGGTAAACATTCTGGTGCATGTGTCCATTGGTGTGAAAGGCCTTGAATCTGTAGGATATATTCCAAGTAGTGGAATTACTGGGTCAAATGATATATCAATATCCATTTTTTTAAGAAAGTTCCAGATTGCCTTCCAAAGAGGCTGGACCATTTTGCAACCCCACCAACACTGTAGGAGGGTTCCACTTTCTCCACAGCCTCTCCATCATTTGTCGTTTTGTGTTTTCTGGATCATGGCCAATCTTGTTGGGGTGAGATGGGATCTCATTGTTGTTTTGATTTGAATTTCTTTAATAACTAAAGATCGTGAACGTGTCACCATGTGTTTCCTGGCTGCCTGGATCTCCTCTTTAGTGAAGTGTCTGTCCATCTCCTTTGCCCATCGCTTAGTTGGATGGTTTGTCTTCTTCTCCTTGATATTTTGTAGTATCTTATAGATTATGGAGATCAGGCGTTGGTCTGACATAGAGTTGCCAAATATTTTTTCCCACTCTGTGGGTGTTCTTTTAATTCTGTTAATAAAGTCTTTGGATGAGCAAAAGTGTTTGATTCTGAATAGTTCCCATTTATCTACTTTCTCTTCTGTTCATTGAGGTTTCTTTGACAGATTTTGGAGTCCGTCCTCATTGTGTATTAAAACTTCCATTGTTGTTCCTACCTTTTCTTGGATGAGCTTTATCGTTTTAGTTTTGATATTTAGGTCTTTTATCCAGTTGGAGTTGGTTTTTGTATAAGGTGTAAGATATGGATCTTGATTCAGTTTACTGCAGATGGATAACCAATTTTGCCAGCACCATTTGTTGAAGATACTGTTTTTACCCCAGTTTAATGTCTTATGGCTTTTGTCGAATATCACCTGTTCATAGGCAGATGGTGTCATCTCTGGGGTCTCAATTCTGTTCCATTGATCCATCTGTCTGTTCTTGCATCACTACCAGGCTGTTTTGACCACTGTGGCAGTGTAGTATGTTCTAAGGTCGGGTAATGAGAGGCCTCCCAGTGTGTTCTTCTTCTTTAGCAGTACCTTACTTAACTGGGGCTTCTTCCCTTTCCAAACAAAATTGGTGATTTGTTTCTCCATCTCATTAAAAATTGATGCTGGAAATTGTATTGGGATTGCATTATATAAATAAATTGCTTTGGGTAAAGTAGACATTTTCACAATGTTAAGTCTTCCTATCCATGACCAGGGTAGGTTTTTCCATTTATCTAACTCTCTTTTAGTTTCTTGTAGTAAGGGCTTGTAGTTCTCTTTGTAAAGGTCTGTTGTTTCTCCGGTTAGATTCCTAGGTACTTTATCTTCTTAGGGGCTATCGTAAATGGTATTGATTTGATAATTTCCTCCTTAACAGTCTCGTTGTTGGTATAAAGGAATCCTACTGATTTACTTATGTTTTTCTTGTATCCTGAGACTTTCTTGAACTCTTCTATCAGGTTGAGGAGCTTACTTATAGATTCCTTGGGGTTCTCTGCATATACAATCATATCATCTGCGAACAGGGAGATTTTAACTTCCTCTTTGCCAATGCAGATGCCCTTTATTTCTTGGTCTTGCCTAATTCTTCGGGCTAGAACTTCTAGCACAACGTTGAATAGGAGAGGTGAGAGTGGGCATCCTTTTCTAGTTCCTGATCTCAAGGGAAAGTCTTTCAGTCTCTCTCCACTCAGGATGATGTGGGCAACTGGCTTTGTATAAATGGCCCTTATTGTGTTGAGGAATTTGCCGTCTATGCCCATTTTGCTAACAGTTTTTAGCTTGAATGGGTGTTGGACTTTATCAAATGCCTTTTCTGCATCAATGGACAAAATCAGGTGATCCTTGTCTTTTGTGTTATTTATGTGGTTAATCACATTAATTGTTTTCCTGATGTTGAACCAGCCTTGCATCCGTGGTATGAATCCCACTTGGTCATGATGGATTATTTTCTTGATATGTTGTTGTATTCTGTTGGCAAGAATTTTGTTGTAGATTTTTGCATCTAGGTTCATGAGTAATATCGGTCTGTATTTCTCTGTCTTTGTTGGATCTTTCCCTGGCTTAGGTATCACGGCTATGCTGGCTTCATAGAATGAGTTTGGGAGTACTCCATCCCTTTCTATACTGTGAAATAGTCTCAGTAGTATTGGGGATAACTGTTCTCTAAATGCTTGGTAGAATTCTGCTGTGAAGCCATCTGGGCCTGGACTTTTTTTGGTTGGCAGTGTTTTGATTACCCTTTCAATCTCTTCCTTTGTGATGGGTTTATTAAGTTGTTCTGCGTCATGTTATGACAATTTGGGTAGGTGGTATGAGTCAAGGAATTGGTCCATTACCCTAGGTTTTCAAATTTGTTAGAGTACAGTCTTTCACAGTATTCTGTTATGATATTTTTATTTCTGTTGCATCTGTGTTGGCAACTCCCCTCTCATTTCTAATTTGGGTTATTTGTTTCCCTTCCTGCTTTTCTTTAGTAAGTTTAGCCAGTGGTTTATCAATTTTGTTGATCTTTTCAAAAAATCAGCTTTTGGTCTTTTCAATTTTTTCAATTGTTTTTCTATTCTCCAATTCGTTGAGTTCTGCTCTAATCTTTATGATCTCCTTTCTTCCGGTGCCCGAGGGGTTCCTCTGTTGTTCTCTTTCCACTTGTTCAAGCTGTAGAGTTAGTTCCTTGATTTGGTTTCTTTCTTCCTTCCAGATGTGTGCATTTATGGAGATAAACAGACCTCTGAGCACTGCTTTGGCTGTATCCCATAGGTTCTAGTAGGAAGTGTTTTCATTCTAATTGGAATCCACGAATTTCTTTAATTCATCCTTGATTTCCTCTATAACCCATGTTTTCATGAGCAAGATGTTGTTCAGTTTCCAAGAGTTCCACTTTCTGTCTCTGTTTTTTCTGCCATTAATTTCAACTTTTATGGCTTTATGATCTGAGAAGATGCTTTGCAATAATTCAGTGGTATGGATTTTGTTGAGCACTGCATTATGGCCTAATACATGGTCAATTTTGGAGAATGTTCCATGTGCACTGGAGAAGAAGGTGTAGTTGTCTGCTGATGGGTGGAAAGTTCTGTATATATCAATGAGTTTTAGTTGGTTAATTGTGTCCATGAGGTCTTCTGTATCTTTACTGAGCTTTTTTCTAGATGATCTGTCTAGTAATGAGAGTGGAGTGTTAAAGTCTCCCACTATTATTGTGGAGTCATATAACTCTCTTTTGAGCATAGTCAGTGTTTCTTCGACATATTTAGGTGCTCTGACATTAGGTGCATAAATGTTTAATATAGTTAAGTCTTGCTTATGTACTGAACCTTTCAGCAATAAATAGTGTCCATCTTTGTCCACGATGGTGGATTTGACATTACAGTTGATTTTGTCTGAGATTAGAATTGTCATCCATGCTCTTCTTTGTTGATTGTTAGCTTCATATATATTCTTCCATCCTTTAATTTTCAATTTGTTCCTGTCTTTAGGTCTCAAGTGAGTTTCTTGTAGACAACATATAGATGGGTCGTGTCTTTTGATCCAAGATGACACTTTTGGTGTCTCTTTACTGGAGCATTCAGTCCATTCACATTCAATGTAATTATTGATAGGTATGTGTTCACTGCTGCCATTGTGATATGTTTATTTTTACGTTGATGTTTTCTCTGTTGTTCTTATTAGTCTGTTCTGGGACACTCTTTTTTGTGAGTTGATTTTTCACCTTTTTCAGAGCTGGTTTTATAGTTGTTGAGACTCGTGTGTTAGATTTCTTGAAATGGTATGATACATCTTTGTTGTGCTTTACAGCTGCCTCTATGGACCCCTTTAATAAACTATGTATAAACCCAATTTTAATTACTACCAGTCTTGTCATCTTCCTCTCCATCTGGAAGGACTATAACGACTGTAGTACATCCCTCTTTTTATTATGATGACACCATAGTTTTCATGATGATCACTGGATTGCTTCTTTCCATATCAAAGCTGTGATTTACTTTGGAGCCTTCCCTAATGAGTAGAGTATTGAGTAGTGTGTAGTTCTAAAATATAAAGTTAGTGGTTTTGTTCTTCGAAGCCAAGGCCAAGAACTTCTTTCAGTATTTCTTGTAGTTTGGGTTTGGTTTTTACAAAGTCTCTGAGTTTCTGTTTATCTGGGAATGTCTTAATTTCATTTTCGTATTTGAAAGACAGTTTTGCAGGATATATAATTCTTGTTTAGAAGTTCTTCTCCTTCAAGATTTTGAATGTGTCATGCCACTGTCTCTGTGCCAGCACGGTTTCTGCTGAGAAATCTGACGAGAGCCTACAGGGTTTCCCTCTGAATGTTAGCTTGCCTTGAGTCTTGCTGCCTTTAAGAGTTGCTGCTTATGTTTCATTTTGTTAAGCTTGATTATAATATGTCTTGGAGTCTTTCTTTTGAGATCTATCTTGGGTGGCGTATGATATGCATCTGAGATGTCTATATTCTCTTCCTTCATGATTTCTGGAAAGTTTTCTTTCAGCAGCTCAGCAACAATACTCTCTGTGTTCTCAGATGTCTCACCCTGTTCAGGGACTCCAATTAATCGAAGGTTGTTCCTCTTAATGGAGTCCCACATGCTTCTTAATGTTTCTTCATTTTTCTTGTTTCTTTTTTCTGATTTCTGCTCATAGACGCTGGCATCAGTAGCTCTGTCTTCCAAATCAGAAATTCTTTTTTCCATTTTTTCCATTCTGTTTTCTTGGCTTTGCATGGAAGTTTCTATGTCTTTGATTTTCTTCTTGATCTGTTGGACTTCAGAGTACTGGTGTTCCATCAGATCGAACAACTTGCTTAATTTTTCATTTTCTTCTGCTGCATTTTGTATAATATCTAGAAGGGCTCTGTATATAATCAATTTGTATTCACTTCCTGATGCTTTCATAAAATTTTCTTCATCTGGAAATCTCCTTGGTTGCTTTGTTTGGGAGCCTTCTGAAGCCATGAGTGATTGCTTGTATGCCACAATTGTGTGTTGTTTTTGGGTCCCATGTGAGTATATAGAGGCTGGAAGAGGTACTGTGAGGATGGATTGCAAATGTCTCTCTAGGCTGTCTTCAAATGTAAAGCAAAAGGTATCTGACCAGTTCACAAGTCAGTTAAGTTTTCAGGTCTAGAGGTCCCTCTTCTCATCTGACAAAGTAAGCGCCACTATATCCAACACCAGATGATAACAGACTAGTTCAGAATACAGCAATGCTACTGCCCTGTTGGCCTCTACTGACAGGGCCTAGCGTTAGCCAACACTGCATTGAGTACTGGTTTTGTGATGGGAAAGCGCTCTCCTGTTGGCAAACTCTGGCTCACAAGCTAAGAATTAGGTCCAGCTGCGGCCACCGTATCCAAGATGGCGTCCTCCATACAGGCAACGACAGAAGGGCCAAAGGTGCCGAGAGGTAGTGACTCCTCTGCTCCCGTTGCAGGGCCCCCAACGTAGGCAGCACTGTGCAAAATCACTTTTTTGACGGAGAAGTGCTGTCCAGTTTGCAGGCACTGGCTCCCCGGCTAAGAATGAGGTCCCGCTAAAATCTCGGTACCAACGTGGCGTCCCGCACCCTGACCGTGGAGCTCTGCCCAAGCCCCGCTGAGGCAGCTACAAAACGAAAGGCTCAACGTGGCTAGATTAACAGAGTCCCGAGCCTGGCTCTCAGAATATGGGAATTTCGCCTGCCTGTCGCCCCAGCAGTGCATCTGAGTCCAGCTGCCAGGCAAGGCCCAGCTCTGCCCGCCAGCCGAGACAAAGGAAAAAGAAGTCAAAATGGTGCGTTTACCTTCCGTCCGTGAGAGCCGGGGGTAGCTAGGAGCAGGAGTCAGCGAAAGAGAGGAGGTTTTTCACTGAGTGGTATGAAGTCCCAATTAAGAGCCCTGTGCTGTGTCCTGAGGCTGATTAGGTGATCAGAAGGCTCTGTTTGATTGTCAGTTCAGGTCTTGGTTTCCAGAGGGATATAAAGAGACATGTGCTTAGTCTGCCATCTTTACTCCGCCTCCCATAAATTTCTTTGTTTTATCCTTCAGTTTTTCTATAACCCATGGGTTTTGAGCAAGATGTTGTTTAGTTTCCATGAATTCCACTTTCTATCTTTGATTTTTGTGCTATTGATTTTCACTTTTATGGCATTATGATCTGAGAAGATGCCCTGCATTAGTTCAATGGTATGGATTTTTTTGAGAATTGTTTTATGTCCTAACACGTGATCTATTCTGGAGGATGTTCCAGATGTACTGGAGAAGGTGTGCTTATGGGTAGAAAGTTCTGTGTATATCGGATGAGGTTTAATTGTTTAATTGTGGCAATAATGTCTTCTGTGTCTTTATTGAGCTTTCTTCTAGACGATCTATCCAATATTTAGAGTGGAGTGTTGAAGTCTCCCACTATTATTGTGTAGTGATCTATGTCATTTTTGAGTGTGGTCAGTGTTTCTTCGATGTCTTTGAGTGCGCTAATATTAGGTGCATAAATATTTAATATTGTTAAGCCCTGCTTGTATATGGAAACTTTCAGCAGTAAATAGTGTCCATCCTTGTGCACAATAGTGGATTTGACATTAAAATCTATTTTATCTGAGATTATAAATGCCACACTTGCTTTTCCTTGTTCATTGTTAGCTTGGTATATATTCTTCCATCCTTTAATTTTCAGCTTGTTCATATCTTTAATTCTAAGGTGACTTTCTTGTAGGCAACATATGGATGGAGCATGTTTTTTCATCCAAGATGTCACTTGATGTCTCTTTACTGAAGTGTTCAGTCCATTCACACGCAATGTAATTACTGATAGGTATATGTCTAGTGCTGTCATTGTGATATGTTTATTTTTATGTTGATATTTTCTCTGTTGTTCTTATTAATCTATTCTGCAACCTTCTTTGTGAATGATTTTTCACCTTTTTCAGGGTTGGCTTTGTAGTTGTTGAGACTTCTGTATTATGTTTCTTGATTTGATATGTTGCATCTTTACTGCGCTCTATGGCTGCCCCTATGATCTCCCTGAATAACCTACGTATAAACACAATGCAACTTATACCTGTCTTATTAACTTCCTCTCCATCTGGAAGGACTATAACAACTGTAGTACATCCTTCTTCTTAATATGATGACACTGTAGTTTTCATCATGTGATCACTGGATCATTTCTTTCACTATTATATCTTTGATTGAGTTTGGAGCCTTCCTAACTGAGTAGGTTTCGGGTAATATCTCTTGTATTTGCTTCCAAAATATAAAGTTAGTGGTTTTGTTTTTCTAAGCCAAGAGACTCTTTCAGTATTTCTTGTAGCTTTGGTTTGGTTTTTACAAAGTCTCTGAGTTTCTGTTTATCTGCAAATGTCTTAATTTCATTTTCATATTTGAAAGATAGTTTTGTAGGATATATGATTCTCAGTTGGAAGTTCTTCTCCTTCAAGAGTTTGTATGTGTCATGCCACTGTCTCTGTGCTAGCATTATTTCAGCTGAGAAATCTGACAAAAATCTATGGGATTTGCCTCTGAATGTTAGCTTTCTTTGAGTCTTGCTGCCTTTAAGAGTTTCTGCTTATGTTTCATTTTGTTAAGCTTGATTATAATAAGTCTTGGAGCCTTTCTTTTGAGATCTGTATTTAGTGGTGTTCAGAATGTATCTTGGATATCTATATTCTTTCATAATTTCTGGGAAGTTTTCTGTCAGCAGCTCAGACACAATACTCTCTGGGTTCTCAGGTGTCTCGCCCTGTTAAGGAATTCCAGTTAATTGTAGATTGTTCCTCTTAATAAATCCCACATGCTTTTTAATGTTTCTTCATTTTTCTTATTCCTATTTTCCGATTTCTCCTCATAGATGCTGGAGTCAGTAGCTCTGTCTTCCAAGTCAGAAAGTCTATTTTCCATTTGCTTCATTCTGTTTTCTTGGCTTTGATTTGAAATTTCTATCTCTGATTTTGTTCTTGTTCTGCTGGATTTCAGAGTACTGGTGTTCCATCAGAGCGAACATCTTGCTTAATTTTTCATTTTGTTGTGCTGCCCTTTGTATAAGGTATAGGAGGGGTCTCTATGTAATCCTTTTGTGTTCACCTTCTGATATTTTCAGAAAGATTTCTCCATCTGTGAATTTCTTTGTTTCTTTTGGGGGCCTTCTGAAGCCATGTGTGATGTTTGTTAAGGTTTTCTGCAAAGTATGTTGTTTTGGGGGCATCACATGAGTCAACAGAGACTCGCAGAGATTCTGTGAGGATGGACTGCAGTTGTTTTTCTACACCGTCTTAAAATGAAAGATGAAAGGTATCTGACCACATCCATATTCAGTCAGGTTTTCAGGTGTAGAGGTCCCTCTTCCCAGCTGGCAAAGTAAGCACCTCTATATCCAACCCCAGATGTTATAAACTAGTTTAAAATACAGAAAGGCTACTTCCCTGTTGGCCTCTGCTGCTGGGCCACAGCCATAGGCCACACTGTGCAAAATACTCCTTTTCTGACAGAAAAGCTCTCTCCTCTGGGCAGCTACTGCCTCCCAGCCTAGGAATTAGGTCCAGTTGAGGCCTCTGTATGGGTATATCCACCTCCCAGTGGAACAAGATGGCACCCCCCACAAGCTGTCCACTTGCCTTTGTACACGCTACTCAGTAGTGGTGGCAGAGAGGCCAAAGGTGTCGAGATGAAACAAAGTCCAAAGCAGGGCTCTCAAAATGTGGCAAATTCGCCCACCAATCCCACCAGCAGTGACCTGAGATTAGCTGCTCATCAAGTTCAAGCTCCGCCTGCCAGCTAAGACAGAGAAAAAAAGTTAAAATGGTGAGTTACCTTCTGTCTGTGAAAGCCAGCATTCAACCAGAGCTAGGGTTGGCAAAAGAGAGGAAGTCATCTGTTCAGTGGTATGAAGTCCAAATTGACAGCCCTATGCTGTGTCCTAGGGCTCACTAGGTGTCCAGAAGTCTCCATTTAATTATCAGTTCAGGTCTTGGTTTCCAGAGGGATTTAGGAATACGTGTGCTCAATCTGCCATCTTGACTCCAGCTCTCAGATTATTTCTTTAAATGGTTAGCAATCGTTTGTTGTGTTTGTGCCATCTAGAGGCTGTTTTTCTGGTGTTACATCAACAGGAGTTGAGGCATCATTTTGAGACGAGTTGATCACCAGCCACCTCTGTGTACTTTAGTGTCTGGCCACAGTGCACTCTCTGTGGTGATAGGCTCCACCTTCTGGCTGGCCACAATGGCACTGTACTTATGGAGTCATGGGCGAGCATATCAGATGACCCTGTGATTACGGTAAGTGAAGGTTAGGGGAGATGTTACTGGGCTGCTCAGCAGTTATTTCTCCAGGCAGTCTTATTTTAAAAAGGTACTTTATTGTTAAGCTGGGAGCTGTCAAACAGCTGCCAAAATCAGTCAGGCTCTCAGATGTGGCAGGCCCTGCCTTCCTGCTGACAGCGGAAACACCTCTTCTACCATCCCCAGGTTCTATGGCATAGTTCAAAGTAGGGAACGGTTACTGCCTAGCTGATATCTTCAGCCAGGCCCCACCCATAAGATAACACTGTCCTAAACACAGGCTTTTTGCTGGAAAAGTGCTTTCTGGACTGGCACTACTTCTCAGCTTGAGAATTAGCCCTGCTGAGACCTCTGGTTTGGTAACTCTTCCTCCTTGCCAACCAAGATGGCATCTCACCCTAGCTGTCATTCCTGTCATGAAGCAGCAGAATCTATGGAGCAGCTCAGAAAAGAAAGGAGGTAGTTACAGTGGTGCCCTCAGTTAGAAGCTGAGCTCTCAAAATGTGGCTATCCCAAGCACAGCCTTTCTGTTCTGCTATATGCTGTTTACTTTAGCACTGCAGTTTGGCATATTTGCTGACTCATGCTCAGCCTCCACCTCCCAGATAACAAAAAAGGTTCCTCCAGTCCTTCCATGCAACGAGTCAGCTGAAACAGGATTCAGTGTGTGCTGCCTTGTGTTAGAGAGAGGTAGTTTCCCATTTAGTGGTGCATAGTCCAATCTGACAACCCTATGCAATATCCTAGGGTTCCCTGAATGTCCAGAGTGGTCCATTCAGTTACCATTCCAGGCTTCAGTTCTCAGTGGGAATTGAGGAGTTGTGCATCTAGTCTGCCACTTATCACCACTCCCTTCTGCTGGCATTCTTTGGCTTATGGCCACATCACTGCAGTCTCTGCCCCTGTGGTCACATTGTCTTCTCCCTCATTGTGTGTCATATATCCTTCTGTCTTCCTCTTATAAGGATACAGTTATTACATTTAGGCCTAACAGGTAATCCATGCTGATTGCTCCATAGGTTCTGGGGATTAGGACATGAACACATCTTTGGGACCACTATTTAGCTGACTATACTGCAGTTGATAGTTCTCTACTGATCACCTTCCCTGTGATTTATGACAAGCAATCACTGGCTTTTTGCCCTTCTAGTATGGAAAGTTGTTGAGAAAAAGGAGAAGATGTTCTTGTGAGGATGAGACTATGCCTGCTGCGAAGACTGTTGCACTTGGCCCTACCAAAGAGGGTCCCAGGAGTTCCCTTATGTCTCAGCTTCATAAAGTGATTGAACTACAGTTTGTTTGAAAAGGGGTTTGAAAGCCTCTGCTCAAGATGAAAGAACAGGCTATTTGGGATCATAGATAGCTGCTTTGAGTCTCTAAGATCTCATAAACTGATGTCTTGCAGAGCTGAGGTAAGTTAATCACTATTCTGGAAGTGAAATGATTTCTTCAGAGCAAGCAACAAAAGAGAGGATGTGTGTACATTGACCAGTGATGAGTAGAATATTATGTCTGATACTGTGGGAAAGGGAATTTTCTCCTCCCCACCTGCCGCCTATGGATGACAGTCATTATTACAGATTCGTCACAAGTGACTGGGTTAACAAATCCCTAAATATTCATCAGGCTTTTCTAAAGCCATGCCTGGTATTGGAAGGCTTTCCATCAATACCTTTTGTAAGCATTTTTACCTGAACTGATTTAATCTATGTTGGCCTCAAATTATAAGACTTTTTTGCTTGGAAAGCTATAAAGTATGTAGTGCCATGAGGCCAATAGCTGAAGGTCAACCTCAACTCTCTAAATAGGAAGCTCTGTGTGCAAGAATAGTTTGGAACTCTCAGGCTACTGGCTACCTACATTTGGCACTGCTGCCTACCCACTTCACATATGTAGCTTAGTTAAATTGTGTGGGCTGGGCGGGATGGGCTTCAACTAAGGAAACAAAAAGACTGTAAAGGACATCTCATGGTAGAGGCAGGAATGGAACTGTTGTTCTAAGTCCTTGGGAAACTTGTACTGAGTAGGATGACCATGGAAATTTTATCTAATATGGCCATTTAAGGAATCCACGGGTGGTGCAAATGGTTTGACATTTGACTACTCACCAAAAGGTTTACAGTTTAGTTGTACTCAGGGGAAACTTAGGAGAAAGTTCTGGTGGTATATTTCCAAAAAATCAGCTATTGGAAACCTTACAGAGTGCAGTTCTATTCTCATACACACGGACTCACCATGAGTCAGAGTTGATTTGATAGCAACTAGTATACCACCTCTGAAAGCGAAGGGGGAATTGCTAGCAGCTAAGCTGGAATCACAGGCATAAGTCTGGGATGTCTCAATTTATTACCTAGCTTTGAGTGACTTGCATTCCCAGTGGTTGGCCTTAGGCAATGATAGAAAGCAGATTTGCTTATGTTAGTGTCTTCCCTCTGACTTCTGCTTCCCAGTGACCCATACTTAGAGATCATACTAATGGAATGTGATAGGAAACTTTGTCCTATATCTCGTTTTGTAGATGAAGTGACTAAGAAGCTAGCAATAGAAGGTGGTTTAGGGTCCATAACAACATGGAAACAGGTTAAAACTCATCTCCTCTCTCTAGAAGAAGGCAGAGACTTATCATAGCTGTCAATGGCTAGGGTCTAGCACTAGCTGACTCATCAAGATTGTCTTGAAACCTACAAGTCAGTAGTGCTTATCTTTTCTTCTGCATTCGTTCTTTGAGATGATTGTGGGACTGATGAATTAGTAAATACTAGCATAGATTCACTCGTAACGAGACAACTCCCATTCTTACAAAAGGATCTAGAGACAGCATCTCCATGAAGAAGTGCTGATCTCAAATGTCAGGTCACCTATTGGTAGATATATCAAGGAGAACTTTAAATATGGGACAGCTTCCTGGGGCTCACACAGAAGTGAATTTCTATTATTAAATTGCACAGAAGAAAGAAAGAGAGAGGTCTCAAGAGAATGTCTGTGAGGAGGAGAGGGAAGAAAAAGGAAGCATGTTGTTGTTTGGTTGCTGTCAAGTCACTTGCAACTCATAGGAACCCCATGTGTGTCACAGTAGCACTGTTCTATTAAGATTTTTTTTTGGATATAATCTTAATGGAAGAAAATTGCTAGTTCCTTTTTTCTATGTTCTATCTGGGTGAGTTCAAACCACCACTCTTTAGGTTAACAATCTAGTGCAAACATTTTGGGCTACCCAGGGACCTCTGGGGAATGAAAATAAAGGAGAAAAGTGCAATTCAGTTTTCCATCTCCTTAAAGAATTCTGTTGGTGTTTGGATGCTGATTGCTTTATAACTGTATCATTTTGCATAGAATTGACTTTTTACAGTGGTGAGTTTCTTATACATGGCATGGTATGTTTTTCCATTCATGTAAGTCTCCAGGTTTCTTGCAATAAAGTTCTGCAGTTTTCTTTGTATAAGTCTTGGACATCCCTGGCTAGATTTACACCTACATATTTTATCTTTCTAGGGGTTACTATAAATGGTATTGTTTTCCGAATTTTCTTCTGTAAGTTCTCTTTATTGTTGTGTGGGAAGACAACTGATTTTCATATGTTGATCACATATCCTGGTGCTCTGCTGAATATTTCTATTAGTTTGAGTTTCTTGTAGAATCTTTGCAGTTCTCAAGGTAGAGAATAATATCATGTGTAAATAGGGATAGTTTTACTTCTTCCTTTCCAATTTAGATGACCTTTAATTCTTTTTCTTGTTTTATTGCTTAGTCAGGAATTCAAGCACAATGTTAAACAGAAGTGGTGATAAAGAGCATCTGTTTCCTGTTCCCATTCTCAGGGAGAATGTTTTCATTTTCTCTACATTGAAAATGATGTTTTGGTTTTGTATAAAACCAAAAACTGAACACACTGCTGTCAAGTCCATTCTGACTCATCGTGACCCTATGGAGCAGAATAGAACTGCTCCATAGAGATTCAAAGGAATGTCTTGTAGATTCAAACTCCCAGTCTTTTGGATAGCAGAAATAGCACTTAACCACTGGTTTTGTATGCCAAGCATGTCCTTTATTATGCTGAGGATTTCCCACTTAATTCCTGTAATATTCAGAGTTTTTATCAGGAATGGGTTTGGGCATTATCAAAGCCTTTTCTGTATCAATTGAGGAAATCATGTTGTTTTTTTTTTTGTCTGTTTATGTGGTGGGTTATGTTGTTGAATTTTCTAATGTTGAACCATCCTTGCATACCTGGTATGAAGGCTATTTGGTTGTAGTGCATTATTTTTTTATATACTATTGAATTTTATTGGTTAGAATTTTGTTGAGAACTTTTGCACGTATATGTATGAGAGATATTTATTTGTGATTCTGTTTATTTATGTAGTGTTGTCTTTGCTTGGCTTTGATATCAGGGTTAGCCTGGCTTCACAGACTGCATTCAGAAGTATTTATTTCCCATGCTGTGAGATATTTTGCATAGTACTGGTGTGAGCTCTTATCTGAATAGTTGGTAGACTTCTCCAGTGAAGCTGTGTAGGCCAGGCTTTTGTTGGTGGTGGTTGGGGGGTGAGTGGTCTTTAACTTCTACAATCTGTTATTATGGATCTATTCAGATTTTCTATCTCAATTTGTGTTAGTATAGGTAGGTAGTGTGTTTCTAGTAATTTGTTCATTTCCTCTAGTTTCTCAGATTTGCTAGAGTAGAATTTTTTGTAGTATTCTGTCATGATCTTTTGCTTTTTGTTGGTTCTGTTGTAACATCCCCCATCTCATTTCTTATGTGGGTTATTTGCTTCCTGTCCTCTTTTCTTTTGTTGGTTTGGCCAATGATTTGTCAATTTTCTTGATCATTTCAAAGAACTGACTTTTGGTCTTGTTGATCTTCTTTGTTGTTTTTCTGTTTTATATATCATTTATTTCATGGATGAAAAAATAGGAACAATACTAGGAGCACTGATATATAGCATAAACAGAATACAGACCATAAGTAACAATGCACAGACACCAGAAGATAAAGTAGACAACTGGTAGATGCTAAAAATTAAGCACTTATGCTCATCAAAAGACTTCACCAAAAGAGTAAACATAACCTGCAGACTGGGGGGTGGGAGTGGGGTGAGCTTGGCTAAGACATATCTGGCAAGGATCTACTATCTAATATCTATTGATGACTTCAACAGTACAGAAAAAAAGACAAATAATCCAATTAACAAATAGGCAAAAACTATGAACAGACACTTCACCAAAAAAGACATTCCAGCAGTTAAAGACACATGAGGAAATACTCATAAACATTAGCCAATGCCAAGCCAAGTGCCATCGAGTCAATAGAGAAATGCAAATCAGAGCTACAATGAGATATCACTTCACCCTGGCATTACTGGCCTAATTGCAAAAATAAAATAGAAAATAACAAACGTTAGAGAAGGTGCGGGGAGGCTGGAAGTCTTACGCACTGCTGGTGGAAATGTAATATGGTGCAATTACTACAGAAAACAATATGGAAACTCCTTAAAAGCCTAGAAATAGAAACATCAGATGATCCAGTAATCCCAAGAATATATCTTAGTCACTTAGTATCGTTGTAACAGAAATACCACAGGCAGATGGCTTTCACAAACAGAAATTTATTTTCTCAGTTGAGAAGACTGGAAGTTGGAATTCAGAATGCCAGCTCAAGGCCAAGCCTTTCTCTCTATTGCCTCTGGGGGAAGGTCCTTGTCATCAGTCTTTGCCCAGTATAGGAGATTCTGAGCACAGGGACTGCAGGTCCAAAAGACACATTCCACTCCTAGCTTTTCTTGCTTGAAGGTAATGAGATCGTACTCCTTTATTACTGCCTCTCTATTTTTATAGCTCAAAAGAGACTGACTCAAGATAAAAGCTAATCCTGTGTATTGTGTCCTGCTTTGTTAACATAACTGCCTCTGAATCTTGTCTCACTAACATCATAAAAGTTAGGATTTATAACACATAGGAAAAATACCTCAGATTACAAAATGAGGGACAAGCACATAACACTGGGAACCATGGCCTAGCCAAGCTGACACACAGTTTGGGGGACACAATCCAATCCATAACAAAATATATGCTAAAGAAATAAGGTCATCACAGAAATAGACATATGTACGTTAACATTTTTTTCCAGCATTATTCACATCAGGAAAAAAGATGTAGACAACAGATGAATGGATAACCAAATTATGGTACAGACACATGAAGGAATACTATGCAACAAGAAAGAATGATGATAAATATGATAAACATCTCACAACATGGATGAATCTGGAGGGCACTGTGCTGAGTGAAACAGGTTAATTACAAAAGGACAAAAATTGTACAAGATAACTGTCATAAAAACTCAAAAGATTTACATACAGAGAGAAACAATTCTTGATGTTACTAGGAAAAAGAGATGTGGGTAGGGAAAATCACTAACTAGATAGTCCCCAAGTGCCGTCTAGTTGACCCTGGTGGTGTAGTGGGAAACTAGATAGTAGGTAAGTATTAATTCAGGTGAAAGGAAAGACAACACATAACATATGGGAAGTCAGCACTGCTTCACCAAGATAAAGCCATAGAAGCTTTCCAGATAACGTATCCAAATACCTTGACAGACCTAGTTAGAGTTGAGGGCTGCAATCCATGGTCTTAGTGTACCTAGACAGGTTGACTGGCATAACATAGGTCATCAAGAAAATGTTCTACATCCTACTTTAGTGAGTAGCATCTGGGGTTTTAAAGTCTAAAATACATCTATTGGTTTCATCACTTTCAGAGCAAAGGACAATGAAAAAAACCAGTTACAAGAAAAATATCAGTCCAGAGGACTAATAGGCCCCACAAACCATGGCCTCCACCAACCTGAATATAGATGCCGTAGACAGTGTCAACCTACCACTACTGACTGCCCTGACAGGAATCAAAATAGATAGCCCCAGATGGAGTGGAGAAAAATGTAGAACAAAATTCTAATTAACAAAAAGACCAGACATACTGATATCACAGAGACTAAGGAAGCCCTGAGACTGTGTCCCTCTGATACCTCCCTAACTCAAAATTGAAGCCACTCTCAAAGTCCACTTTTCACATAAAGATTAGACAGGCATATAAACCATAGCATACGTGAGGAGCATGCTTTGTAGTTCAATAAAGTAAGAACCAAGGACGGAAAGGGAAAGGGAGTGAGTACTGACACATCTCAGGGACCACAATCAATGTGACAAAACAATTTGTGTGTCAAATTGTGAGTGAGAAACTAATTGGCACTGTAAACTTTTACTTGAAAAAGAATAAAATAAAGCTAAACAACAAGAGTGAGAAGGAGAGGAGAATAAAATGTCTTTGCAATCAAAAACGAAAGAAGACCGCAGAGATGCCACCACCCTCCTATTAACAGCTAATATTTGACAAAGGTCCTAAGATTGTAAACTGGGGTAAAAATTGTCTGTTTAACAAATGGTGCTGGCAAGATTGGATATCTATCTGCAAAACATTAAAACAAGACCCATATCTAACATCTTACACAAAAACCAACTCAAAGTGGATAGAAGACCTAAAATATCAAACGTAAAACTATAAAGATCATCAAAGAAAAAATAGGACCGACAATGCAAGTTTTAATGCACCTACTTAGACAGACTTCAAAATTTGACAAAGCACAATCAACAGAAGAGAAAATAGATAAATGGGAACTACTAAGAATCAAACAATTTTAGTCTCCAAAGACTTTATCAAAAGAATTAAAAGACCAACTACAGAATGAGAAAAAATATTTGACAACTGTGTGTCAGACCAACATCTGATCTCCATAATCTACAAGGTCCTACAAAATATCAACAAGAAGGGGGTAAATAATCCAATTAAGCTATGGGCAAAGGAGACGGACAGACAATTCTCTAAAGAGGATATCCAGGCATCCAAAAGACACATGAGGAAATGTTCACGATCTGTAGCTATTAAAGAAATAAGAATTAAAACTATAATGAGAGATCATCTCACCCTGACAAGGTTGTCCATGATCCAAAAAACACAAAACAACAAATGCTGGAGAGGCTGTGGAGTAATTGGAACTCTCCTACACTGCTGGTGGGATTGCAAAATGGTACAACGTCTTTGGAAGTCAACCTTGTGCTTCCTTAAAAAAGTGAAAATAGATATTCCATTTGATCCAGTAATCCCACTGCTTGGAATATATCCTACAGAGTCAAGGGCAGTCATATGAACAGATACACACACATGATTGTTTATTGCAGCACAGTCCACAATAGCCAAAAGATGGAATCAACCCAGATGCCTAACAACAGATGAATGGGTAAATAAACTATGGCATACATATACTCAATGGAACACTATGCAGTGATAAAGAATAATGGTGATGTTTAGGAAGCATCTCATATCTTTGTTTCAAATGGAAGACATTACGTTGACTGAAATCAGTCAGCTGCTCAAGGACAAATATTGTATGAGACCCCTAGGAGAAGGACTTAAAAACAGACTCATGCACAAAAGAAAACACTCTCATCTGATGGCTGCAAGGAAGGGGAGGGAGGAAAAGGGCCTGTTATAGATTAGATAGTTGTTAGAAATTTGGGTGAAATCAGTGATACCACACATTAGAAAGAATATCAATTTAACTGAACTTCAACATAATCTGAAAATTCTTCCACTCTTAATGCAATATTGCAAGGACAGAGTAACAGGTGCGTGGGTCTGGGGACCATGCTCTCAGGGGACATTGAGGCCAATTGGCATAACTAGCATATTGCTAAGAGAGTCTTCTGCACACCATATTGGTGAGTGTAGTCTGGGGTCTTAAAAGCTAGCAAGGTACCATCTGAGGTACACCAAATGGTCCCAACTCAGGAACAAATGAATGCCAAGGACCAAAATAACATGGGAGAAAGAAAAACCAGAAGATGGAATGACCCATGTGAATAGGTGACCACATCAACATGTGACCAGAGGAACAAGATGGTGCCAAGCCACCACCAGTGACAGCCATGATGGTGCTCACAAAGTTGAGTCGTGGCAACTCGAAATTTAAAAGCAGCACCCCCTGAGAACTTCACTAAAAGACTACAACTGACGGTCCAGTGGCCAGTGCATTCACCTGGGAGCATGGCCCCTAGACCTGATGCTGCCCTTGCTCAGAAATTATTTCTGGGGTCAACCTCGGACAAGAATAGACTGGCAGCACAGAGTGACTATATCATGTGTGCACTTTATGGTTCTGTGCATCTATAGGATGTCGTCCTACTGGTCCCTTACTAGAGGGGATTGGAGAGGGTGGATAAGAGGTGATGGGAGGTTGTTAAGAGGATATGACTTGTATAGAATAGAAAGGAGGAGTGTGTTGCCATCAGGCAAGGAGAGCAGTGGGATCTGCACATAGGCTGGAGTGCAGATTTACACTGGATTGTACACTTTCACTCAATCGCAATAAACAAGAATCCTAAGACAAAAAGAGAGAGAGAGAGAGAAAAGGATAGGAGAGAGAAAAAGGGAAGAGGAAAGAAGAGAAGAAATGGACAAATGGAGAGGTGGCAGCCAGGGGAGCGGAGGACAGGATGAGGAAAGAAGAAATAAGAGAGGGGAGGAAAAAGGCAAGGTGAAGGGAAGGCAGAGGAGGAAAGGAAGAGATTTTGGGCATTCCTCAGTCACCCTGTGAAGTAGAGTTCATAAGGTTGATATGCTCCAAAAATAAAAATAAAAAGGATTGATTTGGGTAGGAGTTACCCCGTAGGTGTGTAGCAGGACTGTAGTTCAACTCTGTGCAGGCACTGTGTCATTTCTGAAACTCCTGGGAGACTTTGTCACCAATTCTGTCTTCATGAGGCGCCTGAGGCACAGAGGTAATGGCTTGCCTGGTGTTGACATGCTAGGCCACCTGACTCCCAACCCAGTGTGCCTTCCACTCTAATTCAAGTCTCTTGAGTCAGAACAAGACTGTAGGAGAGGAGCAAACAGCATAGCCATGTCTGCTGCCTTTAACAAATGCCATTCACAAGCCCCACTGTCAGAAGACAAACCCAACAGGAAACCAAACAGAACAGTTTACAGCCAGAGAGAATACAAAGCAACCAAAGTTGCTCTGAGCACATCTGCATAGCCCAGGTGCCCCACAAAGGAGCTGATGCTGATGTCTGACTGTTACAAACTTGTGTCTGATGACACCATGATGTTTGTGGACATGATAATCAGATAATGTAACTATTTTTCACCATTAACAGGCTACCTCTAAAATTAGTCATTTCGTGAGGTTTTCCTTTAAATATCTTATTTGATAATGATAAGCTCTCTGTAAATTAAGGTGTTATCTTGGTGCTTTGTTTCTTAATTATTTCTCTCAAAGTAGAAATCCATCAAAGCAAAGATAAAGATCTGGTAATTTTTCTCTACTCTTGTTCCAAAGATGTAAGAGGCCCAACAATTAAGTCTGTCAGCTTAATTGTTTTAAGTGTTACAAACCTCACTGCTGAATATTGCTACGCTCACCTTCGAGGTACTGCCTTGGGAAGCTATGCACCAACACCAGCACCTAGTCCACCCTTCAAAGCAATTTTGGAACTGTTTCTGGAATGGCTATTGCGCACAGTGGCAAGGTGGCAAATTCACAAACTTAATTGTACAGTTGTCTGTGAGGGAGTTTTTAGCCAGTAAACAACTGTATTGGAACACTCTTCCTACTTACCTGATTTGGCCCCTAATGACTTTTCTTTATCTGAAGATAAAGGGAATATTGAAAAGAAGACCTTTTGATGACATTCCGGACATCAAGAGTGGAATGATGACCCTTCCAGAAAAAGAGTTTCAAAATTCTTTGAGCGGTCGGATAGCTGCTGGTATCAGTGCACAGCTTCCCAAAGGGAGTACTTCGAAGATGACCTTAGTGATATTCAGCAAAGAGGTATGTAGTACTTTTTCTAGGATGAGTTTGTGAGCTTAATGGTCTGACCTCATAAGATTCAGAAAATAGAAAAGCCTGTGTTTTCATAGGACAACCTTCTCTCACTTTTGTTTTGATGGCTATTTTGTTGTCCAGCCCAAGGGTTTTTTCCATCTTTCCAAAACAGGAAAAGGAGACAGCGGGACTGATGTAAACAATAGAATGTGAAGTATGCGAGATAATAATCATCTGGAGCAGGACAATCCTGCCTTGGCCCTGCCACATCTTAGACAGATAAGTTACTCAGAATAGCTAACCAGTGTCCTTGAGATGTTTGTGCAGCAGCAACTGGCCAACTAGAAACAGTTTACTGAGCATATCCCTGTGACCTTATTCTGGGAGCACCTAGGAACCCTGACCTCACCTGCAGATTTGAACAAGGTGAGCAAGAAACCATGAAAGTGCAACAACCCGTAGTAGATTCTGCTCTAGGTCCCAGAACCCTTTGCTGTGCAAGCAACCTCATTAGCCTATTGCTGCCCACACCTCTAGAAACAACACCCCTTCCTCAGAAAACTCTTGAATAATCATAGCTGCCTGCTTAGCCTTCAGACTACAAAACCTGCACTCTTGAGACTATAAAGCCTGCAATGTTAATGCCATTGCTGTTGAGTTGATTCCAAATCATTGCAACTTTATAGAACAGAGTAGAATTGCCCCACAAAGTTTCCAGGGTGTGACTTGGGGGGATTTGAAATGTCATCCTTATGGTTAACTACTACGTCACCAGTACTTCAGCTTGCTAAACTAAAACTAATTTTGGTCTTTCTGACCTTTTGAGTTGGACTGGCTTTTCTGGTAACAATTCCTCAGATTCAGCCTTGCTTTCTGATTTCACTTGTACTCTCCGGCTATGTGCCTGTTTGTAATTGTCCCATCTCACCACAAGTGATAGCCTTCACGCTAATCTCTTTTATGACGACTTCAGTCTTTCCTGCAAACTGTTATCAAAATGATATTCCAACAACTTTATACAAGTTCATTCTGTCATGACTTCCACTTTCAAAACTCATTGCCAAAACGAAGCAGTTCAAACAATCTGTGGGTAGCATGAGCATTAAGCTCCTAACTTGTAACCAAAAGGTTGTAGGCTCAAACCCACCCAGAGGAATCTCAGAAAGCAGGCATGGTGACCTGTTTCTGAGAAGTCACAGCCTTGAAAACCCTATCAAGCATTTGTATTCTGCACTGATGAGGTTACTGGGAGTTGGAATAGATTCAACAGCAACTGGCAACAACAGGAAGATGTCCAAACTTATCACCACAGGTGCAAAGAATTAAAGGTCCAAGCTTATCTTAAATTCTAAAGGTTCATTATCATTCCATAAAGACTAGCCTAAGAAACGCAGAGTGAAGCCCATATTAAGTCTCTCCAGCCTCACTCCCTTTTTTGTTTTCTGACCGCTTGTGTCAGTTTCCCCTTTTTCCTCCCACCATTCTTTCTGGATGCTAGTGTGTTGAAAGTGTGGTCCAGGGACCGGTAGAAGCAACATTAACATCAGCATCATCTGGAAACTTGATAAGAAATGCAAATTCTCAAGCCGACTCCCATTCCTGACACATTGTATCAGAATCTCTAGGCCTAGGAATCTCGGTTAACCAACTTGCCAGGTAATTTTTAAGAAAACTAATGTTTGAAAGAAGGCCCCAGAGGATGCAAATAATTAACATGTTCAGCAGCTAACCTAAAATTTACAGATTTGAGTTCCCTCAGCAGTGCCTTGGAAGAAAATCCTGGCAACCTGCTTATGAAAAATCAGCCAGTGAAAACTCCACGGATCACAATGGTTCTATCTGCAGCCACGGCGACAGCCCTGGACTAGGCAGCGTTTCATTTTGTTGTGCATGGGGTTGCCATGAGTCAGGGGCCAACTCCGTGGCAACGTCTACAAGAGTATGAAGGGATTGTAACAAGTGTTTAAAAATTTCCTCCTTAGACCTGTGTTTCCTCACAGCTACCACCCGAGGCCTATGCTTCCTGTTAGAGCCAAACTACTTTGGAAGTTTCTCTGTTTGCTGTCTGCCCTTCCTTGTCTGAGTTTCTCTTCAATGCACCACCACTCTCCTTCAGCAAACCTCTGATGCTCTCACACCAGGTTGGCACTAGTCTTCACTCTGCCACATCAATACATCAATTTGTCTGATCACACAGCTCTGAGCTTCAGTGATGGCTAGCACAGCACCTCTCACCTTCTGTGTTGAAGCCTCTCTTCCCTAGGATTCTCTGAAGCTGCAGTGACCTTGCTTCTGGCTCCTAGCTTGAGTTCTTACGGTCTTTCTGTAAATCTTTTCATGGTTCTCAGATCTTTTAGACAGGAAGTTTCTCATTTCACTGTGGTCTCTGTTCAAAGACTGCTGTCTTAGTCATCTAGGGCTCTCATAACAGAAATGCCACAAGTAGCTGGCTTTAACAGCGAAGAATTTTATTCCCTCATAGTCTGGTGGGCTAAAAGTCCAAACTCAGGGCACCAGCTCCAGGGGAAAGCTTTCCTTCTCTGCTGGCCCTGGAGGAGGGGTCTTGGTCATCAGTCTTTTCTTGGTCTGAGTGCATCTCGGTGCAGGAACCTCAGGTCCAAAGGACATACTCTGCTCTCAACACTGCTTTCTTGGTGTTATGAGGTCCCCAACTCTTTGCTTCCATTCTCTCTCCTCTAGTGTCTTGAAAGATAAAAGGTGGGGCAGAGATTATGGTTTATAGCCAAGCCAAGTGCCATGGAGTCAGATAACACATAGGAAAATCACAAACTAGAGAACAAGCACTGTCTCAGGTTGGGTTCTCTAGAGAAGAAATATCGATAAATCCTATACACTGAGATTTATATCAATGAAACAGCTTGCACAATTGTAGAGGCTGAAACATCTCAAGTCCTGGATCAGAATACAAGCCTCACATAGCTGCAGAAGATGGCAAACCAAAGGACGGCAAGTCAGAAAACAGGATTTCCACTGACATATTTTGAAAGTTGGTGAATCCCCAAATGGCAAGCAAGACTACAAGGTTTCTCTTGAGTCACACAGCTGTAGTTGCTGGTGAAACCAGAATCAGCAGGTCAGGGAACAGCTGAGAAGATCGATGAATCTCAAGATTAACAGGCAAGCTGCTAGCTTAAGTCCCAGGAACCAGGCATCAGAAAACAAGAGAGCAGCATCTCTAGGTCCGCAACAAGTCGAAACTTTGGCAAAGGTGAGCAGGCAGGAGGTAGGTGCCTGAAGGCTCAGAGGGAGTTGAGCCACCACAGGCCCTGCCCTGCCAGTACTACAGCGCCTCCCAACACGGCAGCATTTTACAACTGCCAAAACATTGAGAATAATGACCCAGACAAGTTGGCACACAATCCTAACCACCACAACCACGCAATACTAGGAACAATTGCCTTACCAAATTGACTTATATTTTGAGGGGGGGTACAAAACTCAGTCTGTGACAGTCACCTTCCAGAGACTTGCCCACTGTCAATGGAATGGCATCATCTCTGACTCCATGTCCCTGTCAGTCTAGCTCATTACATCTGCTTTATGTTCTTCCCTGTAACTTGACCACCTGGGAGTATGTAGCTGGTCTCCTCATGAAGTTCTTCATAAACTCTATGAGGGCAGGGATTTGATACCTTCAAGATTGTGTCTCATTTGTATTTCTACTGGGTTGTCCTTTGGTGTTACAAGTGGTTAACATACTAAGCTGCTAACTAAAAGATTGAAAGTTTGAGTTCACCCAGAGGTATATTAAAAGAAAGCTCTGTAATCTAGTCCTGAAAATTCACCCATTGACGAGCCTATGGAATACAGTTCTACTTTGATACACATGGCTTGCCGTGAGTTGGAACTGA
Source organism: Heterohyrax brucei (assembly GCA_028571685.1). NCBI lineage: Eukaryota > Metazoa > Chordata > Mammalia > Hyracoidea > Procaviidae > Heterohyrax > Heterohyrax brucei. Next base: position 10,215,272 of record CM053165.1, on the reverse strand, counting down.
CTCCATTGCAACTGGTTTGGTATCTCTAGTGCCCAGACAATGCCTAACTCGTATTACTTGTTCAAAGAAAAAATAACTAACTAAATGAGCGCATGTATGTGTGATGGTGGTGGTGGCTCTCTGTGATAAGGATGTGTACCCTCCCCCATGCTTTCATGGTGACAGACACAGAGTTCAGAATGCTCTTTCCAGTTTTTTCTTACCCTACATATTCCCAGTCTGGTATGAGGCAACAGAATGGGAGTGAATCAACTTTAATTATATGAATAAATGAATGGAATTCAGAAAGCCCATTGGTAGCCACTTTCTACTGCATTTAGGTATGGTGACAAGATTTTATAAACCCCGTATCAACGTGTTCTGGACAGTAAAAATATATTAACGGGGAAAACAAGGTCAGATACTTGAAATCAGGATAGCCTTATATTCTTAGGGTATGGTACTGTCATTTTAAAGATCTTTCCTGTCTTGACCCTCCCCACAGTATCCCACAGTAGCTTGTCCAGCTTTAGATACATTTGCACATCCTGCCTTAATTTGATTAGTGAAAGATACTATTATCTGAGGAAATCTAAATTGCCTCTTCCTGTGCTAATGAACTACTGTACCAAGTGTGTGGGGATTTGAGAACAAGATAGATTTATTAACGAGTGCCTAATTAAAGGAATAGTTACAGAGTTCTTGGGGGAAGTTGATAGGGACAGTGTTTCTATTTCTTATGAAGATTAACACTGTTTATGACAAAATGAATATATTTTAAACCTAGTTCAGATTTTTAAACACCACAATGTAGAAATTAAATGAGAGATTAAGTTTAATTACAAGCAATAGAACATGAACCCCTCCTCTGGACTGAAGGTGGAGTCTGGGGTCATGTCAGCAGTCTCTGCAGCTCCCCCATCTCCTTTCCCCACAACCAGCCCTGCTGCTGTTTCTTCATGTAGCACTGCTCTGCCCCTAAAGGGAAGACCTGTGTCTGACACTTTGTAAAATTCTTGGCCTGTGATAGACACAGTGCATATGTTAGTGGTTTCCTCCCTGACCTCCTGTACACATCTATCACATGTCAGGGACGACAATAAAAATATAGTCAATAATTGATCCTTAATTCCCCCTATTAACACTCATTAGTTCAAGCACACCAAGTTGACCAGAACTGTAGGCTATTTATCAGATAATAGTTATGTTTAAAAGGAACCCTAGTGCTGCAATTGTTAAACATGCAGCTGTCAATAGAAAGATCAGTAGTTTGAACTCATCAGCTTCTCTGAGGGAGAAAGATATAGCAGTCTGCTTCTATAAAGATTTAAAGCTCTGGAGAGCTTATGTGACAGTTCTACTTTATCCTATAGTCTCACTGTGAGTTGGAAATGACTCGATGGCAGTGGGTTTAGCTGTGTTTAAAGGAACCCTGGTGGCAAAATGGTTAAGCATTTGGCTGCTAACTCACGTTTCAACTGTTCCAATTTATCTATCGCTCCACAAGAGAAAAGACTTGGCATTCTGCTCCTCAAAAGATTACAGTTCAGGAAACCCTATAGGGATAGGAGAGTCCTTTTCTGTTCTAAAGGGTTGCTATGAGCTGGAATTGACTCAAAGGCACATAACAACAGCAGCAGCAGCTCTGTTTAGGATGGACCTGGGTAGCACAAATGGTCAAGTGTTTAGCTACTAACCAAAGAATTAGTTGTTTAAATCTAACCAGAAGTACCTCAGAAGGTCTATTTCTGAAAAACCAGCCTTCGAAAACTCTAGGAAGCACAATTCTGCTCTGTTATACATGGGATCACTTTAAGTCAGTATTGACTCTGTAACAACTATAATTTTTATTTATTTATTCTGAGTACTGTTTAGACTGTGGAAAACACAAAGTTTCTTAGGCATGTTCATAAATGAAAGTCACTAGCTCGGTTTGTTACTCCAGACCAATCTAATCATCATCAAATGTATATGGAAAGGTTTGGTTTTATTGGGTTAGGCAGCAATAAAAAGATAGATGCTCTTTTCCAGGAGGAAAAAAAGATAGCAAGGAGAGAGGAGCTCTGGAAACAGATTGTAATCAGCAGCAGAATAGATGTTGAACTTAGTACAGCTTGTGCTACCCTTGCAAGTTCTACCACTGTACACACTAGCACCAATTGCTAGCTGAGAGTGGGACTCTCTGGAGTCCCTGAGTGATGCAAATGGTTAAAATACTCAGCTGGTAACCAAAAAGTTAGAAGTTCAAATCTACCCAGGAGACCCTCAGAAGAAAAGCCTAGAGATCAACTTCTGAAAGGTCACAGTCTCAAAAACTGTGGAACACCGTTCAACACACATGGGACAATGTAAGTCAGAACTGGCTCAACATCACCTGGTTTATGGGAGTCTCTATACCTGCTACTTACAGCCTGTGTACCTGGCAGCCCACCGTGATGATTATATTAACCCAGTGACTTATGTTCCAGCACAGTGGAATGAGGACTGCCTTTTCAGCCATCTGGGAAGGAAACCTAGTGGAGAGGTGTGACTCCAGCAAAGTTACTAAAGGTTACAGCAGGCACAAGTGTGGTACATGAGGATAGTATGGCAGAAAGGTTGGCCAGACATTCTGGGGCAGTTGGCTGCAGTACAGAAGAGGCAGGGAATGTAGCTGGAAAAAGAAGTGTCCCTCAATGTAGATAACTGGTTTACTTTTGAAAGGACATTCTCTATATGGTTTTTAGAATCCCACTTACCTTCAGTTGAGAGTAAAAATGGCCTTGCACTTTCTTTACCATCCCAGGCATGCAAAGAACAAGGAGGTTGGGTGAAAGAAAAAGCTGTTTCTTTATTTTCATTAATCAAAGACATTCCTGAGTATTATTTGTTCACTAATAGAAGCTCTGGAGTTAAATGTTCCTGGAAATACTTCTTTATTCCATGAAGACTCAAGAGAGGATTTCTCACTAAATGCTGTGACTTGGGTTACAGTTTTTGTAACAGAACCAGAGATCGGAAAAGACATGTTTTCCACCTGTGTTAGAATATTCTTATCCATTCATATGATGAATAGCAGACTTTTCCATGAGATTTGCCAGCTCAGTATACTGTGTTTTCTTTGATAAAATAGATAGAGGTTCACAGTAAAGTCATTAGCTTCTCTATGTAGAATTGGTGGAGTTGAAAATCAGTCTCCCCTTGGTATGAAATCATGGCTTCCTTCTTGTGGTGCTATATCATGTCTACTGGGCTTGCTAAATTGAAAATGCAACCTCAACAGTCATGGTTGCAGGAATAGGAAGCAAGGTACAGTCAAATATGGCCAGAGGGCTATTTCCAGAGAGAGGGACCAACAGTCTATATCACAGTTTGAAAGGCTATGGCTAGCTCAGTACTGGTGCAGAACAGTGGCCATAATGACATCTGGTCTACTGGATTTAGTGGGACCAAGAGACAGAGTCTTCCTGGCCTTGAAATATTTGAGATGGTGTCAAGCAAGGGGGAGCATCTGTCTCAGCCAACAGACATGGCTAGGGGTACAGGCTTGTGCCTCCCGGAGAGACTGAGTCCAAATACAAGACTGAGTTTCAGGCCTGGGCTCATTTCAGACTTGGATCTGTAGATGCTACAAAACTCTGCTAGAAAGAGGGAGTCAAAATGGGTGCCTGTCTCTCAATAGATTGAGCTTTGGGGAGCAAGGCTACATGAGAAAGCATTTGGCATGCGTGTAACAGATTTGGGGCCAAAGGCAAGTTGAAAGGTAGTGACTGAAGGTGAACCTACAGCTGAGATGTGACAAGAGTGAAAAAGTGCTGAGCAAGCAGGGTAGTCAGGAAGGGATTTCGTTAAGTGGGAAACAATGGTAAAACCATCAGAGAGAGACAAAGTGGAGCACAAAAGCCCTACTTGATGGATGGGAAGTAGAACTAGAAAATGTTTCCTGAAGTGTCAGTACTTAGAAGTAATTGTTATCATACCTGTCATAAATTAATTGCTAGACTCTGCACCTTTTAAGAGCTATTTCTGATCTTCATAAAAACTGTGCTAGAAAGATATTTTCACTCAATCTCTCATTGAGAAATTGCGAGCAAGAGATAGTTAGGTAACTTGCCCAAGACCTTGGAGTCCCTGAGTGATGCAAGCAGCTCAACTACTAATGTAAAGGTTGGCAATTCAAACCAGGCTTCAAACTAATTTGGAACAGTTCACAGTTACTGACATAACTAAGGGACATGTTAGCATTTCTTGCCCTGAGTAGGAAACAAACAGCTGCACCTCGTTCAAAGACTGCAGTCATCTTCTCTCCTTTGAATATGTGTCACCTTGCACAATCCTGCCAATAATCCAATCTCTCACATGAACCTTGAAAGCAGCATGGTCCATTGCTACCTCTGAGCTGGGCACATCTGTTTTTTTCACACTTGGGTCAAAATTCAAGGGGCAACACATTTGATTGCTATGCATCACTTTTGTTGCCACTATTTATGTCAGCAAGTACTGAACAATTCTGAACCAGAGTGTACTTCAAAAGAAGGGCCTGGGGATCTGTGTCTGGAAGGTCACAACTCTGAAAATTTGTGGATCAGTTCAAGTGGTTGCTGTGAGTCATAACTGACTTGATAACAACTGATTTTGGTTTGTCCTTTGCCCAAGATCTTAGAGCTAAGAAATGTGTAGCTGAAGTTTGAAAAAAATCCACTGGATCTCAAAGCTCATTGTTCTTTATCATATTGTCTCTCCTTCACATGGAAGTCTGTAGCCTTATCGATAGAAGGAGCAGAGTCATTAAGAGTGACAACTGGTTCTGACTACATGGCAAAAGCATCCATAGGAGAAACTGGTAAGAATGCAGAACGCTCAGGGCTGCCTGCAGCTCCAGTTTGGACAACTGCACCCAGACAACTACCTGCTCTCAAAATAGGCTAAGCTAGTGGTTTTGAAGTCTTTGGCATGAGCTCGGGTAGGGCTGGAACAGCTAGGGACTGATGGCTTTCACTGCTCTAATCAATAGAAAAGGAGCCTTGGTGATATAAACAGTTAAGTGCTGGGCTGCTAAAACAGAAAGGCTGGTGGTTTGAACTCACCTGGTAACTCTTCAAGAGAAAGACCTAGTGATGTGCTTCCATTAAGACTGTTGTTGTTGTTAGGTGCCACTGAAGTGATTCTGACTGATGGCAATGCTATGTTTCAAAAACAATGTAAAACACTGCCTAGTCCTGTGCCATCCTCACATTCATTGCTATGCTTAAACCTGTTGTTGCAGTCACTGTGTCAATCTATCTCATTGTGAGTCTCCCTTTTTTTCACTGAACCTCTATACTACCATATAAGATAACCCTCTCCAGGGTCTGGTCCTTAATGATAACATGTCCAAAGTATGTGAGACAAAGTCTAGACATCCTTGCTTCTAAGGTGTATTCTGGTTGTACTTCTTCCAAGAGAGATTTGTTTATTCCTTTAGTTCTTCAAAGTGTATTCAATATTCTTCACCAATACCATAATTCAAAGGTATCCATTTTCTTATTCATAGTCCAACTTTCACACGCATATGAGGCAACTGAAAACACCATGGTTTGAGTCAGGCACAACATTAGTCTTCGAAGAAACATCTTTGCGTGGTACAGTAGTCAGATCCGTCCTGTAATCCCTCTTACAACAAAGATCTGAAAAAAGCAAGTGAATCAGTTATATAGTACATTCTGGGAGCCCTGAACATCAAAGACAAACATGAGAAATCAGACTGAGCAGCCAGGGAGAGAGAGGAATTTCAGAAGCAGTGAGAAGTTGCTAGACCTGAATCAGCAGGAGTCAGTATGCTGCAGGCTGGATCTGCTAGAGCAAGTGTGATGAGGTGAGCAGTGGCAGTTAGAACATGTTTTCCACATTAGAAGATACCCAGTGGTAGAGAATCCACTCATGCCTCTACAGTCAGTGAAAAGCAATATTTGATTGTCAAAAGATAAGTAATTAGAGTTTAACCCTTCTCATGCAGGTCAAAAATTCCTCTTTAGGATAAACCTCTCTCCTGTTTACCTGCCCTCCTCCTGCTCTACACTGTGTCCCAGCCAAATCCAGAGACTGATTCATTCCCTGATATAAGAAGTAGAAACCCTATACAACCTGAGCCATTCTCCAAGCCTTGGAGAGGGAACAAGTTACCAAGTGGGAAACAATAATCTGCCAGTTTCTCTAAGCTAGAAACTCAGTGGAGAAACACTTCGCAGGTATAAGAGGTGCATGGATTTTGAATGCCTTTCACTCCTGCATAGACATTTGTAGGCCCACTATAAACTACATAGGCACAATACAACAAAGTGTATGCCTGAACTCTAATTTTACTGTATTGGCTATATGGTGGAAAAGTAGGTTGCTAGCATTTAACATCATTCCACCTATTAAGTGGGGTCCCCACCTAACTACAGTAGGGGCCTAAGGAGTGAGACTGCAACACTCTTCCTAAGGTCACCTCTCAGCTCCAGTGTGAAGGCAGTTTCCCTGAAACGTGGTTTGCACTACCTTTATTTTTTCATCCTACAAGAGATAAAAGGAAAGGGAAGCAAGCAGAGAATTGAGAACCTCAAGAAAGCAGCACCAGGAACATAGAGTGTCCTGCACACCTGAGGTTCCTGTACCAAGATGCGCAGTGACCAAAGACTGCTGCTACACAAGGACCTTCCTCAAGAGCTAACAGAGAAATACTTCTTCTGGAGCTGACATCCTGAATTTGAACTTTCAGCCTACTGGAATATGATGAAGTATTTTTTTTTTCTTTTTAAAGCCATGTACTCCTGATATCTCTGTTAGAGCCATACCCAATGACTAAAACAAGAACTAAATCAATTAGAAAATAGAAAAATGATAGAAAGGGTTAACAATACCAAAAGCTGGTTCTTTGAAAAGGTCAGTGAAATCAATAAAGCATTAGCCAAACTAACAAAAGAAAAACAGGAGAGGAAGAATTAACCTGAATAAGAAAGGAGATGAGTAATATCACAACAGACCCAACTGAAACTAAAAGAAGTATGACAGAATCCTGTGAAAAATTATACTCTAGCAAATTTGAAAAATTTGAAGAAATGCCAATTTTCTGAAAACACTATCTACCTAAACTAATACAAACAGAGGTAGAGCAACTATAATCTATAGCAAAAGAAGATATTGAAAAGGTAATTTAAAAACTCCCAACCAAAAAATCCCTGGCCTTGGTGGCTTTACTGGAAAATTTTTCCAAACTTTCATGGAAGAGTTAACATAACTATTACTGGAGGTATTTCAGAGCATCTAAAAGGATAGAGTCAGATCCAACTCGACAGCACTTGGCTTCGCTTAACCCCAAATTCATTCTATGAAGCTGCAATAACCTGATACTCAAACCAGGTAGTCACGACACAAACAGGAAAATTACAGACCAATATCACTCATGAACTTACATGCAAAAATTCTCAGCAAAATTCTAGCCAACAAAATGCAACAACATATAAAAAAAATTGGGGAGGATTCAAAATTGTGGACTAAGCAAACGTCTGCTTATATCCCTCTGGAAACCAAGACCTGAACTGATAATTAAATGCAACCTTCTGGTTACCTAGTGAGCCCCCAGGTCATGGCATAGAGCTATTAATTTGGACTTAATACCACTGAGCAAAAAACCTCCTCTCTTTTGCTGATTCCCGCTCCTGGCTAGGCCTGGCTCTCATAGACTGAAGGTAAATGCACCGTTTTGACTTTTTTTCTGTCTTGGCCGGTGAGCGGAGCTGGGTCTTGCCTAGCAGCTAGGCTCACACACACTGCCGGCGGGATAGGCAGGCGAAATTGCCAAATTTTGAGAGTGAGGCTTAGGACTCTGTTCATCCAGCCACTTTGAGTCTGTACGTTTATCTCTGCCGCAACATGGTTTGGACAGAACTGCAGTGCCTATGTGCAGGACTCCATGCTGGATATGGAGATTTTGGTGGGACCTAATTCTTAGCCTGGGAGCCAGTGCCTGCAAACAGCACAGTGCTTCTCCCACAGAAAAGCAGTAGTTTACACAGTGTCACCTATGGTGGGGGCCTGGCAACAGAGGTGGATGACTCACTACCTTTTGTCACCTTCAGCCCCTCTATCTGCTAACTGTGTGGAGGGTGCCATCTTAGATATGTTGGCCACAGGTGACCTAATTCTTAGCTTGGGAGCCAGAGCCTGCCCACAGGAGAGTGCTTTTCTACCAGAAAAGCAGTACTTTACAGTGTCACCTAAGGCTGGGCCCTGTCAGCAGAGGCCAACAGGGCAGTAGCACTGCTGTATTTTGAACTAGTTCGTATCACCTGGGATTGAATATAGTGGTGCTTACTTTGTCAGTTGGGAAGAGGGACTTCTACACCTGAAAACCTGACTGACTTGGGAAGTGGTCAGATGCCTTTTGTTTTAAGTTTTAAGACAGCCTAGAGCTGGCTAGAGAAACATCTGCAGTCCATGCTTACAGTATCTCTCCCAGCCTTTACTTACTCATATGAAACCCAAAAAGCAACAGATGCTTGTGGCATACAAGACATCACCGGTGGCTTCAGAAGGCTCACAAACAAAACAACCAAGGAGTTTTCCAGATGAAGAAACTTTTCTGAAATCATCAGGTGGTGAATACAGAGCTCTTCTAGACCTCATACAAAATGCAGCAGAACAAAAGGAAAAATAAAGCAAGCTGTTTGATCTGATGGAACACCAGTACTCTGAAATCCAACAGATCAAGAAGAAAATCAAAGACGTAGAAACTTGCATTCAAAGCCAAGAAAACAGAATGGAACAAATGGAAAAAAGAATTTCTGACTTGGAAGAGAGAGTTACTGATGCCAGCGTCTGTTAGGAAAAATCAGAAAAAAGAAACAAGAAAAATGAAGAAGCATTAAGAAGCATGTGGGACTCCATTAAGAGGAACAACCTTCGATTAACTGGAGTCCCTGAACAGAAAGAGACACCTGAGAATACAGAGAGTATCATTGCTGAGCTGCTGACAGAAAACTTCCAAGAAATCATGAAGGAAGAGAATATAGATATCCCAGATGCATATCATACACCACCCAATATAGATCTCAAAAGAAAGACTCCAAGACATATTATAATTAAGCTTAACAAAATGAAACATAAGCAGCAACTCTTAATGGCAGCAAGACTCAAAGCAAAGCTAACAGATTTCTTAGCAGAAACCATGCTGGCACGGAGAAGGTGGCATGACACATTCAAAGCCTTGAAGGAGAAGAACTTCCAAACAAGAATTATGCATCCTGCAAAACTATCTTTCAAATATGAAAATGAAATTAAGTCATTCCCAGATAAACAGAAACTCAGAGACTTTGTAAAATCCAAACCCAAACTACAAGAAACACTGAAAGAAGTTCTTGGCTTTGGCTTAGAAGAACAAAACGAATAACTAAATTTTAGAATGACACATTATTCAGAATTCTACTTAGTTAGGAAAGGCTCCAAATTCAATCACAGCTTTAATACTGAAAGAAACAATGCAGTGATTATCACAAAAACTGTGGTGCCATAAGATTAAAAAGAGGGATGTACTGCAGTCATTATAGTCCTTTCAGATGGAGAGAAAGATCACAAGACTGGTAGTAATTACAATTGGATTTATATACAGTTTATTAAGAGAGATCATAGGGGCAGCCCAAAGCACAACAAAGATGTAACATACCATATCAAAAAATGTAATGTAAGAGTCTCAACAACTACAAGATCAGCTCTGAAAAAGGTGAACAATCAACTCACAAAAAAGAATGTACCAGAACAGACTAATAAGAACAACTAAGAAAACATCAACACGAAAACAAACATATCACAATGACAGCACTGGACACATACCTATCAATAATTACATTGAATGTGAATGGACTGAATGCTCCAGTAAAGAGACATCGAGTGACATCTTGGATCAAAAGACATGACCCATCCGTATGCTGAATACAAGAAACTCACTTGAGACTTAAAGATAAGAACAAATTGAAAAATTAAAGGATGGAAGAATATACATTAAGCTAACAATGAACAAAGAAGAGGAAGTGTGGCAATTCTAATCTCAGACAAAATCAGTTTTAATGTAAAATCTACCATCATGCATAAACATGGACACTATTTATTGCTGAAAGGTTGAATACACAAGCAAGACTTAGCTATATTAAATATTTATGCACCTAATATCAGACCACCTAATCACGTCAAAGAAACATTGACTGCACTCAAAAAAGTGTTAGATTACCTCACAATAATAGTAGGAGACTTCAACACTCCACTCTCAATACTAGACAGACCATCTAGAAAAAAGCTCAGTAAAGATACAGAAGATCTTATTGCAACAATTAACCAACTAAACCTCATCGATATATACAGAACTTTCTACCCATCAGCACACAACTACACCTTCTTCTCTGTTGTACATGAAACATTCTCCAGAATTGACCATGTGTTAGGACATAATGCAATTCTCAACAAAATCCATATCAATGAATTAATGCAAAGCATCTTCTCAGATCATAAAGCCATAAAAGTTGAAATCAATAGCAGAAAAAAACAGAGATAGAAAGTGGAACTCTTGGAAAATGAACAACATCTTGCTCAAAAAACCAGGGGTTATAGAACAAATCAAGGATGAAATAAAGAAATTTGTGAATTCCAACGAGAATGAAAACAGAGCCTACCAGACCCTATGGGATACAACCAAAGCAGTGCTCAGAGGTCAGTTTATCCCCATAAATGCAGACATCTGAAAGGAAGAAAGAAACCAAATCAAGGAACTAACCCTACAGCTTGAACAAATAGAGAGAGAACAACAGAGGAACCCCTCAGACAACAGAAGAAAACAGATCATAAAGATTAGAGCAGAGGTAAATGAATTAGAGAATAGAAGAACAACTGAAAAAATTGAAAAGACCAAAAGCTGGTTTTTTGAAAAGGTCAACAAAATTGACAAACCACCGGCTAAACTTACTAAACCAAAACAGGAAAGGAAACAAATCACCCAAATTAGAAATGAGAGGGGAGTTGTCACAACAGATCCAACAGAAATAAAAAATATCATAACAGATTACTGTGAAAGACTGTACTCTAATAAATTTGAAAATCTAGAGGAAATGGACAAATTCCTTGATTCATACTACCTACCGAAATTATCACAACGTGAAGCAGAACAACTTAATAAACCCATCACAAAGGAAGAGATTGAAAATGACATTAAAAATCTGCCAACCAAAAAAAGCCTGGGCCCAGATGTCTTCACTACAGAATTCTACCATGCTTTTAGAGAAGCGTTATCTCCAATACTACTGAGAATATTTCACAGTATAGAAAGTGATGGAGTACTCCCAAACTCATCCTATGAAGCCAGCATAACCCTGATACCAAAGCCAGGGAAAGACCCAACAAAAAAGGAGGACTACAGACCTATATCACTCATGAATCTAGATGCAAAAATCTTCAACAAAATTCTGGCCAATAGAATACAACAACATGTTCCAAAACTAATCCACCATGACTAACCTGGTTTCATACCAGGGATGCAAGGCTGGTTCACCATCAGAAAAACAACTGATGTGATTAACCACATAAACATCACAAAAGACAAGAATCACCTGATTTTGTCCACTGATGCAGAAAAGGCATTTGATAAAGTCCAACACCCATTCATGCTAAAAACTCTTAGCAAAATAGGCATAGACGGAAAATTCCTTAACATAACAAGGGCCATTTATACAAAGCCAACTGCCTACATCATCCTGAATGGAAAGGGACTGAAAGAGTTTGCCTTGAGAACAGGAACTAGACAAGGATGCCCACTCTCACCTCTCCTATTCAACATAGTACTAGCAGTTCTAGCCAGAGCAATTTGACAAGACCAAGGAATAAAGGGCACTTGCATTGGTCGGCACTTGGCCTTGGCTGGCATTGGCAAAAAAGAAGTAAAAATCTCCCTATTTGCTGAAGATGTGATTGTGTATGCAGAGAATCCCAAAGAATCTGTAAGTAAACTACTCAAACCGATAGAAGAGTTCAGCAAAGTCTCAGGATACAAGATAAACATAAGTAAATCAGTGGGATTCCTTTATACCAACAACGAGACTGTTAATGAAGAAATCATCAAATCAATACCATTTACTATAGCTATAGCCCCTAGGAAGATAACATACCTAGGAATTAATCTAACCAGAGTAGTAACAGACCTTTCCAAAGAGAACTACAAGAAACTAAGAGAGACTTAGATAAATCGAGAAACCTACTCTACTCATGGATAAGAAGACTTAACATTGTCAAAATGTCTATTTTACCCAAAGCACTCTACTTATATAGTGCAATCCCAATACAAGTTCCAGCGTCATTTTTTAATGAAATGGCTTAGACAATGGAATGTGCTTCTTTCATTTGTTCCAACCACATCAGAGACTGAATGATGAGGAGTACACAAAAGCACCTTCAGGAGCAACCAGCAGAAGACAGATCACTCAGTAATCAACTATAATGCTTTCCTAACCCTACCCTTCTCCCACCCCTTCACTTCCTCTGTCTCCTAGTGGCAGCAGTCTCTTGGCCAAGAGGAAAATCCTTCAGTTCCAGCTGCTTGTATTCACCTGGCCACACCACTGCGCAGCCCCCTGAGTACCATTTTTCTATAGCTGATGTTTTCCATTTATTTTGATTTCTTCCATGTATTCCTCTACTTCTCTTTCCTTAAACACCTGGCTCTTTGTGCCATCTTTGCCTCTTCTTGCAAGTCTGTGACTCACTGCTCAGCTGAGAAACCTTTCCCCTGACCCTTTATGCCATGCTGATGGAATCTTTTGCTTTTTTTTTTTCTCTTCCTGAATCCGACTCAACGGCACTTGGCTCGGCTTTCTTTTACTTTGTTGTGTTTTGTTTTGCCTGTTTGTCTGTTTTCTGTTTCTTTTCACAGCTTGGTACTCTCTTCTAGCCAGGCTGTACTACAAAACTTAGGGTCCACATTCCCATTTTTCCCATTCATGTCTGTGGTATTCCTGGGGCATTTCTTTTTTCTTCCTTTTTTCTGTTTTTGTTTCTTGTCTTTTTCATTTTCCAGTTCTCTCCACTCTATACTTACCTTCTTTTTCTGTCTCCCAAACACCTGACACTGTGTGACATCTATACCCCATCTAGCTAGGCTGTAATGTAAAGCCTGGGAAACACTTCCTCAGTTGTTGCAGAGTTACTGGTGGGGCCTTAGGGACCCTTTATTTGCTTATTTATTTGTTTGGTTTTCCAAGTTTTGAACTAGGTACACTTTTTCTTCTTCTTTTTTTTGTTTTCATTTTTCTCCATTTCTCACTGTTGCAATGCCAAGCTCCTTTAGAACTCTTTTTTTAATTGGATTTTCTTTTTTTGCTCCTGTTTCTTTCTCCTCTCTCCTATACCAAATTAGCTCCACACATCAAAAACTCACCACTTCTTCATGTCTACCTGCACTGTAAGTTAAACATCACACCCGTGAGCAGCATGGATACAATTTACCAGAACCTGCCCAGCACCGATTCCTAGTTTCCCTGTTAATCCTAGTAAGTACACAAAAAAAACTTATCCCAGCCCCTCTCCTACTCCTGGATCTGCCCTGATGCACTATAACTGAGTGACTGGTCCTGCCCATTGGACAAGGAGGTGAATAATATTGTGATCACAGATGTGCCAACAACAAAGAATGCATGACCTGTGTGGCCTGACACAATCAGATAAAACAGAAAAGCATGATTAAACAAACAGATATACAAACAATAAACAAAGAAAATAACTAGTGAATGTCCTGCAGACAGCACATAATATCAAAATACATTTTTTTAAAAAGGACATGACTGTTCCAGTAGGAATCCAAAATAGAATACTGTATGACTTTCCAGTAGAAGAAAAGGCACGGGAATTATCTGACAGGAAATTCAATCTCTAATATTCAGAGCTATCTAAGAGTCACAGCAAAAAGCAGACAAAAATGGGGGTGGGGGAGAAAAATTTATGGGAAAGGCAGACAAATTCATGAAATAATTCATAAAAATAATATGGGACCAAAATGTCTGAATAAATTCACAGCTAGAAATCATATGACAAATACAATTAGATATTTAAACGATGGAAAACAAGATTTCAGAAATGGACAGTGTCATAGAATGACTGAGGAGATTTGAAATGATGGAAGACAGAATCAGTGAAATTGAAAGCCAACACTGGACTGTAACTCTGAGGAAAAACCAGAAAAAAGAATGAAGAAATCTGGAGAATTATATTGGATACTGTTTTAGTCAGCTAGGCTGCTCTAACAGAAATACCACAGAGTGGTTGGCTTTAACAAAGAAAGGTTTATTCTTACACAGTCTGGTAGGTTGCAAGTCCATATTCAGGGTGTCCTCTCCAGGGAAAGACTTTCCCCTTGTCGGCTCTGGAGGAAAGTCCGGTATTGCATCAGTCTTTGTCCAGGGAGCGTCCTCACACAAGAACCTCTGGTCTGAAGGACACGCTCTGCTCCCGGTGCTGCTTGCTTGATGGTAGCGAGGTTCTCCAATTGTCCTTTGTTTCTTTTTCCTTTTATTCCTTGCAAGCTAAAAGCATTAAGGGTGGGGCAAGCCATACTCCAGAGAAACTCCCCCCACAGCAGGAATTCACAGCCCCACCCTAATCCTTTAACATACAGGTTAGCAAAACCACACAATGGAGGACAGTCCCAAGATACTGGGAACCATATCCCAGCCACGTGGCTGCACACATTTTTGGGGGGACACAATTCCAACCATGACAGATACAATGAAAAGCAAAAATTAAAAGTGATCAGAGTTCCACGACAGGGAGAGAAAGTAGAAAACACAGAGAGGGTCATTGAAGGATTGCTGACACAGAACTTACCTAATACCGTGAAAGATGAAAAGGTGACCAACCAATAAGCTCAGCGAAACCTATGTAGGATAGAACCTAAAAGAAAATTGCCAAGGCTTATCATACTCACTGTCTAAAACGAAAGAAAAATAATTCTCCAAGTCGCTTCAGAAGTCACGTACAGAGTAGAAACAGTAAGACTAAGCTCTCATTATTTGGCAGAAATTGTGTAGGCAAGAAGGTAATGGGATGATACACAGCAAATCTTTAAAGAGAAAAAAAATTGCCAATCAAGAACACTATATCCTTCAAAACACTCACCCAAATATTATTGTGGAATTAGAACATTAGCAGATAAATAGCCATTGTGGGACTATTAAAAACCAAACCAAACTTATAAGAATTTTTAAAAGAAATCCTTTGGTCTAAGAATAAACAACATCAGACCATAGCCTACATCTAGGATGCAAGATTGTACTAGCCAGATACCAGCATAAGAAATGAACTTTCAAGGACTATCCAAAACCAAAAGAATTACAACAGGGAAACAGAGAAGTTAGTCTGTACATGACAACGATGTTAGAATAATAAGAAAGGGGATAAACAGTGTCAGTATAGAAAGGTCTAAGTAGTGGAAGGCAAGGGAATACAAAGTAATAATAGAGTTGCTCAAACCTAGGAAGATAAGGGTAAATTTAAAGGTGACCACAAAGAAAGTTAATAAACCTACTCACTGAAAGTAAAGAAGAAAAACATAAAGTTTCAAAAACAAAATCTGTCCTGGGGGCCAAGATGACAGAGTAGATGGACACTTTTTGTGAGCCCTGTAACAACAAGGACTGAATAAAACACATGAATCAAGTACATATGACATTGTAGGAGCCCTGTACATTGAACGGTAAGTTGAAAAACTGGACTTAGCACTGGGGAAAGGAGAGTAGCACCAGAGGTATGCAGGTTTCCACAGATCTGACCTGCCAGGATATGGCTGCAGCCACTGCATGGTGAGCTGAGCATGGAGGTTGGGGGGTATCCTCCTCAGCAGGAGTAATGTTCTGAAGAATCCACTTATGACTCCAGAACCAGTTAGAAACAGCAACAGATAGTTGAAAGCTAAATCTTTGCATGTAACTCACCACCTGGATCTGAATCTTTCCTTTTTGATAGGCTCATCTTTCTTCTTCCAGTACACCCTCTTCCCTTCTCTGTACTGCACTAGGTGCTAGAATCTGATGCCATTAACTGAGCCAGAACTGGAACTCCTCAAACCCACTCTGAGCCATTCTCCCCCTACGTTCTCTGCACTGCACTTGGTTCTGGAATCTTATGCTGTTAACTGAGTCAGAAGTAGGACTGCTTAAGCTTGCCCTGAGCCATTCTGTGAGTCTCAGTGGGGGGAAAATTTAACAAACTTGGGGAAAGGGAGAAAATACTGGCAATGGCTCTAAGATGGAAAATCAGGGTAGAAACTGTTTGTTCACGTAGATTCAGACATAAGAGGATTGTCATCCTTACAGATCACTTAGGGATGACTGTTAGACTTCTGCCTCTCTCAGCAGCTGTAGCCAGATACCCATGTGTATACCAATCATCCCTGCCTGTGAAGAACAATAGGTGAAAGCCTGCACTGCACACTTGGTGATTGACTTCCTTGACAGATGAGCTGAATCCATGTAAAAAAAACTAAACAGACTCTTCCCATGTTTAGTAACAGCTCTACTCTAATCATCTGGTTAAAGGTCATTAGAGCTCCAAATATAATAACCAAACTATCACAAAAAATGAGCCTATCTGTGCATTTCAAAATAAGAAGATAGAACACATTAGGCAAACAAAGTAAATAAGTAAAATTTAACAATTCCTCAGGAACAACAGTCCATATCAAAGTACTTAAAGAAGTAGATCATGATGTCTTCAGAAAACTCCCAAAACAAAGAATCAAGATTTCCAGAGGAAGAGAACTTCCTGGAATTATCAGAGATAGAAAGTAAAAGATTCTGTTTAGAACTCTTCAAGACATGACGAAGAAGATGAGGCAAAAGACAGCAGAGCATAATGACAAACTGAACAGGCTACAAGAAGGCATAGAGAGCAAAGAATTAGAAAATCAGAAAACCAACAGTAAAATCATAAAATTAGATAACTGAATAGAAGTCAAAGGAGCAGAATTGAGGTAATGTAAAGTCACATTAGTGAGACTGAGGGTTAAGCACATGACATCAACATATTTGAGGAAAAGTCAGATAAAGTAATTTTGAAAGATCAAGAAAAACTGATTATGTGATGTGAGTAGAAGAACAGGGGGATGACAGAAAATATACAGAGAGAATTACTGAAGATTTGCTGATAGAAAACTTCCCTGGTATCACAAAATATGAGAAGATACCTATCTCAGACGCTCATCAAACTGCACACAAGGCAGCTCCTAAAACAAAGACATCAAGGCATATTATAAGGAAACTTGCTAAAACTAAAGATAAAGAGAAACTTTTAAAAGTGGCTATAGATAAACAAAAAATAACCTACAAAGGAGAATCAATACAGCCGAGTGCTCGCTACTCAGTAAAAATCATGCAGGCAAGGAGGGAATAGGATGACATACACAAACCCTTGAAGGAAAATAATTGACAGCCCAAAATTATATATCCAGCACAACTGTCTCTTAAATGTGGCAGTGAAATTAAGATATCACTTGATAAACAGAAATTCAGGGTATTTGCAAAAACTGAATCAAAATGATAAGAAATACTAAAGGGAGTCCCCTTTACCACCAGGTAGCAACCCAAGACTGGAACACAGAACACAACAACTGCATATGAGCTCAGATAGGGGACTCACAAAAAGAAATCATAGGCAAAATACTGAAAACAGGGAAACACAGATGTCATTATATAAACATAACAAAAAAGATGTACTCAGAAGTAAATGTAGTCATAGATCTTTCATATGGAGAAGTGAAAGTGATGTAATGAAATTAAAGACTGGTTTAAGTTTAGAAAAATAGAGGTAAATGTTAAGGTAACTGCAAAAGAATATCTCAGTCCTATGCATCAAAATAATAAAAACATGAAGTCTCAGCAAACACAAAACCACCAGCATTGAAAAAGATGAAACCACATAAAGAAAAAAGTCTCAGAAAATCAAAGAAAGCAAAAGAATTGTCTACAACATAAAAAGTGACACATCAAAATGGCAGCACTAAGCTCCCAACTGACAATAATCATACTGAATATAAATGGACTAAATATACCAGTAGAAAGATGGACAGTGGCATATGTATGTTGCCTATATAAGACACACCAAAGGTGTATCTGTAATACACATATCTTAGGCTCAAAGACATAAACGAAGTAAAACTCAAAGGATGGAAAAAATATGTCAAGCTAACAACATTCAAAAAAGAACAGGAGTAGCAATAGTAATCTCTGACAAAATAGACTTTAAAGTAAAATCCACCATATTGGATAAGGAAGGGCATTATATAATGATTAAAGGATCAGTATTCCAGGAGGCCATAACCATATTAAATACTAATGAGCCTACCAACACTGCTGCAAAACCCATAAAACAAACATTAACTGCCTTGAAAACAGTAATAGACACCTCTAAAATAATAGGAGACTGCAACAACTGCACTCTCAGAAGGACAGATCACCTAGGAAAAAAGTACAATAAATACATGGAAGAGCTAAAGGCTACAATCAGCCAACTGGACCTCATAGACATAGAACACACTACTCAACAGCAGTCAAACATACTTGCTTTTCCAATGCACAAGGAACGCTCTCGAGAACTGACCATATTTTAGGCCACAAAGTAATCCTTAACAGAATTCAAAGTAGTGAAATATTACAAAGCCTCTATTCAGATCATAAAGCCATAAAACAAGAAATCAGCAATAGGAAAAAGATCAAACACATGGAAACTGAACAACACCTTGCTAAAAAAAAATTTCTGCGTTAGAGAAAAAAATCAAGGATAGACTAAAGAAACTCATAGACTCAAATGAGAATGAAAACACATTCCACCAAAATCTGTGGGAAAAAGCCAAAGCAGTGCTCAGAGGTCAATTTGTGTCAATAAATGCACATGTTCCAAAAGAAGAAAGGGCCAAAATCAAAGAATTAACTCTGTAACTTGAACACTAGGAAAGAGAGAAACAAAAGAATCCCTTAGACAGCAGAAGAAAATGAATCATAAAAACTAGAGCAGAACTAAACGAATTAGACAATAGAAAAATTATTGCAAGACTTAAGACTAAAAACTTTCTTTTCCAAGAAGCTCAACAAAATCCAAAAAACAGTTGGCCAAGCTGGAAAAAGAAAAACAGGAGAGAAAGCAAATAACTTGAATAAGCAATGAGATGGCTGATGTCACAACAGACCCAACTGAAATTAAAAGAATTATAACAGAGCACTATGAAAACTTGTACTTGAAAACCTAGAGGAAACGGACACGTTTCTAGAAACATAACACCTACCAAAACTAGTTCAAACAGAAGTAGAAGAACTAAATAAACACACCACCAAAGAAAAGATTAAAAAGGCAATAAGAACTCCCAAACAAAAATAGCCCTGGCTCTGATGACTTCACTGGAGAATTCTACCAAACCTTCAGAGAAGAGTTAAGATCACTAGTACTACAGGTATTCCAGAGTATAGAGAAGGATGGAATACTGCCAGGCTCATTCTATGAAGCCACCATAATACTAACAGCAGAACTAGGTAAAGACGGCACCAGAAAGGAAAATTACAGACCAATATCTTTCATGAACTTAGATATAAAGATGTTCAACAAAATTCTAGCTGATAGAATTCAACAACATATCAAAAACATAGTTGACCATGACCAAATGAAATTCATACTAGGGATTTAGGGATGGCTAAGCATTAGAGAAACAATGTAATCAACCACATAATTAAAACAAGAGACAAGAGCCACTTGATTTTCCTAATTGATGCAGAAAAGACCTTTGACAAAGTTCTATGTGCATTTGTGCTAAAAACTCCCACCAGACTAGAAATAGGAGGGAAATTCCTTAACATAAAGGACACCTATGAAAAGCCAACAGCCATCATCATCCTAAAAGGAGAGAGACTGAAAGCATTTCCCTTGAGAACAGGAACCTGACAAGGACACCTTTTGTCACTTTTGTTTAACATTGTCCTGGAGATTCTAGCTAGAGTAATCAGGCAAGATAAAGAAATAAAGAAAGGTAAAGAAATAAAGAAAGGTAGCCAAGCCAGCCAAGTACCGTCAAGTTGGATAAGGAAGAATTAAAAGTGTCTCTATTTGCAGGTGGAGTCAAGATGAAAACTAGACACACATCTCCTTAATTCACTCTGAAAACTAACGCCAGGATTGATAGTTAAATGGTGCCTTCTGGACACCCAGAGAACCCTAGGACATGGCATAGGGCTATCATTTTGGATTACATGCCACTGGACAGGACACTTCTTCTCTTTCACTGACCCCCACTCTTGCTGAATGGCCTGCTGTCTCAGACTGAAGATAACTACCAGCTTTAACTTTTTTTCTTTTTGTTAGCCTGTGGCAGCAATTGGGCTTAACTGGTAGCAAAGTTCTGCCACACTGCTGATGTGACCAGTGGGTAGACTAGCCATACTATGAAAACGTGGCTCTGGACCCTGAGCATCATGGTCCCTCCACACCTCTTTCTGAACCTACACCATTGATTCAGTTATTTCCCAGCAGGTGAGAGATCCTCTCTTGGATGCCATCTTGTCAGACTGGGAGTCAGAGTTACCCAAATGGAGGGCTCAGCAGGGACTAGTTCCCAGGCTAGGAGGCAGTACCAGCCTGGGGAGTGCTTCCCCAAAAGAAAAGCTGTGTTTGGCACAGTTGACCCTTTGGGTAGGGCCTGGCACCTGATGACAGCAGTGCAGTAGCCTGTTCACACTTTGAACTAGATCACAGCATCTAGAGACAGATATAGAGGTGTCTCCATTGCCAGCTGGAAAGAGGGGCTTGCATACTTGACAGCCTGACTGTTTATGGAAACTGCCAGGTAGCTTTTACCTTTCAAAATAAGATTACCTAGAGAAATAATTGCAGTGCAGCCTGATGGCATCTTTTCCAATCTTGACTGACCCACAACATAGGGTCAGTCGATGGCCTCCTAGTGACTCCATAAGTAAGAACGCATTTTTGCCAGCCAGGAGATGGAGCCTGCTATCACAGAGAATTCAGTGGGCCCAGTCGCTGGAGTACATAGAGGTAACTGGTGATCAACTTCTACTTCAGCTCCTATTAAGGCAACACTAGAGAAACTAAACAACCTCTAGATGCCTAAAAAGCAACAGACCTTGTCCTGACATTTAAGGAAAAATCCAACCATGGCTCCACAAAGCTCTAAAAAGAAAGAAACAAAGAATTTCCTGGATGAAGAAGACTTTCTGAAACCTTTGGAGGTTGAGTACACAAGAATTATATATACAGCCCTCCTAGACATTATACAAAACTTAGCAGACCAAAATGAAAAATTAAGTAAGCTATTTGAATTGATGGAACTCCAGCATTCTGAAATCCAACAGATCAATAACAAAATTAAAAGATCAGAAAACTCAATTCAAAGCCAAGAGAACAGAACTGAAAAAATGGAAGACAGAACTTCTGACTTGGGAGTCAGAACTACTGATACCAGCATTTTTGAGGAGAAATCAGAGAAAACACGCAAGAAAAATGAAGAAGCATTAAGAAACATGTGGTGCTCTATCAAGAGAAACAATCTATGGCTAATTGGAGTTCCTTAACAGGAAGGGACACCTGAGAACACAGAGAGGGTTGTTGTTGACTTGCTGACAGAACACTTCCCAGAAATTATGAAAGAAGAGAACATAGATGTTCAAGGTGCACATCGATCAGCATATAATAGAAAGACTCCAAAAGAAAGACTACAAGACATATTACAATCAAGCTTAACAAAATGAAACATAAGCAGAAACTCTTAAAGGCAGCGAGACTCAAAGCAAAGCTAATATTTAGAGAGAAGCCCTGTAGGCTTTCATCTGACTTCTCAGCAGAAACCATGTTGGCACAGAGGCAGTGGGGTGGCACATTCAAAGCCCCGAAGGAGAAAAACTTCCAACCAAGAATTAATATATCCCCTAAAGCTGTCTTTCATACATGAAAATGAAATTAAGACCTTTGCAGATAAACAAAAACTCAGAGACTTTGTAAAAAACCAAACCAGTTAGGGAAAACAGAAAATCCCAACCACAGCTATAATATCCAAAGAAGGATCCAGCGATCATATCATGAAAACTAAGACACCATCACATTAAAAGAGGGATATGTTACGGTTGTTATAGTCGGTCCAGATGGAGAGGAATTTAATAAGATATTTAGCAGTTAAAATCAGGTTTAAACATACATTATTAAGGGAAGATCATAGGGGTAGCTGCAAAGCACATCAAAGAAGTGACGTATCAAAACAAGAAATGCAATACAGGAGTATCAACAAACACAAAATCAACAGTCAACAGGGTGAAAAATCAACCCATAAAGAAGAATGTCCCAGAACAGAATAGTTAGAGCAACAGAGAAAACATCAACACAAAATAAATACAGCAAAATGACAGCATTAAACACATACCTATCAATAATTACATTGAAGGTAAATGGACTGAATGCTCCAGTACAGAGATAAAGAGAGACATCTTGGATCAAAAGACACAACCCGTCTATATGCTACTTACAAGAAACTCACCTTAGACTTAGATATGAACAAACTGAAAATTAAAAGATGGAGTAATATATAATAAGCTAACAATATACAAAGAAGAGCAGGTGTGGCAACACTAATATCAGATAAAATAGATTATACTGTAAAAATAAAAAAGCTCAATCAAAATACAGAAGACCTTATTGTGACAATTAACCAACTAGACCTCATCAACATACACAGAACTTTCTATCCATCATGTTGAGTGAAATTAGTCAGTGGCACAAGGACAAATATGGTATGAGGCCCCTACTCTAAGGAGTTGAAAACTGACTCATGTACAGAAGAAAAGACTCTTTGACAGCTGCAAGAGGGTAGGGAGGGAGGGAGAGGTCTGGTTATAGATTAGATAGGTAAGGACAGAGTAGGTAGGTAAGGACAGAGTAGCAGGGGCGGGAGTCCAAGGACCATTCTCTCAGAGGACATCAAGGCCAAGTGGTATAACTAGCCTACTTCTAGGAGAGTCCTTGCCACCCTCTGTTGGTGAGTGGCATCTGGGATCTTAAAAGCTAGCAAGCTGCCATCTGAGGTACACCAAATGGTCCCAACTCATCTTGAACAGATGATCACCAAGGACAAAAACGACATGGGGAAAGGAGAATGCAGGAGACAGAAAGACCCACGTGAGTGCATGACTACATCAACATGTGACCAGAGGAACCAGATGGTGCCTGGCCACCTCCAGTGACAGCCGTGATGAGGCTCACAAAGTTGAGTCCCAGTGGCAATACAAGAATAAGAAAGGGTGCACACTGAGAATTCAACTAAAAGACCAAAACTGATGGTCCAAAAGCCTAAGAGTTCCCCTGGGAGTATGGCCCCTACACCTGAAGCTACCCTAATCATAAATCATTACTAAGGTGAACTCCTCTGACAGGGATGGATTGGACTAGGTGACAGAGTGACCATATTGTGTGTACACTTTATGGTTCTATGTATCTATATGATATCACCCAACTGACCTCTTACTAGATGGGAGTGGAGAGGATGGAGAAGAGGGGACAGGGGATTGTTAAGATGTTATGACTTGTATAGAACAGAAAGAAGGAGTGTGCTGGCACCAGGCAAGAAGAGCAGTAGTAAGCTGCACACATGTGGGTATGTGAATTTAAACTGGATTGTACACTTTCACTCAACCACAACAAATAAAAAAAATAAAAAAGATATATCTCAGTTTGCAGATGGTATGATCTTATACACAGAAAACTCTTGAGAATACACACACCACTCACAAACACACACTCACACACTCATACACAAAATAGTAGCACAAATAGAGTTCAGCAAAGTATCAGAATACAAGATAAACTTAAATAAATCAGTGGAGTTCCTTTGTATCAAAAAGGAGACCATCAAAGAGGAAATGACTGAATCAATATCATTTACATAGCTCCCAAGAAGAAAAAATACCTAGGAATAAATCTAAACAAAGAAAATTACTAGACTCCACCTCAAGAAACTGAAAAAAAGACCTATGTAAGTGGAGAAATCTACCTTGCTCATCGATAGGAAGACTTTGTATCGTGAAAATGTCTATCCTACTCAAAGTGATTTATAGATACAATGCAATCCCAATTCAAATTCCAATGTCATTTTTTAATAGGATGGAGAAACAAATCACTAACTTCGTATGGAAAGAGAAGAAGCCCCAGGTAGGTAAAGCATTACTGAAGAAGAGTAATGTGGCAGGCCTCAATCTACCTGACTTTAGAACCTACTACACCACTACAGTAGTCAAAACAGCCTGGTACTGGTACAAAACCAGATACATATGTAGATCCATGGAACAAAACTGAGAATCCAGATGTAACATCATTCAGCTATGAGCAGCTGATATGTGACAAAGGTACAAAGTTGATAAACTGGTGAAAAGACAGTCTCTTTAAGCAAATGATGTTGGAAAAACTGGATATCAATCTGCAAAAAAAAATTGAAACAAGACCAGGATCTCATAGCGTGCCCTAAAACTAACTCAAAATGGACCAAAGATCTAAATACAAAAAATCTAAAATGATAAAGATTATAGTAGAAAAAAATAGGGACAATCATGAGAGCCCTAATACCTGACATAAACGGTCTACAAAATATTACCAGCAGTGTGGAAACGCCAGAAGAGAAAATAGATAACTGGGAAGTCGTAAAAATCAAACACTTACATTCCTCCAAAAACTTCGTCAAAAGAATGAAAAAGACTACCTACAGATTGAGAAAGAGTTTTCAGCTACCATGAATCTAATCAGCGTATAATCTCCAGAATCTGTAAGGTTCTGCAAAGTTTCAAAAAGAAAAAGAAAAAGAACCCAATTAAACAATAGGCAAAGGATAGGAACAGGGACTTCATCAAAGAAGACATGCAGGATGCTAACAGTTATATGGGGAAATGCTCATGATCACTAGCAATTACAGAAATCCAAATCAAAACTACAATGAGATACCATCTCACCCCAGTAAGGCTGGCATAAATCCAAAGCAACAAACCCTAACCAAACATTTAAAGAAACATCCACTCATGGCTCCAGAAAACTCCCAGGATAAAGAAAGAGCCAAAGGACTTCCCAGATGAAGAAGCCTTTCTGAAACTATCAGAGGGCGAGTATAAAAGAATTATACATATATATATATAATATATAGACCCCTCCCAGACATTATACAAAATGCAGCGGAGCAAAATGAAAAATTAACCAAGCTGTTTAAACTGAAGGAACACCAGCATTCTGAAATCAATAACAAAAATAACAAAATTACAGAATTAGACAACTCAATTCAAAGCCAAAAGAGCAGAGCTGAACAACTGGATACTAGACTTACTGGCTTTGAAGTTAGAGCTACTGACACCAGCGTTATCAGGAGAAATCAGAGAAAAGAAATAAGAAAAATGAAGAAGCATTAAGAAACATAAGGGACTCTGTCAAGAGGAATAATTTATAATTAATTGGAGTTCCTGAACAGGGAGGAATGGATACCTCAAAAGACAGACAGTATTGTTGTTCAGTTGCTGACAGAAAACTTCTCTGAAATTATGAAAGAAGAGAGCATAAACATCCAGGATATGTATCAAACACCAAAATAGACAGTAAAAGAAAAGCACTAAGGCATATTATGATCAAGCTTAAGAAAATGAAACAAATAGAAGCTCTTAAAAGCAGTGAGACTCAAAGCAAAGCTAACATTTAGAGGGAAGCATTGTAGGCTTTCATCTGACTTCTTGGCAGAAACGATGTTGGCACAGAGGCAGTGGGAAGACACATTCAAAGCCTTGAAGGAAAAAACTTCCAATGAAGAATTGTGCAAAGCTGTCTTTCAAGTATGAAGATGACACTAAGACATTTGCAGATAAACAGAAACTTAGAGACTTTGTAAAAATGAAACCAAAGCTACAAGAAATACTAAAAGAAGCTCTTTCCTTAGAAAAGCAAAACAATTAACTCTGTATTTAAGGAGGCAATGCAGGACACAAAATCCAGAAACGTATTCAGTTATGGAATGTGCAAAACTCAATCAAAGCTATAATACTAAAAGGAGGGATCCAGTGATCATATCATGAAAACTAAAATACCACCGCATTAAAAAGAGGGATACACTATAGTAGTCATAGTCATTTCAGACAGAAAGGAAGTTAATGAGATATGCAGAAGTTAAAATTGGGTTTAAGCTTATATTATCAAGGGGGATCGTAGAGATAGCTGCAAAGAACAATAAAGACACAACAATCAAATCAAGAAATGTAACACAGGGGTATCAACAAACACAAAACCAACAGTGGAAAGGATAAAAAAGAAGAATGACCCAGCATAGAATATTAAGAGCAACAGGCAAAACCAACACAAAAAATAAATACATCAAAACGGCAGCACTAAATACATACCTATCAGTAATTACACTGAATGTAAACAGACTGAAAGCTCCAGTAAAGAGACAAACAGTAATATTTTGGGTCAAAAAATATGACCTGTCTATATGTTTCTTACAAGAATCTCACCTTAGACTTAAAGATATGAACAAACTGAAAATTAAAGGATAGAATAATATATAACAAGCTAACATCATAAAAGAAGACAATATATGGCAATACTAACCTCAGATGAAATAGATTTTAATGTAAAATCCACCATCATGGGCAAGGATGATCTCTGTTTATTGCTGAAAGGTTCGATACACAAGTGGGACTTAACAATATTAAATATTTATGCATCCAATACTAGAGTGTCTATATACCTGGAAGAAACACTGATTACATTGAAAGGGATAGATCACTTCACAACTACAATGGGAGACTTTAACACTCCACTTTTGGTATTGGACAGATATTCTACAAAAAAGCTCAGTAAAGACATGAAAGATCCTATTATGGCAATTAACAACCTCATTGACATATGTAGAACTTTGTATCCATCAGCAGACAAATACAACTTCTTCTCCAGTGCACATGGAACATTTTCCAAAAGAGACCATGTGTTAACACATAAAGCAATTCTCAACAAAATCCATACCATTGAGTTATTGCAAAGCATCTTTTCAAATGATAAAGCCATGAAAGTCAAAATCAATAATAGAAAAAACATAGATAGAAATTGGAACTCATGGATCTGAACAGCATCTTGCTCAAAAAGACATGAGTTATAGAAGAAATCAAGGATGAAATAAAGAAATTTACAGATTCAAATTAGGATGGAACACTTCCTAACAGAACTTATAGGATACAGCCAAAGCAGTGCTCAGGGGTCAGTTTATCACCATAAATGCACACTTTTGGAAGGAAGAAAGGACCCAAACCAAAGAATTAACCCTATAGCTTGAACAAGTAGAAAGAGAACAGAGGAACCCCTCAGGCAGCAGAAGAGAACAGATCGTAAAGATTAGAGCAGAACTAAGTGAATTAGAGAATAGAAGAACAGTTGAAAAAATTGATATGACCAAAAGCTGATTTTTTAAAAAGTCAACAAAATTGACAAACCATTGGCTAAACTTACTAAGGAAAAACAAGAAAGGAAACAAACAACCTGAATAAGAAATGAGATGGGAGATGTCACAACAGATCCAACAGACATCAAAAGTATCATAACAGAATGCTATGACAGACTATACTCTAACAATTCAAAAACCTAGAGAAAATGGACAAATTCCTAGATTCATATCACCTACCAAAAGTATCCCAAGGAGAAGTAGAATAACTAAATGAACCCATCACAAATGAAGAGATTGAAAATGTTATCAAAAGACTACCAACCAAAAAAAAAGCCCTGGTCTGGATGGCTTCGTCACAGAATTCTACCAAGCTTTTAGAGAAGAGTGAACTCCAATACTACTGAGACTATTTCACAGATCAGATCAGAAAGGGAAGAAATACTCTCAATTTCATTCTAATCACTCAAAAACCTAGATGCAAAAATCTTCAACAAAATATTTGCCAATAGAATTCAAAAACATATCAGAAAAATAATTCATCATGACAAAGTTGGATTCATACCTGGGATGCAAGACTGGTTCAACATCAGAAAAACAACTAATGT
Organism: Heterohyrax brucei; assembly: GCA_028571685.1. Classification (NCBI taxonomy): domain Eukaryota; kingdom Metazoa; phylum Chordata; class Mammalia; order Hyracoidea; family Procaviidae; genus Heterohyrax; species Heterohyrax brucei. Next base: position 10,187,216 of record CM053165.1, on the reverse strand, counting down.
GATCAACCACATAACTAGTACAAAGGATAAGAATCACTTGATTTTGTCAATTGATGCAGAAGAGGCATTTGACAAAGTCCAACACCCATTCATGGTGAAAACTCTCAGAAAAATAGGAATAAGTGGCAAATTCCTCAATGCAATAAGGGCCATCTATACAAAGCCAACTGTCTACATCATCCTGAATGGAGAGAGACTGAAAGAATTCCCCTTGAGAACAGGAATTAGACAAGGATGCTCACTCTCACCTCTCCTATTCAACATTGTACTAGAAGTTCCAGCCAGAGCAATTACACAAGACCAAGAAAGAAAGGGTATCTGCACTGGCAAAGAAGAAGTAAAAATCTCCCTATTTGCAGATGATATGAATGTATATGTAAAGGATCCTAAAGAATTCATAAGTAAACTCAGACTAATAGAAGAGTTCATCAAAGTATCAGGATACAAGATAAACATAAGTAAATCAGTAGGATTCTTTTATACTAACAAAGAGGTCATTCAAGAAGAAATCACCAAATCAATACCATTTTCTAGAGCCCTCAAGAAGATAAAGTACCTAGGAATAATTCTAACTAGAGAAATAAGAGACCTTTACAAAGAGAGCTACAAGACTCTACTACAAGAAACTAAGAGAGACTTACATAAATGGAGAAACCTACCCTGGTCATGGATAGAAAGACTTAACATTGTGAAAATGATTATTTTACCCAAAGTGACCTAAATAAACAATACAATCCCAGTACAAATTCCAGTAGCATTTTTTAATGAGATGGAGAAACAAATCACGAATTTGTTTGGAAAGGGAAGAAAACCTGGGTAAATAAAGCACTGCTTAAGAAGAAGAACACAGTGGGAGACCTCTCACTACCCAGCTTTAGAACCTATTATGCTGTCACAGTTGTCAAAGCAGCCTGGTACTTGTACAAAAAGAGACATATAGACTGACTGAACAGAGTAGAGACCCTAGAGATGCTACCATCCTCTATGAACAGTTGATATTTGACAAAGGCCCTAAGATTGTAAACTGGGTTAAAAACAATCTCTGACAAAGGCCCTAAGATTGTAAACTGGGTTAAAAACAATCTCTTCAACAAATGGTGCTGGCAAAATTGGATATCCATATGCAAAAAAATTGAAACAAGACCCATATTTTACTCCTTATACAAAAACCAACTCAAATTGAATAAGAGACCTTAGTATCAAACCTAAAACAGTAAGGATCGTCCAAGAAAAAATAGGACCAACAATGGAAGCTTTAATACACAACTTAGGCAGACTTCAAAATCTAACAAAGCATGATCAACAGAAATAAAAATAGATATATGGGAACTACTAAGAATCAAACACCTTTGGTCATCCAAAGCCTTCATCAAAATAATTAAAAGACCACCTACAGAATGAAAAAAAATATTTGACAACTATATGCCAGATCGACTTCTGATCTCCATAATCTACAAGGCACCACAAAATATCCTGAAGAAAAGGATAAATAACCCAATTAAGCATTGAGCAAAGGAGATAGACAGATAATTCACTAAAGAGTATATCCAGGCAGCTAAAAGACACATGCAGAAATGCTCACAGTCAGTAGCTATCGGAGACATCCAAATCAAAACTATGATGAGATACTATCTCATCCCAATAAAGTTGGCCGTGACCTGAAAAACACAAAACAGTAAATGCTGGAGAGGCTGTGGATAGATGAGAACTCTCCTACGCTACTGGTGGGATTGCAAAATAGTACAGCTTCTTTGGAAAGCAATCTGACACCTCCTTAAAAACCTGGAAATAAATACACAACTTGATCCACTAATCTCACTGCTTGGAATATTTCCTACAGAATCAAAGGTAGTCACATGAATAGATGCATGCACATGAATGTTTATTGCAGCATAGTCCACAATGGACAAGAGATGGAATCAACCCAGATGCCCAACAACAGATGAACGGACAAACAAACTGTAGTAAATATATTCAGTGGAATCCTACACAATGATAAAGAACCATGATGATTTTAGGAAGTATCTCATAACCTGGTTTCAATAGGAAGACACTATATTGAGTGAAATCAGTCAGTGGCACAAGGACAAACATTGTATGAGCCTCTACTGTAAGGACTTAAAAACAGACTCATGTTCATAAGAAAAGACTCTTTCAGAGTTGCAGTAGAGGGATGTGAAGGAGGGAGAAGGTTAGTTATAGATTAGATAGTTGATAGAAACTTGTTTGGGTGAAATCAGTGGTAGCACACATTAGAAAGAAGGTGCATTTAACTGGACTTTAACATAACCTGAAAACTCATCCGATCTTAATCCAATATTGCAAGGATAGAGTAGGCAGAGATAGGGGTCCAGGGACCATGCTGTCAGGGTACATTGAGGCCAAATGGTGTAACTAGCCTATTGCTAAGAGAGTCTCCTGCACCCCCTCCGATTGAATGTCATCTGGGTTCTTCAAAGCTAGCAAGCTGCCGTCTGAGGTATACCAAATGGTCCCAGCTGGAAGTTGATCACCAAGAACAACAATGACATGAAGGAAAAAGAGCCCAGAAGACAGAAAGACACACATGAATGAGTGACTGTATCAACATGTGACCAGAAGAACCAAATGGTGTTCAGCCACCACCAATGACAGCCATGATGTGGTTCACAGTGTTCAGTCCCAGTTGTAATGTGAGAAAAAAATGGGTGCACACTAAGAACTCCACTAAAAGATTGCAACTGATGGTCCAGTGGCCAGTGGATTCATCTGTGAGTGTGGCCCCTAGATCTGAGGCTGCCCCTGAGCATAGATCATTACTAAGGTCAACTCTTCAGGTGGCAATGGATTCGACTCAGGGACACAGAGAGATCATATCATGTGTGCACTTTATGGTTCTATGCATTTACAGGATGTCATCCTACTGGCCTCTTACTAGAAGTGAGTAGAAAGGGTAGAAAGGAGGAGACAGGAGATTAAGAGGATATGACATGTATGGAACAAGAAGGAGGAGTGTGATGTCACTGGGCAGGGAGAGCAGAAAGCTGCAGATAGGCAAGCAAGCAGATTCAAATTGTATTTTAAACTTTCACTCAATCACAATAAAAAAAAAAAGTAAAAGCTAGTAATAAGCCATCTAAGAAACATCACCAGGTCTCAGCTGACCTGGAGCAAGGGAAAAAGAAGATCAAAGACATGAGGAAAATATGAGCCCAAGAGACAGAAAGGGCCACAGAAACCACAGACTACTTCAGCATGAGACCAGAAGAACTAGATGGTACCTGTCTACTGCCAATGCCTGTCCTGACAGTCCCTTATGGAGTAAAATAAACATGCGGTGCTGAACTCAAACTCCAGTAGAAAGACTGGAAGGTCCCCAGAAGACATGGCCCCCAGACTCTGTTAGCCCAGATCTGAAACCGTTTCTGAAGCCAACTCTTGAGACAATGAGTGGACTGCAGTGTAAGACATAAAAAGTTACTTGTGAAGAGTGTACTTCTCGGCTTAAGTAGACACATGAGACTAAATGAGCAACTCTTGTCCAAAGGCAAGATGAGAAGGCATGGGAGGACACGAGCTGGTTGAATGGACAGGGAAGATACAGAGTAGGGAGGAAAAGCTGCTGTTACAGTGTGGGGTGAGCAACTAAGGTCACATACAGTGTGTGTGTAATTTTTTATATGACCAATTGACTTGAATTTATACAAGTGATATCTTTGCTTTTGAACACTTCAGAGAGGTCTTTTGCAGCAGATTTCCACAAGCCAAAGCATTGTCTGATTTTCTGAGTGCTAATTCCAAAGGAGTTGGAAATCCTTTACAACTTCAACCTGTTCTGTTTAACACAATGTTGCTTATTGGTCCAGTTGTGAGGATTTTTGTTTTCTTTATGTTGAGGTATAGACCATATTATAGTCTCTGATCTTCATCTGTGAGTACTCCAAGTACTCTTTGCTTTCAGCACAAAAGGTTGTGTCATCTGCATGTTGTAGGTTGTGAATGAGTTTCCTCCAGTACTGATGTTGTGTTCTACATATAGTCCAGATTCACAGATTATTTACTCAGCATACAGACTGAATAAGTATGGTAAAAGGACACACCCCTAATGCACACCTTTCTTGACTCTAAAGCATGCATTTTCCCTTTGTTCTGTTTGAACAACTGCCTCTTGGTCTAAATACATGTTCCTCAGAGCATAATTAAATGTTCTGGAATTCTCATTTTTGACAAATTCTCCATAATTAGTTATGATCCACACAGTAAAATGCCTTTGAATAGTCAATATAACACATGTAAACATCTTTCTGATAGTCTCTGCTTTCGGTCATGATCTGTCCAACACCAGGAGTGTTCCACTACCTCTTTTCAACTCATCTTGAATTTCTATCAGTTCCTTGTTGATGTACTGCTGCAATCATTTTTGATGACTTTCAATTTTCTTAGATGCATACTGTGTACACTCCATATTTCAGTTATTAATGGATATTTTCAGCTGTTCCTCTTGTTTTCAGTCATGCCACCTGAACAAATAAAAGTCCTGAAAGCATGTAATTGAGACTGACTCTACTTTGAGGAGATTTTTCCTCAGTTACCTTTGGAGAGCCTCCCAACCTGACAGGCTCATCTTCTGGCAGTGTGTCAGACAGCGTTCTGTTGGCTAGTCATGTAGTTTTCACTGGCCAGTTTTTCAGATGTAGACTGCCAACTCCTTCCTCCTAGTCTGTCCAGTCTCGAACCTCAGCTGAAACTTGTCCACAAAGGGTTACTGTTGGTGTTTGAAATATTGGTTGCAAAGCTTTCAGCATCACAACATGAATCCTCCACAGTACAGCAAACTGACAGACATGTGGTAGCCATAAAGATTACAGCCTATAAAATGCTACTGTGTAGTTCAACTCTGTCAGTATACACGGAGTCACTGTGAGTCAGAATTGGCTCTACAACACCTAAGAATGATAGCTACAATTGAAGGAGGAGCAGTGGTGACTGAGTGTTAGAATTATCTTCTTCCATCTGGGAAACTTGGGTTCAATTCCTGTCCAATGTACCTTATGCAGAGATACCTGCCAGCAGAGGCTTGCATATCACTGTAACACTGAAAAACTGTCTGAGGAACTTTCAGACTAAGACACAGTAAGAAGAAAAGCCTAATGTTCTACTTCCAACATTAGCCAGTGAAAGCCCTGCAGATCACAGAAGTTCAAGTCCATTGAGCATAGGGGTGCCGTGAGTCAGGGGGATGACAGTTGACAACAATAATTGAGAGATGGTCTATGTGTCTTGATATGCTACTGCCTTGTGGGCTGACTCCTACTGTGAAGGGACATATTAAGGGATGAGAAACTCAGTCAGCTTGGAGTCAGTTTCCTACTGTGGTCAGCAACAGTGCCTGCACTGGTCTTTGAGTCAGATCTTGTCATGGATTGACTTGTGTCTCCACAAAAATGTGTGTATCAGTTTGGCTGGGCCATGATTCCCATAATTGTGTGATTATCCACCATGTATGATTGGCACTGGTGAAATTTCCTATGTGTTGTGAATTCTATAACTGTAATTTAATAAGAAGGATTAATGGTAGTTACGTTGAAGAGGTCTACAATATTAGATAGTATCTTGAATCAATCTCTTTGAGATGTGGAAGAAAAATGAGAGCAGAGAGACATGGGAATGTCATACCACCAAGAAAGAAGCACAGGGAGTAGAGTGTATCCTTTGGACCTGGGGTTCCTGCACAGAGATCCTCCTTGATCAAAGGAAGAGTGATACATCACAAGGACTTTCTTCCAGAGCCAACACAGAGAGAGAGCTTTCCCCAGAGACAGGCTATTTGACTGTGAGGAAATAAACTTCTCTTTGTTAAAACCATTCACTTACGGTATTTATGGTATAGCCAGTATTAGACTACTAAAACATACCCTTTGCTGGTGGATGAAATGTGAGGGTTACAGATTCCTAATCTCCAGTACAGTTGGACTGAATCCCATTGTCAAAAGAGATGGAGTCTGCCAATGTCACTTGGAGAATAACTGATGTGCAGCCCTAATTGTGTAAAAGAAGCCTGGAATACTACCAAAGGCATTCTGGTGATTTTGAGAATGGTACGAGACAGCTCTGCCAGGAACTGTGGATTTCAGGTACTGGACATCTAATAAACTCCCCAAATGGCAAAGTAGGGACAAATGATGTCACTCCTCTGCAAAAGCCACAGTGTCTTTACTAAGTTGCTGATTACATTTATAATTTTTAAACAGTGTTTTATTGTGTTTTTGCTGAAGGTTTACACAGCAGTTTAGATTTCCATACATCAATTTCAATCCAAGTTGTTCAGTGACAGTCATTACTTTCATCATAATGTGTAAACATTCTCAATATTCTAGTTGTTCCTTTTCCATTAATCTAGTTTCCCTGCCATCTTATATCTTCATCCTTGTTTTAAAGTAATTGATCATTTGAGTGTATTTATAACATGTAAATCTCTCACTGTTTGCTGGAGGTTCTGGTAACAAGATTCAGACCTTAGAATTAAAGTTTGCCAGAGCTAGGCCTAACTTCCACTTCTGCAAAAATAAGGCCTCAGCGAGGAAGTGGCATTGTTAGAATAACACAACTGAAGAGTGATGACTGGAATGTGGTCTGTTAACTTCCTGAATATCAGTGATTTTTTTCTATAGAAAAGAGAGAGTCTACCATGAAGAACTCTGTAAATTCTCTGTCTATATAGATGGTTTTATATATATATATATATATGTATATATATACAACCATAAAGTACACACACTACCTTCATCACTCTGTGTCCCTTAGTCCAACCCAATCTTTGTCTGAAGTGTTGGTCTCAGTACTGGTTTCAGCTCTGGGCTAGCAGCAAGTCCAGGGGCTATGTTCTCAGGGGACCCTCCAGGTTGTTGGACTATCAAGTCTGGTCTTTTAATAGAGTTCTAGATCTGTACATCCCTTTTTGTCATCCTGTATCAGGGACTCTACATTGTGTTCCCTTTTTGGTGGTAGCTGGGCACCATCTAGTTCTTTTGGTCTCATTCTGATGTAGTCTCCCCATCCCCCTTCTGTCTCCTGGGCTTATATTTTCCTCATGTCTTTGACATTATTGGTTTTCATCTGCTCCAGGTAGTTTGGGACCAGTTGATGTTCTTTAGATGGCAGCTTGTTGTCTTTGAAGACCCCAGGTGCCAATCTCTTTAGAGAAGGACTATTTCTGTCAGTTGACCTCCATGTCCCCTGAAACCATGGTCCCCAGACTCCTGTCCTTGCTACTTTGTCCTTTAAAATGTTGAGTCGTATTTAGAAAAACGTTTAGATTATGGTGTAGTCCAGTTATGCTTATAAGAAGGTAAATCAGGAGCTTCAGAAGCCCTTGGTGAGGAGAAGTCCCTGCAATGAGCCAGAGCATTTAGAGCTCTTCTACTCAGTGTTCTAGCTTTCACTTTGTTTGCTTCAAGAATGAATTACTGCTTCTCATATTATAAATTCTCAGGAAAAGGCTTCTTGGCATTACTTTCTTCTTTAATTGTAAAAATAAATGAAAACATTTGCCAATTCAATATTTTTCGGGTATACAATTTAGTATTATCAGTAACATTAATCATATTGTACAGTCATCACTCATAATCACTATCAAATCTCCCAACACTGTAAACAGGAACTCACAGCTTTCTGTTCAATGAATCCCTCTCCCACCTACCTCCCTTTCAACTCTGGTAACCACTAATAAGCCTTGTCTCTGTACATTTTCCTGTTCTTGATATTTCAGATTAGGGAGATAATCCAATCTTTGTCATTTTGTGGCTGAGTTATTTTGCTCAACACCCTGTTTTCACTCATGTCTTGGCATCTATCAGGACTTCATTTCTGTCTCTGACTAAGTAGTATTCAACTGTATGGATGGGCCACATTTTGTTTATTCACTCTTCTGTTGGTGGGCCTATGGGTTGCTTCCACTAGTGTTAACCTTTTCAAGCTGTTGTACAAAGTCTCCTCTTACATTTCAAAGTGGCATTAAGAACGACTTATTTGCAGGGTGATGTCTTAGTCTAGATTATCTAGAGGAACAAGACCAGTGAAATGTGTATATAAATATATAGAGAGAGATATTCTTCGAGGAAATGGCTCATACAAATGTGGGGACTGGCAAGTCCCAAATCCATGGGTCGGGTGGCAGGCTAAGACCTCTGCTGGCTGACAGGGTTGCAGAGATTCGTAACTCCACAGTCTGTGGGACAGGCAGTAGTCTGGAGATTTCTGCAGACTTGTGTCCCAAGAACCAGATGCCAGGTGATGAAAAGAATGCAGGGTTGAGAAAGAGAGAGTGAGCGAGTGAACTTTGCTGGAACATCTATTTATATATGGGAGGCAGGCCCATCCACATGTAAACTCTTCTTTCAACTGACTGGCTGCTTACACCAGATCACAAAACGGTGGATGACTACAGCATAAAGGAACACCTACCATTCCAAGAGCCATAACTGAGCCAGGTTGACACCTAATGTTAACCATCATACCCGTTGCCATAGAGTTGATTCTATCTAGTGGACTCAAATTGATTGAATCTTACTGCTCTTGACAATTTTCATTTTCTGAACAGGATTCCTTTCTCATCATTGAGGATGTATTGCTGAGCTAACAAGAAACAGTCAAGAAATAGCACCTCTTTGGGGTCAACAAAATTTGCTGTTGAACTATGCAAGTACAGAGACTTAAAAGAACCAAATTCTAACAGAAATTCAAAGCAGAAGAAAATCGTGGATTCAATTGTGTCCCCCCAAAAATTTGTGTAGAAATTTGGCTGGGCCGTGATTCCCAGTTTTTTGTGATTGTCATCCATTTTATGGTTTTCCAATGCTGCAAATTCTAATCTTTGCCTGCAGCTAATAGGTCCATTGGACTACATTAAAAAGGATTAGGGTGTGACTGTGACACCTTTCTTAAGGTCGCCTCCCTGCTCCACTGTAAAGGGAGTTTCCCTGGGGTATGGCTTATACCACCTTTTATCCTACAAGAAATAAAACAAAAGGGAAGCAAGCAAAGGCTTGGGGACCTAATACCACCAAGAAAGCAGCACCAAGAGCAGAGTGCAGAGAGCAGACTGTGTAACAACAAACTTTTCTTTGTTAAAGCCATCCACTTGAGGTATTTCTGTTAGAGCAGTACCAGATGACTAAGAGACGGAGAGAACTGATAATGCACACAAAATCACCAAGCATATGGGATTCTACTTGAAGCAAAGATTCAATCTTTATACTAAACGAGGAGGGGACAGACATCTCTTCATATAATTCTTTCTTCTTTGCTCCAACACAGTAGAGATGCTCCTTAATAACTGCTTGAAAACTTCCTAGTTACAGAGGTGAAGAGGGGAAGACAGCAGCCAGAAATCTCGTATCTCACCTTGTTGGAGAATTACCCGCTACTCATTTTTAAGATTTCCCTTAGGACATGGATGGAGTTCCTGGGTGGCACAAATAGTTAAGGACTTGACTACTAGCTGAAAGACTGGCAGTTTGAGTTCACTTAGAGTCATCTCAGAAGAAAGGTCTGTTGATCTCTCACTGAAAGATCGCTGCCTTGAAAACTCTGTAGAGTGCAGTTCTCTGTACACATGTGGTTACTATGAGTCAGAGTCAGCTTGAGGGAAACTGGTTTGTTTTCTAATAAAAATGGGGAAGAGCTCAATGACAGTAATTCAATAAGAATGTTCTCCATCTTCAGGGTGGGGCATGACTGATCCAAATACTTTCACTTTCCTCACGGTGGATCTTCCTGTGAAGTAAATTCCACTCAACTCATTGGTAGAAAATAGGACTATGGATGATCAGAAGATAAGGCAGGAAAGATGGGCCTCATTAAGTAGATGGTCTCTTCCTGATCCAAAATTTAGTCTGTTTATTAATATCAATTCTGCTGAAATCTTAATATTTAGAAGGATGGAAATGTGGCAACGAACAGACAGGTGAGTAGCTTGAATTGGGTCATTAAAGGGAACATCACAGACCTTCAGGTGATCATTGTGGTTGAACTGATTAGTCATTTAGACACCGTATATTTATTGAACAATTGAGCTAGACTCCCAGCATGGTTGGTTCACTCAAAGATTTTAGTCTTGTGGAGTGGCAGATAAGAGACAAATGTCACACCAGAAAATCAATTCACTGTGATAAGTACTACAAAAGGAAAATGCTGTGGTTCTAGGAGGGCAAACACTCCTGAGCCTTCCACCTGTATGGATAGGCCTCCTGCCTTTGCGCATTGTAGTTGCCTTTCCAAATGACTTGAAAACAGGATCAAAGCTTTGAGTCAGCAAGGTATTTCGATTTTGCAGAGTGAGTTCATGATGTGCAAATACCCCGCAGGAGGATTATTTTAAGCCCATAGTAGCAGTCAGTGAGATATGCAGGTGGTGCAAATAGTTTACACCTGACAACTAACCTAAAGGTTGGCAGTTAAAGGTTACCCAGCAGCACCGTGGAAGACAAACCTGATGATCTGTTTCTGTAAAGATTACAGCCAAGAAAACCCTGTGGAGCAGTTTGTAACACAGACCATGAGTTGGAATCAGCTCAACAGCACTGGTCTAGCAGTTATTACTTGTAGAAATAGAGGGCAGTAGTGGTAAAGTGGTAGAATTTTTACCTTCCTTGTGGATGACCTGAGTTTGATTTTCAGCCAGTGCACCTCTTGTCAGTAGAAGCTTGCATGTTATTGTGATACTGAACAGGTTTCAGCAAAGCTGCCAGACTAAGATGATCTAGGAAGAAAGAGCTGGAGATCTACTTCTGAAAATCAGCCAGCGGAAACACTGTGGGTCTGGTTCCAGTGTGCATGTGGTCGCCGTGAGTCAGTGGCCTACTCACTAGCAACTAACAACACTGAAGGGATGAAGAGTCAGTTAACCCACTGCCACTGACTGGATTCCAACTATAGACATAGTATAACTGCCACATAGACTTTCCAGCGAGCACCTGGCAGATTCAGGCTACCAACCTTCTGGTAGCACTTAACCACTATGGCACCAGAGTTCTCGAGGAGTCAGCTGGCCAAGGTTAAGTCTTCACAGGTGGAAGCCCCGGTCTCTTTTCAGGAGTCATAGATCGAACTGTGTCCTCCAGGTAGCAATTTGGCTAGGTCATGATTCCTAGTATTGTATGATGTTTCTGTGTGTTGCAAATCATTCCTCTATGATGCTAATGAGAGAGCAATGTTTGGGGGGGGCAGGACCCAGTGTGCAAGATTGTCTTGTGCTTGAGGCAATCTCTTGGGATATAAGGAAAGGGAAGCAAGCAGAGAACTGGGGACCTCATACCACCAAGAAGCAGTGCTGGGAGCAGAGATCATCCTTTGGAAAGGACCCAGGGTCCCTGTGTCTCAGAAGCTCCCAGTCCAGGGGAAGACTGATGGCAAGGTCCTTCCTCTAGAGCCAACAAAGAAAGACTTTTGGAGCTGATACCCTGAATTTGAAGTTGTAGCCTACCGTACTGTGAAAAAATCCATTTTTCTTCTTAAAGCTACCCTTTTGTGGTATTTCTGTTACAGCAGCACTAGATGACTATGACACCAGAGCACAGGATACTCTGGTTAAATCTACCTGAGATTAAACCAAAATGGAAAGAATAAGACACGCTGCAAAGAGGCTCATATTTTGTGTGAAAAGCGACAAAAGCCCAATGCTCTGTGGTACTGAGAGGACTTCTTGAAGGAGATAAAGTGAACAATAGGTGTAATTAGGACAGAAAGAGCTGAGGAAACAAATGATGAACATAGGACTTCCAGAAGGTGATGATTCCAGAAGCTTGTTTCCAAGTGATTATTGAAAATAAGAACCCAGAGGTAGTCACCACTGCTCTGAATTAATGTGACCACGTTTCAGGGGAAATTTATGGGGCTGTACAGGTCTCTGGACCATTCCTTACTTTTCTACTCCACTCTCTGCAACCTTCAGATATTCTTTATGAGCAGAGTAATAGATGGTTTATAGCTTGAGAAACATCATTTATAGCTTGGTACTGTCATATTTGGTGCCACTTTGTAGAAACTAGTGGCACTTATCAGAGACCATAGTATATTGTAATTTTGTTTTCATGTCTCATAACCACCACCACCACTACCATCAGTTGCTGTTGCATTGATTACAACTCATGGCAATCCCATGTGTTGGAACAGAACTGCAGTTTATAGAATTCACAAAGCTGTGATCTTTTAGAAGCAGACCACCAGGCCTTTCCTACAAGATGCCTCTGAGTGGGTTTGAACAGTGAATCTTTCAGTTAGTAGCCTAGCACTTAACTGTTTGTGCCACCCAAAGACTCCTTGATAATGCAGAAAGGGGTATGTAAATTCCCAAAGGCAAAGCCCCTACTGTTCCTGCTTCTCTGAAGCCTAGCATAACCCATTGCCATTGAGTCAATTCTTAGTCATATAGCATAGTGGTTTACAAATGTTACCATGTAATGGAATTGTACTATGTAATGGAATTGGCATGGCCCCTAAAAAAGAAAACAGAGACACAAGCAGGTATGCCCCTCATCCCCACAATTTGTTCCTTCATGAAAGATGACTCCATTTCTTATTATATCCAAGTCCATAAGTGAACGCATTCCCCACTTTCTTCCCCCTCCTGAGTCCCTCTCCCACCAGCTAAACTAGTATTGCATAGATTAATACTGAATTTCCTGCCATTCTGTGGATAACTTTCTCTTCCTAGCCTCTGGCAGCAGGGGAATTCTCTCTTACATGATGCTGTAAAACACAGAGTCCTATGTTTCAGCTTACCACCCAAAGGGACTCTTGCAAATGGGTGTATTTCCACAGTCCTACACAATAAGGCTAATTGCATGGGTTTGCAGTATAAGCAGAGGTCATTTGATTACTAACTGTTTTGTACCGTGAAAGTGCACATTAATTATTTAAGAGATGGACTTATAATTATTGTAAGCCTTAAGTAATTACCTATAGTTTCATCAAGGGTTAGAAAAACTGATAGTCTAGCAAATTCAGGTTTTAGTCATTAGTAAGATCATAATTGCATTTAAATTGAAAAATGAAAATTATGCAATTTATCTTCCTAATAATGCATAAACATTACAGTGATTGTAGGTTTTAATGGACTATAAAAACTAAAACAGCAATGGACAGTCAGGGGTAATTCCAGCCCCCTTGCTATTATTTTATGTTTTAACTACTTCTACATGCTATTGCTCTATCCAGTCCTCCATGGGTTAGCATGGGCTGCAGTTTTTATTTCAGCATGAAAGTAATGAGGTCTTTGAAACACAAGAGTAAAGTGAGACCAAAGTACAGGCAGGGATAAACCTTAAGCTGACTTCAATTTGTGGTGTCCCCGTGAGTATCAGAGTAGAACTGTGCTCCAGTAGGATTTTCAATGGCTGATTTTTCAGAAGCAGATTGCCAGGCCTTTTTTCCAGAACACCTCTGGGTGGACTTGAACTTCCAGATTACCAGAACTTCGATTACCAGAAGAATATGTTAACTCATTGCATCCCTGGGAGACAAATCTTAAATAACGGTAGAGTGTTTGCACCACAGTGAAGGAAAGAAAAGAAAGAACATCGTACAGGCACTGTCAATTTCAGAACCCTTTCATCCTCAAAATTCTATCTGAATAGATTACCTGCCCTATTTTACATATGAGAAAACTAAGACTCACAGAGGGGATAGGACATGCTTACAGTTTTATTGGTGGGACCCAAACCTGGCCTTCTGATGTAGCTGGAAGTCTTCTCTTCCATGCTGTCCTCAACACCATGGACCCCACTCAGCAGTGGCGCATTAGGAATTACACGGGTTGGGTTTGTCCAGCAAACACAACTAGGCTGTACTGAAGCATGAAATTATGGCATTTTCACAGAAGACTGTCATACTGAAGGGTCCATTCTTTCCTTCTCTGGTTGGCCAATGAGCCTTCAAATTGAAGGTCAACTACCCCATTGGGCACCCTATGCTTTGTTCCCATATAGGCCTGGTAAAAGTCTCTATAGTATCTTAGATTTGTAAACAAGCTATAACAAAATGCAAGGTCTTGCAACAGGTGTAGGGACCTGAAGAAGAGTGTCTAGATTCATAGATCTTTGGCACATACAAAAAGCTAAGAAATTGTTTACTAATTGAATCAGTCAATTCACCAATCATGTATTACTTGTCCACTGCATTCATTAGCTTGTCCTAGGTACAGTGAACATTATGATAAGAAATAATAGTAGAATTGCTAAAGGAGTTTCATGAGCTCAGCATGAAAGACCAGACCACAGATAAAAGACTGTCCAAGCATATTCATTTACATTCCAAAACTACATCTCTGTTATATTTGATGAGCTAAGTGATACATTTTTCTTCCTTTGGAATACTGCAAGAGGTATTCAGACACCTATCTGCTTTGCTTAATCAGTCTTACCTAGATGAAAGAAGATAAATATTTTCTGTTGTCATTGTCTAATTATGGGATGATGCCAACAATAAATACTGACTGAAAACCTAGTCTGTGCCAACCTCCATACTGTGACCTAGGCCATCAAAAAGTTCGTACTCTAGACTGTGCCCCAGTCAAGTAGGCAGATATGTGCAGTACAAATGTACAACAAGACAGTTTGGGTAAATAATGGTAAGAGCAAAGGGTGTGCTGGACAGGGGGAGAAGAGGGTGAAAATAATTCCAATGGTGGAGGCAGAGATTTAGGTTCTAAGAGGTACCTGGGAAGACAGGAATGCTTTCAATGGCCAAAGAAAAAGGGTTAGAATGGACTATTTCAAGAATAAGTAGAAATATGAGTAAAAGCATAGGTTATGATTTAATTTATATTGATCTTTCAGTTTGCAGACTCTTAATGATCTTACTCTAGGCACGAGTACCGTTTGAGTGGCCTTCTATCAACATCATTCCATGAGCTCATTAAAAAAAAAATGATGCCAGCTACTCTTAAGTCAGTTCTAACATATGGTGACCTCACGTGTGTCAGAACAAATCTGTGTTCCATAGGCTTTTTAATAACTGATCATTCAGAAGCAAACAGTCTGGTCTTTTTTCTGAAACACCTCTTGGTGGATTTGAACCATCAGTCTTTTAGTTAAGTTGCATGTGCTTAACTGCACCACCCGGGGACTTCAATCATGATCTCACTGTGGAAATGGTGAGGGTGTAACTGTTTTGAGCAGGAGTTAAAAAGAGGAGCTATATATCTGGTGGCCTTGCTGTGAATAAAACAACCATACTAGGGTCCTGAGGTTCATGCTGACAATCGGAGTTTCAAACCACTTCTTCCTGATTCAGTCATGGTTTCAGTCAGTGAAATTGGAACATGAATTTTTAAAATTTGCGTGAGCCAGAATAATAAATAGAATGGAAAAAAAATTATACATTGAAGCCCTGCTAGAAACTTGATCTATCTCTCAGAAAACAAGGGCAGTCTATGCATTACCTAGTGACCAAACCTCTTGTTTGTGGAATATGAACAGAGTGGGAAACAGCAGTACGTGGCTCAAATACGGCAGCCAATCATGATGCTTTGTCCTTCCAATAATCTCATCTCTCACATCAGGTTCCTGAAAGGGTCACTTTGTCTGTTCCAAGACTCTCACTCCAGAGCTTCGGCCTGTAGACTTTTCTACTCCCGACATCATTATGGTTTACTGAGCTTTTAAAAATTGAGGTCTGTTCTAATTTTGCTGTGGCAGTCATAACTGAACCAGTTTGAAGTTTTTTGGAATCTTGTGACAGTGCAATGTTGTCAGTTGGAATTTACTTCATTAGGAAACTTAACTCTTTCTAGAGTTTTACTCCTAAGTCTTGGTAGGATCAACTACAAATAGAACTTAAGAAGAAGCTAAATGATATTTCTTCTAACACGAAGGCACATTGGTGGATTTTATGGTGAATGACAAATTGATCATCACACACTCTTGTTCTAGAAAATTTTACAATTAGTGTAGGAAGGGGTAACATCTGACAAATCCATAGAACGCTCCAATGTAAGGAAGACTATAACTGTATTAAAGAAGCAGTGAGTACAATAGAAAAGAAGAAAGTAAGTGTTTTGACAGAAGATATTGGCTGCCATTTTTCATTAAGATTTAAACTAGGTCTTAAAAGAAAGACAGCATTTATGACTAGAAATGAGAGAGTAAATTCTTGGTATAGGAAACAACATTGACAAAGGCAGGAAAATGGGTGGAAAATTCACATCATATATGTTAATTGGAACTATTTTGGTAGTTAAGTTACATAGAAACCAACTTTCTATAGATGAGAAAAAATGAAATTAATAGCTAATTAATTAATAGCTAAATTAGTAGCAAAGAAAATTATTAGCATAGTGAAAAGACAATCTACACAATTGGATAAAATTTTTGCAACCCATTCATTTAATAAGATCTTGTACCCCACTACTAATCAAAAGGCTGTTGGTTCAAGGCTAAAGATCTACTTCTGGAAAAATAGCCACTTAAAAACATATGGAACATGGTTTCACACTGAAGTATGTGGATTCACCATAAGTTGGAACTGATTTTGTGGCAGCTTTTTTTGTTCATTCATTTTATACAGGATATATAAAGAATTCTTAAAACTCAACAGTAAAAAGGCAAATGGTGCACAGAAAAAATGGATAAAAAGATTAAATAGACATTTCACCAAAGAAAATATATGAATGGTATCCAGGTGTGGACCTGTACCTTTAATTTGCTTCTGAAATTGGAGGGTACTGAGAGACCAGAGAAGGACATGAGGAACTCCAGCATGGTGATAAAGAAGTCTTTATTAGGGAGATTTACATACCAAGGCAGTGGTCCCCAATGGCAAGAGAACCAAAGTAGATCACTGCACCCAGCAGTTGGAGGAGGGCAGTGGGTAGGGAATGGGAGAATGAGTGTGGGGGACAGAGATTTTGTAGTGGTCAAGGACAAAAACGGGTCCACTTCAGAAGGTTATATAAAACTCCTTCAGCAAGGTCATGTAACAGAGGCTGGGAAAACAGCAGTGAAGTAACAGAAACAGCAGGGTGCTAATAGTGAGCATGTGGGCAACCACGATCAGCTTCCCAAAGCCTGTTCTCCCGTTCAGTTCACTCCTGGAGGCTGGCCCTTACAATGTGATACATTCTCCCTCTTCTGTAAGGTCCCTGAGTGACCTACGAGGTGGTGTCATTACAGTGACAGACAATGTTGCTGTAATTGGAGGTACAGACCACACTAGCACCAGGGCCCACACAGCTCTGTAGGGATATGTTCCCACATTACCTTGGAACTGGCTGGAGAGATTTTTGTATCTGCTGCAGATTCCTGGATAGCTTTCATCTTATGAGTAATGACCAGCTATGTACAAGTGGGACCACTCTGTACTGTCCGACTCTTCCTTCACTATCACTACCGTATCTGATGTACTAATGGGTCCTCTCTCCTATGAATTCCATGTTTTCACTTTCCAGTTACCTCTTATCAGCGTTGCCCTAAATCTTGCTTTGGCATTTTTATTCCCCACCTCCCCAAGCTTTACAAACCTGCAGGTGAAAGTCTGTAATTACTCACCCCACTCTTAGATACATCTATTTAACACACCAGTTGTTGCCACATTGGATAGGCACACAGTTCTTTAAAAACTGCCCCTCTTCCTACAGGGCTCTTATGCGGCTTCATCAGCTAGCTGGGCTTTGATGGCCAGCCAAATTGCCTGTAGCACCTGCCATCCTACAGCTTCTGCTACTCTCCTGGCTTCTTCCATGTTTAAGAAGGTGTGCATCTTCTCCCAACCTTGCTATGCCACTTGGTGTTTGGGGGTGCCCCTAACTCACATGGTAGACCGTACACTTCAAGCACACAGGCCAGACCTCCCCACATAGAGGTCACTGATAAACCCGAGATTTTCCTTGCGAATGCCTCATTTCCACTCACCATGTCTTCAGTCTCCTGGCTAGCTCACCAATTGCACAGACATGGAGCAGTTACTTGAAACCAAGTCCATTGCTGTCAAGTGAATTCCAACTCCTGGTGACCCTATAAGACAGAGTGGAACTGCCCCATGGAGTTTCCAAGTAATGCCTGGTGGATTTGAACTGTCAACTCTTTGTTAATAGTAGCACTTAACCACTATGTCACCAGGGCTTGAAATTTGCCTCCAAAATTGTAGGGTGCAGTGAAAGAGTCTTTGTTAGGAAAATTTACATACCAAGGCAGTAGTTCCTAATTGCAGGGGAACCAAAGCAGATCTCCACACCTAGCAGCAGGCAGAGTAGAAGATTTATAGCTGTCAAGGACAAAGGTAGTTGCCTGCCAAATGTTACATAAGACTGCTTAAGCAAGGTCACGTAAGAATAGCGTGGAAAACAGGAATGACCTAATGAAAAGCATGAGGGCGACTGTTTTACTCTTAAAATGGCCAAAAAGCACATGAAAAAATTTTCGGCAACATTATTACTCGTGCCAAAAACAAAACTCACTGCCATCACGTCAATTCTCACACACAATGAGCTTATGGGACTGAGTAGAACTGACCACATATGGTATCCAAGGCTGTAATCTCCACAGAAGCCAACTGCCACAACTTTCTCCTAAAGAGTAGCTGCTGAGTTTGAACTGTTGGCCTTTCTCTTGGCAGCAGAGAACTCAGTCATTACAACACTAGGGATCCTCCAGTAGTCATCACTGAAATACAAATCAGAAAAACTCAGGGAGTTGCCACCTGACACCTACTATGACAGATATCCAAAAACAGAAAATAACAAAAGTGTTGGCAATGAAATGGAAAAATTTTAACTTGGATGTATTGCTGCTGAGAATGTAAAATGATTTCTTTTTATTGTGATTAAGTGAAAGTATACAATCCAAATTAATTTCGCACACCCACCTATCTGCAGCTTCTTCTGCTCTCCTTGTTCCATGACAGCACACTCCTCCTTTTCATTTTGTGTTTGTTGTATCCTCTTAACAAGCTCCTGTCTAGTCCTCTCCACCCTCTTCACTCCCATCTGGAAGGACACTAGTATGATAGCATCCTATAAATGCATAGAACCATAAAGCACACACCACATGGTCACATTTTTATCCATGAGTCCAATCCACTTTTGTCCAAAGAGTTGAACTCAGTAGTGTTTTCCCACCACGGGCAGCAGCAGGTCTAGAGGCCGTGCTCCCAGGGGATCCCCCAGGCCATCAGTTGTGGTCTTTCAGTAGAGTTCTTGAGCTGCAGCTCTCTTTTTCTTGTGTTGCCACAGGGGCTCAATATTGTGTGGCCCATCATGGCTGTCTTTAGTGGTGACTGGGCACCACTTAGTTCTTGTGGTCACATGTTGATACAATCTCTCATTCACATTGGTCCTTCTGTCTCCTGAGCTCTTAGGTCCTCGTGTCTTTGTCGCTCCTGATCATTGCCTGTTCCGGATGAAGTGGAAATACTTGATATACCTCAGATGGCAGCTTGCTGTCTTTGAAGACCCCAGATGCCACTCACAAATATGGAGTGCAATAGGCTAGTTATGTGAATTGGCCTCGATGCTCCCCAAGAGTATGGTTACCAGACTCTGTCCTTGCTACACTAACCTTGCAGTATTCAATTGAGATTAGAAGAGTTCTCAGTTTACGGTGAAGTCTAGTTAAGTTGATCTTTCTATTGTGTGCTGTCACTTTCACGTAACCAAATTACTCTTGACTATCCAATCTATGACCAACCCTCTCACCCCTCCATCCTTGCAGCCATCAAAGAGTCTTTTCTTCTGTATATAAGTCTATTTTTAAGTCTTTATAGTAGCAGTCCTT
Source organism: Heterohyrax brucei (assembly GCA_028571685.1). NCBI lineage: Eukaryota > Metazoa > Chordata > Mammalia > Hyracoidea > Procaviidae > Heterohyrax > Heterohyrax brucei. The sequence continues at coordinate 10,167,471 of CM053165.1, read as the reverse complement.
TTGCCAATGACTCATTTCATTCAGCATAGTGTCTTCCAGTTGAAACCAGCTTATGAGATGCTTCCTAAAATCTTTTTGTTCTTTACCATTGCACAATATTCCACTGAGTACCTGAATGGTGGTTAGTTTATCCATTCATCTGTTGATGAATATCTAGGTTGATTTCATATTTTTGATATTGTGGACTGTGCTATAATAAACATTGTAGTTTTGATATGGATTTCTCTGATAGCTATTGATCATGAGCATTTCCTCATGTGTCTTTTGGCTCCCTGGGTGTCCACTTTTGTGAAGTATCTATCCATCCCCCTTTCCCATCACTGAATTGGGTTATTTACCATTTTCTTGCTGATATTTTTCATTACCTTATAGATTATGGAAATCAGATGTCAGTCCGACATGTAGTTGCCAATTTTTTTTTCTCATTCTGCAGGTGGTCTTTGATTCCAAGTGTTTGATTCCAAGTAGTTCCCAGTAATCTGTTTTCTCTTCTGGTACTCATGCTCTCTTTGTCAGAATTTGAAGTCTTTGTCTAAGCTGTGGATTAGAACTTCCATTGTTGACCCTATTTTGTCTTGCATGATCTTTATTGTTTTAGGTTTGATATTTAGATCTTTGACCCATTTTGAGTTAGTTTTTGTGTAAGGTGTAAGATATGGATCTTGTTTCAGTTTTTCAGAGATGGATATCCAGTTTTGCCAACACCGTTTGCTAAGGAGACTGTTTTTACCCCAGTTTACAGTCTTAGGGACTTTGTCCAATACCAACTGTTAATAAGACGATAGTAGCATCTCTGGGGTCTCAACTCTGTTCCATTGGTCTATATGTTTCTTTTTGTACCAGTACCAGGCTGGTTTGACTACTACGGCAACATAATAGCTTCTAAAGTCAGGTAGCGAGAGGCCTCCTGGTGTATTCTTTTTCTTCAGTAGTGCTTTGCTTATCCAGGGTTTCTTCACTTTCCAAACAAAGTTGCTGAGTCTTTTCTCCATCTCACTAAAAATGTCACTGGAATTTGTGTTTATTGCATTGTATATGTAGATTGCTTTGAGTAAAATAGGCATTTTCTCAACGTTTCTTCCTATCCATAAGCAGGGTAGGTTTCTCCATTTATGTAAGTCTCTTATTGGTTTCTTGCAGTAAGTTCTTGTAGTTCCCTTGGTATAGGTCTTTTATTTTTCTAGTTAGATTTATTCCTAGGTATTTTGTCTTCTTGGGGGCTATGTAGTAAATGGTATTGATTTGATGATTTCTTCTTGATGATCTATTTGTTGATATAAAGGAATCCTACTGGTTTACTTATATTTGTCTTATATCCTGATAGTTTGCTGAACTCTTCTATCAGTTTGAGTAGTTTACTTATGGATTCTTTAGGATTCTTTGCATATACAATGATATCATCTGCAAATAGGGAGATTTTTACTTTTTCTTAGCTCATGCAGATGCCGTTTATTTCTTTGTCTTGTTGAATTTCCATTCTCAAGGGGAATTCTTTCAGTCTCTCTCCATTCAGGATGATGTAGACAGTTGGCTTTGCATAGATGCCCCTTGTTGCACTGAGGAAGTTTCCTTCTATTCCTGTTTTGCTGAGAGTTTTTAGCATGAATGGACATTGGGCTTTGTCAAATGCCTTTTCTGCATCAATTGACAAAATCAGATGATTCTTATCTTTTGTGTTATTTATGTGATTGATCACATTAATTGTTTTTCTGATGCTGAACCAGCCTTGCATCCCTATAGTATGAATCCAACTTGGTCATGGTGAATTAACTTTTTGATGGGCTAGTTCTTTGGGCAAGAATTTTGTTGAAGATTTTTGCATCTAGGTTCATGAGAGATATTGTACAGTCTTTTGTAGTATTCTGTTATGATACTTTCAATTTCAGTTAGGTCCATTGTAGTGTCTCCCATCTCATTTCCTAATCAGGTTATTTGTATCTTTTGTTGTTTTTCTTTTGTAAGTTTAGCCAGTGGTTTATCAGTTCTGTTGATCTTTTCAAAAAACCAGCTTTTGGTTTTGTTATTTTTTTTCAATTGTTCTTCTGTTCTCTTATTCAGTTAGTTCTACTCCAGTCTTCGTTATCTGTTTTCTTCTCGTGTCTGAGGGCTTCCTCTGTTGCTCTTTTTCTACTTGGTCAAGCTGAGGGGTTAATTCTTTGGTTTGAGTCCTTTCTTTCTTCCAGATGTGTGCATTTACAGAGATAAATTGACCTCCAAGCACTGCTTTGGCTGTAACCCATAGGTTCTGGTAGGATGCATTTTCACATCCATTTGAAGAGGCAGCATATGATCAGGAACCAATGGTAGTGAAGGAAGAAGTTGAAGCTGCACTGAAGGCACTGGCAGAAAACAAGGCTCCAGGAAGTGATGGAATATCAACTAAGATATTTCAACAAACAGATGCAGAGCTGGAAGTGCTCACTCATCTATGCCAATAAGTTTGGAGGACAGCTACCTGGCCAACTGACTGGAAGATATCCATATGTATGCCCATTCCAAAGAAAGGTGATCCAACTGAGTGGAAATTTCTGAACAATTTCACTGATATCACACGCAAGTAAAATTTTGCTCAAGATCATTCAAAAGCAACTGCAACAGTATATTGACAAGGAACTGCCAGAAATTCAAGCTGGATTCAGAAGAGGATGTAGAACCAGGAATGTCATTGTTGATGTCAGATGGATCTTGGCTGAAAGCAAAGAATACCAGAAAGATGTTTGCTTGTGTTTCATTGACTATGCAAAAGCGTTCAACTGTGTGGATCATACTAAACTATGGCTAATGTTGTGGAGAATGGGAATTCCAGAACACTAATTGTACTCTGTAATAATCTGTATATGGATCAAGAGGCAGTCATGCGAACAGAGCAAGGGGACACTGCATGGTTTAAAGTCAGGAAAGGTGTGTGTTAAGGTTGTATCCTTTCACCATACATTTTAATCTATGTTCAGTAATTTTGACTAGTTCTTTCTGGTATAATGACTTTGTGTATTCCTTCTATTTTGTTTTGATGCTCCCTGTGTCGCTTAATAGTTTTCCTGTAGAATCCTTCACTATTGCAACTCAAGGCTTGAATTCTTTCTTCAGTTCTTTCAGCTCGAGAAATGCAGAATATATTCTTCTCTTCTGGGTTTCCACTTTCAGCTCTTTGCACTTATCATTATAATAGTTTCTTTTTTCTTCTCAAGCTGCTCATTGAAAACTTCTGTTTAGGTCTTTTACTTTGTCATTCTTGCCTTCTGCTTTAGCTGTTCGACATTTGAGAGAGCAAGTTTCAGAGTCTTTTCTGACATCCAGTTTGGTCTTTTTTTCTTTCCTGTTTTTTCAGTGACCTCTTGCTGTCTTTATGGATGATGTTTTTGATGTCATTCCACAGTTCATCTGGTCTCTGGATGTTAGTGATCAACACATCAAACCTGTTCTTGAGATGGTCTTTAAACTCAGGAGGAATATACTTAAGGTCATACTTTGGCTCTCATGAACTTGTCCTAATTTTCTTCAGTTTCAATTTGAATTTTCATATGAGTAATTGATGATCTGTGGCACAGTCAGCACCTGGTCTTGTTCTGACTGTTGATATGGAGCTTTTCCATCATCTTTTTCCACAGATGTAGTCAGTTTTATTCCTGTGTATTCCTTCTGGTAAGGTCCATGTGTATAGTCACTCTTTGTAACGGTTAAAAAGACATTTGCAACGAAAAGCTCACAAGTCTTACAAAATTCTATCATGTGATCTCCAGCATTGTTTCTATCACCAAGGCCATATTTTCCAACTACCTATCCCTCGCCTTTGTTTCCAGCTTTTGCATTCCAGTCATCAGTAATTATTAACTCATCCTGACTGAATGGTTGATCAATTTCAGACTGCAGAAGCTGGTAAAAATCTTCAGCCTCTTCATCTGTGGCCTTAGTAGGGTGTAAAGCTGAATAATAGTTGTATTGACTGACCTTCCTTGTAGGCATAGGGATGTTATCCTATCACTGACAGCTTTGTACTTCAGGACAGATCTTGAATTGCTCTTTTTGATGATGAACACAACACCACTCCTCTTCAAGTTTTCATCCCCAGCATAGTAGACTATATGATTGTTAGAGTCAAAATGGCCAAAACCAGTCCATTTCAGCTTACTAATGACTAAGATGTCAATTTTTATGCATTCCATTTCTGTTGTTGACAATGTCCAATTTTCCTAGATTTATGCTTTGTATATCCCATGTACTGATTCTTAGTGGATGTTTGCTAAATGCCAGTGGTATTTAGTTACCAAGAGGGTCAACCATGATAGACAAATTTCAGCTGAGCTTCCAGACTAAGACAGACTAGGAAGAAGGACCCAGCAGTCTACTTCTGAAAGGAATTAGCCAGGGAAAACCTTATGAATAGCAGCCAAATGTTGTCAGATATGGTGCTGGAAAGTGAGTCCACCAGGTTGGAAGGCACTGGGAAGACAACTGGAGAAGAGCTGCCTTCTCGAAGTATGTTGACCTTAATGATGTGGATGGAGCAAGGCCTCTGGGATCCTTGTTTGCTGATAGGCAGAACTGAACATGAGAAGAAACAGCTGCAAACATCCACTAACAATCGGGATGTGGAACGTACGAAGTATGTATATGTATATGCTGATAAAATTGTGTAAAGGGCAGAGGTACAGCTGACCTCAAAGGTAGCAAGATGCCTGCCTTGAAAGTCGCCAAGACTCTAGACCTCCCTTACCTGATTTTCTCTTCTTGTTGTTCCATCCTTTCAGACCGTTTTTCTCCTCACAGCAGGAAACACAGCCTGCTCTCCTGCTTAGCCTACCTCCAGATTTGCTACCCTGTAGAATCTGAGATTCTGGTTCAAATTTTAACATTCTGTGGGAGCTAAATTGCCTAGACTGGGTAGGGTGCTTGTATCAATGACTGTGGGTTGGAGGGAAGAACTTACAAGAAAGTGAAACTTCTAAGAATGCAAGTATTTCTAAAACCACATATTTGTGATTGAGGAAGGAACATTTGTGAGAAAAAATCGAAAGGTAGTGAGATAAAATATGGAGCATATTTCTTAGAAGAAACGGAAAGAATACAGATGGATTTTTAAAAAAAGTTACCATCATGTCACTTCTGACTTCTGGCAGCCTCCTGTTCTACGTAGTAGAGCTGCTCCATAGGGTTCTCACGGCTGTAGTCCTGGCTGAAGCAGATCTCAAGGACTTTCTTTCACAGTGCTGCTGCCTGGATTTGAACCACTAACCTTTGACTAGTACTTCAGCCAAGCCATTTTTGCTACCCAGGGAGCGATAAAATAAAACCACAAGTACATCAAAATACAAAATAGAAGTTAAGAAATATGTAGTTGGGCACATTGATCTAAGTCAGATCATGGAAAGCATTAAATGCCCGCCTTAGCAGTATGATTTCTGTGCTAGAAACAACAGTTACCATCAGTAAGATTTGAATAGATACTTTTTATCATTACTTTTTACTTGTCTAATCCTTGAACAGCATGAACAGTTAACATACTTGGCTGCTAATCAAAAGGTTGGAGGTTCAAGTTCATCGATAGCCACCTTGAAAGGAAGGATTGGCAATCTACTTCCAAAAAAATCAGCCATTGAGAATTCTATGGAACACAGTTCTACAGGGACACACATGGTTTCACAATGGACTCAATGGCTACTGGTAGTGATGGTTTTCACTAGTTATCCATCTTTTAAATCAAACCACCACTGACTAGAATCAAGGGAACCCATTAGGAACAAATAAAGGTCAAGATTTTATCAAGGACAGAGACAGGCAGATAAACTAAGTAGGATAAAGTTAACAACATAAAGCATTCACTTACAAAATGATAGCTAGTTTTAATTGTGATCACTTAAGGAATTCAAGAAGCTAAGATGGCCATGTCCAATGACTTCCTCTCTTAAAAATATAGTTTGCTGCTCTCTTTACCCTGCAGGTCATCATGGAGAATGCTAACTTCCATGCCTGTGTATTAACTCCACAGACACATCCTCTTTTAATAAAATACATCTGTTGCAGAGAGTGTGAAAAAACACTGACCACATAGAACTTTGTAGCTTTCCCTGGAGAGTGAACAGAAGCTCATCTCTTTCCCAAGAGCATCATACTTGCTCTAGCACTGTAGTATGGGGAGGCTTTGGGGGGAATTTCCTGGCATTCTACCATCTAAGCTGCCTGACATGGAGAGCAAAATTACTTGGATTATCCTTCAGTGACTTCGGGTCCTGAAGCTTTCCCCTATCCTAATTTTCTTTGAGTTGGATGTATTTACTAGGAGGTCAAAAACTCCTTTTTCTGGAATTGAGAGGTAACTTTATCTCTTGAAAGGGTTTATATTTTCTACCTACCCAAAAATCTAAATCAGAACTGTGCTTCATAAAGTTTTCTTTGTTATAATCTTTACGGAAGAACACAATCAGGACTTTCTTCCACAGGGCTGCTGAGTGGGTTTGGATCACTTCCATTTAGATTGGTAGTTGGTAGTTGAACTTATTTGTCCCACCCATTCCTACATAAACAGAAGTAATAACTAGTCCAATACTGAAATCTCAGCTTGTCAAGAAGTGATGACAAGCTGGCTAAGTGAGGAATTTGATAGTAAAGAATGAGCGAGATAGAGCAAGAATTATCCTTATCAAAGACATCACCCACTGTTGGCTTGTCCTATCTGGAGCATCAGTAGCTGTTCTGTGCTGGCTGGCACATGCGTTGCTCCATTTCCAGGTTGGGCAAAAGGTGTGTGCTAATTTGGTGCAGGCATTATCTTGGAAAGAGCTGAGGGATGAGCCCTTCCTGTAATCTTTGAATGACTCTGCCTTCGTACATTTCAGTAGATTATACAGCATGTTTAATATCAGTGTTGGGGTCAAAGCTGATGAATTGTTGACAGTGTTGTATCAGAATTACGTCTTCAAATATCTGAAAGCTTTGTGTTTGAATGACATATGCTGAGAATAGGTGGCCATACAGGGTTAGCAGGGAGAAGGAATAAATCAAACTTATCAATAGGATGTAGAGAAGAGGTTGCAGAAACCAATTTGGCATGAGAGGTTTGCACCAGAAACAGATACAGAAGACACTAGGCTCGGCTGTGGTTAAAGAGATACCTGAACCAGAAGCATCTGTAATGACCTCAAAAAAAGCAGAGTGTGACATATATGAAGGGTCAGGTAGAGTTGGTCTAAATTATATGACTTCTTTCCCTCCACAGCAATATACAGCATGCTTCTGGGAAAAGACCAAGTTTGAACATTGAGAAGACTCCAAGAGTTAGGTTGATATAGAGACCTCATTTGAGTGGGCGGACATTCAAGGAAGGCCTTTGATCCCAGAAGAGACATGAAGTAGGATAATAGAGGAAATATAAAATTTGACTCAAGGCAGATGGTCTGTTGATGCAGGGAACGGTAGGTGTACAGGAAATGTCTATGACAGGCTAAGCACATGATGTGGGCTCACTTCACACTAGGTGAACCTCTAAGTCCTGCTGAACAATGAGGGTCATTCTATTTTAGTCAAACCTAGATCTACCTTAACTGGGCTGTGGGGTCCTCCTGTATTCCAGGAGGTAGGGATGAGTGGAAGGGAAGATAAAAAGTGGGAAATGCCTCTGGGCCTCAGGATGTCATGGAGACATTTTCTAGTTAGATTCAGAAGGCTGGTAAAGGCCATTAAAAACTCTTCTGACTCTGACTACTGGCATGGCCCTTATAATGGTCTACATCTGCCATAGGAGCTTCAGGAGTACCCTCTGGTAGAATGTAGAATTATATGACCTGTGATGTCACTTCAGTTTCCAAGGTAATTTTTTTTATTTCACTCTATGTAACTGGGGTCTATGTTATGTAATTAAGGTAAGGTGTTATTATTACTACTATCTGATTATAAATGAAATACATACTCACTGAAGAAAGCATAGAAAAAATTAAAATAAGGATTTTGTTAATAGGGTAACTGCTGTGACCTGTCTATCATTTTGTCATAGTGTGGTGGCTTGTGTATTACTGTGGTAGAAGAAGCTATGTCACCGGTATTTCAAATACTAGCAGGGCTCACCCGTGGTAGACAAATTTTAGTGAAGTTTCCAGACTAAGACAAGGAAGAAAGTCTTGATGATCAACTTTTAAAAATCAGCCAGTGAAAACCTGATGGATCATAACAGAATATTGTTTGACTTGCTTGGTTTGGACATGTCATCAGGAGAGATCAATCAATAGAGGTAAAGCAGAAGGCCAGAAACGATAACGGAGACTCTCAGTAGATAGATTTGTATAATAGCTGCAGTGATGAGCTCGAACATGCTGGTAATTGTAAGGTTGACACAGGACCAGCTGATGTTTCATTCTGTTGTCAACATGAGTCCCAATCAGCTCTATGGACTCTGTCTGTCTGTCTAACTACCTACTGTCTTAAAATATATAAATACCTATAGTTGGTGAAAGAAATGAGACTTGAAAATCTCAGTGTAATTACCCCTGGGATTTTGACTTTCCGTTTAGCTGTCTGCTGTGGATATACAAATGAAAGGCAGGCAGGCAAGAACATGGAAGATACAAAATAGGATGCAACTAAAAAATCTTTGTGAATTTTTACACACATTTTCATACTTCCATTTGATCACGGACTTGTTGAGCATACTTGAAAATTCACTTTAGAGAAAATAATAAAGTATTAGTGCCAGAGAAATTGAGATGCTTTCTAATTTCTTAACTTCAATAAAGTGCTTCTCAGTGCATCTCTGAAAGTCACTCCAGGCAGGAAATTGGTAGAAACGGTTCATTTCCAAGGTGGCAACATACAGCTAGTAGTTGTAACATAGGGCAGAAAGAAGTGAATCTTACCAGCAGCACAAAGATTTCAAAGCTTCATGTTTGAAAAGCATGGCTAATTATTACATGGCTGTCAGTTCCTGAAATATCTAAGCAAGGGGTGTCGCTTCAGGAGCTTCAGTGTACCATAATGTTTATTTTCTGTGGATTGTAAAAATCATAGAGGTCCCTGCATGACACAAGTACTTTGTAAACAGTTGCTAACCTTATGGTTGGCAGTTTGAAACCACTTTATAGAAAAAAAAGATTGGCAAACTGCTTCCGAAAGATGACAGCCATGAAAACCAGTTCTACCCTGCACCCATGAAGTTACTGTTAGCCAGAGTCCGCTGGACAGCAAGAGGCTTTGGTCAAAATCATAGATCCAGGAAAGTCACTCAGATGGAGACAAAAGATGTTTATTTGTCCCTGGACAGCTAATAGACCCAGATTACCCATGCTACACACCATAAACAAGAGCAGCAGGGCCAGCAGAGTAGCATCTCCTGACTTATACTTTTGAAATGTCCCTCACTGTCCTCCTAGAGTCCATTGTCCTTGATATCTCCTACTTTCTCCTCCCCAGCTCTCCAGACTTACTTTACTTTCAGTATAGGTTTGGGTTTCTCAAGCGTCAGAGCTTTCGTCCAACCAGCCTGACTCTCTGCTGGCATACACTTGTGACTCCACATCTCCTCTGATCCTAATCCTTTGGAACCCTTCCACTAATGATATTTTCAGCAAAGAAAAGCAAAGTCAGAGTCTAATCCTATCTGGTTTGATAGAAAGACTTGAGCCAAAGGACAAGACCACACACATGGCCTAGGCCCTGACCATATTATTTAATATCCCAACTCTCCTCTAACACCTTCATTTCTCTTTCCAACTTTTATTTTTCTCTGTACCCTTTGTCAGAAACACTGGTGACATAGCAGTTAAGTGCTACATGTGCTAAACAAAAATTGGCAATTTCAATCTGCCAGGTGCTCCTTAGAAACTCTATGGAGCAGTTCTACTCTGTCTTATAGGGTTGCTATGAGTCAGAATCAACTCAGTGGCAGAAAGTTTGTAGCTCTTGTCACACTTTAAACCCCCAAATCAAAAAGTCAAACCCATTGCCATCTAATCTTTTCTAATTCATACCTGTGCTGATACTTTACCATCATATGTATATGATTTATGTATGTGGTTTATCAATCTACCTTCTATCACTGTCATAACGTACATGAGGAAAGGAAATTTTGTCTGTTTTTGTCATTGCTTGGTCTCTTGGGCCCAGAGGAATGCTTGGCACATAGAAAACACTCAATAAATACTTGTTTAACACATAAATGAGTGAACTAGTAAATGCTTGAATAGTTCATGAGGCTATAACTGGCTTTGGTGATTTCTCTCAGCCAGTACCCATTGACTTCTATTTTGCTTTTCCCCAGCACTTCAGATGATGAGGGACTCTTGAATGGGTTAGAATGACCTGAATCTGAATTCTTGAGAGCCAGGAGCTGTTGTGTTTAGCCTGTGTAAGTGTGCTATAGTCATCCATTAACTTTACCATAGGGAAGAATGATGTGAATCCCAGCCAGCCAGGCCCAGAGGTCCCTTAAGATAGGGCTGTACTTTTCTGTTCCCCATTGTGTCATAGCAGACCAATCTCTACCTGATAATTCAGGCCATCATCTCAGCCAACAGTGTAACCACCTTTTTTACCAGTAAAGTATCAGGAAATATCTAGGTGGTCTTTCTAGCTTCTAGTTCCACTCTCCTTCCCAAGAGTCCAGACATTGGGTACAGGATGTAAACCATTAGTAAGTGAGCCATAAAAGGTGTTCATGAGAGACACTAACTTCATTTTCTCTTACCTGGGTCGGAGCTCACGTGAAAAACTATGGTATGAACAGAACTGTATTACTGGACTCTGTGCATAGCTTTCTGAAAGTGCTGCTATAACAGAAATACTACCAGTGGATGGCTTTAACAAACAGAAATTTATTCTATCATAGTCTAGTAGGTTGGAAATCTGAGTTCGGCGAACCAACTCAGGGGAAGCCTTTTTTTTTCTGTGAGCTCTGGGAGAAGGTCCTTTTCTTCTATCTTCCCATGGTCTAGTTAACTTCTCAGCATAGACGTTTCAGGTGAAAAGGATGTGCTCTGCTGCTGGCACTGCTTTCTTGGTGGCAAGAGATTATTCTGTCTCTCTGCTTGTTTCTCTCTTTTATGTCTCACAAGAGATTGACTCAGAATATAAACTAATCCTATAGATTTGAGTCCTGCTTCATTCGTGTAACTACCTCTAATCCTTCCTCATTAACATCACAGAGGCAAGATTTATAACACATAGGAAAATTACGTCAGATAACAAAGTGGTGAACAATCACACAGCACTGCGAATCGTAACCTAGCCAAGCTGACACACTTCTGAGGGTGGGGGAAGAGGGAGCACCTTGCAAGGCAGTGTCTCCAGCTGGCATTGTAATAGAGCCATCAGCAAGCATTCTACCAGAAATTAGATGCTTCTGGGTTTTAGGATTCTTGATAAGAGTGGACTGCATGAGCATCAGATCATTGCCTTTTTTGTTTACCTGGAGAAGTCGTTCTTTGATCAGAGGCAATGTTGTATGAGACAGTAAGTAACATACTCAGTAAGTTGACAGATGACAGCGCTGGTTGAGGCCTGGCAGGCCAGAAAGCAGAAGCAAAACCTAATCCAGAGGGAAAAAAACAAGGGCAAATTACACAGCCCTCTGAAATAGGAGGAGTCCAGCGTAATTAGCCTGCTGCCAGGTAGCTGGCTGACCTCCTTGAGGTATGTTAGCATATTAGCATTCTAGGTTGCTTATTGATGTCAACACATGAATCAGTCTAAAGTGACAGCAGCCAAGGAGGGCCTTGGTGAGCGACATCCATACTGTTGTGCCTATTCTTAGCTTCTGTCCTTACTATCATAGTTGGCATTTTGTTTATAGAGTCCTTTAGGAAGTACTCAGGTATTGGCAGAGAAGTGAGAGTAGCATTGAAGAAAAGGTCAGTGTGTCTATCTGATTATTAAAAACACCCTGAGCAGTGAGAGCTGTTGGTGGATATTTACGTTGTATATCAAAAAAAACCAGACTCAGTGCCATGGAGTTCATTCCCACTCATAGAGACACTATAGGACAGAGTAGAACTACCCCATAGAATTTCCAAGGAGTTCTTGGCGGATTTGAGTTGCTAAAATTTTGTTAGTGGCCATAGCACTTAACCACTATGTCACCAGAGTTTCCATTTACATTGTACAGGACTATTCTTAAACTCTAACCCCTTGGAAAAGTTCTATACCACATAATTCTTCCCCAAACTGCATTGTCGTCAATATCCTAGACTTGCTCCTTTCCAAGTCAAAATCCACTGTAACCACTGTAACCTGCTGTTCTGCTTTCTATTGTCTATATGAGCAGCAGTCTGATTGATGGACAGTGATTGCATAAGTCTAGGTTATCATAGATAATACATAGTTAGCTGCTTTTGTCATTATATACTGTGATTTGGAGGAAGGGGAGCTCCAAGAAGTGATAGGAATACTGAAGAACTAGGGCTAAGGAAATTCAAGGACGAAGGTAGCACACATTTTGACAGCTTCATCAGATGCAGCTGCTGAAGAAACTGAGCATCTCCCACCCTCTGGCTCTCTGGCATTATCCAAGACTCGTGTGCAGTATGACAAAAAGGTGCGCAGTTCAAGAACTCTACTAAAAGACCAGAACTGATGGTCCTGAAGTGCCCCCAGGAACATGGCTCACAGTGTGAGCATGTGGTATGTATACTTTATGATTTTATACATTTATAGGCAGCTGTCCTACTGGTTTCTTTCTAGATGGGTGAGGAGAGAGTAGAGAGGAGAAAACAGGTGTTTGTTTCAGAGAATACTGGAAGAGTGAAAAGGAGGAGTGTGCTGTCACAGGGTAAGGAGAGCAGATGGAGTTGCAGATAGATGGGTATGCGAAGTTGATTTGAATTATATATTTTTACTAAACCACAATTTTTTAAAAAGGCACTCAGATGGGTGCAGGTACAGAAGAAAAAAAAGACTCATGCTAGTGAGGAGGACTGGACTGATCCTGCCAGGTGACATTTCTCTGTTCCTTGGCTACCCTGAGACATATTTTGTGGGAGACAGATATTTTCCCCCAAGGAAACTAGGGTGCCAATAACAAGTGAAATGGACATTGAACAGCCAAAACCCCTGTAAATGTCCCCTATACTGGACTCCACAGTCTAAAGATACCCAAAGTATTCAGAGATCTTTCAGTGGTGATTGGAATGGGAGTGGCACAGTCATTGAACAAGCTGTTGTCATTAAGTTGATTCCAAATTGTGGTGACCTCTTATGCTTCAGAGTAGAATCACTCCATAAGGTCTTCATGGCTGTTACCTTTACAGAAGTGGGTTGCTAGGCCTTTCTTTTGAACTACTTTGGAGTGGCTTTGAACCATCAGTTTCAGATTAGTAGCCGAGAGCTTACCTGTTTTCACCACCCAGGGACTCCTAGAATGACCATTACTTGTGAACTTGCTGTAGAAATTTGCTGCATAATAAATGCTAGATCCTTCCTACCACCTGCTTCTCTCACTCCCCATTTAGTGCCCTGTCTGCAGTCTGAGTTGTCAACCCCACTGTTTGATGTGTGATAACCACTCAGCTCATTACGGATATGGCCTGTGTTACACTGTTGTAGAGACTGTCTATTTTAGGTCTAGAAGATACACCTGCAGTCCCCTATAGTTGCTGTACCTAACCATTCTATTTAAAGTTCTCTACGGGTTTTCCAGACTGAAGTCATAGAAAAGCTGGCCACAAGGACAGAGAAGAAAGAGCTCCTAAATGCCGATGCTCAATCTCATGCCAGGTTTTCATTAGGTTTTCGTGAAGCTGGGGCCTGCTGTCCTCAAGATTCTGTTACATTTCCTCTTGTTCTGGTTCTGCTAGTTCCTTAACTCTGAGGACATCCCATAAGACTGAGCAGTTCCTACTCTCAAGTGAGGGAACCTCTGCTGAGGCTTGGACAGGGAACAAGGAAGACGAGTGGAAGGAACGAGAAAGACACTTTCTATTGTTTCAGTGACGGTGGTGCTGTATCTCTAAAAGTTTTCTCTGTGTGGCTGTCAGCTGAACTCCAACTCCTAGAGAAGCAGAGGAAGTGGGGACTCAGTATTTGAGTTCTGGCTCCAGTTTCAGTGCTGGCAACTCACTGGTTTGTCACTTGCATATTTCACATGTCCTCTGTGAATGTTGGTTTCTTCTTCTATGAAGTTTCATGAAAATAAAAAAAGTAGGAATAAGTATGGGTGTGCTTATGCCCATGCATGCAACTGCATTGTTCTCAAAAGTGGTTACACATTGTGGAAATACTTAACCTACATTATTTTGTTTAATTGCCAGGCAACTGAGAATGATGCAAGGAACTAGTTAACAAATGGTAGAGTCCAGGTCTGTCTTTGTGTCTTTACAGCTGAAGTCTTCTGTCTATGTTACCATTGTTAGTTGATATGTTGCCTGATTTTGTACCATCTTCATAATTACTGGTATGTTTCTGTCCATGGTTGTGCTACTCTGTTAACTCATTGCACTGAGGGTTTCCCTTGTTTTTACCACTCTCTGCTTTACCAACCATGTTCTTCTCTACTGATGGGTCTTTCCTGATGACATGCCCAAAGTAAGTGAGCTCGAATCTAACCGTCCTTGCTTCTAATGAACATTTGAATCGTTTTTCTTCTAAGACCAATTTGATTCTTCTTCTAGAAGTTCATATTATAGTCAAAATTCTCTGCCAACACGATACGCTACTGCTGTTTATAACTAGTAGCCATTGAGTGCATTCCAATTCACAGAGACCCCATGTATGTCATAGCAGAACTGCGCTCCATTGGGTTTTCAATGGCTGAGTTTTTGGAAATACATTGCCCATTCTTCCCTCCATGGTGCCTAAGAAAGAACTTGAACCTCTATACTTTTGGTTAGCAGTTTATTAGTTGTTTACAGTAGCTAGAGCCTCCACTACTCTCCATACATTTACATAATTGATACAAATTTTTTCAGATGGATATTCAACTTTGCCAGCACCATTTATTAAAGAGACTACTCTTTCCTCAGTTTACAATCTTAGGGCCTTTCTCAAATATCAAATGTACATGGGAGGATGGTGTCATCTCTGGGGTCTCAACTGTGTTCCATTGATCTATCTGTCTCTGTTGGTACCAGTACCAGGCTGTTTTGACAACTGGAGCAGTGTAACAGCTTCTAATGTCAGGTAGTGAGAGGCCTCCCATGTGTTCTTCCTCTTCAGTAGTGTTTTGCTTATACAGAGCTTCTTCCTTAGCCGAACAAATTTGATGATTTGTTTCTCCATCTTATTAAAAAATGCCACTGTGATTTTGTACAATCTTCATAATTACATTATTTAAGTGGATTGCTTTGGAAAAAATAGACACTTTCACAATATTATGTCTTCCTATCCATGATCAGTGTAGGTTTCTCCATTTATGTAAGTTTCTCCTAATTTCTTGTACTGAGATTTTGTAGTTCTCTTCATAAAGGTCTGTTATTTCTCTGTTTAGATTTATTCCTAGATAGTTTGTCTTCCTGGAGGCCATAGAAAATGGTATTGATTTGACAATTTCTTTGTTAATAATCTCACTGTTGGTATAAAGGAATTCTACGGATTAACTTATGTTTATCTTATATCCTGAGGCTTTGCAGAATTCTTCTATCAGTTTGACTAGTTTACTTAGGGATTCTTTAGGATTATCTGCATATACAATCCTAGCATCTGCAAACAGTTCCTCTTTGCTGTTGCGGATGCCCTTTATTTCTTGGTCTCGTCTAACTGCTCTGGCAAGAACTTCTAGTATAATGTTGACTAGGAGAGGGGAGAGTGGTCATCTTTGTCTAGTTCCCCTACTCAAGGGCAATTCTTTCAGTCTCTGTCCATTCAGGATGATGTAGGCAGTTGGCTTTGTATAAATGGCCTTTATTGCATTGAGAAATTTCCTGTCTATTCCTATTTTGCTACGAGTTTTTAGCATGACTGTGTGTTGGACTTTATCAAATGCCTTTTCTACATCAATAGACAAAATCAGGTGGTTCTGGTCTTTTGTGATATTTATGTGGTTGATCACATTAATTGTTTTTCTGATGTTGAACCAGCCTTGCATCCCTGGTATGAATCCAACTTGGTTGTGATGAATTATTTTTGGTATGTTGTTGAATTCTATTGGCAAGTATTTTATTAAGATTTTTTATCTAGATTCATGAGTGATATCAGTCTGTAGTTCTCCTTTTATGTTGGGTCTTTCCCTGGCTTTGGTATCAGAGTTATGCTGGCTTCATAGAATGAATCGGGGAGTATTCCAACCCTTTCTGGGCTATGAAATAGTCTCAGTAGTTTTGGAGATAATTCTTCTCTAAAAGCTTTGTAGAGTTCTATGGTGATGCCATCTGGGCCTGAGCTTTTTTTTTGGTTGGCAGTTTTTTGATAACTTTTTCAATCTCTTCCTTTGTGATGGGTTTATTAAGTTGTTCTGTTTCACCTTGCAATAAGTTCGGTAGGTGATATGAATGTAGGAATTTGTCCATTTCTTCTGGGTTTTTGAATTTATTAGAGTACAGTCTTTCATAAAATCTGTTATGATATTTCTGATTTCATTGGATCTGTTGACAGTTCCCCTTTTGTTTCTTATTTGGGTTATTTGTTTAATTTCCTGTTTTTCTTTAGTAAGTTTAGCCAGTGGTTTGTCAATTTTGTTGATCTTTTCAAAAAACCAGCTTTTGGTCTTTTCAATTTTTTAAAATTTTCTTCTATTTTCTAATTCATTTAGTTTTTCTCTAATCTTTATGATCTGTTTTCTTTTGGTGCTTGAGGGATTCCTCTGTTGTTCTCTCTCTACTGGGTTAAGCTGTAGGGTTAGTTCTTTGGTTTGAGTTCTTTCTTCCTTCCACATGTGTGAATTTATAGAGAAAAACTGACCTCTGATAACTGCTTTGGCTATATCCCATAGGTTCTGGTAAGAAGTGTTTTCATTCTCATTGGAATCCATCAATTTCTCTATTTCATCCTTGATTTCTTCTATAATCCATGGCTTTTTGAACAAGATATTGTTCAGCTTCCAAGAGTTCCTCTTTCTATCTATCTTTATTCTGCTACTGATTTCAACATTTATGCCTTTATGGTCTGAAAATATGCTTTGCAGTAATTCGATGGTTTGGATTTTGTTGAGATTTGCTTTATGTCCTAACACATGGTCTGTTCTGGAAAATGTTCCATGTGCACTGAAGAAGAAGGTGTAGTTGTCTGCTGATGGATAGAAAGTTCTGTATATGTTGATGAGGTCTAGTTGGTTAATTGTGGCAATAAGATCCTCTGTGTCTTTCTTCAGATTTTTTTCCAGATGATCTGTCCAATATTGATAGTGGAGTATTGAAGACTCGCACTATTATTGTGGAGTGATCGATCTCATTGTTGAATATAGTCAATGTTTCTTCGATGTATTTAGGTGCTCTAGTATTGTGTTCATAAATATTTAATATTGTTAAATGCTGGTTGTGTATTGAACTTTTCAGCAATAAATAATGTCCGTCCTTGTCCACAATGGAGGATTTTATTTTAAATCTATTTTATTTGAGATTGATATTGCCACATCTGCTCTTCTTCATGTATTGTTAGCTTGATATACATTCTGCCATCCTTAAGCCTAAGGTGAGTTTCTTGTAAGCAACATATGGACGAGTCATGTCTTTTGATCTAAGATATTACTCATTGTCTCTTTATTGGAGCATTCAGTCCATTCACATTTAATGTAATTATAGTGCTGTCATTGTGATATGTTTCTTTGTGTGTTGATGTTTTTGTTGTTCTTATTTGTCTGTTCTGAAATATTCTTCTTTACGAGTTTATTTTTCACCTTTTTCGTTGTTGGTTTTGTGGTTGTTAAAACTCATGTGTTACATTTCTTAATTTAACATGTTGTATCTTTAGTAAGCTTTGCAGCTGTCTCTATTATCGCCCTGAATAATCTATGTTCAAACCCAATTTTAACTACAACAAGTCTTATTACCTTCATCTGTATCTGGAAGGACCATAATAACTGTAACACGTCCCTCTTTTTAATATGATGACATCATAGTTTTCATGATATGATCCCTGGATCACTTCTTTCAATATTATAGCTTTGATTGAGTTTGGAACCTTCCCTAGCTGAGTAGGATTCTGGATGATGTGTACTTTAATTCCTCCTAAAGTATAAAGTTAATGGTTTTGTTCTTCTAAGCCAAGAGCTTCTTTCAGTATATCTTATAGCTTTAGTTTGGTTTTTACAAAGTCTCTGAGTTTCTGTTTATCTGCGAATGTCTTGATTTCATTTTCATATTTGAAAGATAGTTTTTCAGGATATATAATTCTTGGTTGTAAGTTCTTCTCCTTCATGGCTTTGAACGTGTCATGCCACTGTCTCTGCCAGCCTCATTTCTGCTGAGAAATCAGATGACAGCCTACAAGGTTTCCCTCTGAATGTTAGCTTTGCTTTGCATCTCGCTGCCTTTGAGTTTTTGTTTATGTTTCATTTTGTTTAAGCTCGATTATAGTATGTCTTGGAGTCTTTCAAAATCTACATTGAGTGGCGTTCAGTATGCACCTGTCTCTACTCTCTTCTTTTGTAATTTTTGGAAAGTTGTCTGTCAGCAGCTCAGCCACAATACTCTCTGTGTTCTCAGGTGTCCTACCCTATTCAGGGACTCCAATTAATCAAAGGTTGTTCCTCTTAATGGCATCCCACATGCTTCTTAATGCTTCTTCATTTTTCTTGTTCCTTTTTTCTGATTTCTCCTCATAGATGCTGGAATCAGTAGCTCTGTCTTTCAAATTGGAAAGTCTCTTTTCCATTTGTTCCATTGTGTTTTCTTGGCATTGAATTGAAGTTTCTATCTCTTTGATTTTGTTCTTGATCTGTTGGATTTCCGAGCACTGATGTTCCATCAGATCAAGCAGCTTGCTTAATTTTTCATTTTGCTCTGCTGCATTTTGTATACAGTCTAGGAGGACTCTATATATAATTCTTTTGTACCCACACTTCAATCATTTCAGAAAGGCTTCTTTGCCTGTGCAGTTCTTTAGATTTTTGGGGGGAAGGGGGGCTTCTGAAGCCATAGGTGAATTCTTAATGTTTTTCTCCAAAGTTTGTTAATTTTGGGGTTTCTGGAGGTTGTTTTGTTTCTCTTGTGCTACCTTAATGGGATCTAAAAGTCAGTCTGAAAAGGAATTTGGTCACCAGACACCTGAGCACTCAGTAGCATCTCTGCAGTAGCAGGCTACACCTCCTGATTGGCAAAGACATGACTCTACTTACAGATTCACTAGGGAACTGTCAGTTGAGCCTATAGTGTGAGAGCTGTCAAAGTAAGCACCTCTATATCCAACTCCAGATACTGTAATTCAAAATACTGAAAGGCTAATGCCCTGCCATCATGTGGTGGCCGCACTGTGCAAAAGACTGCTTTTCTGTCAGAAAAATGCTTTCTGGTCACGCCCTGCCTCCCAGCCAGGGAATTAGGTCCAGCTGAGGCTTCCATATGAGTAAATCCACCTCCCAGCCAATCAAAATGGTGTCCTGCACAAACTCTCCTGCCTGCCTTGGAATAGGCTATTGAATGGCAGAGAGTAGGGGAGAGAAGCCAAAAGCACTGAGGTGTACAGATTCCAAGGCCAGGCTCTCAAAATGTGGTGACTCTGCTCGTGGATCCCATCAGTAGTGCATCCAAGTCCTGCCACCAGTCAAGACCCAGCTCCGCCTGCCAGCCAAGACAAAGGAAAAAAAGTTAAAATGGTGAGTTACCTTTAGTCCATGACAGCTGGCACTCAACAAGTGTAGGGGCAGCTGAAAGAGAAGTTTCCCACTCAGTGGTAAGTAGTCTGAATAGACAGCCCTAGGCCGTGTCCTAGGGTTCACTAGGTGTCCAGAAGCCTCTGTTTAATCAATTCAGGCCTTGGTTTCCAGAGGGATTTAGGGTGACGTTTGTTTAGTCTGCCATCTTGACTCTGCGCTCCTCTACTCCATCTTTTTCTATGCTGTGAAATAGTCTCAGTAGTATTGCAATTAACTCTTGTCTAAAAGCTTGGTAGAATTCTGCCCTGAAGCCAGCCATCTGGGCTAGGACTTTTTTTTTGATTGGTAGTTGTTTTTCTTTCTTTTTTTTTTTTATTATGATTGAATGAAAATAAACATTCCCATATAAATTGTATGCCGACCTACATGTAGCTCCCACTGCTCTCCCGGATGGTGACAACACGGTCTTCCTCTCTACTCCATACATGTCTTATCCTCCCAACAATCTCCTATCCCCGCCTCTCCACCCACTGCCCATCCTCCAGTAAGAGGTCAGCAGGACAACATCCTATAGATGCATAGAACCATAAAGTACAAACACGGTATGGTCACTCTGTGTAGCCAAGTCCAATCCATTCCTGTCCAAGAGTTGACCTCCATTATGATTTATGGGCAAGGGCAGCATCAGGGCCAGGGTCCTCACTCCCAGGGGAATTCTAAGGCCCATTTGACCATCAATTGTCATCTTTTAGGGAGCGCTCAGGGTGCACCTTTTTTATTCTTGGGTTGCCAGTGAGACTCAACTGTGTGATCTCCGTTGTGGCTACCACTGGTGGTAGCTGGGCACCATCCGGCTCTTCTGGTCACAAGTCAGTGTAGTCACCCACTCACATAGGTCTCTCTGTCTTGTGGGTTCTCTTTTCTCCATGTCATTTTGGTCCTTGGTGATCATCCATTCATGCTAAGTTGGGACCATTTGCTGTACCCTGAGATGGGAGCTTGGCAGCTTTTAAGACCCCAGATGCCACTCATCAATGTGGGGTGCAAAGGGCTCTCTTAGCAAAAGAGAGCCAAATGCTAGTTGTGCCAATTGACCTTGTTTTCCCCAGAGAGCACAGCTTCTGGCCTCCCTCCTGAGCTACTCTATTCTTGTAATATTGGATTAAGATGGGAGGAGTAATCACGTTATGTTGAAGTCCAGTTAATCTTGATCTTCTTTCTAATGTGCACTGTCCCATATTTCATCCAACCAAGTTTCTATCAACTATCTAATGTAAACCCTACTCCCCCATCCTCCTGCCCTCCCCCCTCCAGCAGCCATCAAAGAGTGTTTTCTTTTATGCATGAGTCTGTTGTTAGCTGACTACTTTCACTCAACCTAATGTCTTCCAGTTGAAACCAGGTTATGAGATGCTTCCTAAAATCATCATTGTTTTTTATCATTGTGTAGTGTTCTATTGAGTATGTATACTATAGTTTACCTATCCATTCCTGTGTTGCTGGTCATCTGGGTTGATTCCATCTTGTTGCTGTTGTGGACTGTGCTGTGATAAACATTCCTGTGTGTGTATCAGTTGGTGTGAATGGCCTTGATCCTGAAGTATATATTCAAAGCAGTGGAACTTCTAGGTCAAATGGTATATCTAGATCCAGCTTTTTAAGGAAATGCCAGATAGCTTTCCAAGGAGGTTGTACCATTTTGGAAGCTCAACAAAATTGTAGGAGAGTTCCAGTTTCTCCACAGTCTCACCAGCATTTGTTGTTTTGCATTTTTTTGGATCATGGCCAAACTTGTTGGGGTGAGGTGCTGTCTTATTGTAGTTTTGATTTGAATTTCGTTAATAGCTAATGATCGTGAGCATGTCAAGATGTGTTTTTTGGCTGCCTGGATTTGCTCTTTAGAGGAATGACTGTCCATCTCCTTTGTCCATCACTTAATTGGATGATTTATCTTCTTATTGATATTTTGCAGTACCTTACAGATTATGGAGATCAGGTGGCAGTATGATATATAGTTGGCAAATATTTTTTCCCATTCTGTAGGTGGCCTTTTAATTCTATTAATAAAGTCTTTGGATGAGCAAAAGCGTTGGATTCTTAATAGTTCCCAGTTATCTATTTTCTCTTCTGTTGTTTGTGGTTTGTTTGCCAGATTTTGAAGTCTATCTACATTGTGTATTAAAACCTCCACTTCTATTTTTTTCTTGGATGAACTTTATCATTTTAGATTTGATATTTAGGTCTTTTATCCAGTTGGAGTTGGTTTTTGTATAAGGTGTAACATGTGGATCTTGTTTCAGTTTATTGCAGATGAATATCCAATTTTGCCAGCACCATTTGTTGAAGATACTGTTTTTACACCAGTTTAATGTCTTAGGGCCATTGTCAAATATCAACTGTTCATAGGCAGATGGTGTCATCTCTGGGGTCTCAATTCTGTTCCATTGATTGGTCTATCTGTTCTTGTACCAGTACCAGGCTGTTTTGACCACTGTGGCAGTGTAATATGTTCTAAGGTCAGGTAATGAGAGGCCTCCCAATGTGTTCTTCTTCTTTAGTAGTACCTTGATTATCTGGGACTTCTTCCCTTTCCAGACAAAATTGGTGATTTGTTTCTCCATCTCATTAAAAAAATGACACTAGGCCTTGTATTTGGATTGCACTACATAAGTAGATTGCTTTGAGTAAAACAGACAGTTTCACAATGTTAAGTCTTCCTATCCATGAGCAGAGTAGGTCTCTCCATTTATCTAAGTCTCTCTTAGTTTCTTGTAGTAAGGGCTTGTAGTTCTCTTTGTAAAGGTCTGTTATTGCTCTGGTTAGATTAATTCCTAGGTACTTTATCTTCTTAGGGGCTATAGTAAATGATATTGATTTGATGATTTCTTCATTAACTGTCTCTGTGGTATAAAGGAATCCTACTGATTTACTTATATTTATCTTGTATTCTGAAACTTTGCTGAACTCTTCTATCAGTTTGAGTAGTTTATAGATTCTTTGGGATTGTCTGCATATACAATCATATTACTAGCAAACAGGGAGATTTTGACTTCTTCTTTGCTGATGCAGATGCCCTTTATTCCTTGGTCTTGCCTAATTGCTCTGGCTAGAACTTCTAGTACTGTATTGACTAGGAGAGGTGAGAGTGGGCATCCTTGTCTAGTTCTTGTTCTTAAGGGAAACTCTTTCAGTCTCTCTGCATTCAGGATGATGTAGGCAGTTGGCTTTGTATAAATGGCCCTTATTGCATTGAGGAATTTCCTGCCTATTCCTATTTTGCTGAGAGTTTTTAGCATGAATGGGTGTTGGACTTTATCAAATGCCTTTTCTACATCAATAGACAAAATCAGGTGATTCTTATCTTTTGTGATATTTATGTAGTTGATCACATTAATTGTTTTTCTAATGTTGAACCAGCCTTGCATCCCTGGTATAAATCCAACTTGCTCATGATAGATTATTTTTTGGATATGTTGTATTCTATTGGCAATAATTTTGTTGAAGATTTTTGCATTTAGATTTGAGTAATATTGGTCTGTAGTTCTCCTTTTTTATTGGGTCTTTCCCTGGCTTTGGTACCAGGGTTGTGCTGGCTTCACAGAATGAATTTGGGAGTATTCCATCTCTGTCTATACTACAAAATAGTCTCAGTAGTATTGGAGATAACTCTTTTCTAAAAGATTGGTAGAATTCTGCGGTGAAGCCACCTGGGC
Organism: Heterohyrax brucei; assembly: GCA_028571685.1. Taxonomy (NCBI): domain Eukaryota; kingdom Metazoa; phylum Chordata; class Mammalia; order Hyracoidea; family Procaviidae; genus Heterohyrax; species Heterohyrax brucei. The sequence goes on along the minus strand of CM053165.1, from coordinate 10,144,098 downwards.
CCCGGCTTTATTTCATTGGTTGTTTTTTGATGACTTTTTCAATCTCTTCCTTTGTGACGGGTTTATTAAGTTGTTATGCTTCACCTTGTGATAATTTGGTAGGTGATATGAATGTAGGAATTTGTTCATTTCCTCTAGGTTTTCAAATCTTTTAGAGTACAGTGTTTCATAGTCTTCTGTTATCATATTTTTGATTTTTGTTGGATCTCTTGTGATAACTCCCCTTTTATTTCTTATTCAGGTTTTTTTTTTCCTTTCCTGTTTTTCTTTAGTAAGTATAGTCAATGGTTTGTCAATTTGGTTGATCTTTTCAAAAAACCAGCTTTAGATCTTTTCAAGTTTTTCAATTCTTCTTCTATTCTCTAATTCGTTTAATTCTGCTCTAATCTTTATTATCCATTTTCTTGGGTACCTGAGGGGTTCCTCTGTTGCTCTGTTTCTACTTATTCGAACTGTGAGGTTAATTCTTTGGATGGGTGCTTTCTTCCTTCTAGATGTGTGCATTTCTGGAAATAAACTGACCTCTGAGCACTGCTTTGGCTGTATCCCATAGGTTCTTGTAGGAAGTGTTTTCACTAGTATTGGAATCCATAAATTTCTTTATTTCATCCTTGATTTCTTCTATAACCCATGGTTTTTTTAGCAAGGTGTTGTTCAATTTCCATTAGTTCCAGTTTCTCTTCTGTGTTTTTTCTGCTATTAATTTCTACTTTTATGGCTTTATGATCTGAGAAGATGCTTTGCAGTAATTTAATGGTTTGGATTTTGTTGAGATTTATTGTATGTCCTAACACATGGTCTATTCTGGAAAATGTTCCATGTGCACTGGAGACAAAGGTGTAGTTATGTGCTCATGGATAAAAAGTTCTCTATGTGTCAGTGAGGTCTAGTTGTTTAATTGTGGCAATAAGATCTGTGTCTTTGCTGGGCTTTTATCTAGAAGATCTGTCCAATACTGAAATTGGAGCATTGAAGTCTCCCACTATTATTGTGGAGTGACCAATCTCATTTTTTCAGGGTAGTCAGCGTTTATTCAAAGTATTTAGATACACTGGTATTGAATGCATAAATATTTAATGTTGTTAAATCATGCTTGTGCACCCAACCTTTCAGCAACAAATAGTGGGCATCCTTGTCCATGGTGGTGGATTTTACATTAAAATCTATTTTATCTGAGGTTGCTATTGCCAAACCTGCTCTACTTTGTATATTGTTAGTTTGGCATATATTATCCCATTGTTTCACTTTCAGTTTGTTCACATGTTTAAGATACATTCTTGTAAGCAATATAAAGATTGGTTGTGTCTTGTGATCCAGGATGTCACACATTGTCTTTTTATTGGAGCATTCAGTCCATTTACATTCAGTGTAATTACTGATAGGTGTGTATTTAGTACTGTCATTTCGATATATTTATTTTGTGTTGATGTTTTCTGTGTTGCTCTTATTATTGTGTTCTGGGTCATTCTTCTAAATGAGTTGATTTTTCTTTCTTTCCACTGTTGGTTTTGTGTTTGTTGAGACTCCTGTTACATTTCTTGTTTAGATATGCTGCATTTTTATTGTAGTTTTCAGCTACCTCTATGATTCCCCCTTAATAATCTAAGTTCAAACCCAATTTTCACTTCTATGTATCTTATTAACTTCCTCTCCATCTTAAAGGACTATAACTTCTGTAGTATGTCCCTCTTTTTATGATGGTATCAAATTTTTCATGATATGATCACTGGATCCCTTCTTTAAATATCATAGCTTTGGTTGGGTTTTGTGCCTTCCCTAATTGAGTAGGTTTCTGTATATTGTGTCCTGCATTGTCTCCTTAAATAGAGAGTTAATTGTTTTATTTTTCTAGGCAAAGAGCTTCTTTCAAGATTTCTTGTAGCTTTGGTTTAGTTTTTACAAAGTCTCTACATTTCTGTTTACCTCTAAATGTCTTAATTTAGTCTCCATATTTGAAAGACAGTTTTGTAGGATATATGATTCTTAGATGAAAATTTTTCTCCTTTAAGGCTTTGAATGTGTCATTCCACTGCCTCCATGCCAACCCTGCTTCTGTTGAGAAGTCAGATGAAAGTCTGCAGGGCTTCACTCTGAATGCTAGCTTTCCTTTGAGTCTTGTGGCTTTTAAGATTTTCTGCTTATGCTTCATTTTGTTAAGCTTCAGTATAATATGCCTTGGTGTGTTTCTTTTAGGCTCCATGCTTTGTGGCATTCAATACACATCTTGAATATCTATGATCTCTTCTTTCATAATTTTAGGAAAGTTTTCTGTCAGCATTTCAACAAGAATATTCTGTATTTTCAGATATCCCTTCTTGTTTAGGAACTCCAGTTAATTACAGATTGTTCCTCTTGATAGAGCCCACATGTTTCTTAATGCTTCTTCATTTTTCTTGTTTCTTTTCTCTAATTTCTCCTCATAAATGCTGGTGTCAATAGTTCTATCTTCAAGGTTGATAAATCTAATTTCCAGTTGTTCAATTCTGCTCTTTTCACTTTGAATTGAATTGCCTATTTCTGTAATTTTGTTATTATTCTGTCAGATTTCAGAATGTCGCTGTTCCGTTAGTTTGAACAGCTTAATTTTTTGGTTTGCTCTGCTGCATTTTGTATAATGTCTAGAAGAGCTCTATATAATAATTTGTTTGTACTCAACCTCTGATAGCTTCAGAAAGGCTTCTTCATCTGGGAAGTTCTTTGTTTATTTTGGGAGTTTTCTGGAACCATGGATAGATTTTTCTTCAGTGTTTGGTTATGATTTCTTGTTTGCAGGACATTTAGAGCCTTAACAGGTGTTGCCTTAACAGGAGCTGTGGTTCAGTTCTGTGAAGCAAGGTGATCACTAGCCACCTCTATGTACTCCAGTGAGTGGGCCCAGTGGACTGTATAGGGTAGTAGACTCTGCATCCTGGCTGTCAAAAGCACTTCCTAGTTATGAAACTTTGGGTGTTGTCAGCTGCCCCTATGATGTGGGTTGATAAAGGCTGGAAGAGATTCTGTGAGGCTGCATCACATTTATTTCTGTAGGTAGTCTTATTTTAAAAGGTAAAAACTATCTGACTGCTTCCAAAATCTGTCAGGCTGTCAGCTCTGTGGTAAGCCCCTCCTTCTGGCTGACAAGGGAGGGACCCCATCAGCCATTTCCAGATGCTGTGGTATACTTCATATAGGACAGACTACTAGTCTGTTGTCATTGCCTTCTGGGCCCCTCTGGAAGGCTAAACTCTGCTAAACATAGCTTTTCTGCTGGAAAAGCGCTCCCTAGACTAGGACTGCCTCCCAGTTTGGGAATTAGCCCCTGCTGGAGACTTCAGTTTGGTATTTCCACTTCCCAGTCAAACAACTGGCATCCTGGTCAATTTGTCCTGTCCCTGCTTAACAGTAGAATCTATGGCAGAGGTGAAAAGAGAGGGTAGAGAGGATGTGGTCCTCCAGGTCTGGACCCAGGGTCTCAAAAAGTGGCTATTCCACTCACTGATCAGTTTAGCGCTGTGGGTCTTTGTAGTTGCTGGTTAAGCCCATCCCTTGCCAGTTACCTTCAGTCCACAGTAGCTGGCCAATTCAATCAGAGCATGGTTTGGCAAAAGACAAGCAATTTCCTGTTCAGTGACATGTAGCCCAAACTCACAGCCCTATGCTGTGCCCCAGGGTTCACTGTGTGTTCAGACAGCTTCATTTAATTATCAATCCAGGCCTTAGTTTTCAGAAGAATTAAGGAGATGAGTGTATAGTCCGCTGTTTGACTCTGTCCCCCTCATTTTTTAAAGAAAATGTTCTGCATCCAACCTTGGTGAGTGGCATTTGGGGTGTTGGCAGCTAGAAAGCAGCCATATTAGTAGTATCTCCTGGAACAGAATGGAATGTAGAATGTCAAAGACATAAGGAAAACATGAGCTCAAGACACAGAAAGGACTGTATAACCCAGAGAGTATATTAGCATGAAACTAGCAGTATCAGGTGGTGTCTGGCCACTACCAACGTCTGTCCTGACAGGAAAGACAACATAGAGTTCCTGAAAATGGTGTATAGAACTAGAACTGTGTTAAAAAAGACTAGGCTTAATGGTCCAACAGACTGGAAGTTTCCTGGAAGACATGGTGCCCTGAATCTTTGTTAGCCGATCTGAAACCATTCTTGAAACCACCTCTTCAGATGATGATTGCACTAGACTATAAGACACAAAATAATCCTAGAGAAGAGTGTTCTTCTTGTCTTAAGTATGTACATGAGGCTAACTGAGCATTTCTTGTCCATAGAAAAGACAAGAGGATGGAGGGGGACAGGAGCTGGTTGCATGATATGGGAAATGCCAGGTGGAAGGGAAAAGTGTGTTGTTGAGAGTGGCTAGTGTTACATAGCAGTGTGTGTTCAAGTTTTTGTGTGAAAAATTGACTTGAATTGTGAACTTTTGCTTAAAGCACAATAAAAAATACATGCTAAGCCAAGTGCCATTGAGTCAGATCCAACTCATAAAAAAGAATAATTCAAGTTTTGTAATCCGTCTTATATTTTCCTTCATTTCTGTTTCTAGCTGGAGGACAAGGTGGAGCAAATACAATGCTTCCCTTGAGGGGAGGCTGTGCCATCTACGTCACTATCTTCACTGTCTTCACCATCTCTACTCTTTTCACTGGGTGGCACTGATTCTTCATACTGAAAGTAGGTATGATACCTGACTAGGGTGACATGTCAGTGCAACCTCTACTTCAGTCAGTCCTTTGTCCTCTGTGGGTGGCAGCTGCTGAGCTGTCAGGGGGCCACTCTGGCAGTCCTGAGAATTCTCTTCCTAAGGTGATTTTTTTCCCCTGAACTTTCACAGTGATCATTTTAAATTAGGGCCTGTGATTGTATGGGCTTTGTTGAGCCTCGGCAAATCCTCCCTGGAGACCGGGTCTAGCATGCCACAAGGGCTTTACCAATTTAGGCTAATGTACATGTTACCCTACAGCTTAGAGGATTTTTCCAGGTCAATTTGTACTTTGCCAGGGGACATGAGTTATGAGTGTTATTATTTTAGGTTTTCTAAATTGGAGCACTGCTTTTGGGTACTAGATGTTCTCAATTCTTTATTCCCTTAACTCAGAAATCTTGTAGGTTTTGTTTTGTTATTTCAATGAGCAATCAGAGTTTTCAGAGAAGTACTTCTGGCTTTGTAATTCAATCCAGCGAATATTTGTCATGTGCTTACTAGATATCAGGCTAAGAGCTGAGTGCTGAAAAGCATATAAAAATTGAAGAATCATTTAGCCATTCATGCATCTGTCTAGTCAGTCCCTCAGCAAGCATTTTGAGCACCTAAAATTTACCAGTTACTGTTACGTGCTGGAGCTGCAGCTTTATGTCAATTAGGAGTTATGCTGCTTCAAGTAATGAAAATCCAGCCATAGTGGCTTAAATAAATGTTTTCTTTTTCTTACATACCAAGAAGCCTGGGGTCAGGTAATTACTGGTATTAGTCCACCTCATGTTATTTGGGATGTTATTTCTTTCAGTCTGTGAGCCTCTACCTCGTGATCTCAAAATGGCTGTTGTAGCTCTATCCACAACTTGTATTCCAAGGCAGAAAGAAAGTGGAAAGACAAAAGGCTGAGTCAGATCAGTTAAGATTTATTTTTACAAAGGAAGCAAAAACATTACCCACATCAATCCTTCCAACGAATGTCCCCTTATGGGAGCATTTACCACTGGTCAAGTCAAAATCACTGGTCACTCCCTAGTTGCAAGGGAAGATGGAAAAGCAGGAGAGAGAGCTGATGGGACTGATTGTGATCAGTCATGCTCCATCTCGGGCTTCGGTTAGTAAGGAAGAAGAGACAACAGATACTGGAAAGGTAATTAGTATTTACCCAGGCACCAAACATGTCATCATACTCGTCTTTGAGGAGTTTATAATCTTGTGGCAAAAGCCAACACTGAACAAATAAACACTCATGTAAGTAAAGGTAAATACACATCCACATTAAGTCCTCTGACAAGAAAGCAGCATTGTTGCCGTTGGTGGGTTTATCAGCCAGTGAGGAGGGAAGGGAGCCTGGGGTAAAGAAGAGCATCTTCGCATATATTATTTCATTAGTTCTTTAATATATACCTGTCAGATAGGTTGGGCAGATGTGATTAATCTCATTTTAAAATGTCCTCATTTATAGAGTTCAGGCATGGAGAAGCTACAGGATGATACTCTGGGGGTTATACGTAATCATCCCAGGAACGAAATCTAGGTCAGCTGATTCCCATCCTAGTGCTCACATGCTGTTCTACAAGCCTAGTTTCTCAGGAGACTTCTGTTGTCTTTTGTTTTCAACCAATTTCAGGAGCCTCACCTACTTATTTACATCTCACTACCAATTCATCATTCCTGTCACCCACTCATCTTCTCACCCCTCACTCACAAATTCAATTGACCAAGAGGGAGCCCACAAAGCTGAAACAGGGCATACATGGTAGAGAGAAAAGCCTACTTGCTTACACAGCTGAGAGGAGTTGAGAGAGATGTCCTGCACTAAAGAAGGAAGGAATGCACTTTTCACTTGAGAAGAACCTTCCAGAATTTGATTTACATGCTTCCTGATCCTGATCCTAATCATATCCTGTTGATCTGATCCCAATTTGTACCCAGTTACTTCTTTAATAAACTACTTAAATGTAGGTATTGTCTGTGAGTTCTATGTGGCCATCACAATGAATCATCAAACCCAGCAGAAAAGTAGAGAGTGCTGTCAGGAAGATGGCTGGTATCAGACTTGGTTGAAATGTTTGGATAGAATTTTGCAGCATGAACAATTTATTCACTGGAAAAACCTTTTTTCAACAATATAAATGGTGACTATTCATGTGTACTACACCAGACAGAATACCAAAGAGAAAGCTAAACCCTTTGGCATGTTGTTGATTCCTACTCTATAGGACAGAGTTGAGTTGCTCCAAAAGTTTTCCAAGGAGTGACTGGTGGATTTGAACCACCGATCTTTTGGTTAGCAGTGAAGTTTTTAACCACTACACCACCAGGATTCCAAGTGGAAGACACAGGAATCAGTTGACTACATCTACAGAAAGAGATAATGAAGAAGTTCAATATCATCGATGAGAACAAGGCCAAGGGCTGACTGTAGAACAAAACATCAACTATACATACGCAAATTGAAGTTGAAGAGAATTAAAAGAAATCTATGAGAACCAAAACAGAACTTTGAGTAAGTGCCACCTGAATATAAAGATCACCTCAGGAACAGATTTTGCTCACTGAACACTGATGACTAGATGCAAGATGAGCTGAGGAATGACACCGAGGACATCATATGTGAAGAAAGCAACAGATCATTAAAAAGACAGGAAAGAAACAAAAGACCAAAATGGATATCAGAAGAGACTCTGAAACTTTCTCTTGAATGTTGAGTGACTAAAGTAATAAGAAGTGATTAAGTGAAAAAAACTAAACAGAAGAGTTCAAATGGTGGATTGAGAAGACATAGTATTATAATGGCATGTACAAAGACCTGGAGATAGAAAACCAAAAAGGAAGAACACACTCAGCATTTCTCAAGCTGAAAGAACTGAAGAAATAATTCAATCCTCATGTTGTAATACTAAAGAATTATGTAGGCAAAAAAAAAAAAAATGGAATAACATGGAAAGCATCAAAAGAAAATCGAAAGGATATATACATTTACTGTACCAAAAAGAACTGGTCAACATTCTCCAATTTTAGGATTCAGCATATGATCTAGAATTCACGGTACTGAAGGAAAAAGTCCAAGCTTCACCGAAGGCGTTGGTGAAAAACAAGGCTTCAGGAATTGGTGGAATACCAATTGAGATGTTTCGACAAATGGGTGCAACACTTATTTGTCCATACCAAGAAATTTGAAAGACAGCTACCTGGCCAACCAAATAGAAAGAAGTCCATATTTGTGGCTGTTCTAAAGAAAGATGATCCAACAGTATGTGGAAATTATTGAATGATATCATTCATATTAATAATAAAAGTTTACTGAAGATCTTTCAGAAGTAGTGGCAACAGTATGTCAACAAGGAACTTCCAGACATTCAAGCTGGATTGGGAAAGGATGTGGAATGAGGGATGTCTTTGCTGATGTTAGATTGATCTGAAAGCATATAACATCAAAAAGATGTTTACATGTGTTTCACTGACTATGCGGGAGTATTTGACTGTGTGGATCATGACGAATTATGGAAAACATTGTGACAAACAGGAATTTTGGAACACCTAACTGTGCTCATATGGAAGCTGTATGTAGACCAAGAGGCAGATGTTCAAACAGAACATGGGGATAGTTTGTGGTTTCAAATCAGAAAAGGTGTGAGTCAGGCTAGTATCATTTGACTATACTTATTCAGTGGGTATTCTAAACAAACAATCTGAAAAGACTGACTATATGAAGAAGAATATGACATCAGAATTGGAGGAAAATTTATTAACAACCTGTGATATGCAGTTGAAACAACCTTGAAGAACACTTATTGATGAAGATCAAAGATCACAGCCTTCCGTGTAGTTTACAGTTCAGCCTAAAGAAAACAAAATTCCTCACAACTGGACCATTAAGCCACATCATGACATCAAAAAACCAAAGTTCTTGCCCTTGAATTGGTTCTGACACATATCAACTCTAGAAGACAAAATAGAACTGTCCCATAGGGTTTCCAAGGAGCATCTGGTGGATTAGTACTGCTGAGTTTTTGGTTAACAGGTGTAGCTCTTAACTATTATGCCATCGGAATTTCTAAATGAAGAATATATTTCAGTTGTCAAGGATTTCTTTTACCTGGATACATAATCAAGACTATTATTGATCAACACTACTATTGATCAAGAAATCAATACTGTCTTGGACAAATCTACTGCAAAAGATCTCTTTAAAGTGTTCAAATGAAATATGTTAGCTGGAGGGCTAACGTGTGCCTGACCTAAGCTATGGCGCTTTCTATTACCTCATACACATGTGAAAGCTGAACAATCAATAAGAAAGCCTGAAAGAGAATTGATGCATTTAAATTACGGTGTTGGCAAAGAATATAACATAGATTGACAGGAGAAGATCAAGTCTGTCTTTGAAGAACTACAGCCAGAATTTTCCTCAGAAACAAGGATGAGGAGACTTCATCTGATGTGCTTTGAACATGTTATCAAGAGGGACCAGTCCCTGGGAAAGGACATCATGCTTGGTGGAGAACGTCAGTGAAAAAGAGGAAGACCCTCGATAAGATGGACTGACACAATGAATGCAATTGCTTCAGACTTAGCAGTGACTGTGAGGATGATGCAGGACAGGGTAGTATTGAGTTCCATTTTACACAGGGCCACTGTGAGTTTTAATCAACCAGACGGCACCTAACAACAAAATGTAAAGTACATGAAATAATTCTTTTATAGAAACAAACTCTGACTTCATTCAAATTTCTTCCCAGTTTATTAAAAGCTGGTGAATGATAGGGACTGAAGATGCTGAGCATTATCTGATCAGTTTCAACTGTAAGAAGCAGCAGCAACTTGTCAGTAGTTTGATATTGAATTACTGTTCCACCATTCACTGTTTTCATGACCCTGGTCAAGAGATTTAACCTCTACAAGACTCATTTTGTAACAGCTAATATTCCCTTCACCACAGGGCTGTGGAAAGGATTAAATAAAATAATCTTTCTAAAGCACCAATCATCATGCTGGGAACTTAATAAGAAATATAAATGTTAGCTCAGTCTGATCATTTAAAATATTTTTCAGAACTTGGCCATCAAGGTGATACAAATTAGCAAGCTGAGAAGGTAATTTGTTAGTTAGGTATCAGTTGAATTATTTATCCCTAAATATATTATTTTGAAACAAATCAGTAAGTTTCAATCTACCTAAGTGATGTGGTTGGAAAGGCTTGGTATTGACTGATTGTGTGTGTAGGAATACTAAAACCACTCTAGATAGGCTTGGCAGGAGGTGAACCAATGCAGAAATTTAGATGTTTGCAAGACTTTGGGAGAGAGTAAGTAATCCACCAACCTACCAGTTGCTGTGGAGTTTATTCTGACTCCATGGGTCAAAGTAGAACTTTGGGTTTTCAATAGCTATGCTCTTTTGGAAGCAGACCATGATTTTCTTCAGAGGTGCCTCCAGGTGGACCTGAACCACACCAACCTTTATCTTAGCAGTCAAAATCATTAACCATTTGCATCATCTAGAAAATTCTTTGGAAGAGCCATAACAAACCCAGAACAACAACTTCTGCCTCATTGTGACCCTATAGGGCAGAGTAGAACTGCCTTGCAGGATTACTAAGGGAATAAATCTTTATGGAAGTAGACTGCCAAATCTTTCTCACATGGAACAGCTAGTGGGTTTTAACTGTTTTTACCTTTTGGTTAGCACTTAACCACTACACCACCAGCACTCCCTTGAGGATCAAAAATCAGAGCAAATCACCAGTGATCCCAGGAAATCCAACAGTTGCAGGAGGAATTGTAGGCAACTGCCACCCTGTGCTGGTGTTTTATAGGAAAATGCCTGAAAATCTTGATAAAATAACTGTCCTCCTCCTGCTGAAACCTACACACCCACTCACCATGTTAAAGGACTGTCATCACTTCTCCTCCTCTTTCATGTTCCAGATTTGATGTGGGTTTCTACCACTGGTGCAGTCTAAACCAAAGGAAGTCTGGGAAATGTAGTCTTCAGGCTCCTAGTGGTGCAAATGGGAGTCCATAGGTGGTGCAAACTATTAAGCCATTGGCTACCAATCTTAAGGTTTGCTGTTTGGACCCACCCAGAGATTCCTCAGAAGAAAGGCCTGGCGATCATAGACACAAAAACCCTGTGGAGTACAGTTCTACTCTGAAACATATGGGGTTACCATGATTCACAATTGAGTAGAGGGCAACTGGTAGTGGTGCAATTATATAACCCGTTTGGCTAATAACCAAGAAGTTGGAGGTTTGAGTCCACCCGCAGGCATCTTGGAAGAAAGGCCTGGAAATCTAGCCCTGAAAATTCAGTATTGCAATCCTGTCGAGTACAGTTCTATTCTGATACACATGAGGTCCCCTCTGACAGACTCTCCTTGAGAGCATGTAGTTTAGCTAATAAAATTCAGCAGACACTTGGAAGGCTGGAGATGCTGCTGAGTATCAAGAGTTAATATTCAGTGCTCTATCAGCCAAAAGGACACAAATTAATCTTTGACATTTTTCTGAGTTTGTGGTCATCTTCTGTGCACTGAGAGGTCAACAGGTTCATCCATTAATATCTTAGGTGCTCACTGTATCTCCTTGGTACTAACCCAGTAAACTCAGAAGTGTTCATCATGCTTTAACTTACTCAAAAACAAAGTCAACAACAACAAGAAAAAGTCATTGTTGCTGACTCAATTCCAACTCTAAGCAACCCTGTACAACAGAGTAGAAATGTCCCATAGAGTTTCCAAGGAGTGCGTGGTGGATTTGAATTGCAGACCATTTTTTTTTCTTTCTTTTTTTTTTATTATGACTGAGTGAAAATGTACATTCCCCTATAAATTTACATGTCCACCTATATGCAGCTTCCATTGCTCTCCCTGCACAGTGACAGCACACTCTTCTTCTCTGCTCCATATGTGTCTCATCCTCCCAACAGTCTCCTTTGCTTAGCAGCCATAGCACTTAATGAGTACACCTTTTTTTTTTTTTGCTTAGCAGCTATAGCACTTAATGACTATGCCATCAGGGTTTCAAGACAGGTCACAGAGACACAACAGTTTTATTAATGCATTTGCATCCTTTGTGACTTAACTCACATGGTACCTTCTCCAGGCAGCCAGCCTTAATTTCTTCTTTCTTTCCAGTCAGAAGTGATCCTATCTTTTCAAGACCTACAAGCCTTAACTTGAACTTCTCATTTGTGATAATGACTGACATTTATTTATTGGTTATTACAATCATTTCTGGGGACAGAGTCAAGATGGTGGACTAAATGCAAGTCTCCCTAAATCCCTCTGGAAACCAAGACCTGAAATGATAATTAAACGGAGCCTTCTGGACACCTAGTAAGCCCCAGGATGCAGCATAGGACTGTTAATTTGGACTTCATGCCGCTGAACCCAAAACCTCCTCTCTTTCACTGACCCCACTCTCGGCGAGCACAGACTTGCACAAACCAAGGGCAACCTAGAGAAACAACAGTGGTACATCTTCACAGCATCTCTCCCAGCCTCTATTGACCCACATGAAGCCCAAAAAGCAACGAACATTGGGGGAGATGGTAACCAGGAAATCACTGATGGCATCAGAAGGCCTCCAAAAGAAACCACCTCAGAGATTCCCAGACGAAGAAGCTTTTCTGAAACTATCAGAAGATGAAAACAAAAGGATTATATGGAGAACCCTCCCTGACCTTATACAAAATGCAGAGCAAAACAAAAAATTAACCAAGCTGTTCGATCTGATGGAACATCAGTACTCGGAAATCCAACAGATCAAGAACAAAATCAAAGACCTAGAAACTTCAATTCAAAGCCAAGAAAACAAAATGGAGTAAATGGAAAAGAGAACTTCTGATTTGGGAGACAGAGCTACTGACTCTGCATCTATGAGGAGAAATCAGAAAAAAGGAACAAGAAAAATGAGGAAGCATTAAGAAGCATGTGGCACTTGATTAAGAAGAACAATCTATGATTAATTGGAGTTCCTGGACAGGGTGAGACACCTGAGAACACAGAGAGTATCGTTGCTGAGCTGCTGACAGAAAACTTCCCAGAAATTATGAAAGAACATAGATATCCAAGATATGTATTGAACACCGCTCCGTATAGATCTCAATAGAGAGACTCCAAGACATATTATAATCAAGCTGAACAAAATGAAACATAAGCAAAAATTCTTAAAGGTAGCAAGACTCAAAGCAAAGCTAACATTCAGAGGGAAATAAATCCTGTAGGATTTCATCAGATTCCTCAGAAGAAACAATGCTGGCACAGAGACAGTGGCATGACACATTCAAAGCCTTGAAAACAAGAACTTCCAACCAAGAATTATATATCTTGCAGAACTATCTTTCAAATATTAAAATGAAATCAAGACATTTCCAGATAAACAGAAACTCAAGAGACGTTGTAAAAACCAAACCAAAACTATAGAAATACTGAAAGAATTTCTTGGCTTGGAAGAACAAAACCACTAACTTTATATTTTAGAAAGACACATTATCCAGAATCCTACTCAGTTACGGAAGGCTCCAAACACAATTAAAGCTATAACAGTGAATGAAACGATCTAGTGATCATATCATGCATACTATGATGTCGTCATATTAAAAAGAAGGATGTATTACAGTCATTATAGTCCTTTCAGATGGAGAGGAAGTTGACCAGACTGGTAGGAATCAAAATTGGTTTTATATATAGTTTATTAAGCGTGATCATAGGGGCAGCCGTAAAGCACAATAAAAAAGCAACATACCATATCAAGAAACGTAATACGGGAGTCTCAACAACCAAAAAAACCAACCCTGTAAAAGGTGAAAATTCAACTAACAAAGAAAAATGTCTTAGAACACATTAATAAGAACAACAGTGAAAATATCAACACAAAAATAAACAGCACAATGGCAGCAGTGAACACATACCTGTCAATAATTACATTGAATGTGAATGGACTGAATGCTCCAGTAAAGAGACATTGAGTGACATCCTGGATCAAAAGACATGACCGATCTATATGTTGCCTACAAGAAACTCATCTTAAACTTAAAGATAGGAACAAACCAAAAATTAAAGGATGCAAGAATACATATCAAGGTAACAATGAACAAAGAAGAGCAGGTGTGGCAATTCTAATCTCAGATAAAATCGATTTTAATGTAAAATCCACCATCATGGACAAGGATGGACACTATTTATTGTGGAAGTTTCAATACACAAGCATGACTTAACGATATTAAACATTTATGCACCTAATAATAGAGCACCTAAATATGTCGAAGAAACACTGACTACACTCAAAAGGAGACAGATCACTCCACAATAACAGTGGGAGACTTCAACACTCCACTCTCAATATTGGACAGATCATCTAGAAAAAAGCTCAAGAAAGACACAGAAGACCTTATTGCCACAATTAAACAGCTAGACCTCATCGACATATACGGAACTTCCTATCCATCAGTGGACAACTACACCTTCTTCTCCAGTGCACATGGAACATTATCAACAATAGACCATGTGTTAGGGCATAAAGCAATTCTCAACAAAATCCATACCACTGAATTAATGTAAAGCATCTTCTCAGATCATAAAGCCATAAAAGTGAAAATCAATAGCAGAAAAAACAGAGATAGAAAGTGGAACTCATGGAAAGTGAACAACATCTTGCTCAAAAAACCGTGGGTTATAGAAGAAATCGAGGACGAAATAAAGAAATTTGCAGATTCCAACAAGAACAAAAACACTTCCTACCAGAACCTATGGGATACAACCAAAGCAGTGCTCAGAGGTCAGTTTATCTCCATAAATGCACACATCTGGAAGGAAGAAAGAAACCAAATCAAAGAACTGACTCTACAGCTTGAAAAAGTAGAGAGAGAACAACCGAGGAACCCCTCCATCACCAGCAGAAAACAGATCATAAAGGTTAGAGCAGAACTAACCGAATTAGAGAGTAGAAAAACAATTGAAAAAATTGAAAAGACCGAAAGCTGGTTTTTTTAAAAGATCAACAAAATTGACAAACCATTGGCTAAACTTACTGAAGAAAAACAGGAAAGGAAACAAATAACTCAAATAAGAAACGAGAGAGGAGTTGTCACAACAGATCCAACAGAAATCAAAAATACAATCATTGCCCTTTATATTGTTTGCTGTCAAGTCAGCAGCAACTCATGATGACCTTCTTCCTAGCCTGCCTGTCTGGAATTGCCTCTGAAACCTGTCTGCTATAGGTGACCCGGCTGGTATTTAAATACAGTTAGCATAGTTTCCAACATTACAGCAACACGCAAACCATCATGAAACAAACTGGCAGACATATTCTTTACATAAAGTTAATCCTTACACAGTGCTCTGGGATAGACAGCTTTTATTATACATTTATGAATACATTGTCTTTCCTTATCTGACACTACCTGTTGCCAGCATTGCAACGCCTGACCACTCTCTCCTTCTTGAGGTACTGTCTTCCATTTGTTTTCATCACCTAGCATTTCCTACTCTTACCCTTAAATCTCTGACCACTAGTTTTTCACATTTTTAATTTTTAAAATTTATTTTGAACAGCTTTTTGAGGTACAATTGATGTACAACAAAGTGTATGTGTTTAAAGCGTGTAGTTGCGTTAAGTTTTGACATATGTTTACCTGTGAACATCATCTGTGAGTGTGAAACCCTCACTTGGTTTCATTTGTAAACCATTGCCAGAATCAAGATAATGAACATATCCTTAAACACCAAGCATATCTTTCAGTTTCTAGCCACCCACCACCAATCCAGGCAACAAATGATCTGTGGGTGCGTGGAAACTATATTTTGTCTTTTCTAGAATTTTATATAAACTGAATTTCATATGATATTTATCCTATTTAATCTAGCGTCTTTTACTTAGCTGAAATACTTCAAAATTCATTCTAAATTTAGTTGTATTTATAAGTATTTATTCTTGCTAAGTAACATTCTATTGTGTGACTATACAAATAAAAATACCTCATTCACCTGTTCACTTTGGGTTGTTTCCAGTTTGGGGCTATCACCAAGGAAGTTGCTAAGAGTGTTAATATACAAGTCTTTGAATGGACACCTTTTTTTCTCTCTTATGTCAATACCTAGGAATGCAATGACTAGATTATATAGTGCATGTTTAACCTGTTATAAAACTATAAAACTGTCCTCAAAAGTGGTTTTCACCTCCCACCAGCAGGATATGAAAGTTCTAATTCCTCCACAACCTTGTCAACACTTAATATCGTCAGACTTTTAATTTTTGCCATTCCATTTGGTGTGTTATGGTATCACACTCCAGTTTTAATTTGCATTTCTCTGCTGATTAATTAAGTTAGAAGTATTTTTATGTGCTTATCTGCCATCCGTATATCATCTTTGATGAACTGTCAGTTCAAATTTTTTGGCTAACATTTTGTTTGAAATTTTAATTGAATTTTGAGGGTTCTTTTTATAATACACGCATACATATGTATATGTATAAGCATATATGTATATACATACGTATATATGTGTATATGTGTGTATATCTATAGACAGACCCTCTTATCAAATAAGTGGTTGGCAAATATTCTCTCTTGATCCATACCTTTTCCTAATAGTGACTTTTAAAGGCAGAAAATTTCAATTTTGATAATCTTTTGATTATCTTTAATTATCTTTTGATAATCTTTAATTTGTGTTTTTATGGATTATGGTTTTGGGTGTCATGTATAAGAAATCTTTGGCTAAGACCTGACCTCAAAGAATGTCTTCTGTGTTTTCTTTTAGACATTTTACAGTTGTAGGTTTGTCATTCAATATTCTGATTCATTTTGAGCCAATTTTTCTATATTGTGTAATGTATGGATAATTTTTTTCTTTGGTTTGGAGATGACGTTGCAGCATCATTTGTGGGAAAAGTATCATTTCTCCGTGGAAATGACTTTCTATTTTTGCAAAAATAGATCGTCGATGCATGTGTGAATCTATCACTGGTCTATTTATTGTGTTTCATTGATCTATTTGTCTATTTTGACAACAAAATCAGACTGTCCTAACTAGTGGAGCTTTATAATAAGTTTTGAAATTAAGTAGTGTTAGTCACTCAGTTTCTTGCTTTGCATTTCCACATGAGTTTTGGGATCAGTTTGTCAGCTTCTACAAACATCCTATAGGAATTTCTATCAGAATTTCACTGAATTTACAGGTCCATTTTGGGGAGAACTGACATCTTAACAACACTGAATCTTCTGACACATGGATATAGTATCTCTGAGTTTATTGAAGTCCTTTTAAATTTCCCTCAGCAATACTTCGTTTTCTTAGATATATGCAAGTATTTTCTTTTGTCATGTATTCCCCTAATTAATTCCTTCCCTTGCTCCCTTGTTCTCCTCATTCCCCTCCCTCTCCTGTCTCCCTCCCTCCTCCCCCTCTTTCCCTCCCTCCATTCCTCCGTCTCTGCCTTTGATGGTATAATAAAAGATATTTTTAGTTGAATTTTAAGTTCTCACTGTCTGTTGCTAGTATGTCGAATAACGAATTAATTTTTCTATATTGCTCCTGTATCCTTACTAAATTCACTTATTAGTTCTTATAGCTACTATGTAGACTTCATACTACTTTCTGAATGAACAATTATGTCATCTACAATAGATATTTTCTTCATTTTTTTCCAATATAAATGCCTTTACTTATCTTTTTCCTTTTAAATTTTCATCTTTCTTGCACTACTAGAACATTCTGTGAGAGCTAATACCTCTGTTTTGTTCCTTATGTTAGAGGAAAGCATTCAGCCTTGAAGAATGACATTAGCTGTTGGTTTTGCGTAGACATCCTTACCACGTTGATGAATTTCCCTCCATTAGTAGATTCCTGAGAATTTTAACCTGAGGAATGGATAATGAATTTTCTGAAATGCCTTCCCTGCATCAAACGAGATGTTAATTTATTTTTTATTTTTAAGTTAGTCAATATGGTGAATTTCATTGACTAATTTGCTGATACTAAACTCTAAGAAAGACTTTCCTCAAAAGTTTTTCTGTGCCACTATGGTAAGTCACCACCGCTTTCCCTCCTTTCCCTGAGGCAGGCGTTGGGCTGTGCGAAAAAGCAAGTGTGAAGGGGAAGAAAGTCATCCTTAGCTACCCAAGAAAATTTTAAGTCTAAAAGGTGCAGAACAAGCTTTCTTAGGTGGTCAGGCCCTGGGCCTCATACACCAAGCTATTTCAAAGAATAAAGCTTAATGAACAGAACTTGGTCAAAGGGTATATAAAGGGGAAAACTTTGGGAATAGCTCCATGGATTTTGGGGAGGGAGCAGGAGATACCCCTCGGGATTTGACAAAGATGGGGCTCTTGGCACCTGAGTGACAATGTTTATATTTCTTTTTACTTATCTGTGAAGGAGAACATGTTGCTAAAAATTGATGCCTTCCTTACTATTACTAAAATTGTACTGGCTTTTGAAATCATGATACTTATTATCTGTCTTAGGCTGGGTTCTTTAGAGACACAAAACCAGTAAAGCATATAAATACAACAAATGAGTGATTTATATCAAGGGAATAGCTTATGTGGTTGTACAAGCTAGAACGTTCCATGGTGTCTGTGGTCAGGATAAAAGCTTCTCCTGATTCATGCAGTTGCAGGGATTGGCAAACCCAAGACTGACAGGTTGGAGAGCTGGGCTATTGCTCACAAGCTATGAAGATCTAAGAATCACAAGACTGCTGGCAAGACTGCAGGTAACTGCTAGCTCAAAGTCCCAAGAAGTGGAAATCAGATGAACAGGAGCCAGCTGCAGGGCCCAGAGCAGTCAAAATGTGGAGCATCATAGAATTATGCTAATAATGGCAGTTTAAGTTCATTGTTCATTATCATATTGGTAGGAGTTGTCTCCAAAACCCATATTCAGAAGCAGGCCACAGGCCCAAGGAAACTCCCTTTCATTGAATTGGCTACTAACAGTAGGTCCCATCATGGGAGTGATCATGTATCAAACCTCAGCAAGTAAGTGATCACAACATTACACCAAAACACTGCGAATCATGGCCCAGCCCAGGTGTCACACAGTGGTAACCATCACATTGTTTCTTCCCAGTGCCTCCCTCAAGCTGCTGCTCATGTGATTATCTAAAAAATCCAGGCATGGTCATATCAATAACTACTGTGTAAGCTTCACTATGAATCACAATGTTCCATTCCCATTGTGTGTGGGGTCATCATGAGTTAGGAGCCAACTTGGTTGCAACTAACAACAAAAACTTCACTGGCTGCTCCCTGCCTATTATTAAAAGCACTTATGCCTTCAACATGAATTAATAAGGTCCTTTTACATTCTCTCCCTTACTAGCCTTTCTAAGTTCTTTGCTTTCCAAACATTTTCAATACAGCAGCAACACTGACATTATTGATACTCAGAAAACAACCTCACAAGGCTTTTTGCTTTTCCCTGAAATGACTTTGGCCCATTTTCAGTCTCTCTCTACTATTATGTGCTCACATTTAGAATTATGCTAATAATGGCAGTTTCAGTTCATTGTTCATTGTCATATTTGGTAGGGGTTGTCTCCAACTTTTCTAGCACTGCAAGTATTGCTGCAATGGAGCTGCCTGAGAACTTGCCTGGTAGTAGATGCTAGGTAGCTGAATTGCTAGGTACAGAGCATAGGTGTATCTAATACGACTAAATAGTGACAGATTGCTCTAGAACGGCTATCCCAATATCTGCATCTTGACATCTCAGAAACGCTTGGTCATATCCAACTTTCTAAATTCCTCACTGTGATAGGCATTAATCATTGTAATTTTGATCATATCATCCTAGGCTCCTTGACTTCTTTGAGTTTCTTGTCAACATCCTGTTTCTATCCTTTGCTCAGTTTCCTATTGCCTTTACCATCTTCTTTGTTACCCTCCGTGCTTCTCTCATAGGATCCAGTTCCTGTGCTTCTCTCATAGCACCCAGTTCAGATGCCAATATCTCTCTAAAGTCTTCCTTGATTACTCAGACAAATTTTTTATTTTCTTTTTCCAGGTGTTCATTGCAGTCATATACACACATGTGTGTAGGAATGTGTTTACGTGTGTGTATATATACATATATATGTTTACATATATATGTAGACATATACAGACATATATGGGTACACACAAAAAAGCAATGCTGTTGAGTCAATTCCAACCCATAGTGATCCTATATGATGGAGTAGAACTGCCCCATAAGGTTTACAAGGCTGAAATCTTTACAGAAGTAGACTGCCACATCTTTCTCCCATGGAGTGTCTGATGGATTCCAACATCTGACTTTTTGATTAGCAGTCGAGTCCTTTAGCCACTACTCTACCAGAGCTCATTATATACAGAGTGTACATTCAAATATGTAGTATAATCATTCATTTGCTTTTCTGTCTTTTTCTTTACTAGAAAATGAGACAAAAATCAATAGTAATACTATTTCCATATCAAACTATATAACCCAAAACTAAATCTCAAATAATATTTAATGAAAAGAAAGACAGAAGTAAGAATATTTCCTGTGGGCAATATGAATAAAAATATTACCAGGGTAAATTAATCTATGACATCAAAGAAGAAGTCACATAGAAATGTAGATGCCAACAACATTAGAAAAACAATGAACCCACTGCCCTTGAGTCAATTCCAACTCATAGCAACTCTACATAGACATGTGGGAAATTGGGCACAGTTATGTTTACAAGACAATCCTGCATCCAGTTCTTAGTTCAAATCTCTGGTTATTTTGATCTACATCAAAGCTGGGTAGACTACTTGCTCTATAACCACATGCATTTACAATGCTTGTTGAAATTGAGCCAAAAGTTATCACCTTGAATTCAGATGATTGCAAGGACAGATCTGCTAACTCAGCATCTCAAGATGCCAAGTGCATTAGCATCAATTTGCAAAGTAACCATTCCTGTTAGAGAAGCCATCTTGAAGGTCTGTGTTTGGCACTCTAGTATTACTGTAAAACAAAATAAACAAAGAAATTTAAATTTCATAGGTGAAAAAGACATTTGCTGGCAAAGAAGAGAAGTGTTTCTATTTCCAAATGCCCTGTGAATGTGGTCAGGGTTGGCCTTTGAGCTGCATAATCAAAGATAAAACCTAGCTTCAATTCTCTGTGAGACTCTCCGTGCCTGGGCAGGCTTGGCAAAGTGATGAAAGTGAAGTCTTCTGCTTAGAGGCCCTGGAGTGGTTAACATAGTCGATTCTGAGACTGGCTCAGGTCCCCTCAGGTAAGTCCAAAGAGTAAATGGTCAACACATGAGGGCTGGACCACGTAGTTTAGAGTAGACTTTCTCCAGTTACTCTTTGGGGTGCTGGGGAACAGTTTGAATGACTAGCAGGCCAACATTGACTGAAGCATCCAGTGTCTCCTCTTGGCTGCCTTGTATTTTTGCTGACATATCATCTGTTCAGGTCTGTCTATGAAGCATACTTGGACTTTGAGTGACAACCAAAGGACTGGATACTGGAGTTAAAGGGAGTCAGGGTCCTTAAAAATTAGACTAGTTGCCACTGAGTTAATTTCAACTAGTGAGAACCCTATAGAATCTTCAATGGCTGGGTTTTTTAAAGCAGAGTACCAGCCTTTTCTTCTCAGGCATCTGTGAGTGGACGGACTTAAACTCCAAACTTTCGGTTGGCAGCTGAAAACACTAACCTTTGCAGAGACCCTAACCCAGAGACCCCTCCTTAGGAATTAACTTGTCTATAGTCTCCAAGCAGGCATTAGAATACCTAGACTTGGCATTGCTTTCCAGCTGATATGATGTGGATGGGAATTTGGGGACAAAGATGGATTCAGGTAAAGACAAGTAATGCATCTTTGTCCTTCAGGTGAGGGGAGTTCTGGATTAGCGTGGAACACCTGGTTTTCATACAACAGTCCTTTCAGAAAGATTATAATAGAATCATCATTTTCTAGAAAATGTAACTGAGAGTCAAAGAAAGCATCATTGCTCTTGCGAAGCATCATTTATTCATTTATTTATTCACAAACAGGAATTTCTTTTCCCACATTTTAGAAGGTTATAAGTTTGAAGTTGGTGCACTGGCTCTTAGGGATGACTTTCTCTCACTGTCAGCTCTGATGGAAGGTTCTTGTCCCTTCAGCATCTATTTCCCACCTCCTCAAAGCTCTCCATGTGTCTTGGCGTCTATCCTGCTTCATCCCTCGGTCTGTTTGCTGGCTCATTTGTTTAATCTTTTTTACATCTCAAAAGACATTGCCTACACTAATCCTGAATTATTAACATAACAAAGACAACGCATTCCCAGATGGCATTACAACCACAGGGGTGGAGGTTAGAATGGACAACACATATTTTGGGAACATACAATTCAATCCATAACACCACCGCATTCCCGTCCCTGCTGCTGTATCTGAGTACCTGTGTGCTCATGAGTGTGTAATTTGTAGGTGTATGTGTGTATGTGAGTATGTGGGCATGCAAGTGTATGACTAAGTGTATGAATGTGCCTGTGTGTGTTAGTGTATGTGTGTATGTGAATATGTGTATGTGATTGTGTCTGAATGTATATGTGGAGTCTGTGAATGTGTGTACTTGTGTGTGTGTATATTTGCATATGAGTATGTTTGTATCTGTTTACATGAGTATGTGTGCATGTATGCATGTGACTGAGTGGATGATACACGCATGAGTATGTGTATGTGAGTGAGGGCTTGTGCATGTGAATGTGTGTATGTGAGTGTGTGTGAATGTGAGTGCCCAGCCTGTGGACACGGGACAGTTCTGTGGGGATAGTGATGGGAAGGAACCAGGCAGGAAAGGAAGGTGAGGGGCAGGAAGACTGAGCTGGTTGGAAGATATGACTGCTAATCAGCATCCCTCCAAGCAGCAGAGCTGCATTGCAGGTCATCTCTTAATGGATGAATAAAATAAAATGTCAACTTCCTGGGCCTCTGTAAATAAGACAGTACTCTCCTGCATGGAGGAGAGCAGCAGCAAACAGCACCAGCATGTTCCATGAACTATGTCTACCCTCTTTTCCCATACTTGGATACCTTAACTGACAGAATTAAATGTTAGAATATAGCTGTTGTCAAAGCAGCCATTAAGTCACCTCTTACGGCAGTGTTATGTACATCAGAATTGAGTATTGCTGGTCTTGTATTATCCTTTCAACTGCCAACATGTTTGCATCTGAAATTGCAGGTACCAAACTAATCCTATTGTCTGCATCTAGAAGCTCCATTAAAACCTATCCACTCTGAGTGACTCTGCTGTCATTTGATATACCAGTAGCATAGCTTCCAACATTACAGAAACATGTAAGCTACTCAAACCAAAAAAAAAAAAGTAAACCCCTTGCAGTCAAATCTATTCTGACTCATAGCCAACCCCATGAGGGTAGTCATTCATTAAAGAGTAAAGTACTGTGACCTGCCATGTGCACAGGCCCTGAGAAAGTTTTTAAACCCACAGCTGCAAGCGCTTGCATATCAGACACTGTTGGCAGGTACTAGAAGGGTGAATGCAGAGAACAGCGAAGCAGAGTACTAAAGTATCTGTTACACTGCCAACTAAGAACTAGCTATTAACTGATTCACCATATTTGAATATGTACAATAGTATACTGTCAAGGTTAAATGCTATGAAAGAGATCAAGCTTGAGCGGTTCTGGGAGGCAAGTAAGTTGCATGGGCATGATACTCAGCTTCCTACTATATCTGTTCTTGCTGCAACAACCTACCTCTCTCAGTCCACATCCATAGCCTCAAAGATGGCCAGTTCACTGAAAAGGAAATAGCTTGCCTAGTTTACAAATTGTTCTGCAGGGAATACTGTCACCAAACTGAACCAGACCATTACACCTATAATCAGAAGCATCTGTGGACAATACTGATACATGTAAATCCTCCTAGAGGGCAGTTGTTTGGTTGTCCACTTTGTGTGGACCAAGATAACAGCAATTAGCCTCTATCTAATTTTGTGAAGTAGCCAGTAGTTTGCCTGGGTGATCAGAAATTGGAAGGAGTAGAATTCAAAGATTAGCATGAAAAGTCTGGAATATCCTAGTTATCAAGTGCTGCTATAAAAGGAATACCACAAGTAGATGACTTGAACAAAGAGAAATTTATTTTCTCACAGACTAGTAGGCTAAAAGTCCAAATTCAGGACGTCAGCTTCAGGCAAAGGCTTTGTCTCTCTCTGTCAGCTCTGGAAGAAGGTCCTTGTCATCAATCTTTTCCTGGACTAGGAGGTTCTCTGCACAGGAACTCCAGGTCCAAAGGAAGTGCTTTGCTGCCAGCACTGCTTTCTTACTGGTATAAGACCCCCTTGTATTTCTGCTTGCTTTTTATATACCAAAAGAAATAACCTCAAGACATAAGTCAGTCTTGTAGCTTGAGTCCTGCTTCATTAACATAACTACTATCTATCCCCTTTCATTAACATCATTAAAAAACACAAAATCCATTGCTATCGAGTTGACTCCAACTCATAATGACCCTGTTTATACAGAGTAGAACTGTCCATACGGTTTCCGAGGACAGCCTGTTAGAATTGAACTGCCAAACTTTTAGAAGCCATAGCTTTTAATCAGTACTCCACTAGTATTCCCTCTTTAAGATCATACAAATGGGAGTCACAAAACATAGGAAAATCACATCAAACGACAAAAGGGTGGACAACCACACAATCCTGGGAATCAGGGCCTGGCCAAAAGTTTTTTGGGAAGTAGATGGTTTTTTTTTATTGTGCTTCAAGTGACAGTTTACAGTTCAAGTAAGTTTCTTATACAAAAATTTATACACATGTTGTTATGTGACCCTAGCAGCTCTCCCTATAATGTGAAAGCATGCTTCCCCTTTCCCCCTGAGATTTCCCATGTCCATTCAAAAAAATCCTGACTGCTTTTGCCTGCTCATCTTCCCTCTGACAGGAGTGGCACATTTAGTCTCATATAGCTACTTAAGCTAAGACATACTTTCTTCATGAGCATCATTGTATGTCTTACATTCCACTCTAATCTTTGTCTGAAGAGTTGGCTTTGGGAATGGTTTTAGTTCTGGGCTAACAGAGTTCTGGGATTATGACTTCTAGAGTCCCTCTAACTTTAGTCACACCATCAAATCTGGTCTTTTTAATATAATTTCAGTTCTATAACTAAGTTTTCTCCTCCTCTATCAGGGACTTTCTCTTGTTTTCCCTGTCAGGGCAGTCATTGGTGGTAGCCACCAAAAAACCCAAACCCACTGCCATCAAGTCGATTCTAACTCATAGCAACTCTATAGGACAGAGTAAAATTGCTCCATAGAGTTTTCAAGAAGTGTCTGGTGGATTTGAACAGCTAACCATTTGCTTAACAGCGATAGCACTTAACCACTATGCCACCAGGGTTTCCAGGTACCATCTAATTCTCTTGGATTCAGGTAAATGCAATCTCTAGCTTATGTGGCCTCTTCTGTCTTTGTGGGCTTATCTTTGGTGTTCTTTATTTTCTTTTGTTCCAGGTGGACTGGGGCCAATTGATACATCTTAAATGTCTACTTGCTAGGTTTTAAGATCCCAGGTGCCACTTACCACAATGGAATGAAGAGTATTTTCTTTCCCTTTTTTATATTTTATTTATTTATTGTAACTGAGTGAAAGTGTACAATCCAGTTTAAATTTGCATGCCCACCTATGTGAAGCTCATAGTGCTCTCCTTGCCTGGTGACAGCACACTCCTCCTTTCTGATCTATACATGTCATATCATATCCTCTTAACAATCTGTCTTCTCCACCATCTTCACTCCCCTCTAGTAAGAGGTCAGTAGGACAACATCCTATAGATGCATGGAACCGTAAAGTGCACACAAGATATGGTCACTCTGTGTTGCTGAGTCCAATCCTTTCCTGTCCAAGGAGTTGAACTCAGTAATGATTTATTGACAGGGACAGCATCAGGGCTATGGACCGTGATCCTAGTGGAATGCCAAGGCCTTCAGACCATCAACTGTGGTCTTCTAGTGGAGTTCTCAGGGTGCACCCCTTTTTACTCCCATGTTGCCACTGAGACTCAACTTTGTGAGCCCCATCACATCTGTTGCTGGTGGTAGCTGGGTACCATCTTGTTCTTCTGGTCACGTTTGATGTAGTCACCCATTTATGTGGGCCTTTCTGTCTTCTGGAATCTCTGTCCCTCATGTGTTTTGGTCGTTGGTGACCATCTGTTCCTGCTGAGTTGGGACCATTTGGTGTACCTCAGATGGTAGCTTGCTAGCTTTTAAGATCCCAGAAGCCACTCACTAATACGGAGTGCAGAAGACTCTCTTAGCAATATGCTAGTTATGCCAACTGACTTCGACATCCCCTGAGAGCATGGTCCTCAGACCCCTGCCCCTACACTCTGTCCTTGCCATATTGGGTTAAGATTGGAAAAATATTCAGGTTTCTCTGAAGTCCAGTTAAATAGGTCTTCTTTCTAATGTGCGCTATCACTGATTTTACCCTATCAAATTTCTGTCAACTATCTAATCTATAACCAGCCCTCTCCCTCCCTCCTTCCCCTCCTTGCAGCCATCAAAGAGTCTTTTCTTCTGTACAAGAGTCTGTTTTTCAAGTCAGCATAGCAGGGGTCTCATACAATATTTGTTCTTGTGCTGCTTACTAATTTCACTCAATATAATGTCTTCCAATTGAAAGTAGGTTATGAGATGCTTCCCAAAACCATCATTGTTCTTTATCATTGCATGGTGTTCCATTTAGTATATATAGCATAGTTTATTTATCTATTCATGTGTTGCTGGGCATCTGGGTTTATTTCAACATTTTGCTATTGTGGACTGTGCTGCAATAAACGTTCACGTGCATGCATCTGTTCATATGACTGCTCTTGATTCTGTAGGATATATTCCAAGCAGTTAGGATTACTTGGTCAAATGGTGTATCTATTTCCAGCTTTTTAAGGCAGCACCAGATTGCTTTCCAAAGAGGTCGTACCATTTTGCAATCCCACCAGCAGTGTAGGAGAGTTCCCATCTCTCCACAGCCTCTCCAGCATTTATTGTTTTGTGTATTTTAGATCATGGGCAACCTTGTTGGTGTGAGATGATATCTCATCACAGTTTTGCTTTGAATTTCTTTAACAGCCAATGATTGTAAGCAATTCTATGTGTCTTTTTGCTGCTTGGATGTCCTCTTTGGAGAAGTGTGTGTCCATCTCCTTCACTCATTGGATTGTTTATCCTTTTCTTGTTGATATTTTGTAGTACCTTATAGATTACGGAGATCAGACGTCAATCTGACATATAGTTGCCAAATATTTTTTACAATTCTGTAGGTGGTCTTTTAATTCTTTTGATAAAGTCTTTGGATCAGCAAAGGTGTTTGAATCTTAGAAATTCCTGTTTATCTATTTCCTCTTCTGTTGACCGTACTTTGTCAGATGTTGAATTCTGTCTACATTGTGTTTTAAAACTTTCATTATTGATCTTATTTTTTCTTGGATGAGCTTTATCATTTTAGATTGGATATTTAGGTCTTTTATTCTATTTGAGCTGGTTTCTGTGTAAGATGTGAGACATGGGTCTTGTTTCAAATTTTTGCAGATGGATATCCAATTTTGCCAGCTCCATTTGTTAAAGAGACTGTTTTTAACCCAGTTCAAAACCTTAGGGACTTTGTCAAATATCAACTGTTCATAGGAAGATGTTGGCATCTCTGGGACCTCAACTTTGTTCCATTGGCCTATATGTCTCTTTTGTACCAGTACAAGGCTGTTTTGACAACTATGGCAGTGTAATAGGTTCTAAAGTAGGGTAGTGAGAGGTCTCCTAGTATGTTCTTCTTCCTTAGCAGTGCTTTACCTATCCGGGGTTTCTTAAGTTTCCAAACAAAGTTGGTGATTTGTTTCTCCATCTCATTAAACAATGTCACTGGAATTTGTATTGGGATTGCATTACATAAGTAGATTGCTGTGGGTTAGTCATTTTCACAATGTGAAGTCTTTCTATCGATGAGCAGGGTAGGTTTCTCCAATTACATAGGTCTCTGTTAGTTTCTTGTAGTAAGGTCTTGTAGTTCTCTTCATAAAGGTCTGTTACTTCTCTGGTTAGATTTATTCCTAGGTATTTTATCTTCTTGGGGGCTACAGTAAATGGTATTGATTTGGTGATTTCTTCTTTAATAATCTCTTTGGTGGTATAAAGGAACCCTACTGATTTACTTATGTTTGTCTTGTATCCTGAGACGTTGCTGAACTCTTCTACCAGTTTGAGTAGTTTACTTATGGATTCTTTAGGGTTCTCTGTATACAATCATATTCTTTTTGTGATGTTTTCTCTTTTGTTCTTAATATTCTGTCCTGGAATATTATTCTTTACGGGTTGATTTTTCATCCTCAGTGTTGGCTTTGTGTTTGTTGAGACTCCTGTATTACATTTCTTGATTTAATATGTTGCATCTTTATTGTGCTTTGCTACTATCCCTACAATCACTCTTAATAATCTATGTTTAAACCCACTATTAACTTATACAGATCTTGCTAACTTTCTCTCCATCTGGAAGGACTACAACTACTGTAGTATATCCCTCTTTTTAATGTGATGATATCATAGTATTCATAATATAATAACTGGATCCCTTCTTTTAAGATTATAGCTTTGATTGAGTTTTATGCCTTCCCTAACTGAATAGGTTACTGGATGATGTTTCCCGTATTGCCTCTTGAAATATAGAGATAATGCTTTTGTTTTTCTAAGCCAACAGCTTCTTTCAGTATTTCTTGTAGCTCTGCTTTAGTTTTTACAGTCTCTGAGCTTTTGTTTATCTGAGAATGTCTTAATTTCATTTTCATTTTTGAAAGACAGTTTGGTTGGAAATTTTTCTCCTTCAAGGCTTAGATCATGTCATCCCACTGCCTCTGTGCCAGCATCATTTCTGCTGAGACGTCAGATGAAAGCCCACAGAGTTTCCCCTCTTAATGTTAGCTTTACTTTGAGTCTCGCTGCCTTTAAGAGTTTCTGCTTATGCTTCATTTTTTTAAACTTTTACTCGACGGCACTTGGCTGGCAAATACAATATGTCTTTGTGTCTTTCTGTTGGAGTCTATATTGTGTGGCATTTGATACACATCTTGGATGTTTATGTTGTCTTTGATAATTTCAGGGAAGTTTTCTGTCAGCAACTCAACAACAATATTCTCTGTGTTTTCAGGTGTCCATCCCCATTCAGGAACTCCAATTAATCGCAGATTCTTCCTCTTGATAGAGTCCCACATGTTTCTTAATGTTTCTTCATCTTTCTTGCTTCTTTCCTCTGATTTCTCCTCATAAATGCTAGTCAGTACCTCTGTCTTCCAAGTCAGAAAGTCTATTTTCCAGTTGTTCAGTTCTGTTTTATTGGTTTTGCATGGAATTGTCTAATTCTGAAATGTTGTTATTGATCTGTGGGATTTCAGAATGCTGGTGTTCCATCAGTTCAAACAGACTGCTTAATTTTTCATTTTGTTCTGCTGCATTTTGTATAATGTCTATGAGGGCTCTCTATATATTCCTTTTGTACTCAGTCTCTGATAGTTTCAGCAAGGCTTCTTCTTCTGGGAAGTTCTTTGTTTCTTTATTTTGGGACTTTTCTGTAGGCATGGGTGGCTTTTTCTTTAAGTGTCTGGCCAGGGTTTGTTGCTTTTGGGGCATCTAGAGTTTGTTTAGTTCATCTGGTGTTGCCTTAACAGGATCTGAGGCACAGTCTGAGAAGGAAGGTGATCACCAGTCACCTCTATGTACTCCAGTGACAGCCCAGTGGAATCTTTGGGGTAGCAGGCTCCACCTCCTGGTTAGCAAGAACACAGCCCTACTTATGCAGTTACTGTCCCTATGATGTGAGTCAGTAAAGGCTGGAAGAGATGCTGTATGGCTGCACTGCTGTTATTTCTCTAGGTACTCTTATTTTGAAAGGTAAAAACTATCTGACAGCTTCCAAAATTAGTCAGACTGTCAGGTGTGCAAGCTCCTCTTTCCAGCTGCCATTGGAGTCACCTCAGATGCTATAATAGGATAGACAGGCTGCTGCCTTGCTGTTGTCTGTACTTGGGCCCCACCCATAAGGTTACACTGTGCTAAACATAGCTTTTCTGCTGGGAAAGCACTCTCTGGGCTGGCACTGCCTGCCAGCCTGCGAATTAGCCTCTGCTGATGCCTCCTGTTGTGTAGCTCCACCTCCTAGTCAAACAAGATGGCATCCTGCACAAGCTCTCCCACCAGCTGCAAAATAGCCCAATCAATGGTGGTGGTTTGGAAGGAGAGGGTGGAGGTGCTGAGATGCTCAGAGTCCAGAGCCAGGCTCTCAAAAAGTGGCTATTCTGCCTTCTAATCATGTCAGGAATGCAGCTTAGCTTTTCTGCCAGTTAAACCTAGCCCCCTCTTGCCAGCTATGGCAAAGAAAAGAAAAGTTAAAAAACAAACAAACAACAACAACAACAAAAAGTTACCTTCAGTCCACAAGAGCCAGCCATTCAACAAGGGTGGGAGTTGTCAAAACAGAAGTTTCCCATTCAATGTTATGTAGTTCAAATTGACAGCCCTATGCCGTGTTCAAGGGCTCACTGGGTGTCCAGAAGGCTCCGTTTCATTATGAATCCAGGCCTTAGTTTTCAGAGGGAATTAAGGACACGTGTGTCTAGTCTATCATCTTGACTCCACCCCATGAATGTTTTCTTAATAAACATTGTTATGCCAGTAGACTAAGATGTTCCCTGACATTATGTTCACCAAACTACCTCCCCAGATATTCTTGTCCCTCAAAGTGTTGGGCTGTAATCAGGAAACTTCTTAGCTTTTAATTTAGTCCAGTTGTGCTGACTTTTCCTGTATCATGTGTTGCCTTTCCCTTTACCTAAGAAAATTTCTGTCTACTATCTAGTTGGTAAATATCCATCTCCCTACACCTTTCTGCCTTCTGCATTTAAACATTTTCTTGGAATCTTGTAATAGTGGTCTTATATGAAATTTGTCCTCTTGGGACTAATTTCACTCAACATATTGCCTTCCAGATTTATCCATTTTATTAGATGTTTGGGGGATTCATTGTTGTTGTTTATTGCTGCATAGCATTCCATTGTGGGAATATACCATAATTTGTTTATTCATTCATTGTTGGGCACCTGAGTTGTTTCTATCTTTTTACTATTGTGAACAGTACTGCATGAACATGGGTGTGAATATATCTGTTCATGTGAGGGCTCTTATTACTCTAGGGTATATTCCAAGGAATGAGATTCCTTAATCATGTGGTACTTCTATTTCTAGCTTTTTAAGGGAGCATAAAGTTAATTTCCAGAATGGTTTACCATTTTACATTCCCTTCAGCAGTATGTAAGTGTTCTCATCTCTCAACAGTCTTTCAATATTTATATTTTCTGTTTTTTTTTTATTTTATTAATGCTATATTTAATGCAGCAAGATAGTATCTCATTGCAGTTTTCATTTGCATTTCTTTAGTAGCTGATGATCATGAGCATTTCCCCATGCATCTATTAGTCACCTGAATGTTTTCTTTGGTGAAGTACTTATTCATATCTTTCGCTCATTTTTTTAATTGCAATATCTTTTGTTGTTGTGGCTGAAATTTTGCGATGTCTTGTAGGTTTTAGAGATTAGATGCTGATTGAATTTGTCATAGTTGTTTTTCTTTCCTTTTTACTCTTTCATTAGATTTTTGGATGAGCATAAGTGTGATTTTTACAAGCTCCCAGTTTTATCTAGTTTCTCATCAGGCATTTGCTCATTACTAGTGATATTTTATATCCTGCTTATGTTGTGTGTTAGGGGTCCTAGACTAGTTGCTAATTTTTTTCTTCCACAATATTTATTATTTTAGATTTTGTATTTAGGTATTTGAACCATTTTCAATCTTGTTTTCACTTTTTTGCAAAGGATATCCATTTATGCCAGCATCATTTGTTAAAAGAAAATATCTTTTTCCCATTTAACATACTTTGGGCCTCTGTCAAACATCTGCTGTTCATAGGTGGGTGGATTTACATCTGGATTCTCAATTCTGTTCCACTGGTCTCTGTATCTATTGTACCAGTACCAGGGTGTTTTGACTACTGTGGTGGTACAATGGGTTCTAAAATCAATAATGCTTTACTATCTGGAACTTCTTCCCTTTCCATGTGAAACTGTTGATTTGTTTCTCCGTCTCATTAAAAAAAAAATCATCAGAATTTGGATCAAGATTACATTGTATCTATAGACTCCTTTGGATAGAATTGGTATTTTCACAACATTGAGTTTTCCTATCTACAGGCAAGGCCTATTTTTCTACTTACATAGGTATCTTTTGGTTTTTTTCAGTAGTGTTTTGTACTTTTCTTTTACATCTCTGGTAAGATTTATTTCTAGCTATTTTATCTTCTTGGGGGCTATTGCAAATAGTATTGATTTGGTGGTTTCCTCTTCAGTGCTTTCTTTGTTTGTGTAGAGGAATACAACTGATTTTTGTATGTTTATCTTGCATCTTGATGTTTTGTTGAATACTTCTATTAGTTCCAGTAGTTTCTTAGAGACTCTTTTGGTTTTCTCCATATAAGGTCATATCATCTGCAAACAGAGATACTTTTACTTCTTCCTTACCAATTTGGATTCCATGTATTTCTTTTTCTAGCCCAGTTGTTCTGGCTAAGTTCTCTAACACAATGTTGAATAAGAGTGTTGATAAAGGGCATCCTTGTCTAGTCCCTGTTCTCAAGGAGAATGTTTTCAAACCTTCTCCATTTAGGATGATGTTAGCTGTTGGCTTTGTATAAATGGCCCCTATAATGTTGAGGAATTTCCCCTCTACTCCTATTTTGCTGAGAGTGTTTAACTAGAATGAGTGTTGGGTTTTGTCAAATGCCTTTTCTGCATCAGATAGTAAGATCATATGGTTCTTGTCTTTTATTTTATTTGTGTGATGGGTTACACTGATTTTTTTCTTTTTTCTAATGTTGAACCATCCATGCATACCTGGTATAAATCCCACTTGGTCATGGTTAATTATTATTTTGATATTTTATCAAATTTTATTGGCTAGAATTTTGTTGAGGAGTTTTGAAATTTAAGTTCATAAATGTTATTACTCTTTAATATTCTTTTTTGGATGTCTTTTCCCGATTTTGATGTCAAGGTTATGTGCCTAGCCAAATGTATATGGATACTTTTAGGAGACACAATTGAATCCACAACAAAGAGGTATTAAATAGACACAGAATTTGAGTATATTTCTTTGCCTTGTGAATACTATGACGCTCTCAATAACTAAATGGACAAGATGACCCGTCTGTAAGTGTCAGTCTTTTTTCTTTTCCCAGCCATCCCAAGATTGCTTGATGGGCTCGTGTTCATTATTCCCAGAAGGGCAAGAATAAAGACCACTAAAATGATTAGAGGGCCTGGATTCCAACAACAAAGCTTAATGATAAGACTTCCTTTAGTACCTTTTCCCAGGTGGACCAACCAGTTTCTTGGTCCCCTTACTGTACTATCAGGAAGACTTTTGTTCATTTTTGTTTCTCCCAGCCCTTCAATAACCATGAAACGTAACTCCCTCTGTTTAAATACCTAGTCCACTTTCCATTTTCCCACATGGAAAAAGGAATATGATGCTTGGTAAAGTAGCAGTTTGTGTTATACTGTGACAGATGTGCTACAAGTGAGTTTGGTCATGGGGTATTCCAAAATTCATGTTCCTTGGCTTGGAAATGTGTTTTATTATTGCTAACATGTGCTTAGATTTACTTGATATTCTGTGACTCTTTCTCAACAGTCAAATGGAATCATATCTGGAGCTGTGGCTCCAGCAAAGCTAAAAACAAAAACACTTTACCACCCTCTTCTCAGCTCAGTAGTTATGTCTCTACTGAAACCTTATTATAAACTTATATAATGATTTTGTTGCTCTTAGCTGCCGTTGATAGCTTTTTTGACTTACAACAACTTTACGTATAACAGATCTTGCACCATCCTCAGGATCACTTGTATGTTTAAGTCTGTCATTGTGGCTATTGTGCCAATCCATCTTCATCAAATATGATTTTCTCCTTCAGAGATTGATTCTTCGTGATGACATCTTGAAAGCAAGTAGTTTTGACAATGTTCTGTAGGGTTCATAATATTTTCAGTGGCTAGTTTATGTAAGTAGATCACTAGTCTTTTCACGCTAGTTTATCAAAGTCTAGAAAGTTCCCCTGTAACTTGTCCATTTGGGGTGGCCTTGCTAGTATTTAAAATATTGGTGGCATATCTCCAATCTTTCAACCTACTATGGTACAACAAATGGATAGATGAAAAATGATCTATGATTCTAATCTCTCAAATTGGTGGAGAACATGGCTTGCAGAACCAGATAGACAAAATAAAGTAAAAAACTTAAGTTTTGCAGAGTTGTCTAGCTAGAATGCTGATAGTTAGAAAACTTTGCACTGAAAGAGAGAGGGTGAGGTTGGGCAGCAGTTATAATGAAGAATAGGTGCAGACTGTCAATGAACCTAAAACTATGAATTGATTTACACAGGGAAACAGAATTTACTGTTCTGGGGCCAGCCTCTGATCTATCAGATCCAGATCTCCGGCTCTACTTCTCAGCTGTGTGTTTGTGTGTTTAGTGGGGGAGGGGACTGAATGTTTATGGATGATTATTTTCTTTATGAGAGGATACCAGCATGGCAGGCATTCTAGCAACTGGAACCTCTGGGCTGTACTGAAGAACTGAAGGCTCAACCAGACAAAAGCCACATCTCAGTCTCTGAGTGTGAAAAGACAAATGGTGGCCTTTCCTTTCATTCCTTCTGAATGACCACCTTGAAGGTCAGTCACCAGGAATGACTTGGACCAGAGTGCCATGAACACAACCAAGTTGTCTGCCAGCTGGAAGGGTACTCAGTCACTCTTTCCTCAGAACATAGCCCCAAGTCAGCCTTCCTGACATCTAATGACATTTCTCTATTAGTGAATGGGAACACATTCCTTTTCTTCTAAAGCTGAACAGTGCTTTGTCTGTGGTGTCCTTGCTCTCTTAGCCTGATAGTTTGCTGAGAAAAAACAAACCTTCCATTCAATTATGGCCTGTTTGAGTCTAAAGAGCTGTTCAAAGGCAGAGAGGCTTATCATATTAATGAATCCTGCTGCCAAGATTACTACCTGAGAAATGGGATTCCCTAGGGAAGTCAAGAGCAGAGTGGGGAATATTAGGATGTTATGACCTTCCCATAATAAAAAAAAAACTATTTATAAAATGGCACATTACTACCAGAGATAGGGATTTTGTGTTAAATGGGCATGTAAATGAACACATACATTTCACATAATCTGTTAGACAATACAAATTTTGATGTAATGTGTACCCACTGATAACTCTAATTATCTGCCTAATGGCCTCCTTGTGGGGGTCCCACTGCTGATCTTCATCAGTATTTAGGGATCAGAACCTGTAAAGGCATCAAATAATAAGAAAGACAGAGAGGTTTGTCAACTCAGAGTCAGTTGAGGAATGTATACATCAAATACTGGGGGCAGTCAAGGACAAAGTCAAGTTTAAGAACTGGAAGACAACCTTGAAGACAAGGTTATTATGCAAGGAGTTCAGAGCGGTGCTAGGATACAATAAGGGTTAAGCATACAATAAGAGTTAAGAGTAGGTCCGTAGACTGCCACTCATCTAACAGTTTGTTGTACTGTGGTGGCTTGCATGCTGTTATGATACTAGAATTTGTACCACTGATATTTCAAATACTAGTAGGGTCATCTATGAATAAGACAGACAAGGAAGAAATGCCTGATAATCTACTTCTGAAAATTAACAAATTAAAACTCCATGTATCACAGAATGTTATCCAGACCATTGATTCACTTACTGGGGATACATCATTAGGAGGGACCTATCACTGGAGAAGTGCATTATGTTTAGTTAAGTAGACAACCAAAGAAGGCAAGGTAAATCCTCAGTGAAACAGATTGATACAATACCCACAACAATGGACTCTAACACATCTCTGATAATGAAGATGGTGCACATTTGGCAATGTTTCCTTTTGTTATAATAAGACCATCAGGAGTCAGAGCTGATTCAGTGGCAACTAACAATAACTAAAAGGTCAGCAAGTAAGCAGAGTATAGTCACAATTACAACCATAATCAGTCTTGCAGCTTTGGGGGTTGAGCTTTGTCACCTGGAAGTATCTATGTGTCATGAACTGGTCTAGATGGTTCAAAGGATCAGAGGCAATGTAAACAGTTTTCCATATTAACGCAATTGCTAGCTTTTTAAAAAATCTCATTAGGCCAATAGGAAATGTGGTTTAAGTTTGGAAGAACTATGTAGAATGCAAGTTTATTAGTGTGATTTTTCAGTTATTGGATATTTGTAGAGAAATGTGTTATTACTGTCATTAATGTGTTATTACAACTATCATGCTATCTCCAGGGTCATTTCTATCACCAAACCCACGTTTTCCTATTATTAATGTTTTCCTTGTTTCCAACTATTGCATTCCAAACACCAGTAATTATTGATGAATTGTGATTGCATGTTTGATCAATTTCGGATTGCATAAGTTGGTAAAAATCCTCAGTTTCTTCAACTTTGGCATTAGTGGTTGATGCAAGTATTGGAGCAACAGTTGTATTAGCTGATCTTCCTTGTAGGTGTATGGATACTATCCTGTCACTAACTGTTAACAACACAGCACTAAATTATTAAATATATTATTAACATTGTTTTTTATCAATGTTACATACACATTGTTGTTGTCATTATCACTCTAATGGTAATAAGAAAGTAGCGAAAAGTTCTATTGGTCCTACTTGAATGTTTTAAGTTCACTGATGATTTGCTTATTAAATGCCAGTGGAGTTCATAGACTTTTGAATTTTTTAGGCATTTGACTCTCCCACTTGTCTGTCAGTTTGCCACGCTGTACTGGCTTGCATTTTGCTGTGATGCTGAAAACTATACCACCAGATACAAGCAGGGTCACCCATAGTGTACAGGTTCCAGTGAAGTATCCAGACTAAGACAGACTAGGAAAAAGATCTGCAGTCTTACAGATCAAAACTAGAACATTGTCTGACTCAGCTGTTTCGGGCATGTTATCCAGAGGTATCAGTCATTGGAAGCGGACGTCATGTTTGGTGAAGAAGAGGGCCAGCAAGAGCATGGGAGACCCTCAGTGAAATGGATTGGCACAACAGACCCAGTGATGGACTCAAACACAAGAGAGACTGTGAGGATAATACAGGACCAGGCAACATTTCATTCTGTTGTACATAAAGTCATTGTTAGTCTGAATCATAGCCAGTTCTAGGGCAGCTTTCTTTTGTCGGTCTATCTATCTACCTACTTCTCTAGGCATTTGACTAAATATTTTTCACCTTTGAGTAAAAGGCCTGGGTGAATGATGGCTTCTGTTTTCTTCATATATACTCTCCTTGATATTACCTCACAACTCATCTGGTCTTTGGCCATTAGTGTTCAGTGTATCAAATCTGTTCTTGAGATGGCCTCAAAATTCAGGTGGAATATACTCACGGTCATATTTTGGCTCTTGTGGACTTGTTTTAATTTTCTTCAAGATTAACTTAAACTTACACACAAGCAATTCCACATTTGGGTCCTGGTCTTGTTCTGACTAATGATGTTGAACTTTTCTACTATCTCTTTCCACTGATATAGTCTATTCTATTCCTATGTTTTCCATCTGGTGAAGTCCACAGGTATAGTCACTATGTTGTTGAAAAAAGACATTTGCAATAAAAAAGTGGTTGGTCTTGCAAAATTCTATCATGAAATCTCCATAGTCATTTCTATCACCAAGTTCACATTTTCAAACTACTGATCCTTCTTCTTTGTTTCAGCTTTTGCATTTCAATCACCAGTAATCAGCAATGCATCTTGATTTTGTGTTCAATCAATTTCAGACCACAGAAATTGATAAAAATCTTCAGTTTCATTATCTTTGGCATTAGTGGTTGATGAAAGTATTTGAGTAATAGCTGTATTAACTAGTCTTCATTATAGGTGTATGGATATTATCCTATCACTGACAGCATTGTTCTTTATTTTTTTTCTAACAATGCATGAAATGTCATTCTTCCTCAGTCTTCTTGACAAAGCATGTAATGTTATTCTTCTTCCATTTGTCATTCCCAGCATAGCTGACCATATGATTGATTGGTTCGAAACAGTCAATACCAGTCCATTTCAGATCACTAAAGACTATGATA
This sequence comes from Heterohyrax brucei, assembly GCA_028571685.1. NCBI lineage: Eukaryota > Metazoa > Chordata > Mammalia > Hyracoidea > Procaviidae > Heterohyrax > Heterohyrax brucei. Next base: position 10,106,197 of record CM053165.1, on the reverse strand, counting down.
TTGATTGTTATAGGCATTCCATTTAATTTTTTAAAACATCCAATTTTCCTGGATTTGTACTTTGTACATTCCATGCTTCAATTATTAGTGGATGTTCGTAGCTGTTTCTTCTAATTTTGAGACATGCCACATCAAGCAAATGAAGCTTGACTACATCAACTTTACATCTACGTCAACTTTACTTGGAGGACACACCTAGTCTTATTTTGATGCCTTCCAATCCAAGAGGTTTATCTTCTGGCACTGTATCAGACAATGTTCTATTGTTCTTCATAATCTTTTCACTGGTCTACTTTTTCAGAAGCAGACTGTGAGGTCATTCTTCCTTGCCTGTCTTAGTCTGGAAGTGCCACTGAAATCTGACCACCTTGGGTTATCCAGGTGGTATTTGACGTACAGTGGTATAACTTCCAGAATTACAGCGATATACAAGCCCCTATTATACAACAAACTGACAGGCACATACTAGAGTTTGCTTGTTCACCTTTAGATGAAAAGGCATCTACATGTGTGCTTGGTGTTTGGGGCCATTTGGCCAGGACATAGAAATGAAAAGCTGGCAAAAGATGGTGATGGTTAGCGTAAGTAAAGGGAGACCTTACAGAATTTCATGTTTTTTGATCCTGGATTTCTTTGATGTGTCAAAAACTCAGTGTGGAATGAATCGGGTCAATTAAGCACCAGATGATTCACAGCTCAGAGAAAACAGTAAGAGGTCAGCAGGATGACATCCTACAGATGCATAGAACCATTAAGTGCCCACATGATATGGTCACCCTGTGTTGCCAAGTCCAATTAATTCCTGTCTAGAAAGCTGACCTCCGTTATGATTTATGGACAGGGGCAGCATCAGGATCAGGAGCCATGCTCCCAGGGGAACTCCAAGGCTCCTGGATCAACAGTTGCAGTCTTTTGGTGGAGATCTCTGGGTTCACCCCTTTTTATTTTTCTGTTTGCAGCTACCACTGGTGGTGGCTGTGCACCATCTGTTTCTTCCAGTCACATGTCGATGTAGTCACCCACTCACGTGGGTCTCTCTGTCTCCTGGGTTCCCTCATGTCACTTTGGTCCTTGGTGATCATCTGTTCTTTCTGAGTTAGGACTATTTGGTGTACCTCAGATGGCAGTTTGGAGGCCTTTAAGACCCCACATGCCACTCACCAATGTGGAGTGCACAGGGCTGTCTTAGCAAGATGTTAGTTGTGCCAATTGACCTTGATTTCCCCTGACAGCATGGTCCCCTCACCCCCGCCCCAGCTACTCTGTCCTTGTAATATTGAGTTAAAATGGGGGGGTGGTAATCATGTTATGTTGAAGCCCAGTTAATATTACTTTTCTTTCTAATGTGTGCTTTCACAAATTTCACCCAGCCAAATTTCTACCAACTATCTGACCTAAACCTCACTTTTGCCATCCCTCCCTCCCCACCACTGCAGCTGTCAAAGAGTCTTTTCTTCTATGCATGAGTCTGTTTTTAAGTTCTTATCGAAGGGGTCTCATACAATATTTGTCCTTTTGTCACTGACTACTTTCACTCAACATAATGTCCAATTGAAACCAGGTTATGAGATGTTTTCTAAAATCATCATTGTTCTTTATTATTGCACTGAGTATGTATACCATAGTTTACCTATCCATTCCTCTGCTGTTGGGCATCTGGATTGATTCTATCTTTTAGCTATTGCAGACTGTGCTGAGAAGCCTTGGGACCTAAAATATTTGACTGGGCAACAGTACTGGACTAATCTTCTCCTCTCAAAAACAATCCAGGGAACGTTTGACCTCTGCTTCTGCTTCTGCATTGTAACAGAGACCTACAGTTTCTGCAAACGGCCAGTAACGGTAACATACTTTCATTATAAGCTGGCAGGTAAAGTCTGCTTTCCCTCACTGCCTATTCAGGCCAGCCTTTTGGACAGCTTCCAGCTACCTATTCAGCACCTGGACAGCTCACTGCATAGAAGTGCAGTTTACTTTTACTTTTAAGGTTTACTTGTTAAGGTTGAGAGGCTTGTATTTCTCTATGAAAATCTCTCTATTGAAAAACCTCTTTTCTCTCACTCACATTATAAGATTCGCTGACAGCCTCCAGTTTCCCCATAAACAGAGCAGCCTCTTTGCTACTCTATAAGCAGTCTTCCACCCTTGAGAGTCCACCTGGGGCAAATCACTAAAGTAATAGAAACAGCTGGTGACCAACAATTCTCTTAGATGCATTCTCAGAGAAACCAAATAGCATCTAGATGGCACACAGGCAACAGACCATAATTAATCATTTAAAGAAACAGTCTTCAAATGCTCCAGAAAATTCCCTCAAGATTCAAAAAATTTCCCAGATGAAGAAGCCTTTCTAAATCTAACAGAGGTTGAATACGAGAAAAGTTATATATAAAACTCTCCTAGAGATTAAACAAAATGGAACAGAACAAAATGAAAAATTTGGTAAACTATTTGAAATGCTAGAACATCAACTATATGAAATACATAAGATTAATAACAAAATTACAGAATTGGATAATTCTATCGAAAGCCAAAAGAGTATGATTCAACAGATGGAAGCTAGAATCAGTGACCTAGAAGATGAAGTAACTAATGCCAACATTTATGAGGTAAAATCAGAGAAAAGAAATAAGAAAAATGAAGAAACATTAAGAAACATATGGGACTCCATGAAAAGGAATAATTTACATTTAAATGGAGCTCCTGAACAAGGGAGGATTAACGACAACATAGAGAGTATTGCTGTAGAAATGCTGACAGAAAACTTTCCTGTGATTATGAACAAAGAGAACATAGATATCCAAGACATTTATCGAACACGGCAAAAGTTAGATGCAAAAATAAGAACACCAAGGCATATTATAATTAAGCTTAATAAGCTAAAACACAAAGAGATGCTTCTGAAGACAGCAAGGCTAAAATCAAAACTAACATTCCCGGGGAAACCCTGCAGACTTTCATCTGACTTTTCTGCTGAAACAATGCTGGCTAGAAAACAATGGGAAGACACACTAAAAGCCCTGAATGAGAAAAACTTCCATCCTAGAATTATTTATCCTGCAAAATTGTCTATGAAATATAATGGTGAAATTAAGACTTTTGAAAATAAAGAGAAATTTAAAGACTTCATAAAAACTAAACCAAAATTACATGAAATAGTGAAACAAGCTCTTCCATAAATATACGTTTTAGGTAATAATTTAAGGCACTTCATCCAAATAGCTAATCAGTTAAGGAAGACACAAAACTTCACCAAACCAAGCCAAAAGCTACAGTATTATAATAAAGGAATCCATGATCATATCATGACAACTATAATACCATCACATTAAAAGAAGGATACACTACAATAGTTACAGTTGTTTTTAATGCAGCGGCAGTTTCTTACTTATAAAATTGATTTCAATACTTATATGTTAAGGGGGATTAGGTATGTAGCCATAGAATAGACTAACAATATATCATTTGAAATTAAAAATCATAATACAGGAGTCTCAGCAAATATAAAAATCAAAATTCATACCATCCATGAAGAAGAATGTCCCAGAACAGACTAATAAGAGCAACAGAGAAATTATCAACATGAAAATAAACATATTGCAATAACACCACTAAATGAATACCTGTCAATAATTACATTGAATGTAAGTGGATTGAATGCTCCATTAGAGACAGCAAGTGATACCATTGATCAAAAGACATGACCCATCTATATGTTGCTTACAAGAAACACATCTTAGACTTAAAGATAAGAACAGGTTGAGAATTAAAGTCTGGAATAATATATATCAAGCTAATAATACACTAAAACGAGCAGGTGTGGCTATACTAATCTCAGATAAAATAGATTTCAATGTAAAATCCACTATTGTGGACAAGGATGGTCACTATTTATTGCTGAAAGGTTCAATACTCAAGCAAGACTTAACAATATTAAACATTTATGCACCCAATACCAAAACACCTAAATACATTGAACAAATACTGACAACATAGAAAAATGAGACTGATCATTCCACAATAACAGTTGGGGTCTTTAACACTCCCCTTTCATTTAAGTATAGATCATCGAGAAAAAAACTCAGTAAAGGTACAGAAGATCTTATTACAATAACCAACCAACTTGACCTTATCGACATATGCAAATCTTTTCATCCATCAACAGATAAATACACCTTCTTCTCCAAAGCACATGAAACATTCTCCAAAATACACCATATGTTAAGTCATAAAACAATTCTCCATAAATTCCAAACCATTGATTTATTTCAAAGTACCTTCTCAGACCACAGGGCTATAATAGTTGAAATCAGTAACAGAAAATTCATAGGCAAAAATTCAAACTTGTGGAAATTAAACAACACTTTACTCATAAAGCCTTGGGTTATAAAAGAAATTAAAGACACATTAAAGAAATTTATGGATTCAAATGAAAAAGAAAGCACGTCCTACCAGAATTTATGAGATACAGCAAAAGCAGTGCTCAGAGGTCCATTTATCTCCATAAATGCACAATTCCAGAAAGAAGAAAGAGCACAAATTAAAGAATTAACCTCACAGCTTGAACAAGCAGAAAGAGAGCAATAAAGAAACCACCCAGGCACCATAAGAAAACAGATTATAAAGATTAGAGCAGAACTAAATGAATTAGAGAATAGAAAAACAATTGAAAAAATTAACAAAACCAAAAGCTGGTTCTTCGAAAAGATCAACAAAATTGATAAACCATTGGCTAAACTTACAAAAGAAAAACAACAGAAGATACAAATAACCTGATTAAGAAATGAGTTGGGAGATATTACAACAGACACATCTCAAATAAAATATATCATAACAGAATACTATGAAAAGCTATACTCTGACAGGTTTGAAAACCTGGGGGAATAGATTCATATGACTCACCAAGACTATCACAAGGAGAAATAGATAAACTTAATAAATCTATCACAAAGGAAGAGATTGAAGAAGTCATCAAAAATCTACCAACCGAAAAAAGTCTTGGCCCAGAGAGCTTCACCGGAGAATTCTGCCAAACTTTTAGAGAAGAATTAACTCCAGTACTGATGAGGCTATTTCACACCATAGAAAGAAATAAAATGCTTCCAAATTCATTCTATGAAGCCAGTGTAACCCTCATACCAAAGCCAGGGAAAGATCCCATAAGAAAAGAAAATTACAGACCAATATCACTCATTAATCTAGGTGCAAAAATCTTCAACAAAATTCTAGCCAATAGAATTCAACAGCATATAAAAAAATACTTCATCATGATTAAGTTGGTTTCATTCCAGAGATGCAAGGCTGGTTCAACATTAGAAAAACAATTAATATAATAGTTCAACATCCATTCATGCTTAAAACTCTCAGAAAAATAGGAATAAAAGGGAAATTCCTCAATATAATCAGTAGCATCTATGCAAAGACAACTGCATTCATCATTCTGAATGGTGAAAGATTCAAAGAATTCCCTTTGAGAATGGGAACTAGACAAGGATGCCCGATCTCACCACTTTTATTCAACATTGTGCTAAAAGTTTTAGCCAGAGCAATTAGAAAAGACAAAGAAATAAAAGGCATCCATACTGGCACTGAAGAAGTAAAGATTTCCCTCTTTGTCGATGATATGATTGTTTATACAGAGAATCCAAAGAAATCCATAAGTAAACTATTAGAGCTAATAGAAGAATTTGGCAAAGTATAGGGATACAAGATAAACATAACTAAATCAATAGGATTCCATTATACCAACAGTGAAATTATTAAAGAAATCACCAAATCAATTCCATTTACTGTAGCCCCCAAGAAGATAAAATACCTAGGAATAAATCTAACTAGAGAAATAGATCTTTACAGAGAAAACTACAAGACCTGGCTACAAGAAACTAGGAGAGACTTAGATAAGTGGAGTAATCTACCCTGCTCAGGGATAGGAAGACTCAATATTGTGAAAATTTCTATTTTGCCCAAAGCACTCTACTTATATAATGCAATTCCAATACAAATTCCAGTGACATTTTTTAATGAGATGAAGAAACAAATTATCAGCTTTATTTGGAAAAGGAAGAAATCCCAAATAAGTAAGGCACTACTGAAAAAGAAGAACACACTGGGAGGCCTCTCATTACCTGACTTTAAAACCTATTACACTGCCACAGTAGTCAAAACAGCCAGGTATTGGTGCAAAAGGAGATATATAGACCAATGGAACAAAGTAGAGACCCCAGAGATGCCACCATTCTGCTATGAACAGCTGATATTTGACAATGGTCCTAAGATTTTGGGTGGGGTAAGAACAGTCTCTTTAACAAATGGTGCTGGCATAATTGGATATCCATTTGCAAAAAATTGAAACATGACCCATGTCTCACATCTTACTCAAAAATCAACTCAAATTCGATAAAAGACATGAATATAAAAGCTAAAAAGATAAAGCTTATCCAAGATAAAATAGGGTCAACAGTGGACATTTTAATACACAATATAGACAGACTTCAAAATCTGAGACACAAAACACATTCATCGGAAGAGAAAATAGATAAATGGAAATTAATAAGAATCAAACACTTCTGCTCATCCAAAGACTTCATCAAAAGAATTTTAAGATCACCTACAGAATGGGAAAAAATATTTGGCAAGTCTATGTCAGACCGACACCTGATCTCCATAATCTATAAGGTTCTACAAAATATCAATAATAAAAAGACAAATCATCCAATTAAGCAATGGGCAAAGGAGATGGACAGACATTTCTTTAAAGAGGAGATATAGGCAGCCAAAAAAACACATGCAGACATGCTCACAATCATTAATTATTAAAGAAATTCAAGTCAAAATGACAGTGAGATATCATCTCACTTCAACAAGATTGGCCATGATCCAAAAACTGCAAAACAATAAATGTTGGAGAGGCTGTGAAGACATAGGAACACTCCTTCACTGTTGGTGGAATTGCAGAATGGTGCAATCTCTTTGGAAAGCAATTTGGCATTACCTTAAAATAATGGATATAGATATACCATTTGACCCAGTAATTCCTCTGCTCGGATTATATCCTACAAAACCAACTGATACATGCACACGAATGTTCACTGCAGCACAGTCCACGATAGCAAAAAGTTAGGATCAACCCAGATGCCCAACAACAGAAGAATGGATGAGTCAACTTTGGTATATGTATTCAATGGAGTACTATACACTGATAAAGAACAACGATGATAGCAGGAAACACCTCTCAATTTGATCTCAGCTGGAGGACATTATGTTGAGTGAAACTAGTCAGCGACAGAAAGACAATTATTATATAAGACCCCTACAATATAAACTTAAAAACATACTCATACATAACAGAAAAGACTCTTTGATGGCTACAAGGGTGGGGAGGGTAGGAGGGTGGGAGGGCAAGGGGTGAGGGTTTAGATTAGATAGTTGTTAGAAATTTGGTTGGGTGAAACTGGTGACAATACACATTAGTAAGAAGATCAATATTAATGGGACTTCGACACAACTTGTGTACTCCTCCTCTCTTAACCCAATATTGTAAGCACAGTACACTTTCATTTTTTATTTAATAAAAAAAATTCATGTGCATGTATCAGTTGGTGTGAATGGTCTTGATTCTGTAGGATATATTCCAAGCAGTGGAATTACTCGGTCAAATGGTATATCTAGACACAGCTTTTTATGGAAGTGACAGATTGCTTTCCAAAGAGGTTGCACCATTTTGCAATCCCACCAAAAGTGTTTGAGAGTTCCAATTTCTCCACAGCCTCTCCAGCATTTCTTCTTTTTCATTTTCTGGATCATAGACAACCGTGTTACGGTGAGATGGTATCTCATCATAGATTTGACATGAATTTCTTTAAAAGCTAATGATCATATGTCTGGATATGTTTTTTGGCTGCCTGGATCTCCTCCGTAGAGGAGTATCTTTCCATCTCCTTTGTCCATCACTTAATTGGATTATTTATCTTTTTCTTGCACAGTTTGTTGAAGACATTGCTTTTACCCCAGTTTAATGTCTTACGGCCTTTGTCAAATATCAACTGTTCACAGGAGGATGGTGTCATCATTGGGATCTCAACTCAGTTACATTAATACATTTGTGTCTTTTTGTACTACTTCCAAGCTGTTTTGACCACCATGGCATTGTAATAGATTCTAAAGTCGAGTAGTGGGAGGCCTCCTGTTGCATTTTTCTTCTTCAGTAGTGCTTTACTTATCCGGGGCTTCTTCCCTTTACAAACAAAGTTGATGATTTTTTTCTCCATCTCATCAAAAAAGTCACAGGAGTTTGTATTGGGATTGCATTATATAAGTAGATTGCTTTGGGTAAAACAGACATTTTCACGTTAAGTCTTCCTACCCATGACATGGGTAGGTTTCTCCATTTATGTAAGTCTCTCTTAGTTTCTTGTAGTAAGACTTTGTAGTTCTCTTTGTAAATGTCCGTTATTTCTCTGGTTAGATTTATTCTTCTTGGGAGCAATGGAAAGTGGCACTGATTTGGTGATTTCTTTTTTAATAATCTTGTTGGTATAAAGGAATCCTACTGATTTACTTATGTTTATTTTGCATCCTGAGACGTTACTGAACTTTTCTATCAATTTGCATAGTTTATTTATGGATTCTTTAGCATTCTCTGCATATACAGTCACGTTGTCTGCAAATAGGGAAATTTTTACTTCTTCTTTGCCAATGCAGATGCCCTTTATTTCTAGATCTTGTCTAATTGCTCTGGCTAGGACTTCTAGTACAGTGTTGAATGGAAGAAGTGAGAGTGGGCATCCTTGTCTAGTTCCTGTCCTGAAGGGGACTTGTTTCAAGCGCTCTCCATTCAGGATGGTATAGACAGTTTGCTTTATATAAATGGCTCTTATTGCACTGAGGAATTTGCTGTCTATTCCCATTTGCTGAGAGGTTTTAGCATTAATGGGTATTGTGCATTATTAAAAGGCTTTTCTGCATCAGTAGACAAAATCAGGTGATTCTTGTCTTTTGTATCATTTATGTGGTTGATTACAGTAATTGTTTTTCTGATGTTGATCCAGCCTCTCATTCCTAGAGTGAATCCAACTTGGTCATGATGAATTATTTTTTTTGATATGTTGTTATATTATTGGCAGGTATTTTGTTGAAGATTTTTGCATCTAGATTGACGAGTGATATCGGTCTGTAGTTCTCCTTTTTAATTGGGTCTTTCCCTGGCTTTGGTATCAGGGTTATGTTGGCTTCATAAAATGAATTTGGAAGTATTCCATTCCTTTCTATATTGTGAAATAGTCTTAGCAGTATTGGAGATAACTCTTCTCTAAAAACTTGATAGAATTCTGCAGTGAAGCCATCTGGGCCAGGGCTTTTATTAGTTGATCGTTTTTTTGTGATTTTTTCAATTTCTTCCTTTGTGATGTGGTTTCTTAAGTTGTTCTGCTTCATCTTGTGATAGTTTTGGTAAGTGACATCAATCTAGGAATTTGTCCATTTCCTATAGGTTTTTTAATCTATTAGAGTACAGTCTTCCATAGTATCCTGTTATATTTTTTATTTCTTTTGGATCTGTTGTGACAACTCCCCTCTCATTTCTTATTTGGGTTATTTGTCTCCTTTCCTGTTTTTCTTTAGTAAGTGTAGCCAGTGGTTTATGAAAATCAGCTTTTGGTCTTTTCAATTTTTTCAATTATTTTTCTATTCTCTAACTCATTTAGTTCTGCTCTAATTTTTGTGATCTATTTTCTTCTGGTGCCTGTGGGTTTGCTTTGTTGGTCTCTCTCTACTTATTCAAGCTGTAGGCTTAGTTCTTTGGTTTGGGTTCTTTCTACCTTCCCAATGTGTGCATTTATAGACACGAACTGCCCTCTGAGCACTGCTTTGACTGTATCCCATAGATTCTGGTAGGACGAGTTTTCAGCCCCATTGGAATCCATAAATTTCTTAATTTCATCCTTGATTTCTTCTATGACTCATGGCTTTTTCAGCAAGGTGTTGTTCAGTTTCCATGAGTTCCACTTCAATGTTTTTTCTGCTATTGATTTGGACATTAGAGACTTTATGATCTGAGAAGATGCTTTGCATTAATTCAGTGGTATGGATTTTGTTGAGATTAATCTTATGTCCTAACACATGGTCTATTCTGGAAAATGTTCCATGTGCAGTGGAGAAGGTGTAGTTGTCTGCTGATGGATAGAAAGTTCTGTATATGTCGATGAGATCTTGTTGGTCAATTGTGGCAGTAAGTTCTTTTGTTTCTTTATTAAACTTTTTTCTAGGTGATTTGTCCAATATTGAGAGTGGAGTGTTGAAGGCTCCCACTCTTATTATGGTGTGGTCTATTCATTTTTGAATGTATTCAGTGTTTCTTTGATGTATTTAGATGCTATAGTGTTGGGTACCTCAATATATAATATTGTTAAATCCTGCTTCTGTATTCAAGCTTTCAGCAATAAAGTGTCCCTCTTTGTCCACAATTGTGGATTTTACATTAAAATCTATTTTATCTGATATTAGTATTGCCACATCTGCTCTTCTTTGTGCATTGTTAGCTTGATATATATTCTTCCATCCTTTAATTTTCAGTTTGCTTATATATTTAAATCTAAGGTGACTTTTCTGTAAGCAACATAAAGACAGGTCATGTCTTTTGATCCAAAATGTGACTCATTTTCTCTCTTCAGTCCATTAACATTCAATGTAACTATTGATGGGTGTCTGTTTAGTACCGTCATTGTGATGTGTTTATTTTTGTGTTGATGTTTTCTCTGTTGTTCTTACTATTCTGTCCTGGAACATTCTTCTTTATAAGCTGATTTTTCACCTTTTTCATTGTTGGCCTTGTGGTTGTTCAGACTCCTGTATTATGTTTCTTGATTTCATATGTTGCATCTTTGTTGTGCTTTATGGCTACCGCTGTGATCCCCTTTAATAATCTGTGTTTAAACCCAATTTTAACTATTGAAAGTCTTACTAACTTCATCTGGAAGGACTATAATGACTGTAGCACATCCCTCTTCTTAATATGATGACAACATAGTTTTTGTGATATGATCACTTGGTAACTTCTTTCAATAGTATAGCTTTGATCGAATTTGGAGCCTTCCCTAACTGAGTAGGTTTCTGGATAATGTGTCCTGTAATTCCTCCTAAAATATAGAGTTAATGGTTTTGTTCTTCTTGTAGCTTTGGTTTGGTTTTTACAAAGTCTCTAAGTTTCTGTTTATCTGCAAATGTTTTAATTTCATTTTCATATTTGAAAGATAGTTTTGTAGGATATATTATTCTTGGTTGCAAGTTTTTCTCCGTCAAGACTTCGAATGTGTCATCCCATTGTCTCCATGCCAGCATTGTTTTTGCTGAAAATCAGACAAAAATCTACAGAGTTTCCCTCTAAAGGTTAGCTTTGCTTTGAGTCTTGCTGCCTTTAAGAGTTGCTACTTATGTTTCATTTTCTTAAGCTTGACTATAATATGTCTTGGAGTCTTTCATTTGAGATCTATATTGAGTGGTGTTTGATATGCATCTTGGATATCTATATTCTCTTCTTTCATAATTTCTGAGAAGTTTTCTGTCAGCAGCTTAGCAACAATACTCTCTGTGTTCTCAGGTGTCTCACCCTGCTCAGGAACTCCAGGTAATAGTAGATTGTTCTTCTTAATAGACACCTGAATGCTTCTTAATGCTTCTTAATTTTTCTTGTTTCTTTTTTCTGACTTCTTCTCATAGCTGCTGGCGTCAGTAGCTCTGTCTTACAAGTCAGAAAGTCTGTTTTCCATTTGTTCAATTCTGTTTTCTTGACTTTGGACTGGATTTTCTCTTTGATTTTGTTATTGATCTGTTGTATTTCGGAGTACTGGTGTTCCATCAGATCGAACAGCTTGCTTAATTTTTCATTTTACTGTGCTGCATTTTCTATAAGATCCAGGAGGGCTCTATACGCAATCCTTTTGTACTCGCCTTTTGATAGTTCTTTGGCTATTTCTTTTGGGAGACTTCTGAAGCCATGGTTGAGTTCTTCTTTATGTTTTTATCCAGTTTGTTACTTTTGGGGCATCTGGAGTTAGTTTCATTTCTCTGGTGTTACCTTAATGAGAGCTAAAGCTCAGTCTGAAAAGGGAGGTGATCACCAGACACCTCTATGTACTCTAGTGACTGGGCTCAGTGGAATCTCCAGTGTAGCAGGTGTTACTTCCTTGTTGGAAAAGAAATGGCCCTACCAATAGAATCACTGGGGAGCAGTTGGCTGACCCTATAATGAGAATCAGTAAAGGCTAGAAGAGATGCCGTCAGGATGCTCCACAGTTATTTCTCTAGGCAGTCTTGTATTCAAAGGTAAAAGGTATCTGACAGCTTCCAAAGTCAGTCAGGCTTTCAGATGTACAAGTCCCTCTTTCCAGCTGGCAAAGTAAGCACCTGTATATCCAACCCCAGATGCTGTAAACTAGTTCAAAATACGGAAAGGCTACCACCCTGCTATCCTCTGCTGCTGGACCCCACCAGTAGTCCACACTGTGCAAAATACTGCTTTTTTTTTACCAAAAAAGCACTCTCCTCTAGGTATGCACTACCTCTTGGCCTGGAAATCAGGTCCAGCTGAGGTCTCCGTATGGGTATATCTGCCTCCCAGCCAAACAATATGGTGTCCTGCACAAGCTCCCTGCTTGCCTTGGAACAGGCTACCCAATGGCGGAGGCTTGCAAAGAGAGGTCACAGGTGTTGAAGTGCACAGAGTCAAATGCTGGGCTCTCAAAATGTGGTGATTCCTCTCACCCATCCTACTAGCAGTGCATTTGAGCTTAGGTGCCATTCAAGACCTAGGTCTGCCAACTGGGAAAGACAGAAAAAATAAAGTTAAAATGGTGAGTTACCTGTGGTCTGTAAGACCTGGCACTCGACAAGGACAGTGGGTTAGTGAAAGAGAAGTTTCCCGATCCCTGGTATGTTTGACAGCCCTATACCATGTCCTAGGGTTCACTAGCTGTTCAGAAGCCTACATTTATTTATCACTTCAGGTCTTCATTTCCAGAGGGATTTAAGGAGATGCGTATTTAGCCTGCCATCTTGACTCCCTCATGGTGGACAGGTTTTAGCAGAGCTTCCAGACTAATAAAGACTGGGAAGAAAGTCCTAGCAATCTACTTCCAGAAATTAGCCAGTGAAAACAGTTATGGATTGTAACAGAATTTTGTCCATCCAATTAACCTGCTTTGCACATGTCATCAGGAGGCATAAATCCCTTGAGGAGGACACAGCGTTTGGTAAAGTAGAAGGCTAGCAAGATTAAGAGAGACCCTTGCTAAGATGGATTGGCATAATAACTGCAACAATAGGCCAGAACATGCTGGCAATTGTAAGGGTGACATAAGACCAGGCAACATTTCCATATGTTGTAGGTAAGTTTGCCATGAGTCAGAGTTGACTCAGTGATAGCTAACAGCATTCCAACCACATAACTGCTTAGCACAAAGCATCCCTACTCCTTGTCTGTGTTTTCAGTTCTCCATTACAGCTCTTAGGAGAGAAACAATTTAACAACTTTCTATGTAGCTGACAACCAGAGGACATTTCATGTGAATTCACCAGTTTCAGTTTAGTGGAGATCTAATCTCAGTATCTTTGGAAGCTTTTCCATCATTAATTACTTTCTTATTAGTCATGGCCCTTATGAAGAAGAGCTCCTCAGAGACTTAGTGTAAAACACATCCCTAAACCAAACACAATGGAACTTTGCTATTGTTTTCTTTTTTATCCCTCGTATGTGCACCACTTTCACTGGATAAAGGGATGATATATAAAATATCTTGGCTAATGTAAAACACCTGCCTGGAAACATTTTAACCAATATTATGGCAAAGGGTCGGGGCCAGAGAGCTGTACCCCAACCATTACAATTTGTGATCTCATTTATATTGTAAAGAACTTATTATGGACTTTTCAAAAAAAAAATAAAGTTTATTGTATTTTAAAAACAGTTTAACAAGCTACATCAATTTACCATGTAACAACCCGGTACTTGCACTGCTATTGCACTGTTCTTCTATTCTAACTGCTTTCCCCATCCCCATCCCATCCCCCTCCAGGACAGCATACTTCCCCTTTTCATCTTGAACTTCCTGTGTCCCTTTGGTCAAATTCTGACTGCCCTATCTCTATCATCTTCGCCTCCAACACTAACCCCCTAGAATGGCCCTTTGTGCATATTTAAGTCCAAAGATTTGTTCCTCTCCAGCTGCACTCCTTGTTTTGTATAGGCCAGTTCAGTCTTTGTCAGGAGAATAGACCCTGGTGTTGGAAGCAGTTTGGGCTTAGAAAGATTGGGACCACATTTTCAGGGGACCCTCCAGACTTATGGACCACCAGGTGTGGTCTTTTGGTAGAGTTTTAGCTCTGCCCTCTAATCTTTCTCTGGTTATGTCTGGGTCCATACCATGTACCCAATCTGGGTAGTTATTGATGATGTCTGGGTGCCATCTAGTTCTTCTGATCCCTTGCTGAAGCAGACACTGGCTTATATGGCCCCTTCCATCTTGTGGGCTCATATTTTCTTCCAGTCTTTGATGAACACTGTTTATCTCTGGTCCAGGTGGGTGGGGACAAATTGATGTTACTTAGATGGCAGCTTGCAAGTTTTTAAGACCTTAGATGGCACTCATCCAGGTGGCATGCAGAGCATTTTCTTAACAGAAAAAGAAAAGAAAGCTTGGGTATTCCAGTTAGTCTGGCTGTCACCTGAATGCGTTGTCTCCCAACCCCAGACCCTGTTACTGTGTCCTTCCAAAGAGATGGGCCACATTTAAGGAATAGTTTAGTTTTGAAGTAAAGCAGTTGTGAGTACCTCTTTTCTAGCACGTACTGTCATGTCCTACACCCAACCTGAATCCTAAGCACTAATTTGTGTTAACCCTTATCCCTGCCTCCCTACCCCTGTAACTGTCAAAGATTGATTTCTTCTGTGTTTAAATGATTCATTGAGTTCTTATAATAATGTCTAATATAGTATTTGTCCTTCTGTGTCTGGTAATTTCATTCAGCCTAATGTCCTCCAGATGGTCATGTGTTATCAAGTATTTCCCTGAGCCATGATTTCATATCATTGTATTATGGACTTTTTATCAACAATACCTTTCTCTAGAGGAGTCCTTGGGTTGTACAAGGGTTAGGTGCTGGACTGCTAACCAAAAGATTGGCAGTTCATACCCATTCAGAGATGCCTGTGAAGAAGGTCTGACAATCTGCTTCTGAAAGGTCACAACCTTGAAAACCCTGTTAAGCAGTTCTATTCTACACAAATGGGTTCACCATAAGTCAGAGTCCACTGGACAGCAACCACCAATTAACAACTAACAACAACAGCCTCCTACTACATGTGGGTGGGCACCATTAAAACAGGTATTAGAAGTGTTAAAAATCAATCTTAAAAGTAAGGGACATAGTATTCCTAAATCTGCTACAGTCTGTCTCCTCTCATTAACATACCTATTTTCAGATAAAATCTATTGGCATATGAAAGAAAGGAAAGGAGGGACAAAAGGAGTAAAGGAGGAAAAAATACAAAAGTAAATTACTTTCATAAGCAAGAGCCTCAGGAGAATGATTATACTACTTAAGAGAGTAAGAACTCTTTTCAAGCTTTGCAAGAGTACCTTTCTTTAAAAAAAAAAAAACTGTCATGTGTATCACCAATGTCTTATCCATTTATTAAAGTGGGCCCCTGAGGACAACTGTTAAGCAATGTTTGGTTGACACAATTCTGATTACTGTGTGCATTTGGGAGAAATAAATTTATATTTATTTTGAAATGTTCTGTTATACAGAGTTTCAGAATTAGGTCCTTATTGAGTTGGTTTTGACAGTGTACTTTCAACTTTTATTGAGAGTTACTGTAAGAAATAGTTTTTATTACTCACTGTTATGATTTTGTTAAGAACATCATCCACTCATTTCCCTTTGTCATAGGGATGACAAATCTAATTTAGAATTAACTGATGGAAAACGTATACTTGTGTTGAAGGATTCATATCAAACATTCTTATGGGCAGTGTGAGGTACAGAACCAGCATGTCTCTTTTTGGCTCTGGTCACAAGTAATTTGAGAGGGAATTACATAGCTAAACTATGTGTTTTAACAGTCTCTACTAGTAATTCTTACGTATATTGTAGTTTGAGAAAGCACGCTATGCATAATTTCTGACCAAGTTTGAAGGATATTTTTACTCTTCTTTGAAAAATTCTCATCAAGTCTATTCTGACTTGTGATGACCATGTGTGTTAGAGTAGATCTGTTTCCTAGGGTTTGGGGCTATAAACTTAATAACAGCAGATTGCCTGGTCTTTCTTCTGAGGTACTACTGGGTGGGTTCTAACTTCCAATCTTTTACTTATCAGTCAAGAGTAACTCATTTGTGCTGCCTATGGGCCTTCTTGCTTTTCTTAGAGGGAATAATTTAGTAACTCATCTCTGCTGTGTTCATGCCACACTCAGTACTGGGCAGTAGCTAGTTAAGTGTCAAAATATGAGGAATGTATTTTTAACTCAACTATTGTAATATATCTGAATTAGAAAATAAGTTTAATGAATTTTTTTTTTCTTTCCAGTGTATAGATTCTTCAGCGTTGGAAGAGAGCTTAGTAATTATCTAATACACCATTTTCATTTTACAAATGAGAAAATTCAAGGCCAGAGAGGCAGTGTTTACTCAAAACCAGAAAACTAATGGGTCAAAGGACCAAGGTCAGCACCCAGGTCCTGAACATGCTGTATTGGATTGTTTCTTATCACCAACACACAGTACTGGTTCCAAGTTTTTTATTGCTGACACAACAGCTGAACAGAGTAAAGCTGTATTCAATCCCATCATGTTATTCACTATAAATGGTATTGGAATGAAAGCTGAAACCAAAGAAAACTAACTAGTTGCCATGGATTTGAGTTTGACTCTTGGTGACCCCAAGCTTACAGAGCAGAACAGAACCCCATAGGCTTTTTAAGGCTGTGACCTTTCAGAAACAGATGAAGGCTTTCCTCCAAGGTACCTCTAGGTGGACTCAAACTAATAACCTCTTGGTTAGTAGTTGATTGCATAACTATTTACAGTACTCAAGGTGTCCAGGTACAAAGCTAGCCACAACTGAATTCCTCTGTGACTTTTACCTCAAACAGACACACAAAGTTAGACCAAAGTTTGAATCTGAATGAGTCACGAATCAGCAGTGTGACTGAGGCAAGATTCCTAATTTGTATAATGTTTAGTTTTTGTCCGTTAGAGGGAGGATATGACATGTGCAGCCTGGGCTACTTGTGGGGATTTAACAAGTCATTGACATGAAGCACCCAGCATGGTGTTGGGGTCTTTCCAAAAATGTTGATTTTCTTTACTACTTAGCCTGTTTCCCCAAATTATCAACTACTCTCAAGGGATGGGAAACCCTGGTGGTGTAGTGGTTAAGTGGTACAGCTACTAACAGAAAAGTTTGCATTTCAAATCCACCAGGTATTCCTTGGAATGTCTATGGGGTGGTTCTACTCTGTCGTATAGGGTCTCTATGAGTCAGAATCTACTTGATGGCAGTGGGTTTGGTTTGATATCAAGGGATGAACTTTTACTTGATTGATAGGTTGATCTCCTTTACTGTCAGTGTGGTTTGGAGCAACTGGTCTTGGAAGAAATTAAAGAAGGGCAGAAAATCCTCTGAGAGTAGCCAGGAAACAGGGAAGTCATACTGGGAAGTCTGTGTATCAGATAAACTCATAAGTTTTCCAAAGGTCAGTAGCTTTACATGGAAAAAGAACAAGGGCAAGGAAGTGAAGTTCTTTCAAGTGCTGGGGCTCCCAGTGTGATTTATGATAACCATGGAGTCTTGGACCGTCATTAGGAGGTTTTATAGAACTGCAGGATCCTACAGAGAGGCAAAACCTGAGAGTTGCCAAGCCATATACAAAACTTCAGATTCTCAGATTTTGTCTGAAGCAAAGAAATTTGAATTCTTGAGCAGTTACAATTTCTCAAGACAGACATAACTCATAAAATTTTTGTTTGTAAGTTATCTTTTTTTTTATTTAAAATTTTAATCAAAATCTTAAATGCATCATGTCATGGATTGAATTGTGTCCCAGTATGGTGCCCTTCCTCCCATGTGTTGTGAATCCTGCCTCTGTGAGATTGGTGATGAAGAATGGGCAACAGTTGTGTTAGTGAGGCAGGTCTCAAGCTACAAGCTTGTGGGTTATAAAGGAGAGAAGTGAGGCAAGGAAGTTAGGAACCTCATACCACCAAGAGAGAAACACTGACAGCACAGGGCGTCCTTTGGACCTGTGGTTCCTGTGTTGAGAGTCTCTCACTGGATTTGGACTCAATCTACCAGACTGTGATAAATTCTTTTACTGAATGGATTTACAATTTACAAATGGATTTGCAGCTTACCTGACTACGTCAATAAAACTTCTCTTCAAGAAACCTTCCACCCGTGGTATTTTCTGTTAGAGCAGTACCAGGTGACTAAGACACATGTGTTAAAAAGAAAAAAAAAAAGTAGTTTAAATGGACTTTACTGAACAGGAACAAGCTCCCTCTTCTGATACTCATCTTTAACTATAGAAACTACAACCCAAGCCAAGTAGCCGAGTGCCGTCAAATCTACATTTGTTTTTATTTCTCCACCATTTTCATTGCTTGGTATTGTGAGAATCTTCATTATCTGAGTACTAGAAATCCTATAAGTACTTTATATGTTTCTCTTTTTATTTTTTCTTTCATATACTTTATGTATTTTTCTGCCTAACGTTTTGGAAGATAATATCACTTATTTTTCAATCTTCTGAATATATTCATTTTAGACATTGTCGTTTCATCCTATCCTCCCTTTTTCCCTTCCTCCCTCCCTTTCTTCCTCCCTTCTTGTCTTCATTGTCTCCTCTCTCTCTCCTCTCACTGCCAGCCTCTGTTGTTCTGGGCCTCTGGTCTAGATTCTGTCCTGATTTATTCTTAGGAGACAAACTCTCAGGTACCTGTTCCCCTTCCTTTGTGTATACTGGACTGCAAATTTTTCTGTTATTTTCCATCAGTCAGCTACCATCAAGCCAATTTCAACTGAAGGAAACCACCCCAAGTGAGTCAGAGTAGAACTATGTTCCATATGGTTTTCCACAACTCATTTTTCAGAAATAGATCACCAGGACTTTCTTCTGAGGCACCTCTGGGTAGACTTGGACCTCCAAACTTCTGGCTAGCAGTGAGTGCTTAACTGCTTGCACCACCCAGAGACTCTTATTTCTATTTTGTGACATCTACTGAGATACTTCAACCACTAGTGAGGGCCTTCTGCTCCTCACTCATCCCCTACTTTGTGTGGTCATTCTTTTTGCTTGTTTCTTTTTTAATTGGGGTTCCATTTGCTTGGATTTGGGTTCTTCTGGGGTCAATAAGGTAGAATTGATAGTGGTCACTTCCCACCCCTGACAAAGACTAAGTAGAAGCCACTGTCAGGTGTTAAGTGGAAGTGAATGAATTTAACAAAGTGAGGAGCTTATAAGGGCTAACTCAGTCTCCTCTTCTCAGTTCATTTGTCCTGGCCTTCTGTTGCTATTGCTGTGTGGTCACTGGCCTTCCCTGATTGTTCTTCTAGCCACTCGCACATAGAGCAGATGGAACACCAAGCGAATGAAGGTTAGGGAATTCTTTGCCATAATTGCTATTATTTGTTTCTGTTTTCAGCATTAGCATTTGAAGGAAGATGGTAAACTGGTGATTAATAAAAATTATATCTGTCTCCTAGAAGTAGATAAAACATATTAATTCAAATGGCCATTCACAGACACTTGAAAAAGTGGACAGTTTTGTTGCTTTGTATAACATTGGTTTACTCACTTTTGCTCAATAACAATAAATACAAATATATATGAAGCTTGTCCTTCAGGCAGGGTGGGAAAGGGAGAGGGCGGATCTACGGGCCAGTGTTGCTTTGCTATATAGAATCTTGAGAAGCAAAATAAAGATTCACATGTGCTGAAGAGACCAGTTAGATGATGGAGAAGGTGCACGTGGTGAGAACAGGCATCACAGGCAGCTGTTTGTGTGGTCCCTTGCATAGATGTTCACAAAATATAAGAGTGATCAACATGAGTAGCAAATACCATGTTCCTTGAACTACTGACTAGGCTTTCTTCTTTTGTGCTTCCCTTCTGTTAGGATCCTAGTAGTCCACATAAATCACATAAGGAGAAAGCATATCACAGTGACTAGAATTCAGGCTTTGAACTCAGATTCAGGTTTAGATTCAAGCTCTGCCTTTTTCAGTTGTTTCATTATAGGCAACTTATGTGAATTCTGGGCACCTTGAATTCTTGTCTGCAACAATAGATGAGAATGAAATGGGGGAAACTATTGTCATTAAAAATGACAGTTAAAGAGGGGGCTGAGTCAAGATGATGGGCGAAGCACATGTCTGCCTAAATCCCTCTGGAAATCAAGACTTGAATTGGTAATTAAACAGAGCCTTCTGGACACCTAGTGAGCCCTAGGACATGGTATAGGGCTCTCAATTAAGACTTCATGCCACTGAATTGAAGACTTCCTCTCTTTTGCCATCCCCCACTCTGGTTGAATGCTGGCTTTCATGGACCAAAGGTAATTCATCATTTTAACTTTTTTTTCTCTGCCTCAGCCAGCAAGTGGAGCTGGGACTTGGCTAGCAGCTAATCTCAGACACACTGTTGGTGGGATTGGTAGGCGAAATTGACACATTTTGAGAGTCCAGGTTTGGATTCTGTGCATTTTAGCACCTTTGGCCTCTCTTTCCACCTCCGTCATTGAGTAGCCTGTCCCAAGACAGGTTGGCAGCTTGTGCAGATGCCATCTTGTTGCACTGGGAGGCAGATACACCCATACAGAGGCCCCAGCTGGACCTAGTTCCTAGGCTGGGAGGCAGCACCTGCCCAGAGGAGAGTGCTTTTCCAGCAGAAAAGCAGTTTTACACAGGGTCGCCTACAGCTGGGGCCTGGCAACAAAGGCTATGGATTCTGTGCATCTCGGTACTTTTGGCCTCTCTTTCTGCCTCCACCATTGAGTAGCCAGTACCGAGACAGGTGGATAGCTTGTGCAGGATGCCTTCTTGTTCCACTGGGAGGTGGAAATTCCCTTACGGAGGCCTCAGCTGGACCTAATTTCTAGTGTAGGAGGCAACACCTGCCTGGATGAGGGTACTTTTCCAGCAAAAAAGCAGTATTTTCCACAGTGTTGCCTACTGCTGGAGCCCAGCAGCAGAGGCCAATGGGGCAGTTGCCTTTCTGTATTTTGGGCTAGTTTATAACACCTGGGGTTCAATATAGAGGTGCTTACTTTGCCAGCTGGGAAGAGGGACCTGCACACCTGAAAACCTGAATGGCTATGGGAGTGGTAAGATACTTTTTACCTTTCATTTTAAGACAGCCTAGGGAAACAACTGTGGTCCATCCTCATAGCATCTCTCCCAGCCTCTATTGACTCGTATGATGCCCCAAAAGCAATAAACTCTGGAGAAAACCATAACCAAGAAATCACCCATGGCTTCAGAAGGTCCCCAAAAGAAACAACCAAAAAACCTCCCAGATGAAGAAACTTTTCTGAAACTATCAGAAGGTGAACACAGAAAGATTATATAGAGAGCCCTCATACACCTTATACAAAATGCAGCACAGCAAAATGAAAATTAAGCAAACTGTTCAATCTCATGGAACACCAATAATCTGAAATCCAACAGATCAAGAAAAAAAATCAAAGATAGAAACTTCAGCTCAAAGCCGTGAAAACAGAATGAAACAAATAGAAAATAGACTTTCTAACTTGGAAGACAGAGCTACTGACTCCAGTATCTATGAGAAATCAGAAAATAGGAGTAAGAAAAATGAAGAAACATTAAGAAGCATGTGGGACTCTATTGAGAAGAACAATCTATGATTAACTGGAGTTTCTGAACAGGGCAAGAAACCTGAGAACACAAAGAGTATTGTTGCTAAGCTGCTGACAGAAAACTTCCCAGAAATTGCAAAAGAAGAGAAAATAGATATCCAAGATGCGTATCAAATGCCACTCAATATGGACCTCAAAAGAAAGACCCTAAGACATGTTATAATCAAGCTTAACAAAATGAAACATAAGCAGAGACTCTTAAAGGCAGCAAGACTCAAAGGAAAGCTAACATTAAGAGGTAAACGCTGTAGGCTTTAGTTGTATTTCTCAGCTGAAACAATGCTGGCATGGCGACAGTGGCATGACACATTCAAAGCCTTGAAGGAGAAGAACTTCCAACTCAGAATTATATATCCTACAAAACTATCTTTCAAATATAAAAATGAAATTAAGACTTTCGCAGATAAACAGAAACTCAGAGACTCTGAAGAACCAAACCAACTCTACAAAAAATACTGAATCTCCTGACTTAGAAGAACAAAACCACTAACTTTGTATGCTGGAAGCAAATGCAAGACACATCACCCAGAAACCTACTCAGTTAAGGAAGGCTCCAGACTCGATCAAAGCTGTAATAGTGAAAGAAATGTTCCACTGATCGTATCATGAAAGCTATGATGTCATCATATCGAAAAGAGGGTTGTACTACAGTCATTATAGTCCTTCCAGATGGAAAGAAAGTTAATAAGACTGGTAGTAATTAAAATTGGGTTTATATATAGTTTATTAAGCTGGAACATAGGGGCAGCCATAAAGCACAATAAACATGCAACATATCAAATCAAGAAACATAGTACAGGAGGCTCAACAATCACAAA
This sequence comes from Heterohyrax brucei, assembly GCA_028571685.1. Classification (NCBI taxonomy): domain Eukaryota; kingdom Metazoa; phylum Chordata; class Mammalia; order Hyracoidea; family Procaviidae; genus Heterohyrax; species Heterohyrax brucei. The sequence continues at coordinate 10,083,450 of CM053165.1, read as the reverse complement.
ACCAACCCTGAAAAAGGTGAAAAGTCAACTCACAAAGAACTTCCTAGAACAGATTAATAAGAACAACAGAGAAAACATCAACACAATAATAAACACATCACAATGACAGCTCTAAACACATACCTATTAATAATTACAAGGAATGTGAATGGACTGAACACTCCAGTAAAGTGACATCTTGGATGAAAAGACATGACCCATCCATATGTGGCCTACAAGAAACTCACCTTAGACTTAAGGATATGAGTAAACTGAAAATTAAAGGATGGAAGAATATATATCCAGCTAACAATGAACAAAGAAGAGCAGGTGTGGCAATTCTAACCTCAGATAAAATAGATTGTAATATAAAACCCACCATCGTGGACAAGGATGGACACTATTTATTGCTGAAAACTTCAATACACAAACCAGACTTAACAATATTACATATTTATGCACCTAAATACATCAAAGAAACACTGACTACACTAAAAAATGAGATAGATCAGAAGATAGTGGGAGACTTCAAAACTCCACTCTCAATATTGGACAGATCATCTAGGAAAATGCTTAATAAAGACACAGAAGACCTTATTGCCACAATTAAACAACTAGACCTCGTTGACATATACAGAACTTTCTGTCCATCAGCAGATAACTACATTTTCTTCTCCAGTGCACATGGAACATTATCCAGAATAGACAATGTGTTAGCAAATAAAACAATTCACAGCAAAATCCATGCCAATGAATTAATGCAAAATATCTTCTCAGATCATAAAGTCATAAAAGTCAAAATCAATAGCAGAAAAAACACAGAAAGTGGAACTCATGGAAACTGAACAACATCTTGCTCAAAAAGCCATAGATTATAGAAGAAATCAAGGATGAAATAAGGAAATGTATGGATTCCAATGAGAATGAAAACACTTCCTACCAGAACCTATGGGATACAGCCAAAGCAGTGCTCAGAGGTCAGTTTATCTCCATAAACACACACATCTGGAAAGAAGAAAGAAACCAAACCGAAGAACTATCCCTACAGCTTGAACAAGTAGAGAGATACCAACAGAGCAACTCAACAGGCACCAGAAGAAAACAGATCATAAAGATTAGCCAAGCCAAAATAAAGATTAGAGCAGAACTAAAAAAAATTAGAGAATAGGAGAACACCTGAGAAAATTGATGTCATGGTTGGAATTGTGTCCCCCAAAAATGTGTGCAGCCATGTGGCTGGGATATGGTTCCCAGTGTTTTGGGACTGTCCTCCATTGTGTAGTTTTGCTAACCTGTATGTTAAAGGATTAGGGTGGGGCTGTGAATTCCTGCTGTGGGGGGAGTTTCCCTGGAGTACGGCTTGCCCCACCCTTAATGCTTTTAGCTTGCAAGGAATAAAAGGAAAAAGAAACAAAGGACAATTGGAGAACCTCTGTACCATCAAGCAAGCAGCACCTGGAGCAGAGCGCGTCCTTCAGACCAGAGGTTCTTGCATGAGGACGCTCCCTGGACAAAGACTGATGCAATATCGGACTTTCCCCCAGAGCGGACAAGGGGAAAGTCTTTCCCTGGAGCGGACACCCTGAATATGGACTTGCAACCTACCGGACTGTGTAAGAATAAATCTTTTTTTGTTAAAGCCATCCACTCTGTGGTATTTCTGTTAGAGCAGCCTAGCTGACTAAAACAATTGAAAAGACCAAAAGCTGGTTTCTTGAAAAGATCAGCAAAATTGATAAACCATTATCTACACTTACTAAAGAAAAACAGAGAAGGAGACAAACAACCCAAATAAAAAATGAGAGGGGAGTTGTCACAACAGATTCAACAGAAATAAAAAATATAACAGAATACTAAGAAAGACTGTGCTCTAACAGATCCAAAAAGCTAGAGGAAATGGACAAATTCCTTGATGCATAACACCTATAAAAATTATCACAAGGTAAAGCAGAACACTTTAACAAATCCAGCACAAAGGAAGAGATTGAAAAAGTCATCCCAAAACTACCAACCCAAACCCCCCTATCCCAGATGGCTTCACTGTAGAATTCTACCAAGCTTTTAGAGAAGAGTTATCTCCAATACTACTAGAATATTTCACAGTTTAGAAAGGGATGGAATACTCCCAAATTCATTTTATGAAGCCAGAATAACTCTGATACCAAAGACAGGGAAAGGCCACAGAAAAGAACTACAGACTGATACCACTAACAAATCTAGATCAAAAAAATAATCCATCGTGACCCAGTTGGATTCATACCAGGGGTGAACATCAGAAAAACGATTAATGTGATTAGCCACATAAATAACACAAAAGACAAGGATCACCTGATTTTGTCTTCTGATGCAAAAAAAGGCGTTTGATAAAGTCTAACACCCATTCATGCTAAAAACTCTCAGCAAGATAGGAATAGACAGCAAATTCCTCAATGCAACTGAAACAATTTCCCTTGAGAATGGGAACTAGACAAGGATGCCCACTCTCCCCTCTCCTATTCCACATTGTACCAGAAGTTCTAGCCAGAGCAATTAGACAAGATCGAGAAACAAAGGGCATTTGCATCGACAAAGAAGAAGTAAAAATCTCCCTATGTGCAGATGATATGATTACATATGCAGAGAATCCTAAGGAATCTATAAGTAAACTCCTCAAACTGATAGAAGAGTTCATCAAAGTCTCAGGATGGAAGATAAACATAAGTAAATCAGTAGGATTCCTTTATACCAACAAAGAGATTATTAAGGAAGAAATCACCAAATCAATGCCATTTTCTATAGCCTCCAAGAAAATAAAAAGTATCTAGAAATAAATCTAACCAGAGAAACAACAGACATTTACAAAGAGAACTACAAGACCTTACTACAAGAAACTAACACAGACCGACATAATTGGAGAAACCTACCCTGCTCATGGATAGGAAGACTTAACATTGTCAAAATCTCTATTTTACCCAAAGCAATCTGCTTATATAATGCAATCCAGATACAAGTTCCAGTGACGTTTTTTAATGACATGGAGAAACAAATTACCAACTTCGTCTGGAAAGGGAAGAAGCTCCTGATAAGTAAAGCACTACTAAAGAAGAAGAACGCACTAGGAGGCCTCTCGTTACCCAATTTTAGTACCTATTACACTGCCACAGTAGTCAAAACAGCCTGGTAGCCAAAAACGCCAAGTGCCTTCAAGTTGGACCTGACTCATGGAGACCCTAGGGGCCAGCCTGGTACTGGTACAGAAAGAGACAGATAGATCAATGGAACAGAATTGAGACCCATAGATAACACCATCTGCCTATGAACAGTTGATATTCGACAAAAGCCCTAAGACATTAAAGTGGGGTAAAAACAATCTCTTCAACAAATGGTTCTGGCAAAATTGGATATCTATCTGCCATAAATTGAAACAAGACCCACATCTCACATCTTTTACAAAAACCAACTCAAATTGGATAGCCAGCCAAGCCAAGTGCTGTCGAGTTTGATCTGACTCATGGCAACCCTAGGATAAAAGACCTAAATGTCAAATCTAAAAATGACAAAACTCATCCAAGAAAAAGCAGGAACAACAATGGAAGTTTTAATACACAATGTAGACAGACTTCAAAATCTGGCAAACAAACCACAATCAAAAGAAGAGAAAATAGATAAATGGGAACTATTAAGAATCCAACACCTTTGCTCATCCAAAGACTTCATTAATAGTATTAAAAGACCACCTACAGAATGGGAAAAAATATTTGGCAACTATATGTCAGACTGATGCCTGATCTCTATAATATATAGCCAGCCAAAAATATCAGTAAGAAAAGCATAAATCATCCAATTAAGCGATGGGCAAAGGAGATGGGTAGACACTTCTCTAAAGAGGAGATCCAAGCCTCCAAAAAACACATGTGGACATACTTATGATCATTAGCAGCTATTAAAGAAATTTAAATCAAAACTACAATGAGATACCAACTCATCCCAACAAGATTGGCCATGATCTAAAAAAACCCAAACAACAAATGCTGGTAAGGTTATGGAGGAATTGGAACTCTCCTACACCACTAGTGGGATTGCAAAAGTGGTGTAACTTCTTTGGAAAGCAATCTGGTGCTCCCTTAAAAAACCAGATACAAATATACCATTTGACCCAGTAATTCCACTACTTGGACTATCTCTTGCAGAATCAAGGCCATTCACACCAACTGATGCATCCATATAAATGTTTATTGCAGCACAGTCCACAATAGCTAAAAGACAGAATCAATCCAGATGCCTAACAACAGAGGAATGGATAGGTAAACTATGGTGTATATGCTCAATGAAACATTATGCAATGATAAAAAACAAGAATGACTTCAGGAAACATAATCTGATTTCACATGGAGGATGTTGTGTTGACTGAAAGTAGTCAGCTACAGAAGGACAAATATTGTATGAGACCCCTGCTATAAGACCTTAAAATCAGACTCATTCATAGAAGAAAGGACTCTTTGATGATTGCAAGGGTGGGGAGGGGAGGACCGGGAGGAGAGGAGGCTTTAGATTAGATAGTTGTTGGATATTCTTCTTACATTAGTAAGATCAGTATTAACTGGACTTCAACACAAATTGTGTACTCCTCCCATCTTAACCCAATATTGCAAGGACAGAGCAGCTGGGGTGGGGGGCCGGGGGCTATGGTGTCAAGGGAAATCGAGGCCAATGGGCACAACTAGCATTTTGCTAATGAGGACTTTCTGCACTCCACATTGGTCAGTGGCATCTGGGGTCTTAAAAGCTGCCAAGCTGCCATCTGAGGGTACAGCAAATGGTCCCAACTCAGCAGGACGGATGATCACCGAGGTCCATAATGACATGGGGGAAAGAGAAACCAGAAGACAGAGATACCCATGTGAGTGGGTGTCTACATCGACTTGTGATCTGAAGAACCAGATGGCCTCTGGCCACCACCAGTTATAGCCACAAGTGAGCTCACAAAGTTGAGTCTCACTGGCAGCACAAGAATAAATAGGCATGCATCCTGAGATCTCCACTAAAAGACCACAAATGATGGTCCAGGGGCTTCGGAGTTCCCCTGGAAGCATGGACCCTGGCCCTGATTCTGCCCCTGTCCATAAATCATAATGAAGGTCAACTCTTCAGACAGCAATGGATTGGGCTTGGTGATGCAGAGTGACCATACTTTTCAGGCAGTGTATGGTTCTAGGCATCTATAGGATGTCATCCTGCTGACCTCATACTGGAGGAAGGGGAGTAGGTGGAGAGGCGGAGATAGAAGACTGTTGGGAGGATAGGACATGTATGGAGTGGAGACGAAGAGTGTGCTGTCACCAGGCAAGGAGAGCAGTCGAAGCTGCATATAGGTGAGCATGCAAATTTATATAAGAACATACATTTTTTTACTCAATAATATTAAAAAGACAATTAAAGAGTGTGAGGCTAAAATGACAGAATAATCAGATACTTTCTGTGATCCTTCTGACCAAACGAAGATCCAGAACCACAAATGAGTTGATTATATATAAAATTCTAGGAGCCCTGAACATCAAAGGGAGAGTTGAGAAGTGAATATCAGCAACAGGGAAGGCAGAAGTATCAAGGCCTTCCCAGACCTGACCTGGTGGGAATCAGCACCCTTTGGGAGGCTCTGTAGTGGCCATGATCTTTATTGTTTTAGAATTTATATTTAGGTATTTGATCTGTTTTGAGTTAGTTTTTGTGTATGGTGTGAGATAGGGATCTTGTTTAATTTTTCTGCAGACGGATATCCAGTTTCATCAACACAATTGTTTGAAGAGGTTGTCTTTTCTCCAGATTATGGACTCTGGGCCTTTGTCAAAATCAGCTGCTCATCACTGGATTCTATTCTGTTCCATTGGTCTATATTTCTGTTTTTGTATTAGTACCAGGCTGTTTTGACTACCATGGCAATGTAATAGGTTCTAAAGTCAGGTAATGTGAGGCCTCCTAGTTTCTTCTTCTCCTTTAAGTGATGCTTTACTTAGCTGGTGTTTCCTCCCTGCCCATATGAAATTGATGATTTTTTTCTCTACATCTCCTTAAAAAATGCCATTGGAATTTGTATCAGGATTACTTTGTATCTATAGAACATATTGGGTAGAAAAGAAATTTTCACAGTGTTAAGTCTTCAAATCCATGAGCAAGGTTAAGTTTCTCTACTTATGTAGATCCCTTTTGGTTTCTTGTGGTTGAATACAGTAATTTTCTTTGTATAGGACTTTTACATTTCTGGATAGATTTATTCCTAAGTATTTTATCTTCTTAGGGGCTACTGTAAATGGTATGGATTTGGGCATTTCCTCTTCAATGACCTTTTTGTTGGTGTAAAGGTATCCAATTGATTTATTTATGTTTACCATATATCCTGATACTTTGCTGAACTTTTTTATTAGTTCCAGTTGTTGTTTTGTGGATTCACTAGACTTTTCTGTGAATAAATAGTATCATTTGCAAATAGAATAGTTTTGAGTTCTTCCTTACCAACTTGGATGCACTTTAATTCTTTGTCTTGTCTGCATTTTAATTCTTTGTCTTGTCTGATTGATCTGGCTAGAAACTCCAGGAAAATGTTGAATAAAAGTGATGACACTGGGCATCCTTGTCAGGTTCCTATTCTCAAGGAGAATGAGTTCAGTCTGTCTCCACTGAGGATGATGTTGGCTGTTGGTTTTGCATAGATGCACCTTATTATACTGGGGAACTTACATTCTATTCTTATTGTACTGAGAGTTTTTTTAAAAAAATGAATGAGTGTTGGCCTTGTCAAATGCCTTTTCTGCATCAACTGTTAAAATCAAGTGATTCTTATCTTTTGTTTTATTTATGTGATTAAGTACATTAATTGTTTTGCTAATGTGGAACCATCCCTACAATGCTGGTATCAATCCCACTTACCAAAGAAAACTTCGTAATTTTTGTTGTTGTTGTTGAATTCTACTAGTGAGAATTTTGCTGAGGATTTTTGTGTCTAAGTTCTTGAGAGACATTGGTCTGTGGTTTTCCTCCATGGTAGTATCTTTGTCTGGTTTTTGTATTAAGGGTATGCTTGCTTCATAGAATTAATTTGAGAATGTTCTTTACTTTCCTATGCTCCAAAATATGTTTAGTAATAGCAGTGTTAACTCTTCTTTAAAAACTTGGTAGAATTCTCCAGTGAAGTCATCTGGGCCAGGCCTTTCATTGATTGGGTGTTTTTAAATTACTTTTTCAATCTTTTCTTCTGTGATGGGTTTATTAAGTTGTTCTGCTTCTATTTTACTTTTGGTAGGTAGTGTGTTTCTAAAAATTTGTGTGTTTCATCTAGGTTGTCAAATGTACTAGAGTACAGCTTTTCATAATATTCTGTTATGATTCTTTTAATTTCCGTCGGGTTTGTTGTGATAGCAACACTCTCATTTCTCAGTCAAGTTATTTACTTCCTCTCCTGTTTTTCTTTTGTCAATTTGGCCAATGGCTTATCAATTTAGTTGATCTTTTCAAAAAACCAGCTTTTGATCTTGTTAGCTATTCAATTATTTTCCTATTTTCTTTTCCCTTTTTTATTGTGATTGAGTGAAAGTATACAATACAAGTTAATTTTGCATGCTCACCTATCTACAGCTCCTTATGCTGTCCTTGCCTGGTGACAACACACTCCTTTTCATTCTATACTTGTAGCATCCTCTTAGCAAGATCCTGTATTATCCTTTCCACCTTCTTCTCTCCCATTTAGAAAGACACCAATAGGACAATATCCTATAGATACATGGAACCATAAAGTACACACACTATACAGTCACACTGTGTCCCCGAGTCTAGTCCATTTTTGTCCAAACAGTTGACCTCAGTAGCATTTTCTGGTCAGGGCAGCAGCAGGTCTAGGGTCAAGATCCATGCTCCCAAGAGAAGCCCCAGGCCATCAGACCAATTTTTTTTTTTAGTAGAGTTCTTAAGCTGTATCCCTCTTTTTATCATGTTCCACAGGGACTCAACATTTATGCCTCATCACAGCTGTGTTTGGTGATAGCTGTGCACCATCTGGTTCTTCCAGTTCCATGTTGATACAGTCACCCATTCACACGGGCCTCTCTGTCTCCTGAGTTCTTTTCTCCTTATGTCTTTGTTGTTCTTGGTCATCATCTGTTTTAGATGAGTTGGGACCATTTGGTGTACCTCAGATGACAGCTTGCTAGCTTTTAAGAACCCAGATGCCACTCACCCAATATGGGGTGCAGAAGACTCTTTTAGCAATAAGCTAGTTATGTCAGCCTGTCTCGATGTCCCCTGAGAGTATGGTCGCCAGACCCCCGCCCCTGCTACTCTATCCTTGCAATACTGGGCTGAGATTAGAAGAGCTTTCAGTTTATGGAGAAGTCTAGTTAAGCTGATCTACTTTATACTGTGTGTTGTCACTGCTTTCACCTAACCAAATTTATATCAACAATCTAATCTAGATAGATCTTCTCCCTTCCTGCCTCCCCACCCTTGTAGCCATCAAGAAGTCTTTTCTTTTGTGCATAAGATCGGCAGTTCAAATCCACCAGGTGCTCCTTGAATACTCTAGGAGTCAGTTCTACCCTGGCCCCTAGGGTTGCCATGAGTCAGATCCAACTCGACAGCACTTGGCTGGCTTTGTGCATAAGTCTATTTTTAAGTGCTGATAGCAGGGGTCACATACGATAGTTGTCCTTTGCTGCAGACTGATTTCACTCAGCATAATGTATTCCAATTAAAACCACTTATGAGATGCTTCCCAAATCATCATTGTTCTTTGCCATTGCAGAGTGTTCCACTGAGTGTATGTAACATAATTTGTTTATCCATTCATCAGCTGGTGGGCATCCAGATTGATTCCATATTTTTGATATTGTGAATCATGCTGCCATAAACATTTGCGTGCATGTATCTATTCATGTGACAGCTTTTGTTTCTGTAGGATACATTTTGAGGAGTGGGATTACTGAATCAAATGGTATATCTGTTTCCAGCTTTTTAAGGAAGCACCAAATTGCTTTCCAAAGAGGTTGTACCATTTTTCAATCTGACCAGCAGTGTGGGATAGTTCCGATTTCTCCACAGCCTCTCCAGCATTTGTTGTTTTGTGTTTTTTTGGATTATGGCCAACTTCACTGGGGTGAGGTGGTATCTCGTTGTAGTTTACATTTGAATTTCTCTGATATCTAATGATCATGAGCATCTCTTCATGTGTCTTTTGGCTGTCTGACTTTCCTCTTTGGTGAAGTGTCTATCCTGTGCCCATTGCTGAACTGGGTTATTTACGTTTTTCTTGTTGATATTTTGCAATACCTTATAGATTACAGAGTTCAAATGTTGGTCTGCCTTGTAGTTGCCAAATACTTTTATCCGCATTCTGTAGGTGGTGTTTTAACTCTTCTGATAAAGTCTTTAGATAAGCAAAAGTGTTTGATTCTTAGTAGTTCCTGTTTATCTATTTTCTTTTCTGTTGATTGTGCTGTGTCAGATTTTGAAGTCTGTCTAAGCTGTGTGTAAAATGGCCATTGTTGAGGACCCTGTTTTTTCTTGCATGATCTTTATCATTTTAGGTTTGATATTCAGGTCTTTGATCCATTTTGAGTTAGTTTTTGTGTAAGGTATGAGATATGGGTCTTGGTTCAGTTTTTTTTGCAGATGGATATCTGATTTTGCCAGCATTATTTGGTAAAGAGACTGTTTTTACCCCACTTGGCAATCTTAGGGCCTTTGTTGAACATCAGTCATTCATGAGAGGCTGATGACATATCTAGGGTCTCAACTCTGTTCGATTGGTCCATATGATTTTTTTTTTTTTTTTTTTTTTACCAGTACCTGGCTGTTTTGACTACTGTGGCAATGTAATAGGTTCTAAAGTCAGGTGGTGTGAGGCCTCCCACTGGGTTCCCCTTCTTAAGTAGTGCTTTACTTATCCAGAGTTTCTTCGTTTTCCAAAGATGTAATTTGTTTCTCCAGCCAAAGCTTGTTACTCCATGTCATTAAAAAAAATGACACTGGAATTTGTATTGGGATTGCATTGTATATATAGATCACTTTGAGTAAAATAGACATTTTTAGACTGTTAAGTCTTCCTATCCATGATCAGAGTAGGTTTCTCCACTTAAGTCTGCTTTGGTTTCTTGCTGCAAGGTCTTGTAATTCTCCCTGTGTACATCTATTATTTCTCTAGTTAGTTTTATTCCTAGGTATTTTATCTTCTTGGGGGGTATAGTAAATGGTATTGATCTGGTGATTTGTTCTTTAATAATCTCACTGTTGGAATAAAGGAATCCTACTGATTTACTTATGTTTATCTTATATCCTGATACTTTGTAGAAGCTGAATATCCCAAGTCTGACACAAGCCTCACATGGCCACAGGAGCTGGTGAACCCAAGGTCAACGGGTCAGAGAACAGAGTTCTAGATTACCAGTTGTGTAGGTCAGTGGATCACAAGGTGGCAGGGAGACTGAGAGGTCTGTGCTGACTCTCAGAGCAGCAGAAGCTGACGCACCCAGAATCGGCAGGTAAGAGACTCTCAAGCACTGGCTGTAAGCTTTGATGAATCCAACAGCTGCTAGTTCAGGCCCAGGAACCAGATGTCAGAGAGAGCAGGTGTTGCTGGCAATGTAAGCAAACAGGCAGTAGATGGTAGAAAGCAGAGAGATGAGAGCTGAGGGGAGGAAAGTCACCACAGTCCCTGCCCTGCCATTTGATGGAGCAGCCAAACATGGAATTGCCAAATTGACACAATCCTGACCACCATGAAGGCCTAATATGTGCTCTATTCTAGAGAATGCTCCACATGCATTGGAAAAGCAGGTACAAATATCTGTTGTCAGGTAGAGGGTTCTGTATGCCTCTATGAGGTCAGGTTGGTTGATTGTGTCATTTAGATCATCTGTGTATTTATTGAGTTTCTTTCTGGATGTTCTGTCCATCACCAAAAATAATGTGTTAAGGTCTTCTCCTATTATTGTAAAGCTGTCTATCTCACTTTCCAATGCTGTTAGTGTTTGTTTAATATATTTAGAACCTCTGTTGTTATGGGAATAAATATTTAATATGGTTATGTCCTCCTGATATATTGACCTTTTAAGCAATATATAGTGACCTTCCTTGTCCACTGTGGTGGATTTTACTTCAAAGTCTATTTTGTCTTAAATAAATATTGCCACTTCTGTTCATTTTTTTATTAATTACAATAAAAGAATAAAATTTCTAACATCTATCAATTACCTGATCTATGATAAACCCTCATCACACCCACCCACCCTTGTAGCCAACACAGTTATTCTGTACATAATTCAATTGTCTCATATAATATTTGTCCTTTTGACACTGACTGATTTCACTCAGCATGATCTCTTCCAAATGAGACCATGTTATGAGAAGTTTTCTAAAATTGTCTTTGCTTTTTATCGTAACATAGTGTTCCATTGAGTATGTATGCCATAGTTTGTTTATCCACTGCTCTGTTGATGGGCATCTGGGTTGATTCCATCTTTTAGCTATTGTGGACTGTGCTGCAACAAATATTCATGTACATGTGTCTGTTCATGTCACAACATTTGTTTCTGAAGGATAAATTCCAAGCAGTGGATTTATAGGATCAAATGGTGTATCTATTTCCAGCTTTTTAAGGAAGTGACAGATTGCTTTCCAAAGAAATTGTACCATTTTGCAATCCCACCAGCAGTGTAGGAGAGTTCCAATTTCTCCACAGCCTCTCCAGCATTTGCTGTTTTGTGTTTTTTGGATCATGGCTAAACTTGTTGGGGTGAGATGATGTCTCATTGTAGTTTTGATTTGAATTTCTTTAATAGTTAATGATCTTGAGCAATTCCCCATGTGTCTTTTGGCTGCCTAGATATCTTTCTTAGAGAAGTGTCTGTCCATTTCCTTTGCCCATCACTTACTTTGATTACTTATCTTTTTCTTGCTGATATTTTGCAGTACTTTATAGATTACAGTGATCAGACATTGGTCTAACAGATAGTTGCCAAAGATCTTTTCCCATTCTTTAGGTGGTCTTTTAATTCTTTTGATGAGTTTTTGGATGAGCAAAAGTATTTGATTCTTAGTAGTTCCCATATATCTATTTTCTTTTCTGTTGATCATGCTTTGTCATTTTGAAGTCTGTCTTTGTTGTGTATTAAAACTTCCATTGTTGATCCTATTTTTTTCTTGGATGGGCTTTCTCATTTTAGATTTGATATTTAGGCCTTTTATCCAGTTTGAGTTGGTTTTTGTATAGCAAGTAAGATACAGGTCTTAATTCAATTTTTTGAAGATGGATATCCAGTTTTGCTAGCACCATTTGTTACAGAGACTATTTTTGTCCCAGTTTAAAATCTTAGGGCCTTTGTTGAACATGAACTGTTTGTAAGAGGATGGTGGCATCTCTGGGGTCTCAACTCTGTTCAGTCAGTCTATATGTCTCTTTTTTGTACCAGTACCAGGCTGTTTTGACAACTGTGGCAGCATAATAGGTTCTAAAGCTGGGTAGTGAGAGATCTCCCAGTGTGTTCTTCTTCTTAAATAGTGCTTTATTTACCCAGAGTTTCTTCCTTTTCCAAACTAAGTTGGTGATTTGTTTCTTCAACTCATTAAAAAATGACACTAGAATTTCTATTGGGATTGCATTATACAAGTAGATTTCTTTGGGTAAAATAGACATTTTCACAATTTTGAGTCCTCTATCCATGAGCAGGGTAGATTGAACAAACACTGACAACACTGAAAAATGAGATAGATCATTCCACAATAATAGTTGGAGACTTCAACACTCCCTTTTCAGTTATGGATAGATCATCCAGAAAAAGGCTCAGTAGAGACACAGAAGATCTTACTGCAACAATCAATCAACTTGACCTTATCAACATATACAGATCTTTTCATCCATAAAGGGAAAAGTACACTTTCTTCTCCAATGTGCATGGAACATTCTCCAGAGTATAGACCATGTGTTAGGCCATAAAGCAATTCTCTATAAAATCCAAACCACTGATTTACTGTGAAGTATCTTCTCAGACCATAGAACCATAAAAGTTGAAATCAATAACAAAAAATCATTGGTAGAAATTCAAACTTAAGGAAATTGAACAACACTTTGCTCAAAAAGCCTTGGATTATAGAATAAATCAAGGAAAAAATAAAGAAATTTATGGAATCAAATGAGAATGAAAACACATCCTACCAGAATCTATGTGATACAGCAAAAGTGGTGCTCAGAGGTCAGGTTATTTCTATAATCGCACACATCCAGAAAGAAGAAAGGGTGAAAATTGAAGAATTAACCTTGCAGCACGACCAAATAGAAAGGGAGCAACAGAAGGCACCAGAAGAAAACAGATTATAAGGATTAGAGCAGAACTAAATGAATTAGAGAATAGAAAACAATAAAAAAAATTAACAAAACCAAAAGTCAGTTCTTTGAAAATATCAAAAAAATTGATAAACAGTTGCCTAAGCCTACAAAAGAAAAACAGCAGAAGATACAAACAACTCAATTAATAAATGAAATGGGAGATGATACAACAGACCCAGCTGAAATAAAAAATATCATGACAGAATACTATGAAAGGCTGTACTGCAATAGGTTTGAAAACTTAGAGGAAATTGGCAAATTTCTAGATTCATATCACCTACCAAGATTATCATAAGGAGTAGATAAACCGTATAAATCTATCACAAAGGAAGAGATTGAAAAAGTCATCAAAAATTTACCAACCAAAAAAAGCCCTGGTTCAGATGGTTTCACTGGAGAATTCTACCAAATTCTCTAGAAGAGTTTACTCCAATACTATTGAGGCTATTTCACAGCATAGAAAGGGATAGAATATTCCCACATTCATTCTATGAAGCCAGCATAACCCTAATACCAAAGCCAGAAAAGATCCCACAAAAAAAGAAAACTACAGACCAGTATCACTCATGAACCTAGATGCAAAAATCTTCAACAAAATTCTAGCCAATAGAATTCAACAGTGTATTAAAAAAAATAATATTTCATCATGATGAAGTTGGTTACACTCTAGGGATGCAAGTCTGGTTCAGTGTCAGGAAAACAATGAATGTAAGCAACCACATTAATAACACAAAAGATAAGAATTACCTGATTTTGTCAGCTAATGACAAAGTCCAACACCCATTCATGCTAAAAACTCTCAGAAAAACAAGAATGGGGGAAAATTCCTCAACGCAATCGGTGGAATCTACACAAAGCCAACTGTCTTCATCATCCTGAAGGGTGAAAGACTGAAAAAATTACCTTTGAGAATAGGAAGTAGACAAGGATGCACACTCTCACCTCTTCTATTCAACAGAGTGCTAGAAGTTTTAGCCAGAGCAATTAGGCAAGACAAAGAAATAAAGCACATTTGCATTAGCAATGAAGAAGTAAAAATCTCCCTATTTGCAGATAATATGATTGTATATACAGAGAATCCAAAGGAATCCATAAGAAAACTATTGGAAGTAATAGAAGAGTTTAGCAAAGTGTTGGAATACAAGATAAACATAAGTGAATCAGTAGGATTCCTTTATACCAACAAAGATATTATTAAAGAAGAAATCATCAAATCAAAACCATTTACTATAGCCCCCAAGAAGATAAAATACCTGGGAATAAATCTAATTAGAGACATAAGAGACCTTTGCAAAGAGAACTACAAGACCTTACTACAAGAAACTTAAGAGAGACTTACGTAAGAGGAGTAATCGACTTCTACTCTTTTTTACCTGTATGCAGCTTCCACTGCTCTCCCTTCCCGGTGTTAGCTTGGTATATACTTTTTGATCCTTTGAATTTCAGTTTGTTTGTACCTTTAAATCTAATCTGTGTCTCTTGTCAGCAGCATATGGAGGGATCGTGCTGTTATTATTATTGCTTAAATCCCTTCTGCTACTCTTTGTCTCTTTATTGAGGCAGTTAACCCTTTTACATTCAGTGTAATTTTTGATAGATATGAGTGTATTGCTGTCATTTTGGTATCTTTTTTGTATGTTTTTGACAGTTTCTTTGCTACACTTAATTATCTGTGCTGAGTTGCTTTTCTTTATGGGTTTATTTCCATCATTTTCATTGCTTATGTTTTCTGAGACTTCTCAATTTTTTTTCTTGTTTTGATGTATAAGATTATTAGTTTCCTTTGCAATTACCTTAATATTTACCCCTAATATTCTAAGTTTAAATCAGTCCTCAATTTCTTTGTATTACCTTGACTACCTCTCCATCTGAAAGATCTGTAACTACATTCATTTGTCCCTCTTTTTTGTATAATGTTGTCATTATTTATATGCTGAGATTTCTGTTTCCATATTTTTAGTGTTTTAACTTTGATTTGTTTTTGTGGATTCCTTGTTCATGTTGATATCTGGATGCTGTGTCCTGCATTGCATCCTAGAGAATACCTCTGATGTTACTGATTTTCTAATTGAAGAATTTTCTTCAGTGTTTCTTGTAATTTTGGTTTGATTTTTGAAAATTCTTATCTGAGAATGTCCTAATTTCACTGTCATATTTGAAAGACAATTTTGCAGTATATAAAATTCTTCACTGGCTGTTTTGTTTTGTTTTATTCTTTAAGGGCTTTATATGTGTCATCCCACTGCCTTTTTTCCGGCATGGTTCCCAGTCAGCTCATTCTGAAAGCCTGTCCTTTGTACATTATTTTTTGTTTAACCCTGGCTGCCCATAAAGACATTTCCTTATCTTTAATTTTGGCAAGTTTGATTATAATATGTCTTGGGGTCTTTCTTTAGGGGTCTATGTTGTGTGGAGTTTCATGAGCATCTTGGAAAGGTATCACCTCATGTTTCATGATAGCAGTGATGTTGTCTGTCAACATATCTTCAATGATTATTTCTATATTTTCTGTCACACCCCTCCTCCCATTCTGGCTGTCCAATCAGTATTGAATTATTCTTCTTGATAGAGTCCCACATACCTCCTAGTGTTTCTTCATTTCTTGAATTCTTTTATCTGATTTTTCCTCATGAATTCTGCATTCCATTGTCTCAGTCCTGCTCCTCTGACTTTCTACTGCATTGTCTCATTCTGTAATTATATTGTTAATCTGTTGAATTTCAGGTCATTGTTGTTTAATTATTTCTTGCAGCCTGTTTCATTTTTCATTGTGCTGTGCCATGCTTTGCCTAATCCCCTTTCTGATATCTGGAAGAGCTCTAAACATTACTGCTTTGTATTCTACCTCCAATAGTTGCAGGAAGTCTTTGTCTGGAAAATTTTTGTATTATTTGCTTTGGGAGTTTTCATAAGCCATGGTGGTCTGCTTCTTTAAATGATTAGAAATTGTTGTCTCTGAGCCATCAGAAAGATGTTGTAATTTATTTGTTTGGTTATTGTATTGCAGCATCTATGTGTGTGTATATGTATACCAAAAACAAGCTAACTGCCATCAAGTCAGTTCCAACTTGGAGTGACCCTATAGACAGAGTAGAACTGCCCCATAGAATTTTCAAAGGAGCATCTGATGGATTTGAACTGCCGACTTTCTGGTTAGCAGCTGTAGCAATTAACCAATACACCACTAGGATTTCCATGCCAAGCCAGCCAAGTGCCGTCGAGTTGGATCCGACTCATGGCGACCCTAGGGGTTAGGGTAGAACTGATCCCTACATATATATATATAATTTATTTTTTGAGTTATTGACTGTCCTAATTTTCTGTGCCTTAGAGATAGTTTGATGACCGGGGCCTTAAAAATTCCATTGCCTTGTCACCAGGTTGTTAGATCTGTGAGTACACTGAGAAAGACAGAGGGAGTTCCTGGCTCAAGAGAGTCATTAGATTCCCCTTCCACAACCACCACCTTTGTTTCCCTCTCCAAGTCTGGGAGAATAGTTCAGGGCATAAATGTGAGGTGCTCCACTTCTGGTCCCGGTAAAGAGTCAGAGTTTAGTGCCAGGCGCAAAGCAGTAAAGGTAGGGGAAGGTGCTAGGGAAAAGGAGAAAATCAGCATGTAAGAAATTTTTAAATCTGCGAGAGTTCTAAGGCACTGCCCTTATGACACTCAGATGAAAATTCTCTGCAGTTCTGTAGGTGTGGCTGTCCAATACTTAGCTTCCTCACCAAAAAAGACACGCATTGCACATAGTGATGCTGCTCTGTTTGGCTGCTGTACCGTGGCTCCACCCAGCTGACAGAAGCCAGTCCCTCTGTAATGTATGAATTTAATTCTGGCTGAAGTAGTTGCTTCTGGACCTGCTCTCCCCTCTGTGTAATCCAGTCTAACTTCTCAGCCTTCCCCCCTGATATTCAGTCTCCCAGAATGGCCTATATAGTCTTCAGTTGTTCTTCTGGTTCTTTGTTGTTAGAGGGATCAGAGAATCTGTGTGGCCATTCTATTATCTTAGCCCCAACTCTCTATTTTCTTTTTTTTACAATATTTTATTGTGCTATAAATTAAAGTTTACAGTTAAAGTCAGTTCTTCATATAAAAACTTGCACATACACTCCTATGTAGCTCTAGCTGCTCTCCCAAGCTTGTAGGAACACACTCCTCCTTTCCACCCTAAATTTCCCATGTCCACTCAGTCAGGTACTGTTCCCCCTCTGCCTTCTCATATTGCTTCTGGGCAGGAGCTGCCCAGTTAGCCTCATTTATATGCTTAAGCCAAGAGACATACTCTTTCCCAGTATCATTTTATGTCTTATAGTCTAGTCTAATCATTGTTTCAAAAGTTGGCTTCAGCAATGATTTTGGCTCTTTGCTAACAGAAAAGCTTGGGCCATGTTTTCCAGGACTCTTCAGTCTGTTGGACCATCAAGTCTTATCTTTTTAACAGAGTTCTAGTTCTGTATACCAATTCTTCCCCTACTATATCAGGGATGCTATATTGTATTCTCTGTCAGGACAGTCATTGCTGGTGGCTGGGCACCATCTAGTTCTTCTTATCTCATGCTGATATAGTCTCTGGATCATACGATCCTTCCTGTCTCTTAGGTTCATATTTTCTATATGCCTTTGATAACTCATTTTCCTCTGCTCCAGATGGGTTAAGACCATGGAAACCACTCACCAAAGTGGAATGCAAAACACTTTAACAAAAGTTGCTATGGCAATTGACCTAGATGTCCCCCTGAAACCATGGTTCCCATATCCCTCAATGCCCCTTCCCATGTATGTATGTGTCTCTGCATCTATTCTGATCTTTGTATAACTCAAAAGTCATTAAATTTAGGGTCCATCCTACACTGGCATGACTTCAACTGATTGATAACATTACATTATGTTACATTACATTACATTACATTACATTGCATTGCATTATTGGAGATGATCGTATTATTACCTTCAAGTTGATTCCAACTCACATCTCTGGTGGTACAGCCGTTAAGTGTTCACCTGCCAATCAAAAGTTTGGCAATTCAAACCTATGAGCTGCTCCATGACAGAAAGATACGGCAGTCTGCTCCCATAAAAACAGCAACTTTGGAAACTCTATGGGGTGATTTTATCCCGTGATACAGGTTCACTATAAGTGTAGGAAATCTTCAATTTATTAGGTCCTTAAAGCAATTTTAAAACAAATTCAGGTTCAGCATTGGCTAACTCTGTGACTATTTTCAGCAAGTTATTCAGTTCTCCTGTGCTTCAGTTATCTCTGTAAAATGGGAATAACGGTGTCTCATATGGTAAGCAGTTCAGCTTACTTGAGTAGAACTGTGCCTGGTAGTCATAACTAAAAGGTTAGCTGTCATTCTTAGATCCAACCTCTTCTTGTAGAGTTAGGTTTACAGCCCAGAACCTTAGGATTTATGGATGAATCCTTGAAAATTGACCAAAAATTAAACTTTAAAGTAGGAAATGAGCTAACTTTTGCTATGTCTGCTATGTGACAGATAGTATCTAGAGACTTTGCACATGCCATCTTACTTCCACCTCCTATTTAAGAAGTAAACACCACTGCTGCTGTGTTTATGATGAGATTTGAGAAGTTGAACAATCCCTCTAGATCTCTTTTCCCAAAAATAGAAGCATGGAAGTGCATAAGACTATCCAAGTCAGTAAGTGCCTGTCTATGTGTTTGGTTCCAATGGCAAAATTCATTTCTTAGGACACATTTTGGGAAGTGTAACTTTTGAAAAGTGAACAATAGTAGTTCAGAGGTAGAATTCACACCTTTGATGCAGGAAAGCTGGCTTCCATTCCCAGCCAATGAACTGCAAGTGTAGCCACCATTTATCTGTCAGTGGAAGTTTCTGTGTTGCTCTGGTGCTGAACAGGTTTCAGTGGAACTTCCAAACTAAGATAGACTGGAAGGAAAGGCTGGCAATCTAATTATGAAAATCAGCCAATGAAAACCCTATCAATAATAACAATTTGATCTTCAGCTGAGCATGAGAGTGGTACAGGATCAAGTGGCATTTCATTCCATTGTAAATAGGGTCACCAGGAGTCAGGGTGCTGACTTTTTTCAGCTAAAAATAGCAATAATAAACTACTGAAAATGACTGGGTAGTAGCGAGGCCACTTGGAGAAATGTGGGGAATATACCTAAACTTTAGTATTAAATAACCTCTTTATAGAATTCTACTGTCCATAACTTCCAGCTTCTGGATAGTTTTCCCATGAGATCTTGGCAAGATTTCCATTCTAGGAGAAAATCAGATGCTTGTGTGTGTGACTCTGTGTATACATGATAGGTAGGGAGAGAGACAGAGACACAGGGAGGGGAGAGTCATTAAAGAAGCAGTTTAGCTAAATAAAGGATCTCATTATGTGTGCTATTTTTGTTCCTCAAATATCTGCCTTTCTCTCCCCCTTTGAGGTTCCTCTTGAAATCTGACAATCAGGGTTGAACTTCACTGTCAGGTTCCATTAGGCAAATCAAGCAGGAATAAAAGTATGAGTCTGGTCTTGGCATTGAGCTGATTCAGCAGTGATAATCTGCTGAAGGTGGAGACGGCCGACTGCTAAAGGGTTTAGTTAGCTTGTAGAGGGGTTGTCTCCACTCCCAGAACTCATCCTTCCCCAATTCTTCACCCACCAGCTCTTTGAGATGAGGCCCTATCCCTATCTCTGCTCTTAGGAACATAGCTAGAACAACACACAACCAGAGCTAGCACAGCACCCTGCTGCCCCGATCAAGGGTATTTCCTCCTCCAAGGTGAAATCACATGCACACAAAGGTACACACACATGTATGCACACATGGACACATATGCATGCACCCATGCACGCTAACATCTATGTGCATACAAACATTCACATCCCCTGCCCAGTCCCTGTCTTTCTTCCTGTGTTGGTTCTGCAACCCTTCATTCAAAACCAGGATCATGTCAACAATGCGAGATGTATTCTGGCTGAAAAGTAAGCAGGATTCAAAAGTGATGTCTCTTACCCCAAGCAGTACTGAAAGCAGATACAGAAGAGGAACATGAGACAGGTAGGTGTGGTCTAGAAAAATTAACTGCTGCAAATGGACCCTGGATAGCCAATGTACTAGAAGAAAAGTAATCTATAAAATTAAGAGCTCTAGCTCTAGGAGTTTAGAGGAGGATGACGCAGTGTACTTGAAACAGAGTTTTAAAAATATGAGGAAGATGTTGGCAGGTGAAGATGGGAAAGTGATGGACCCCCAGCCCCTTCCAGAACTATACCCTCTGGTAACATCTCAGAGATAACATTCTCCATCTTTGGAATCAGTCAAGTTCTCCAGTGACGGCTCTGCCTATGGAACTTTTTTGACTCACATCCTCAGCTCAGCTGTCGTCTGACTCTTAAACTGCTCTGTGTCGCAGCTAGACCATGCCTTGCCCTTGTGCTCCTTTCTTTCCCTGTGTGTTTGAGAAGGAGTCACAGTAGCACAGTGGTTAAAAGCTGCAGCTGCTAACAAAAAGGTCAGCAGTTCAAGTCACCAGCCACTCCTTGGAAACCCTACCCTGTTCTACAGGGTCACTTATGAGTTTGGGTTGATTCAATGACACATAACAATAACAACAACATTCTTGCCAAAATTTGGTCACAACATAACAGTCACAGGTGCAGAGTTGATTTTACTTCCACAGGCTCCTACAGCTTCTCCATGTCAATTATTTTCACTGAGGCTGGATATGATTCTTTCCAGAGCTGTGTTATTGTTGTTAGCCTCTGTTCAATCGCTGTAATTCATGGTGAGTTCATGCCCAGCAGTAAGAAATACTGCTAAGTCCTGGACCATTTCCCTAATCTATTACAGATTGGACAGTTGTGACCCATAGGGTTTTTGATGGCTGAGTTTTGGAAGTAGTTTCTAAGGTCTTTCTTTCTGGTCCATCTTAGTGTGGAAGTGCCACTGAAACCTGCTCAGCATGACAGTAAAATGCAAGCCTCTGTTGAAAGACAGGTAGTGGCTGTGCACCAGGTACACTGGCCAGAAGTTGAAACTGGGTCTCCCAAGTGGAGAGAATTCTACCACTGAGCAATCACTGATCCATAGCTATTTTAAACATCTCCTTTCAGGACTTTAATTTTTTTAAATATGATTTTTCTTCAAATATGTCAGTCAAGTGCTTCATCTTCAGTCTCACGAACGCTGCCTTTCATTGCTCGAATTCTGCTCCTGTGACTTTCCATTCAGCTAATTCTGAAAGTTTATTGTTAGTCTTTTGAATTTGTGTTCTGTTTCTCTATGAATTTTTGCTGTCTGTTACATTTGCCATTCTCTTCTTCTCTGTTTTTTTCTTTTACCGTGTCTGTGTCTTTCTTGTCTTGTTCTACATTTTGCACAATCTCCTTCCTGATCTAAGACTTCTGTATATTGATCTTTTGTGTTCTCTAGCCAGTAGTTTCAGGAAGTTCCCTTTATCTGGAAAATTTATTGATTCTTTGTTTTGGGAGCTTGCTGAAGCCATCAAAGTCTACTTCTTTATCTGATTTGATATTGACTTTTTTCTCCTAACCATCAATAAGTTATTGTATTTGTATAACTTTTTAGGTTTACCTATTATGTCCTGGATTTTGGTTTTATTTTGATATTCCCAAATAGGCTGCTTGTGTGAGCTAGTTTGATTATTGGGGCCTTTGAAGCTCTAATGTCCTGTTACTAGTTTTTACTAGGTATGTGAATCTAGGAGCTCATTTACTTTTCTTGCATTGATTCAGATAAATTATCCAAGTAGTTGGTCACCAAGTGTGTGATGCAGACCCTCACCTACAGTCCTGGTTGGGCAGGGGTGATTGCTGTAGGCACAGGTGTCTGGCTGCAGTAGGGGGTCACGTACTAGGCGAGGCAGAGGGCTGACAGTGTCTGTGAGGAAAGCATTTCCTGTTCCTAGAACACCCTGAATTTGGACTCTTAGCCTACTTTACCATGAGGAAATAAATTTATTTGTTAAAGTCATCCACTTGTGATATTTCTGTTTAGCAATACTAGATGACTAAGACAAGTAGGTTTTACACTTGGACTACAGGCATACAATGCTGTTGGCTGTAAAGACTGGAAGGAACCACTTATTCTTGGTAGCTAGGTGGCATGGGTGGAGCCACCAGTCCTAAGGCCCCTGATGTAAGTAGGTGAGGACCCTATTTAACAGGCAGAGCAGTGTCAAATGTCCCAGCCCTACCACTAATGGTATAGCTGAAACAATTGAAGTTAGTCTTCAGGTATATATACCTTATTGAGCTGTGCTAATGAGAGTCTATACTGTTAAAATGGATCCACAGAGGTCTATGCAGGGATGAAAGACATTCAAAATCTATGGATCCCTTGTGTCTGTGCCTGGGCAAAGAAACTGCTACTGCCCTAAGTTCTCAGCTTAGGGGAGCCGGCAGATTACTTCCTCCTGTTACTTCATTTCCTCTCCAAGTCTGGGAGAATGGCTTCAGATCCAGTAAACTCATCAATCTGTGAAGCCAGTCAGAGTTGGGAGGGGGAGGCAGGAACATGGGAGAAAGTTTTTTCCCAAAGGAGTATATTTTGATCTGCACAGTAGGATAGACACAGGTACTTTTCTTTTGCTGATTATGTGTTGCTTTTCACTGATTCTGGAGACATGAGTGGTGTCATGGACTGAATTGTATCCCCCAAGAAATGTATGTAGCAATTTGGCTAGGCCATGATTCCTGGTACTGTGGGGTTTCTATAAGTCATAAATTCTGCATCTATGATGTTCATAAATGAGTTAGATCCGACTCGACAGCACTTGGCTGGCTGGCAAGGGAGGATGGGTGGCAGCTATGTTGGTGGGACAGACCTCAATGTATAAGATTGTATCGTACCTTGAGGCAGTCTCTTCAGATACAAAGGAAAGGGAAACAGACAGACAGTTGGGGACCTTCTACCACCAAGAAGCAGTACAGTGCAGAGCCCATCTTTTGGAAAGGGCAAAGGGTTACTGTGACTCAGAAGCTTCTATTCCAGGGGAGGATTGATCTTCCTCTGGAGCCAACAGACAAAGCCTTCCCCTGGAGCTGTCACCCTGAATCTTGACTCTTAGCCTACTTTACTATAAAGAAATGAATTTCTCTTTGTGAAAGCCAGCAGCTTATGGTATTTCTGTTACAGAAGCATCAGATGACTAAGACAAGTAGACTCTCCACTGTATAGTCTCTTCCTGCTGTAAACAAACAAAACTGTCCTGAATGCCACTGCTTGACTCACCACACTCATGCAAGTGGATCCAGCTTGCAGGCTGCCGGTTCACACCTGGTCAGGTCTGGCAGCCCCTCACTGCTTCTATACAATCGTTCTCTCTCCCATTCCATTCACTCTGACTTCTCAAGTCTGCCTTTGATGTTCAGGGCTGCTACATTATCATATATAATCAATTCACTTGTTTTTTAGGCCTTCGTTGTAAGAGAAACGCCAGGAAGCATCTGACTACTCTGCCATCTTGGCCCTGCCTCCTCTACTTTTAGGACTTTGCAGTAAGTGGCTCTGTTTACTCAGTTTCTAGTTGCTCCCTAAATATTATCTCTAGAAATTTGAGTTAATCACCTTAAGGTAAAGCCTGAGGATGACAAGCGTAGCACCATCCTGAAAACGATTTCTACGTGTGACCAACAAATCATGATCCCAGGTCTGACTCCCATACCTAGTATTTTTATGATGACATCCAGGGGAGGAGGCTGGGACAGGTACTCTACCACCCAGTTGGTTTCAGAATCTTAGCTTTTGATGATGATAATAGTCTGTAGAAACTTGCAACTCTGCTCTTAAAGCTTATGAATTTGTCGGGCAGACAGCACCTTTGGTCAATGGCTCATCCTACCGGTTGTCATGACACGCCCCAGTTTAGGCTATCTGTCTCGGTATACACCTGAATCTGAGGCAATGGCAGTTCATCGGTAGACTTTTCCCCTTCCTTGCAGGAGACCTGGATTCATTGTTGACAATGCCACTAGCCATCTGTCAGTGGAGACACAGTATCAGCAAAATATATAATACAGTAACTAATAAAAATATACTGTGATTTATTTGGAAACCCTGGTGGTATAGTGGGTTAAGTGCTATGTCGACTAACCAAAAGGTCGGCAGCTGAAATCTGCCAGGTGCTCCTTGGAAACACTGTGGGACGGTTCTGTTCTGACCTTTAGGGCTGATACGAGTTGGACCTGACTCGGCAGCAGCAGATTTTTTTGGCTGATTTATTTTATAATTCATTATACTATGAACTGCTGTGTAAAACAACAATATGCAGACAGATCAAATACGCAGGGTGAAATCCCAAATAAAAGCCCAGCTTTGTATGGAAGCCTGTTGTCTGATGAAGGCAGCCCTGTAAGTCAGTGAGAGAAGATGGAATCTTTTCTTATATCACTGTCCACTGTGGCCGAGAGAGTTAACTGGCCTGAGCTAGAAAATACCTGAAGCAAATGATGGTCTGAAAGCAAGGGTGAGAGGGGTGCATTTAAAACTGTCACCACAACAAAGCTTGGCACTCTTTGAAGTGGAAATACAGTTCCAGGGAACCTGGGTAGTGGCTCCTAAAGAATTTTGGTGACAAATTAGCATCATAACTAATAACGCACAAGAAAGAATACAGACCTACCTATAAACAAACCAAAACCCAAAGCTGTTGTATTGATTTCAACTCACAGTAACCCTGTAAGACAAAGTAGAACTGCATTTTCGAGGAGCAGCTAACTGGTGGATTTGGACCAACAACTTTCTCGTTAGCAGCTCAGCTCTTAACCATTGTGCAACCAGGGCTTTCTGTCTATAAACCAAAACCAAACCTGTTGCCATGAATGGTTAGTACTCTAGCCTGCTAACTGAGAAGGCAGAAGTTTAAGTTCAACAAGAAGCACCTTGGAAGAAAGGTCTAGTGCTCTATTTCTGAAAATGCAGTTACTGGAAGCTTGATGGAGCACAGTTCTTCTCTGACACACATTGGGTCACTGAGTCAAAATCATCTTGACAACAATCAGTTTGGGCAAAACAGGTGTAAGTGCACCATCTCAAAATGTGCTCGTGGGCTTCCAGCAAAACAAACAAAAAAATACATGACAATGTCTGGCCCAGAGCTGTTGGGCAGCTTCCAGGATTCTGGTTCTTTGGAGACTAGCTCCGTTCCCAGCAGCCCTGTCATGAAGGGGAGGCAGAACAAAACTCCAAATAAAGCCCTGCCTGTATTCCGAGAATAATCACTGAATTTAGGGCACTAATCAGACAAGGCCAGCTCTGTTGATTCTTTCATCTTAAATCAAAGTCTGCAACACAGGGATAGAATTATCATGTGTAGCTCATGAGAACTAAATCCAGCATTTGTGGGTAGATATAATAGGTGGCAATGTACATCCCTCCTCTGATGGGCCTGGCAGCTCTGACAATACCGATGAGGAGGTGGAAGTGGGTCACTGCCTGCCCTGGTACATGGAAGGACTTTTCAGTTCTCCCCCAACCCCCTGCATGAATACAGAACTCAGCAGCCCTGGACATGCACTCAGAGGGAGGCAGAGAGGTGGGTCTGGTCTCCACACAGCAGTGTGGCAGCAAGAGCCAGGGACATTTGTACCCTGCCATCCCATCATCCATTCTGGCTTCACAAAACGAATGTGAGTGACAGGGCCTGCTGAGCCTTTGATTTCCCTCAGCTGCCATCCCAGCGGGCCCTTTCCTGGAAATTAAGTGCATGTTTCATCTGCATGCAGAGGGAGTAAGAGTTCCCTGTTGACCTGTCACTCAGCCACCAGCTGTCCATTTCAGCTTTCCTCCCTCCCCAATTCCAGGGTGGCCCTTTCAAAGCACACACACCTCTCTTTCCCTTGGAGACTGACTGGAATCTAGAAGTCATCCAATTAGAGATGCTATTTCTTTCCAATACAGAGCTTAAGTGGAAGACAGCAGCTAGGGAGACTCTTGTTTGTCATTTGTGTGTATCTAGACACAGTTTTGGAAACCTTGGTGGTGAAGTAGTTAAGTGCTATGGCTGCTAACCAAAAGGCCAGTTCAAATTCACCAGGCACCTCCTGGAAACTTTGGAGCAGTTCTGTTCTATCCTATAGGGTTGCTATGAGACAGAATTGACTTAACAATAATGGGTTTGGATTTTTTGATTTTAGACTCAATTCATTGTTTGCTTTCCTCTCTCTTCCTTCTCTCCCTCCCTTTCTTTTTGGATGAGATGTTTAGAAGTAGAAAGACTAGTTTCTTTTCTCTGCCAACAAACTGATCTTTCTAAAACAGCACTTTTTGAAGTTTGTTGTTGGGGTTAAATGCTGTCATGTTGGACACCAACTCATGGAGACACTGTGCACATGGAATGAAATCCTGACCAATCCTGTGCCATCTCCACGATCAGTTGCTGATAGCACTGTTGTGCTTTAGAGGGTTTTCACCAGCTGAAGTTTGGAAGCAGATCATCTAGAAGCTTTGCTGAAACCTACTGAAGATCACAATATACAAGCATTCACTGACAGATGGCTGGTGGCTGCACACAGAAGGTGAAATTCTATTGCTGAAGCATCCATCAATACCCCCTCTCTCTTCAACTTTAGCATGCATACAGATCACCTGTAGCTCTTGTTAAAATGCAGCTGTAACAGCAGTCAAAGAATTTGCCTGTCTTACAAGCATCCAGGTGATACTGATGCTGTTGGTCCATGAGCTACACTCTCAGTTGAGAGAATCTAACCACCAACATGGTCATGTTATTTCCCCTCTCAAAACATGTATTACTGTTGCCAAAATAATAAAGTCTGATCTCTCTAGAAAGCATACAAGGTCCTTCAGAATCTTATTATTTTTTAGCCATACATTTACTCATTCAGTGCATATTTATTAAGTACCCCCCTAGGGGCTAGACAGGAGTCCCTAGATAGTGCAAACAGTTTATTTTGTCCACTGCTAACCAACAGATTAATAGTTGAGTCCACTCAGGGACTCCTCGGAAAAGAGGCTTCTACTTCTGAGAAAGCAGCCATTGAAAACCTTATGAAACACAGTTGTTCTACTCTGATGCACGTGTAGCTGCCATGAGTTGGAGCTGACTCAACAGCAACTGGTTGGTTTGTTAGGAACAAGAGCCCTAGCATTCCTTCAAGGCCTCATCTCGTACCACTTCCAACCGAGATCCCCGTATTCCTGCTTTTCCACACCACACACCACACACCATCACCTAAACCTTACACCTTCCTGTTATTCCCCATCACATACCATTACCTAAACCTCACCACCTTCCTGTCATTCCACACCACATACCATCACCTAAAACTTACCATCTTGCTTCTGCTGTGCTTTTGCACCACCTTTAAAACTCTGTTATCCTTCCTTTTCCCTCGGCTCTACTTTTCAAATTGGTCTTCACCCCTCAAGGAGCTCTTTCATTGTTGGCTCTGCTGAGAAACTTCACTAAGCCCTGTAATTATGCCTTCAATTTTCTCATCACACACAAATCCTGGCAGAGACTCATCATGTGGCAAGGCAGTTTTGGGTCGATGCTCTTCCTTAAATTGACATTTCCTTAAGAACAGGACTAGGATTTTTCTTTCTCTTTATTTGAAATATTGATAAAGAGAAAAGATCTAAAACATGGTCAAACTCTTAATAAGCATTCTCCAAATAAATGGAGAAGAATTACAAAAGAATAAGTACTGGATTCTCCTTTTGTTCTTCCCTCAGAGCACACGTACCTGTATACCCAATGCTGAAATTGCTTAGAAGAGAATCGAAATGTAGATTGTTCTCAATTTTTTTTTAAGTAAAATTCTATTTTGGAATAATTTTAGGTTTACAGAAAAGTTTGTAAGCAGTATTTTTTTTTATTCTGTACTTTCAAAAATACCCAAATGGGGCTATGTGTATAAAAATAAGAACCTTACTATCAAGTCAGCACCAGCTTGTGTTGAACTGGCTTGTGTCAGAGCAGAAAGAAGTTCCATACTATTTTCAATGGTTGGTTTTTCAGAAGTAGGTCTCTAGGATTTTCTTCCATAGTGTTGCTGGATGGACCCAAACCTGCAAACTTTCAGTTAGTAGCTGAACACATTAGCCATTTATATCAGCTTATTAACTGCTTAGTAAATACTAGAATTCTTCTAATTTCTCAGAACACATATATATTCTGAGAGGCTCCCAAATTACCACAAAGAAGCAGGAAAAAGTCCTTCCAAGGGCCAGATCCGATAGAGGTTGAAAGTCACCTATGAAGCAAATCAAATCCATAAGATGCAAGATGGTGAGAATATATATATATTCTCACTATATATATGTATATATTCTCAAAACACTTACCAGGGTAATGATCCCCATTTTATAGGCCAAGAGTCTAAGAAAGAGTCTAGGTAGTTTGTCCCAAATTGCTCAGTAAGTGACAGAGCTAGTCTTTGAGGTTAGGGAAGTTGACACGGAGCAGTCAGTGGCTCCTATTCCACCCCATATTTACAAACTGATAACCACTGAATGCTAGATAGATTTTCTGTTCAACAAACTCTAAAAGGACTTGCTGTTACTATTGTTTGTATTTCTAATCAGTACTTATCCAGTGTATTCAATCATATGCAAACTCAATCACTGTCTTTATCCCTAAAAGGAACCCTGCCTAAGTGGTTCAGTTGTATACTTCTTGCCTTCCATGTGGGATGTGTGGGTTCAAGTCACAGCCAATACACTTGCTGCACAGTCACCACCTACCTGTCAGTGGTGGATTGTGTATTGCTGTGACGCTGAGCAGGTTTCAACAGAACTTCCAGACAAAAATACGCTAAGAAGCAATGTGTCTAAAAATCAGTCACTGAAAATGCTGTGGATGAAATGGCCTAATCCCATCGTGTTTGGGTCTCTATGAGTCAGGGGCCAACTGGGACATATCAACAACAGTATCATCTGTGTATTCCAAAATCACCATCCTGCATCTTACTTGTGGTTTTGACTGGTTTCACTGGTCACTTCCAACCTCCATTGGACACAGCCCCTGGAAGGACTTTTTCCTTCCACTTGGAGGCAATTGGGGAGCCTTTCTCAGGATTTTTCCCAGGAAGAGTTCATGTACACGGTGCTTGAGTGGGTGGTGACATATACATTTATTTATAGATTTGGGCATACTCAACTTATTTACATTGTGCTGACTGTCCTGCACCCTTTGGGAATGCATGTGGTCCTCAGGGGCAATGTTTACACTAAATCAAAGTGAAAAATTTATTTCTAAGGAACAATTTATAGATCTAATAACCAAGGAAGGCTGTACTGAACAGAGATGTTGTAAACTCATTATACTAAATATCTTCTGTTCCCTAAAGCCTCAGAAATGTTAACTGTTACCAGACAAGCTCACATGAATTCCAACAACTGGCTTGAAGAATGTTTCAGTTTTTTTCCATGAGACATACTGCATCCCAGAAGCTCCCTATAAGGAACAGGCCAAGAACAAGGTGAGGGTTTGAGCCTACTAAGCCAGACAGTACAGATCACAATATCTGACTGGTGAGGTAGAGCCTGATGTGAGCCAACCCAGTTTTCAGCATGGCGTTTAATCTGAGTGTTTTCACAGGGAGGCGGGTGGAATTGCCAGAGATTCTGTCTACCAGTGTTGCACAGATGTCTGTTCAGATCTACGTAGAAAACAACACATAAGAGTTGGGCTATATCAGAAGCAGTGGGCCATTCTGGGGCCATGAAAATATGCTGCAGAAATTAGCAAGGTTCACAGAAATTCTGCTGAGCTTCTATCTTAATGGATCTAAAGGAAAACTCAGGGACCAAAACCAAAGATAGCACAGTGGAGGGTGGTTAGAGAAGGAGATAATCTCCTCTCTTTATCTAGAATTATTACACCAAGCAAGAAGGGATGGTCTAACTTGAGAAACCAGCCTGACAGAGATAACATGTCAGTTTCCTCATGCATTATTCCAGAGCTGCCCTGCAGGAGATGTGAATGAGAAGGACCAGGTATTCACAAGAGCAAACAGAATGGCTAAGCTGAACCACTGTTTTTAGAGATAAGTAGATTCAGTCTCATGCTCTCAAAACAAAAAAGGATATTACAGAGATTCTGTGTGAGTGATCAGCACCTGAAGCTTCCAACTAACAACTGGTACTCCCAGCAAACCATGTAACTATGAGTATCTATCAAACCCTGAGCTTGAGCTAAGGTACGTGGGTTCTGCAAACTGTTTGCACTTGACTGCCAAACAAAAGGTTGACAGTTTGAATTCCCTTGTCAGTTCTGGGGAAGAAAGACCTGGTAATTGGCTTCCATAAAGATTAGAACCAAAAAATTCTACCGACTTTAGATCTACTCTGTAATGCACGGGGCTGCCAGGAATTGGAATTGACTAAATGACTTCAGGGAGTTCAAACTGAAGGAGAAAGACTGTGAGGAAACAGATGATACTTCTTCTTCCTCTAGTTTGGCATCTGATGGAATAGCCCCTTCGCTCTTAATGCTGGGTAGACAATAGGGTGATTCTCAGTCCTGACCCCACTCTTGTCCCTGGCCCTCCCACTTTCCCATACCTAGTAGAATGATTCCCAAGGACCAATATATACTCTCAGCAGCAGTTTCTGAAAAGTTTCAGAAGCTTCACACCCTCATCAACATGAAGCATTGACAGTTTTTTTTTCTGCTTAGTTTTAAACACTGATTAGTATTTTATGTTATCTTGTAATACTAATACACATTTCCCCAATAACCAGTGATACCGAGCAACTTTTGATTTCTTTAATTACCTTTTAAATATCTTTGTGCGCACATATATATGTATGTTGTACCATTTTAAAAATAATACAGTGGCCCAGTTATCATAGACCAAGTGAATAATATGTGTGATTTACAGTTTGGTTCTGGATTCCATATTATGTTCCATTGTTCTATCTCCCTTCTGTTTGGACCCATACCAATTGTCTTAATAAGCATGGTTTGATAATAAATCTTGAATGTAGTATTCTCATTTTCCAAATTTGCTTTTCTATAAAATTTCCTTAGTTACTTGTGGGCCCTACACATGGCATAAGCGGACTACAGAAAATGACTAACAGTATACAAAAGCCAGAAGACAAAATAGGTAACTGGAAGCTCCCAAAAATCCAACAGTTATATTCATCCAATGAATTCATCAAAACAATAAATGACAAACTACAGGCTGGGAGAGAATTTTTCACTATCATAGCACCTAACTGCCATGTTTTACAAGCTACTGTAACACCTCAGTGAGAAAAAGACAAACTAATTAAAAAAAAATGGGCAAAGGATATGAATAGGCACTTCACCAAAGATATCCAGGATGCTAACAGATACATAAGACAGTGCTCACAGTCATGAGCCATTAGAGAAGTCCAAATCAAAACTATAATGAGATACCAGTTCACCCCAAGAAAGCTGTCATTAATCCAAAAGCACAAAATAATAATTGTTGGAGAGGTTTTGGAGAGACTGGAATTCTTCTACACTGCTGGTGGGAATGTAAAATAATATAACCAATTTGGAAATTGATTTGGCACTTTCTTAAAAAGCTAGCAGCAACCCCACTGCTTGTAATACATCCTAGAGAAATAAGGGCTGTTGTACAAACAGATACATGCACGTCAGTCTTTATTGCTGCTCTGTCCACAATAGCAAAAAGATGAAATCAACTTACGTGCCCATGAACAGATGAATAAGCAACCTATGATATATTGATACAGTGGAGTACTATGCAATGATAAAGAGTAAGATGATAAAAAGAAAATCCCCAAAATGAAATAAAACAATGATAAAGGGTAGATGATCTTAAGAATGATCTCATAACTTGGAGTCATCCAGAAGACATTATGCTGAGTGAAATTAATTAGCTGCAAAAGGACACATGTTGATTGAGATTACTATTATAAGGACTTAAAATGTTTACGCCTGGAAGAAAAGAATCTTTGATGGTTACAAGGGTAGGGGTGGATAGAAAGAGGTATTGACAGATTAGATAAAAGATAAGAATTGGGTTATGTGAAGTGAATGACAGTATGCGGTAGAATGCAAGTTAGCACAACTGGAGTACACCAAAAGGTAAAAAGTTTTTTAAATACAACCCAACATTTTGAAGGAGACTAGCAGGGACATGGATCTGGAGAGCACAGTTTTGGGATCATCTAGTCTAATTAGCATAACTAACATATATTTATTTTTTTAATTTTTTTATTTTTATTTAATATGACTGAGTGAAAATGTACATTCCCATATAAATTTACATGCCCACCTATATGCAGCTTCCACTGCTCTCCCTGTCCAGTGACAGCACACTGTTCCTCTCTGCTCCATACATGTGTCATCTTCCCAACAGTCTCCTTTCCCCTGCTCTCCGTCCACTCCCCTTCCTCCAGCCAGAGGTCAGCAAGATGATATCCTATAGATGTATAGAACCATAAAGTGCTTCCAACATATGGTTACTCTGCATTGCCAAGTCCATTCCATTCCAGTCTGGTCATCTTCCTCTCCATCTGGAAGGACTATAACGACTGTAGTACATCCCTGTTTTATTATGATGACACCATAGTTTTCATGATGATCACTGGATTGCTTCTTTCCAAATCAAAGCTGTGATTTACTTTGGAGCCTTCCCTAAATGAGTATTGAGTAGTGTGTAGTTCTAAAATATAAAGTTAGTGGTTTCGTTCTTCTAAGTCAAAGCCAAGAACTTCTTTCAGTATTTCTTGTAGTTTGGGTTTGGCTTTTACAAAGTCTCTGAGTTTCTGTTTATCTGGAAATGTCTTAATTTCATTTTCATGTTTGAAAGACAGTTTTGCAGGATATATAATTCTTGATTGGAAGTTCTTCTCCTTCAAGACTTTGAATGTGTTGTGCCACTGTCTCCGTGCCAGTATGGTTTCTGCTGAGAAATCTGACGAGAGCCTACAGGGTTTCCCTCTGAATGTTAGCTTTGCCTTGAGTCTTGCTGCCTTTAAGAGTTGCTGCTTATGTTTCATTTTGTTAAGCTTGATTATAATATGCCTTGGAGTCTTTCTTTTGAGATCTATATTGGGTGGCGTACGATATGCAACTGAGATGTCTATATTCTCTTCCTTCATGATTTCTGGGAAGTTTTCTTTCAGCAGCTCAGCAACAATACTCTCTGTGTTCTCAGATGTCTCACCCTGTTCAGGGACTCCAATTAATCGAAGGTTGTTCCTCTTAATAGAGTCCCACATGCTTCTTGATGTTTCTTCATTTTTCTTGTTTCTTTTTTCTGATTTCTGCTCATAGACACTGGCATCAGTAGCTCTGTCTTCCAAGTCCGAAATTCTTTTTTCCATTTGTTCCATTCTGTTTTCTTGGGTTTGCATGGAAGCTTCTATGTCTTTGATTTTCTTCTTGATCTGTTGGATTTCAGAGTACTGGTGTTCCATCAGATCGAACAACTTGCTTAATTTTTCATTTTGTTCTGCTGCATTCTGTATAAGGTCTAGAAGGGCCCTGTATATAATCAATTTGTATTCACTTCCTGATGCTTTCATAAAAGTTTCTTCATCTGGAAAACTCCTTGGTTGCTTTGTTTGGGAGCCTTCTGAAGCCATGAGTGATTGCTTGTATGCCACAATTGTCTGTTGCTTTTTGGGTCCCATGTGAGTATATAGAGGCTGGAAGAGGTACTGTGAGGACGGATTGCAAATGTTTCTCTAGGCTGTCTTAAAATGTAAAGCAAAAGGTATCTGACCAGTTCACAAGTCAGTTAGGTTTTCAGGTGTAGAGGTCCCTCTTCCCATCTGACAAAGTAAGCGCCACTGTATCCAACCCCAGATGATAACAAACTAGTTCAGAATACAGCACTGCTAGTGCCCTGGTGGCCTCTGCTGACAGGGCCTAGCCTTATCCAACACTGCGTCGAGTACTGGTTTTGTGATAGAAAAGCGCTCTCTTGTGGGCAGGGTCTGGCTCCCAAGCTGAGAATTAGGTCCAGCTGAGGCCACCGTACCCAAGATGGCGTCCTCCACACAGGCAGCAGACAGGGGGGCTAAAGATGCCCAGAGGCAGCGATTCCTCTGCTTCTGTTGCAGGGCCCCCAATGCAGGCAGCACTATGCAAAATCACTACTTTTCTGATGGAGAAGCGCTGTCCCGTTTGCAGGTGCTGGCTCCCAGGCTAAGAACGAGGTCCCGCTAAAATCTCAGTACCAACATGGCATCCCGCACCCTGACCGCGGAGCTCCGCACAAACCCCACTGAGGCAGCTACAAAATGAAAGGCTCAAAGTGTCTAGATTAACAGAGTCCCGAGCCTGGCTCTCAGAACATGGGAATTTAGCCTGCCTATTCCCCCAGCAGCGTGTCTGAGTCCAGCCGCCGGACAAGGCCCAGCTCCGCCCGCCAGCCAAGACAGAGGAAAAAAAAGTCAAAATGGTGCGTTTACCTTCCGTCCGTGAGAGCCGGGGCTAGCCAGGAGCGGGAGTCAGTGACAGAGAGGAGATTTTTCACTGAATGGTATAAAGTCCCAATTAACAGCTCTGTGCTGTATCCTGAGGCTGATTAGGTGATCAGAAGGCTCTGTTTGATTGTCAATTCAGGTCTTGGTTTCCAGAGGGATAAAAAGAGGCGTGTCCTTAGTCCACCATCTTGACTCCGCCCTCTCGTTTCTCATTTTTTTAATAATATGTTCTGCATTCCACTTTGGTGACTGGCATCTGGGGTCTTAATAACTAGCAAGTGACCATCTAAGTAACATCGATTTGTCCCAATCCACCTGGAGCAAAGAAGAATGAAGGACATCAAAAACAAGAGGAAAATATGAGCCTAGCAGACAGAATGTTCCCTGTGATCTGGAAACTACATCAGCATGAGACTAGAAGAACTAAATGGTGCCCAGCCACCATCAGTGACTGCCCTGATAAGGAATACAACCTAAAGTCCCTGATGTAGTGGGAGAAGAATGGGTGTGCAGAATTAGAACTCTATTAAAAGACTATTCTTGATGATCCAGCAGACTACAGGGTCCCATGTGGATTGAAACCAGTATTGAAGCCAACTCTTCAGGCAAAGATTGGATTGTACTGTAAGATACAGTGATGCTGGCAAAAAATGCTTAAGTATACATGAGCCTGTTTGAACAGCTCTTGTCTAGAGGTGAGATGAGATGGTGTAGGGGGACAGGAGCTGGTTAAATGGATAAGGGAAGTATAGAGTAGAAAGGAGTGTGCTGTCATGGGGTAGAGGAGTGAGCAGCTAAAAGTGCTTAGTGGTGTGTGTGCAGGGTTTCATATGGCAAATTTATTTGGATTGTAAACATTCACTAAAAGCACAATAAAATACTTAAATTATATATTTAAGTTAGCAGATTGCCAGGTCTTTCTCTATTTTCACACTCAATCACTGTGTCTTCATGGACTGTTATCCCCAGGCTCGGAAATGATAACTACCCTATCTAAGTGAAATCATTGCTTTCTTGGCCTCTCAAGACTTAACAGCCTTGATTGTACTCTTATGCCATCTAATATGTTTCCTTGTATTTTCTTCTTTCTGAATTTTATCAAGAATTCATAGCTGATACAGGGCATAGACGGATACATTAGCCATCTCTCTGCAGCAAAAAAATCCAAAATGAAATAAAACACATACAAATGTCAACCCTGGAATACTAATAATCATCTAATAAAAAGAAAGCTAGATCAAACTCCAAATGAAAGAAAGAAGAAACTGAAAGAAAAGAGGAAAAGAGGAACAATATCAAGTGGAAATCTCTGCCAATGGAGATCGGCATTGCCTTCTTGCAGAATAGCCAGTAAGGATGCCATAGAGGGAGTATGGCAAGGCAATTTCACGAAACTCCCAACAGAAAACACAGCACCCACTCCACCCACTCCATACATCACTTCCCCCACCTTCCTACTAGCTCCTAAGCCCACCCTACCCTGACTCACCAGCTATCTTTTTATTTCTTTCTCTCTCTTTTCCTTTCTGCTTCCCCTCCATGTGGCCCCAGCTCTGTATGCCACCTTCTGCTTCCCACTGGCCCTTACAGTGACTCTGTGACTATAGCATCCCTGGTGATCACATCTGCTGCCATACCAGGAATGTGCTGTCCCTCATCTGCTGCCACTGAACCAGTTGCTGAATGGTAGGAAGAAAATCATTACCACTCTGTGTCCAATACTCCCGTCTATCTGGAAAGGAGCTGTGAACACACTTATACTACTGGATCAGCACCTAGAGTCAGATGGTACCTACCCAGTCTTTCCTCAGCCAGCCCCTCCGTACCAGTGTATAGAGAAGCCAGTTTTTCATACCAGCTGCTGCCCTCCTCACTCAGACAAAGTGGTAAGAGCTATCATATAGACAGACAAGGAAGCAGTAAAGTATGCCTGACCTGCACTCTCTGACACATCAAAACAAAACAGAAAGTATGACAAAACAAATAGAGCTCCCAAAAGGACACAGAGCACCTACTCCATACCTCACTTCCCCCACCTTCCCACTAGCTCCTAAGCCCACCCTGCCCTGCCCCACCAGCTGTATTTTTATTTTCCTTTGTCTCTCTTTCCCTTTATGTTTCCCTTTACTGCAATAAAGAAACCCCTTAACATCTTGGAGATGGCAGACATTATCAAAAAATTAAAAATCAGAAGATAATATCTCCAGCAACTGCCTAAAATAAAGAATCAGATGACGTTTCTGTAGAATAAAAGGCAATAAAACTTTGAGAGCTAATTCAAAAGAATTATTTTTAGGCCTTCCCAAGAAATTAGGAGAGAGATCAAAGAAAAGAAATAAAACCAAGGAAAACATAAACAAAATCATAAAGAACACAAATGATGATACAGTCAAAATCAAGGCTGTATTAGTTTTTTTAATTTTAAGTACAATTTTGTTTAAAAAATTGCATTTTCCACTTATAATGCTGTGCTAGTAAAGTGCAGTTTCAACTTCCTTATTCCATATTCAATTATCGAGAAAATCCAGGCATTTAGTATTGCACTGTAACTTTTAAAACTGCTACTGAATGTTTCACAGATTTGCATCATTCAATGATGACAACATCAAAACAGTAAAAAGAAGACAAATGGTGTAGGCCTAAAAGTTTCAAATGGAGAGGAAGTCAATTTGATACCAAGTAATAATAGAATGGTTAAAACTTAGAAAGGTAAGTGTAAATTTCAATGCAATCACAAAGAAAGTTAACAAACTTACTCATTTAAATTAAAAAGAAAAACATAAAGTCTCAGTAAACATAAGATCTTTAACAAAAAAAAAAGAAAATCCACATATGAAAAGAACTTAGTGTAGGAAAGTAAGACTTAACAGAAAACATTAGCGCCACCCCCTGAAAAAAGTACAATATGATAGCAATAAATTCACACCTGTCAGTAACCACACTGAATGTAAATGGATTAAATGTGTCTGCAGAGTCAGAGTGGAAGAATGGATATTTAAGTATGACCCATCAATATGGTATATAAAAGAGACATACCTTGTACTCAAAGACACAAATATAGTAAAAATCACAAGATGAAGAACTATACCCAGCAAATGGAAAAACAAAAAAAGGACAAAACTGACAATAGTAATCTCAGATAAAATAGAGTAAGACAAAAAACTGAAAAATCTGTTGCGGTAGAGTCGATTTTGACTCGTAGCAATCCTGTAAGATGGAGTACAACTGCCCCCATAGAGTTTCCAAGGAGCATCTGGTGGATTTGAACAGCCAGCATTTAGGTTACTAGCCGTAACTCTTCACCACTGCACCATCAGGTTTCCGGAGTAAGACAAACCAGTCGTAAGTTAAAAGGAAGGACATCATAAAATGATCAAAAGAACAATCCATCAAGAAGATACAATATTTATAAATATCTATGAATTCAACCAAGTAGTTCCGAAATATGTAAAACAAACTCTAACAGCACTGAAAAGAGAAATTGTTCCATAGTAACTGTAAGACACTTCAACACAATATTCTCAGTGAAGAAAAGACCATCTAGAATGAAACTCAACTAAAATATGCAAGATGTAAAGGCTGCATCAACCAACTTGACCTGTTAGAAATGTATAAAACACTCTACCCAACATCAGTAAAGTATACATTCTTTTCAAATGCAAATGGAATACTCTCCAGAACAGATTATGTCTCAGGCCAAAAAATAACTCTCAATAAAATTCAGAACATCAAAATAATAGAAAGCATTTTCTTTGATCGCAACATCATAAAAGCAGAAAACAGTAACAGGAAGAACAAGGGAAAAAAATCAGATTATGGAAACTGAATAACACCACACTATGAACAACTAAGCGGACAGAAGAAATTAAAAAAGAGAATAAAAAAAAACTCTCAGAGATGAATGAAAATCAAAACCTACCATACCAAAATCTTTGGGACACACAAAGGCAGTTTACAGAGGCTAAGTTATAGCAAGAAATGCACTAAAAAGAATGGGCCAAAATTAAAATGTTAGCCCTACAATTTGAACAAATAGAAAGAGAACAGCAAAAGAAGTCCACAGCTGCCAGAAGAAAGGAGATAATAAAGATCAGAAATAAATGAAGTAGAGGACAGAAAAACAATAGAATCAACAAGATCATAAGTTGGTTCTTTGAAAAGACTGACAGAATGCAAAAAAACTTCAGCCAAACTGATGATAGAAAAACAGTAAAGGATGTGAACAGCTCAAATAAGAAATGAGATGGGGAACATTATAACAGTCCCAACTGAAATTAAAAGGGTCACAATAGAATACCTTGAGAAGTTGTATTTTTGAGAAACTTGAGGAAACTAACAAATTTCTGGAAACACACCTACCTGAACTATCAAAAATTGAGTGCAAAAATACAAACAGAGCCATAACAAGTGGAAACACTGAAGAGGAAATAAAATAAAATTAAACTTAATTTAAAAAAAAATGGCCAAGTTGGCTTAAAAGAAGAATTCCACCAACATTCAGAGAAGAGCTTACATTAGTACTAATCAAATTATTTCAAAGCTTAGAAAAGGAAGGAATACCTTTGAGTTAATTCTATGAAGCCAGCATTACCCTGATACCAAATTCAAAGACATCAGAAAAAAAGAAAATCACTGAACAATAGTTCTTGTGAATAAAGATGCAAAAATTCTCAACAAAATTCTAGCCAATTGAATGAAAACAATATTAATAATACACACTTAAATGCTTGTCAAGAGACTTTACCAAAAGTGTACCTGCAGACTGGGCTATTGCATTTCCAACAAGAATCTAACCTCTAAAATCTGTAGAACACCTCAGTAGCACCACAACAAAAAGACAAATAATCCTATTTAAAAAATGAGCAAATGATATTAATAGACATTTCACCAAAAAAGACATTCGGGTAGCTAACAGACATGTGAGGAAATGCTCAAGATCATGATCTATCGGAGAAATGCAAACCAACACTAAAATAAGATACCATTTCTCCTCAGCAACATTGGCATTTAGCACAAAAACACGAAATAACAAATGTTGGCAAGATTGTAGGGAGACTGGAAAACTTACGCACTGCTTGCTGGTGCAAATGTAAAACGGTATAACCACTATGGAACATGATTTAAATCTTAGAAATCCAAAAATAGGAATATTACATGATCCAGCAATCACATTCCTAGGAAGATATCATAGAGAAATAACAGCTGTCACATGAATAGATATGTGCACATCTGTGGTCATTGCAGCATTATTTCCAATAGCAAAAAAGGAAAACAAAGTGAACATCAGTACATGAATAGATAAACAAATTATGGTACACACACACAGTGGAATACTATGCAACAATAAATAACAATGATGAATCCACAAAACTCAGAACACAGAGGTCATTATGCAGAGTGAAATAAGTCAATCAAAAAAGGACAAATGTTGTATGATACTACAATTACAAAAACTCAAGAAAAGGTTTACATACAGAAAAAAACTATCTTTGATGATTAAGAAGGATGGGAAAGTTGAGGAGGGTAAGCCAATAATTAGATAGGGCAGAAGTGCTAACTGTGGTGAAGGGAAAGACAACACACAACATAAGTGAATGAGTACAACTTGAACAAAATAAAGCAACAGAGGCTTCCAAGATACATCCAAACACCTTGAGCAACTGAGTTATTGGGGCAGATGGATAGAGACCATGATCTCAGGGGATATTTAGGTCAATTGACATAGTTTAGAAAATACTGTACATCCTACTTTAGTGGGTAGCATCTGAAATCTTAAAAGCTTTTGAGCAGCCACCTAAGACACATCTATTTGTCCCATCACATTTGGAGCAAAAAAGAGTGTAGAAAATAAACATACAAAAAATACAAAGGAAAATATTATTCCAAACCATAGCTTCTACCATCCTGAGCCCAGAACTATATGGTGCCCACTATCCATTACTGTCTGTTCTGACAGAAATCACTATAGAGAATCCTGGACAGAGTAGGAGAAAATAAATACAGAACAAAAAATTAAAATTCACAAAAATAAGACCAGATTTACTGTTCTAACAAGCACTGGAGTAACCCATAATACTATGGCTCCCAATACAACCCTGCTAACTCAGAGCTGAAGCCCCTCCTGAAGTCTACTTTTCAGCCAAAGAGTAGACAGATTTATAAAACAAAAATAACACAAATGAGAAGTAGGTTTCTTTGTTCAATCAAGTGTATGAGACCAAATGTGCAACACCTGACCAAAAGCAATTATGAGCAGGCAGGAAGAGACATGAAAACTGGCTGTGTTGATACAGAGAACCCAAGATGTAAAGGAAAAGGGGGAGAGTGCTGACACAGTAGAGAAATTGCAACCAATGTCATGAAACAATTTTTGTATACATTTTTGAATGAGAAACTAGTTTGCATTATAAACTTTCACCTAAAACACAATGAAGCTTAAAAAAGAAAATAATAATTACCTCATCAGGATTTACGATGGACCTAGATGTAGGAGAGTAATGTAAGGAGCCCATTAGTTGCTTCTGCCCTCTGTTGCAAAGGAAATGTTTACTTTAGTCCTAGTAGGGAGTGATTCCAGGCTGTGGTTCTGTCCTTGAGGGTGCTGAGGTTACTAATTAATAGGAGACATGTCCTAAGAACAGGCATATTCCAGAGGGCTGAGCAAGCTAAATGTAGGAAAACAGAGGTGCCCATTATGATGGAGAGAGAATAGATGCAAAGAAATTTGGGGGATTTTTGAGAAAATGAGTCCAAAGAAATTATTTTAAAAGAAGAGAGAAATGAGCAAAGCAGGGGCTACCCACGAAGCCAATTCTATGGTTCATGTACCCACAAATTGCTGGGACCCGAGTGTTGCTGTTATTAGTTGCTGTCACCAGGCCTTTTGAGGTGTCTCTGGAGGGGCCAAACCATCAGCCTTTTGGCTAGTAGTTAAGAGCTTCACCATTTGTACCACCTAGGGACTCCTTAAATGTTACTACAGACTGGTAAACAAGTTTTCATATTTATTGTACCAATTTACCTTTACACTTGAAGTGAAGATTTCCATAGCTTCTCTAACTCTATTTTACATAATTTTTATTTTAGTCAGTCTGGTGAAGATATATGGTGTCTCACTGGGGCTTTAAATTCACCTTTCTGATGACCACTGAGACTGGGCACTTTTTCATAAATGTATTATTAGCATTTTTTATCATCCTCTTTTTTTGAATGATCTATTTAAGCATTTTGTTCATTCTTCGCTGAGTTATCTGCCTCTGTTAGATTTGTAAGTGAACAACAACAAAAAGTTGCCATCTTGCTGATTCTGACTCATAGCGACCCTAGAAAGACAGAATAGAACTGCTTTATAGGATTTTCCAGGAGAGACTAATTGATTTGAACTGCTGACTTTTGGGTTAGTAACCAAGTTCTTAACCATTGTACAATCAGTTCTCCTTGATTTGTAAGAGTTTTTATTTATTTATATATTTCTATTACTGTGATTGAATTAAAATGTACATTGCCATATAAAATTGCATGCCCACTTACATGCAGTCCCGGTGCTCGCCCTGCCCGGGGACAGCACACTTTTCCTCTCTACTCCATACGTGTCCTGTCCTCCCAACAATCTCCTATCCCCTCCTCTCCACTCACTTCCCTTCCTCCAGTAAGAGGTCAGCAGGACAACATTCTATAGATGCATAGAACCATAAAGTGCATACATGATATGGTCACTCTGCATCTCCAAGTCCAATCCACTCCTGTCTGAAGAGTTGACCTTCATTATGATATATGGACAAGGGCAGCATTAGGGCCGGGGTCACGCTCCCAGGGGAATCCCAACACCCCTGTACCACCACTTGTGGTCTTTTAGTGGAGATATCAGGGTGCACCCCTTTTTTTTCTTGTGTTGTGAGATTCAACTTTGTGAGCTCCATCGCAGCTATCACGGATGGTGGCTGGGCACTATGCGGTTCTTCTGGTCACAAGTCGATGTATTCACCCACTTACATGGGTCTTTCTGTCTTCTGGGTTCTCTTTCCCCCATGTCATTTTGGTCCTCGGTGATTGTCCGTACCTACTGAGTTGGTGTACCTCACTTGCTGTATCCTCAGATGACAGCTTGGCAGCTTTTAAGATCCCAGACGCCACTCACCAATGTGGGATACAGAGGACCCCCTTAGTAAAATTCTAGATGTGCTAATTGGCCTCAATTTCCCCTGACAGCATGGTCCTCGGCCCCCCACCCCAGCTACTCTGTCCTTTCAATACTGGGTTATGTTATGTTGAAGTCCAGTTAATATTGCTCTTCTTTCTAATGTGTGCTGTCACTGATTTCACCAAACCAAGTTTCTATTGACTATCTAATCTAAGCCCTCCAGCCCTCACCTTCCCTTCCTCCCCACCCTTGCAGTCATCAGAGTCTTTTCTTCTGTACATGAATCTGTTTTTAAGTTCTTATTGTAGGGGTCTCATACAATATTTGTCCTTTTGTTGCTGACTACTTTGACTCAGCATATTGTCCTTCAATTGAAACCAGGTTACGAGATGTTTCCTAAAATCATTGTTGTTCTTTATCATTCAATAGTGTTCCATTGAGTATATACACCATAGTTTATGTGTTTAGGGCATTGACGTTGATTCCATCTTTTTGCTATTGTGGACTGTGCTGTGATAAACATTCATGTGCATGTATCAGTTGATGTGAATGGTCTTGATTCTGTAGGATGTATTCCAAGCAGTGGAATTAGTGGGTCAAATGGTATATCTAGATTCAGCTTTTTTAAGGAAGCACCAGATCGCTTTCCAAAGAGGTTGCACCATTTTGCAATCCCACCAACAGCGTAGGAGAGTTCCAATTTCTCCACAGCCTCTCCAGCATTTGTTGCTTTGCCTTTTTTTTGGATCATGGCCAACATTGTTGAGGTGAGATGGTATCTCATTGTACTTTTGATTTGAATTTCTTTAATAGCTAATGATCATGAGCATATCCACATGTGTTTTTTGGCTGTCTGGATGTCCTCTGTAGAGAAGTGTCTGTCTCCTTGGCCCATCGTTCCATTGGATGATTTATCTTTTTCTTATTGAGTCGGATCCAACTCAATGGCACTTGGCTGGCTGGCATTGATAACTTGTAGTACCTTATAGATTATGGAGATCAGGCATCAGTCTGACATATAGTTGCCAAATATTTTTTCCCATTCTGGAGGTGGCCTTTTAATTCTATTAATAAAGTTTTGGGATGAGCAAAAGTGTTTGACTCTTAATAGTTTCCATTTATCTATTTTCTCTTCTGTTGTTTGTGGTTTGTTTGACAGAGTTTGAAGTCTATCTGCATCGTGTATTAAAACTTTTATTGTTGTTCCTTCTTTTTCTTGGATGAGCTTTATCATTTTAGATTGGATAGTTAGGTATTTTATCTAGTTTGAGTTGATTTTTGTGTAAGATGTAAGGTGTGGATCTTGTTTCAATTTATTGCAGATAGATATCCAATTTTGCCAGCACCATTTGTTGAAGAGATTGTTTTTACTCCAGTTTAATGTCTTAGGGCCTTTGTCGAATATCAGCTGATCATAGGCAGATGGTGTCACCTCTGGAATCTTGATTGTCTTCCATTGATCTATCTGTCTCTTTTTGTACCAGTACCAGGTTGTTTTGACTCCTGTGGCAGTGTAATAGGTTCTAAAGTCAGGTAGTGAGAGGCCTTCCAGTGTGTTCTTCTTCAGTAGTGCTTTACTTATCCAGGGCTTCTTCCCTTTCCAAACAAAGTTGGTAATTTGTTTCTCCATCTCATTAAAAAATGTCGCTGGAATTTGTATTGGGATTGAATTATACAGGCAGATTGCTTTGAGTAAAATAGACAGTTTCACAACATTAAGTCTTCCTATCCATGAAGAGTAAGTTTCTTCATTTATGTAAGTCTCTCTTAGTTTCTTATAGTAAGGACTTGTTTTCTTTGTAAAGTTTTGTTATTTAGTGATTTCTTCCTTAACAATC
Organism: Heterohyrax brucei; assembly: GCA_028571685.1. Taxonomy (NCBI): domain Eukaryota; kingdom Metazoa; phylum Chordata; class Mammalia; order Hyracoidea; family Procaviidae; genus Heterohyrax; species Heterohyrax brucei. The sequence continues at coordinate 10,038,738 of CM053165.1, read as the reverse complement.
TCATTGTTGACACAAAGGAATCCTACTGATTTACTTATGTTTATCTTGCATCCTGAGACTTTGCTGAACTCTTCTATCCGTTTAATTAGTTTACTTATGGGTTCCTTAGGATTCTCTGTATATATAATCATATCATCTTCCAATAGGGAGATTTTTACTTCTTCAATGCCAGTGCAGCTGCCCTTTATTTCTTGGTCTTTTCTCATTGCTCTGGCTCAAATTTCTAGTATAATGTTGAACAAGAGAGGTGAGAGTGGGCCTCCTTGTCTAATTCCTGTTCTCAAGGGAAATTGTATCAGTCTCCATTCAGGATGATGTAGACAGTAGCTTTGTATAAATGGACCTTACTTCACTGAGGAATTTGCCATCTATTCCTATTTTGCTGAGAGTTTTTTTTTTGGCATGAATGGGTGTTGGACTTTATCCGATGCCCTTTCTGCATCAATAGACAAAATCAGGTGATTTTTGTCTTTTGTGGTATTTATGTGGTTGATTACGTTAATTGTTTTTCTGATGTTGAGCCAGCCTCTCATCCCTGGTGTGAACCCAACTTGATCATGGTGGATTATGTTTTGGATACGTTGTTGTATTCTATTGGCAAGAAATTTGGTGAAGATTTTTGCACCTAGATTCATGAGTGATATCGTCTGTAGTTCTCCTTTTTGGTTGGGTCTTTTTCTGCCTTGGTACCAGGGTTATGCTGGCTTCATAGAATGAATTTGAGTGTATTCCATCCCTGTCTACACTGTGAAGTAGTCTTAGTAGTATTAGGGATAATTCTTCCCTAAAAGCTTGGTAGAATTCTGCGGTGAAGCCACCTGGGCCAAGGCTTTTTTTGGTTGGCAGTTTTTTGATGACTTTTTTCAGTCTCTTCCTTTGTGGTGGGTTTATTAAACTGTTCTGCTTCACCTTGTGATAATTTTGGTAGGTGATATGAATCAGGAGTTTGTTCTTTTCCTCTAGATTCTCAAATTTGTTAGAGAACAGTCTTTCATGGTATTCTGTTATGATATTTTTGATTCCTGTTGGATCTGTTGTGACAACTCCCCTCTCATTTTTTTATTTGGTTATTTGCTTTCTTTCCTGTTTTTCTTTAGTAAGTTTAGCCAATAGTTTGTCAATTTGATTGATCTTTTAAAACATCCAGCTTTTGGTCTTTTCAATTTTTTCAGTTGATCTTCTATTCTCTAATTCATTTAGTTCTGCTCTAATCTTTATGTTCAGTTTTCTTCTGGTGCTTGAGGGGTTCCTCTGTTGTTCTCTCTCTACTTGTTCAAGCTGTAGGGTCTGTTCTTCAATTTGGTTTCTTTCTTCCTTCCAGATGTTTGCATTAATGGAGATAAACTGACCTCTGAGTGCTGCTTTGGCTGTATCCCACAGGTTCTGGTAGGAAGTGTTTTCACTAGTATTGGAATCCATAAATTTCTTTATTTAATCCTTGATTTCTTCTATAACCCATGGATTTTTGAGAAAGATGTTGTTCTGTTTCTATGAGTTCCTCTTTGTATGTTTTTTCTGCTATTAACTTTTATGGCTTTATGATCTGAGAAGGTGCTTTGCAGTAATTCAGTGGCATGGATTTTGTTGAGAACTGCTTTATTTCTTAACACATGGTCTATTCTGAAGAATGTTCCATGTGCACTGGAGAAGAAGGTGTAGTTGTCTGCTGATGGATAGAAAGTTCTGTACGTGTTGATGAGGTCTAGCTGTTTAATTGCGGCAATAAGATCTTCTGTGTCTTGACTGAGCTTTCTTCTAGATGATCTGTCCAATATTGAGAGTGGAGTGTTGAAGTCTCTCACTATTATTGTGGAGTGATCTGTCTTATTTTTTAGTGTAGTCAGTGTTTCGTCAATGTATTTAGGTGCTCTAATATTAGATGCCTAAATATTTAATATTGTTAAGTCCTGTTTGTGTATTGAACCTTTCAGCAATAGTGCCCATCCTTGTCCTCGATGGTGGGTTTTACATTAAAATCTATCTTATCTGAGATTAGCATTGCCACATCTGCTCTTCTTTGTGTATTGTTAACTTGATACATATTCTTCCACTCTTTAATTTTCTGTTCATATCTTTAAGTCTAAGATGAGTTTCTTGTAGGTGACATATAGATGGGTCATGTTTGTTGATGCAAGGTGTCACTCTATGTCTCTTTACTGGAGCATTCAGTCCATTCACATTCAATGTAATTATTGATAGGTATGTGTTCACTGCTGCCATTGTGATATGTTTATTTTTGTGTTGATGTTTTCTTTGTTGTTCTTATTAATCTGTTCTAGGACATTCTTCTTTGTGAGTTGATTTTTGATCTTCCTAGGGGTTGGTTTTGTGGTTATTGAAACTTCTGTAGTATGCTTCTTGATTTGGCATGTTGGATCTTTATCGTACTTTAAGGCTGACCCTATGATCCCCCTTAATAAACTACGTATTTTGATTGCTACTATTTTTATGAAGTTCCTCTCCATCTGGAGGGACTATAACAACGGTGGTATATCCCTCTTGTCAATATGATGACATCATCATTTTTATGATATGATCACTGGATTATTTCTTTCACTATCATAGTTTTGAGTTTATTTCTTTCACTATTATAGCTTTCAGTTTGGAGCCTTCTCTAACTGAGTAGGATTCTGGGTGATGTGTACTGTATTTGCTTCTAAAATATAAGGTTAGTGGTTTTGCTCTTCTAAGCCAAGAGATTTTTCAGTATTTCTTGTAGCTTTGGTTTGGTTTTACAAAGTTTCTGTTTATCTGGGAGTGTCTGAATTTCATTTTCATATTTGAAAGATAGTTTTGCAGATATATAATTCTTGGTTGGCAGTTCTTCTCCTTCAAGGCTTTGAATACATCATGCCACTGTCTCTGTGCCAGTGTTGTTTCTGCTGAGAAGTCTGATGAAAGCCTACAGGGTTTGCCTCAGAATGTCAGCTTTGCTTTGAGTCTTGCTGCCTTTAAGTCTTTCTGCTTCTGTTTCATTTTGTTAAGCTTGATTATAGTATGTCTTGGAGTCTTTCTTTTGAGATCTATATTGAGTGGCATTCGATATGTATCTTGGCTATTTGTATTTTCTTCTTTCATAATTTCTGGGAAGTTTTCTGTCAGCAACTCAGCAGCTATACTCTCTGTGTTCTCAGCTTTCTCGCCCTGTTCAGGAACTCCAATTAAGCATAGATTGTTCCTCTTATTAGAGTCCCACATGCTTCTTAATGCCTCTCCATTTTTTTTTTCTTCTGATTTCTCCTCATAAGTGCTGGACTCGGTAGCTCAGTTTTCCACCATAGGAAGTCTCTTTTCCATTTGTTCCATTCTGTTTTCTTGGCTTTGAATCCAAGTTTCTATCTCTTTGATTTTGTTCTTGATCTGCTGGATTTCAGAATACTGGTGTTCCATCAGATCAAAGAGCTTGCTTAATTTTTCACTGTGCTCTGCTGCATTTTGTGTAAGGTCTAAGAGGGCTGTATACATAATCCTTTTGTATTCACCTTCTGATAATTTTGGAAAAGTTTCTTTGCCTGGGAAACTTTGTGGTGCTTTCTTTAGGGGGCTTTCTGAAGCTATGGGTGATTTCTTGATTGCAGTTTTCTCCAGAGTTTGTTGCTTTTGGGGCATCATGTGAGTCAATAGTGGCTGGGAGAGATGCTGTGAGGATGGATTGCAATTGTTCCTCTAGACCGTCTTAAAATAGAAGGTAAAACATATCTGACGGCTTCCAAAGTCAGTCAGGTTTTCAGGTGTGTAGGTCTCTTTTCCAAGCTGGCAATGTAAGCACCTCTATATTGAACCCCAGATGTTATAAACCTGCTCAGAATACAGAAAGGCTACTGCCCTACTGGCCTCTGCTGTTGGGCCCCACCTTTAGACGACACTGTGTAGATTATTGCTTTTCTGCCAGACAAGTGCTCTGCTCTGGGCAGGCGCTGCCCCCCAGCCCAGAAATTAAGTCTAGCTGAGGCCTCCTTATGGGTATTACATCTCCCAGTGGAACAAGATGGTGTCCCACACCAGCTTGCCCCTGCTTCAGGACAGGCTACTCTATGTTGGAGGTGGAAAGAGAGGCCAAAGATGCAGAGATGCACAGAGTCCACAGCCTCTGTTGCCTGGCCCCAGCCATAAGGAATACTGTGTAAAATACTGCTTTCCTTCCAGAAAAGTGCCCTCCTCTGGGCAGGAGCTGCCTCCCAGCCTAGGAACTAGGTCCAGGTGGGGCATCCATATAGGTGTATCCTCCTCCCAATGGAACAAGATGGCATCCCACACAAACTCAGCACCTGTCTTCACACAAAGTACAAGGAAAGAGAGGCCAAAGGTCCTGAGATGCACAGAGTCCAAATATGGCAATTTCTCAAAATATGACAACTTTGCCTGCCATTCCCACCAGCAGTGTGCCTAAGGTTAGCTGCTAGTCAAGTCCCACCTCTGCCCGCCGTATAAGACAGAGACAAAAAAACATCAAAATGATGAGTTGCCTTCAGTCTGTGAAAGCCAGCTCTCATGAACAGCAGAGTCAGTGAAAGAGACGAGGTTTCTCATTCAGTGGTATGAAATTCAAATTAACAGCCCTATGCCATGTCCTAGGGCTCACTAGGTGTCCATAAGGCTCTCTTTCATTGTCAATTCAGGTCTTGGTTTCCAGAGGGATTTAGGGAGACATTGGTTTAGTCTGCCATCTTGACTCCATCCCCCTCTTTAAGAGTTCTTTATAATTCTGGGCTTCAGTTTTTGTCATATGCATGTCTTACAAATATCTTCTCTTATTCTTTGGCTTACTTTTTCACTCTCTAAAGTAATTTTTGGAAGAACTGAAAGGTTTCACTTTACCAATTTTGTTTACTTTACAGCTAACATTATTTGTATGCTATATCAGAAAACTTGCCCTGTCCTCCAGATTATGAAGATTCTCTGTTTTGCCTTCTATATGCTTTATAGTTATTTTCTTTTATACTTAGAACCGTAATTCATCTAGAATGAGTGTTTTTTATTTGATTTTTTAGAACTGTGGAAGGCAAAACAGGGATGTAGTAGGAGAAACAGTGAAATGGAACTGCAAGGCCTGGATTCTGCCTGAGTACCCTCAACAACACATTCAATACTTTGAGTTTCAGCTTCCTCTTATCTTAAAATCAGAGTTGTGTATCTGTTTGCCTGACCTGTATTACAGGTACATTCAAGGTTGAACGAGATGGTATAGGAAATGGGGCCAAGAAGGTGGAACAGTCAGATGCTTCCTGTGGTCCCTCATGCAATAAAGCTCCCCCCCACCAAAAAAAGCTAGTTGTTTATATATGACAGTCTAGCAGCCTTGAACATCAAAGATAAACTCGAGGAGATGCACAGAGTGTCAGGGGGAGAAATGGTTCAGAAACATCACAGAGTTTCCAGACCTGACCTGGTGGGAAATGATATCCTGCAGGCTACATATCCACTGATATGAGCATGGTGAGACAAGCAGTGGAATTCAGGACACATCTTTCACAACAGAAGAGACCATGTGGTGGAGGGAAAACTTACTCATGTCTCCAGAATCAGTGAAAATCAGCAGGTAATCAGCATAAGATATTTTGCATAGAAAAGAACTCATAGTTATTATGAATGAGATAATAACAATAAATTACCCATTAGATTTAGACAATCAAGTATTAGGTTGAGGTAAAGGAACAATGCAGCAACCTGTATACCAGTTTAATCTATATTGATATGTTTGTAAATGTTTAAAACTGGCTTTCTGCGGGGGCAGGGGAGCAGGAAGAAAAGCCCTTATTCGTAGGGCTTTCCAGTCCCCTATTGTAAATACACCATCAGGGCACATTTCAAACTATCAATGTGTTTTTCCTGAATAAAGAGTTGAGAAGAGATGCTAGGAACTGGTACAAGCTGGTTCCAGCACACAGCTGTCAAACTACATTGGCCCTCTTACATCCAGGAAGGGCCCCCAGTACATCCTCATTGAAATATGCATCTAGTGATGTGTTTTTCTGTATGTACATATGTGTGCTTTCTTATTTTCCTACACATGCCTGATCCACAGCCATGGAAATACAGCTTATCATAACCTAGCTTTAGAGGCCTTATAGTGTCATCACTACTTCTTAGTTCATTGTAGGGGTTGGCACATTTTTATTTAAGGCTAGACAGTAAGTATTTTAGCCTTTGTGAGACATGCAGAAAGTGCAGTGGTTAGGAGCTCAGGCTGCTAACAAAAAGGGCAGAGGGTGGAAACTACCAGTCACTCCTTGAACACTCTATGAAGCAGGTATACTCTGTGTTGCAAGGTTGCTGTGAGTCAGGATCATATTTGTTTTTGTTGCTGCTGTTTGTTTTGTTTTGATGGTACGGTAAAATCTGTGAAAGCTGAAAACTGTGTGAGGCAGAAATCTGTCAAAGAAGGAAAACTCAAATATTTTCTATTAGAACCAAGTGCTAGAAAAGTGGTAAGACTATACCTGGTTGAAGCTGGAAAACTTGGAAGACCCTGAAAATCAAAGCAGCCCTGATGAGTTCTGGCTTTCATAGATTTCCCTATATAGACATTTATAACATAACCATTTAATAATGCAAAATCCATTCTTGGCTTACAGACCACAAAGACCAGGGAGCCAGCCAGCCAGTTTCGATAAGCTGTAGTTTGTTGTATCTTGATCTAGTGGTCAAGAGGAAGTGACACAGAGCCTGCCTCTTAAAGAGTGTAGTAAAAAAGAATTTCGTGCCATGTGTTAAAACCATCACAACAACTTCATTAGTAGTTTTTATAGTTGGGCTTTTAGTAAAATAATGCTGTTCAAGGACAACTGCAGATATTGAGTATTTTTAAAGTGAGAGGCAAGACAGCGGGAACTGAAGATGATTCTAGCAGGACAAGAAAGTGGGTATATTTGAGAGTCATCAAAGAAATGTTTCTTCCTTTTCTTCCCTTTATTTTCTTTACTGCTCATTCTTTTCTCTCTTTTTAGTATTGGGAACTTACATATATTTTTGAGATGAATAAAAGACACCTAAGATCGAGTGGTCCAAGAATAGGCACAAGAATAGGTGCTTAAACCCCAAACCCAAAGGAGACTGCATGTTGTTGTTGTTGTTACGTGTCATCCTTAACAAAATGCTGCCAGTCCTGCACCATCCTCACAACTGTTGCTATGTTTGAGCCCATTGTTGCTAACCTTGTGTCAATCTACCTCATTCAGGGCCTTCCTCCTTTTCGTAAGGCCCTCTACAAAGTGTGTTAGTTATCTAGTGCTGCTATAAAGTAGTACCACAAGAAGATACTTTAATGAGGAAAAATGTATTCTGTTACAGCCCAGTAAGTAGAAGTCCAAATTCAGGGTGTCAGCTCCAGAAGGCTTTTTCTCTCTGCCATCTCTGAAGGAATAACTTTGTCATCAGTCTTCCCCTAGTCCAAGAGCATCTCAGCACAGTAACTTCAGGTCCAAAGGACACACTGGATTGTCAGCACTGCTTTCTTGGTGTTATGAGGTTTCCCATACCCCAACCCCTTCACTTGCTTCCCTTTCCTTTTTATCTGTTGAGAAATAATAGGTGATGCAGGCCACACCCCAGGGAAATTCTCTTTAACATTCGATGTGGACTGAGTAGTGCTGTTACAATACAACCCTGATCCTTCTCAACATAATGCAATCTTGCTTCATTAACCCAGGCAGAGATTTAGGATTTACAACACATCTGAAAATCAATCACAAAACAGAGGACAACCACACAATACTGGGAGCCATGGCCCAGTCAAACTGATACACACATTTTTGGGGAGAGATAATTCAATTCCTGACACCAAGTTTGATATCTTTCTCCAGCAAGTGGTCCCATCCTTGTTTCTAAGGAGCATTCTGGCTACAGTTCCTCAAAGTCATGTTTGTTCCTTCTTCTGGAAGTCTGTGGTATGTTTAATATTCTTCCTCAACACCACAATACAAATGAGTCAGTTCTTTTTGGGTCTTCCTTTTTCATTGCCCATGTTTCACATACATATGAAGCAAGTGAAAATACAATCACTTGAGTACACTTTAGTCATCAAAGTGACACTTTGCTTTCTTAATAGTATGAAAAAAGTCTTTGGCAATAGATTTTCCCAATGCAATTCATATATTTATCTCTTGACTGCTGCTTCCCTGGGCACTGATTGTTGACCCAAGAAGAATGAAATCCTTGACAATTTCAATTTCTTTACGTTTATCATGATGTTACATATTCTTCCGCATCTGAGGATTTTTGCTTTATGTTTAGGTATAACCCATAACGTCATCAGAAAATTCTTCAAGTTGCCTTCTCTTTCAACAAGCAAGGTTGTATCATCTGCATATTTCAGATTGTTAATAAGTCTGACACTGCATTCTTCTTACAGCCCAGCTTCTTGGATTCTCTGGGGATTGCATAAAACCAAAACCAAGCCTGTTGCTTTTGAGTCGATTCCAACTCACAATAACCCTAAAGAACAGAGTAAAACTAACCTACAGGGTTTTCAAGGAGCACTTGGTGGATTTTACCTGTCTACCTTTTGGCTAACAGCCATATATCACAGCTACTATGCCACCTGAGCTTCTGAGGACTGCATAAGTAGTATAGGTGAATCAGCAAATGCATTTCTTTCACAAAGAAATATATTCTCCCCTGATTTTCTTAAAACATATGTTCCTTCCCTACTCTACTCCCTCTTTTGATAAAAAAAAAATGAGAGAGATATGGATGAAAAAATATTTTATTTTCTCTTTAATTCTACCAAAATAAAATAAATTCTGTAAATACAATGATGGAGAGCTATTGTCACTCAACTTCACACTGGAGAGCAATTGGGCATTGAGGGGAGTATGGCGAACTGAGAGGCTAGAGAGACCTTGTCTCAGCAGAGCAGAGCAATCAGCCTCAGCTGATTGTTGAATTTACCTCAGAAATGACAGATGTTCCAGTGTTTCAACAGAAATCATAAATCTGTGGTTCATATAAAATCTCCTGGTTTTCAGAGTTTGGTGATTGAATTTTTACCTAATCCACTCTGTAGGCCAGAATAGAATGAAACATACCTCACTCAACTCTCTGTCCTAGAGAAAACAAAATTTGGCATTGTACAGACTGTCAGATGGAGATCTGAAGGCACAAACCAAACCTGTCACTGTCAGGTCAATTCCAACTCATAGTGATCCTGCAGGAGAGAGTAGACTCGCTCCCATAAGGTTTCCAAGAAACACCTGGTGGATTCAAACTGCTGATCTTTTGGTTAGAAACTGAGAGCTTAACCATTCTACCAGCAAGACTCCAAGAGGGAGGTTAGCATGCAAGAATTTTATCCAAGAATGCTCTTTGGATCAACACCAATGAAAGGAAGGGAAAGAAGCAAGATTAGGTAGATGGAGAAACTGGACTTAAATGCAGACTCAACAGATGCTTCAGCCAAACCTCTAGGGAGTTCTCAAGATGGGTTGACCATTCAGAGCTGCCCAAGATTGAGGTGAGACAATTCAGCCTTCACACTTGGTTGCCTAGGAATGAGGCAAATGGTGAGGCAACGAGCTTCTGATTAGGAAATCCCCAGAGATGACTGCTGAGTTTCTTATTCCTGGACTACGTACTGAGTAATACCCAGAACTTGGAGAAGACTTGAGAAAGCAAAGGGTAATCTTCCCTTCTGAAATAAAGAAAGAGAGTGTTGTATTTACTTGGAAACTGTTTGTGTGACATTTATGAGTTTCCTGGTATTCTTCATAGACTTGTTGAAGTAGGATACAAATTCTCTCATGAAAGTAACGGTACCAATTGCACATGAAAAGCTGGCTTGAAGACAGAATTGGAGTTGCCACGATGGGGAGTAAAGCTAGAGTTTTCAGAGATGTGGAGTCAATGAGTGACACAACTGGCTAAGTGTTTGACTTCTAACTGGAAGTATAGAAATTTGAACACAATGAACGGTACCTTGGAAGAAAGGCCTGCTGATCTGTTTCTGAAAGGTCACAGCCTTGAAAACTCTGTGGAGCAGTTTTATTCTAACACTCATGGGATTACCATGAGTCTGAATCAAATTGACAGCAACGTTATTTTTAAATCATACACATGGAATCTTGAGTCCCTAAACCTTCCTACTCATTTTATAAATGAGGACACTGACTCAGAGAAGGTGGATGAGTTGCTTCATACCACATATCCACATATGGCTAACCCTTGGAAGGCTGAGAAAGAAAGTCCAAATTCCTTGACAGTGCTATGCTGCCTCTACTTTGTGCCATCTGCTATCTTAGTTTTGCAACCTGGAAGCCTAGGTTTTTCATAAAAATTGCAGGCAGCCAAAGATACTCATGAGTTGTCCATTGTGCATCACCCTAATGAGCACAAGTTAATTAAAGTATTATGTTGAAATAATGTATGGACTGTGTCAAGGCAAAAATTCGAAATTTAATTTGCCTAGAACACCTCTTGATTACGATGCTGTGTCATTGCTCTGAAAATCATTGAGAAGAGTGTTCAAGGAACTGGGTGAGAAAGGGGAGAGAGAGACACAAACATAATGCACTGAACATCTCTATTTATGAGCCAACAAAAACATATCCCACCCTCAACTGCCACCATCACCCCTCCCCACTCCCCCAGCACTGTAACACTGACAGATCTAAATACAAAGAAGAAAAATGTCTCTGGAAGGCTGTTATTTTGCTGCCTGAATTGTGTCAGGGAAGAGTAAATGCAATCACATTTTATCCACCAATCTGAAATGGATTTCAGAAGAAAGGATCACAATGTTAGGAAATATCTTTTTTGTTGCAGCGTGCCTTGATTGAAAATAACTCCCTTGTTACCTTCAGTAACATGTTCAAAGGAGAAAAAAGCATTGCAGCTCATGACAGAATTACGAGGCAATTCAATCAAAGTGCTGCACCTTACTCTTTGGGTTATAGGGGAGACAGGTGAGTCCAAGATTTGCCTTGAGTACACACGGCTTGTTCTGAAAATCTTCATTTCAACATCTGTATCTTCAGTTGCTACATGGGAAAGCATTGCTGAAGTATGCAGCTGCTTCGTCTCTAGGTTTAGCCTTCCCTTTATCCTTTCATCAGGAAGAAAAAAAAAAACCAAACCTAGTGCCGTAGAGTTGATTCCAACTCATAGTGGCCCTATAGAACAGAGTAGAACTGCCCCATAGAGTTTCTAAGGAACTTCTGGTGTATTTGAACTGCTGACTTTTTGGTTAGCAGATGCAGGACCTAACCACTATGCAACCAGACTTCTTTCCCTAGAGTTTTTAACTCCCACAGGAGGAACAGACCCTTCTGTTGCCCTAGAGTCCTATGCATACCACATTTGTTGCCTAATTATGTATTACTTCAGTCTTACATTTTTATTAAGTGAATACCAATCCAAGTGTCCATCACCAGTCTGGCAGTTTGTTTTACTCTGGTCTCTTGCATGTTGCTGTGTTATCACTATTACAAGTACCAGCAAGGTCACATATAGAGGACAAGTTTCAACAGAACTTTCATACAAACTAGAAAGAAAGACCTGGTGATCTTCTTCCAAAAACTAGCCAAGAAAATGCTATGGATCACAGAATATTGCCTGGGACTTCAACTTACTTATTTTGTCTCTGTCATCGGGGGGAGCAGTCACCGGTGAAGGACATCATGTTTGGTGAGGTAGAAGCTGGTGAGGGCAAGGGGACCCTCCATGAGATGGGCTGACACAAGAGCCTTGACAGAGCGCTTAGACATGCCAACCATCCTGAAGACTGGGCAATGTTTTCCTTCTGTGATACCCTGAGTCATCCTGACTCAGGGCTAACTCAAGGGTATTGTGATGCTTAAGACTGTGTCACATTGGCTGGACCAATGTTTTGGCAGCTGTGTGAAGTGTCAGGGGTGGGGTATGTCTGTAATGGCTCACTGCCCACCCTCAGTTTTCATCTCCCCACCTTCCACCACAGCCTATATTAATCTGCTCACATTGCAAGCAGCACTTACTCTCGTTTTTCTTACATCTTATTACTGAGACTGGAACTAGCAGCTCTTGAGATTCATTGACTCTCACAGCCTGTAAGAGTCCCATGCCCTGGCCTGTCAGTCCTGAAGTTTGTCAGCCTCTGCAGCTGCAGTCTTACCTAACGTCTTGGGGTTCTCTGACTTTCACAGCCCGTGAGTGGGAAGGCTAATCTCTGACCTCCCAGTCTTGAGTTCACCACTTTCTGTGGTTATGTGAGGCTTGTATTCTGATCCTAGACCTGGGACATTTCAACGTCTACAATTGTGTGAGCTGTTTCTTTTATATAAATCTTTCTCTATATGTATCATACATGTTACTGGTTTTGTTTCCCTAGACAACACAGCCTAAGACTGGTATTTAGTAACAACCACATACAAGGTCTGACAAGTCCATGAACTTAATTGCTCTTAGTGTTTGTACCTCATTGCTGAGTATCACTATGGTCATCTTTGACGTATTCCTTTTAGAAAGCTATGTACCAACCCCAGTGCTTAGTCCACCCCTCAAAGCAATTTTGGAACTCCTTATGGAATGGTCCTTTCATGTGGTGGCGTGGTGCCAAGTTTGCAAACTTAACTATATAGCTGTCTGTGAGTTTTTAGCCAGTAAACAAATAACTGTACTTGGAACACCCTCCCTACGCACCTGATCAGGCCCCCAATAACATTTTTCTTTACTGGAACACAAACTGAAAAGAAGACATTTTGATGACAATCAGGACATCAAGGGTAATAAGATGAAAACTCTGATGGCCATTCGAAAAAAAGAGTTCCAAACTGCTTTGACGGGTGGACTAGGCACTGGTGTTGGTGCATAGCTTCCCAAGGGGAGTACTTGAAAGTGGCTGTAGTAATATTAAGCAACGAGGTATGTAGCACTTTTCTTAGGATGGAAATACATAGGGAACTGTGTTTGGCAGGCTGATTGGTAATTATATAAGGACTGACAATTAAGATCACAAACTCATCCTAGGAAAAGTGCTACATACATCACTGCTGAACACTATTACAGCCACCTTCAAGTACTCCCCTTGGGAAGCTATGCACCAACACCAGTGGTGGCTGTATATATAGGATGTCCATTCACCTTTCTAAAGCGATTAGTCTTAGGTACACAAGTACCTTTTGCTCCTTCTCTGTTGCTGTAGCCCCTGGAGTGTATAAACTGACCCTTAGAGAAGAAGCATCCCTTTTAGGATGATGAACTGCAGCCAGCTTCAGAGATCAAGCTGTCTGTTCCAATTGGCCCTCTGTTGTCATAGCACATGTAATGTTGCTTGAATACAGAGCAGGAGAAAGCAGCAAAGACCATGTTAAGTGTCTGCCAATAATGCAACTTGACATTTTAAGCCGATCTCCCGTTACTTTTGCTCTTTTCACCCAGAAATATCCACATGGCACCTTTTCACAATTATCAAGGCCCAATTGCAGCCCTAACCCACCCTGCTTGGGCATTCAAAGAGGAGGAAAGCCAGAAATATTCACAACACAGCTACATGCTTGGATAAAATTACTTATCTAAATTTAGAACTAGGCCAGGCTTTGAGACTTGCCCTTCGTGTGAATTCTGATGCATGAAAGACCTTGTGTTGGGGAATTTTCCAGGCTTACTTGGAAGGGGGCATTTAACCCAATTTGATCTCAGTGAATGCATCCTGGCTGATTATCTGCTGCTGGGAGAACCATGCTGCCCATCCTGTGGTTTCTCGGTGCTTTCAGAAAGAATCTTTTTGATGTCGGTGGGAGCTCTATTTCCAAAGCAATAACACAGGAACCTGCATAGAGAAATGGAGAGCCAGGGTCTCTTCTCATAAAATCTCTCCCCTGGCTCCTCTGCCAATAACACCCACTGAGCCCAGAGCAGAGCTTAATGTGTTGCTTAGAGCGTCAGGTGAGGCTGGCACAGTGAGCTAGGAAAATGTTCTTATGATGTGACAATTAGGATGAGGTAATTTAGTCTATACGTTTTAAGGCAAAGCCCTCAACTGTGTTGAACAATTAGTAGGGGTTATCACTTTAAGCCATGTTGATTCTTCTATTATCTCAGCTACTACTCTGATGAGGAAAAAATATCTTCCTAAAACCTCACTCATTAGTGGCAAAAAGTAAAAAGATGAATTTGAATTTTAAACATCTTATCAGTTGCCCTGAGTATATGCTCAGTTAATACAGCTTTTTCTCCACAAATTCCCAACATCAAGGCCCTCAGTAAGACTTTGGAGCCTGACTGGTTCAGTAGTCAAAGATCTTGGCTGCTAACCCAAAGCCTGGCAGTTTGAATCCAACACCCACTCCTCAGAAACTGATGGGGCAGTTGTACTCTGTCGTATAGGGTCACTGTGAGTCAGAATCAACTTGACAGCCACAGGGTTTGGTTTGATTTTAGTTTAGGTAAGACTTACATTAACAAATTATTATTCTGTACAATCTTATTTCACTGACAACTTCAGGATTTTCATGTCTTTCTCTGCTATGGCAGGATTTATCACTTAGCTCTCATTGCATAACAAACCAGCCCCAGAATTGGTGAGTTAAAACGACACCATTTTTAATCTCGTAGTGAGTGGACAATTTGGGTTGGGCTCAGCTGGGCACTTCCCCTACGGGTTGGGCTCAGTCCCGGGTGCAGTTGGCTTTATTCACTTGATTGCTGACTGACTGGCTGTTGGCTGGGAGACAGGGTACCTGCACCCCACATCCTCACCACCCAATAGGCTAGCTGTGGCTGGTCACGAGGTGGTATTTGCAAGGTTTCAACATAGTAACAGAGGAAACTGCAGGTCTTCTTAAACCCTAGTACTGGAACTTGAACAATGTCATTTCCACCACACTTTAAGCAAGTTACAAGACCAGACCAGATTGAAAGGGTATGGAAACAAACTCCATCTCTTATTATAAACTATTAGGGACGTTTCTGCAAGCTACCACCAAGATTTTCTGATGTTAATATTTCCATGCCATGTAGTATAGATGCAAGGTACTGTGTAGTGTAAGGTCAGTGGATATCCCAATGGTTTGTGTTCACCAACTAACATCATTGCCAGTTTGGCAATTTGAACCTACTTTGTGGCACTACAGAACTAAGTCTTGGTTATCTGCTTCCATAAAAATTACAGCCAAGAAAATCCTGTGGATCAGTTCTACTTTGCAATACATAGAGTTACCGTGCATTGGGATTAACTCCACAGCAATAGGTCTGCTTTATATTTTTTGTTGTTTTGGTGATGAAACTGAATATGGAGTAGGGTTCTACTCTGAGAAACAAGGGGATATATACACCATTCAGCAGTGACTCAGAGCCAGGGAAATAAAGAGAGAAAATGCCATGAATGAGGATGATCTTGCTTATTTCTTAAGAGTCAACCACTCGTTATCCATCAGGATCTGTCACAGTGTGTTCCAGGCTACCCACATGGCAAAGATCGTTTTAAGACTGCCTTCCATATTTCAGGCCAAACTATCTCTAGGTTGGACTTACTCTTGCAGAATAGGCCTGAAGCTTTTTTTCCCTTCTTACTTGATTGATTATAAAGAAATGTCCTTTTAGCTTGTGGCAAAAATGGCCTTCATGGGGATAATCACGTGAGAAAGCAAAGCCATAGTCCCAGCAACAGGGATTCATGTATCACTACGGGGACCAGTTATCTCCTTCTTGTACTTTCCAGAGACACGACTGCAGTGCCTCTCTCTCTGGAAGGAGTGTTTACAACTGGGTTGAAGAGATCTTACAGGCAATTAATAAAGTTTGCCTTCGGTCCACCCAACTGCTTCTTTCTGTGTCCTGTTTTCTTTCCTCTCAGCTTTGCCCACTTTAGAGAATCTCTGTGTGTATCTGTTCTCTCCTGAGTTTTCTGCTTTCAGGAGAGATAATACACTAGTCCTTTATACCTTAATGAGTGTAGCTAACTGTGCCAACTTTGCAGAAGTATTTACAGTATTTGGATGTTAAACTTGATTTCTAATGTGAGTTGTAAGCCTTTATTGTCTGTCACATAAAAAGATTAGATATCGTGAAGTACCAACAAAACATAGAAATTCATTTGGAATTGTAAATAAACTGCACTTGGGGAAATGTGACAACAGACAAAAGGAGATAAACTGGGATTGTGTCTTTCTCAACAATTTCTCAAATTGAACCCTCTGGCCAATTCATCACTTGCCTCTGAGTGGGATCATACCAAAGAGTTATAAATAATGCCAACCTGTGTCTCTATCCAATCCAAATCATCTAGATTTGTCTGTTTGGATTCTCACCAGTTTTTGTTAGTGGCCATGGACAGACCCTCCAACTCACAGCAACTCCATGCATAATGGAATTGCATCATTGTGGTCCACAGGGTTTTCATTAGCTCAGTTTTGGAAACAGATCACCAGGTGTTTCCTCCTAGTTCATCTTAGTCTGAAACCTCTGCAGAAATTTGTTCAGCATCACAGCAAAACACAATCCTCCACTGACAGATAAGTAGTCACATTGGCCAGGAATACAGTTTTCAAAGGCCGATTGTTCAGAAATAGGTCAAATGACCTTTCTGAAGTACCTATGGGAACATGAACCACCAACCTTTTGGTTAGTAGCCAAGCTTTTAAGCATTTATGCTACCTGGGATAAAATATTTCTTGCCCCATCGATGTCTATCTTGGCCATGTAACTGGTTCTGGCCAATATGGTGTGAGCAGACACATACACACAATGGCTTGACACATTCATGAGCAATGGAACCTAGTGTAAGGTTCCTAGCACTGGAACCCCCTTGTACTTTTTCTGTAAGAAGATGCTCTCGGTAGCCTGCTGGTCCAGTGAGATGGGTGGAGCTGCTGGGCTAACTCTAAGACTTGGTAAAAAGTCTAGCTCAGCCATCCCAGTATGAGCCTTCAGACTGCCTGAGCTGGTTGTGGGTAGCCAGTGACTGCCAAGGCCAAGAGTTACCAAAGCACCTTGACATGCTCCAGGGCCTATATAACAAACACCCCATGGGCTAGGTCATGACTAGATTAGTTTACAGCAGGCACTTTTGAATCCTGATTCAGTTCAACTATTTTTCAAGGGTGCACCACCCTAAGCCAAATCCACCTTGATGGTCTTGGTAGCAGACAACCCCCACGTGGGTCAGGGCCTTCAGGCACTTAATATCTTAGAAACACACTGAGGAACAACCAGTCTCTAGAGTTTTGCCCTGACCTGTCCTCCCCAAGGTTGACATTATCACAGCTTTTGTTCCTCAGCCTGATCAAACGGGCCTCAAGTCCAAACCATGTACTGGATGAATAGGTCCCTGGGAGCCCTGGATGATCACCCCTACCCTCAGATGAGCAGACTTCTGTGCCCACAGGACAAATGATCCCACTTACATGAAATAGACACGTGCATAGAAACTGAAGGTTATTAGTCCCCTGAGGACTCTCTGTACCATTCAGATGCCCTAAATTTGGTAACCATTAATAAGCTTTGATCTCTATACATTTGTTTCTTTCATGTAAGTGGGATCTTATATACAGTACTTGACATTTTGTGTCTGATTTATTTCACTCAGCATCATGGTCTCAAGATATATCCACCTTGTAGCATGCATCAGGACCTCATTTCTCTTTATGACTGAGTGATACTCCATTGTATGTATACATCACAGTTTTTCCTCTCATCTGTTAATGGTAAGCCATTGAGTTTTGGGGTGCTTTCTTACATGATATTAATATTACAATAAATTAACTGATACAGGGTACTGTATTTTCTCTTGGTACAAACTTGGGGAGTGCTGACAAATACTCAGATAAGGGCTTTGAAGTCTCCAGAGCAAGAACCTTTTGAGAGCAACAACTGGACAAGGAAGGCCCGTTCAGTTGTGAAGCATCAGCCTAGAAATTCTGCACTGAAGAACTCTGATAAGGTGGAAAACACCAGCACTGACTCACTTAAGGATTCCAAAGATCTAGGGTCACGCTTTCTCTAAAACCAGCAGCTATACTCTGCATTGACCCCTGCTGGGTGAGTTATTTTTGATCTGTTATTGTGACTCTGGGACTTAAAATAGTCACTGCTGAGCTATATGTCTTGGGATCCATCTCAGTTCTGAAAGGTTTAGCAGCTGTGGTTAAATTGAAGGGAACTCCTGTTAAGAAAGTGAACAGTCTTACATCTTTTCTCTACCCTATGCTTGTGCCAAAGGGAAAACATAAAATAAAGAGCATTTGGCTGCCAAAGCAGGAGACAGACTTGAGATAGGAACCTCGGCGACACTGGGCAGACAGAAAGCAAACACCTCAACAGCTGCCAGAGGTCTTGGACAGGAGCCAGGTTAAATGAAGTGCAAAGACTCTGCCAGTTGGAGGTGGAAAAGGAAGGAGAATGTGAGAAGTGAGGCTGCTGGGATGGTCAAGCACTTAGGTGTAGTAGCAGAGAGCACAGGGCAGGATCAGAGGACCTGTGTCACTGAAGACTCAGCTGGACAGCCAGCTTGTCACTGTGTGAACATCTGCAACCCTCAGCCTGAACTTTTCTCACCTTTAAAATGGGACAAATGTTACCTAGGAGCCCAGGTGCCACAGTGGTTAAGCACTCAGCTGCTAGCAAGTGTTGATGATTCAAATCCACCTTGTGGCTCTGCAGGACAAAGACCTGGCAGTCTAATTCCATAAAGGTTACAGCCGAGAAAACCCCATGAGGCAGTTCTACTCTGTCACATGGCTCACTATGAGTGGAAATTGAGCTGATGGAACCTAACAGCAACAACAATACCTGTTACAGGTTGCTAGAGCCGATCAGAATCACATAGAGAAGAATTTGATAAATTACACGTTGTTGCTAGTTGCCATTGAGTTAGCTCTGATTCATGTACAAAAGAAGGAAGTATTCCTCAATCCTACACCAGCTTCATGATCACTGGTATTCATGAATCCATTGTTGCACCTTCTGTATATTCTGAGTGACTTCCAAACTAGGGGGCTCATCTCCTAGTCCTATATCAGATGATGTTCTGTTGGAATCCATGGGATTTTCACTGGCTAATTTTGGGGTATAGATCACCAAATATTTCTTGCTAGTTATGTCTTAGTCTGGAAGTTCTACTGAAACCTGGTTACCATTTGACCAAGCTGGTATTATATACAAACCACTGACGTAGCTTCTAGCATCATAGCAACATGCAAGCCACCGCAGGTAGGTGGTAGAAAAACTGTATAAATCATAAAAAATGTAGCCCATCACACACAGGTTTAGATGGTAATTTCAGTGACAGAGAGAGTTTGTCCTTTTTACTGTCTCATGGCATATTCTTAGTTTCTAGTATCTGGCATTCTCACACACACACACTCATACACAGACACATGGAAGTCTGACAACTAAGTCCATGAACTTTACTGTTCTAAGTGCTACATACCTCTTTGCTGAATATCACTACAATCACCTTTGAAGTATTCCTCTTTGGGAAGCTAGGCACCAATGCGAGTGACTAGACCACCCTTCAAAGCAATTTTGGAACTCTTTCTGGAATGGCCATTGCACAAAGAGGCAAGGTGGCAAGTTCATGAATGTAATCTCATAGTTGTATACGAGGGAGTTTTTAGTCAGTAAACAAACAACTGTGTTAGAATACCCTCCCTACTTACCTGATTTGGCCCCAATGACTTTTTTCTTTACCCAAAGATAAAGGAAATATTGAAAGGAAGACATTTGGATGACATTCAGAAAATCAAGGGCAATTTGATGACAGTTCTGATGCCCATTCCAGAAAGAGTTCCAGAATTGCTTTGAAGGGTGGACTAGACACTGGTATCAATGCATAGCTTCTCAAGGGGAGTACTCGGAAAGTGACCATGGTGATACTCAGCAAAGAGATGCATAGCACTTTTTCTAGGATGAATTCACAAACTTAATTGTCAGATCTTGTATATACAACATACTCAGCAACTTAATTATTAAATTAGTAGTTGTCTTTAATACATATATGAAAATATATCATTTAAATTCCTGGCCATGTGTAAAAAAACTGGTGGCTTTATCCTGAAATCTGTACGAAGTTGAATTATAACAGGGGTGTGAGCATGAGTTGACTTACCTAGCTGACACTTTCACAACTGAGCAATAAAAGGAGCTACTTCCTCGAATAAGACTGCAGCCAATAGGGAAGAGTTAGTTACTGGTATGAAACATATGAGGACCTAGGAGGACAAAGGTGGATAGGCTGCTGGGGATAGCACTCGGTGTCTATCTCTCTGCTTCCTGAGGATCACATATTCATCACTCACAAGCACTGTGACAGAGTTTCATACAAGCACTAAAATCAAACAGATCCTGGGCTGACAATTATAGCCTCTATAATCTTTAAAAATTCTTTAGCTTCTTCTGAAAGCTTCATTTTCCTGGCTGTAAATGGACGTTGATAAGATACTTCCAAGGATTGTCTAGAGCAAGTTTCAGCAAACCATAGCTTCTGGGCCAAGCTGTACCTGCTGCCTACTTGTACATATAAAATTTACTGAAACACAATCTTACATTCCTATGTTGTCTATGGCCATTTTTGCACTACAGCCATGGAGCTGAGTAGCTGCAACAGACACCAAAAGGCCTTCAAAGCCTAAAATAACCTCTGTCTTGCCCTTTACAGTTTAAGTCCTGGCTTAAAGAGTAAACAAGGTAGCAAATGTAAAATCTTTAATAAAGAGTCTGGAACATAGCCAGCCAAGCCAAGTGCCGTCGAGTCGGATCCGCAGACAATCATTAAATATTGATACAAACAAGTTGGAGTAGGGAGGCATAGACCACAATACCAATAACAGCCAACAAAAAAAAACATGGAAATCGGTGGAAACTGCCATATCGATGCAGCCTGGTGTCATGGAAAAGCTCATGCAGCTTCATGAGAGATCAAGCAGGATGAGAAGCACCTAGAAGCCCTTGCCCACGCTCTTAAGGTTGTGGCAGGTGGGTGTTGCAAAGAGCACCTTCTCTTGAGTGAAATATCTGGAAAGAGAAAGGGACAGACCTCTTACACAGAAAGTAATTTAACAGAACTACAGGGAAAACTTGCTACCAATTCAAAATCTTGCATGGTGCTTGGAGTACCCCTGATCCCTTGAGAAGATGCTGGTTCCACAGGAATGTTCCCAAATACCTTTCATTGGCCAAGCTCCCTTTACACTCACATGATTTTGTCTCCTCCAATACACAATACTTTATCTTTTTAAATGTTCTGTTGGTAAACCTGTGCTTTGCACACTTTGGTGTTTCTAGCATGGCATTAAAACTCTCAGTGACTTCACCAACATTCCTTTTAACTGGAAAATGAAAACCAACGAAGAGAAGAATGCATAAATAGGCTAGCTTCCAGGTAATAGAGTGGAATGATACGGGCAGCACTTTCAAACATCTTTCCTCAATTTTGGTATTATCAAAATACGATTATATGAGCATTCCAAAGTGGGATAAATATTCAATCTCCTTATTAAACTGCAGTCAGTTTTACTGATAATACACCTTATGAGGTTCAAGTAAGGTTCTTCAAATGATGTGTGCTCAACTAGTGACTTAGGATTAGCAGTTCAAAGCCTTCCAGAGAACCACAGAAGAAGTTTTGGCTATTTGCTCTATAAAGATCACAGCCAAGAAAACCTCATGGAACAGTTATACTCTGCAACACAGCACCCACTGTGAGTTAAGAATTGACTTAAAGCCAACACTATTGGTTTTGATTTTTGGCTTCTAGAAAGTTTGGGATTGGAGGGTAGCACCAAGATGATGGAGTAGTCGAATACTTTCTGTGATTCCTCTAACAACGAAGAGCCCAAAGAACAAATGGATCAATTATATATGACGTTTTAGGAAACCTGAACATCAAAGGGACAGTTGAGAAATTGGACTGAGCAATAAGGAAGGGAGAGTATACCCAGAAGTACCTAGGACTGCCCAGACTTGACCCACTGGTAATCAGCTATGGTCAGACTGATAAGTGGAGCAGTGCTGTTCGAGTGGCATTCTCTTCAGCGGGAGAGGGAGAGCAGTGCGGAGTACATTTGCACCTCTAGACCCAGGAAAAAATGACACTCAGTCATCAAAAGCTAAGTGGCTTGGGTCCAACCTACTCCTTGCAGATCTAATTTTTTCCTTCAGGATAAATCTATGTCCCTTTTCATACCATTGGCCCTTTCATTCTCTGCACTGTGGCTTGCTCTGGAGTCTGACAACGTTACTTGAGCCAGATATAGGACTTCTTAAGCCCACCTTTAACCCATTCTCCTAAACTTGGAGAGGAAATAGTTTAACAAGCTGGTGGAAGGGGGAAAAATCTGCCAACCCCCTCTGGACAAAATCAATAACTTCACTCACAATTAAATATATAGGGTCACACTATCCTCACAGGAACTCAGGAATGTCTGTTAGCCCCTGCCTGTCTTAGTGTCTGCAGACCTATGCCTGTGTCTACAGTCACTTCTGCCCATCTAGGACAGTAAGGAAGAGTCTGCACCACACAGTGAGTGACTACCTGGACACCTGATGAAAATCCACATAAGTCAATGGACTCCTAAGTTACATGTCTAGTAACAGCACTAACCACCTGCTAACGGGACATACGAAGCTTCAAATTTACCAATAACTAAACTAGCACACAACCAGCCTATTTGGATGTTTCAAAATAAAACAAAAAGTAAAAAAACAGTAAGTAAACATAACATAAATAAATTGAACAATTTACTGATGGCTCAGAGACAACAGTTTATATCAAATCACTTAAAGAGACAGATCACAATGGCTTCAGAAAGCTCTTTAAACAAAGAATCCAGAACTTTTCCAGATGAAGAGAACTTCCCAGAATTATTAGAGTTAAAACACAAAAGATTAATATTATAATTCTTCAAGAGATACAAAAAAGTTAAGGTAAAATGCAGCAGAGCATAATGACAAATTGAACAGATTGCAAGAATGCATACAGAGACAAAAATTAGAGATTCAAAGAATTAACAAAAAAATTCCAGAATTAGACAACTTAAGGAGCAGAACTTATAAAACAGAATTAGTGAGATTGAAGAAAGCAACTGACGAAAATATATTTGAAGAAAAAGCAGTAAAAAAAATTTCAAAAATCAAGAAATGCCAAGAATTATGTAGGACACTATCGAAAGGAATAATCTATGATTGCAGTACCAGAACAAGGGGGTATAACACAAAATACAGAGAATTGTCAGATTGGTGACAGAAAACTTCCTTAATGTTGTGAAAAGATGAGAAGGTATCTATCCAAGACACTGATTGAAGTCCACACATGGAAGATCCCAAAAGAAAGACAGCAAGGCATATTACAATCAAACTTGCCAAAACTAAAGTTAAGGAGACAATCTTAAAAGTGGTTAGGGGTAAGTGAAAAATTACTAAGGAGAGTCAGTAAGACTAAGCTTGGACTACTCAGCAGGAACCATGCAGGCAAGAATATAATGAGGTGATATATAGAAAGCTTTGAAGGAAAAAAAATGCCAGCCAAGAATTATATTTCCAGCAAAATTGTCTCTCAAATATGACGGTAAAATTAGGACATTTCCATATAAACTGAAATTTAGGGAATCTGCTAACTCCAAAATTACAAAAACACTAAAGGGAGTCCTTTGGTAAGGAAATGAATAACTCCAGTTAACAACACAAGACTAGAATGCAGAACACTGAAAATAGGGAAACAGAAATGTCATTAGTAAATATTATAACAGAAAAGAGAGATTTGAAGTAGTGTAGTCATGGATCTTTCATATGGAGAAGAAGTCAAGGTAATATAATGAACTTAAAGACTGGTTTAAATTTAGAAAAATAAGAAGAAATATTAAGCTGACCACAAAAGACCTTAACAATCATACACATCAAAATATTTAAAACAGGGGAAAAAAGAAGTCTCAGCAAATACAAAATACCAACAACAGAAATGATGAAAAGAAGATGCTATAGAAGGCTCAGCACAAAAAATAAAGTTGAACAAACAAATTTACTGCAATGCACAAAAAAGACATCAAAATAACAGCGTTAAATTCAAAACTATCAATAAGCACAATGAATGTCAGTGGATTGAATACACCAATAAAGAGATGGAGAGTGGCAGATTGGATTAAAAAACAGGTTCCACATATATGCTGCCTACAGGAGACACATCTTTGACTTAAAGACATGAACAAACTAATACTCAAAGAATGGAAAAATATGTCAAATGAAAAACATTCAAAAAAGAGCAGGAATGATAATATTAATTTCTGATAAAATAAAGTTTGAAGTAAAATTCACAACGTTGGATAAGGAAGGACACTATATAATGATTAAAGGATCAATAGTCTAGGGTCAATATGAGTCGGATCCGACTTGCGGGCACTTGGCTGGCTAGTCCAGGAGTACACAGCCATATTAAATATCTATGCACCCAATAAAAGAGCTCCAAAATACACTGAAAAAAAATCTAGGGGGTCCCAAAGTGGCTGTGATGAGCGAGGGATCCAGAGGTTAGAAAGTGATGAATGTAACAGAGAACTGAAAGTGATTCCTCTGCATGCTAATCCCCATACAGACCCAAGAGCTCCTTCTGGGTTACTGTGTGTTTTAGTCAGCTAGTGCTGCCCTAACAGAAAATACTGAGAGTGGAATTCCTTATGAAGAGAAATTGTATTGATACAGTCTGGAAACCAAACTTGAAGATGGTGGACTAGACAAATATCCCCTTAATTGCCTCTGAAAACTAAGGCCTGGACTGATAATTGAATGGAGCTTTCTGCACATCTGGTGAGCCCTAGGATACAACATAAAGTTGTCAGTTTGAGCTACATGCCACTAAACAGAAAACTTCCTTTTTCCCACGGAGCCTCATTTTCACAGACTGAAGGAACTGGTGTTTTTAAGTTTTTTTTCTTTTTACTGGCTGGTAGGCAGGGTTGGGCATGAGTTGGTACATACCATGAGATTAAGTTCCTAAGTGAACAATGTGTGCTGTAGTGGAGAGACGCTGTGTGGGATAGAAACATTTTGAAAGCCCAGTGGTGGACTGAGAGCAATACAACCACTCTACTCTCTCTTTTCTGAGCTCTGCACACAGATTCAGCTGTTCACGGTGGGTGAAGAGTTCTGCTGGAATGCCATCTTTGTTGGCTGGGAGGTGGAGTTGCCCAACCAGAAGCCTCAGCAGATGCTAATTCCCAGGGTGGGAGGCAGTGCAAGTCCGGGGACTGCTTTTCTAGCAGAAAGGCTATGTTTAGCACAGGTAGGGCCCAGTGGGTGATGGCAACAAGGAAGTAGCCACTTCCAACATTGAACTACATCATAGCATCTGGGGACAGCCGAAGAGCTTTCTCTGTTGTCAGCTGGAAAGAAGGGATGGCCACCCTTGGTGGCCTGACTGAATTTGGAAGGTGTCAGATAGCTTCTAGCTTTTTAAAATAAGATGGCCTGGAGAAATAACTACTGTGCAACCTGAAGGCATCTCTTCCAGGCTTTAGTCACTGGCATCATAGGGTCAGTTGACGGCCCTCTAATGACTATATAAGTAGAGAAATGTCTTTACCAGCCAGGAGGTGGGGCTTGCCACCCCAGAGAGTCCATGGGGGCCAGTCATTAGAATACACAGAGGCAGCTGCTGACTAACACCATCTCAGAACTACACCTCAGGTCCTACTGAGGCAATACCAGGGAACCTAAACAGTCTATAGATATCCAGAAAGCAAGAAATTATTGCCAAGAATTTAAAGAAACAGTACACCATGTCTCCAGAAAAACGCCCCAAAAAAGAATCAAAAAGCTTCTCAGAAGAAGAAACCTTTAAGAAATGATCAGAGGTTAAGCATAAAAAAATTAAATATAGCCCTCCTAGACATTATACAAAATGCAGCAGAGCAAAATGAAAAATTAAGAAAGCCATTCGAACTGATAGAACATCAACATTCTGAAATCCGTTGGATCAATGACAAAATTAAAGAATTAGACAATTCAATCCAAAGGCAAAAGAGCAAAACTGAGCAACTGGAAGTCCGACTTAGTGACCTTGAGGATAGAACAACTGACACCAGCATTTATGAGAAAAAATCGAAGGCGAGAAATAAGAAAAAAAGAAGCATTAAGAGATATGTGGGATTCTATCAAGAGGAGTAATCTATAATTAACTGGAGTACCTGAGCAGGGACGGATACCTGAAAACACAGAAAATATTGTTGTTGACTTGCTGACAGAAAGCTTCCATGAAATTATGAAAGAAGAGAACATAGATATCCAAGACATGTATTGAATGTCACACAAACTGGACTGCAAAAGAAAGATACCAAGACATATTATCATCAAGCTTAACACAATGAAACATAAGCAAAAACACTTAAAGGCAGCAAGACTCAAAGCAAAGCTAACATTCAGAGGGAAGTCATACAGGCTTTTGTCTGACTTCTTGGCAGAAACAAAGCTGGCACAGAGGCAATGGGATGAGACATTGAAAGCTTTAAAGGAGAAAGACTTCCAAACAGGAATTATATATCCTGCAAAACTTTCCTTCAAATATGAAGATGAAATTAAGATATTAGCAGATAAACAGAAGCTTAGAGACTTTGTAAAAACAAAAACAAAACTACAAGAAATGCTGAAAGAAGCTCTTTGCTTAGAAAAACAAAACCTTTAAGTATATATTTAAAGAGGCAATACAGGACACAACACCCAGAAACTTAGTTAGGGAAGACACAAAATTCAATCAAAGCTTCAGTAGTAAAAGAAGGGCACCAGTGATCATATCATGAAAACCAAGACACAACCACATTAAAAGGAAGGATATACTACAGTAGCCAAAGTCTTTTAAGATGCATAGGAAGTTAATAAGATATGTAGGAGTTAAAATTGGGCTTAAATTTAGAATACTAAGGAGGATTATAGGAGTAGCCACAAGGCACAACAACAACACAACATATCAAAACAAGAAATGTAATAGAGGAGTCTCAACTAACACAAAACTAGCACTTAAATAGATGAAAAGTCAACCAATAAAGAACCATGACCCACAACAGAATATCAAGAGCAACACAGGAAACACCAACACCAAAATAAATACATTAAAATTACAACACTAAACACATACCTATCAATAATTACACTGAATGTAAACAGACTCAACGTTCCAATAGACAATGAATGATATCCTGGATCAAAAGACATTACTTGTCTACATGTTGCTTAAAAGAAACACGGCTTAGACTTAAGGATAGGAATAAACTGAGAATGAAAAGATAGAATAATATACACCAAGCTAACGATACACAAAAAAGAGCAACTGTGGCAATGCTAATCTCAGATGAAATAGATTTTAATGTACAATTCACCATAATAGACAAGTGGGGTCAATGTTTATTGCTGAAAGTTTCAATACACAAGCAAGAAGTTAACAATATTAAATATTCGTGCAACCAGTACTAGAGAATCTAAATACATTGAACAAACACTGACTACACTGAAAAATGAGATAGATAACTAGACAATAATAACTGGACACTTCAACACTCCATTTTCAGTAATAGATCATCTAGAAGAAAACTCAGTAAAAACACAGAAAATCTTATTGTGACAATTAGACCTCATCTACACATACAGAACATTTTATGAATCAATGGATAACTACACCTTCTCCAATGCACATGAAACATTTTCCAGAATAGACCATGTGTTAGGACACAAATCAAATCTCAGTGAAATTCAAACCATTGAATTATTGTAAAGCATCTTCTGAGAACATGAAGCCATAAAAGTTGAAATCAACAGCAGAGAAAAAATAGGAATTGAAATTTATGGTAACTGAACAACACCTTGCTGAAAAGCCTTGGGTTATAGAGGAAATCAAGGATGAAATAAATAAATTTATGGATTCAAACGAGAATGAAGGCACATCCTACCAGAACCCATGAGACACAGTCAAAGCAGTGTTCAGAGGTCAGTTTACCTCTATAAATGCACACTTTTGGAAGGAAGAAAGGACCCAAAGAATTAACCCTACAGCTTGAACAAGTCGAAAGAGAACAACAGAGGAAACCCTCACACATGAGAAGAAAATAGACAATAAAGATTAGAGCAGAACTAAATCAATTAGAAAAAAGAACTGGAAAAAAATGATAAAACCAAATGCTGTTTTTTTCAAAAGATCAACAAAATTGCAGACCGTTGGCTAAACTTACTAAAGAAAAACAAGACAGGAAACAAA
The DNA here is from genome assembly GCA_028571685.1 of Heterohyrax brucei. NCBI lineage: Eukaryota > Metazoa > Chordata > Mammalia > Hyracoidea > Procaviidae > Heterohyrax > Heterohyrax brucei. The sequence goes on along the minus strand of CM053165.1, from coordinate 10,010,597 downwards.
TAACTGAAGTAATTAATGAGATGGAAGATATCACAACAGATCCAACAGAATAAAAAGTATGACAGAATACTACAAAAAACTGTACTCTAACAGATTTGACAACCTAGATGAAATGGACAAATTCCTACATTCATATTACCTACCAAAATCATCACAAGGAGAAGTAGAAAAACTTAATAAACCCATTACAAAGGAAGAAATTGAAAAAATCATCTAAAAGCTATCAACCAAAAATCCCTTGGCCCAGATAGCTTCACTGCAGAATTCTTCTAAGGGAAGAGTCAACTCCACCACTAATGAGAATATTTCACAGCATAGAAAGGGTGGAATACTCCCAAATTCATCCTATGAAGCTAGCATTACCCTGATACCAAAGCCAGAGACAGATCCCACAAAAAGGAAAATTACAGACCAGTACCACTCATGAACCTAGATGCAAAAATCTTCAACAAAATCCTTGTCAATAGACTTCAACAACATATTAAAAATGTAATTCATCATGACAAAGTTGTATTTATACCAGGGATACAAGCCTGGTTCAGCATCAGAAAAACAATTAATGTGATCAACCACATAAATAACACAAAAGATAAAAATCACTTGATTGTGTCAACTGATGCAGAAAAGGCATAAGACAAAGTCCAATACCTATTCGTGCTGAAAACTCTCAGCAAAATATCAATAGAAGGCAAATTCCTCAGTGGGGTAAGGGGCATCCATGGAAAGTCAACTGCAGACATCATCCTGAATGGAGAGAGACTGAAAGAATTCTCTTTGAGAACAGACCTAGACAAGGATGCCCACTCTCACCACTTGTACTCAACACTGCACTAGAAGTTCTAGCCAGAGCAATTAGACATGACAAAGAAATAAAGGGCATCTGCACTGGCAAAAAAGAAGTCAAAATCTTCTTGTTTGCAGATGATATGATTGTATATGCAGAGACTCCTAGAGAATCCGTAAGTAAACTACTCGAACTAATAGAAAAATTCAGCAGAGTATCCAGATACAAAATAAACATAAATAATTCAGTTGGATTCTTTTATACCAACAAAGAGATCATTAAAAAAGAAATCACCAAATCAATACCACTTAATACCTAGGAATAAATCTAACTGAGAAATAATAGACCTATAAAATGAAAGCTAGAAGATCTTATTGTAAGAAACCAAGAGAGACTTACATAAATGGAGAAACCTACTCTGATCATGGATAGGAAGAATTAACATTGTGAAAATGGCTATTTTACCCAAAGTCATCTGCATATACAATGAAATCCCAATATAAATTCCAGTGATGTTTTTTAATGAGGTGGAGAAACAAACCACCAACTTTGTTTGTAAAGAGAAGAAACCTTGGATAAGTAAAGCACTACTGAAGAAGAAGAGCACTCTTGCAGGCCTTGCACTACATGACTTTAGAACATATTACATTGCCACAGTAGTCAAAACAGTCTGGTACTGGTACAAAAAAGAGACATATAGATCAAAAGAACAGAGTTGAGACCCCAGAGATGCCACCATCCTCCTATGAACAGCTGATATTTTGTAAAGTCCCTAAGATTAGGATAAAAACAGTCTCTCTAACAAATGGCACTGGCAAAATTGGATATCTGTCTGCAAAACACTGAAAGAAGACCCATGTCTCACACCTTACCCACAAACTAATCAAATTGGCTAAAAGGCCTAAATATCAAACCCCAAATGATAATGATCATGGAAGAAAAAATAGGGTCACAATGGAATTTTTAATACACAACTTAGACTTCAAAATCTGACAAAGCGCGATCAACAGAGGAGAAAATAGATAAATGGGAAATGCTAAGGATCACACACTTTTGCTCACCCAAAGACTTTATCAAAAGAACAATGATGATTTTAGGCACCATGTCATAACCTGGTTTCAACTGGAAGACATTATGTTGAGTGAAATTAGTGGCACAAGGAAAAATATTGTATGAGGCTCTCATTATAAGGACTTAAAAATAGTCTCATGAACAGAAGAAAAGACTCTCTGATGGCTGCAAGGTAGGGGAGGGAGGGAGGAAGAGGGCTGGTTATAGATTAGATAGTTGACAGAAATTTGGTTGGGTGGAATCAATGACAACACGCATTAGAAAGAAGATCAATTTAACGGGACTTCAGCATAACCTTGAAACTCTTCTAACCTTAACCCAGCATGACAAGGACAGAGTAGCAGGGGCGGATGTTCAGGGACCATGCTCTCAGGGGACATCAAGGCCAATTGGCATAACTAGCCTACTATTAAGGGAGTCTCCTGCACCCCACATTGGTGAGTGGCATCTGGGGTCTTAAAAGCTAGCACATTGCCATCTGAGGTACACCAAATGGTCCCAACTCAGCTAGAACAGATGATCACCTAGGACAACAATCACATGAGGGAACAGAACCCAGAAAACATAAAGAGCAACATGAATGGGTGACGACATGTGACCGGAAGAACCAGATGGTGCCCAGCCATCACCAGTGACAGCCGTGATAGGACTCACAGAGTTGAGTCCTAATGGAAATGCAAAAATAAGATAGGGGTTCACCCTGAGAACTCCACTAAAAGACCTCAGTCAATGGTCTGAAGGCCTGGGTGTTTCCCTAGTAGCATGGCCTCTAGCTGATGCTGCCCCTGATCTTAATCCATTACTGAGGTCAGCTCCTCGGACAGGAATGGATTGGACTCAGCGACTCAGAGTGATCATACTGTGTGTGCACTTTACAGTTCTATGCATCTATAGGATGTCCTACTGTCCTCTTACTATAGAGGATGAATAAGTGGGGACAGGAGATTGTTAAGAGGTTATGACTTGTATAGAACAGAAAGGAAGAGTGTGCTGTCACCAGGCAAGGAGAGCAGTGGGAGCTTCACATAGGCAGGCATGCAAATTTAAACCAAATTGTACACTTTCACTCAATCACAATTAAAAAAAAAAGGAATTAAAAGACCATCTACAGATTGGGAAAAAATATTTGGGAACTATATGTTGGATCGACGTCTGATATCCATAATCTGCAAGGTACTGCAAAATAACAACAAGTGTAAGTAACTGAATTAATCAATGGGTAAAGGAGATGGACACTTCACTAAAGAGGACATCCAGGCAGCCAAAGGACAAATGAAGAAATGCTCATGATCATTAGCTATTAAAGAAATCCAAATCAAAACTACAGTGAGATACCGTCTCACCCCAACAAGGTTGGTCAAGATCCAAAAATTGAAACTCTCCTCCATTGCTAGTAGGATTGCAAAATGGTATAACCTCTTTGCAAAGCAGTCTGAAGCTTCCTTAGAAAGCTAGAAAGAGATATACTATTTGACCCAGTAATCCCACTGATTGGAATATATAATCTACAGAAGCAAGGGCAGTAACATGAACAAATACATACACAAGAATGTTTATTGCAGTGCAGTCCACAATAACAAAAAGATGGAACCAATCCAGATGCCCAACAACAGATGAATGGATAAACTTACACAGAGGAACACTATGCAATGATGAAGAACAATGATGATTTTAGGTAGCATCTCATAATCTGTTTTTAAAGGGAGGACATTATGTTGACTGTAATCAGTTAGCTGCACAAGGACAAATATTGTATGAGACCCCTACTACAAGGACTAAAAAACAGACTCATATACAGAAGAAAAGACTCTTTGACAGCTGCAAGGAAGGGGAGAGAGGAAGGGACAGGGCTGGTTATAGATTAGGCAGCTGAAGGAAATTTGATTGGGTGAAAGCAGTAACAGCCCACATTAGATGGAAGATCAACCTAACTGGACTTCAACGTAAACTGAAATCTCTTCTAATCTTAATCTAATATTGCCAGAATAGAGTAGCAGGGGCAAGCATCTGAGGACCATGTTCTCCGGGACATCAAAGCCAACTGGCATAACTAACTAGCCTATTGCTAAGACAGTCTTCTGCACCCCATATTGGTGAGTAACATCTGGGGTCTTAAAAGCTAGCAAGCTGGCATCTGATATGCATCTAATGATCCCAGGTGAGCCAGAACAGATGATCACCAAGGACAACAAAGACATGCAGACAAAGGATCCCAGAAGACAAAAGGACTCACATGAATGGGTGACTGTATCAACATGTAACCAGAAGAACCAGATGGTGCCTGACCACCACTAAGGACAGCTGTGATGGGGCATGCAATGTTGAGTCCAAGTGGCAACATGAGAAAAAGAGGGTGCACCTCAAGAACTCCACTAAAAGACCACAACTGATGGTCTGAAGGCCTCAGAGTTCCCCTGGGATCATGGCCTGTAGAACTGTTGCTGCCCCTGACCAGAAATCATTACCAAGGTCAACTCTTCACATAAGAATGGATTGGACTTGGGGACACAATGTGACCATATGGCGTGTGCACTTTATGGTTCTACGCATCTACAGAATTCTGTCCTACATGCCTCTTACTAGCGGGGAGAAGAGAGGATGGAGAGGAGGGTAGATGAGATTTTTAAGAGGATATGACATGTATAGAATGGAACGGAGGAGTGTGCTGTCACCAGGCAAGGAGAAGGAGTTACAGATAGACATGCATACAAATATAACTTGGATTGTATACTTTCACTCAATCACAGTAAGAGAAAAATAACTCTAACTCCACTGAAAACAAAACAGACAGCTCCACAATGAGAGCAGGAGACTTCAACACACCACTTTCAGTGAAGGACAGAGCATGCCAGAAAAAACTTCAATGAGGACATGGAAGATCTAAATGCCATAATCAACCAGCTTGACCTCACAGATATATACAGAACATTTGACCCAACAGCAGACAAGTATGCTTTCTTTTTCATTGTGCATGGAACATTCTCCAGAAAAGACCACACATTAGGCCATAAAGTAAGCCTCAGCAAAATTCAAAGCATCAAAACATTACAAAGCATCTTTTCAGACCAAAAAGAAATAAAAACAAAAATCAACAACAGAAAATGAAAGGAAAAAAACATGAAACACATGGAAACTAAACAACACCTTGCTAAAAAACTACCAAGTTATAAAGGAAATCAAGGATGGATTAAAGAAATTCACAAAATCAAATGACAGTGAAAACACAAGCTATCAGAACCTCTGGTACGTAGCAAAAGCGGTGCTCAGAGGTCAATTTATTTCAATAAGTGCACGCTTCCAAAAAGAAGAAAAGGGCCAAATCAAAGCACTAGCCCTAAAACTGGAACAAGTAGAAAGACAGCAACAAAATAAGCCTTCAGGCACCACAAGAAAGCAAATAACAAAAATTAGAGCAGAACTAAATTGATCAGAGAATAGAAAAATGATGGAAAGATTTAAAAAGGTCAAAAAATTGTTCCTTGAAAATATCAACAAAACCAACAAAACATTGGCCAGAGTGGAAAAAAGAAAAACAGGAAAGTACAAAAATAACATAAACATGAAATGAGATAGGTAATATCACAACAGAGCCAACTGACATTAAAAATAATAATAATAAAAATAACAGAACACTGAGAAAAACTGTACTCTAATTATGGAAATGGACAAATTCTAGGAACACATTACCTATCTAGATCAACACACACAGGAGAATGATTAAATAAATTAATTAAAAAAAAGAATGCACTGACACGGTCATTTAAAAACTGCCAACCAAAAAAGACCCCTAGTCCTGATGCATTAACAGAATTCTACCAAATTTTAAGAGAAAAATTAATACCACTATTACTAAAGGTACTTCAGAGCACAGAAAAGGATGAAATATTGACAAATTCATCTATGAAGCCAGCATAACCCTGTTACCAAAACCAAATAAAGACAGCACAAAAAAGGAAAATTATAGACCAATATCTCATGAACTTAGATGCAAAAATCTTCAATGAAATTCTAGCCAAGAAAATCCAATAGAACAAATAATAATAATTTATCAGTACCAAGTGGGATTCATATCAGGGATGCAGCTTTCGTTCATCATGAGGAAAACAATCAATATAATCAACCACACAAAAAATGAAATACAAGAATGACTTGATTTTATCAACTGATGCAAAAAGATATTTGACAAAGTCCAACAACCGTTCTTGTTAAACAATCTCAGCAAAATAGAAATGGAAAGCAGTTCCTCAACCTGATAAAGGTCATTTATACAAAGCCAACAGCCAAGGTCATCCTAGGTGGAGTCTAAAACCATTCCCCTTGAGAACATGAAGCAGACAAGGACTCCCTTTGTCATCACTTTTGTTCCACAGACTGGAGATTCTAGGCCTTGACTAAGAGAAGCAAATAAAGAACATTCATCCTGATAAGGAAGAAGTAAAATTGTCTCTAATTCACAAATGATGTATATGATATTCTACACAGAAAACCCTAAAAAATCCCTAAAAAACTATTGGAACTAATAGAAAGTTTCAGCAAAACATAGGGATAAAAGATAAAAATCAGTTGGATTCCTTTACATCAACAAAGAGACCCTTAAGGAGGCAATCACTTAACCAATACTATTTACAACAGTTCCCCAAAAAATAACTAGGAATAAATCTAACCAGAATTATAAAAGACTGATACACAAGGAAAATGAAAACACACCACCACAAGAAACCAAAAGAGATATACTTAAGTGGAGAAACCTACCTTGCTCATGGATTGGAAGACTAAACACTGTGAAAATGTGTATTCTGCCCAAAGCAATCTACAGGTATTATGCATTCGCAATACAAATTCCAATGGCATTTTCAATGAGATGGAGAAAGAAGTCACCAACTTCACATGGAAAGGGAAGAATCTCTGGATAAGTAATGCATTACTGAAGAAGAACAAAGTGGGAGGCCTCACACTGTCTTAGTTTAGAACCTTTTACACTGCCACTGTAGTCAAAACAGCCTGATACTGGTACAACAACAGGTGCATATACTAATGGAAAAGAACTGAGAATCCAGACATAAAATTGTCCACCTATGAACAGCTAATATTTGTCAAAGAACCAAATCTGTAAGTCGAGAAATGAAGTCTCTTTAACAAATGATATTGATGTAACTATATGAGCATCTGCAAAATAATGAAACAAGACCCATTTCTCACACCATGCACAAAAACTGGCTCAAAATGGATCAAAGCCTAAATATCAAATCTAAAATGGTAAAAATCATGGGAGAAAAAATAGGGACAATGCAGGTAGACCTAATATACAGCATAAACAGAACATAAAACGTTACTAAAAACATACAAACACTGGAAGAGAAAATAGATAATGGGACTCCTGAAAACTAAATACTTGTGCTTGTCCAAAGAGTGAAAAGACAACCTACAGACTCAGGGAAAAAATGCCTATTACAAGTCTGGTCAGCATCTCATCTCCATAACCTACAACATACTGCAAAACCTCAACAAGAAAAAGACAAATAGCCCAGTGACAAAAGGCAAAGGATATGAACAGGCACTTCACCGAAGAAGACATCCAGGATACTAACAGATACATGCAAAAATACTCACCATCATTAGTCATTAAAGAAATGCAAATCAAAAACGACAATGAGATTCCATCTCACCCCAGCAAGGCTGGCACTAATCCAAAAAACACAAAATAAGATATGTTTGAGAGAATGTGAAGAGACTGGAACACTGGTACACCAACACTGTTGGTGGCCATGTAAAACAGTACAAAAGATATGGCACTTTATTAAAAATCTAGCAATAGAAATATCATAAGATCCAGCAATCCTATTTCTTGGAATATATCTTAGAGAAACAAGAGTTGTTACATGAACACATACATGCCCACCAGTGTTTATTGCAGTACTGTCCCCCATAGCAAAATGATGAAACCAACCTAGCAGTCCATCAACAGATGAATGGATTAACAAACTATGGTATATTAACATAACGGAATGCTATCAGTGATAAAGAGCAACAGTGATCTTGGGAAACATCTCAGACCATGGAGGAATCTAAAAGTCACCATGTTGGTAGTGAATTGGTCAGTTGCAAAAGGACAAAGATTGTATGAGACCACTACTAGAAGAAGAAAAGGTTTAAACTCAGAAGAAAACACTCTGTGGTCACAAGAGTGAGGAGGGAGGGAGAGGGACATTCAGTGATTAGATAGTAGATGGGAATCAGGTTAGGTAAAGGGAGGAACAGTAGCCAGTACAGAGAAAGTCAGCACAGCTGTACTAAGCTGAAAGCTAAGAAGTTTCCTAAATATAACCCAACACTTCCAAGGACAGAGTGACAGGAGAGATCTGGAGACCATGGTTTCACGAAACATTTAGGTCAATCGCCATACAAAGATTTTTTTTTTTCTTTTTTTAATTCTGACTGAGTGAAAGTGTACAGTCCAGTTTAAATTTCCCTGCTCCTCCTATCTGCAGCAATTCCTGCACTCCTTGCCTGGTGATGGTACAATCCGCCTTTCAGTTCCATACGTGTCAGATCCTCTTAACAATCTCCTGTCCCCTGGTCTCCACTCTTCTCTAGTAAGAGGCCAGTAGGACGACATCCTACAGATGCACAGAACCATAAACTACACGCATGATATGGTCGCTGAGTCCAATCCATTCCTGCCTGAGAGTTGACCTCAGTAATGATTTACTATCAGGGGCAGCATCAGGTCTTGGGGCCATGTTCCCAGGGGAACCCCGAGGCCTTCGGAGGATCATTTGCCGTCTTTCAGTGGAATTCTCAAGGCACACCTCTTTTTTTTTCTCTTGTTACCACTGTGATTCAACATTGTGAGCCCCATCACAGCTGCAGTTGATAGTGGCCAGACACCATCTGGTTTTTCAGGTCACATATTATTACCCACTCATGTGGCTCTTTATGTCTTCTGGGTTCTCTTGCCCCGTGTCATTGTCCTTGGTGATCATCTGTTCCAGCTGAGCTGGGATCATTTGATGTACCTCAGATGGCAGCATGCTAGCTTTTAAGACCCCAGATGCCACTCACCTGTGTGCAGTGCAGAAAAATTTCCATTTTGATCCTATTTTTTCTTGGATGGTCTTTATTGTTTTAAGTTTGATATTTAGCTCTTTTATCCAGTTTGAGTTGGTTTTTGTGTAAGGTGTGAGATATGGGTCTTGTTTCAATTTTCTGGAGATGGATATCCAATTTTGCCAGCACAATTTGTTAAAGAGACTGTTTTTACCCCAGCTTACAGTCGTAGTGTCTTTGTCAAATATCAACAGTTCATAATAGGATGGTGGCATATCTGGGGTCTCAACTCTGTTCCATTGGTCTATATGTCTCTTTTTGTACCAGTACCAGGCTGTTTTTTACAACTGTGGCAGTGTAATAGGTTTTAAGGTCAGTTAGTGTGAGGCCTCCCACTGTGTTCCTCTTCTTCAGTAGTGCTTTGCTTACCTGGAACTTTAGTCCTTTTCCAAACAAAGTTGGTGATTTCTTTCTCTAGCTCATTAAAAAATGTTACTCTATATTGCATTGGGATTGTATTATATATGTAGACATTTTCACAATGTTAAATTTTCTTATCCACGAGCAGGGAAGTCTTCTCCATTTATGTAAGTCTCTCTTAGTTTCTTGCAGTAGAGTCTTGTACTTCTGTTTGTGTAGGTCTCTTATTTCTCAAGTTAGATTTATTCCTAGGAATTTTATCTTCTTGGAGGCTATAATAAATCATATCAGTTTAGTGATTTTTTCTTGAATGATCTCTTTGTTGGTATAAAGGAATCCTACTGATTTACTTATGTTTATCTTGTATCCTGATACTTTGCTGAACTCTTCTATTAGTTCGATAGTTTACTTATGGATTCTTCAGGATTCTCTGGTTATGCAATCATACCATCTGCAAACGGAGATTTTTACTTCTTTGCTGATATGGATGCCATTTATTTCTTTGTCTTGTCTAATTCCTCTGGCCAGAACTTCTAGAACAATGTTAAATAGGAGAAGTGAGAGTGGGCATCCTTGTCTAGTTCCCATTCTCAAGGGTAATTCTTTCAGTCTCTTTCCATTTAGGATGATGTAGGCAGTTGGCTTTGCAAGGATGGCCCTTACACATTGAGGAATTTGCCTTGTATTTCTATTTTGCTGAGAGTTTTTATCATGAATGACTGTTGAACTGTCAAATGAGTTTTCTGTATCAATTGATAAGATCAGGTGATTCTTATATTTTGTGTAATTTATGTGGTTGACTACATTAATTGTTTTTCTGATGTTGAACCAGCCTTGCGTCTCAGATAAGAATCCATTTAGGTCATGATGAATTACTTTTCTTGATATATTGTTGAATTCTATTGTCAAGGATTATGCTGAAGATTTTTGCATCTGGGTTCCTGAGTGATACTAGTCTGTAATTCTCCTTTTTTGTTGGATCTTTTCCTGGCTTTGGTGTCAGGGTTATGCTGGCTTCATAGAACAAATTTGGGAGTACTCCATCCCTTTCTGTGCTATGAAATAGTCTCAGTACTGTTGGAGTTAACTCTTCTCTAAAAGCTTGGTAGAATTCTTCAATGAAGCCATCTGGGCCATGGCTTTTTTTGGTTGGTAGTTTTTTGATGACTTTTTCAATCTCTTCCTTTGTGATGGGATTGTTCAGTTGTTCTGTTTCATCTTGTGATAGTTTTAGTAGGTGATATGAATCTAGGAATTTGTCCATTTCCTCTAGATTTTCAAATTTATTAGAGTACAGTCTTTTATAGTATTCTGTTATGATATATTTTATTTCTGTTGGATATGTTGTGACATCTCCTGTCTCACTTCTTATTCAGGTTATTCATTTCCTTTTCTGTTTTACTTTAGTAAGTTTAGTCAATGATTTGTCAATTTTGTTGATCTTTTCAAAAATTCAGCTTTGGTCTAATCAGTTTTTTCAGTTGTTCTTCTATTCTCTAATTCTTTTAATTCTGCACTAATCTTTATGTTCTGTTTTGTTCTGGTGACTGAAAGGTTCCTTTGTTGCTCTCTTTCTGCTTGTTCAAACAGTAGGGTTAATTCTTGGTTTGGGTTCTTTTTTCCTTCCAGATGTGTTCATTTATAGAAATAAACTGACCCCTCAGCACTGCTTTGGCTGTATCACATAGGTTCTGGTAGGAAGTGTTTTCATTCTCATTGGAATCCATAAATTTCTTTATTTCATCCTTGATTTCTTCTATAGCCCATGGCTTTCTGAGCAAGATGTTGCTCAGTTTCCACTAGTTCCAGTTTCTATCTATGTTTTTTGTGCTTTTCATTTTAACATTTAAGGCTTTATGGTCTGAAAAGACGCTTTGCAGTAATTCAATGGTATGGATTTTGCTTTATGTCCTAACACATGGTCTACTTTGGAAAATGTTCCATGTGTACTGGAGAAGAAGGTGTAGTTGTCTGCTAATGGGTAGAAAGTTCTGTATATGTTGATGAGGTCTAGTTGATTAATTGTGGCAATAAGATCTTCTGTGTCTTTGTTGAGCTTTTCTCTAGAAAATCTGTCCAATTTCTAAAGTGGAGTTTTGAAGTCTCCCACTATTATTGTGGAGTGATCTGTCTCATTTTTCAATGTAGTCAGTGTGTCTTACATGTATTTAGATGCTCTAGCATTGGGTGCATAAATATTTAATATTGTTAAGTTCTGCTTTTGTATTGAAACTTTCAGCAATGGTAGCCATCCTTGTCCATGATGGTGGATTTTACATTAAAATCTATTTTATCTGAGATTAGTATTGCCACACCTTCTCTTTTTTGTATATTGTTAGCTTGGTATTTATTATTCTATCCTTTCATTTTCAGTTTGTTCATATCTTTAAGTTTCTGGTGATTTTCTTGTAAGCAGCATATAGATGGGTCGTGTCTTTTGATCCAAGATGTTACTCGTTGTCTCTTTACTGGAGTGTTCAGTCCATTTGCCTTCAGTGTAATTATTGATGAGTATGTGTTTAGTGCTGTCATTTTGATATATTTCTTTTTGTGTTAGTGTATTTTCTGCTGCTCTTAATTTTCTGTTCCGGGTTCTTTATGGGTTGATTTTTCATCCATTTAAGTGTTGGTATTGTATTTGTTGAGACTCCTTTGTTACATTTCTTGCTTTGGTATGCTGCATCTTTATTGTGCTTTGCAGCTACCCATATGAGCCCCCTTAGTAATCTAAGTGTAAACCCAATTTTAGCTTCAACATATTTCATTAACTTCCTCTCTATTTTAAAGAACTATAACTATTGTAGTATGTCCCTCTTTTTGTCGTGATGGTATCTTAGTTTTCATGATATTATCACCGGATCGCTTCTTTTAATATTGTGGCTTTGAGTTTTGTGCCTCTTTTAAGTACATTTCTGGGTGTTGTGTCCTGCATTGCCTCCTTAGATATGGAGTTAATGGTTTTGTTTTGCTAAGCCAAAAGCTTCTTTCAATGTTTCTTGTAGTTTTGGTTTGGTTTTTACAAAGTCTCTAAGTTTCTGTTTATCTGCAAATGTCTTAATTTCATCTTCATATTTGGAAGACAGTTTCACAGGATATATAATTCTTGGTTGGAAGTTTTTCTCCTTCAAGTCTTTGAATGTGTCATCCCACTGCCTCCATGCCAAAATCGTTTCTACTGAGAAGTCAGATAGAAAGCTCACAGAGTTTCCCTCTGAGTGTTAGCTTTATTTTGAGTCTCACTGCTTTTAAAAGTTTCTGCTTATGTTTTGTTTTGTTAAGCTTGAGTATAATATGCCTTGCTGTGTTTCTTTTAAGGTCCATGTTCTGTGACATTCAATGCACATCTTGGATATCTAAGATCTCTTCTTTCATAATTTTAGGGACGTTTTCTGTCAGCAATTCAACAGCAATACTCTGTGGTTTCAAGTATCCCTCCTTGTTTAGCAACTCCAGTTAATCGTAGATTGTTTCTCTTGATAGAGTCTCACATGTTTCTTAATGCTTCTTTGTTTTTCTACTTTCTTTTCCCTGGTTTCTCCTCATAAATATTGATGTCATTAGCTCTGTCTTTAAGGTCAGTAAGTCTAGTTTCCAGTTGTTCAATTCTGCTCTTTGGCTTTGAATTGAATTGTCTAATTTTGCAATGTTGTTATTGATCCATCAGCTTTCACAATGCTGATGTTCCATCAGATTAAACAGCTTGCTTAATTTATTATTTTCCTCTGCTGCATTTTGTATAATGTTAGGAAGATTCTATACATAATTCCTTTGTACTTGTCCTCCAATAGTTTCAGAAAGGCTTCTTCATCTGGAAAGTTCTTTGTTTCTTTATTTTGGGGATTTTCTAGAGCCATGGATGAATTTTTAAAAAATGTTCAGTTAGAGTCTGTTGCTTTCTGGACATCTAGAGGCTGTTTATTTTCTCTGGTGTTGTCTTAACAGGATCTGAGGCTCAGTGTTGATCACCAGCTACCTCTATGTACTCCAGGAAGTGGGCCCAGTGGAATCTCTGGGGTAGGAAGTTCTGCCTCCTTGCTGGGAAAGACATGGCCATACTTATGGAAACACTGGGGGGCCACCAGCTGACAGTATAATGTGGATCAGTAAAGGCTGAAAGAGATTCCATTGGGCTGCACCACAGTTATTTGTCTAGACAGTCTTCTTTTAAAGGGTAAAAGCTATCTGAATACTTTCAAAATCGGTCAGCCTGTCAGGTGTAGGTAAGCCCTTCCTTCTGGCTGACAACAGAGGGGCCTTGTCAGCTCTTTCCAGATGCTGTGATACAGCTCAAAGTAGGACAAGCTACTGATCTGCCCCTCCCGGAAGGCTACACTGTGCTAAACACAGAGTTTCTGCTGGAAAAACACTCCCTGGACTGGGACTACCTCTCAGCCTGAGAATTAGCCTCTGCTGAGGCCTTCAGTTGGGTATTTCTGCCTCCCAGTCAAACAAGATCACATCCCAGTCAATCTGTCCTGCAAAACAGCAGAATCTATGGCAGAGGTCTGAACAGAGAGGGTGGAGGAACTGTGGTGCTCTGTTTCCGGAGCTGGGCTCTCAAAATGTGGCTATTCTACCCACTGATCACTTTAACACTTTGGGTTTGCATAGCTGCTGTTTCAGCTGCTTCCCACAGGCTGGCCAACAGAAAGAAAAAAAGGTTAAAAACACCAGTTATCTTCAGTCTGTGGTAGCTGGCCAGTTCAACCAGAGCAGGGCTCAGCCAATGATAAACAGTTTCCCATTCAATGGCATGCAGCCCAAGCTGACAGCCTTATACCGTGTCCTAGGGCTCAGTGGGTGTCCAGAAAGCTCTGTTCAATTATCAATCCAGGCCTTAGTTTTCAGAGGGAATAAATGAGACGTGTGTCTAGTCCACCATCCTGACTCTGCCCCCAAAGCTTTTTAAGAAAATGTTCTGCATCCTACTTTGGTGAATGCTGTGGGAGGTCTTAAAAGCTAGCAAGCAGCCATCTAAGTATCATCAGTTGTCCCCAACTCACCTGAAACAGAGGAAAATGAAAGACTGAAAGACATCAAAGACATAAGGAAAATACGATCCCAAGAGACAGAAAGGGCCACATGATCCAGAGGCTACATCCTCATGAGACTAGAAGAACTGGATGGTGTCCAGCCACCACCTGTGACTGCTCTGTCAGAGAATAAACACTGTTCCTGACAGCAGGAGAAAAATGGGTGTGCAGAACTCAAAGTCTATTATGTCTGAGAAACTGGAAGATCCCTGGAAGACATGGTCCCAATACTAAGAACAGAAACCACTCCTAAAACCAACTCTTCAGACAAAGATTGGATGGGACTATGAGACATAAGGAAATACTGGTGGTGTAGTGGGTTAAGTGCTACATCTGCTAACCAAAACATTGGTAGATCAAATCTGCCAGGCACTCCTTGGAAACTCTTCGAGGCAGTTCTAACTCTGATCTCTTGATTTGCTATGAGTTGGACCTGACTCGCTGGCAGTGGGTTGGTATGAGACACAAAGTGATGCTGGTGAAGAGTGCGCTTCTTAGCTTAAGTAGACATGTGAGGCTAACTGGGCAGCTCCTATCTAAAAGCCAGATGAGAGGGTCGAGGGGGACAGGAGCTAGTTGAATGGAAACAGGACATTCAAAGTGGAAGGAGTGTATTGCCACAGGGTTGAGAGGGCAGATAAAGTCACATAGCTGGTAGCCAGACACCATCTACTTCTACTGGGCTTAGGATTGTGGAGGTTGTATTTATGAGTTCCTACAATCCTTCGGGAAAATATTTTCCTTGTGTCTTTGGTTTTCTTCATTCTCATTTGCTCCAAACTTGATGGGACCAAACAGTTACATCTTAGATGGTTACTTGCAAGTTTTTAAGACCCCAGACATTGCTCACTAAAGTAGGACATTGAACATTTTCTTTATGAACTATGTTATGTCAATTGACTTAGATGTCCCTCAAAGTCATGATCAGCTGTCCATAGAAGGATGGAATTCCATCTGGGTTTTCAATGCTATTACACTGGTGCACATGTATGTGATTGCACCAGTAACTGCCTGTTTTGACTGCCATGATCATACAGCATGTTCTGAAATCAGGTAGTGTGAGACTTCCCACTTTTCTTTCCATTAATTCTATACTTATTCAGGGTCTCTTCCCTTTCCATAAAAAGCTGATGATTAGTTTATCCATTTCATTAAAAACACTCGAATTAGTGGCATAGTGATCAGTGGCTTCTAACCCAAAGGCTGGCAGTTCAAATCCACCAAGTGCTCCTTGGAAACTGTATGTGGCAGTTCTACTCTGTCCATAGTGTCCCTGTGAGTTGGAATATACTCAACAGCTGTGGGTTTGCTTAGTAGAATTTGGATCAGGAGTAGATCACTCTGGGTAGTATTGATTTTTTTCACAATGTTCAGTTTTCCTAGCAATTAGCTAACATGATTTTTCCATTGATGTAGTCTCTTTTGGGTTTTTTGCAGTGGTGTTTTGTAGTTTTCTTTGTATAGGTCTTTTACATCCCTGCTTAAACTTACTAGTAAGTATTTAATCTTTCAAGGGGTACTGTACATGGAACTGATTTCCTGATTGAAGTTCTTTTTGTTGGTAGACGAATCCAATTTATTTCTGCATGTCAAACTTGTCTCCTACTGCTTGACCAAAAACTCAGATTCAGTACATTTCTTATGGGTTCTTTAGGGTTTTCCACATGTAGGGTCATACGATCTGCTTTTAGGGATAGTTTTACCTCTTCCTTTCCGATTTGGATGCCTTTTATTTCTTTTTTCTTGCCTTACTGTTTTAGTTCAGTCATTCTAGCATGATGTTAAATAATAGTGCTGATAAAGTGCATCGTTTTCTGGTTCCCTTTCTCAAGGGATGTTTTCATTCTCTCTCTGTTGAGAATGATGTTGGCTGTTGGATTTCTATAAATTTCATTTATTATTATGAGTACGTCTCCCTGTATTTGTATCTTGCTTACAACTTTTATCAAATACCTTTTCTGAAGCAACTGAGACGATCATGTGATTCATTTCTTTTGTTATGTTTAAATGGTAGATTACATTGATTTTCTAATGTTGAACCAATTCTTGCTTACCTGGTAAGGATCCCATTTATTCATGATATATTATAATTTTTTCTGCTATGCTATTGAATTGTTTTAGCTACAGCTTTGTTGAGAATTTTTAGGTCTATATTCAAGAGGGATATTTGTCTGTCATATTTATTTATTTATTTTTTGTGATGCCTTTGGCTTTGGTACAAGGGTTAAGCTAGCTTCATAGAATAAATTCAGGGACATTCCTTCTTTTTGCGTGCTCTGAAAGAGTATAAGTTGTATTGGTGTGAGCTCTTCCATGAATATTTGGTAGAATTTGCCACCCAGGCCATAACTTTTTTCAGTTAGACATTTTGTTTATTACTTCTTGAATCTCTTCTTTTTCTTGTATGCCTGTTTAGTTTCTCTACCTCGATTTGTATTAGTTTAGGTAAGTTGTGTGTTTTGAGAAATTCACCCACTTCTTTAAGGATTTTTAAAAAATTTTTAATTGTTTTTTAAGTGAAAGTTTACAATTTGAGTGAGTTCCTCATGTAAAAACTTGCACACACTTTGTTATGTCACCTAGCTGTTCTCCCCACCCTGTGGCAGCATACTTCTCCCCTCCACCCTGAATTTTGCATTTCCATTTCCATCAAACTAGCTACTATCTTCTTTCTTCTTGTCTCAGGACAGGAGTGGCCCAGTTAGTCTCCTGTATCTACCTAAGCCAAGAAGCACACTCTTCACCACTATCACTTTATATTCTATAGACCAGTTCAGTCTTTGTCTGAGGAGTTGGCTTTTAGAATGGTTTCAGTTCTGGGCTAACAGAGAGTTCGAGGGTCATGTCTTGTGGTGTTCATCCAGTATGTCAGACTATTAAGTCTGGTCTTTTTACTAGAGTTTGAGTTCTACACCCCACATTTCTCCTGCTCCATCAGGAACTCTTTGCTAAGCTTCCTGTGAGGGGAATTATTGATGGTAGCTGGACACCATCTAGTTCTTCCAGTCTCATGTTGATGTAGACAGTGGTTTATACAGCCCTTTCTGTCTATTTGGCTTATATTTTCCATATGTCTGTGATGCTCTTCATTCTCTTATATTCCAAGTAGGTTGAGACCAATGCTTCTTAGATGGCTGCTTGCTAGTTTTTAAGACTCCAGACTCCACTCACCAGTGTGAGATGCAGAACATTTTCTTGATAATCTTTGTTGCACCAGTTGACCTAGATGTCTCCTGAAATCATGTATACCCCTGAGACTCCTGCACCTGCTTCTCTGTCCCTCAAAGTGTTTGGTTGTATTAAGGAAACTTCCCAGTTTTGGGTTTAGTCTAGTTGAGTTGACTTCTCCTCTGATATATGTTGTCCCTCTCTTCGCCTAAAATAATAATTTTCTAGTGTCAAGTAAGTAAATACCCCCTTCTTCCCTCCCCACCTTTGTAAACATTAAAGACTGTTTTCTTCTATGTTTAAACTTTTTCTTGAGTTCTTATGACAGTGATCTCATATCGTATTGTCCTTTCGAACCTGACTGATTTTACTCAGCATAATGTCTTCCAGATTCCTCCATGTTGTGAGATATTTCCCAAATTTATATCACTGTTCTTTATCACTGAATAGTTTTTTTCCTTTTGATAGTGTTTCACATAATTTGTAGCCTTCTTTATTTTTCTACATTCTCTTTTTATGATTTTTGCTCACATAAATTGGTGTCAAGGGATTTGACCTCAATTTCACTAATTTTGTCTTCTATTATTTGATTCTGCTCCTATGTCCTTCAGTTGAATTGTCTAATCCTGAAATTTTGTTGTTAATCTTTTGAATTTTCTGCATGCTTTACAACAGCCTGTTTAGTCTATGTTTTGTTCTTGTATTGTCTTCCTAAATTCTTTTGCACTGTCTATGTTTTCTTTGGTTTTATCTGTGTTTTCCATAATATTTCTTGATATTTTGGAGAACTCTGTACATTAGTCTTTTGAAATTCTTTATCAGGTTGTTTCAGTGCCTTATATTCCTCTGGATCGCTTCATGGTTCTTTATTTGGGTGATTTGTTGGAGCCATTTCATCTTCTTTATTGATTTGATGTGGTCTGTTTTATTATTTATTTTTTTTCTGAATCACTAATTTTTGTTTCGTTTTGGTGTATCTGTGTAGGCTGTGTATGTGTGCTACTCCTGTCACTAACCTGGTTATGTTGAAGCTCTCAACTCCTGTGTAGGAGCAGGTATATCAATAACCAGATGTGTAAGCATGGTTCCCTGTTCACTGTCCTTGTGTGGCTCAGGAGGATGTCGGTATCATTTTGGGTGAGGTGCTGTATCTTTCTTAATGGTCATCTGTCCTTGAACACAGGGGTTGTTATCCCTGTTTGTAGGGTTGGGTTTTGATTGCATGCTTTGTCATTTGCCAGATGATTAGGCTCAAAGTGCCTCGGTTGCCGTTCACCACGTGGGTGATGCAGAGAATCTCACCAACAGTCTAGGGCAGGCAGGGCTGTATGTGGGTGTACTGAGTAGGCACAAGCTTCTAGTTGTGTGGTGAGTCTAGCACAGAGATAGGGGAATGTCACCTGCCTGTAGGTACTCAATTGAAGGATGTTGTCTCCTCCTGTAGAGTACATCATGAAGTTGGTTGTGCAGCTAGTCTTAGAGTGTGTGGTGCCATTAGCTGGAGGAGTTGGATTGCATCACCAGTCCTCTGGCTGTTGGTGTAGGCAGCTAGATTGAGTGAAACAAGTGAATGAATTGAGCCTGAAGCTGGCTCCCCTGCCTGATGCTGGCTATGAGTGCAGAGTGTCTCTTGCTTGTCTTCATGGGGTGGTGTGGGTTTCAACTGGGAATTCTACTTGCTTTCTTCAACACGACCACACTGTGCAGGCTCTGCCAGTAGGTGCAAGCAGATAACCAAAGGGGGAAAAAGTTGCTGCAAGTCCATGGACCCCTGTGCCAGTGGCTGGGCAAAAGGAGAGGTATCCTAGACAGGACTGAGAACTACCAGCTTAAGGGATGGGGCAATGTTGAATGGCACAGGTCTGAAGCTCCTGGTTAGCTGGAGAAGGTGAGGTGGGCTTCATCTTAGAACATTGCTGACCTTGTCCCAATATGGACATAATATGCCAACTCAGTCAGCACGGTGCTGGCACAGGTTGTCACAGGGATTGGAAGGCACTACAAGTTCATAGACCACCTGTATCACTGGCTGAGTGATAGGGCAGATGTCTTGCAGCAGGCTTAGAGACACAGGTTAAGGTGTGGGGTAGTGTCAGATATCACAGATCTGTAGGTCCATCTTAGCCTCTGTACTTGCAGTAGACTTCAGCTAGTAAGATTGTCCACCTTATTCCAATAGGGACACACTGTACTGGCTTGACCTTCAAGTTGTTGGCACAGGTGATCAGAGGATGTGGAGAGTGCCACAGATCCCTAGCATTGGTACATGGACAAAAGGTAAGGGAGCAGACGCCTCTAAATGGGGGCCATGAGTTCCTAGCTTAGAAGGCGTGGCAGTATTGAATGCCACTGGACTGGTGTTAGAGCAGGGAGAAGGAATGAGTAGGAGGGACTGAGAATGCACCTTAGCTGGTAGAACTTTGGTGAGGGGACAGTTGAGATACACATGGTGAGATGGGCACATGCACTTAACTTTTCCAGGGCTAGATGCACTCTTGGCTGACTTTGAAGGTACATGTAGAGTTGTTCTTATTAGTTGCAAAAGGTAGATGGAGTTCTGCTAGGAATGCTGCTCAACATGTCTGCTATGCAGTTTCAACTAATGGATCGTAGTGATCGATAATTCTTCATTTCCACTGTTTTTAAATTGTCTTTCTTCCCACCTGTCACTCATGCTGATTCTTTAGCCTTGTATGCTTACGGTTCCTAAATTGTCACATGTATCTGATTCATTTGTTTCTTTGGGGCTTTGTTTAAGAAGAATGACATGTAGTTCTGGCTATTCTACCTTCTGAGCCTGCCTTGGCCAATTTTTACAGAAGTAGATCTCCAGGTTCTTCTTCCTGGTCTATCACAGTCTTGAATCTCTGATGAAACCTGTTCACTGTGGGTGACCTCACTGATATTTGAAATATTGGTGGCAAAGCTTCCAGAACTGCAACAACTCTCAAGCCACCACAATACAACAAACTAACAGACTGGTGATGGATTAGTCACAACTTGATTAATAAGCAGCATCATGATAAACAGAGAAAATATTGGAGATGTCAAGGATTTCATCTTACTTGAATCCACAAAAAATGCCCGTGGAAGTAGCAATCAAGAAATTAAATGACATGTTGCATTGGGAAAATCTTCTGCAAAAGACATTCTTAAAGTGTGAAGAAGTGAAGATGTCACCTTGAGGAATAAGGTGTGCTTACCCACACCATGGTATTTTCAATTGCCTGGTATGTATGCAAAAGCTGGACAATGAATAAGGAAGACTGAAGAAGAATTGATGGATTTGAATTATGGCCTTGACCAAGAATACTGAGCATAACGTGGGTTGCCAGAGAACAAATAAGTCTGTCTTGGAAGAAGCACAGCCGGAACACTCCTCAGAAGTGAGGACAGCCAGCTTTCATCTTAAATACTTCGGACATGCTATGAGGAGAGAGTAGTCTCTGGAAAATCATATCATCACTGATAAGGTAGAGAGTCAATGAAAAAGAGGAAGACTCTGACCAAGATGGACTGGCACAATAACTGCAACAGTGAGCTCAAACACAGCAGCAGTTGTGAGGATAGTGCAGGACTGGACAGACAGCATTTTGTTTTTTTCTACATGAGATGATACCTCCTTGACAGCACCTAACAACAACATGTTCAGTTTACACCCAAAACAAACCAACTACTGTCAAGTCAATGCTGACTCACAGAGTCTTACAAACAATCTGCCCCTTTAGCAAAGTTTTCTATTCCACTAGATTTAATGATGTTTATGTACTTTCTACCTCCATTTCTAGACAAGCTTACAGCAGATAGTAAGTAACCTATAAAAAAAAAAAAAAGACCAGTGCCGTTGGGTCAGGACCAACTCATAGCAACCCTAGAAGTTAGAGTAGAACTGCTCCATAGAGTTTCCAAGGAGTGCTTAGTGGATTTGAACTGCCGACATTTTGGTTAGCAGATGTGGCACTTAATCCACTGCACCACCAGTGTTTCCATATCCTGTAAAATGTTATGAAACCACAGTTAAAAGTTTCTATGTACAGTTACCCTTGATATCTGTGCTTTGAATATAATCTCTAATGTCTCCTGGGAAAATTTGATACAAGCAGTGGTTTGTGGAGCTGCGTGTGAAAAGCTCTAGTTCTTATCCCAAGAAGTAAGAGAAGAATCTCCACAAGGAGATAGGTGCCTTGAATTTACCTCATTCCGGAATTCTCATTGAAGCTACTGTCGTGACCGTGCCCTCCAGGGCACTATGCTCCTTCATCTTCTTTGCCAAGCTCTAGCCTAAGCATGGACCCAACCCATCCCTTGCTTATTCTTCCTTAAATAATGAGAACAAGATGGAATCCATAAAAGATGATGCGAGAGGCACATCTCATAATGTATAGATTTCTGATGTCTTCTCTCTCATGAATCCTGTTGAAACTTGTCCTTTCAGCACACACCTTATGCTCAAATGACAACTTTACCTTCTGCATACACACACACACAAAAAATGCTGCCCCTTCTGTCCATTTGTGTGAGGGTAGAACTGCGCACCATAGAGTTTACAGTAACTCATCTTTTGAAAGTAGATTACCATGCCTTTCTTCCCAGGTATCTTTGAGTAGATTTGAACCTCTAGCCTCCTAGTTAACAGCCAAAGGGCTAACCATGTGCACCATCCAGGGACTCCATTCTGTTTCACATGGCCACTTTAAGCTTTATTTTGAGGGGTGAACATAACTTTTTAAGGATTTTCATTGCTGGTAAACCCTTGCTTTCTTAAATAACACAACATCCAAAAGTTACTTTAAAGCACAGACATAGATTGATTCAGAAATTAGAATGCCCTCACCAAAAGTTAAACAAAATCTTGGAACCTGACTTGGGTGTTAAATCTTCTTTCTTCCTCAGACTGGAAGCCTGCAGCAAGGAAGGAGACAGAGTAATCAGTTTTCTCAAAATTCTCTTCCTGCTTCTTCTCTTCCTCACTGTCTCAATGCTTCCCCCAAGTC
Organism: Heterohyrax brucei; assembly: GCA_028571685.1. Lineage (NCBI taxonomy): Eukaryota > Metazoa > Chordata > Mammalia > Hyracoidea > Procaviidae > Heterohyrax > Heterohyrax brucei. The sequence goes on along the minus strand of CM053165.1, from coordinate 9,988,080 downwards.
CCCCAATCCCCTACAGCTTATGGAAGCAACACTGATGAAAGGGGAGGGACAAGAAAGCTATTTCTTGAATCTGGCTTTTTATCAACTCTGTGGTTTGGGATGCTTCCTGGACAGATACAGATTGTGACAAGCTGCACAAATCATTCTGAGTGTTTTAGTGAGAGCCACAATTAAATCTCTAAATGACCTACATTTCTTGTCTACGTTTTCCATCTGCTTCCATCTGACTTGTGACCATGTGATTTTCTTTTAATGCTCTGATAAGGAGTGGCTTGTTATTAACTGCTGTCTGTTGATTCTGCTCCAACTCATGGCAACTTTAGTACAACAGAACAAAAGGTTACTGGCCCTGTGCCACCTCGTGAACACAAGCATGGTTGAGCCTTCTTTTGAGGCTATTGGAACTGACTCAGCAGCACCTAACAACAACAACAACAATAATCAGTTCCTCTGAAATCTGTCTGGCACGTGTGACCTTAGACATATTTGGAAAAGCACTGGCATAGTTCCCAGCATCATAGCAACACTAAAGCCACCCCAGTATAACAAACCAACAAGAGGGTGATAGAAATGATGGATAGGGAACAGAAAAAGCAAAAAAAAAAAAAAAAAAAAGAGAACAGCCAATGCTCAGATTCTTTCACACAGTTCAGATCAGAATTCTGTGGTTGAGACTCCAATACCGACATCAATGATCCAGGACTTGTAAATTCATTTTGGTTAGTCACGCTCCGCATTTCTGTTTACACAATACAGTGGTACTCTATCTCCAAAGTGAAGAGCCATGACAGAAGCATTAAAAAGGCTTAATTCAAATAACTGTGCTATTTGGAAATGTCAGTGGATTAGTAATGCACTTCCACATAGCCATTTTATTTTACTTAAATATTTCTTTGCGCTTTAAGTGAAACTTTACAATCCAGTTCAACTTACCATGTGAAACATGGCACCCACACCACTGTGCACGTCTAAATGCTATCCCCTTCACCTCTGTGACAGTGTGCTTCTCATTTCCACCCTGTTCTTCCCCTGTCCATTCAACCAGCTCCTGTCCCTCTGCATCCTCTCATCTCACTTCTGAACAGGAGCTGCTCATGTATATACGTATTTAAGCCAAGAAGCACATTCTTCACCAGCATCACTGTATGTCTAATAGTCCAGTCCAATTTTTGTCTGTAGAGTTGGCATCAGGTATGTTCTCAGGTCTGGGCTAACAGAATCTGGGGTCCATCTCCTCAGGGGACCCTCCAGTGTGTTAGACCATCATGTTTGGTCTTTTGAAAGAGTTCTAGTTCTGCACAACCATTTTTTTCCAGCTACATCAGGGACTTTACTTTGTGCACCCTTTCAAGGCAGTCATTCATGCTGGCCAGTCACCATCCAGTTCTCCAGCACTCATGCTGATGTAGTCTCTGGATCATATAGCATCTTCTATCTGTAGGCTTGTGTTTTCCTCATGTCTTTGAAGTCCTTCATTCTGCTCTGCTGCAGGAGGTTTGGGATGAATTGATGCTACTCAGATGGCCACTTGCTAGGTTTTAAGAACCCAGACACTGCTCATCAAAGTGATATGCAGAACATTTTCTTAAAAAAAAAATCTTTTTGTGTGTGTGTGTTTTCTGATTTATTATGATGATGATGATTGAGTGAAAATGTACATTCTCAAATAAATTTGCATGCCCACTTATATGCAGCTCCCACTGCTCTTCCTGCCTGGTGACAGCACACTCTTCCTCTCTGCTCTGTACATGTCTTATGTTCCCAACAATCTCCTATCCCTTCCTCTCCACCACTCCCCTACCGCATGTAAGAGGTCGGCAAGATGACATTCTCTGGATGCATAAGACCATAAAGTGTACACACGATATAATCACTCTGTGTTGCCAAGTACAATCCATTCCTGTCTGAAGAGTTGACCTCCATTATGATTTATGAGGGGCCGTGCTCCCACGTGAACCCTGGGGCCCCTGGATCATCAATTTTGGTCTTTTAGTGGTGATCTCAAGGTGCACTCATTTTGATTCTTGTGTTGCCAGTGAGACTTAACTGTGTGATCTCCATCACGGCTATCACTGGTGGTGGCCAGGCACCATCTGATTCCTCCAGTCACAAGTCAATGTAGTCACCCACTCACCTGAGTCTCTCTCTCTTCTGGGTTCTCATTCCCCCATGTTGTTTTGGTCCTTGGTGGTCATCTGTTCCTGCTGAGTTGGGACCATTTGCTGTACCCTCAGATGGCAACCTGGCAGCTTGTAAAACCTGGGATTCCACTCCCTGATGTGGGGTGCAGAAGGTTCTCCCAGCAAAACGCTTGTTGTGCCAATTAGCCTTGATTTCCCCTGAAAGCATGGTCCCTGGCCTCCTGCCCCAGCTACTCTGTCTTTGTGATATTGGTTAAGATGGTAGGAGTTATCATGTTATGTTAAAAACCAGTTAATCTTGATCTTCTGTCTAATGTGTGCTGTCACAGATTTCACCCAACCAAATTTCAATAACCTATCTAACCTAGACCCTCCCCCCTCACCCTCCCTTCTTACCTCTTCACCCTTGCAGCCATCAATGAGTCTTTTATTCTATGCATCAATTTATTTTTAAGTTCTTATCATAAGGGTCTCATACAATATTTGTCCTTTTGTCACTGGCTGCTTTCACTAAGTACAATGTCTTCCAATTGAAACCAGGTTATGAGATGTTTCCTAAAATCATCATTGTTCTTTATCAGTGCATAGTGTTCCGTTGAGCATATATACCATAGTTTATCTATCCATTCCTCTGTTGTTGGGCATCCGGGTTGATTCCATCTTTTTGCTATTGTGGACTGCGCTGCAGTCAACATTGGTGTGCGTGTATGAGTTGTTGTGAGTGGCCTTTATTCTGCAGAATATATTCCAAGCAGTCAAATTACTGGGTCAAATTGTATATCTATATTCAGCTTTTTCAAGAAGTGCCAGATGGCTTTCCAAAGAGGAAGAAACATTTTGCAATCCCACCAAAAGTGTAAGAGAGTTCCAATTTCTCCACAGCCTCTCCAGCGTTTGTTGTTATGTGTTTTTTGGATCATGGCCAATCTTGTTGGAGTGAGGTGGTGTCTTATCGTAATTTTGATTTGAATTTCTTTAATAGCTAATGATCGAGAGCATATCTGCATGTGTTTTTTGGGTGCCAGGATCTTCTCTTTAGAGAAGTGTCTGTCTTTTTCTTATTTATATTTTGTAGTACCTTATGGCTTATGGAGAATAGATGTCAGTCTGACATTTAGTTGCCAAATATTTTTTGCCATTCTGTAGGTGGCCTTTTAATTCTATTAAAAAGTCTTTGGATGAGCAAAAGTGTTCGATTCTTAGTAGTTTCCGTTTATCTATTTTCTATTGTTTGTTGTTTGATAGGTTTGGAAGTCTGTCTATATTGTGTATTAAAACTTCCATTGTTGTTCTTACTTTTTCTTGGATGAGCATTATCGTTTCAGATTTGATATGCAGGTCTTTTACCCAGTTTGAGCTGGGTTTTGTATAAGGTGTAAGATATGGGTCTTCTTTCAATTGACTGCAGATGGATACACAATTTTACTGGCACCATTTGTTGAAGAGATTGTTTTTACCCCAATTTAATGTCTTAGGGCTTTTGTCTAATATCAGCTGATCATAGGAAGATGGTATCATCTCTGTGATCTGAATTCCATTCCATTGACCTATCTGTCTCTTTTTGTACCAAGACCAGGCTGTTTTGACTACTGTGGCAGAGTAATAGGTTCTAAAATAGGGTAGTGAGAGAACTCCCACTACTTTCTTTTTCTTTTGTAGTGCTTTACTTACCCGGGGCTTCTTCTCTTTCCAAAGTTGGTAACTTGTTCCTCCATCTCATTAAAAAATGTCACTGGAATTTCTATTGGGATTGCATTATATAAGTATATTGCTTTGGGTAAAATATACATTTCCACAATGTTGAGTCTTCCTATCCATGAGCAGGGTAGGTCTCTCCATTTATGTAAGTCTCTCTTCCTTTCTTGTAGTAAAGTCTTGTGGTTCTCTTTGTAAAGGTCTGTTATTTCTCTGGTTAGATTTATTAGGGACTATAGTAAATGGTATTGATTTGGTGATTTCTTCCTTAATAATCTCATTGTTGACACAAAGTAAACCTACTGATTTACTTGTGTTTATCTTGTATCCTGAGACTTCGCTGAACTCTTCTATCAGTTTGAGGAGTTTACTTATGGATTCCTTAGAATACTCTGCATATACGATTGTATCATCTGCAAATAGGGAGATTTTGACTTCTTCTTTGCTGATGCAGATGCCCTTTATTTCTTAGTCTTGTCTAATTGCTCTGGCTAGAACTTCTAGTACAATGCTGAATAGGAGAGATGAGAGTGGGCATCCTTTTTTGTTCCTGTCTCAAGATAAACTGTTACAGTCTCTCTCCATTCAGGATGATGTAGACAGTTGGCTTTGTATAAATGGCAATTATTGCGTTGAGGAATTTGCCAACTATTCCTATTTTGCTGAGAGTTTTTAGCATGAATGTTGGACTTTATCAAATGCCTTTTCTGCATCAATAGACAAAATCAGGTGATTTTTGTCTTTAGTGTTATTTATGTGGTTGATTACATTAATTGTTTTTCTGATGTTGAACCAGTCTTGCATCCCTGGTATGAATCCAACTTGGTCATGATGGATTATTTTTTGGATATGTTGTTGTCTTCTATTGGCAAGAATTTTCTTGAAGATTTTTGCATCTAGATCCATGAGAGATATCAGTCTGTAGTTCTCCTTTTTGTTGGGTCTTTCCCTGGCTTTGGTACTAGGGTTATGCTGGCTTCAGAGAATGAATTTGGGAGTATTCCATCCCTTTCTATACTGTGAAATAGTCTCAGTAGTACTGGAGATAACTGTTCTCTAAAAACTTGTTAGAATTCTGCAGTGAAGCCATCTGGGCCAGGGCTTTTGGGGGTTGGTAGTTTTTTGATGACTTTTTCAATCTCTTCCTATGTGATGGGTTTGTTAAGTTGTTCTGTGTCACCTTGTGATAATTTTGGTAGGTGATATGAATCAAGAAATTTGTCATTTCCTCTAGATTTTCAAATTTGTTAAAGTACAGCCTTTTATAGTATTCTGTTATGATACTTTTAATTTCTGCTGGATCTATTATGACAATTCCTCTCTCATTTCTTATTTGGATTATTTGTTTCTTGTTTTTCTTTAGTAAGTTTAGCCAGTGGTTTGTCAATTTTGTTGATCTTTTCAAAAAAAAACAGCTTTTGGTCTTTTCAATTTTCTCAGTTGTTCTTCTATTCTCAAATTAATTTAGTTCTCCTATAACCTTTATTATTTGTTTTCTTCTGGTGTTTCAGGGGTTCCTCTGTCGTTCTCTCTCTCCTTGTTCAAGCTGTAGTGTTAGTTCTTAGGTTTAGTTTCTTTTTTCCTTCCAGATGCATGCATTTATGGCGATAAGCTGACCTCTGTGCACTGCTTTGGCTGTATCCCATAGGTTCTGGTAGGAAGTGTTGTCATTCTCATTGGAATCCATAAATTCATTTCACCCTCAATTTATTCTATAACACATGGCTTTTTGACCAAGATGTTGTTCTATTTCCATGAGTTCCACTTTCTATGTATTTTTTTTCTGCTATTGATTTAAACTTTTATGGCTTTATGATCTGAAAAGATGCTTTGCATTGATTCAATGATGTGGATTTTGTTGAGAATTGTTTTATGCCCCAACGCATGGTCTATTCTGGAGAATGTTCCATGTGCACTGGAGAAGAAGGTGTAGATGCCCACTGATGGATAGAAAGTTCTGTATATGTCGATGAGGTCTAGTTGTTTAATTGTGGCAATAAGGTCTTCTGTGTCTTTATTGAGCTTTTTTCTAGACAATCCGTCCAATGTTGAGAATGGAGTGTTGAAGTGTCCCACTATTATTGTTGTTTTAGTCAGCTAGGGCTGCTCTAACCGAAATACCACCAAATGAAGGTTTATTCTTACACAGTCTGGTAGGCTACAAGTCCATATTCAGTGTGTCCACTCCAGTGGAAGGTTTTCCCCCTTGTTGGCTCTGGAGGAAAGTCTGGTAGTGCATCAGTCTTTGTCCAGGCAGCATTTTAGCACAGGAACCTCAGGTCTGAAGGACGCACTTTTCTCCTGGTGCTGCTTGCTTGGTGATATGAGACTCCCATTTCTCAGCCTGTCTCCCTTTCCTTTTATCTCTTGCAGGCTGAAAGGATTAAGGATGGGGCAAGTCACACTAGAGGGAAGCTTTCCTTACAGTGGAGCAGGGAGATGATCTTATAAAGGGATTCACAGTCTCACCCTAATCCTTTACCATGCAGCACAGAAAAACCACAAAGTGGAGGACAATCACAAGATACTGGGAATCATGGCCCAGCCATGTGACTACATCTATTGTGGGGGTGACACAATTCAATCCATGATAATTGTGAAGTGATCTATCTCATTTCAAGTGTAGTCAGTGTTTCTTCAATGTATTTGGGTGCTCAAATATTTAATATTGTTAAGTCCTGCTTGTGTGCTGAACCTTTCAGCAATAAATGGTGTCCATCCTTGTCCACAACGGTAGATTAACAAAAAAATCTTAGTTATGACAGTTAGCTTAGATATTCCTTGAAACCATGGTCACCAGACACCAGGCTCTATTCTTCCTTCAAATTTTTGGTTTGTATTTAGAAAACCTTCTATCTTTTGGTGTAGTTTAGTTGTGCTAGCCTCTCTCCTATGGCATACTGTTACTCCCTTCACCTAACCCAGTTCCTATCTATTATCTAATCTGTGAATAACCCTCTCCCTCACTCCCACCCTTGTAACCATCAAAGTTTATTTTCCTCTATGCTTAAATTGTTTCTTTTAGTTTTTCTTTAAATTGTGATTAAGTGAAAGTGTACAATCCAAACCAATTTTGCATGCCTGTCTATCTGTAGCTCCTTCTGCTCTCCTTGCCCAGTGACAGCAAATGCCTCCTTTTCATTCTATGCGTGGTGTAGGATCCCCTTAACAAGCTCATGTTCCCTCCTCTGTACCCTCTCCTCTCCCATCTAGAAAGAGAGTGTTAGGACAGCATCTTAGAAATGCATGCAACTGTAAAGTGCATACACCATATGGTCACACTGCTTCCTTGATTCCAGTCCATTTGTGCCCCAAAATTTGACCTCAGTGTTGTTTTCTGGTCAGAGACAGCAGCAGGTCTAGGGGCCATGCTCCCAGGGGATCCTCCAGGCGCTCAGACCATCAGTTGTGGTCTTTTAGAGGAGTTCTGGAGCTGAGCTCCTCATTTTCTTGTGTTGCCACAGGGACTCTACACTGTGTGCCCCATTACGGCTGTCTTTGGTGGTGGCCGGGCACCACCTTGTCCTTCAGATCACATCTTGATACAGTCTCCCATTCACATGGGTCCTTCTGTCTCCCGAGCTCTTTTTCCTTCATATCTTTGTTGTTGTCTGTCATCTGTTTCAGTTGAGTTGGGACCATTTGGTGTACTTCGGATGACAGCTTGCTAGTGTTTAAGATCCTGGACACCACTCACCAATGCGGGGTACAGAAGACTCTCTTAGCATTGGCTGATTATGCCAGTTTGACTCGATATCCCCCGAGAGCATGGTCCCCAGACTCACACTGGGTTGAGATTAGAAGAGTTTTCAGTTTACGGTGAACTCCAGTTAATCTGATCTACTTTCTGCTGTGTGTTGTCACTGCTTTCACCTAACTAAATTTCTATCAGTTCTCTAATCTATGACCAACAGTTACCCCCCTCCCCACCCTTGTAGCCATCAAAGAGTCTTCTGTACATAAGGCTGTTTTTAACTCCTTATAGCAGTGACCTCATACAGGATTTATCCTTTTGCCGCTGACTGATTTCACCTCAGCATAATGTCTTCCAATTGAAATGAGGTTATGAGATGCTTCATAAACTGAATATTGCTGTCACTGTGTAGTTTTCCATTGAGTATATTTACCATAGTTTGTTTATCCATTCATCTGTTGATGGGCATCTAAGTTGACTCCATCTTTTTTTCTATTGTGGACTGTGTCGCAATAAACATTCATGGGCGTGTATCTCTTTGTATGACAGCGTTTGTTTCTGTAGGATACATTCTGAGCAGTGGGACTACTGAGTCAAATGGTGTATCTATTTCCAGCTCTTTGAGGAAGTGCCAGATGTTTTCCAAAGAGCTTGTACCATTTTGCAATCCCACCAGCAGTGTAGGAGAGTTTCGATCTCTCCACAGCCTCTCCAGCATTTGCTGTTTTGTGTTTTTAGGATCATGGCTCCCCTTGTTGGGGTGAGATGGTATCTTACCGCAGTTTTGATTTGGATTTCTTTACTAGCTAATGATCGTGAGCATTTCCTCATGTGTCTTTTGGCTGCCTGGATGTCCTCTTTCATGAAGTGTCTGTCCGTCTCCATTGTGCATCTCTGAAATGGTTTATTTATCTTTTACTTGTTGATATTTTTCGGTACTTTGTGGATTATGGAGATCAGACATCAGTCCAACATGTAGTTGCCAAGTATTTTTTTCCATTTTGTGGATGGCCTTTGTACTCTTTTGGTATTCCTTGGAGAAGCAAAATTGTTTGATTCTTAGTAGTTCCCATTTATCTGTATTCTTTTCTATGGATCATGCTCTGTTTGTTAGATTTTGTAATCTGTCTAAGCCGTGTATTAGAACTCCCACTGTTGACCAGACCTTCTTTTTTTTTTTTTTTTTTTTTGCATGATCTTTACTGTTTTGAGTTTGATATTTAGGTCTTTGATCTGCTTTGAGTTAGTTTTTGTGTATGGTGAGAGATATGGGTGTTGTTTCAGTTTTTTTTGCAGATGGATACCCAATTTTGCAGCACTCTTCTCTAAAAATTTGGTAAAATTCTCTGATGAAGCCATCTGGGCCAGGGTTCTTTTTTTTTTTTTTTTGGTAGGATTTTTAATTATTATTATTCATTAGTTTTTCAATCTCTTTGTGATGAGTTTATTATGTTGTTCTACTTCTCCTTGTGATAATATTAGTAGCTGATATGAATCTAGAAATTTGTCCATTTCCTCTAGGTTTTCAAATCTGTTAGAGTGCACTCTTTCATACTATGCTGCTATGATACTTTTGATTTCAGTTAGCTCTGTTATAACATCTTCCATCTCATTTCTTATTCGGATTATTTGTTTCCTCTTCTGTTTGTCTTTTGTAAGTTTAGCCAGTGGTTTATCAATTTTGTTAATCTTTTCAAAGATTTACTTAAATTGTTTTTATTCTCTAACTAATTTAGTTATACTCTAATCTTTATTATTTGTTTTTCTTTTGATGCCTGAGAGGTTCCTTTGTTGCTTTCTACTAATTCAAGCTGTGGGGTTAATTCTTTGGTGTGGGCCCTTTCTTCTTTCTGAATGTGTGCATTTATAGCAATAAATGTACCTCTCAGCACTCCTTTGGCTGTATCCCATAGGTTCTGGTAGGATGTGTTTTCATTCTCATCTGATTCCACAAATTTATTTATTTTGTCCTTGATTTTTCTATAACTCATGGATTTTTCAACAAGGTGTTGTTCAGTTTCCATGAGTTCAAATTTCTGTTTATGTGTTTTCCTGCTATTGATTTCACCTTTTACGGCTTTATGGTCTGGGAAGATGCTTTGCAGTAATTCGTGGTTTGGATTTTGTTGAGACTTGCTTTATGCCTTAACACATGGTCTATTCTGGAAAATGTTCCATTTGCACTGGAGAAGAAGGTGTACTTACATGTTGATGGGTAAAATGTTCTGTATATGTTGATGATATCTAGTTGATTAACTGTCTCAATAAGATCTTCTGTATCTTTACTTAATTTTTTTTTTCTTTTTTTCTGGATGATCTGTCCATTACTGAAAGTGGAGTGTTGAAGTCTTCAACTATTATTGTGGAGTGATCGATCTCATTTTCAGTGTTGTCAGTGTTTGTTCAAAGTATTTAGATGATCTGGTATTAGGTGTATAAATATTTAATACATTATGCCCTGCTGATGTATTGATGCTTACAGCAATAAATAATGATCATCATTGTCCACAATGGTGGACCTTACATTAAAGTCTATTTTATCTGAGATTAGCATTGCTACTCCTGCTCTTCTTTGTATGTTGTTAGCTTGGTATATATTTTTCCATCCTTTTGGCTTTGAATTTCAGTTTATTCATACCTTTGAGTCTAAGGTGTGTTTCTTGTAAGCAACATACAGACCAATTGTGTCTTTTGATCCAAGATGCCACAGTCTGTCTCTTTATTGGAGCAACCATTCTGTTTACATTCAGTGCAATTACTGATAAGCACATGTTCAGTGCTGTCATTTTGATGCCTTTATTTCTGTGTTGATGTTGTCTGTGTTGCTCCTAATAGCCTCTTGTGGGTCATTCTTCTTTATTGGTTGACATTTCATGTTTTTCACTGCTGGATTTGTGTTTGTTGAGACTCCTGAATTATGTTTCTTTTGCTGATATGTTGCACTGTTATTTTGCTTTGTGGCTAGCCCTATGATCCCCCTGACTATCCTAAGTTTAAACCAGACTTTTACTTCTGCATATCTTTTTAATTTCCTATCCACCTGAAAAAGTTATACCTAGTATAATATATTCCTCTTTCTATTGTGATGAAGTCATAGCTTTCATGATGTGATCATCTATTCTCATCTTTTAGTTTTGTAGCTTTGATTGAGCTTTGTGACTTCTCTAACTGAGTAGGATTCTGAATGCTGTGTCCTGCATTACCTCCTTAAGTATACTCTTGAGGTTTTTGTTTTTCTAAACAAAGAGCTTCTTTAAGTATGTCTTGCAGTTTTGGCTTGGTTTTTACAAAGTCTCTAAGCTTCTGTTTATCTATGAATGTCTTATTTTCACTTTCATATTTGAGAGACAGCTTTGCAAGATATACAATTCTTGGTTGGAATTTTTCTTCTTCCAGGCTTTGAATGTGTCATCCCACTGCCTTCTTGCCAACATCGTTTCTGCCAAGAAGTCAGACAAAAGCCTACAGGGCTTCCCTCTGAATGCCAGCTTCACTTTAAGCTTCACTTGCTGTAAGAGCCCCTCTTTATGATTCATTTTATTAAGCTTGATTATAACATGTCTTGTCTTTCCTTTGGAGTCTGGTTTGTGTGGCATTGGATAAACATCTTGGATATCTACGTTCTCTTCCTTCATACTTTCAGGGAAGTTTTCTGTCTGCAACTCTACATCAGTACTCTATGTTTTCAGCTGTTCTTCCCTGTTCTGGAACTCCAATTATTCATAGATTATTCCTCTTAATAGAGTCCCACATGTTTCTAAATGGTTCTTCATTTCTCTTACTCCTTTTCTCAGGTTTCTCTTCATAAATGTTAGTATCAGTTGCTCTATCTTCAAGTGCACAAACTCTGGTTTTCATCTCCTCAATTCTGCTGTTTTGGCTTTTGACTGAGTTTTCTAATTCCGTAATTTTATTATTGATCTGCTGGATTTCAGTTTGTTGATGTTCCATCAGTTCCAAAAGCTTACTTAATTTTTCACTTTGTTCTGCTGCATTTTGTTTAATCTCTAGAAGGGCTCTATTCATTTTTCTTTTGTACTTGACCTCTGATAGTTTCAGAAAGGCTTCTTCATCTGGAAAGTTTTTGAATCCTTATTTTAAGAGTTTCCCAGAACCATGGTGGACTACTTCTTTAAATGGTAAGCTATCTAAAAGGTGTTCGGTTTGTCTAGTGTTACCTCGACAAGAGCTGAGGCATAGTTCTACAAGGGCAGTAAGGGCACTACTAAATGTGGTCATCAGGTGCCTCTATGTACTCTAGTGACTGGTCCCAGTTGGACTCTCTTGGGTGTCAGACTCTTCCTCCTGTCTGGCAAAGATGGCACCCTACTTATGGAGTCACTGTGACACCATCAGCTGACACTATGATGTTGATCAGTGACAGGTGGAGGAGATGCTGCTGGGGTGCTCAGCAGTCAATTCTCCAAGTGGTCTTATTTTGAAAAGGTACTTTACTGCTAAGCGAGGAGCTATCCAACAGCTGCCTAAATCAGTCAGGGCCTCAGGAGTGGCAGGCCTCACCTGGCTGACAATAAAAGTATCTCTTGGCCATCTCCTAGCTATTATGTGATTCAAAGAAGGGAGGACTTAGGGCCTTACTGTCATCCTCTTCCAGTCCCCACTTGTAACTCCAGGCACCACTGTCCTATACACAGCTTTTCTGCTAGAGAAGCACTATCTAGACCTGGACTACTGCACAGCATGAGAATTATCAACAGATGAGACCTCCATGTGGCTGACTCCACCTCCCACCTGACCAAGATGGCATCCCGCATGAGCTGCTCTTCCCGTCATGAAACAACAGAATCTATAGTGCAACTCAGAAAAGGAAGAGTGGAGGGACAGAGGTGATCTCACTTGGAAGCTGGGCTCTCAATATGTGGCCATCCCAAAGCACAGTCTCTCTGCTGCACTACACATTGTTTATGTAAGCACTGCAGTTCAGCATATTAGCTGGCTCATGCCCAGTCCCCACCTCCAGGATAACAAAGAAGACATCAGTACCTGCAGTCCTTCCAAACAATGAGTGAGCAGAAGCAGGACTCGGCTTGCCGCTGCCTGGTCTTTGACAGAAGTAGTTTCCCTCTATGGCACCTAGTCCAATCTGACAACACTATGTTAGATCCTAGGGCTTCAAGGATGTCCACACTGCTCCATTCAATTATCATTCCAGGCCTTAGTTCTTAGAGGGAATCAAGCAGATGTGTGTGTAGTCTGATATCTTCGCCCCACCTCCTCTCTTTTCGTAAGTCCTAATAATAATGTTCTGTTGCAATATTTGTCCTTCTGCAACTAATTTCACTAAGTTTAATGTTTTCAGATGACTCCATGTTATGAGATGTTTCCTAAGATCATCATTGTTCTTTATGATTGCATAGCATTCCACTGTGTGAATGTACCATAATTTACCTGTTCATCTCCTGGCAGGCAGATAGGTTGATTCCATCTTTTTGCTATTGTGGACACTGCTGCAATATACATTGCTGTGCATGTATCCATTCAAGTGAAACAGACTTTATTTCTCTAGGATAAGTTCCAAGGAGTGGGATTGCTGGATTATATGGTATATTTAGTTCTAGCTTTTAAAGAAAGTGCCAAATTGATTTCCAAAATAGTTGTACCCTTTTACATTCCCACCAGCAGTGTGGAGGAGTTCCAGTCTCTCCACAACCTCTCTAATATTTATATTTTGTGCTTTTGGATTAACGTCAGCTTTGTTGGGGTGAGACAGTATCTCACTGTAGTTTTGATTTGGATTTCTCTAATGGCTAATGATCGTGAGCATTTTCTCCTGTATCTGTTAGGGTGGTGGATGTGTACTTTGGTGAAGTACCTATTGATATCCTCTGTCCATTTGTTAATTGGGTTAATTGGCTTTTTGTTGTTGAGGGTTTTGAAGTATCTTATAGATTATGGAGATTAGATTCCAATGGATTTGTGGTAGCAAAAAATTCTTTCCCAGTCTGTAGGTAGTGTTTTTACTGTTTCAGTAAAGTCTGGATGAGCCTAAGTGTTTGATTTTTATGAGTTTCCAGTTATGAATTTTTATTTCTGGTGTTTGCGTGCTGTTAGTAAAGTTTTCTAGCCTGTTTATGACATGTATTAGGACTGCCAGTATTGTCCTTATCTTTTCTTCCATAATATTTATTGTTTTAGATTGTATATTTAGGTCTTTGATTCATTCTGGGTTAGTTTTTGTGCATGATGTCAGATATGGGTCTTACTTAATTTTTTTTCAGGTACATATCCAGCTATGCCAACACCATTTGTTAAAGAGACTGTCTTTTCCTTAGTTTATGGACTTTGGAACTTCATCAAATATCAGTTGCTTGTAGGTAGGTGATGTTATATCTGATTTCTTAATTGCATTCTATTGATCTATGTATCTCTTTTTGTACCAGTACCAGGATGTTTTGAATATTGTAGCAAAGTAATATATTTGAAAGTCGGGTAGTGTTTTAGTCAGCTAGGGCTGCTCTAACAGAAATATCACAGTGTGGATGGCTTTAACAAAAGAAGGTTTATTCTTACACAGCCCAGTAGGCTCCAAGTCCATATTCAGGGTGTCCGCTCCAGGGGAAGGCTTTCCCCCTTGTCGGCTCTGCAGGAAATTCTGGTATTGCATCAGTCCTTGTCTGGGGAGCATCTTGGAACAGGAACCTCAGGTCTGGAGGATGCACTCTTCTCCCGGTGCTCCTTTCTTGATGGCATGAGGTTCCCAATTCTCTGCTTGTATCTCTTTTCTTTTATTTCTTATAGGATGAAAGGATTAAGTGTGGGGCAAGCCACACTCTAGGGAAACTCCTTTTACAGTGGAGCAGGGAGGTGATCCTATGAAGGGATTTACAGCCCCACCCTAATCCATTAACCTACAGCATAGGAAAACCACAAAATGGAGGACAGTCACAAGATACTGGGAAACACGGTCCAGCTACATGGCTACACATATTTTTGGGGGGACACAAGTCAATCCAGGACAGGTAGTGTGAGACTTCCAATTTTGTTCTTCTTCAAGAATGTGTTACTTATCTGTGGCTTATTCCCTTTCCATACAAAGTTGGTGATTTATTTCTCAATATCTTTATAAAATGCCATTGGGATTTGTATTGGGGTTGCATTGGATCTATAGACCCTTTTGGTTAGAATAGAGATTTTCATAATGTTAAGTCTTCTAATCCATGAACAAGGTAGGTTTATCCACTTACATAAGTCTCTTTCGGTTGCTTGCAGTAGAGTCTTGTAATTTTCTTTGTATAGGTATTTTATGTCTCTGGGGGCTATTGTAAATGGTACTGATTAGGTGATTTCCTCTTTCACGGTCTGTTTGTTGGTGTAAGGGAATGTGCCTGATTTATGTAAGTTTATCTTATATTCTGATACTTTGCTGAGCCCTTCTTTTAGTTCCAGCAGTTTTCTGGTGTGGATTCTTTAGGGTTTTCTTTGTTTTCATAAAATTGTATGCCTACACATAGAGGTAAGGCAGATAACAGCATCAGGTAAGAAGGGTCACAACATCAGGTAAGCAGGATAATACCATCAGGCAAGCAGGGTAACACTATCAAGTAAGGAGGTAGTAAGCAGCCCCTACTTGTCTGTCAGTGGAAGTTTTCTTGTTACTGTGATGCAGGAAGCTATGCCACTAGTATTTAGGTACCAGCAGGGTCACTCATGGTAGATGAGTTTCAGCTGAGCTTCCAGAATAAGACAGACTAGGAAGAGGGACCTGGTGTTCTACTTCTGAAAGGAATTAGCCAGGGGAAACCTTATGAATAGCAGTCAAACACTGCCAGATATAGCACTGGGAAGTGAGCCCCCCCAGGATGGGAGGTACTCGGAAGGCGACCAAGGAAGAGCTGCCTCCTTGAAGTAGATATACTCAACCTTAACAAAGTGGATGGGGTAAGGCCTCGGATCTTCGTTCACTGATGTGGCATGACTTAAAACGAGAAGAAACAGCTGGAAACATCCACCAATAATTGGGATATGGAATGTACAAAGTATGAATCTGGGAAAACTGGAAATTGTCAGAAACGAAATAGAAAGCATAAACATTGACATCCTAGGGATTATTGAGCTGAAATGGACTGATTTTTGCCATTTGGAATCTGACAATCACGCAGTCTACTCTGCTGGGAACAAAAACTTGAAGAAGAATGGTGTTGTGTTCATCACCAAAAAGAACATTTCAAGATCTATCCTGAAGTACAGTGCTATGAGTGATAGGATAATATCTATATGCCTCCAAGGAAGGCCAGCTAACACAACTATTATTCAAACTTACAAACCAATCACTAAGGCCAAAGATGAGGAGGTTGAAGATTTTTACCAGCTTCTGCAGTCTGAAATTGATAAAACATGTAATCAGGATGCATTGAAAATTGCTGGTGACTGGAATGCAAAAGTTGGAAACAAAGAAGAAGAATCGATAGTTGGAAAATATGGCCTTGATGATAGAAATAATGCTGGATATCACTTAATAGAATTTTGCAAGACTCATGAGCTTTTTGTTGCAAATATCTTTTTTAACCCACACAAATGGCAACTGTACACATGGACCTCATCAAATGGAATACACAGGAACCAAATTGACTGTGTCCATGGGAAAAGACTATGGAAAAACTCCATATCAGCAGTCAGAGCAAGACCAGAGGCTGACTGTGGCACAGATCATCAATTGCTCATATGCAAATTCAAACTGAAACTGAAGAAAATTAGAACAAGTCCACAAGAGCCAAAGTGTGACCTAGAGTATATCCCTCTTGAGTTTAAATACCATCTCAAGAACAGGTGTGATGTGTTGATCACCTAATGACTGAAGACCAGATGAATTGTGGAATCACATCAAAGACATCATCCATGAAGAGAGCAAGAGGTCATTAAAAAGACAGGAAAGAAAGAAAAGACAAATTGGATGTCAGAAGAGACTCTGAAACTTGATCCTGAACATCAAACAGCTAAGCAAAAGGAAGGACTGGTGAAATAGAAGACTGTTTTAAACAGAAGATTTTAGAGAGCAGCTCGAGAAGACAAAAGAAAGTATTATAATGACATGTGCAAAGAGCTGTAAATGGAAAACCAGAAGGTAATAACATGTTCTGCATTTCTTAAGCTGAAAGAAATGAAGAAAACCTTCAAGCCTCAAGTTGCAATAGTGAAGGATTCTACAGGGAAACTATTATATTACTCAAGGACCATCAAAAGAAGATGAAAGAATATACAGAGTCATTATACCAGAAAGAACTGATCAATGTTCAGCAATTTGAAGAGGTAGCATATGATCAGTAACCAATGGTACATTGCTTCATTCAAGCTGAGTTGAAGCCATTGGAGAAAAACAAGGATCCAGGAATTGATGGAATGTCAATTGGGAATTGATGGAATGTCAATTGGGTTGAAACAGTGCAGTGCTGGAAGTGCTCACTTCTCTGTGCCAAGAAACTTGGAGGACAGCTACCTGGCCAACTGACTGGAAGAGATTCATATTTATGCCCATTCCAAATAAAGGTTATCCAACCAAATGTGGAAATTACCAAACAATATCGTTGAAATCACATGAAAGTAAAATTCTGCTCAAGATCATTCAAAAGTGACTACAACAATGTATTGACAAGGAAATGTCATAAATTCAAGCTGGGTTCAGAAGAGGACATGGAACCAGAGATATCAACACTGAGGTCAGATGGATCGTGGCTGAAAGCAAAGAATACCAGAAAGATGTTTACTTGTGTTTCATTGACTGTACAAAAGCATTCAACTCTATGCATCATACTAAATTGTAGCTAATGCTGCGGAGAATGGGAATTCCAGAGCACCTAACTGTGCTCTTAAGGTATCTGTATATGGATCAAGAGGCAGTCCTGTGAGAAGAACAAGGGGACACTGCATGGTTTAAAGTCAGGAAAGGCATGTGTCAGGGTTGTATCCTTTCATCATATGTTTTTAATCTGTATGCTGAGCAAATAATCCTAGAAGCTGGATTATGTGAAAAAGAATGAGGCTTCAGGATATGAGGACAACTCGTTAACAACCTGCATTACACAGACAACATCA
This sequence comes from Heterohyrax brucei, assembly GCA_028571685.1. Classification (NCBI taxonomy): domain Eukaryota; kingdom Metazoa; phylum Chordata; class Mammalia; order Hyracoidea; family Procaviidae; genus Heterohyrax; species Heterohyrax brucei. The sequence continues at coordinate 9,970,500 of CM053165.1, read as the reverse complement.
CCTACTTGCTGGAAACGAAGAAGATTTGGGACACCTACTGATGAAGATCAAGGATCACAGCCTTTGATATGGATTGCACCTCACGATCAGGAAAGCAAAAATGCAACTGGACCAGTAAGCAGCATTGTCAAAAATGGAGAAAGGATTGAGGCTGTCGAGGATTTCATTTTACTTGGTCCACAATCAAAGCCCTTGGAAGCAGCAATCCAGAAATCAAAAAGCACATTGCACTGGGAAAATCTGCTGCAAAGGATCTCTTCAGAGTATTCAAAAGTAAGGATGTCACCTTCAGGACTAAAATGCACCCGACCCAAGCCATGGTATTTTCAATCAAACCATATGCATGTGAAAGGTGGGCAATGAACAAAGAAGACAGAAGAAGAATTGATGTCTTTGAGTTGTGATGTTGGAGAAGAATGTTGAAAGTACCGTGGACTGCCAAAAGAACAGACACATCTGTTCTGGAAGAAGTACAACCAGAGGGCTCTTTGGAAGCAAAGATGGCAAGACTGAATCTTACATACTTTGGACATGTTGTCAGGAAGGATCAGCCCCTGGAGAAGGACATCACACTTGGTAGATTGAAGAGTCTGCAAACAAGAGGAAGACTCTCAGTGAGGTGGGTTGACACAGTGGCTACAACAATGGACTTAAGTGTAAAAATGATTGTGGACATGTTGCAAGATTGGGCAGTGTTTCATTCTGTTGTGCATTGGGTTGCTATGAGTTGGAAATGACTCGACGGCACCTGACAATAACAAGTAGAGAAATTTTATTTCTTCCTTACCAATTTGAATGCCTTTTATTTCTTTTTCTTGCCTTATTTCTCTGGGTAGAACCACTACGACAATGTTGAGTAAAAGTGATGACGATGGGCATCCTTGTCTGGTTCCTATTTTTAAGAAGAATGCTGTCAGATTCTCTGCATTTAGGATGATATTTTCTGTTGGCTTTGCCTAGAAGGCCCTTACTATGTTGAGGAACTTCCTTTCCATTCCTGTTTTGCTGAGAATGTTTTAAATGAGTATGTGTTGAACTCTGCCAAATGCCTTTTCTGTATTAACTGATAAAATCAAGTAGTTCTTGTCTTCTTTTTATTTCTGTGGTTGATTACATTGTTTTTCTAGTGTTGAACCATCCTTGCATCCCTCATATGAATCACACTTGGTCATAATGAATTATTTTTTTGATATGTTGTTGAGTTCTATTGGCTGGAAGTTCGTTGAGGATTTTTGCATCCAAGTTTGTGAGAGATAGTAGCCTGTAATTTTCCTTTTTGTGTGCTGTCTTTACCTGGTTTTATTATCTGGGCTATGCAGGCTTCATAGAATGAATCTGGGAGTATTCCAATCTTGTCTATGCTCTGTAATAACTTCAGTAATAGCGGTGTTAACTTTTCTCTAAAAGTTTGGTGGAATTCTCCAGTGAAGCATTCAGGCCAGGGCTTTTTTTATTTGGGAGTTTTAAAATTACCTTTCCACTTTCTTCTTTTGGAATGTGTTTCTTTAGTTTTTCTACTTCTGTTTGTCACTGTTTCTACAGTGTTTCTACAGATTTGTCCATTTCCTCTAGGTATTCAGTTTTATTAGAGCACAATTTTTCATAGTATTCTGTTAAGATTCTTTTAATTTCAGTTCAGTTTGTTGTGATAACACCCATGTCATCTGTTCTTTAATTTATTTGCCCCCTTTCTTTTTTCTCTTTTGTCAGTTTGGCCAATAGCTTATCAGTTTTGTTGATCTTTCCAAAAAACAGCTTTTGGTCTTGCTAACTCTTTCAGTTGTTTCTCTATGATTCAATTATTTGCTTTTTTCTGGTCCTGAAGGGTTCTTTCTTTGCTCTTTTTCCACTCTTCCAGTTGTAGAGTTAGTTCTTTGATTTGGACCCCCCTATCTTCTTTTTGGAAGTGTGTATTTATTGAAATAAATTGACCTCTGAGCACTGCTTTTGTTGTGTTCCATAAATCTTGGTGGAGTATTTTTTCTTTCTCATTTGATTTTATGAGTTTCTTTATTTCAGCCTTGATTTCTCCTATAACCAATTCACTTTTGAGCAAGGTGTTCAGTTTCCTTGTGTTTGATTTTTTTTTTCCTGTTACTGATTTCTACTTCCATTGCTTTATGGTCTGAAAAGATGCTTTGTAATATTTCAATACTTTGAATTTTCTTAATTGCATTGTGGTCTACTATATGGTGAATTCTGTAGAATGCCTATGTGTATTGGAAAGGAAAGTATACTTGGATTCTGTTGGATGGAGTGTTCTGTTTATGTCTGTGAGGTCAAGTTGTTGATTGTGGCATTTACATCTTCCATATCTTCATTGAGCTTTTTTCTAGATGTTCTGTACTTCACTGATTGGGATGTGTTGAAGTCTCCTACTATTATTATGGAGCTATCTATCTCTGTTTTCAATGTAGCTAGTGTTTATTTTATGTATTTTGGAGCTCTGTCATTGAGGGTACAGATATTTAATATGGTTATGCTCTCCTGGAGTATTGATCCTTTAATCGTTGTATAGTTATTCAATATGGTAGATTTTACTTTGAAGTCTATTTTATCAGAGATTAATATTGCCACTCCTGCTCTTTTTAAAATGTTGTTAGCTTTCTATTCTTTTAGTTTTAGTTTTTTGATGTCTTCAAGTCTAAGGTCTGTCTCCTGTAAGCAGCATATAGGTAGGTCCTTTTTTCTTTTTATAATACAGTTTGCCACTCTCCTCTGTTTATTGGTCTATTTAATTCATTTACATTCTGTGTGAATATTGATATATATAAGCCCAGTGCTGTCATTTTGATGTCTTTTTTGCATGTGTTGTAGACAATTCCTCTGTTCCATTCAGTTTTCCGTGCTGAATCTGTTTTCATCCTTTTCATTATTGTTGGTTTTCTATTTGCTGAAACTTCATGTTTCTCTTGTTTTTTATTTTGATGTACAGGACTGTTAGTAGTCTTTGTGATTACCTTAAAATTTACCCCTAATTTTCTAAATTTAAACCAGTCTTTATTTTTTTATATTACCTTGACTTCTCCATATGAAGATTCACAACTACTTTTTCTTTGAGGTCCCTCTTTTTGTTATGATGTTTTATACTGGTATCTCTGTTTCCTTATTTTCAATGGTTTGCCTATGATTTAATTTGTGATACCCCTATTTGGGCTGATACCCAATTACTCTGCTCTGTGTCTTGATCTTGAGTTGTTACCTAATTCTGTTGATTTTTGAATGAAAGGATTCACTTCAGTATTTCTTGTAATTTTGTTTTGGTTTTTGAAAATTCCCTAAATTTCTGCTTATCTGGAAATGTTCTAATTTACTATTACATTTCAGAAACAATCTTGCTGGATACGTAATTCTTGGCTGGCAATTCTTTTCTTTTTTTTTCATTAAATAAAAAATGAAAGTGTACATACTCTGTGCTTACAATACTGGGTTAAGAGAGGAGGAGTACACAAGTTGTGTCAAAGTCCCATTAATATTGATCTTCTTACTAATATGTATTGTCACCAATTTCACCCTACCAAATTTCTAACAACTACACCCTGGCCTCGACAGCACTTGGCTTGGCATCTAATCTAAACCCTCACCCCTTGCCCTCCTGCCCTCCTACCCTCCCCACCCTTGTAGCCATCAAAGAGTCTTTTCTATTATGTATGAGTATGCTTTTAAGTTTTTATCATAGGGGTCTCATATAATAATTGTCCTTCTGTCACTGACTAATTTCATTCAACATAATATCCTCCAGTTGAGACCAAATTCAAAGATGTTTCCTGCTATCATCGTTGTTCTTTATCATTGCACAGTACTCTGTTGAGTACATATACCAAAGTTTACCCATCCATTCTTCTGTTGTTGGGCATCTAGGTTGATTCCAACTTTTTGCTATCGTGGGCTGTGCTGCAATGAGCATTCGTGTGCATGTAGCAGTTGATGTGAATGGCCTTGATTTTGTAGGATATATTCCGAGCAGAGGAATTACTGGGTCAAATGGTGTATCTATATCCATTATTTTAAGGTAATGCCAAATTACTTTCCAAAGAGGTTGCACTATTCTGTAATCCCACCGACAGTGAAGGAGAGTTCCAATCTCTCCTCAGCCTCTCCAACATTTATTATTTTGTGTTTTTTGCATCATGGCCAATCTTGTTGGGGTGAGATGGTATCTAATTGTCATTTTGATTTGAATTTCTTTAATAACTAATGATCATGAACATGTCCGTATGAGTTTTTTGGCTGCCTGGATCTCCTCTTTAGAGAAGTGTCTGTCCATCTCCTTTGCCCATTGTTTAATTGGATGATTTGTCTTTTTCTTATTGACATTTTGTAGATTATGGAGATCAGGCATCGGTCTGACATAGAGTGGCCAAATATTTTTTCCCATTCCATAGGTGGTCTTTTAATTATTTTGATGAAGTCTTTGGATAAGCAGAAGTGTTTGATTCTTATTAATTCACATTTATCTATTTTTCTTCTGATGTATGTGTTTTGTCTGTCAGATTTTGAAGTCTGTCTATATTGCATATTAAAACATCCATTGTTGACCCTATTTTGTCTTGGATGAGCTTTATCTTTTTAGCTTTTATACTCAGGTCTTTTATCCAATTTGAGTTGATTTTTGTATAAAGTGTGAGATATGGGTCTTGTTTCAACTTTTTTGCAGATGGATATCCAATTATGCCAGCACCATTTGTTAAAGAGACTGTTCTTACCCAACACCTTGCTACAAGAAACTAGGAGAGACTTACATAACTGGAGTACTCTGCCCTGCTCATGGATAGGAAGACTCGATATTGTGAAAATGTCTATTTTGCCCAAAGCACTCTACTTATATAATGCAATCCCAATACAGATTCCAATGACATTTTTTAATGAGATGGAGAAACAAATTATCAGCTTTATTTGGAAAGGGAAGAAAATCCGAATAAGCAAAGCACTACTGAAAAAGAAGAACATACTCAGAGGCTTCTCACTACCTGACTTTAAAACCTATTACACTGCCACAGTAGTCAAAACAGCCTGGTATTGGTACAAAAGGAGACTTATAGACCAATGGAACAAAGTAGAGACCCCAGAGATGCCACCATTCTGCTATGAACAGCTGATATTTGACAAAGGTCCTAAGATTTTGACCTGGCAATTATTTTCTTTCAAGACTTTGTATATGTCATCTCATTGCCTTCCTGCCTGTATAGTTTCTCCTGAGTAGTCCTAGCTTAGCCTTATTGATTCTCCTTCATAGGTTCCCCCCACCCCATGTATCCATAGTCATTTTTTAAAAATATCTCTTTATCTTCAGTTTTGCCAAGTTTGATTATAATGCGCCTTGGTGTCTTTCTTTTGGAATCTACTTTATATGGAGTTTGGTGAGTATATTGTATACATATCTTCTTATCTTTCATGATATCAAGGTCCTTTTCTGTCAGCAAGTCTTCAAGCCCCCCAACCTTGTTCTCCAGTCACTCATAAATTATTTTTCACAGATTCCTACATAATTCTTAGTGTGTCTTGATTTTTTAAATTCTTTTATCTGATTTTTCCTCAAATATGTTGTCTTTAAGCTACAGTCTTACTAATTTTCCCTTGCATTGCCTCAGTTCTGCTCTTTTAGCTTTCCATTGGCTTCTCTAATTCTGTAATTTTGTTACTAATTTTCTGAATTTCTAATTTTTGCCTCTGTATGCCTTCTTGCAGCCTGTTCAGTTTGTCATGCTCTCTTGCATTTTGTCTCTCCTTCCTCATCTCTTGTAGACTTCTAAATATTAATCTTTTGTGGTCCTCCTCTGATAATAACAGGAAGTGCTCTTCCTCTGGCAAATTTGGTTCTTTCTTTTGGGAACTTCTTGAAGAGATCATGATCTGTCCTGTAAGTGCTTTGATATGGACTGCCATTTCCGAGCCTTCAGTAAATTGTATTTATGTATGTTTGCCTTCTGTGTTTTAGCTTCTTGTTTTCAACTGTACAGTTTACTTTTCTTATGTAGATTGAGCTCAGGTGTCCAGGTAGACAGTCACCAAGTGTTGAGTGCAATCTCTCACCTGCTGTCCTAGATGGACAGGTGTGTTTGATATGGGCACAGGTGCCTGGCTGCAGCTGCTGAGAAAAGCAGAGGGCTAACTGCTGTCTCTGAGAGTCTGTGAGGGTGGTGTACCCCCTTACGTCTGCATCTAGGTGAAGGAAGAGATTCTGCCCTGATTTTCCAGCTTAGTGAGTTACCAGAATTTTTTTTTACCCTCCTTCTCTGAGTTTGTTAAATTGTGCCCCCTCTGAATCTTGGAGAATGTCTCATGGTGTTCTTAAGGAACATCTACTTCTGGCTCAGCTAATGGTATCACAGTGTAGCACCAGGCATTGTGCAAAGAAGTTAGAGGGGAGCACTGGGAGAAGTGAGACATGCCCATTTCATAGAAAATATTCAGAGCTACATGTGGTAGGTTACATGCAAAGACTTAGCTTTCAGCTACCTGTGTTGTCTCTCACTGGTTTCAGACATGCAAGTGGATTCTCTAGACAATTGCTTCTGTTGGGAGTTCACTCTCTAACCCTCATGTTTGACCTACCATGTGGAGGCTGCACCCGTTTACTAGAAGGTCAGGTTTGTGGAATCCTGCGCACTTCTGGAACAACTTTACCTTCCCTGTTGCACAGACCAATTTCTCAGTTTTCCCTTTGATGTTCAGAGCTCCTAAGACATCATATGTACTGGATTCATTTGTTAGAAGAGTCTGTCTTGGCCTTGTCCCACTCCCAATTAGTCATATTAGAAAGAAAAGAAGGTATGCACTTTTTCTTCCTTCATCACTTTTGCATAAACAGGCATAATCTTAAAGTTTATTGGCTTTAGAGGTCAGGGAACAGGACTCGTATTAGCTTTTGTAGGGCAATCAACTACTCAGAAAGCTGGGGTGACAAGCCAGTTTGGAAAAGCAGGCCTAGGTTTGAACTGCCAATAGTTTGCCAGACCTAGATTATAAGGACATTGCCACAACATACAGTGACACCATTTGTCACTTGAATGGAAGCAGTTGGAAATCTGTGTCACATTAGAATGACCAAGGTCAGTTTCCCAGTGCTACTTTACTGCCTTACAAACTAGCTATTCCTGTGGTCTGAAGATAACCACTTTTGGAGGAATAAGTTCATTAGAAGTTAACATTTATAAGAAATGGAGATCTGGTTATATTCACTAAGTCTACTCAAACCTAGGAGTCCCTGAGTGGTCCAACAGCTGCTAGCCAAAAGTGCTTCACGTCCACCCAGAAGTGCCTTGGAAGAAAGGGCTGATGATCCATTTACAAAACACCATCTACTGAAAACCTCACAGAACACAGCTCTACCTTGTCATGAGTAAGAATCAACTCGATGGCAACTGGTTTTACTGAGATGTAGGGAAAAGCAGACCCTCAAAGAAATTAGAATTTGGCAGACTGAGGATATGGCAAAAAAGCAGACCAAGAAGACAATTTGGATTCAGTGTTGTTCTAACAGAAATGTGCTCTGTAGACAAATAAGACAGGATGTGATTTCTTAACACTTGAGTGAGTTATTCAGCCTTTCAAGTCTAAGTTTCCTGGGGCTAAGGGTGGGGAGTTAGGGAGAAGGAAGGAATCAAAAATCATCATAATAAAATAGCCAAGATCCATTCACAAAAATTAGAGTTCTTCCAGGCACTGGGCAGGATTGTATTTCTCTGGCTCCTGGCCCCTGGCCCCTTTGATATTAGGCATGGCCAGGTGACATGGTATGGCCAATAAAACATGAGCACAAGGCACTTGAGTTGCTTCTGCATCAGAGTTTAAGAGCCAGTTTTGACTCTTCCTTCAGGCTCACCGTGGTAAGCAGTAGTCACTGGCAGCTACCTTATTTGGCTTCCAGAGTAAGAGAACATGGAATGAAGATCCCAGCCAAACAGCAATTAAGATGTAGTATGATTGAATCATAAATCATTGCTATAAGCCATTAAAGTTTGGCGGTGTTTATTATCACAGCACAGCCTAGGCGATGCAGACTTACGCAAAGGTTAGTTTGTTTTCAAGGGTGTAGAGATGAACTAGAGTTTCTGGTAGCACACACAGTAAACTCTGAGTTATTAACCAAGAGGCCACTGCTCCACAATACATGGGATTGCCATAAGGTGGAATTAACAGCAACTAATCAACTGATTATGAGAGACAAATTAGAGAATACAAAGCTACAGGCACGGTTTTTGGTATATAAAACCAAACCCATTGCCACTGAGCCAATTCTGACACATAACAACCTGTAGGATGCAGTAGAACTGCCACCAAGGAGTGCCTGGTGGATTCAACTCCCAACCTTTTGGTTAGCAGCAGTACCACTTAACTAATATGTCACCACAATTCAACGTAAAAATGTGTATTAAAACCCTGTTATGTGTACAGGGTTGCTATGAATCAAAATTGACTTGACAGCAATGGGTTTGTCTTTATTTTGTGTGGTAAGTAATTTGCTAAATGCTTGGTGTATAATTATGCTTAAAACAAGTGGTCTGTGGTCTCTGCTTACTATCTAGTAGTGATTCACAACTAGTACATGCTGTTACTGTGGTACAGAGATAGCAGGCTCTCCTTGCACAAAGCCTGGAGAAGGTAGTGCATTAGCACAGTTGTAGAGAAGGACCCAAGAAAATAGAAGCATTTATGTATCTGGTAGACATGCATTCTCAAGAACTAAAACCACACTAGGGTGTGGACAGGCCACTGAACTCTCTCACAATTGTATTAAATAGTATGCTTTGCAAAAGAATGTTGATAATAGCTACTATTTATTTTACAACTGCTAAATTCCAAGCTCTATGTTAAATGCTTTCCACACATTATCTCACTTAAATGAATTCTCACAAGATTGCTATGAGTTTGGTATTACTATGCCCATTTGACACATGGGGAAATTGAGGCCTTGAGAATGAATTACCCATGGCACAGAACACTGAACTTGAACCCAGATCTGATTTGTTTTCTTAAATCCCTGTCACAGGCATTATTATACTATAATAACCAGAAAATAAAGGAGGGCTATACTACTATTGTGTTTATAAAGGCACAGGAAGCATTGAGCTTCTACTTATGATGACTGAAAATTTGGATAGTGGATACTGGTGATGGTTGCACATTCTGATTAATTAGTGTCACCATGTTGTACATGTGAAAAATCTTGAACTGACAAGTGTGTGCTGTATATTTTTACAACAATAAGAAAATAGGCTTGAAGTTTAACAACTGCATTTTTGGTAAAAATGTATCACACAAAGGTTCCATAATTTCAGCTGGATGTGTTTTTGTTGTTGCAGAGCTTGTTGTTGTTGGAACCCTCACAGTCATTCTTGGCAGACTAGTCTGTGGATAATGACAGAGAATGATTCCAGATGTGGTATTTGTCCCTCTGGAGGGATAAACTTGGTCCTGGTAAAATTCCCCTGAGGCTGTTTTCTCAGGACATCATGAGGAAGTTGAGTCCGAAGTCTGTGATACTTCAGCAACCCTGCCAGTGCTCTTCCTCCCCACCTCCACCCTCAGGAGCTTGGAAAGCCCCTATCAGGGGCCTGGAGCAGGGTGGCTACTGAGTAATGGCCCTGAAGCAGAGAAATTGTTCTGATGCTGAGACACAGTCCTGGAGCTGTTTCGCCCCTGACAACTCAGAGGCGTCCCTGTCAGAGCCTCATCTCAGGGAGGGTGCGGTGTCACCATGCTAGGTGGCTCCATCCGGGAGGAAGACAGCCACCAGCAGGGTTCTAGAAATATTACTTTCTTCCTTCCTTTGACTGACAGGAATAAAGTGACAGGAACAGTGGGTTTCACATAAAATGATGCCTCTGCCTCCATGTTATTCCAACAACAGAGCTGTGAAAGCTGCACTCACAGTAACCGAATGTGTCCCAAACAGAGCTCATTATCTCTCTCTGCAAGCTGCCTTCACTCCCTCTTCAGCATTCCCTCTCTTGGCTAATAGCATCACCACACACGGTGTCACCCCAGTTGGAGAGTTAATAAGGAGGAAGGAACAAGAGGACAGGCTTCGGGAATGTGGAATCAGAACAGCAGAACTGAATTGGCATCTTAGCAATGGAGAGGCGGGGGCCGTTTACCTAACCTCTCTGAGCTCCAGTTTCCCGTAGGTTGGGAATAATAATTATTATAATTATCATATGAATGCATCAGATTTCCCTTTGTCCAGTCTTGCTTTGGGGTGCTGTTTATGCTTAGTTTAGTGATTGAGTTAGCTGTACAGGCTCATTGTGTGCTGCTGGGTCTGAGCTCTGTTGTTCCCTCAACTGGCCTGTCATCATCATTTAGTCTCATGTCCTTCAGCCCAGACAACTTATAGACTCCACATTCCCACTCACCCACATCTGCCTTTCGCTCCATGGTAGCCGTGTAAACCTCTTACGTTTAACAAAATGTACTGATTTTCTGATTATAAAATAGACTTTTGTTGGACATGAAAGTGTAGACAAACATAAAGAACAGAACAAAAGCCTCAGAGAACATAAAATCTTAGAGACGGCCACAGATGCTGTTTTGTTATGTTCCTCTCTGGTACATACAGTGAGCCTTGAGAACTTTATGTTAAATGATAGAAGCCGGTCGCAGAAGGGCCACATGTTGTATGATAACATACAAATTCAGAGACTGAAGTAGATTAGCATTTGCCTAGCATAGGGAGGGGAGATTGGGAGTAATTGCTAATGACTTTAGGGCTTCTTTCTGTGGTAAGGAAAACACAAGCACTGATTGTGATAGTGGTTGCAGGATCCTGTGAATGTAGTAATTACCACTAGTAGTACAATTCTAGTAGGTGAGTTACACAGTTTGTAAAGTATATCTCAGTGAAGATGTGACCCAAAAATGTATGTAATTTAGAGAACACAATTCCCATGAGGTCTTGTTAAGGGAATAAGAGAAGATAAATTTAAGCCCACCAAGAAATTGTAAACACATTGGAAGTAAACTGAATCAACACAACTGCGGAACTATGCTCAAACAAAAACAGTATGGAACTGTTACAGATTATAATTCACTGAATAAAATAGGACTCTCTGGGTCTATATTGCTATAAGTTAGTAAGTACAGCGAATATCATTTAAAGTAAAATATCAGCTGAGAAGTGAAACCACCACCTGTCTGTCGGTTTATCATACTGTGGTGGCTTGCATGTTGCTGCGATGCTGGAAGCTATGCTGCCACTATTTCAAATGCCACCAGGGCCACTGGACAGATTTCAGCAGAGCTTCCACACTAACACAGGAAGAAAGGCCAGGTGATCTAGTTCCAAAAATTAGTGCATGAAAACCTGATGGGTCACAACAGAATATTGCCTGATAGAGTCCTGGAAGATTGGCCTACTGAATTGGAAAGCAACAGTGAATCCAAGCATGTGGCACTGGTGCCGGTGGTGCAGGACTGGGCAGCACCTGTTCTGCGTACACAGGATATCCCGGCCAGAGAGAGCCACGCAGCAGCTGACAACAACAGGTATCAGGACTGATTGGGCTGGGTGCTTGCACTTGGCCAGCACTGTAGCAGTGGTCAGCTCAGGCAGGAGTGGGTGGTAGTTGGGTAATATGTAGAATAATGGTGTGATCTTAGAACATACCCCACAAAATAATAACCGACTACAAAGGGAAAAAATTACACTGTAAAAATGGCATGGGAGAACTGTCTGATCTCCTCCAACTCCACAAGGGGGAAGGAGAACCAAGATCAACAGGGCAAGGCTGATTCCTACGAGGTGGAGGTCAGGCATGCCTCCTCTCTCTGCCTTTTCTACCAGTTCGGTCACCAACCTTCCCTCCCACAGCACTCTCTATCGGGTTTGATAACCCGTTGCAATGGTCACACAGAATTCACAAACTATACTAACAATTGTGGGGTTTATTAGGGAAGTAACCATTAGAATTCAGGCTCGGGAACACTTCAGGATACAGTTCTTTCATCAAGACAGCTTCTTCACAGCCTACTCACAGGTCTGCGTCTCTCTGGCTCAAAGCCTCTGCTGAAAGGCTCTCAGCTTTCCTTCTCTGTGGGCTGGGAAGTCGACTATGCTGTCTCCTACTGCCACAGGTCTCTGCTGCTGGTCTGTCCTTCTTTTGTGGTGGTGGACTCCTCTATTTTGCAATTGGCTCTCTTTTAAGAAAAAACTGACCAAACCCCTTGGTAGGTCACAATTGTCCAATCACAGAGTCACATGGGTGAGAGTTACCTGACCATGGCTAAAAGGACACATGCAAAAGTAATCAGTCCTCCTTCAGAAGCTTGGTGACACCTGCATAAACAGGTGATCGAGAGCCACATCCCTCGTGTGGTGCGAACTAGCATCATGTGTCCCATTGTGATGCTCTGATAAGTGAGCAGCTTCACATTTATAGTGTTGCCACTGGAAATCCACAAAGAACGGTCATGAGAAAATATCAGATGGGCCCACACTGAGGATGCAAGATCTGCACCTCTTAAAACTGTCTAGAGCATGAGGTACAGGAGAGATTTAGAAACTGTTCCACATTGGGAATGACTGGGAGACAGGAAAAGTAAAGGACCATAGCGGAACAAGAGGAATAGTAGAGACAGCAGAGAAATTTTTAAGTAGGAGCTATGAACAGAATAGTAGTGCTATGAACACGCACAGTTCCTGACTTTAGAGGCTTGAATGGTGATGACGTAGAAAAGTATGTTTAAGACATACACATTGGAGTATGGAGTGGAGATGAAGGACTAGCATCCATTCAGCTTTCTCCAAATGATGAAGGAAAAGACTAATGAAAGAGAGAAAGGGAATACAATGACACGGAGAGAGAAAGAGAGGCAATAAAGAGAGAGATACACAGGAAGGTATGGGCACTGCAATGAAATGCTAGCAGTTAGGGAACGTGGATGAAGGGAGTTCACCCACATACATGGGAGTCCTTTGAGCTGCACTTGTGACCTTTCCATAAATTTGTAACTATTTTTTAACGGAAGTTAGCTTCTTTTAAGAGTGATGGAAAAAATTATAAATGGATGGGGTGGTGGTTGAACAACATGATGAATGCAATTAATGTCACTGATGTGTATCTAAAATATGTATATGGTGAAATGGCAAATATTTTGTTTTATGTATGTGTATGTGTGTATACATGAGTCTCTCTCTCCCTATATGCATATACACATATGTGTACACTGTATATATACTTACCACAATAAAATAATGTAAAACGATATTATTTATTAAAAAAAGATCATAAATATTTAAACTCTACAAATGTAAAAATGAAGTCATTATCAAAAGACAACGTCTGATCTCCATAATCTATAAGGTTCTACAAAATATCAATAAGAAAAACACAAATAAATCCAATTAAGCAATGGGCAAAGGAGATGGACAGACACTTCTCTAAAGAGGAGATCCAGGCAGCCAAAAAACACATGCGGACATGATCACAATCATTAATTATTAAAGAAATTCAAATAAAAATGACAATGAGATACCACCTCACCCCAACAAGATTGGCCACGATGCAAAAAATGCAAAACAATAAATGTTGGAGAGGCTGTGAAGAGATTGGAACTCTCCTTCACTGTTGGTGGGATTGCAGAATGGTGCAACCTCTTTGGAAAGTAATTTGGCATTACCTTAAAATAATGGATATAGATATACCATTTGACCCAGTAATTCCTCTGCTCGGAATATATCCTACAAAATCAAGGCCATTCACACCAACTGCTACATGCACACGAATCCTTATTGCAGCACAGTCCGCAATAGCAAAAAGTTGGAATCAACCCAGATGCCCAACAACAGAAGAATGGATGGGTAAACTTTGGTATATGTACTCCATGGAGTACTATACACTGATAAAGAACAACGATGATAGCAGGAAACATCTCTCAATTTGGTCTCAGCTGGAGGACATTATGTTGAGTGAAACTAGTCAGCGACAGAAGGACAATTATTATATGAGACCCCTATAATAAAAACTTAAAAGCATACTCATACATAATAGAAAAGACTCTTTAATGGCTACAAGGGTGGGGAAGGTGGGAGGGTGGGAAGGCAAGGGGAGAGGGTTTAGATTAGATAATTGTTAGAAATTTGGTAGGGTGAAATTGGTGACAATACACATTAGTAAGAAGATCAATATTAATGAGACTTCGACACAACTTGTGTACTCCTCCTCTCTTAACCCAGTATTGTAAGCACAGACTGTGTATACTTTCATTTTTTTAATTTAATAAAAAAAAAAAAGACAAAATGCTGTTGCCTTGGGCCTTTGAACACATTATTTATACCTTCTTCCTAGAGTGTTTGTACTCCAAATCTTAAAGTAATGGGACCTTTTGGGCTATTTCTGTCCTGCCCTGAATGCCCTTAAGAGACAGTGTCCCCCAGGGCCCTGGCCCTCATTTTCTTTGCAGTGCTCATCCAAGGTAGCACCATAAAAGCCAAACCAAACCTGTTGCCATTGAGTCAGTTCTCATAGTGGCCTCCTATGTACAGAGCATAACTGTTCCATAGTCTGTGACCACTCAGAAGTAAGCCACCAGAACTTTCTTCTGAGGCATCTCTGGGTGAATTCAAACTGCAAACCTTTCGGTAAGTCATCCAGTATTTACTTGACTGTTTGTGGCACCTAGATGTCATAACAGATGCTCATGTGTGAGATCTAAAATGGTAAGTATCTTGTCTGCTTAGCTTACTGCTCAACTGTGTCTCCTTTTCATTTACAATCCAGGACTCCAGGCAGGAACAGACACTGCATTCTGTTGAAATGTCTCTTCCATCTCCTCCAACACCTGCCACCTAGGAGGGTGTCCAACACATAATACACGTTCGTTAAATATCTTTCAGTCTTGAAATATTGATTCCCACGTGTGTCAGGGTAGAACTGTATTCTAGACTATCTTATGGCTCTGATCTTTCCGAAGTACCTTGCCAGGCCTTCCTTCTGAGGTGTCACTGAGTGGATTCAAACTGCAAAATTTTAGGATTAGTAAGCAAGCACTTAACCAGTTTTAGCCACACAAGGACTCATTCTTGAAAATGTGGAGGTAGGGAAGGAGAGGAGAAAGTAGAAGAGAAAGTTCTCTGATTTCTCTTTGATAGCTAGGGGGCGGGGAGTCATGTAGATATAATCTAGGGTAAAAAGTGTCATTTCTATAAGGAAAAGACAAAAGAGTAGAAAGATCACAGCGCTTGTGTACATGTGTGTTATAAAGGCTTAGTGCATCTCCATGCTTATGGGCTAAGCAGGGATATGACACTGTCATTTCCCATATACACTTTTGTATCAAGAAAATGTCTTGATTGACCTCATCTTGTTCTAGGGAAGAATACAGATCTTCTGTTGTGAAGTACATAGATCCTAGAATCAGAAAGCCTGTCTACAAACCCCAGATTTTCCACTTATAACTATATTTCTATGTAAGTAACACATGCATTGTATGCTTTTTTGTCAGCAGTGAACATCTCCTCACACATTGATTTCCTAGTTGTACTATGTACTTTATGTGTGTAGTCTTGTTATTTATGTAGACACATTATTTGTGAAAAAATGCAGTAGCTGTATAACCTTGGGAAAGTTACTTAACCTTTGCAAAATGATAATAGCAGCAATACCTACTTCATAGAGTTCTTATGAGGAGCAAAATAAGACATAAGGTAGTTGGAGCAGTTTCTGGGAAACCCTGGTGGTGTTGTGGTTAAGTACTATGTCTTCTAGCTAAAAGGTCAGTGGTTCAAATCCACCAAGTGCTCCTTGGAAACTCTCTGAAGCAGTTCTACTCTGACCTACAGAGTCGCTGTCTGAATTGACAGCACTGGGTAGAGCAGTTTCTGTAACTGTTAGCTATGTTACTGTTCAGGAGTCCTTAGGTAGTATAAATAATAAATGTTCTCAGCTGCTAATTGAAAGATTGTAGGTTCCAGTCTACCCAGAGGCACCTTGAAAGCATTGGTGATCTACTTTTAAAAGACCAGTCACCAAAAATTCTATGGTACACAGTTCTATCCTGACACCCATGGAGTTACCACAGAAACAGTTGTTATTATTAGAAGAGTTGGATCTTTTAGTTCATTGCTCCCAGTCAAACCATTGTGAGGTCACTGACTTCCAGATACTAAATAAATCCCATTCTCTCCACTGGTACGGCCTCTCTAACTATGAAATAATCCTAGGATTTGCAAAAAGAAATGCAAGCTACTGTTCAATGTTTCCTGTGACTTCAGTTGTGGCAGAGACTGTTACATCTGCTATCCTGAGCACAGAACAAGATAACACTGCCCAGCCACCCTTGTAGCAGGGAGGGATTTGTGGCTGGGTTCTAGACATCAAGCCTTTGGCTTGAGGCTCCATGCTTCTTTCTTCCGTCATGCCCTGGCCAAACGCAGAATATCTATTAGAGAACTCTGGGTCCCTCAGTACATTGAGTCTGGGTCCTGAATGACTCCAACACCCTGTATTGAGCAGCAGTCTGAGTGATGAATAACCCTTTCCGGGTTTAGTCACTGTGTTGTGCTGCTGTTTGCTAGGGCACTTAGCCTAACCTGGCTGAGAAATGTCTAGTTAGGCCAAGAGAGATGCTGAGGAGAAGCAGTTGCAGAAAGGAGATAGAGAGTTAGATTTGGACAAAGGAAGTTCAGACGGATTAAAAATAGAACAGAGATCCCAAGGACATAGAACAAAACTTTTGTAACAGCCATGTTCAGATAGCTTGGCTTGGAGGAATTAAAGAGAAGAAAGGAGAAATATGTGAAAGAAAAAATAGAAATACTTGTCAATACCTGAGCTGATGGAGACAGTCTGGAAGTTGGCTGCACAAACTGCTTCAGGTTTCTCCAGCGTGGAGCAGCCCCAGCCGGAAAGCCATTTCTTCTATCTGAGTGTGTTTGTGCTAGGAAAATATGCTAAAACAGGCAGCTCTGACAGGTCGAACCTGGAAGCTATGGAATTCTTCAGTACATTGGGATGGCCAATTAAAAAATGAGTTTTACTCTATCCTAAAATTAAAATCATGTTTACGTCACCCCTCTGTGCCAACTCCAAAAATTATTAATGGTTATGAAAACCAGTATCATTTGATCACTGTCCATGTAGAGGAGTCCCTGTGTGGCACCAATAATCAAACCTCTCAGCTGTTAACTCTCAAGTTGATTGTTCAAGTCCGCCCAGAGGCACCTCAAAAAAAAAAAGGCCTAGGGATCCACTTTGAAAAGATCACAGCTACTGGAAACCCCAGGGAGCACAGAATCAACACCATGGTAACTGGTTTTGGTTGGTCTATGGGAGAGGCTCTGTTCCAGGTCCTTTGAGAAAATGGAGGAAGTGTGAGAAGTATTTTTAGTCTCTGTCCATGCCACATTCTTCTTAGGAAGACAACATTATATGTGGGAGAGGAAACAGGACAACCGGAGAGAGAGTGCTTAGTGCAGGTCAGCTGGCACAAGAAGAGCAGTACTGTACTTACTGTTTAACTGTTAGTCAGGAATTCTACTGAGTATGCTCACCCCAGAATCGGGGGAGATCTTCACTGCTGCTTGAAAGAGAATCTCTTAAACTTTCGTAGATAAGGAACGGTGAAGACAATGAAAATGATGATTGAAATGTGCGCCAGTCTTAGGGGACGGGAAGACTGAGGCCCTGGTCCGTGTCAGTTACAGAAGGTACTAACTGGGGGAGGCCCCGGAATCATTACTCAGTTCAGTTTTGGAAACTTGTCCCAGTTTCTTCAGTAGAGGTCATTATTTAATTATATAAAAAATCAGGCCTCCTACGTGAGCTTCTTAATAAGCTGAGAATACAGCTATTGGAATGATCCCATTTTGCCTACATTAAGGAAATGACAGAGAAAGCAGGAAAATAACAACTGAAGTAGTACAAACAAGCCACCAAGCTGATAAGGGATGAGTGACACTGTGAGGGCCATTACCAAAAAGACATCTTGAGCTTATCTTGGACTCAGCCAAGGAAAAGGAGGGCTTTGGGTATTAAAATTCCCAGGAACATGGTGTACTAGTACTATGTCCAAGGGTTTTTATTATTGTACATACTTGAGAGTGTACCTAACTCTTCCTCATCAGGGGGCTGAGACATTGAGGTCAAAGAAGGGCAGGCATTTTACAAACACCATTCAAGGTCAGGCATGATCAAATGGGTAATTATCTAAAATCTTCATAGAAAATAGCAGTTCAAACAAGGAAATCAAGTTTACATGTGGAAAGTGTGTGAGGCACAAAGAAAACCCAAGGTGGAAGTAAAGAATGAGTCAAAGTAAAATGGAGAGGGACCAGTAGGGGTGACACAGGAGGTAAAGACGGGAGGCCCTTAGCAATTGTAACAAGTAAAGATGCAATGACCATCAACGGCTACTCGACTTAGATATACAGAAGATTATTAGAGAAGCAAAGATTATGATTGCTCTCCCATTGTGTTAATACAGTCTTGATTTTCTACCCTTCCCTTCAACACTTATGAAGTGGAGTGTGTGACCTGTTTCACTCCAAATATTTCCAATAAGAATTGCTATTATTCAATTCAATTCCCCAAATAATTCTTGAGAATCTACATTATTCTAGGCACTGCTGTGGGCTCCAAGGATATATCAGAGAACAAAACAGATAATATTCATGCTGTCTTAGAGCATATATATATATATATATACATATATATATACATATATATATGTGCTATCCTTTAGAGTAGCTATGAGTTGGAATTGACTCCATGGCAGTGGGTTTGGTTTGAGTTTATATATATATATATATATATATACACACATATATATACATATATATACATATGTATATATATACATATATATACATATACACATATATACATATATATATATTTCCTTTCTCTCTGGGCAAATAAAAAAGTCATTGAAGGCCAGATCAGGTGAGTAGGAAAGATGTTCCAATACAGTCGTTTACTGTTCACAAACTCCCTCGAAGGCAACAGTACAATTAAATTCATGAACTTGCCACCACACCAGTGTGTGCAATGACCATTCCAGAAAGAGTTTCAAAATTGTTTTGAAGGGTGGACTAGGTACTGGCATCAGTGCTTAGCTTCCCAAGTAGAGTATTTCAAAGGTGAGTGCAGTGATATTCAGCAACGAGGTATGTAGCACTTAGAACAATTAAGTATACATAACATAATACATGCAGGAAAACTTCCTCTTTCCTCCTCCTCAACTCTGGTAACCACTAACAACCACTCAAAAAGAGGCCTGTAATTCTGCTACTGAAAAGTCATAGCTTTGAAAATCTTACAGAGTACATGCAGTTCAACTCTTCATGCCCGAGTTGAAATTGACCCATGGCAACTGACAGCAACATATATTTGCTTATTTCCTAATAATCCTGGGGTCGCCATGAGTCGGATCCGACTCGACGGCACTTGGCTTGGCTAATAATATAGTATTTGTCTTTTATTTATTCAGTGTAATGTTTTCAGGTTTTACCAATGTTGCAGTATGCATTAGGAGTTTGCTTGTCTTTATGACTAAGTAGTATTCCATTGTGTGTGTATATACTATATTTTGTTTATCCATTGATGTTTTGATGGACTTTTCAGTGGCTTCCACCTTTTGGCTATTGTGAAAAGTGCTGCAATGAATGTTAGTGTACAGGTTTCTGTTTGAATTCCTGCCTTCACTTCTTCTGCATATGTATCTAGGATTGGGATTTCTGGGTTATTCAAGCATGGTAGTTTTATGTTTAACTATTTGAGAAATCATCCAACTATTTTCTGCAGCAGCTATACCATTTTATGATTCCACCAGCAAAGGATGAGGGTTCCAGTTTCTCCACAACCTTACCATCTCCTGTTTCTTTGGTTTTTGATCATTGCCATTCTAATGTGGATCAGGTGGTTTTGATTTTCATGCTTATATTCTTCTTGGGAGTAGATAGATAATAAACCAACTTGCAAATAATAATTTTCTAGTTGGCAATCATTGCTCAGGGAAAAAATAAATAAATTAGGGTAAAGTGATAAAGATTCATACAGATAATGGAGAATCATTTAAATAGTGATAAAAATGGGTATTTAACCGAAAGGACATATAATTTTAAGAGAAAATTAGGCTAAATAGAATACTGCTCTTGAGTAGGAAACTGGCTCTTAGCTTCCTAACAACTAAATACAAAAGCAGTACATACTGAATTAGCGTAAGTTTTATTATATGACTAAAAAAAAAGAAGATAACTTTTTTCAGACAAAATTATTTTTCCAGTACCAAACACCAAAAAGTACTTGTCGCAATAAATCTTTCAAATACTTTAAGTTCTGAGAAAGAAAAAGCCATTAATGTTTAGAGTAGTGGGCCAAGAATTTCTGAATGAGGTGGAACAGAATGTGATCTAGGCAGCTGGGTGTGGAGACTTCCCTAGATAAGAGGTGTGCAGTTTTCAAGGTGTTGACCTGGATATGGCCAGCTGCTTTCTTTCCCTTAGTGACTTCCTAGTGATTTCCTGTGGTGAGAGTTATTTAAGAGACAGGCTGTTAAACTCCATTATGCTGTTTGACATCTGGAACAAATCCTTTTGTCATACATCATCAGACTTTAAACAAATAAGAGCTAATGAGTTACCCAGACTCGATGAGTTTGCCCTGACCAATAATTACCTTGTCCACTCAAGGTTAACATGTAACTAACAGTGATGAAATTTCTCCCATCCCACCTCATATTAGAATTTGCTTTGACAATCGTCTGGCTTGTCTGATGTTTACAAGGTAGCATATTTATTTTGCCAAGTCTGCTATATATGTATCATCCTATCTAGAAGCTCTATGGCATAGTGACGTGGGAAAATTCTTTGTTTTGAAGCCAAGCCTACGAAAGTTTCAATCCTTTCTTTTTCTCATTCACCACCTGTGTGTGCTAAAGCTAGTTGTCAATCCTCACTAGCCTCAGTTACCTCATCTATAAACTGGATGTAATAAAATCTACCCAGTAGAATTGGATAATGTACGAGCTTAAGATAAAATATCTACTGTTGTAGTAGGAAATCAATAAACATTTGTTCTAATCTTACCCTCAACATCACTTTTAATTAATGTAACCTTTCAGGAAGTGTTACAAAGAAGTCAATTTTTTTCTTCTTTTATATAAAATATACTTATGCAATGTTACTTTGAGGATAGTGATATGTAATTTTTAATTTAGTCCCAATTAATCAATGAAGTGGGGCCTCCTTCCTTCCCTCTGCCCAATACCACTGTAGCATTTTGCACCTAGGGTACCAAAACAAGAGCCTGCAAAAGACTAAAAGAAAATAGAGAATTAACAAAAATATACATATTACATCTTAGGCTGGATCCCAGGAGGGAGCAGAGGCCAATGGATTAAGGTTTGAGTATCCAGGCTCTGTGGACAAGGAACGCAGGGAAAGCGTAACTATAGCTTCAGATATTTTTGTAGATGACCCCTGTCTCCAGGACACACAGGAGTATCTCAAGTTGAAACACCCACAACTGCTAGAATTAACTGGCATCAGTATGAGGACCCACAAGCCAAGGATAATTATCCCTTGTTGCAGTTGTTAAGCTTAGCGGTTAGACTAAAGCTTGGCCTTCAAACCCATTGGCTGCTCCACAAGAAAAAAAGATCTGGTGATCTACTCCTGCTAAGATGAAAGCCTAGGAAACTCTGTGGGGTAGTTCTATTCTGTATCATAGAGTCAGTATGAGAGGGAATCGACTCAATGGTCCATAGCAACACAATGGACCAGGGATGAGGCATAGGAGAAGCAGATGAGTGTGGGTGGGATATCAAAGCATAACCTTAAAAGGAAGTCTGAGACGGAGTTTTGAGAGCACTGAGGAGCACTCAGGACTAGATGGGTTATGTGGGAGAACTCATAATCAAGCCAGGAAGAGCTCAGCACAGGCAATAATTAGCAAGAGAGGAAAAGGACCATTGTGAACAGGTGTTGAGACCAACTGTAATGGACATATAGGTTGATGACTTTTTTTAACTTTTGTTTAAAAAAGAAAAATCATAAAATGTACTATTTATGTAGAAAAGTGCACAAAACAAAGTTTTGCTAAAATACAAACACTCTCATTGCCATTAGCCAGTAACCAGCATGCAGAAACTTCTCTTGGGCCCTGGACAACTGTCTTAAGCCGTCTAATGCTGCTTTAACAGAAATACCACAAGTAGATGGTTTTAAAAAGAGAATTTTGTCATAGTCCACTATGCTAAAAGTCCAAATTCAGTGTCAGCTTCAGGGGAAGGCTTTCTTTGCTGGATCTGGAAGAAGGTCCTTGAGATCAATCTTCCCCTGGACTTGAAGCATCTGAGGAGCAGGGACCTGGGTCCTTTCCAAAGGATACGCTCAGGTGTTACACAGCTTCTTGGTGTTATGAGGTCTGCAAACCTCTCTGCTAGCTTATTTATGCCTGAAGAGACTACCTAAAGGCACAAAACAATCTTACACATTGAATCCTGCCACACCAACACAGCTGCCACCCATCCACCCTCATTGATATTATAGAGATAGGATTTACAACATAGCCAAGCCAACATGGAGGAACATTATACAATACCAGGAATCATGGCCTAGCTAAATTGCTGCATAGAAATTTGGGGGAACACAATCCGATCTATACTAGTTGATACTGCTACATAGAAATGTGTGGGAACACAATTCAATCTATATCAGTCATTACCTCTTTCTCCAAGTAAGTAATCAAATCCTGACTTTCACACTAATAACTTTCTCACTTTTTTTTTTTTTTAATAATTTTCCTACACATGCAAGAGTCTTTGGGTGGCACAAATGGTTAAGTGCTGGAGTAATAACCAAAAGGTTGGCAGTTTAAACTCAGCCAGAGGCACCTTTGACGTAAGGTCTGTTAATCTGCTTGCAAAAGATCACAGCCCTAAAAAAACCTATGGAGCACAGTCCTACACTGTGACACATGATGTCGCTATGAGTCAGAATGGATTGAAGAGCAGCCACCACCACCTAAGGAAGCATCCTCAAACATAGTGGATTGGCTTTACCTGTTTCTTGAACTGTATGTAAGCTGAATCATAAAACATACACTTTTTTCTGAATTATTTTGCATAGCATGACATTTGTGCAATTTATTCATGTTATGGTATGTATCAACCCTTTTCTTCTACATTTATTTAATATTTTATACTAGTTGCTGTGTAGAATTCCATTGTGTGAATACTATGTGATAGGTTTATTTATTCTAATGTTAACAAGTATTTGAGTAGTTTCCGGTTGTTACAGACTGAATTGTTTCCCCCTCATAAAATTTCAGTCTAACTCAAGACTAGTCCAAAATTCCCAGTATTAGGTGACTGTTCACCATTCTGTTAAGAGATACAAGAGCAGAGAGAATAAGGTATCCTTTGGCCCTGAGGTTCTTGTGCTAAGAAATTCCCAGTCCATGGGAAGACTGATGACAAGGACCTTCCTCCAGAGCCAAAAGAGAAACATTTCTACTGATTCCAATGCTCTGAATTTGGACATGTAGCCTACTGAACTGTGATGGAATAAAATTTCTGTTTTCAAAGCCACCCACTTGCATATTTCTGTTACAGAAGCACTAAATGACTAAGATAGAATTTGATACCAAGACAGTGGGGTGCTACTTTAACACATACGTAAAATATGGAAATGGTTTTGAAACTGAATGGATAGAAAACTGACAAGGAACTGAGGAGAACTGTTAATATCAGGAAGGCACAGGCAGTAAGAAGTAGAAGCAGCAAACTGGAAATGCAGGGCCAGATCGGGAAGACAACGTTGGAGCTAACCCATGGAGAGCTGAGTGCCTTTGTATAGGAGGCTTTCCGTTGAAGCAAGATGCTTCCAGGCACTTATCAGTGGAGCTACAGAGCTTTGAAACACTTGTCCCAGCAGAGCAGATGCAGAGATGATGCCTAGTCTGAGGCCATAGGAAACAGTAGTTGAAGAGACCAGGAGCACAAGGAGCTGAGTGGCTTCAGTTTCAAAAGGTATGGCTATGACCTCAAGGGTTCAAAGGGTGGAGCCATGGCCTCTGATGTTTCTTAGGATGGAGTTACCATTCAGTTGCACCTAAATCTGAAGGGGCAGAGCTGCTGACCCAGTGGGCCTTGAAGATGGAGCTGCAACAAGGGGCCTCCACTCAGAATCTGGAGAGTGTGACCAATAACAAAAGTCTAGAGGTCAGTGCCATTGTTAAAATGTGTCAGAGAATGTTGGATTCTTTTCAAAGTCATGAAGGTAATGTAACGTGTTCTGTTAATTTGCTTGGTGCCTGTTAAGTCTTTCTCTGTAATTTCTCCCATTTGTAACAGATACGTCTACCTTGCGCCTGCCTGTTCTGCCATCATATTTTAGAAACAGATAACTTGTGTTCTAGATTTCACGGTTGAAGAAGAATTTCTGAATTTTGGATTTAGACTTAAGACTTCCGCTCTGATGGAGTAAACATGTTTTGCATGTTGAAAGGATGTGATTCTGGGGGATCCAAAGGGTGGAATAGTTTGAATTGTGTCCCCCCAAAATGTGTGTAGCAATTTGTAGGCCATGATTCCTGCTATTGTGTGATGTTCTTATACATTGTAAATTCTGCCTTTATGGTGTTGATGAGGGAAGACGAGTGACTGTTGTGTTGGTGGAGAGATTGTACTGTGCCTTGAGACAGTCTCTTGGGATATAAAGGAAAGGAAAGCAAGCAGAGAGTTGGGGACCACATACTACCAAGAAGCAGTGCTGGGGTTGGTGCACCTCAGAATCTCCCAGTCCATGGAAAGTTTGACAAGGACGTTTCTCCAGAACTAACAGAGAAAGATTTCCCATGGAGCTGGTGCTCTGAATTTGCTTTTCTGTGAGAAAATAAATTTCTCTTTGTTAAAGCCATCCACTTGTGGTATTTCTGTTATAGCAACATTAGATGACTAAGACACCATATGATCCACAGATACACCAAAGGGAAATAAAACAATATGTTTATGTAATGATTTATACCTAAATGTCTACAACAGCTTTATTTGTAAGAGTCAAAAACTTTAATTAACCCAGGTGAATGGATAAGCAAGCTATGGTCTTTATGTATAACAGACTATTACTCACCAACAAAAAAGAATGAACTACTGATATACTGTACAAAACAGGTAAATCTCAAAATAGTATGCTGAATGAAGGATACTATATGTTTCATTTATTGAAAGTTCCATAAAATGAAAATTAATCTGCAGTGACAGAAAGTATATTAGCAGTTACCTGGAAAGATCACAAGGGTTCAAGGATGGAGAAGTTACAAAGAAGCACAGGAAACTTTTGCAGGTGATGGGTATGTTTACAGTGCATAGTACTGACAGTTCCATGGGTGCTTCTTGGTGGCTTAACAGTTGCCAGTTTAAACCCACACAGTAGCACTGAAGGAGAAAGATCTGGTGATCTGCTGCAGTAATGAAAAGCCTAGAAAAATCTACAGGAAGTTCTATTCTGTTACATGGGGTGGGGAAGTTCTATTCTGTTACATGGGGTCACTGTGAGTCAGAGTCCACTTGACAGCACTTAACAACAACAACTTGCTTGTAAATGTGATAAAATTCTCCTATTGGAGAGCATCAGCCTATTTAACTGAGCACCTCGCAGCAACCTTGTGGTTAATATTTATCAGCAGCCATCAGATTTGTATGTTGTGTCATGTTGATCCTTTGTTATTTATGTTTGGAACAGAAGAGCTAAATTCTTTAATTATTCCTTTAGGGACAGCTAATACATCCTAAGTGTTTACTAAGCCCAGGGAAGTGACTGATCACCTCTGGTTAATACTTTTATGTTCAAGGTTAATTATTGTTTCCTGAGAATAATTTTTATTCATTAGTGTCCTTTAATAAAGCTAGCAGCCATCTCTTAGTTAAGTGGACAAACCATTAATATGAAGGCTCAAATGTCAACTATGGGCCAATTTACTAATTTCTTGGTCATGATCAACATGGATAACCCTTATAAAAGAAAAGTGCTTACTTGAGGACCTGCTCTTTAAGTAAATGCTACTGTAAATATTCAGTTGACAGTCCGGAGCCTCCTAATTCAGCACAGCTGAATAATCATGAAGAAGATACAGCAAGATAAAGTTGGGTACAAAGAAGACAAAGCACAGATGAGGGAGTAGCACAACTGATTTCTCATTTAATGAGATAAATTAGGCATAGAAAAGTATAGTATGGGAAAGAAAAAATACACTGCAAAGGGTTCCAGTGCTTTCTAAGGTCATCTCTGGACCTCACATTTTAATGCTGTCCTTAGAAGATGATGTGTCTCTCGTTACATACAAAGGGATATACAGAATGTACAGGCTTCATGGGAGACCCAAACTGGCTTTCTGCAGACTGAATTCTGCAGAATCAGTAAAGAAGTATGCTTGTTAAAGTCTGGAGCTATTTCAGGGAGGCCTCCCAAAGACAGCAGAGGACTGGTGCATCCCCTTGGATGTTGAAAGGGAGCGGAGCAAAGCAGAACAGGCATTAAATGAAATCCTGGTAGAATTTCCCATACTGTAACTCAAAGCAATGGAAGTAATTAATAAGAAGGAACATCATGTAACTGCTAAGAACAGCAGAATATACTTGTAATACCTTTCTAAAAGATTCCTTCCTGTCTCACTTTAAACAATTGTTTTCTAAATACAGTGATCACAACATGGTGTTAGCTTGCAAAATGTGTGGAAGGGCTGGGAATAGTAACTGATTGTCACAAATCATCGTGTCACTCTTCTGCTCCAAAGTCTACTGCTGAAAACTTGGATAACGGCCTTAGCAGGCAGACAAGCGTGTTCATATTCCATTTCTGGTTTATCCCATTTCTCAGCATACATAGTTCCCTATTGTCTAGTCTATAGATTAGTATATACTGATTTACCTAATGCCAGGTATTTGGTAGCAACACCAAATATCACATAGGTTAATGCCAGTGGCTATGAGAAATGACCACCAGAATTTAGTGGCTTGTAGTTTGGTAACTCCACAAAGCACTTGAACAGTTCACTCATTCAAAATACAGTGAGGATACTGCTGGCTGGACAGCTTTCTGAAGAGCTGTCCTCTAAACAGTGTCACACCACCTATATTACTTCCTTTTCAGTTTCCCACTGTGCCTAAATACTTCTTTAAGGAAGTGGAAGGTCTTCCAGAAGGTTTTAGGGGACAGGCCTAGAAGGTGGCATATATAACTTCTGTCCATATTACTTTGTCCAGAACAAGTACATGGTCCCATCTGGTTTTGCCAGGTATACCAGTTATGTGTTGGTACATAACAAACTACTCCAAAGCTTAGGCTTACTTCATCTACTTAGCTCACAAGCCTATGGACTGGCGATTTCCACTGGACTTAATTGGGCTGACTCTTGCATGTTGTGTTTAGATTCTGTTTCTGGTGGTTGACTGGCTACTGGCTAGAAAAATATGAATGTTTGATTGTAGATCTTTCATCATCCAGCAGGCTAGCATGAGCTTGTTCACATGGCAGCTCAGAGTTCTAAAAGCAGCAAGACAGAAAGTTCCAGTGTGCAAGCATTTTTTAAGTTTCTGTGTCACGTTTGCTACTGTCTCATTGGCCAACCAAGCGTAATGAGTTGACACCTTTGAAAATCTTGGGATGGGCTGAACGTATTTTTATGTGGGATGTATATAAATCTTTGGGGGGTGAAAGGTAGATTGTAGTAGGCAGAAGAATGTCCTATGAAAGCCATACAAGTCTTAATTTCTAAAATGTATGTATATGTTGTGTTACTTAGGAAGGGTTGTACATGTAGTTTATGTAATCATTTGCCTTAATATAAGGATATCTCATGTATTATCTAGATGGGAAGAGAGAGGCAAAAGAGCCGTAATCAGATATATTACATTGTGAGAAAGACTCAAACAGCCATTGCTGGCTTTCTAGATGGAAAGGACCATGATGCAAGGACTGCAAGAAGGCGCTAGAAACTGGAAAAGGCAAGGTGTTAGATTTTCTTCTAGAGCTTCCATAAAATAATGGCATCCCTTACAATATCTTGATCTTAGCCCAGTGAAAACCATTTCAGACTGCTGATCTTCAAAATTATAGGACAACGCAGTCTTAATGTTCACAATACATTCTGTAAAGTAAGACATTGTATGATTTGGACCCTGTGCAAACTCCCTATCATTTACTAGAGCAAATAATCTGTCGGCAATTTGCTGTACCATTATACATTTGGCAGCACAATTTCTTTGTATACACAAGAAATGAGATACATGTGTTGCATGAAGAAAGCTATTGTGTTTGTCTACTACATCCTGTTCTCTAATAGAGAGTTTTGAACTCTATTATAACTTTATGGAACTGTGGATGTGTATGTAATCACACAATGCCTGAGTAGGCATTACGCAGTGCAGTTTACATTGCGCGGTAATTTAAATGCAATAAGTGTGTGGTAATTTGTTTAAAAACTTTTTTTGCCATTGAGTAGATTCTAACCTATGATGAACCCATGTGTTTTACAGTGGAACTGTGTTCCATAGTGTTTTCAGTAACTGTGACTTTTTGGAAATACACTGCAAAGCCTTTTTTCCAAGGTATCTCTAGGTGAATTCAAACTGCCAACCTTTCAGTTAGTAGCTGAGTGTGTAAACATTTGTGCCACCTAGGGACCCAGCCAGCACTTGGCTGGCTGGCAGGGACTGTTTTTAGCAGCAATAGAAAATTCATACTACAATCCGCCTGGTCAAGTCTGGTGTCAGTGTGGAAGGGACTACTAAAGAGCACAGATAGACAATAGTATAAATAGTGTGATTACAGGGATGCCTGTAATCATCCCACCACAGATAGCTGGTAACCACAGTATAACTGAATATCTGGAAGAACATGACATGTTTCAGTGAACACCTAGCTTCTTTTCTGGTACATTTTGTATTTTGATAAACAACACAACACAACCCAAAATTAAACTTGTTACCATCAAGTCACCTCTGACTCACAATGATCCTATGGCACAATATAGAATTGCCCCATGGAGTTTCCAACGAGCCTTTGGTGGATTCAAATTGTCAACCTTTAGGTTAGCAGCCATAGCTCTTAACCACTATGCCACCAGGATTTCCAATAAACAACCTCAAATCAAAAACCCACTGCCTTAGAGTCAATTCCAACTCATAGCAACCACATAGATCAGTAGAGTATACCCACTTTTTGTCAACCACTGCCTATATCACAACAAAATCAGATTTGCCAGCATTTCTTGGTCATGTTTTTTCTCATGCTGCTTCCTTAACTTTCCAAAATACTTTCCCTACTTTCTATCCCTCCCCACTTTCAACCTTTTCCCATGCCAGCCACCACCCTTAGAACCCCAGCTTTTCTTAAAATTGTACTTATACTTCAGATTTAGCTAGAATACCTTCCTTCTGGGGAGGACTCACATAGTACCCCCAGGCAGGTCCTCAGTCACTGTTTTGTCCACTTATCTCATCCATTGTTTATCCCTGGTCCTACTTAAGTGCCTGGTCCACAGTTAACACTAGAAGGTGTTTCCTTAAATTCTTAGAATGAAATCTCTAACCTTGAGAAGCTAACACTCTGATAAATACCCATAAGCATCAAATCTCTCTGGAATCTGTCATGGCTCTCTACTCAACAGCCACCACTGTAGAACAACCTTCCATCACATCTTGACTCCTACAAATTGCTCTACTCACCTCCACTCTTGCCACCTATAGTGCATTCTCCACAGGGAAGCCACATCCCATCATGTTATTTCCCTGCTAAATATGAGTTGGAATCTACTCAGTAGCAGCAAGTTTGTTTCTTTTTTATGGTAACCCTGTCAATGGTGTCCTATCTTTCTACTGTGAATAAACTAAAAAATCAAACCCATTCCAACTATAGTGTCCCATGTATTACAGAGCACAATTGAACTCTCCAGGGTTTTCTTGAATGTAATCTTTAAGGATGCAGATCTCCAGGCTTTTCTTTCATGGTGCCACTGAGTAGGTATAAATTGCCAATCTTTAGGCATTAGTAGTAGAGCGGAAATGAACAGTGGTTAAGTGCTTGGCTGGCTAAGTGGAATATCAGAGGTTCAAATCCTCCAGCCACTCTGCAAGAGATGTAGAGATATACAGCTTTGGAAACCCTATGAGGCAGTTCTACTGTGTCCTACAGGGTGGTTACAAGTCAGAATCAACTCATTGGCAAAGGGTTTGGTTTGGGGATTTAGTGGAGTGGAAACTGTTTTCACCCCCTGGGGACCTCCCACTACAAATGGGAAACTATAAATTCTGGTGTTATTTGTTCTAACTTACCTGTGCAGGCTTATCTTATGCTCAACACCTCTGATCATTGCACTTGGAAACCAATGGTCTCCTCTCAGTTCCCCACTCACTGGGCTTTTTTTGTGCTCAGGGTCCTTGCGTACGTTCTCCTCTGCAATATTAACACTTGGGTCCACTTGGTTTACGTAACTCCTGCTTTATCGTCAGGCTTTAGCTGACTTACTATCTGTCCCAGTTAGACTGCCCTCTTGTACCTTTACAGGAGCCACGGCATGCAAAACTTAAACCCTTGACTGCTCACTGAAAGGACTATGTTTTGAACCTACCCAGCAGCTGTGTGGGAGAAAGACCTGACCATTTGTTCCCTTAAAGATCATGGCCTAGAAAACTCTATGGAGCAGTTCTACTCTGTCACATGGGGTCACTATGAATTGAAATCAACTCCATAGCACCTGCTAAAGGATTAGGGTGGGGCTGGAAATCCCTTCAGAAGATCGCCTCCCTGCTCCACTGTAAAGGGAGTTTCCCTGGAGTGTGGCTTGCCCTACCTTTAATCCTTTCATCCTGCAAGAGATAAAAGGAAAGAGAAGCAGGCAGAGAATTGGGAACCTCACACCATCAAGAATGCAGCACCGGGAGCACAGCGCATCCTTCAGACCTGAGGTTCCTGTGCCAAGATGCTCCCTGGACAAAGACTGATACGATACTGGACTTTCCTCCAGAGCCGACAAGGGGAAAACCTTACCCTGGAGTGGACATCCTGAATTTGGACTCGTAGCCTACTGGACTGTGTAAGAATAAACCTTCCTTTTTTAAAGCCATCCGCTCTGTGGTATTTCTGTTAGAGCAGCACTAGCTGACTAAAACAGCACCCAACAGCAACAATTGTACTTTTTCATAGATAGAATCTTTTATTCATAGCATTTATCACCATTTTAATTATACATGGACTTGGTTGTTTCCTCAACTAGATTGTAATGCTTATAGACACAGGGACTATGAATATTACCTTCAATAACAGACAGGCCGTTCCCAGCCCAGCACCACATGGCACATAATAGAGAATCAAAAATTTTTACCAAACAAAAATATGATTTGACAAGCAAATGTAGCAATCTAAATAGTAGAAAAACTAAAGTGTTATTTTTAAGAACCTCACAACGTTTGTGATCTTGAACCAAGTAACAGGAATTCTGGAATTCTATCTTAAGAGAATAATCCGACATATGGGGGAAAATGTAAGTTATAGTGAGAAAACTAGAAAACTTCGTGACTAGCCAACTAGAGTGGACTGTTAGTCAGCTCAGTGCAATAATGTGCAGTTATTAAAACTGAGGTTAAAATGTAAAATCAATGATTGACGTAATAACATTAAAATATCTATGAAGTAATAGAAAGCAAAAAAGCTAGATACTATGTAATAAAGCAAGATCAAAAATATCTGTATTATAGAAATTTCTATCAAAAAGCCTACTACCTAACCAAACAAATATCAGTAGGGTTTAACTATGGTTATTATATCCATATGATTTCTTTTTACTTTCATTTTTACTTCTTTTGTTTTCTATTTTTTTAATAAACAAATACTGCTGTTATAGTAAAAAATATTAATTAAATAAAGGTATTAAGACAAGCTAGAGAACAAGGTCTGGTGTTCAAATGTAAACACTACTGATCACAACAGAGGTGTGACATAGTGTTGGAAGATGAGCACCTAGGCTGAAACGCACTCAGAATACACAGTGGTCACAACAAGGGACTCGAGTACACTAACAATTGCAAATTGTAGGATTGGGCAACATTTCATTCTGTCATACATGAGTCTGCCATGAGTTGGACCCAAGTTGGACCTAACTCAAAGGCAACTAACAAAGATTTTTATCTGATATCTAGTTTCCTCAAGGTCAAGGTGTTTTAGGAAATCCAAGGTGTACTGACATCCTTGCTGCCTGAGAGATCCCGCAGAGGGGCTGTAGGGAAAAGGTGGCTGGTAAGTGACTAGAACGTGGCATTACTAGAATGTGCAGAGGATGTATAGAGGATGTGGACTGTACCCCCTACACTGTCAAGAGCAGGTGACACCAAAAGGGTCCAAGGTCTCAATAGATGGCCAGTTCCACCAGGGAGGGGCCACCAGGCAGTGGTATCTTTAGGGCTGGCGTCGTCGTCTCTTCACCTGTCAGTCAAGGTGTGAGAAGCCAGGCTGCAGCACCCACCTTTGGACAGAGAGTGGGGTCTCCAACTTGGCCAGTGGGGGAGGGATGTAACTACTGGGAAGCACAGGGGGACAGGACCAGCAGGGGCAGGGATGGGTAACTGTGTCCACCAGGGATATGTGCACTGGCCAAACCTGTATACCCCCAAGTGGTGGAGAGGTGATGCCATCAGTTGCCACATTGGTGACACCAATATAGTGACACCACTGTACTGGGGTATCTCAGGGATTTTGGAACTGTATCTAGAACCAGGTTCTGCCAATTTCTTTCAAGGGCTTTTCTCCCAAATAGAGAAGAACTCAGTCCACTGTAATTTATGGCAGCCCTTTCCCTCCATCCAGACAGAAATGCTTGTGCTAGATTAACAGTGAATGAAAGGTCCTGACTTGGGTGTTACTATCCTTTTGACAAGTGAGAGAGACCTCACCCTGGGGGCTTGAGGGCCTTGTACAGTCCAGAGCAGGAAACCCACCATCTGATAATGTCTCTGGTTGGCTAGGGAAAGCTGCATTTAATGTGATGATTTCACAAGACACACATAATAACTTGCACTCTGGAGTCTTCCTTAGTGTCACGGTGAGACTCATTCAAAAAGGTTTGTTCTTAGCTACTTACCCAACTCTGGAAGGCTGATTCTTCTTACACAGACTCTAAGTGTATTTTGATATTTTGAACGTCTTTCCGACTTGGTGCTTTTAATTTCTGCTTTCTCTGAGAGAAATAGCGATGATCAGGAATTAGAGGTACATTAAAAAGAGAGGCAGAGAGAAAGGAAGGGAGGGAGAGAGAATTTGTTGTTTGTCACCCTGGTGGCCAGATAGTTACATACGTGGGTGCTAATCCAAAGGATGATGATTGAAATATACCCAGTGGTTCTGTTGGAGAAAGACATGATGATCTGCCCTTATGAAGATTATGGCCTAGAAAACCCTATGCTACAGTTCTGCTGTCATATAGCATCTCTATGAGTCAGAATCAGCTCAATGGCACTGAACACCTCTGCTTATAAACACTTTTATTTCAGCTTTTCCCCATTATTACATCAATTATTATCTCTCTATAGTCTTTCAGTCTTCAAAAAATCATTGTCATCTCTTGAAATTTACTGCTTCCTCTCCTTTTCCACATATTCCTGTGGATTTACAACCTGAAAATTTTTTCTCTTGATATTTTTAGTTGGATTCCTGGAAGACATGGAAATATATGTGTGATTTTAATGCATAGATTGGCAGGATATCCAAAGGTGGAATTTTTAAGTCAGGTCAGCACCTGACTGTTTAAAGAACACCTGGCCTCCATGGAGAGCTGTGCAGACTGGTCATTGTACACATCCGGCGATCATACCTGTTAGACATTGCACAGTGATGGAGCCCTGGGGAAGGAAAAGCCCAGGCTCAGGAAGTCAACCTGCACCCAATTACCAGCCAGGTAAGTACCAGTGACCAGAATGCTTTCTGGCAAAACTTAGATTCCCATCCTTGGTACCACTGGTTTGTTACTAGTGTGAAGACAATGCCAAGAAGTGTTAAAATTGACTGGAATATACCCACTTGGATACACGATTTAAATGTCTTTGGGTTTAGTCTTTTTAACTATGAAATGGAAACAGAGCTGTATATAATATCCCATGTATTGTCTAACGGTAAAGCTTTCTTGTGATTCTGTGAGTTTCTCACTCTCTCTATAACTACTGCTCATAGCCACATTAACATTTGCATTACCCAGGGATTCCAATCGCTATGAGTTGCAATCTACTCAACAGCAGTGGGTTTGTTTCAGTTTAGGGATACCAATGGGTGCAATGTCCTCTGAGAGAGTGGTCAACACCCCCCACACACACACCCCTGCTACTCTGTCCTTACCTATTGGGTTAAGATTGGAAGAGTTTTCAGTTTATGTTGAAGTCTAGTTAAAGTGATCTTCTTTCTAATGTGTGCTGTCACTGATTTCACCCAACCAAATTTCTACCAACTACCTAATCTATAACCAGCCCTCTCCCTCCCTCCTCCCCCTCCCTTGCAGCAATCAAAGAGTCTTTTCTTCTGTACATGAGTCAGTTTTTAAGTGCTTAAGGTAGGGGTCTCATACTATATTTGTCCTTGTGCTGCTGACTAATTTCACTCAACATGACAGGTGGAAAGTTCTATATATGTCAATGATGTCTAGTTGGTTAATCATCACAGTAAGGTCGTCTGTGTCTTGTTTTTAGAGTATAGTCTATTTTACTTGAGATTAGTATTGCCACATCTGCTCTTCTTTGTATATTGTTAGCTTGGTATATATTATTCCATCTTTTAATTTTCAGTTTTCTCGTATCTTTAAGTCTAAGGTGAGTTTCTTTTAAGAAGCATATAAACGAGTCATGTCTTTTGATCCAAGATGTCACTCATTGTCTCTTTACTGGAGCATTCAGTCCATTTACCTTCAATGTAACTACTCATAGGTATGTGTTTAGTGCTGTCATTTTGCTGTATTTATTTTTGTATTGATGTTTTCTCTGTTGCTTTCATTATTCTGCTTTGGGACATCCTTCTTTATGGCTTAATTTTTTACCCTTTCCAGTACTGCTTTTGTGTTTGATGAGACTCCTGTATTGCGTTTCTTGTTTTGATATGTTGCTTGTTTGTTGCGTTTTGTGGTTACCTCTATAATCCCCTGTAACAATGTATGTTTAAACCCTATTTTAACTTCTAAATGTCTTATTAACTTCATCTCCATCTGCACAGACTATAACTACTGTAATATACCCCTCTTCTTAATGTGATGATATCTTAATTTTTGTGATACGATCACTGGATCACTTCCTTTGGTATTATATCTTTGTTTGGGGTTTTGTGCCTTCCCTAACTGAGTAGGTTTCTGGATGATGAATCCTGTATTGTCTCCTAAAATATAGAGTTAATGGTTTTGTTCTTCTAAGCGAAGAGCTTTTTTCAGTATTTCTTGTAGCTTTGGTTTGGTTTTTACAAAGTCTTGGTTTCTGTCAAGAAGTCAGAGGAAAGCCTACAGGGCTTCCCTCTGAATGCTAGCTTTGCTTTGAGTCTCACTGCCTTCAGGAGTTTCTGCTTAGGTTTCACTTTGTTAAGCTTGATTATAATACATCTTGTAGTCTTTCTTTTGTGGTCTATATTGTATGGCAATTGATATGCACCTTGGGTGTCTATTTTCTCTTCTTTCATAATTCCTGGGAAGTTTTGCAAGTCAACAACAATCCTCTCTGTGTTCTCGGGTGTCCCTTCCTGTTAAGGAACTCCAATTAGTCTTTGATTGCTTCTCTTGATAGAGCCCCACATGTTTCTTAATGCTTCTTCATTTTTCTTGCATCTTTTCTCTCCTTTCTCCTCAAAAATGCTGGTGTCAGTAGTTCTGTCTCCCAAGCCAGAAGTTTTGTTTTACATTTGTTCAGTGCTGTTCTCTTGGCTTTTAATTGAGTTTTCCAATTCTTTAATTTTGGTACTGATCTGTTGGATTTCAGAACGCTGGAGTTCCCTCAGTTCAAACAGCTTGCTTAATTTTTCATTTGGTCTGCTAAATTTTGTATAGTATCTAGAAGAGCTCTACATATAATTCTCTGAAAGTTTCAGAAAAGCCTTCTTCATCTGGAAAGTTCTTTGGTTCTTTTTTGCAGGGGGAGCTTTGTGGAGCCATAGTTGGATTTTTCCTTAAGTGAAGAACCAAGGCCTGTTGCTTTTTAGGCATCTAGAAGTTGGTTAGTTTCTCTGGTGTTTCCTTAGTAGGAGTTGAAGTAGAAGTTGATCACCAGTAACCTCTATGTGCTTCAGGGAGTGGGACCAGTGGATTCTGTGTGATAGCAGGCTCCACCTCCTGGCAGGCAAAGACACAGTCCTACTTAGGGAGTCACTGGGAGGCCATCAACTGACCCTATGTTGCAGGTCAGTCAAGATTTGAAGAGATGCCATTAGGCACATCAGGATTATTTTGAAAGGTAAAAGCTATCTGACAGCTTCCGTAAACAGCCAGGCTGTCAAGTGTGCAAGCCCCTCTTTTCAGCTGGCAATGGAGGCACCTCTATGTCTGTCTCTAGATGCTGTGATCTAGTTCAAAGTATGGACAGGCTACTGACCTGCAGTCATCAGGTGCTGGGCCCTACCCAAAGGGTCAACTGTGCCAAACACAGCTTTTCTTTTGGGGAAGCACTCCCCAGGCTGACATTGCCTCCTAGCCTGGGAACTAGCCCCCACTGAGACCTCTGTTTGGGTAGCTCTGCCTCCCAGTTGGACAAGATGACATCCCACAGAGGCTCTCCAGCCTGCTGGGAAATAACTGACTCAATGGTGGAGGTTCAGAAAGAGGAGTGGAGGGGGCCGTGGTGCTCAGAGTCCAGAGCCAGGCTCTCAAAGTGTGGCCATTCCACCCATGTCACATCAGCAGTGTGGCAGAACTTTGCTGCCAGTTAAGCCTGATTGCTGCCACCGGCTAACAAAAAGAAAAAAAGTTAAAGCTGGGAATTACTTTCAGTCCACAAGAGTAGGCCATTCAACAAGGGCACGGGTCAGCAAAAGAGAAGAAGTTTCCAGTTCAGTAGCATGTAGTCCAAAATGACACCCCTGTGCCATGTCCTAGGGCTCACTGGGCATTCAGAAGGCTCCATTTAATTATCAATTCTGGCCTTAGTTTTCAGAGTGAGTTATGGAGACGTGTGTCTAGTCCATCATCTTGACTCTGCACCACCCTCCAGTGCTAAGATATCTTGCATGCATCCTAGAATTCTTTTGAATGACCATTCGTTTTGTTCCTTTAAAGTGTAGTTTACATTTAAAAGGAGAAGGAGGTTCAGGGAGTATAAACAGTGGCATGTATTTATGGCCTTTGCACGGATGATCATCTCCCCTTCTGTATAGAAATTCTTAAGGTCACAATGAGAACTTTCATACTGGGTTTATCTGTCACAGTCTCTAATTTTGTTTTCCTCTGGGGTTGAAGATCTCAGTTTTGAGATTGCCTTTATACACCTTTCTTCCAAGAGGGAAGACCACCTAAAATTGATTCATCTATTTATGCATTCAACACACATTTCCAGTCCAATGGTGTACCAAGTTCTGTGCTTACTGCTGTTGTGGGCACAGTTATAAGACTCAGTTACTACCTTCTGAAACCATCATCACCAGGGCTGGAAAACAGATGGAAATTTCTCCCAGGGAATCATTGTTTTTATTTTCACCCCTGAACTAGATCCTTCACTCTACTGTCTTGATCTCCAAAATTTAAGAGAGCACCCCATTAACCATGAAAAAGTTCCCAAGTTTACACATGAAAGCAGACCCTCCAGAGACAAATACTAAGGGGCACATAGGAGATTAAAGAAAGTGTTCTTCACCTTCAAATGTGGAATGATGTCCAATAATTGCTCCAGAAAAAGACTCAGGGAGGTTGTTACAGAGGATCTGATATCGATGTTAAGGTAAAGCAGGTGGAGAGGAAGTGAAATTATCTTCATTTAAAGAAAAAAACATCTAGACTTTGAAATTATTACTCATTGAGATTCTCTGGGTGGTACAAATTGTTAAGGATTTGGCTGCTAACCAAGTGACTGGCAGTTCAAAACCATCCAGAGATGCATCAGAAGAAAGCTTAGACCATTTACTTCTGAAAAATCAGCATTGAAAGCTCTATGGAGCACAGTTCTTTCTGACTCTCATACAGTTACCACAAGTCAGAACTGACTCCACAACAATGGGTATTAGGGAGCAGAAATTGCTTCCTGACTATTATTATGTGCTATTATTACATGCCATCAAGTCGTCTTCAACTCACAGTGAACTCACATACAGAATGAAACATTGCCTAGTCCCACACCATCCTCAAAACTTCCGTGTTTGAATCTGATGTTGTAGTCACTATGTCAATCTATTTCTTTTTCACTGACTTCTACTTGACAAGCCTGATGTACTTCTCCAGGAATTGGTCCCTCCTAATTTTTGTTGTTGTTAGGTGTCATCAAGTAAATTCCAACTCATTGTGAAACTATGCATAACAGAACAAAACACTGTTTGGTCTTGTGCCATGTCCACAGTCATTTTTATGCTTAAGCCCATTGTTCCAGCCACTGTGTCACTCCGTCTCATTGAGGGTCTTCATCTTTTTCACTGACTCTACATTCTACCAAGCATGATTTCCTTTTCCAGGGGCTGATCCTTCTAGATAATATGTCCAAAGTATATAATATGAACTCTTGCCATCTTTGCTTCCAAGGAGCGCTCTGGTTGTACTTCTTCCAGAACAGATCTGTTTGTTCTTTTGGCGGTCCATGGTACATTCAGCATTCTTCTCCAACACCACAATTCAAAGACATTGGTTGTTCTTTTGCCTTCTTTATTCATGGGCCAGCTTTTGAAAGCATATGATGCAATTGAAAATACCATGGCTTGGATCGGGCGCACTTTAGTCTTCAAAGTAGCGTCTCTACTTTTCAATACTTTAAGATCTTTTGTGCAGATTTTCCCAGTGCAATGTGTCTTTTGATTTCTTGGCTGCTGCTTCCAAGGACGTTGATTGTGGACCCAAGTAAAATGAAATTCTTAACAACCTCAATCCTTTCTCCATTTATGGTGATGTTGCTTACTGGTCTCAGTAGTGAGGATTTTTGTTTTCTTGATGTTGAGATGCAATCCATAGTGAAAGCTGTGGCCCTTGATCTTCATCAGTAAGTGT
Organism: Heterohyrax brucei; assembly: GCA_028571685.1. Taxonomy (NCBI): domain Eukaryota; kingdom Metazoa; phylum Chordata; class Mammalia; order Hyracoidea; family Procaviidae; genus Heterohyrax; species Heterohyrax brucei. The sequence goes on along the minus strand of CM053165.1, from coordinate 9,931,369 downwards.
TTCAAATCTTCTTCACTTCCAGCAAATCAGGTGGTGTAGTCTGTGTATCTCAAGTTGTTAGTGAGTTGTCCTCAAATCCTGATACCTTTTTTTTTTTTCATATAATCCAGCCTTTCAGATTATTTGTTCAGCTTACAAATCAAAAAGGTATGGTGAAGGGATACAACTCTGACGTGCACCTTTCCTGACTTTAAACCATGAAGTGTCCCCTTGTTCTATTCACACAACTGCCTCTTGATCCATATACAGATTCCTTAACAGCACAATTAAGTATTCTGGAATTCCCATTTTATGCAATGTTAGCCATAATTTGTTATGATCCATACAGTCAAATGCCTTTGCATAGTCAATAAAACACAGGTAAACATCTTTCTGGTATTCTTTGCTTTCAGCCAAGATCCATCTGACATCAGTAATGCTATCCCTAGTTCTGTATTTTCTTCTGAATCCAGCTTGAATTTCTGGCAGGTCCTTGTCAATATACTGTTGCAGTCACTTTTGCATGACCTTGAGCAAAATTTTATTTGTATGTGATACCGATGACATTATTTGGTAATCTCTGCATCAAGCTGGGTCACCTTTCTTTGGAATGAGCATAAATATGGATCTCTTCCAGTCAATTACCTAGGTAGCTGTCCTCCAAATTTTTTGGCATAGACCAATGAGCACTTTCAGTGCTGCATCTGCTTATTGAAATATCTCAATTGATATTCCATCAATTCCTGGAGCTTTGGTTTTTTGCCAATGACTTCAATGCAGTTTTGACTTCCTCCTTCAATACTATCAGTTCCTGATCACATACTACCTCTTCAAATGGCTGACCATCTCAAAGTTCTTTCTGGTATAATGACTCTGTGTTTTCCTTCCATCTTCTTTTGATGCTTCCTGAGTTTATTGAATATTTTCCCTGTTGAATCATTCATTATAGCAACTTGAGGCTTGAATTTTTTCTTCAGTTCCTTCAGCTTGAGAAATGCAGAATGTGTGCTTACCTTCACGGTTTCCACTTCCAGCTCTCTGCACATGTCATTCTGATACTTTGTCTTCTCAAGCTGCCCTTTGAAATTTTCTGTTCAGATTTTTTATTTAGCCCTTCGTTCATTTTTTCTTTAGCTGTTCAGTGTTTAATGGCAAGTTTCAGAGTCTCTTACAACATCCAATTTTCCCATCTTTTTAATGACCCCTTGATGTCTTAGAGGATGATGTCCTTTGTTTGGTCATTAGTGGTCAACGCATCCAACATGTTCTTGAGGTGGTCTTTAAACTCAGGAGGGATACATTCAAGGACTTGTTCTAATTTTCTTCAGTTTCAGTTTGAATTTGCATATGAGCCATTGATGACCTGTGCCATAGTCAGCACTTGGTCTTGTTCTGACTGCTGATATGGAGCTTTTCCGTTTTCTTTTTCCACAGATGTAGTCAGTCTGGTTCCTGTGTATTCCATCTGGTAAGGTCCATGTGTATAGTCACCATTTGTGTTGGATGAAAAAGGCATTTGCAATGAACAATTCATTAGCCTCGCAAAATTCTATCATGCAATCTCTGGCATTTATTTCTATTACCAAAGCCATATTTTCCAACTACCAATTCTTCTTGTTTCCAACTTTTGTATTCCAGTCACCAGTAATTATCAATGCACCCTGATTGCATGTTCAGTCAATTTCAGACTGCAGAAGCTGGTAAAAATCTTCAACCTCTTCATCTTTGGTGTTAGTAGTTGGTGCATAAATTTGAATAATAGTTGCATTAATTGCCCGTCATTGTAGATGTATGGATATTATCCTGTCACCAGCAGCATTGTACTTCAAGACAGATTTTGAAATGTTCTTTTTGATGATGTATGCAACACTGTTCCTCTTCAAGTTTTCATTTCCCATATAGTAGATTCAAAATGGCTACCAGTCCATTTCAGCTCACTAATGCCTAGGATATCAATGTTTATGCATTCCATTTCATTTTTTTATTATAACTGACTGAAGATGTACATTCCCATACAAATTTACATGCCCAACTTTATTCCATTTCATTTTTGACATTTCCAGCTTTCCTTGATTCATACTTCAAACATTCCATGTTCCAATCATTAATGGATGTCTGCTACTGTTTCTTCTCATTTAGAGTCATACCACATCAGCAAATGAAGATCCCAAAGGCTTTACTCCATCCTCATCATTAAAGTTGACTCTACTTTGAGGAAATAGTTCTTCCCCAGTCATCTTCTGAGTGCCTTGCAACCTACGGGCTCATTTTATGGCACTAACTCTGACACTGCTCCACTGCTATTTGTACAGTATTCCCTGGCTAATTCTTTTCATAAGTAGGCTTCTGGATCCTTCTTCCTAGTCTATCTTAGTCTGAAAGCTCAGCTGAAACCTTTCTATCATGGGTGACCCTCTGATATCTAAATTCCAGCAACTTCCAGTATCACAGCAACAAGCAAGCCTCCACTGAAAGACAAGTGCCCAAAGTAAGAGAGATGTAGTCTCCTCATTCTGCTTCTACGTAGGGAAGGGGAAAAAGCATAAGTCGAAAATTTTCCACTTTCATGTTTAAGGTGTTGGCTGGATTTGTCTTGAGGAAGATGACCTCTGCATAGAAGAAGAAACCAGGTATTAGTGGGGATGCTGGTGAATGTTCTGAGGCTGCTTTCCTGTTTCAGAAGCCTGTGCTTACATTGCTTAGACTTGCTTACGTACCACTGAGATGTTAAATGCTGTCCACATCAATTGATTTAGCTTACTGATTTTAAAGACTTTATTCCCTGGTTTTGCCCTATGAACAGATAAAATTCACCTTATGAATTATCTCCCACTATGAGGCAGGGATTGGGGATCATATCTTCTTTCTCTGACCTCTGCACTCATCTATACCATGTATATCTGAGATTCTCTCTGTCTGATTAAAAGGTGCACCTGCTTGTAGAGTATTGTAGAGTCATAGCCCTTACACATATGGTACAGCAAGAATTCTGACACTATATTTTAAATGCTCACCTGACAGTGGTGCTGAACCTATGAACATTCTTTTTCAGAATCCTGGCTCAGATTTCCTGGCTTACATTTATTCTGGCCAGAAGGGAAGGAATTTCTCTGCCCTAAAAGTAATTACTGTGGAGTCAGTTGTGACTGATGGCAGAATATAGAACTGTGCTCTGTAAGGTTTTCAGTGTTGATCTTTCAGAAGCAAATGGTCTAGTCTTTCTTCTGAAGCATCTTTGGACGGATTTGAACTGCCAGTCATTTGGTTAGTAGCAAAGACCTTAACTGTTTGCACCACCTGGGGAATCTTAATAATTCCAAGGTACAGGTTTGTTTTTGTTTGCTTGTTTGTTTTAAGTGAAGTTAATCTTACATCTTACATGCAAGTTTATAAATTGATCCTATTTGGAAGATAAAAGAGCCCCAGTGACACAAATGGTTAAGCACTCAGCTACTAACCAAAAGGTTGGCAATTCAAGCCTTCCTCTGTAGGAGGAATGGTGATGTGCTTCCATAAAGATTTCAGCCAAGGAAACCCTATAGCACGATTGTACTCTGTAACATGGGGTTACTATGAATTGGAATCAACTTGGTGGTACCCAACAATTTGGAGAAAGCCATTTTTAAATTTGAAAGATCCACTTTCATACTGTGCTATTGGCTTGAAGGCAAAGCTATGGCACAAAAGAAAGGAAGAGAAAGGCAAAGCATAATTCCCCTTTTGCATGATCCCCTTCTTCTGGCCCAAGTCTCCATAACAGAATTGCCAGTTAAAGAAGTCAGTGTAAAGACTATGCTTTTCTTCTCAAAGGACCCATTAGCAAGCAGCTCTGGCTGAGGGCTGTAATTGGTCTTTCCTTTCCTGATATCCTATCTGTATTTGACACTAAAGCAAGTTTATTAGATATTTCATTAGCTAAGCCCCAAACCTATATCCTAATCTTTAGCTGAAAACATCTCTGAATTAGATCAAGAAAACTAGAATAAAACTCATTCATCAGTGGCAGTTAATGACTCATGAGTAATGAAGGAGGGAGGCTCTACTTCCATGCTACTGACAGTCAAATGAAAAGGGGAAGTACCCTGCATTTTGTGGGTTCGCTAGGGCACATAGCCATCATGCTGTGAGCCACAGGCTTCCTAACCCAATCCCTGAGCTCTGGGGTGCTTTCTTTCTTTCATTTCCCTTAGAGAAGAATACAGAGTACAGGTGGTAGGAGGCCAACCTGCAGAGAAGAGGCTCAGCTTTCAGGGGTGATGTCTTTGATGCTGAGTTGTACACAAAGCTCTTTGTAACCAAGGTAGGAGATAAGCTTAGAGACCCTCTTAGTCATCTAGTACTGCTATAACAGAAATACAACAAAAGGATGGCTTTAACAAAGGAACATGTATTCTTTCACAGTCTAGCAGGCTAGAAGTCCAAATTCAGGGTGCCAGTTCCAGAAGAAGGCTTTCTCCCACTGTTGGCTCTGGGTGAAAGATTTTGTCATCAATCTTCCCCACCTGAGGAGCTTCTCAGCATAGGGAACCTGGGTCCAAAGGACATTCTATTGTCTTGCCTCTTTTCCTTGGTAGCATGAGGTTCCCATGTCTCTCTGCTTGTTTCTCACTTTGATATCTCAAAAGAATTGACTTAAAATGCAACCTAATCTTGTAGATTAAGTCTTGACTTGTTAATATAACTGTCACTAATCACCTCCTTAACATCATAGAGGTAGGGTTTACAAACATAGGAAAACCACTTCAGATGGCAAAAGGGTGGATAATCATACAATAATGGGGATCACGGACTAGCCAAACTGACACACATTTTGGAGGGATCATAACTCAATGTATAACAGAGGCCATTGGCTCTAACCTTCACTTTCCGTACAAAGGAAACTAAGCTCGGAAAGGTTAGACAGTGCACCCCTGGTCATTCAGAAAGTGCCTTGCACCATAAGAAACACAATTCAATCTCCTAACGCTGTATCTGGTGCTCTTGCCTGTGAATCATGGTGCTTTCCAACTATTTGGCAACAATCCACCTAACAGTGAATGCCCATCTCATGGATGTGATGGGCTGGTGACACAGATACCAAAATAAGGGCTAAATGTAGTCGCTACCTTCCGGTGATAGGATAGTGAGACAGTATGTGGCACACCGGCATTTAGAAAACAATATCATATGTTCCATGATGGAGGAATGCAGCCAGTATTATTGGCCTGTTGAAGATAGAGCACTTTACCTCCTGACAAAGTTTGGGAAGGAGATAATATTTCAGGAGAGATTTTAAGTATGAAATCATTATTTTACGTCTGAGATTGGATTCACCCTAGCTTAGAATCTTAAACAAAAATTTAAGTATAAACAGTTTATTTGGATGGAGTCCTTGGGTGGTGCAAATAGCTAAGCATTTGATTACTACCTGAAAGGTTGGCAGTTTGAATCCACCCAGAGGCTCGTTGGAAGAAAGAGCTGTCAAACTGCTTCCAAAAGGCCACAGCCTTGAAAACCCTATGGAGTGTTTCTACTTTGCACACATGGGGTCACCATGAGTTGAAATCGACTAATGGCAACTAACAGCAACAAGTTTATTTGGAGGTACAAGAACACAAAAGAGAAAGGAATACACAGACGGAAGGAAAAATAACACAAAAGCATGTATTATCAAGTCGGATTTTACAGTGGGAAAACTCTGGAATCAAGTACCAATTTATCCTACCCAAGAAGCAAGGAGGCAAGAATATGATGTCTCTACTCCCGGGTCATCTTGAGGTCTGGCCTTGAGATGAGGCAGGTGGTAGAAAGAGGTAAATCCCAAGCATTTCTGCAAGCCATGTGTGAACAAGTTCTTGATATCCAACCTGGTAAGACACTTCAGGCCCAGAGAAGCAGATCCTGGCTGGCGCAAAGTCTGTTGCAGAACAACAGGTTTGAGGTCTGTTTAAGGTCTGCTCCTGCAGAGCAAGAGAAAAGTCAGCACCAGCAGTGCAAAGGCAGGGAGACTTACAAGACTGTAGAGTGCTGAGAGGAAAGGAACATAAAAAATGTTTGACTTCTAAACTGCAGAAAGGAAACTGAGAGAAGAGGACAGTGGACAGAGTAAACAGTTGAGACACACAGGCTTTTTGTATGTCTTGTTATGTAATTTGAATGGATCATGTTCTGTTATCTGGCCCATTGGGAATAAGGATAAGACAGAGAAAGAGGAGGAATCTAGGATGACTCCTGGGTTTCTGGAAAAGGGATTGGAGAAAAAGCTCACAACGAATCCTGGGCCAGTGTGAACCAGGGCTCAGGGCAGGTCTTACGAGACCTGGATCTTACATGAATATTTTGGGCCTTCTTAGTAACAGGAAGGTGGGAGACTTCATGGGTCAGCAGCAGAATTCCCACCCTCCATGCAGGAGACCTGACTTTGATGCCTAGCCAATGCATCTTATACACATGGCTACCACACATCAGTGGAGGTGTCTGTGTTGCTGTGATATCATACTAGCTTCAGTGGAACTTCCAGAGTAAGATAGACTAGCAAAAAAGATCTGGTGAACTATGTCAAAAAATCAGCACATGAAAACCCTTCATGGATCACAAAGGTGTGATCCTGTTGTGCACAGAGTTGCCACAAGTTGAGTTGGGGGCCAACTTGATGGCAGCCAACAACATCAACAAGCATCAGGAGGAAAGGATGTCTGTGGAGCTGACTTACAGCCCTGGGGCTACCCAACAACAAGTGTTATCCCTCACTCTCTCCCTCAGGAACTTAGCTCTTCCTTGGACTCGCAGCTACCTAGGGTCCTAAACCACCTTGGTATCACAGTTGGGAAACTCTAGACAGATTGGGCCAGTTAGTGTAGCTGCTGTACTTGTCTCTCCAGTTCTCTGGCACTTTCCAGATTTTGATGAGAACAGTCACAAGCCCTTCTCCATGTGTTCTCATTCAACCAGTTCTTTCACTACTTACCAAGCTTCCAGGGAAACCTCACTTCATTTAAAACACAGTTCCTGGCATTCTAAAAGTAGGCATTCTCAAAGTAGGACATATGTACAGCAAGGGTAGAGATGACTTAGGTTAAGTGTTCAGCTGCTAACTCAAAGTTCAGCAGTTCGAACCCTCCAGCTTCTCTCTAGGAGAAAGATCTGGCAGTCTATCTTCATAAAGGCTACAGCATTGGAAGCTTTGGGGGGAAGTTCTACCCTTTTTTATATAGGTCACTATGAATTAAAATCATTGGCAATGTGTTTTGTTTTGTTTCATAGAAGTCCGTGACTCTGTGTTTCTATGAATACTTTGGAAACAGCTAAACAAAGCTCTTTAACAGAGCACTCCAGGAACTGTCTGTGACTGAGAAAGTGAGCAGATGGTAATGACATCATTTCTATCACTCACCATCCCAAACCTCTGCCTCACCTGATTCCTGTTCTCAGAAATGAGAAGCCACAGGAGGCTATTTCTTCACCACCAATGAGTTTGCCTTGCAGTGCAGTAATTTAGGGTTAGAAAAGCTCCCTGCCTGGAGGATTTAGTCCGCCTGACATTTAGGTGTTCAGTGAATTACAAATGATGATTGTAACAATATTGATTTGTCTAAAGAATTTCTGGAGATTTTTGAAAATAAGTGAAATGTTCACTGGTACAAAAATGTTATAGGCCAACTCCTTGTCTGGAGGCTGGAAAGTGGACATTTTAATTCTAACACCAAACCAAAACAACTGTTGTCACTGAGTCGCATCGTCGTTACAGGCATCTCTTCTTTACAAAGGTCTACTTTACACCACTTTGCTCTTACCAAAGGTGTACATTGGTATCTGCTTTCATTAACCAGAAGAAATCCAAAGAGGAGGCAGCATGCATCCTGAGCACTGAGAGCAGCGTGGCCAACCGCGTTCCCCCGGCACTGCATTCAGCGTCAAAGCATCCAGCTCCCACGGCTTTGAACTGCGTCGGTGAACATCTGTGTTTTATCTTGATTTATTTTGTGCATTGGTTAGCAAGATCTGCCTGTCCTAAGGTATCAGCAAAGCTTAAGAGAGACTGTAAGGTTTTCTGGTATGACTTGGTAGGTTATTGCTGGAATCTGGGAATACTTTTAAAAAATTATCATTAAGTTAATGATAATTGCTTTTTCACTTCACATTATTCCAGCTTACAAAATGTTTTATGTGACATGGTACTTCAGATAATGGGGACAACTGTACCTGGGAACTTTGCTTAAAAAAAAAACTCAGGCTGTTGAGTCAATTCTGACTCATAGCAACTCTATAAGACAGAGTAGAACTGCTCCCTAGTTTCCAAGGAGCACTTGGAGGGTTTGAACTGCCAATCTTTTGGTTAGCTCTCAGCTACAAGGGTCATCAGTTGTACTTACAGGGAAATCACAGGAAATGCTCTTTAACAGAGCACCTCTGCTGGCCAGGCTCCAGCCGTGTCCTGGCCTCACTGTCCCTCTTTCAGCTGACCACCCAAAGTTTCCTAAGTCTGGACTACTCCTTTTTTTTTTAATTGAAATATTCATATACTATATATTCACCCCTTAAAGTGTACCACTGAGGAGTTCTTAGTATATTTTCAAATCTGTGCCACATCACTACTATCTAATTCCAAAACACTTTCATCACTCCAAAAAGAAACCACAAAGCCATTAATAATCACTCCCTATATCCTGTCTTCCTGGCCCGTGACACAGTAATCTACTTTCTCTCTACAGATTTGTCTATTCTGGACATTTCACATAAATGGAATCATATAATATATAACTGTTTATGTCAGGCTTCTTTCACTTAGCATAATGGCTCATCCACGTTGTAGCATGTATCAGTATTTCATGCCTTTTTTATCGATGAATAATGTTCCATCAGATGGATAGACTACAGTTTTGTTTATCAGTTGATGAATATTTGAGTTGGTTCTGTCTTTTAGCTATTATAAATGATGCTGATATGAGCATTTGTGTGCAAGTTTTTGTGTGAACATATTTCAGATTTCTTGGGTTTATACCTGAGAGTAGAATTACTGGGTTATATGGTAATTCCACACACAATATTTTATAGGAATTGCCAGATTATTTACAAAGTGGAAGCACTACTTTATGTTCACATCAGAAATGTATGAGGCTTCTAATTTTTCCGTATCCTTGCCAACACTAGTCCATCTTTTTTATTTTAGCCATCCTAACCAAAAGAAAAATGCCAACCCACTGCTGTTGAATTTATTCTGACTCATAGTGACACAATATGTTTTTCAAGACTGTAGATCCTTAGGGAAACATACCATCACATCTTTCTCCTGGACAGCTGCCAGTGGCTTCTAACCACTGATTTTTCAGTTAGCAGTCTGTCGCTTTAACCACTGAGTCACTAGACCTTCTCGTAGTCATCCTTCGGAGTAGAAAGTACTATTCTCATTGTGGCTTTGATTTTCATTTCCCTAAGTGGCACAAACTGTTAACAAGCTTGGCTGCTAATCAGAGGTATACACAGAGGTGTCTTCAGCAATTCTATTTTTAAAAAAATCAGCTGAAGTTGACTTGAGAACAACTGGTTTAATAACTAATAGTGTTGATCATTTTTTTTGTGGGATTACTAGACATTTATGTGTCTTCTTTGGTGAAATGCTTACTTAAATCTTTGTACCCAAGTTTTAAATTTTAATTATCTTTTTATTGCTGAGTTGTAAGAATTCCCTATGTATTCTGGTTAGTACACTTTTATCAGATGTAGGATTTGCTATCACTTTGTCCCAGTCTATGGGAATCCTTTGAAGCACAAAGGTTTTTAATTTGACAATGTTCAATTTATCTACCCTCTTGCCCCCAGTTGCCTGGGCTTTAGGCTCCATGTCTATAAAACTAATGCCAACCCAAGGACACGAAGATTTACCTGTATGCTTTCTTCTAAGAGTTTTGTAGTTCTGCTCTTACATTTAGGTCATTTGACAAATTATGAATTAGTTCTGCATAAAATGTAATGTGTACATCCAGCTTCATTCTTTTGCATGTCAGTAACATTTCTTGAAAATGTTCCATCTTTCCCCATTTTATCATTGTGCCACTTTCTTAATTCTTAATAAAATTTCTAATAAAAGCCTATATCCCATGATTGGTTTTTGTGGGATCTTCCTCTGTCAGGCTAGACTGTAAGCCTGCTAGGGCAGGAATTTAAACACAAATCTTTGACTCCCCCATCAGGCCAGGCACAGGGTCAAAGAAGGGCTCTTTTATATATTAATTCTCAAAATTATTGTAGTCACTCCTTTTGTGTATATTTTCACTTGATTTTGTTGTGTGACCTCAGATTGATTCTGACTCACAGTAACTGTGATGATTAAGGTTATGTGTCATCTTGCTAGGCTATGATTCTCAGTGGCTCAGCAGGTATGATGTGATGACCATCCGTGAGGTGATCTGTCATAAACAGCTGATCAGCTGGAAGGGACATTTCCCTGAGGGTGACACCTGCATGCAATACATATGGATGTTCTGGCAAAACATACACTCTCTTGACCTTGCATCTAATTCACTACCCTCCGACCCCTGTTCTTTGGATGTGAGCTAGCAGCCTATCATCTGACCTGCTGATTTTGGGTTCTTCAGCCCCTACAACTACACGAGCCAAAAGAATCCTCCAGCTTCTTGCCTGCTACATGAAGCTGGTTTTGATCTCCTTAAAGAACCCAGCCAAAAGTAGTGACTCTATAGTATATGGAAGCAGCAGTCAAGAAAAGAAAACACAGATTGCATTGGGCAAGTCTGCTGCAAAACACCTCCTTAAAGTGTTCAAAATCAAAGACATCACCTTGAAGACTCAAGTGCGTCTGACAAGCTATGGTGTTAGCAGGTGCCTAATGTACATTCAAAAGGTGACAATGAATTAGGAAGGCTGAAGAATTGATGCCTTTGAATTGTGATACTGGGGAAGAACATTGAACATACCATGAACTACCAAAAAAAAAAAAAATCTGTCTTGGAAGAAATACAGCCAGAATGCTCCTTAGAAGCAAGTATGGTGAGACTGTCTTACATACTTTGGACATGTTATCAGAAGGGATCAGTCCGTGGAGCAAGACATTGTGCTTGGTAAAGGAGAGTCTCAAAGAAAAAAAGGAAGGCTCTCAATAAGATGGACTGAGACAGTGGCTGTAACAATCGGCTCAAGCATAACAGCAGTCATAAAGACGGCACAGGACTGGGCAGTGTTTTGCACTGTTGCATACAGGTTTGTTATGAGGTAGAACCAACTGCACTGAACAATGACAATAGCAATTGTAACAGAAGAAGATTGCAACATCTTGAAGGTAATTATTTATTCATAGAATCTGGCAAATAGGGAAAAACAGTAAAAATGTTATCCATACATTTGATTATTTATCAACCTATCTTTTTTGTTATGATTTATATACAAGCTATATTTACCATATAAGAATTACTAAGAAAAGAATTCATCTACAGTATTTATGAACTGCAGCTACTTGGACTTCTATTGCTAAAGTTATTTGTTAAGATAGTCCTTAAATATTAGCTAATTTGTTATTGTTGTTGGATGGTGCCAAGTTGCTTTTGATTCATAACTACCCTATAGTACAGAGTAGAACTTCCTGATAGGATTTTTTAGGCTATAATCTCTGTGGGAACAGATCACCAGGTCTTTTCTCCCACAGAGTGGCTGGTGGGTTTGAACTGCTGACCTTTTGGTTAGCAACCAAGTACCTAACCATTACGCTAAAAGAACTCCTATTTTTATTCCCCATCTAGGGTTCTAAATTTAAATGATCATTTAAAGTGGCTGCAGCATTATGTCAACAGGGAACTGCTACAAATTCAAGCCAGGTTCACAAGAGACTGTGGAACCAAGGATATCGTTGCTGATGTCAGATAGCTGCTAGCAAAAGTAGAGAATACCAGCAGGATGTTTATCTATAGTTTATTACCTAGGCAAAGGCGTTCAACTGTGTGGATCACAACAAATTATAGATAACGTTGTGGAAAATGGGAATTCCAGAACACTTAATTGTACTTATGAGGAACCTGTACGTAGATCAAGAGGCAGTTATTTGGACAGAACAAGAAGATATTGCATGGTTTAAAGTCAGGAAAGGTACATGTCATGGTTGTATCATTTCACTATACTTATTCAATCCGCATGCCAAGAAATAATCCAAGAAGTTGGACTATATAAAGTAGAATGAAGCATCAGGATTGGAGGATGGTTCATTAACAACTTGCCTTATGCAGTTGAGATAACCTTGCTTGCTGAAAGTGAAGATGACTTGAGGCATTTACTGATGAAGATCAAAGACCACAGCTTTAAGCATAAAATACACCTCAATGTAAAGGAAACAAAAATCCTTACAACTGGAACAATGAAGAACAGGATGACAAATCGATGAAACATGGAGTTTGTCAAGGATTTCATTTTACTTGAATCCATAGTCAACGACCATGGAAGCAGCAGTCAAGAAATCAAAAGACACATTGCACAGGGAAAGTCTGCTGCAAAAGACCCCTTTAAAGTGCTGGAAAGAAGCCGTTTTCAAGACAAAAGTGTGCCTGACCCAAGCAAGGGTGTTTTCAGTCACATCATAAGCATGTTAAAGTTACACAATAAAGAAGACTGAAGAAGAACTGATGCCTTTGAATTGTGGTATTGGTGAAGAATATTGGAGATTCTATGGGCTGCCAAAAGAACAAACAAATCTGTTCCAGAAGAAGTACAACCAGAGTGCTCCTTAGAAGCAAGGATGGTGAGACTGTGTCTTACGTACCTAGAACATGTTGTCAGGAGGGATCAGTCCCTAAAGGAGAACATTGTGATTGGTAAGTGTCTTAGTCACCGGATACTGCTTTAACAGAAAATACCATTAGTGGAAGGTTTCATGAGGAGAAGCTTTTATTGTCACAATCTGGTAAGCCACAAATCCATTCCTAAGCTACAAGTCCATTCAATACAAAAAATCATCACAGTCCAGTAGGCTGAGTCCACATCCAGCAACAGCATCTCGGCACAGGAGCCTCGGGTCCAAAGGACGTGCTCTGCTCTTGGTACTTCTCTCTCGGTGGTATGAGGTTCCCAACTTCCTCAGCTCACTTCTCTCCCTTATATTCCACAAGCTTGAGTCCTGCCTCACTAACACAACTGCAAACCATCTCCATCATTAACATCACAGAGGCAGGATTCACAACACATGGGAGGAAAGGCACCATACTGGAACTGCAAACCAAGTCAAGTCAAACATACATTTTTAGGGGGACACAATTCAAGCCATGACAGTAAGGAACAGGGTCAGTAAAAAAGAGGAATACCCTCAATGAAATGGATTGACACTGTGATTGCAACACTGCACTCAAGCATAACTCAGTTGTAAGCACAGTGCAAGGCCAGGCAGTGTTTCATTCAATGGTAGTACACAGGGTTATTATGAGTCAGACCTAACTCAATAATACCAAACAACAACAAGGCTCTAAAGAAGCACTGATGATACAGTTGTTAGTTTGGCTATTAACCAAAATATTGACATTTCAAATCCACCAGCCACTTCTTAGAACTTTATGTGACAGTTCAGAATCAATCAATGGCAGCAGATTTTGTTTTGGGGGTTTGTATAATTTAGACTCCTAAGTCCACTGCTCTTACCTTGATTCTGACTCATAATAACCCTATAGGACAGAGTAAAAATGATCCACTTGTTCTACAATAATGTAGACCTTTACAGCAGACTGCCACGCCTTTCTTCTATAGAGCAACTGGTGAGTTCAAACTGCTAACCTTTTGGTGAACAGCCAAGGGCTTTAACCATTGTACCATCAAGTCTCCTTAGTTTCCCATATAACACCCACTGTGATAAATTTAGTTCATTTAAAAATATTTCATGGAGCTAGAATCAGAAACTGGTGGGTTATGACTTCAGATCAACCTGTGTTCCACATTCAGTGGGGGAGCCTGAGTATGGGACTGTCCCAAGAGTAGCCTGTGTTTTATATGAGATGTTTCAGCATTCTGGAACCTTCATCATACCTTCTACTCCTAAGGATGGTCAAGGAACAGGGAGAAGGACAGTCCTTTCCCTAGCCAGTGAGATCAGGAAAATAAGAGGACTCATTCTAAAGGCTATGCAAGAGTGAGCCAAGCAAGGAGGGTGGAGATGAAGGATTTGGAGGCAGAAGGACCTCCCTGCAGAAAGGCCTAGAGGGACAGAAACAACGCTGGGCTAGGGGAGAGGTAGATGGGGGTGGACAGGGAGAGTCTGGAGAAGTGGCCACGGAAGTAGGACTTGGACTTTCTCTATACACCAAGGAAGCCCACCTTACCCAAAAAGGAATGTAAAAGCAGACTTTGCCTAGCCCTGGCAACAGACCGCTAAAATAATGGATTTACATTTCAAAGGACTCTTCCCTTGTGTTTGATCAATAGAACATTCTTCAGATCAATACAAATATAATTTCACTGTTGGCAACCATTTATAGTGTTCAGAGGAGTAGTCACTGTCTAGCAAACCCAGGCTGTGTGTGTCAGACAAGCATACTGCTCTGCTGGCTGTGGATCAGCTTGAAAATAGCAAAGAAAAGCAAATGAGATTACCAGCCAATAAGCCCAACATTACACCAATGACTTGGTGACCACACTCAGTTCAAGAGTTTTGGTGTAGGGGGATGAGGAGGAAGGAATGAGTAGAAGAAGTATGGCTTTCCTGTGTTAGTTTTTAAAACTGGAAAATAAGAGAAATAAATTGTTGATGTTGATTTAACACTTCCTATGTGCCAGGTAGTGGAACTGCTGGTGTTATAGTGAGAATTCTCATCTTCCCTCTGGAAGACCTGAATTCAATTCTCAGTCAATGCACCTCACGTGCAGCTCAGCAAAATGTCTTCCAGGTTCCTGTGTGTTGTTTCCCAAGAGTCATTGTTCTTTATCATTGCATAGGATTCCATTGTGTGACTATATCACAATTTGTTTATCCATTCATTTGTTGACTGGCACCTAGGTTGATTCCGTCTTTTTGTTATTGCAGATAGTGATGCAATAAACATTGGGGTGCATGTAGCTCTTCACATGGCAGGCCTTACATCTTTAGGATATATCACAAGTAGTAGGATTGCCAGATTCTATGGTATTTCTATTTCTGTTAGAAAAAACTCCAAATAGATTTCCAAAGTGGTTTACCGCTTTACGTCCCCACCAACAGTGTATAAATATTCCAGGCTCTCCACAGCCTCTCAAATATTTACTACTTTGAGGTGTTTTTTGTTTGTTTGTTTGTTTTCTTTTTTAATTAAAGCCAGCCTTGTTGTGTTGTGGACTCTATAGGGTCACTATGAGATGACATTGACTCAGTGGAAGTGAGTTTTATTTTGTTTTGTTGGGGTGAGACAGCATCTCATTGTAGTTTTGATTTGGATTTTATAGTGGCTAAAGACCATGAGCATTTGCTCATGTATCTGTTAGCCATCTGGATGGAATAAACCTAGATGCCCATTAACAGATGAATGAATAAATAAACTGTAATACATTTGCACAACGGAATACTGTGTAATAATAAGGAACAATGATGATCTTAGGAAATATCACATGGAGTCACCTGGAAGACATGCTGAGTAAAAGTTAGGTAGTTGCAAAGGGACAAGTACTATGTGAGACTACTATTGTAAAGACTTAAGAAAAGTTAAAAACAAGCAAGAAAATAATCTTTGATAGTTACAAGGTAGTGATATTGTGTGGTGAGCAATGGGAGATAGAGTTTTAGAGGTATTTCTACATTGAGAAGGAAGATTGAGATTCAGTTAACAATCACTGTGTGTCAGGCTTTGCAATAATTTGCTAGGACTGCTATAACAAGTGTACTATAAACCTGGTAGCATATAAAAGCAGAAATTTATTGTCTCACACTCTTGGTGGCTAGTAGTCTGAATCCTTTCTTACTTCTCCCAGCTCCTGGTAGCCTCATGCATTCCTAGGTTTGTAGATTCATTGTCACATGGCTACCTTCTCTCTGTGTGTCTCTCTACATCTCTTTTCCTCTTTTCTATGACACCACTCAGGTTGGATTAGAACCTATCCCCCCAAGTATGACCTCATCGTGCTAACTGATAACATCTTCAAAGACTTTATTTTCAAACAGAGTCATGTTCACATATACAGTATTTAAAATTTCAATATACCTCTTTGGGGACACAATTTAATATACAGCAGGGACTCTGACAGTTGCTTTTGTGTCTCCAGTCTCTTCAAAATACAGTATCAGTCTCTTCTGTTTATTACTGAAAAAGTGCTTTTTAGAAAGTCATAAGTTTTGCCCAAGGACACAGACCTATAAACGAAAAACCTGGATTTTACAACGAAGCCTCTGGCGCTTGCACCCACAGTTACACGGAGTACTATGCTGTCCCATGTGGTCTCTGAGAAAATACACGGTGTACTATACTCCTACCCTTAACTACAACCCCACAGCTTTCACACTCAATTAGGAGCAAGTAATTACATGTGGGAAGTAGGGAGCAGGGTCGTCTGCTGGACTGGCACACAGAGTCCAGAGCTAGTCTTTCCAGGTTATCAATAAAGTGCTGCAAAAAAAGTCACTATTTGGCAGCATGTTAATTTAGTATCTCATTCCCCCCAACTTGGTCTGGCGTGGAAAGCAGCCCCAACCATCCCTCTAAGATAAATAATCCAGGTTGACGTCCTTGGCCTCGCTGCCTGTTTTTAGTAGGGGCGTGCCCTGTTAGAGGTTGACTCAATTTTCTCAGCTTTCCATAAAGAAGACAGTGCAATCTCATAGTCCTCAGCCTTTCCCACCTGAAGTCCTAGGCCAAGCCAAGCCAAGTACCGTCGAGTCGGTAAATGCTCAACCTTGACTGGGCCCTAAAACAGACCAGAGAAAGGCAGGCCAAATGGCTTGGCCTGAGCCCTGCACCTGGAAGCAAGGGGACTAGCCCACTGTTACCGCAGGTGCTGCATGCTCTAGCATGACCCCTCTGTGCTGTGTGCGCACAGGTCACTGAATTTCCCTACACTGCGAGTGCATGCAGTCCACCAGGGCTCCCAGCTCCCCTTTCCTGCCCAGCCCTGCGGGGTCCTGCCAGGAGTCTTGCCTTACCAAGATTCAAGGTTGCCAACAAACACAAAAACCACGGTGTGTGAGACTCACTTCACTCATAGATAAGAAACAGGTGGGGATCAGCTTTATTAATGGGCACCACTTTCCCACAGCTAGCAAGTCCCCTAGCAGCTGGTACAGGACAGATATTCCACATGCACCCCTCTTATGCTATACTCAAAGGAGAAACTGTTCCCTCTCTGCCAGAACAGATTAGAAGAAGGGTTAGCCAGATGCCACGTTGTGTGAATAAGAAACAGACAGAAAAAGTTACTGTGTGACCAAAACAGGGAGAAAGGCTTTTCTCACAAGGAGAATGGACTCAGGGAAAGAGACACCCAATTCCCAGCCTCCTTATCAGAGAATGTTCTGGTCTCAAAGCTTCTTCTTAGGTGGCCCAGATAGGAGACACAGAGTCAGCTCCCAACAAATGCCTTCAGCTTGGTGAGGTCTGCTGTACACAACTGAACCTCTTACTTTGACAACAGGACTCTGTTCCCAACCCAGCTGTGACTCACTCTCCTGTTGCTTCCTGACTCTGAGTAATCTGTCTTCTGGTCACAGACATCTGACTGAAACAAACTTGATTTGTTGAACATGCTGAATTCCATGTACCAGCTGTCCTCATAAGGGTCAAGCAAGCAACAGATGTGTCACTTCTATCTGCATCCTCCAGCTGCAGCAGCCTGAGCTACTAGGGTTCCATGGTGCTCCATGGAAGAGCCTGAGTCTCCCATGGACCCATAGCCTGCTTTAACAGGACTACACAGCCATCTGAAGCACATGTGAAAGTCCCTGAGTAAACACAGAGTGCTTTGATGCTGGCTAGAATTTACTCCCATGTGGTTCTTTCGATATTGGCAATGTCCTGCCATTTTACTTGCAAATGCATAATCACAATATCCAGGTGGGCTACACAATGGCAGAGTCCTTGGTATCACAGGACACAGCTGGCTAGAGTGTGAGGACTTCCCCTGAAGGGCAAGAAGAGGAGGTCCTACTTCTATGGACAGTTGTGCAGGGAGGGAACCAGTGGGAAATTTCAATATGGGGCACCATCTTAACTGAAAAGCATGATGGGCCAGAAGAAACTTGGCTCACCCCTGGACACCACATATTCCAAAGGATTGTTCATGCAAATAAATGCATCAATCACACTTTTACACCGAGACTCTCGGTAAATGTTGTTAGGTGCTATGAAGTTAGCTCTAACTCACGGCAACCTTATTATAATAGTACAAAACACTCCCTTTTCCTGGACTGTCTTCACAATGATTGCATGTTTGAGACAATTGTTGTAGTTATTATGGCAATCGATCTCACTGACAGTTTCCTGCATTTTTGGTAACCCTTTACTTTGGTACACTAGTCTTTTACTAGCAACCGGTCTTTTCTGACAAGGCATCTAAAGTAGGCGAGCCTAAGTCTCTCCGTCCTCACCTCTAAGGAGCATTCTGGTTGTGTTTCTGAAGGATGTAAGTACAAGACTGACAAGGCTCTGCACTTGAAGAGCACACAGCCTAGTTTCCATGAAGCAGCACTGTCTGCCTGGGCAATGCAAGGAAACTCAGGCACACCAGCCACCCTTCTTGACTTCAGCCACCTGAGGTCATCAACTTTCCTTTGCTACAAGTCTAAGCCTATGCTAGAGAGGCTTTTCCTCCCAAAAACATTGCCACTAAGTTGATTCTGACTCATGGTGACCCTATAAGCATCAGAGTAGAACTGGGTTCTATTAGATTTTCAGTAGCTGATTTGTTGGAAGCAGACCACCTGGCCTTTCTCCTGAAGCACATCTGGGTGGACCAAACCTCCAACCCTTCAGTCACGTGTCAGCAGCTGAGTGCTCATCTGTTTGTGTTACCAGAGATTCCACTAGCAAGGCCAGAGATAACATAGACTCAACACTGATGTGTAACAAAGCAGAGGACTAGTTGCCACTACTGCTCCAGCGAGCACATGGTTCATGAACTCAGGAGACTTCCCAGTGCTATGAGGCACTTTGAAGATTTTCTAATTCTGTCAGATTGCTTCTCATTTTTTGCATGGCTTTAGATCCACATTATTTCTATCAAGAGAATTTTATAAAGTAGATGACCACTTTGCCTTCAAATTGCCCCAGCAACTAATCTAATAACCAGCTGTTTTGTTGTGATGTAGACTCAGTCTCCATGGGGCTTAGAACCTTAAAGTGTTGGAATAGAATGCCTTGGTCCTTGTCCAACTACAGGCAAACACATCAGAAACTTTCCTTCCTTTGCCTTATCTAATCAAAATTGTACTACAATCCGAATTATAAACCTAGTGGTTTCTGAGCACCATAGTATCAGATGTCCTTATTAGTTCTCACTGAGCCAGCTCCTATGCACGATGGCCCAGTGTAGAACAGAACAAATCATTGTCTGGTCCTTCACCATCCTCACAACAGTTAGTATGCTCAAGTCTATTGTTGAGACCACTGTGTATTTTCAGCGCCTTCCAACCTACATGGCTCATATTCTAGCACTATCTTAGGCAATGTTCTGTTGTAATCCACTGGATTTTCAGTGGTTTAAATTTTCAAGCCTCCCTCCCTAGCCAGTTTTAGTCCAGAAGCTCAGCTGAAATTGTCCACCATAGATGACCCTGGTGGTATGTGGAATAGAGGTGGCAGAGCATCCAGCATCACAGCTACAGACAAGGCACCGCAGTACAACTCATTGACAAATAGGTGGTAGTAGCAGGCCTTTGGAAGCAACCTAGCTTTAGCTCACACTTGTGTAAGAACTCCACATATTTCTAATTTAGTTTGAACACCTCCAGTAACAGGAAGCACGTTCCGTAATAGCAGTCTATTCCATTGCAGTTATTCCAAATGTCAGAAAGTTCTTTCTAACAATGAGTTGAAATCTGCTACCTGGGAACTTGTACTCAGTTGATGCTCTTCTCCTCAAGACCTACAGAATAAACCTAATTCTTCTTCCTTATGACAACTCTTAAACTTTTCAAAGGTGGTCATTCTGTCCCTCTGAGTCACTTATTCCGGCAAGGTGTCACCTGTTTCTTTACCTGCACAGCACAAGATGAGTGTTTCAACACTCAGCATTTCTCCCTCTCTGCTCCTTCTCTTTGAAAGTGCTTCAAATTATCAATTTTTCTTAGGTGAAAGAAGATGAATGGTGGAGAAAAAGATCCATTTCTTGTGGATTAAACTGATGACAAAGACAAGAACCCAGGACCTGGTAGGAGAGTAAACAAAATTATCTTCAAAAAGCTAAACGGAACTATGGACAGACAGGAAACTAGGGAAACAGAAGAAAAGGATAATTTCATTAGCTTAGTGTGGATTCTCCAGAGAAGTAAAGGGAGGAACTGCTCCACAGGTCTTCCAGGGAGTAGCTGGTGGATTCAAACTGCTGATCTTCCAATTAGCAGCCAAACTCTTAACCACTGCACCACCAGAGCTCCTGTATATTACATACCATGGTAGAAATCAAGCCAAAGCCACTGCCATGGAGTCTATTTTAGCTCATAGTGACTCTATAGGCGTTGCCCTGGAAGTGGACAGTTACATTTTTCTCAGCCCAAAAGCTGCTTGGTTTTGAGCAAACTCCTAGAAATTCTGGAGGTTCACCTGTTTTGATGATGTGGTGGGATCCCAGCTTGATTAAATCACTGGATAGATGAACTCCCACTGATTCCACAAGTCACTAAGTCTTTGAGAAGACCTAACCACCATCACACATTTTCTGATACGTATTAAATCTTGAAACATTCCTACTGACTAGGTCCCCCATGTGTCTGTCATACCAGCTTGCATATTACTACGATTCTGGATGCTATACCACTGGTATTTTGAATATTAGCAGGGTCACCCATGGTGGACAGGTTTCAGCAAAGCTTCTAGACTAAGACAGACTACAAGGAAAGGCCACATGATCTCCTTCTAAAGATTAGCCAACAAAACTTTACACATCACGACAGAACATTGTCCAATTCTCTTGCTTTAGATATGTCATTGAGGGGATCAATTGCTGAAGGAGGACACCTTGTTTAGTGAAACTGAGGGGCATCTAGGAGAAGGAAGACCCTCAGTAAGGCGGACTGGTGCAGTAGCCAAATCTTGAATGATGCTGGCAATTTTGAAGATGCTACTTATTTCATTGTCCATAAGGTCATCATGAGTTGGAGCTGATTAGACAGCGGCTGTCTATCCCTGCTGCGTAGGCATTTTAATTAAGCCAATGTCAAAGATGAAGAAACTAAGGTGAAAGAATTAAAGATCTGGGCCTAACTTAATCCTCCTTCTGCTATACTGCTCTCTGATGGTAGACTTTTATTCTGGGGATGCAAAAGGAGTATTAATAATAGAAACATTGCAAACAATAAGCTTGGTGCTTATTGTATTAACTCAATGGAAGCCTACAAGTCTCATGAGGCAAGTACTGTTATTATTTCCTGTCACTGCCTGCCCGACCGCCAGCGGAGGGAAGACAGGACACCGAGATCGCTTGATTCTACTTCAGTGTTTATTTCTTCTTGTTCTTCTTTTGTTCTTCTACTACAGTGTCCCTCACCCATTATATAGTCCAATCCCACCAATCATAAGGCACAGCTGATTCACGTGCAGTGCACGAGCAGAACATAGCGTTGCAAAGAGAAGCTGAGTGGCTATGGGCTCTAGAGGCCAGCAATCAGAAAGCTGATCACGAGCCGATCACGCGCCAGCAAGGAACTGCATCAGCAGGCTAATCATCAGACCGGGAGTGTCTCGGGGAGGAGCTCCTGATGGCAGGTGCCATCTTTATGGCACAGTTTCTTTTTCGCCCCTGACAATTTCCATTTTACAGATTAAGAAAATAAGTATATCAGAGACTATGAGTTCTGGCCATACCCCTCATATCTTCCTACTTAGTAGTGCTGTGATAAACTTTCAAGTGCTGGTACAGGCATCTCTTTTCCAGAGAACTTATTTTGAAGTCAGGAAGGTTTTCCCTGTCTGCCTTCAGGCCAAGAGCAGTCTTAGCATTCTCTGAAAGCATCCTCAGCCTATGTCTTGTTTGTTGTATCAATACCTCAGCTCATTTGCCTCTCAGAAAAGAAAGTTCTGAAGCGTTTATCCTATACTGTTTCCCAGATTTTCAGGGGGGATCCAGAGTGGTAACTTGGTTAAAAGTGCATGTTTGCTAGCTGTTTTCCCTTCCCCATTGTATTTCCCTAGACTGCTATTGATGTTTCCTGTATTTTGCTACACTCATGTCCTGTCTCAGTATTGACTGCTGGAAGAAACCAAAGTAAGATATTAGACCCAAACAGAGCCCATTGCCTATAAGTCAACTCTGACTTGTGGCAACACCAAGTGTTTAAAAATCAAACTGTTCTCCTTAGAGTTTTTATGGCTGAGACCTTTTGGAAGCAGATTGCCAAGGCTTTCTTCCATGGCAGCTTTGAGTACATTCAAACCGCCAACTTTTTGTTGGTATCCAAGCATTTAGTGTTCGTGTCACCCAGGAGCTTCATCTGGTGACTTCAAACAGTTGATGTTGAGTCTATTTCAACTCATGATGACACAAGGGTAGATTATGCAACAGGCAAGCTAAGCATGGGGAGTTGTACCACATCTTTGATTTGAAATTATTCACTACAGATTTAATAAGCAAGCATAAATAAACCAATGCTTACATTGCGTAGTAGATTGTTTACCTCTGTCAGGGATGGTAAAATTTCAGAAGATGCTTTGATTCTGTAAAGAAATGTTTCAGAGTTGGGAGAGAGACAGATATCAGCAATTCCTAGAAATAGAATCTTCGATATGGTGACAAAATGTGAAATTGTTCACCTCACATGGCAATACACAGAGTAAACACTACTTCCATTGCCTCTTGGATAATCCACCCTTGTAGTGACCCCCTGAAGAGCATAACTGTGCTCTGTGGAGCTTTCTTGACTGTGATCATTTGGAAGCAGAATGCCAAGCCTTTCTTCCAAGGTACTTCTGGGTAGAGTTGAACAGTCAACCTTTTTGTTAGTAGCTGAGCACTTTGTTTTTTATGCCACCAGAGAATTTAGGTAAATTGTCTAGGTCACCCTGATATAAGTTGAGATACCTCATGAATAAAAAGGCTTTACATAAAGTATCAGGTGCTATCTGCCATCAGCCCAAGCACCTGATGTCACTGTCAGGAGACCACCTGTGGGGTGGGGGATTTGCCTACTGGTCAACAACAGCACCCCACGGCAATGCTGACTGACTCTGTGTACACATCACACTAAAACTGCAGAAATTCGCCACCTGAGATGTTTGTGAAGCTGCTTTTGTTCAGACCTTAACCTCATGACAGAGGCAGGGAGGGAAATGGGAAAACACAGAGGTCTGCACCACAGGAAGTCGAGTTAGAAAGCTGTAAATTCAGTTGTCCTTTGAGGCATGAAGGATTTAATTTTCTCAGGCCCTGTTCTCCCTATCAACAACTTAGGACTGCATAAACATTCATGAATCAAAGTTGGGCACATCTGCGTATTTACTTACGTGTTGCAGAACGGAAATCTTCTGTTGATGTTGGCATTTACAGGGGTTTACACTTTAACAAATACATTTTTTCTCCTTCCAAAGTCAGTATGGGTTATCTAGTAGTATCAGCATGGCTGGTTTCAGGGAGGATACTGAGACAGCCAGTGAGAGTTCTGTTCAGGCTGCAAACTGGCCCATATCAGTTCGAACCCCACTTGAGCATTTCTGTTTCTTAAAGGTTCCCTACTGAGAGTTTGCATTTCTACCCCAGATGTACTGAATCAGAATCTACATTTTAACAAGATCTCCAGGTGATCCTTACATAAACTTCCTGGGAGCTTGTTAGAAACATGAATTCTCAGCAGGGAACTTACTATGGATACAAATTCTTAGCATGGTTTCAAACCTAAACTAACAGTCTCTAAGCCCAGGGATGTTACACTGGGATGTAATGAAGTACTATCTAAATGCTCTAAATGAGAAAGGGATGAGCTGAACAGGTGTCCCACCAGGCTTGAGGGTCTGGCCATCAAGGCTCCTGACCCAGCTCCAAAGGACGGTGGGCTAGTCAAGATAAAAACTTAGATATAAGGCAGGATGGAGTCTACTGTATTAACTCTTCTGTATTAGGGTTAGCAGGCAGCTTGAGTGCCCGTTAGAGACCACAATTGTTGAGATCCTGCCTGTGTGGGTCTTGGATGATCTATCAAGTGGACCCAACAATATAATTTAGTTCTCATGGGTCCCAGAGAGGAAACTACAACATGCCTCCATGCAGAGTCCCACAGGGTCACATCTGGGGACCAGGTAACAGCGGACCGGAGCTGTGGGACAAGGTTCATGTGTGGTTAGCAGGGTAGTCTCAGGGTTAGCAGGCACTCAAGTCCATTCATCAGCCAGCTTCAAGGCCTCTAGACCATTTTCTGGTGGCATAGTGGTTAAATGCTACATCTGCTAACCAAAAAGTTGGCAGTTCAAATCCACCAGTTGCTCATCAAGAACTCTATAGGATAGTTCTGTAGGGTTGCTATGAGTCAGAATTGACTCAACAGCAGTGGGTTTACTTTTAGATCATTAGTGTAGGAAAAGGAAGAGAGTTTTACCCTGGGAAACTATGTAGGGTATGACTCTGGAGAGGCAAGGAGGACCTAAAGCTGTTGAGAGACTGGGCTACAAGACAGTAAAGGGATTTTATCATACAGAATGTTAAGGAACATAGTTGGAAACTGTGTGGCAAGGTTCCTGTGTGGTGGGCAGGGTGAATCTTAGGGTTAGCAGGCAGCTTGAGTGCCAGTTAGAGCCCACGATTGTTGAGAGGCTATGTGATGAGGTAGGACAAGCCATGTCAGAAACTGGTGAAAGGAGAAACTAATAGATGCTGAGGCAGCAAACTTCATAGGCTGCAAACTGGCCTTACAAAATCTCCTTACCCTATGGGTAAGCAATGACCCCTAACCTCCCCAGTGACAAACTGGCTCTACCTCCAAAATGGCTATCAATGGTTCTTAGACACAAATGAAGACTTCATTCTCACTAGAACTTGACTTGGTTTTCTTGCTTTTTCTTCTCTCCTTTTACTCCCTTCTACCCTTTTCCTTTCACCTTTACTCTTGCTTCTTCATCTTGACTCTTCTTCTCTCCCACTTACTTATTTTCTTCCTTCTCCCCCCCCCTTTCATAATATATGTCAAGAGATCCTTCTGAACCAGGTATTAGGCATACATGTATAAAAGATTTGTCAGGAACTCCTAAGGTCTAGAAGTGGAGATCTCCAGGCCTTTCTATAAACAATTCAGTGAAGTCCAAGAGTACTACATCACTGACACAAAGGTTATTACCACTCACATTCTTTCCTCGTAAAAACTGACCTGAACTGTTTATTCAGCTTTGTATTCACTCAGGCAGACATCCATCAGCATTATTTATTAAGACAGTGCACCATAAGACAATGAGGTCAAACTACGTGGGTTTTCTCATGACTCTACCATGTACAAATTAATCATTCTCACTATGCCTCAGTTTATTCATCTGGAAAATAGTCATGATAAACCCTGGGAAACAAAGAACACACCGATTAAGGATTTTTAAAAAAGGCTATTCACCCATAGCTTTTTTTAACAAGGGAGCCAGCCATCTTCACTTTGATTTGACAGAGGCCAAAGGAAGCAGGAGAGTAGGCAAGCTTTAGAATGGAAAAATAAGAAGGCTTCAGGTACACTGATTGGAAGCTGTTGGTATGGGAAAGCTGAAGGCAGGCTAACTACAAGTTCAGCATTGTATGTGATTGCTTGTTGTTTGTTGCTTTCAAGCTGGTTCTGACTCATGGCAATGTTGCGTATAACAGGACAAAAGGTTTCGTGGTCCTGGACTGTTGTCATGATTGTTGGTATAGTTAAATCTGCCACTGTGGCTATTGTGTCAGTCTATCTTATTGATAGTTTCCCTCATCACCTTCCACTTTATCAAACACGACACCCTTCTCTAGCAATCAGTCTTTACTGATAATGTGTCCAAAGTAGGGAAGCATACGTGGCTTTCTCTCTAGTTAGTCCTAAATTGGAAATAGGGATAAAAATTAAGGAGTCTATCAGTTATTACTCAAATCTTGGCTATTTGGGGGCCATTAGTACAAAAAAAAAGTACAAAGGAAGTATTATTTGGCTTCTGGATTTATAACTGCAGATAGTAGTTTGACCTGCTGGATGAATGGCTGCCAGTAGTAGGTTAGGGTTCTATTTTTATATGTGGTCTATCTATTATTGTCTGTTTGTTCATTCAGTCTTTCACCTCACTGGGTTAGTAAGAGAATTACAATATATAATAATTTAAACAGCTTGGCTTAGTACCTAAGTACATCAGTTAGCCATTGCTGTATAACAAACAGCTGTCACATGTTGTGATTTAAAACAGAGATTGGCAAGCCTTTTCTGTAAAGGACCAAATAGCAAATATTTCATGTTTTGGAAGCTGTGTACAAAAGCTGTAATACAAAAGCCCTGATCAACAATGCATAAATGAATGAGCAAGGTTGTATTCCAATAAAGCTGTATTTACAGAAAAGCAGGTGGTGGGACAGATTTGGCCAATGGGTCATAGTTTGCCAAGCTCAACTTAAAACAACAACAATTTATTTGCCTCTCAATTCTACGGGTTGACATTTTGGTCTAGGTTGAGGTAGGTGGTTCTTCTGGCCTTGGCTTGGTTTACTCACACACCCGCACTTAGGTTAGCTGAGGCTGGTTCAGCTAGCTGTGATGGCTCAATTCTGCTCCATGCATTCTTGCAATTCTCCAGCAGGCTGGTCCAAGTTTGTTCACATAGACAACGGTAAAGTTCTAAGAGACTGAGCAGAAACATGAAAGGTTGCTTGGCTTCGTACTGGCACAATGTCTGTCACTTCTGTCACATTCCATTGGTCAAAGAAAGTCACAGGCCAGACCAGATTCAGTGGGTGGAAAAAATGACTCCATCACCTTATGAAAGAGCTGCAAATTCTCATTGCAAAGGGGCATATACATAGGAAGGGGGGCTATCAGAGCCATTTTTGTGAAAAATGTGTATTAAAAAAAAAACTGCCGTCGAGTCAATGCTGACTTACAGTGACCTATAAGACTCAATAGAACTGCCCAATGGGGGTTTCCAAAGCTATAATGTTCATGGAAGCAGACTGTCATATCTTTCTTCAGTGAAGCAGCTGGTGGGTTTGAATGCTGACCTTTTGATTAGCATCCAAACACTTTAACTACTGCAACACCGGGCTCCTTGATCTACACAGTAGCGTGTAATAAATGTTCCATAAATGTGAACTATTAGAGTGAACCTACTCTATATGAGGTCACCATGAGTTAGAATTGAATCTACAGGAATGGATTTATTGTTTGGTATTCTGTCTTAAGGAGTCCCTGGGTGGAGCAAATGGTTAAGTACTCAATTACTAACTGAAACGGTTGATAGTTCAAACATACCCAGAAGAACCTTGAGAGAAGGCAGTTTGCTTCTGAAAGGTCACTGCCTTGAAAACTCTGTGGAGCAGTTTGTTCTACTCTGCCACACATGGGATTACTATGAGCTGGAATCAACTCAATGGCAACTTCTTTTTGTTTTTGAGTTATGTAGCTGATGCAGGTAGGATCATAAAGAGTGAAGTCTTTGCCTTTGAGATGCATATAGTTCAAAAAGAGAGCTAAAACTCATCCATAAATAATTACAACGAAGAATAAAAGTAAGAGACTCTCCACTGGGGTTTGGAGTTCCAAAGACAAGCAACTGGGACACAAATCATGAAAGTTCTGATAAGTTAATTCATCATTAAGGAGCTATATCTTAAAGCCCTTCATGACAAAACAATCTCACATATTTTAGACTTAAGATCCCTGAATTGATATTGAGATGCCTCAATCTTAAGATAGAAGATTACTTCCTAGGATTCCCTTCCTCAGTTCCCCTCCTGATCTTTCAAGAAGAGCATGCCCAGCATTATCTCCCACATTGATTTGTCACTATCAATTATACCAGTAGACACAACAGGGAGAAAATCTTAGATTGGAGCTATAGAAGCAGAAATGCTTGGACTAAGTGACTAACGAAAATCAGAAAAACGCATTTCAGATAGAGCTGTTAGTAAATGCAAATACCCGGGGTGGGACTATGCTCAGCATGGAAGAGAACAATTAAGAGACTGTTGCAGCTGGATCAGAGTGAGTAAGCAGGTAAGCAGTAGAGAAGATTTCAGAGAATAGCTGTGTCCAGATCATGTGTGGACTATCAGGGGATAAAATACAGGAAGACAAGTATCAAAGCAGGAATATCAGCTAAGAGAGATACTGATGGCTTGGCTTAGGACAGTAGAGGGAAAATGGGCAAAGTAAGATTTTAGATATAATTTGTATTCAGAATAGATAGAATTTACTAGTGGATTAATTATAGATATTGCAAGAGACAAAACCGGGACAATTCCAAGGTTCTTGGCCTGAACAGCTATAATGCTGGAGGTGCCATTTACTGTGTCAGGTCAGGTTGGGGCAGAAGTACATTTGGGAAGAAAAGTCACGAACTTCCTTTTGACACAAAACACATGTCCAAGTAAGTGATTTTGAGTAAGCACTTGGAGTTTAGGGAAAGGGCTAGATTGAAGTCGTGGATTTAGAAGTCATGGATGCATACATGCTATTTAAAGCTTTAGGGTATAAGGTCTCCTGGAAAAAGAGTGAAGATATAAAAGAGAAGTGAGGTGATGACTGAGCCCTAGGCACTGCAGTGTTCAGAAGTCAGGAAGATGAGAAAGATCTAAAAATGTAGACTGGGAAGGCAAAGCCCCTGAGACAGGTAGGGGGAGACTCAAGAGACTGAAGAGTCCTGAACTCCAAGCGAAGAGCATTCTAGCAAGGACAGATTAACCCCTTGTTTCAAACACTGTTGATAGATTGAATGAGATGAGAACTGAGAATCATATCACATCTAGCAACAGACACATCATTTTTAGCCAATCACTTGACAAAGGTAGCTTTAGCGCAGTTGTAAGGAAAAAAATATGAATGGCATTAATCCAAAAAAGAATAGAAAGAGATAAGGTATGAGTATATAAAACTACTCAAGATAATGACCTAAACTGGAACCAAGAAATGGACTGGTAGCTAAAGAAAGATGTGAGGTCAAGGGAGATATTTTCCCCAAATGGAAGACATTTCAGCATGTTTGTGTGTTTTTGGAGAATTACTGAGTAGACAGAGAGAAACTAATGAGGAAATAAAGAAGGAGAAACTGAAAGAGCAAAATCTATATCAAGTAGATAAGACAGGATAAAACCCAGTACAGAGGAAGGCTAGGCTTGGATAAAAAAAGAAATAGATTATCCATCAGAACAAAATGGCAGAGGGACTGAGTGGTTACATGAGAGTTCACTCAGTAGCTTTGGTAGTAGGAGAGTGAAAGAGTTCTTTCAAAATTACTTCCAATTTCTCAGTAAAACTGGAGTTTAGGTGATTACCATGGATCTCAAATTGTGGTCCTCCTACCAGCACCACCAGGGTCATCCAAAAACTCATTAGAAATGCAAATTATTGGATCCCACCACAGATCTACTTAATCAGAAACTCTAAGATAAAGACAAACAATCTGAATTTTAACAAGCCCTCTGGGTGGTGATGATATCTGCTTAAATTAGAAAGCAACTGGATTAGTGTGAAGGGGAGGAGAAGGCGTATCAGACAGTTGAGGAAATAAGATATGAAATAGTCTCTCCAGAGAGTGGAGGAGAGAACTGATTAGGGAGTAGCTGTGGAACTGTTAAACAGTGCTGAGGGATCACTTTTGTAGCCATTCATTTAAAGTGAGACCAGCTAGCAAGACTGCGTATTTCTTTGTTTCCACATTCAGCAATACAGGGGCAAGAGTGGAATGTACAGTTGGACTGCAGCCTGATTAAAAGTTTTGCAGGTGATTATGACAAAGGAAAGGTGAGCAAGAAAGCACAGGATGTGCTCATAGGAGTTGAGGGTATCTTCAGTGGTGGGCCAAGAAATGCAAGGAGAGCAGTGTGAATATAAACGTCACTGGGTTGGATGTGTGGATGGAGTGAAAGGACTCTTGATGTGGCAGTATTAGAAGGAAGAGAGTGGGAAGTTTGAAATGAAGATTTCCGGAGAACTGCAATTAGTGACAATGACAACGTTTTGGATATAACCATGGTTGTGAGTGGCTGAGGTGTGTCATGTATAACCACTAGGCATGAGGTGGTAACACCAAATTGTTAGCAGGGTCATTTACATAGTTCTTGTTGAGAAGTTTCTGTTGAGTAAGTGATGAGCTAGGCTCTAAAATCCTCTGTGAATAAAGGAGAGCAGCCTGCAGACATGTAGATGGTTGTCACAAGGAAGAACAGTAGGTGGCATGGTCTTACGGAATGAGCTTTCAAGGAAATGGAGGTCTTTAAGGAGAAGCAGAAACAGTAGTTTAGAAACAGAAAGGGTGAATAGGCAGGATTTGCAGCATGGAATAAACACTGTAGTTTAATAGCGATGCATAGACTTCCCTCAAGTTTAAGCCTAAGCTTACTTCAGAAACACCAAGAAGGAGTAGATAATATTGGAGAAAACCTAAACCAAACCAAACCCAGTGCCATCAAGTTGATTCTGACTCATAGTGACCCTATAAGAGGAGTAGAACTGCACTGTAGAGTTCCCAAGGAGTGCTTGACAGATTTGAACTACTGACTTTTTCATTAGCAGATGGAGCACTTAACCAGTATGCCACCAGAGTTTCCATTGGAGAAAAGGTTTAACATAAAGAAGGCTTGGCTGATGACAGACTGTAAGTTTTCAAAGAAACAGTGGGAAGATTTGGGAGGTTCACATCAACTAAGGGGATGTGAGTCTGCTGTTGATACTGACCTGGATGTCTTCAGCTTCTTTGGGGAACCAAAGCAAACAGAGAAAGGATTGATGATGCTGTCCTGATGGTTTCCTAGGGATAAACAGATAAAATTGGTTCTAATATAGCCTTCTGTAATATAGCCTTCTTCTTGAGATTGATCCTTTAGACCAATTGTGGGGCTAAAATGGGTAGGGCTTTGAGGGGAAGGAGAAGTTCTTTCCAAAATTGGTAGTTTTCTTCAAAATACCTGTTCTTTGGTTCTACGTAGTGAAAATGAATGAATGAAATGTAACAAAGGATGTCATGGATTGAACCGTGTCTGCCCTGAAATGTGTGTAGCCATTTGGCTAGGCCCTGACTCCAGGTATTGTGTGATATTTCTCTGCATTGTAGATCTTGCATCTATTATGTTAGCGAAGGAGGATGGGCTTCACTTGGGTTTGTGTGGCAGGAATCAGTGTGTAAGATTATATTATGCCCTAAGGCAACCTTTTAGGGTATAAAGGAAAGGGAAGCAAGCAGAGTGTTAGTGGCCTCATAACACCAAGAAAGCAGTCCTAGGAGCAGAGCACGTCCTTTGGAAAGGACCCAGGGTCCTTGTGCCCTAGAAATTCCTTGTCCAGGGGAAGATTGATGACAAGGACCTTCCTCCAGAACCAGCAGAGAAAGCCTTCCTATGGAGCTGACACCACAAACTGGGACTGTTGGCCTGCTGGATGGTGACAGAATAAATTTTCTCTTATTAAAGCTGTCTAAGTGTGGTGTTTCTGTTACAGCAGCACTAGATCACTAACACAGGGAAAAAAACAAAGCTTATTAAGGAAACCTCAGGGACCACAGTGGGTGAAAGTCAGCACAAGGGAAGAACATGAGCTAATGGCCAGAACCCAGAGCAAGAGCCAGGACACCCACAGCTTGCTCTCTTTCTCTTGTTTAGCCTCCCCTTAGGTACATGGATGACTGAGTGTGTGCAGACATGTGTGGAGTACATGGAACCATAAGGTCTATTGCAGCTTGAGTGATCCCTGTCATGATCGACTTGATGAATTTCAATATATCTTCATCTGTGAACAGAAGCCTGGAAGACCCTATCTTTTGATCTTGCTAAACTGAGGATGAAAGCATCATTGAAGTTTATGTAGGCCTGACACTCCAGTGATTATCTACATTGTTGGCAGATTTTAAAGCGCTGAAGAATAGCAGCCCCTCCACAGGCTTCCATCTTAGTCATCACAGGGCAAGCTTGAAAGAGATGCCACAGTCAAAACAGATCCTCCTGTGCATTTAATCTATAGTACTTTCATAAGGTGACCTCAGGTGTTCAGCTAATTGTTGCTGTTCTTATCTTCCACCACAAAATAGAAAGGTGGGAAACATATCTATGAATTATTTCATTGTCTGGTCACTAAAAGGTGGTAACTCAATGGCTAAGCACCCGGCTGCTCCCTCAAAGAGTTGGTAATTCAAACCTACCCAACAGCTCTGTGGAAGATAAGCCCAACAATCTGCTATTACAGCTTATGAAATCCTATGGAGCAGTTCAACTCTGTCACGTGGAGTCACTGTGGATTGAAATCGACCTAATGGCACTCTAAAACAACAACAACAGGCTCGTTTAGGAGTCACTAGGCCAGGCAAATGATTAGGTGCTAAGCTATTAACTAAGAGGTTGGTAGTTCAAATCCACTCAGGCTCACCTCAGAAGAAAGGCCTAAGGAGCCACTTCAAAACTATCACAGCCACGAAAACACTATGAAATGCAGTTCTACTGTGACATACATGGGCTTTACATGAGTCAGAATCAACTCTGTGGCAACTTGTTTGTTGCTTGTTTGTTTGTTTTATACCAGATGAATGAACAAAAGAAACTTGTAATGGGGCATTAGATTCATTTTTGGTGACACCATGAGGTCCATATATGTAATAAAGCATATTAGGAAGAACTTAGTAATAATTGTATGTGAAAAGAACTGTAACTATCTCCCCCCACTGCCTTCTCTCCCCCAGGAACAAGGTTTCTCTTCCCAACTAGGTCTTAGTCTTCAGATTACAGACTACATGGTTTCTAGAAGTGGGTTGAACAACGAAAAAAATTAATTATCTAAGGACCTAAAAGCTCCAGGATTCAGTGACAACAAAATCCCCAATATATCATCTACGAGTCCCCATGTAAAGAGTCCAGTGAGGAAGACTCATTCTCTGGAGTTTAATGTTGCTAATCACAAGATGAATTCTTCCATCCATCCAACCAACCATCTGCTCATCAAATATCATTAATACAGCACTGACTCAAAGCCATACCAAATCCATAACATAGTTTATAAGGAAAACATTCAACATCTTAACTGGGTGAGTAGCATCTGGAGTCCTAAAAGTCTGTGAGCATCCATCTAAGATATGTCTAGTTCTCCCACCCTATCTGGAACAAGGGAGAATCAAGAAAGCCAAAGACACAAGGGAAATGTTAGTCAAAAGGACTAATGAAACAGAGCTACCACAGCCTCCAGCAGAACTAGGTAGTGCCTGGTTATCACTACTGACTACTCTGACAGGGATCACAATAGAGATGGAGAAAAAGGTAGAACAAAATTCTAACTGACAAGAAAAAGACTAGGGAGATAGAGTTAACATGGTGGAGTAGACACACATCTCCTTAATTCCCTCTGAAAACTGAGACTTGGATTGACAATTGAACAGAGCTTTCTAGATACCCACCAACCCCCTAGGATGAAGCATAGGACTATCACTCAGGAACACATATCATTAAGCAGGAAACTTCCTCTCTTACCACTGAACCCTGATCTGGCTGTGTAGACATCTCCCACGACTGACCAGAATGTACCTGGGGCTTTTAACTTTTTTTTTCTCTTTGTTGGCCAGCAGGCAAGGGAGAGGCATATTCCAGGACTACTTGGAAATGCAATCCTGAAGTGAACTGACTGTCCTGCAGCAGTGAGACATTGGGTGGGACACCTACATTTTCAGAGCCAAGCGGTGGGGATACCACAGAACCCCCCTGGAACTCTTCCATAGATTTGCCTTTTTCTCTGTGGGAGGCATAGCTTGACCAGGACACTAGCTTGTGTGCATGGGAGGTGGAGTTACCCAATTGGAGCCCTCACGAGGGGTGGATTCTCAGGCTGGGGGACAGTGCCAGCCCAGGGAGCTCTTTCCCAGCAGATGGGCTGTGTTATTAAGGTGCTGCCCTAAGGGTAGTAGTGTTAGTGGTACTTTGCAGTACAGAGGCCCATCCCTGTGGTGATATGCACTACAGCATCTCTGGATAACTGGGGAGCAGCCACCCTTTTTAGAAAGAAAGAGGGGACTGCTAAACCTGGTGGAAGCCAGGGGGAGCCACCTTGTCAGTCAGAAGGAGAGGCCTGTCACACGTGGTGCTCTCACTAACCTTGGCTAACAGGCAGGTAGCTTTTAGCTTTTAAAATAAAACTGCCTGGATAAACAACTGCAGTGCAATCTAACTGCATCTCTTCTGACCTTCACTGACTCACATTATAGGATTGGCTGTCAGCCCACCAGTGTCTCCATAAGAAGAGCAGTGTCTTTGCTAGCCAGGAGGCAGAGTGTGACACCCCATAGAGTGCACTGGTCCTAGTCACAAGAGAACAAAGAGGTGGCTGGTAACCAACTTCCTTCTCACAACTACAGCTCAGCTCCTATTAAGTCAACACCAGAGAAACTAAACAGCCTCTAGATGTCATGGAAGCAAGACACCATGCCAAAGCCAAAGCCTAAGCCAAGTGCTGTCGAGTCAGATCCAACTCATGGCAACCCATAGCCCAGCATTTAAAAAAATATTCAAACACGACCCCAGAAAACTCCCAAAATTCTGAGTAATAAAGCCTCCCAGAGGAAGAAGCCTTTCTAAGACCATCAGAAGTTGAATACAAAATATTTATATCTAGAACCCTCCTAAAGATTAAACAAAATGCAGTAGAACAGAATGAAAAATTAAGCAAGCTATTCAAACTGATGGAATATCAACAATCTGAAATCTGACAGATTAATAACAGTCTCAGCATGAGACAATTCAATTCAAAGCCAAAATAATAGACTCGACACAAATGAAAATTAGAATGAGTGATATTAAAGACAAAGCTACTGACACCAGCATTTACGAAGTCCGAGAAAAGAAATGAGAAAAATGAAGCTCTGAGAAACGTGTGGGACTCTATCAAAAGGAATAATCTATGATTAATTGGAATCTCTGATAAGGTGACATAGCTGAAAACACACAAAGCATTGCTGTTGAGTTGCTGAAAGAAAACTTCTTTGAAATTATGAAATAAGAGAATAGATATCCAAATGTGTATAGAACACCACAGAAAGCTGACCCTAAAAGAAAATCACCAAGACATATTATAATCAAGCTTAATAAAATGAAAGAGAAACTATTAAAGGCAGCAAGACTCAAAATGAAGTTAATATTCAGAGGGAAGCCCTGTAAGCTTTCATCTGACTTCTCAGCAGAAACCATGTTGGCATGAAGGCAGTGGAATGACACATTCAAAACCTTGAAGGAGAAAAATTTCCAACTGAGAATTATATATCCTACAAAACTGTCTTTCAAATATGAAATTAAGACATTTACAGATAAACAGAAGCTCAGAGACATTGCAAAAACTACAAGAAATACTGAAAGAAGCCCTCTGCTTAGAAAAACAAAATCCTTAACTGTATATTTAAGGAGACAAAGTAGGACACAACATACAGAAACATAGTCAGGAAAAACAAAAAATTCAATCAGAGCTACAACATTAAAAGAAGTGAACCCAATGAACTTATGAAAACTAAGATACCGTCACAATAAAAAGAGGGGTATACTACAGCAGTTATAGCTCTTTCTGAAGGTGATGAATAAGATTTGTAGAAACTACAATTGAGTTTAAACTTAAATTATTAAGGAGGATTATCGGAGTAGCCACAAAGCACAATAACAAGGCAACACATTGAAACAAGAAATGCAATACAGGGGTCTCAATGCATACAAAACCAACACTGAAAAACATGAAAATTCAACATATAAAGAAGAATGTCCCAGAACAGAATATTAAGAGCAACAGAGAAAACTTCAACACAGAAATAATCACATCAAAATGACAGCACTAAACACATATCTGTCAATAATTACATTGAATGTAAATGGTCTGAATCCTCCAGTAAAGAGACAATGAGTAATATCTTGGATCAAAAAACACAACGTAGCTTTGTGTTGTTTACAAGAAACACACATCAGACTTACAGATATGAACAAACTGAAAATGAAAGGAAGAAACAATATATACCAAGCTAATAATGTACAAAAAAAGAACAGGTATGCTATCATGGATTGAATTCTGTCCCCCCCAAAAATGTATGTGTTGATTTGATTTCACTATGAGTCCCAATATGGTGCCCTTCCTCTCATGTGTTGTGAATCCTGCCTCTCTGAGAAGGATGTTGGAGAATGGTCAACAGTTGTGTTAGTGAGGCAGGTCTCAAGCTACAGGCTTCGGTGTTATAAGTGAGAGGGGTGAGCTGAGGAAGTTGAGGATTTCATGCTATCAAAAGAGAAGTACTGAGAGCAGAGCACGTCCTTTGGACCTGAGGTTCCTGTGCTACCGAGATTCTCTCACTTGATTTGGACTTAGCCTACCAGACTGTGGTGATTTCTCATGGACTTGTAACTTGTTAACGGATTTGCAGCTTACTGGACTATGGCAATGAAAGATTCTCTTCATGAAACTTTCCATTCGTTTAGAGAAGTACCAAGGGACTAAGACATATGGCAAGACTAATCTCAGATAAAATAGATTTTAATGTAAAATCCACCATCATGGACAAGCATGGACACTATTTACTGCTGAAAGGTTGTATATACAAGCAAGATTTAACAATATTAAATTATTATGCACCTTATACCAGAGCACCTAAATACATTGAACAAACACTGATTACACTGGAAAATGAAATACATCACACCACAATAATAGCTAGAAACTTCAACATTCCACTTTCAGTAATGGACAGATCACCTAGAAAAAAAAGCTTAGTAAAGACACAGATCTTATTGTAACAATTAACCATTTAGACCTCATCAACATATACAAAACTTTTTATCCATCAACAGACAAGTACACCTTCTTCTTCAATGCACATGCAGCATTTTCCAGAATAGATCATGTACTAGCACATAAAGCAAATCTCAACAAAACCCATACTACTGAATTATTGCAAAGCATCTTCTCAGATCATAAAGCCATAAAAGTCAAAATCAATAGCAGAAAAAACTTGAGAGAAATTGGAACTCATGGAAACAACAAAACTTTGCTCAAAAAGCCATAGGTTATAGAACAAATAAAGAATGAAATAAAAAAAATTATGGATTCAAATGAGAATGAAAACACATCCTACCAGAACCTATGGGATACAGCCAAAGCAGTGCTCAGAGGTCAGTTCATCTCTATAAATGCACACACACAGAAGGGAGAAAGTGGCCAAACCAAAGAATTAACCCTACAGCTTGAAGAAATAGAAAGAGAGCAACAGAGGAGCCCTTCAGTTACCAGAAGAAAACATATAATAAAGATTAGAGCAGAACTGAACAAATTAGAGAATAGAAGAACAATTGAAAAAATTCATAAAACCAAAATCTGATTTTTCGTAAAGATCAACAAAATTGACAAACCACTGGTCAAACTTACCAAAGAAAACCAGGAGAGGAAACAAATAACCCAAATAAGAAATGAGACAGGACAAGTTTGGACAGATCCAACAGAAACCAAAAGTATCATTACAGAATACTATGAAAGACAGTACTCTAACATATTGGAAAACCCAGAGGAAATGGAGAAATTCCTAGATTTATATGACGTATCAAAATTATCACAAGGAGAAACAGAACAACTTAATAAACCCATCACAAAGCAAAATTTTAAAAATTTATCAAAAAACTGCCAACCAAAAAAGCCCTGGCCCATACGGCTTTGCTGCAGAATTCTACCAAGCTTTTAGAGAAGAGTTAACTCCAATACTCTTGAGTCTATTTCACAGCATAGAAAGAGATGGAATACTCCCAAATTCATTCTATGTAGTCAGTGTAACCCTGATACTAAAGCCAGGGAAAGATCCCATGAAAAAAGAAAACTACAGACCAGTGTCACTCATGAACCTAGATGCAAAAATCTTCAATAAAATACTAGCCAATAGAATTCAACAAAATATAAAAAAAATAATTCATCATGACTAAGTTGGATTCATACCTGGGATGCAAGTTTGGTTCAACATCAGAAAAA
This sequence comes from Heterohyrax brucei, assembly GCA_028571685.1. Lineage (NCBI taxonomy): Eukaryota > Metazoa > Chordata > Mammalia > Hyracoidea > Procaviidae > Heterohyrax > Heterohyrax brucei. Next base: position 9,893,169 of record CM053165.1, on the reverse strand, counting down.
CAATTAATGTGATCAACCACATAAATAACACAAAAGACAAGAACCTGATTTTGTCAATTGATGCAGAAAGGGCATTTGATAAAGTCCAACACCCATTCATGCTAAAATCTCTCAGCAAATTATGAATAGATGGCAAATTCCTCAATGCAATAAGGGGTATCTATGCAAAACCAACCGCCTACGACATCCTGAATGGAGAGAGACTGAAAGAAATCCCCTAGAGAACAGGAACTAGACAAGGATGCCCACTCTCATCAGTTCTGTTCAACACTGTACTAGATGTTCTGGCCCAAGCAATTAGACAAGACAAAGAAATAAAGAACCTCCACATCACCAAAAAGAAGTGAAAATCTCCTTATTTGCAGATGATATGACTGTATACATGGAGAATCCCAAAGAATCCATAATTAAACTACTCAAACTAATAGAAGGGTGCAGAAAACTATCAGGTTATAAAATAGACATAACAAAATCAGTAGAATTCTTTTATACCAACAAAGAGATCATTCAAGATGAAATCACTAAATGAATACCATTTGCTATAGCCCCCAGGAAAATAAAATACCTAGGAATAAACCTAACTAGAGAACTAAGAGACTTATACAAAGAGAACTATAAGAGTTTACTATTAGAAACTAAGAGAAACTTACATAAATGGAGAAACCTACCCTGCTCATGGATAGGAACACTTAACATGGTGAAAATATCTATTTAACCCAAAGCCATCTACATATGCAATGCAATTCCCATACAAATTCCAGCTGACATTTTTTAATTAGATGGAGAAACAAATCACCAACTTTGTTTGGAAAGGGAAAAACATCTGGATAAGCAAAACACTACCGAAGAAGAACAATATGGGAAGTCTCTCACTACCCAATTTTACTACTTGTTACACTAACACAGTAGTTAAAATATCCTGGCACTGGTACGAAAAGAGACATACAAACCACAGGGTTGAGACCCCAGAGATGCCACCATCCTCCTATGAACAGCTGATATTTCATAAATGCTCTAAACTGGGGTAGAGATGGTGTTGGCAAAATTGGTTATCCATCTGCAAAAAAATTGAATCAAGACCCATATCTCACAGATTACAGAAAAAGCAACTCAAACTGGATGCCAAGCCAAGCCAAGTGCCATCAAGTCGGATCCGACTCATGGCTGGATAAAAGACCTAAATATCAAACCTAAAACAATAAAGATTATGCAAGAAAAAAACAGGATCAACAATGGGAGGATTAATACACAGTTTAGAAGGACTTCAAAATCTAACAAACAAAGTTCGATCAACAGAAGAGAAAGTAGATAAGTGGGAACTCTTAAGAATCACTTTTGCTCACCCGAAGACTATCAAAAGAATTAAAAGACCATCCACAGAATGGAAAAATGTATTTGGCAACTATACATCTGATCGATGTCTGATTTCCATAATCTACAAGGTACTACAAACTATCAACAAGAAAAAGGTAAATAACCCAATTTAGTGATGGACAAAGGAGATGGGCAGACATTTCACTAAAGAAGACATCCAGGCAGCCAAAAAACACATGATGAAATGCTCACGATCATTAGCTGGTAAAGAAACCCAAATCAAATCTACAATGAGATATCATCTCGCCCACACAAAATTGTCCATGATCCAAAAAAACACAAAACAACAAATGTTGGAGAGGTTGTGCAGAAATTGAAACTCTCCTACACTGCTGGTGGGATTGCAAAATGGTACAACCTCTTTGGAAAGCAATCTGGTGCTTCCTTGAAAAGCTGGAAATAAATATACCATTTGATCCAGTAATTCCACTGCTTAGAATATATCTTACAGAATTAAGGACAGGCACACCAACAGATACACACACATGATGTTTATTGCAGCGCAGCCCACAACTGCAAAAAGATGGAACCAACCCAGATGCCCAGCAACAGATGAATGGATAAGCAAACTATGGTACATATACTCAATGGAACATTACGCAATGGTAAAGAACAATAATTTCAGGAAGCATCTCATAAACTGGTTTCAACTAGGAGACATTTTGAGTGAAATCTGTAACACAAGGATCACGTATTGTATGAGACCCTTACTATAAAGACTTCAAAACAGACTCACATACAGAAGAAAAGACTCTTTGGTGGCTACAAGGGAGGGGAGGGAGAGGGATGCATATAGATTAGATAGCTGACAGAAATTTGGTTGAGTGAAAACTGTGACAGCACACACCAGAAGGATGATTATCTCAACTGAACTTCAACATAAACTGAAAAATCTTCTATTCCTAGCCTAATATTGCAAGGATAGAGTAGCAGGGGCGGGGGTCCAGGGTCCATGCTCTCCAGGAACACTGAGGCCAATTGGTATAACTAGTCTATTGCTAAGAGAGTCTTCTGCACCCATGTTGGTGAGTGGTGTCAGGGGTCTTAAAAGCTAGTAAGCTGCCTTCTGAGGTACACCAAATGATCCCATCTCAGCTGAATCAGATGATCACAAAGATCAACAAAGACATAAGAAAAAAAGCCCAGAGGACAGAAGAACCCACATGTACAGATGACTGTACCAACATGTAATGACACCTGGGATGGGACACACAACGTCGGGTCCCAGTGGCAACACAAATAAAAAGAGGGTTGCACCTCAAGAACTTCACTAAAAAAACCACACTTGTTGGTCTGATGCCCCAGGATTTCTTCTGGGAGCATGGGCCCTAGACCTGCTGCTGCCCCGGATTATTATTCATTACTGAGGTCAACTTTTCAGACAGGAATAGTTTGGACCTGGGGACTTGGGGTGACCATATGATATGTTTGCTTTATGGTTCTATGTATCTACAGGATGCTGTCCTACTGGCCTCTTATCAGAAGGCAGAGGAAAGGGTAGAGAGGAGGGGATGGGAGATTCTTAGCAGGACATGACATGTACAGAATAGAAAGGAAGAGTGTCGTGTCACCAGGCAAGGAGACCAGAGGGAACCGCAGATAGATGGGTGCACAAATTTAACTTAGATTGTACGCTACTGTCATTAAATCACAACAGAAAAATAAAAGACTAGTAAGACCATTACTGAGATCAACAATTAAGACAAAAAATGGACTGAACTCAGGGACACAGAGTGAGCATGTGCTATGCATACTTTATTGTTTTATACATTTATAGAATGCTGTCCTACTGGTTTCTTTCTAGATGGAAGAGGAGAAGGTATAGAGGAGGGGACAGGTATTCATTAAGAGGATACTAGACATTAAGAGTGAAAAGGAAGAGTGTACTGTCACAGCGTGAAGAGGGCAGATAGAGTTGTAGAGAGGCAGTCATGCAAAACTGACTTAGATTATATATTTTCACTTAATCATAAAAAAAAGAAAAACTAGACTTACTGCTCTGACAGAGACTACTGAAACCTGAAGAGTATGGCTCTTCGACATCTTTTGAACTCAGTAATGATGACATTCCTGAGGATCACTCTTTACCCAAAGACTAGACAGGGCCATAAAACAAATAATAATAAACATAGTTAGCTATGAGACTAAATGGGCATACCAGCCCAGGGCAAAGATGAGAAGGCAAGAGGGGACAGAAAAGCTGGATGAATGCAGATGAGGAAACCAAGATCAAAAAGGAGCAAGTATTGACACATCATACAGTTGACAACTCATGTTGCAAAATAGTATGTGTATTAGTTGTTTAGTGAGAAACTAATTTGTTTAACACACTTTCACTGAAAGCATGCGCACACACACACACAACACCCAGGGGAAAAAAAAATTTACATTTTAAAAAAGCAACAGATTCTCCTAGTGGAAACATATGTGAAAAGTACATGCTCACATATTAATGGACTATTGGTTCATAACAATAATAATATCTAAATCATACTAACAAAATATTTTACAGTACTTTCTGTATGACAGTCATTGTTATAAGTATTTTACATACATTAATGCATGTGTTACTCATAATAACCTTAGGAGGTCAGTATGATTATTATTCCCATTTCATATATGTGAAAACTGAGGCATAGAGGTTAATTACATGCCTAAGTTTACCCAAAAAATAAGTGGCAGAGCTGAGACATGAATCAGGCTGTGTAGTGTCAAGAGCCCCTGGTTCAAAGCACACTTTATGGAAATTCCCAGGGTACAAATACAGGGAACCAACTGTCATGAGGAATCTCCCGGTGGTGCCAACACTCAGAATGCTTGCCTGCTAAAAAAGGGTTTGAGATTTCAAATCCTCTCAGAGGAACCTCAAAAAACAAGCCTGGTGATTTACTTAAAAAAAAAAAAATCAGCCATTAAAAACTCTATAGAGGAGGTGGTGGAGTAGCCAGATATTTTCTGTAGTACCTTTTGCAACAAAAACCTGAAAAAAACAAGTGAATGGATTGTATATGACAGTCTAGGACCTTTAACATCAAAGACAAAGTAGAGGGGTTGGACTGAGTAGCTGGGGTAGGAGGGCAGAGAGACAGTTCAGAAGCACCTAAAATTTTCCAGACCTTACCTGGCCAGCACCCTACAGGCTGGATTGGCTGATGCACAAGGCAGAGGCAAGCAGTAGGACTCAGGAAGAGTTCTTCACACTGGAAAAAACCTAGTGGCAGAGTCTGTACAGGTCTCCAGAAGCCGGGAAATCCACACTGGACCTGAGAAAGTTAAGTATAAGTGTCTAAACTACCTTGCAGGATTAAAAATACCCCTTTTCCCCTCTGGGAAGTACCTACCTTTTATCATTTCCTCTCTGTGCTCTAGTGACTATCATGCCCCTTGGGCCAGAAATAAAACCCATTCTGCCCCAAACCATTCCACTGGATTTGGAGAGGGAACAAATTAAGAAATAAATAACAAATAGGAAAAAAAAATAATTTGCCACCTCATCTAAGTCAGGAACTTAAGGCAGGCCCAGCCCTTTTGTCTAGACACTATAGTATAGAGAGGAAATTAAGGCAGTATCAAGAAATCAAAAATTAATTAAAACTTACAAAAAAATTAAGGTAATTGTAATCCTACACATCAAAGTAAAAAGAAGAAAAAAACACAGAAGCAGCAAATACCAAGTCAACAACAAGGAAAACAATGAAGGAAAATACAGAAAGCAAAAAGATTCAGTACACATGAGAGAGAGAGTAGAGGGCAGAGCTAGAACTCTACCAAAAGACCAAATAGAGGGCCACCAAGAGCACAGTCCATGGACTCTCTAACCCCTAATGGCATCTATCGCTGAGGCCAGCTCTCCAGGCAAAGACTGAATTGGACTAAACAAAACATAGAGTGAGGCTGGAGATGAACAATCTTTGGACTCGTATGTGTACATGGGGCTGTCCAAGACACTCACTGTGAGAGCTGAGAGGACTGGGCGAGGGGGGTCATAGGAAGTTCCAGATGAAAGCATGGTATTATGTGGGGGAAGGGGATGGGAGAGAGCAGATAGAATAACACTGAACGTTCCAGGTGTTATATGGTGAAATGATATAGACTATAAGACTGTCCTTAGATCACAATAAATTTTATTTTTAAAAAATGATTCAAGGGGGTGGAGCCAAGATGATGGACTACACACATGTCTCCCTAATTCCTTCTGAAACTAAGGCCTGGATTGATAATTGAATGGAGCATTCTGGACACCCAGAAAGCACTAGGGTATGATGCTATGTTGGTCTGCTGGGAGGTAGAGTCACCCAACCAGAAGCCTCAGGAAGAGCTAATTCCCAAGCTGAGAAGGAGTACCAGTCCAGAAAGTGCTTTTCTAGCAGAAAGACTGTGTTTGGCAGTGTTACCTTACAGGTAGGGCCCGGCAGAAGATGGCAGCAAGGCTGTAACCCCTCCCTACTTTGAACTACATCATAACATCTGGGGACAGCCAGAGATGCTTCTGCTGTCAGCTAGGAGGTGGGACCTGTCACAACTGATGGCCTGACTGATTTTGGCAGCTGTCACACAGCTCCTAGCTTTTTAAAGTAAGACTACCTGGAGAAATAACTGCTGAGAAGCCCAGAGGCATTGCTTCCACCCTTTACTGACCTACAGCATTGGGTCAGATGATGGTCCCCCATTGACTCCATAAGTAGGATACCATCTTTGCCGGCCAGGAGGTGGAGCCTGCCACCTCAGAGAGTCTACTGGGGCCAGTCAATACGGTACACAGAGGTGGCTGGTGACCAACTCCCTTCACAGAACTACACCTCAGCTCCTGTTCAGATAACACCAGAGAAACTAAACAACCTACAGATGGCCTGAAGGCACCAATCATTGCTAACCATTTAAAGAAATAGTCCAGCACAGCTCCAGAAAACTCCCTAAATAATAAAAATCTTCCAAGAGGAAGAAGCCTTTCTGGAACTATCAGAGGTTGAGCACAAAAGAATTATACATACAACCCTCCTAAATATTAAACAAAACACAGCAGAGCAAAATGAAAAATTAAGCAAACTATTTCAACTGATGGAACATCAATGATTTGAAATCCAGCGGATCAATAACAAAATTACAGAATTAGACAATTCAATCCAAAGCCAAATGAATTGAAGAAATGGAAGTCAGACTTAATGACTTAGAGGATAGAGCAACTGACACCAGCATTTTTGAGGTTAAACCAGAGAAAAGAAATAAGAAAAATGAAGAAGCATTAAGAAACATGTGGGATTCTATGAATAGGAATAATTCACACATAATTGAAGTTCCTGGACAGGTAGAAATAACTGGAAGTAAAGAGAGTATTGTTGTTGAGGTGTGACAGTAAACTTCCCTGAAATTATGAAAGAGGAGAACATAGATACCCAAGACATGTATCGAACACCAAAAAAACTAAACACCAAAAGCAAGACACTAAAACATATTGTAATCAAGCTTAATAAAATGAAACATAAACAGATTCTCTTGAAGGCAGTGAGGCTCAAAGCAAAGCTAACATTCAGAAGGAAACCTTGTAGGCTTTTGTCTGCTTTCTCAGCAGACATGATGTTGGCAAGGAGGCCCTGGGATGACACATTCGAAGTGCTGAAGGAGAAAAATCTTCCAACCAAGAATTATATACCCTGTCAAATTGTTGCTCAATTATGAAGACGAAATTGAGACATTTGCAGATAAACAGAAGCTTAGATACTTTGTAAAAAACAAAAAAAGCTACAAAAAATACTGAAAGAAGCTCTTTGCTTAGAAAAACTGAACCAATAAGTGTATATTTCAGGAGGCAATGCAGCACACAGCACTCAGAATCCTACTCAGATAGTAAATTCACAAAACTCAATCAGAGCTACAATACTAAAAGAAGGGAACCAGTGATCATATCACAAAAGCTATGACACCATCACACTAAAAAAAGGGATATATTACAGTAGTTATAGTCTTGTCAAATGGACAGGAAGTTAAAAAGATATGCAGAAGTTAAAACTGGATTAAACTTAGAATATTAAGGGGGATCATAGGGATAGCCATAAGCACAATAACAATGCAACATTTCAAAACAAGAAACATAATACAGGAGTTGCAACAAAATGAACACTGAAAAATATGAAAACTCAACCCAAAAAGAAGAATGGCCCAGAACAGAATACTGAGAGCAACAGAGAAAGCACCAACACACACACACACACAAATACATCAAAATGAAAGCACTAAACACATAACTATCAATAATTACACTGAATGTAAATGGACTAAACACTCTAATAAACAGATGAGTGGTATCCTGCATCAAAACAAACGACCTGACTATATGTTGCTTAGAAGAAACACATCTTAGACTTAAACGTAGGAACATAAAAATTAAAAGATGGAATAATATGTATAAAGCTAACAATATACAAAGAAGAACAGATGTGGCAATATTAATCTCAGATAAAATATAAAATCCACCACTGTGGACAAGAATCGTCACTACTTATTGCTGAAATATTCAACACACCTGTAGGACATAACAATGTAAATATTTATGCATTCAATACTAGACCATCAAAATACATCAAACAAACAATGACTACACTGAAAAATGAGATAGATAACGCCACAATAATAGTTGGGGACTTCAACACTCCACTTTCAGTAATGGATAGATCATCCTGAAAAAAGCTCAGTAAAGACACAGATCTTATCATGACAATTAACCAGCTAGAGCTTATTGACAAATACAGAACTTTTTATCCATCAACAGATAACTACATGTTCTTCACCAATACATATGGAACATTTTCCAGAATAGACTATGTGTTATGACAGAAAGCAGATTTGAACAGAATCTAAACCACTGAATTACTGAAGAGTATCTTCTTGGACCATAAAGCCATAAAAGTCAAAATCGATAGTAGAAAAAACATAGACAGAAATTTGAACTGATGGAAACTCAACACCATCCTCAAAATGCAATGGACTATAGAAGAAGTCAAGGATGAAATAAATAAATTTATGAAATCAAATGAGAATGAAAATGAATCATACAAGAACCTAAGGGATACAGCAAAAGCATTGCTCAGAGGTCAATTTATCTCTATAAATGCACACACACAGAAGGAAGAAAGGACCCAAACCAAAGAACAAATCCTACAGCTTGAACAAGTAGAAAGAGAGTAACAGAGGACCCCTTCAGTCACCAGAAGAAAACAAATAATAAAGATTAGAGTGTGCCTCAATGAAGTAGATAACAGCGGAATAACTGAAAAAATTAAGAGAACCGAAAGCTGTTATTTTGACAAAATCAACAAAATTGATAAAACATTGACTAAACTTACAAGAGAAAAACAGAAGAGGAAATAAATAACCCCCAAAAGAAATGAGATGGGAGATGTTGCAACACACCCAGCTGAAATCAAGTGTCATAACAGAATGCTATGAAAGACTGTACTCGAACAGATTTAAAAACCTAGAGGAAATGGACAAATTCCTAGATTCATATGATCTACCAAAATTATCACAAGGAGAAGTAGAACAACTTAATAAACCCATGACAAAGGAAGAGACTGAAAAGCTCATCAAAAAACTACCAACCAAAAAAAGCCCTGGCCCACATGGCTTCACCACAGTATTCTACCACGCCTTTAGAGAAGAATAAACTCCGACTTGACAGAACTTAGCTGGCAAACTCCAGTATTACTGAGACTGTTTCATAGCATAGAAAGGGATGGAATACTGCCAAATTCATGCTATGAAGCTAGCATAACCCTGATACCAAAGCCAGGGAAAGATCCCACAAAAAAGGAAAATTACAGACCAATATCACTCATGACAAAAGCTGGACTATGAGCAAAGAAAAAAGAACTGACATGTTTAAATTATGGTGTTGGAGAAAAATGCTGAATATACCATGGACTGCCAAAAGAACCAACAGATCTGTTCTGGAAGAAGTACAGTCAGAGTGTTCCTTGGAAACAAAGATGGCAAGACTGCATCTTACATACTTTGGACACGTTGTCAGGAAAGATTAGTCCCTGGAGAAGGACATCATACTTGGTAGAGTGGAGGGTCAGTGAAAAAGAAGAAGACCCTCGATGAGATGGATCAACACAGTGGCCCCAACAATGGATTTAAGCATAAAAACAATTGTGGACATGGTGCAAGACTGGGCAGTGTTTCCTTCTGTTGTTCGTAGGGTCCCTATGAGTCAGAGCTGACTCAATGGCACCTAACAACTAACAACATCACTTACGAACCTAGATGCAAAACTCTTCAACAAAATCCTTGCCAATAAAATTCAACAACATATCAAAAAAATAATTCATCATGACCAAATTGGATTCATACCAGGGATGTAAGGCTGGTTTAACATCAGAAAAACAATTAACGTGATCAACCACAAAAATCAAACAAAAGATGACAATCACCTGATTTTGTCAACTAAAGTTTGCATTTGACAAAATCCAACACCCATTCATGCAAAAAACTCTCAGCAAAGTAGGAATATAAGGTAAACTCCTTAATGTAATAGGGGCATCTACACAAAGCCAACCACCTACATCATCCTGAATGGAGAGAGACTGAAAGAATTCCTCTTGAAAACAGGAACTAGACAAGGATGTCCACTCTCACTACATCTATTCAACATTGTACTGGAAGTTCTGGCTCAAGCAATTAGACAAGACAAAGAAATAATGGGCATTCTTTAGATCTGCAAGTAAACTACTCAAACTAATAGCAGAGTTCAGCAAACTATCAGGATGTAAGATAAACCTAAGTAAATCAGTAGGATTCCTTTATATCAACAATGAGATTATTAAGGAAGAAATCACCAAATCAATACCATTTACTGGAGCCCCCAAGAAGACAAAATACTTAGGAATAAATCTAACTAGAAAAATAAGAGACCTATACAAATAGAACCATAAGACCTCACTGCGAGAAACCAAGAGAGACTTACATAAATGGAGAAAACTACCCGGCTCACAGATAGGAAGACTTAACATTGTGAAAATGTCTTTTTTAACCGAAGCAATCCCAATGTAAATTCCAGTGTCATTTTTTAATGAGATGGAGAAACAAACCACCAACTTTGTTTGGAAGGCAAGAAATCCTGGATAAGCAAAACACCAGTGAAGAAGAGGAACACAGTGGGAGGCCTCATACTACCTGACCTTAAAACCTATTATACTGCCACAGTAGTGAAAACAGCCTGGTATTGGTACAGAAAGAGACATATTGACCGAAGGAACAGAGTTGAGACCCCAGAGATACCGCCACTTCTTATGAACAGCTGATATTTGAGAAAGGCCCAAAGCTGTAAGTTAGGGTAAAAACAGTCTCTTTAACAAATAGTGCTGGCAAAATTGGATATGAAACTGCAACAATATTGATAGAAGAGCATATCTCACGCCTTACAGAAAAACTAACTCAAAATGGATCAAAGACCTAAATGTCAAACCTAAAATGATAAAGATCATGCAAGAAAAAATCGAGTCAACAATGGAAGCTTTAATACACAGTTTACACAGACTTCAAAATCTGACAAAACCCAAGCAACAGAAGAGAAAACAGATAAACAGGAAATACTAAAAATTGGATACTTTTGTTCATCCAAAGACTTTATCAAAAGAAATAAAAGGCCACCTCCAGAATGGGAAAAAATACTTGGCAACTACATTTTGAACTGATGTCTGATCTCCATAATCTACAAAGTACTGCAAAATGTCAACAAGAAAAAGGTAAATAACCCAATTAAGCAATGGGCAAAGGAGATGGACATACACTTCACCAAAGAGGACATCCAAGAAGCCAAAAAACCCATGAGGAAATGCTCACAATCAATAGCTATTAGAGAAATCCAAATCAAAACCACAATGAGATACCACCTCACCCCAACAAGGTTTTCCATGATCTAAAAAACACAAAACAACAAGTGCTAGAGAGGCTGTAGAGAGATTGGAACTCTCCTATACTTCTGGTAGAACTGCAAAATGTTACAATCTTTTTGGATAGCAATCTGGAGCTTCCTTAAAAAGCTGGAAATATATATACCATTTGATTCAGTAATCCCACTCCTAGGAATATATCCTACAGAATCAAGGGCAGTCACATGAACAGATACCTGCACATGAATGTTTATAGCAGCGCAGTCCACAATAGCAAAAGGATGGAACCAACTGAGATACCCAAAAACAGATGAATGGATAAACAAACTATAGTACACATACTCAATGGAACACTATGCAATGATAAAGAATCACGATGATTTTAGGAAGCATCTCATAACCTGGTTTTAATTGGAATACATTATGCTGAGTGAAATCAGTCAGCAGCAGAAAGACAAATATTGCTTGAGATCCCTACTACCAGGCCTTAAAAATAAAATCATATACAGAAGAAAAGACTTAGATGGCTGCAAGGGAGGGAAGGGAGTGAGAAGGCTGATCATAGATTAGATAGTTGATAGAAATTTGGTTGGGTAAAAGCAGTGACAGCACACAGGAGAAGAAGATCAACTCAACTGGACTTCAAAATAAACTGGAAACTCTTCTAATCTTAACCCAATGTTGCAAGGATAGAGTAGCAGGGATGGAGGTCTGGGGACCATGTTCTCAGGGCCATTGAGGCCAATTGGAATAACTAGCCTATTGCTAAGAGAGTCTTCTGCATTCCATATTGGTGAGTGGTATCTGGGGTCTTAAAAGCTAGCAAGCTGGCATCTGATATATACCAAATGATTCCAACTCAGCTAGAACAGATGATCACCAAAGACAACAAAGACTTGAGAGAAAAATAGCCCAGAAGACAGAAGGATCCATGTGAGTGGGTCACTGTACCCACATGTGATGAGAAGAACCAGATGGTGCCCATCCGTCACCAAAGACAGCCATGATGGGGCACACAATGTTGAGTCACAGTGGCAACATAAGAAAAAAAGGGGTGAACCTTAGGAACTCCACCAAAAGAGTGTAATTGAGGGTCCAGAGGCCTGGGGGATTCTCTGGAAGCATGGTACCTAGACCTGCTGCTGCCCCTGAACAAGAAACATTACTGAGGTCAACTCTTTGGACAGGAATGGAATGGACTCGAGGACACAATGTGATCATATGCAGTGTGTACCTTATGGTTCTACGCATCTATAGGATATCGTCCTACTGGCCTCTTACTTTAAGAAGACATTACACACATAGAATGAAAATGAGGAGCATAGTGTCACCAGACAAGGAGAGCAGGAGGAGCTGCAGATAGGCAGGCATGCAAATATAATTTAGATTGTTTACTTTCACATAATCACAATTAAAAAGAAATGATTTAGCACAGAAAATTTAGTGGAACAAACTGTCAACAAGGCACCATACAAATAGATCAAAATGACAGCACTAAACGCATACCTATCAATAATTACATTAAATGTAAATAGACTAAATGTACCGATAAAGCAATAAAGAGACTGGCAGAATGGATTTTATAAAAAAATTACTCATCCTTATGCTGCCTAAAAGACACTTTTTAAATTCAAAGACACAAACTAAAACTCAAAGGACAGAAAAAACAAGCATACAAAAACGATGTCTGACAATTAAGTTAGTGAACTCATCCTAGAAAAAGTGCTACATAGCTCGTTGCTGAATATCACTATGGTCATCTTCGAAGTACTCACCTTGGGAAGCTATGCACCAGTCATGACTCAGCGTATAAGATCATTTTGTGCCTTGAGGCAGTCTCTTGGGATAGAAATGAAAGAAGGTAGTAGAGAGATTTGGGAACCTCACGCCACCAAGTAAGCAGCACCAGGCATAGAGTGTGTACTTCAAACCTGAGGTTCCTGTGCCAAGATGCTCTTGTTGCAACATAAGGACTCTCCTCCAGAGAGACAAAGAGGGAAAGACTTCCACTGGAGCAGATACCCTGAATTTGGACTTGTAGTCTACTTGACTGTATAAGAATAAACTTTTCTTTGCTAAAGCCATACACTTATGGTATTTCTGTTAGAACAGTACCAGATGACTAAAATGCTGCCTACCTAGACTCACACAACTATGGTAGAAAAACTAGATATACCTACAACACAATAAGGATTGGAGAGGTAATTTAAAAACTAAAAAAAAAGACACAGACACATACAAAAGCCCTGGTCCCAACATTTTTAACGGAGAATACTATCAAACTTTCAGAGAAGAGTTAACATCAGTACCACTAAAGGGATTTTAGACCATAGAAGGAATAGAATACTCCCAAAGTCATTCTATGAAGTCAGCATAGACCTGATACAAAAACCAGGTAAAGATGCCACAAAACAGAAAATTACAGACCAATATACCTCATGAACATAGATATAAAAATGCTTAACAAAATTCTAACCAATAGAATTCAAAAACAAAACAAAAAATAATTCACCATGACCAAGAGGGATTCATGCCAGACATGAAAGGATGGCTCAACATTAGAAAAGCAATCAATGTAATCCATCACATAAATAAAAGACCAGAAGCACATGATCTTATCAACTGACACAGAAAAGGCATTTGACAAATTCACTACTCAGCCATGACAATAACTCTCAGTAGAATAGAAATAGCAGGAAAATTCCTGAACGTAATAAAAGGCATTTATACAAACCCAAACACCAAAATCATCCTAAATGAAGAGTCTAAAAGCATTTCCCTTGAGAGTGGGAACCAGACAAGGATGCCCTTTTATCACTACTCTTATTCAACATTGTGATGGAGTCCTAGCCAGGGCAATAAGACAAGAAAAAGAAATAAAGGACATGGAAATTGTTACGGAAGAAGTAAAAATCTCAACAATAAAAATATAATAACCCAATTAAAAATGGGTATAATGGGTATGAAAATGAGCAGACAGTTCACCCAAGAAAATGTGCATGCTGCCAACAGATAGGTAAGGAAATGTTCACGTATGCCCTTAGAGAACTGCTAATCAGAACTACAATTAAATACCAGCTAACCCCAAAAAGGTTAGCACTAATGCATAAAACACAAAATAGTAAATCTTGGAAAGCTTGTGGAGAGACTGAAACAATTTTCATACTTCCTTGGGGTATGTAAAATGGTATACCTGCCTTGGAAATCAATTTGGAACTTCCATAAAAAGCTAGAAATAGAAGTACCATATGAGCCAGCAATCTCACTCTGTGGAATATATCACACAAAAATAAGAGCTGTGACACAAGTAGATATATGCACATCTCTATTCACTGTGGCACTGTCTACAACAGCAAAAATACAGAAACAACCTAGTCACTTACCAACAGATGACTTAATGGACAAATTATGGTACACATACATAATGGAATACAACACAACAACAAAGAACAATGATGAATCAAGCAAAATATCTCAGAACGTGGATGAATCTGGAAGCTATTATACTGAGTGAAATTAGTTGCAAAATGACAAACATTGTATGAGACCACTATTATAAGAACTCAGAGAAGGTTTAAGCACAGAAGAAAGTGTTCTTTGATAGTTACAAGGGTGAACTGGGTAGAAGAGAGGAATTCACTAACTAGATAAGAAGCAGGAATTATCTCAAAGGGAAGGACAACACACAATACAGGGCAATCAAACATACCTGTATGATATAAAAAGCTAAGAAGTTTCTTGAAAATAACTGAACACTTCGAGGGATAGATTAGCGGGGCTGGGCACCATGGTTTTGGGGAGTTTCTAGGTCAGTTGACAGGACAAATTTTATTAAGACAATGTTCAGCATCCCACTTTGGTGACTGGTGCCTGTGGTCTAAGAGCTAGCTAAGATACTTCTCTTGGTCTGAATCCACCTGGAACAAAGGAAAATGAAGAAAGCCAGAGACATAAGGAAAATCAGAGCCTAAGAAAGGGCTCATAAACTAGAGACTCCATCAGCCTGAGACTAGAAGAACTAGGTGGTGCCTGACTACTACTAATGACTGCTCTGACAGGAAACACAACAGAGAGTCCCTGACAGAGCGGGAGAAAAGTAAGGTGCAGAACTCAAAATCACGTAAAAAGATCAGTCTTAGTGGTCTAACTGACACTGGAGGAACCTTCAAAGACTCAGATGCTTTGTTAACTCATATCTGAAACAATTTCCAAAGTCAACTTTACAGAAAAAGACCACACTGAACTATAAATCATAAAACAGTACTCATGAAGAGTGTGCTCCTTAGTTCAATCAGATACCTGAGACTCAATGGGTAGCTCCTACCTGGAGCCAGGATGAGAAGGCAGAAGAGGACAGGAACTGGTCAATGGGTATGGGAAACCTGGAGTGAAAGATGGGAGTCTTCAGTCATTAAGTGAATTGCAGCTATTGTTACATAAAAATGCTGTGGGTAAATTTTTGTATGACAAATTAACTTGAGCTGTAAACTTTCATCTAAAGCACAATAAAAATAAAAATAATTTTTTAAAAAAAGAAGACTTCACTAGAGAGGACCTCGAGACAGCCAAAAGACATTTGAGGAAATGCTCACAATCGTTAGCTCTCAGAGAAATCCAAATCAAAACTACAATGAGATACCATCTCACCCCAACAAGGATGGCCATGATTCAAAAAACACAAAACAACAAATGCTGGAGAGGCTGGAGAGCCATCAGAGCTCTCTCACACTGTTGCTGGGATTGCAATTTGGTACAATCTCTTTGGAAAGCAGTTCAGCGCTTCCTTAAAAAGCTGAAAATAGATACACCATTTGATCCAGTAATCCCACTGCTTGGAATTTATCCTTCAGAAACAAAGGCTGTTATAAGAACAGGCAAAAGAACAAGAATGTTCGTTGCAGCACAGTCCACAATAGCAAAATGATGGAATCATCCCAGATGCTGATCAATAGATTGATGGATAAACAAAATATGGTACATATACTCAATGGAACAATATGCTATGGTAGAAAACAATGATGATTTTAGAAAACATCTCATAACATAGTTTCAATTGGAAGATATTATGCTAAGTCAGTGGCAAAAGGACAAATATTGTATTAGACCCCTGTTATAAGGACTTAAAAATAGAATTATGTACAGAAGAAAAATACTCTTTGATGGCTACAAGGGCAGTGAGGGGGTGAGAGTTTATCATAGATGAGATAGTTGATAGATGTTAGAAATTTTATTCATTTACTGTAATAAATAAATAAAATTATTTTTTTTAAAAAAAAAGACAAGGAAAAAACCCTATGGAGTGCAATTGTACTCTGACACATACAGGCTCATCATGAGTCAAATGTATGGCAACTGGTTTAGTTTTTTGGTTTTTCACTGTCACAGCCCCCACTAGGGATCACCACACGTACGTTTAATCAGAGATGAGTGTCTAGACTCAGAATGTTCACGAATGACTTAGAATCTGCACTCAATTTGCCTCAAATTTTGACCAAACAGCCCTGATGTGAAGTCTTGCTGCACTGATATGGAAAAAACTTTTAAAAAGGAACTTTTTTTATACAAAAACCAACTCCAACTGGATAAAAGACTTAAATATCAAACCTAAAATGATAAAGCTCATCCAAGAAAAGGTAGGAACAACAATGGAAGTTTTAGTACACAATGAGGACAGACTCCAAAATCTGTCAAAGAAACCTCAATCAACAGAAGAGAAAGTAGATAAATGGGAACTATTAAGAATCAAACACTTTTGCTCATCCAAAGACTTTATTAATAGAATTAAAAGAACACCCACAAAGTGGGAAAAAATATTTGGCAACTCTATGTCAGATCGACGCCTGATCTCCATAATCTATAAGATACTACAAAATATCAATAAGAAGAAGATAATCCATCCAATTAAGCAATGGGCAAAGGAGATGGACAGACACTTCACTAAAGAGGAGATCCAAGCAGCCAAAAAACACATGCGGACATGTTCACGATCTTTAGTTATTAAAGAAATTCAAATCAAGACAACAATGAGATACCATCTCACCCCAACAAGATTGGCCATGATCCAGAAAACACAAAACAACAAGTGCTGGAGAGGCTGTGGAGAAAGTGGAACCCTCCTACACTGTTGGTGGGGTTGCAAAATGGTCCAGCCTCTTTGGAAGGCAATCTGGCGCTTCCTTAAAAAAATGGATATCGATATACCATTTGACCCAGTAATTCCACTACTTGGAATATATCCTACAGATACAAGGCCTTTCATACCAACGGACACATGCACCAGAATGTTTATCGCAGCACAGTCCACAATAGCAAAAAGATGGAATCAACCCAGATGCCCAACAATAGAAGAATGGATAGGTAAACTATGGTACATATACTCAATGGAGCACTACGCAGTGATAAAGAATAACGATAATTCCAGGAAACATCTCCTAACCTGGTTTCAACTGAAAGACATTATGTTGAGTGAAAGTAGTCAGCGACAAAGGGACAAATACTGTATGAGACCTCTACGATAAGATCTCAAAAACAGACTTGTGTATAGAAGAAAAGACTCTTTGACAGCTGCAAGGGAGGGGAGGGAGGAATGGGGAGTGGGGAGGGTTTAGTTTAGATAGTCACTAGAAATCTAGTTGGGAGAAAGTGGTGATAGCACACATTGGAAACAAGAACAACATTAAGTGGACTTCAGCATAACTTGAGTAGTCCTTCCATCTTAACTCAATACTGCAAGGATAGAGTAGGTGGGGCAGGGGCAGGGGACCATGCTCTTAGGCAAATTCCAGGCCAGTTGGCACA
This sequence comes from Heterohyrax brucei, assembly GCA_028571685.1. NCBI lineage: Eukaryota > Metazoa > Chordata > Mammalia > Hyracoidea > Procaviidae > Heterohyrax > Heterohyrax brucei. Next base: position 9,875,107 of record CM053165.1, on the reverse strand, counting down.
ACTAGCGTTTTGCTAAGAGAGCTCTCTGCACCCCACATTGGTGAGTGGCATCTGGGGTCTTAAAAGCTGCCAAGCTACCATCCGAGGACACAGCAAATGGTCCCAACTAAGCAGGAACGGATGCTCACAGAGGACCAAAATGACATTCAGTAAAGAAAACGGAGAAGACAGAGAGACCCACAAGAGTGGGTGCCTACATCGACTTGGGACCGGAAGAACTGGATGGTGCCCGGCCACCACCAGTGATAGCCACGATGAAGCTCACAGAGAGGAGTCTCACTGGCAACACAAGAATAAAAAGAGGTGCATCATGAGATCTCCCCTAAAAGACCTCAACTGATGGTCCAGCGGTTTTGGAGTTCATCTGACAGCATGGCCTCCGGCCCTGATGTTGCCCTTTCCCATAAATTATAACAAAGGTCCACTCTTTGGACAGGAATGGATTGGACTTGGCAATGCAGAGTGACCACATACTGGAAGCACTTTGTGGTTCTAAACATCTACAGGATATCATCTTGCTGACCTCTGGCTGGAGGAAGGGGAGTGGACGGAGAGGTGGGGAAAGGAGGCTGTTGGGAGGATGAGACATGTATGGAGCAGAGAGGAATAGTGTGCTGTCACCGGACAGGGAGAGCAGTGGAAGCTGCATATAGGTGGGCATGTAAATTTATACATGAATGTACATTTTCACTCAGTTATGTTAAATAAAAATAAATAAATAAAGGAACTTTTTTTTTTTTTTAGCAAAAATGGCAATATTATAAAGAAGAAAGAGTATTAGTTAAAATTCAAGAACTTGGATTTTAGTCTAGTTCTCCAGTTTGCTGTGTGGCTTTAGATAACTTCCTTCTCTTGCCTGGTCCTCAGTTTCCTCAACTGTAAAAGGATCTCATCTGTGTGCGTGTAGGCAAGAGTGGACATGAGTGTATTCAGCAGTATCTCTGAATATAGCAACGCAAGATGTGCACTGCACTGCTCCAAGGGACACAAGAAGGGCCCCCCAGAGTTGCTCAGCCCTTTGGCAGTTTTCTCAGATGTCTTCGACCCCTGATGATTGTGTAATTCTGTGATTGTTTTCCTGTTAGGAAATAAAACAATCTTCTTTGTGTTGGGAGAGCCCTATTTCCCCCATAACATTTTCTAGCCTGTCCAGTTTGGGGTACAACTTAATTGCACTTGAAACTGCCAATGCAGAAAACAATCTTCTCCAAACTCCTGCAGCCTCTCCATTTGCTTTCAAAATTTCCCCAGAGACAGTCCCTGCTGGGGAGAAATTTCTGCATATGGAAGCAAGCTGAGTAATATAAAATGTGGCATCTTCACAGTTGAATAATTTCAAGCCAAGCCAAACAAAAGTAAAGTGGGGGATCCTAGTACACTGCAAATTCCAGGGACCCAAGAAGAGTAGGTAATATGTCCCCTATCTGTCTCACTTCTCTTGAACTCATTTGCTGATGCTTAAATTCTTTTAAGAAAACATAGTGTTTAAAGTCTTGTGCTTCATCTGTCAAAGAACAAATGTTCCTTTCAAACTGAGCTACAGATTGTTTACGGTAAACCTACTGGAGTGCTCCATACCAAGGTTGCGAACTATGTCACTAGATATTAAAAATCACGGAGTGACAAAAAAATACATATTTACCAAGATTTACTTTTTTATGTTTTAAAAGTATCATATTCTCAATAGAGAATATATGGAAAACAAAATTTTAACATTAGCTGGTAAACTAATTTTTATCTTTTTTTGACTTTTCTCTTTCTCCTTTAGTGTTCAGTGTTATACAGTTGTTCCTTTTACATTTTTGGAATCTATTTTGCAGAGCTATAATTGTACTGTACATAAATTTTATGAAGATTTTAAACTTTTTCTTCCTTAGGCTGTGGTTGTGTAAATAAACAATATATTTCATGTTATTATAGCCTCTTCATAAATGTAACTTTTAATTAAAATATTTATTGAGATAAACATAGCTTCTCATGGCATTGTAAGAAAAATTACAGTAAGATTCTGTGTATTCTTTAGCCAGTTTCCCCCATAGTGCACTTCAGAATTATTTTTTCTTCTAGAGTTTCCTGTCCTATAGGAGAAATCTGTCCAATCAGTTCAATACTTAAATTAGACTTGGGTGTAGACAAGAAACCCTGTCATCATCAATTCCAGCTGATAGCAACCCCCTGTGTTGCAGGATAAAATTGCTTCATAGGGTATTCTTGGCTGTAATCTTAACAAAAGCATATCACCAGGACTTTCTTCCACGGTACTGCTGGGTAGGCTTGAATCGCCAACTCTTACATTAACAGTTGAGTACAAATTGAGACAGAAAGTAGCATCCTTATATCAGCCACTGTACTTCAAGAATTAAACTGTCCAGGATGGCAGAGTCAAGATGGCAGACTAGACACATATCTCCTTAATTCCCTCTGAAAATTAAGACCTAGATTGATAACTAAATGGAGGCTTCTGGACACCCATTGAGCCCTAGGACACAGCAGAGAGCTGGCAATTTGGACTACATGCCACCAAATGGGAAACCTCTTCTCTTTTGCTGATCCCCACCCTTGTTGAAAGGCTGGTTCTCGCAGACTGAAGGTAACTGGCATTTTTGACTTTTTCTTAATTTGTCTTAGCTAGCAGGTGGGCTTAACTGGCAGCAAAGCTCAGCTGCACTACTGACATGATCAGGTAGCAAAACAGGCACATTTTGAGAGCACAACTCTGGACCCTGAGCACCTTGGCCCTTCCACCCTCTCTTTCCTAACACCTGCCATTGATACAGCTATTTCGCAGCAGGCAGGAGAGCTTGTGCAAGATGCCATCTGGTTTGACTGGGAGATGGAGCTACCCAAGGGGAGGCCTCAGCAGGGGCTATGTTTTTGCTAGATAGGGCTGCTCCCACAGTACCAAATTCTGTTTTATTCAGCTGGGAATGCTCTAACAGAAATACTACGAGCGGTTGGCTTTAACAAAGGAAGGTTTATTCTTACACAGTCCGGTGGGTTACAAGTCCAAATTCAGGATGTCCACTCAAGGGGAAGGTTTTCCCCCTTGTCAGCTCTGGAGAAAAGACTGGCATTGTATCAGTCTTTCTCCAGGGAGCATCTTGGCACAGGAACCTCAGGTCTGAAGGATGTGCTCTGCTCCTGGTGTAGCTTTCTTTGTAGTGTGGCATTCCCAATTCTCTGCCTGCTTCCCTTTCTCTTGCAAGATGAAAGGATTAAGGGTGGTGCAAGCTGTACTCCAGGGAAACTCCCTTTACAGTGGAGCAGGGATTTGATCCTCTGAGGGGATTTACAGTTCCACCCTACTCCTTTAACATACAGTACAGCAAAATCACAAAGTGGAGGACAATCATAGAATACAGGGAATCATGGCCCAACCACTTGGCTACCTCTGTTTTGGGGGGGACACAATTCAATCCATGACAGGATAATTTCCAGGCTGGGTAGCTGTGCCAGCCCGGGGAGTGCTTTCCCAGCAGAAAAGCTGTGTTTAGCACAGTGTAGCCTTATGGGTGGGGCCTGGCACCTGATGAGAGTAGGATGGTAGTCTGTCTGTACTTTGAGCTAGATAACAGCATCTGGGGATGGATACAGAGGTGCTTCCATTGCCAGATGGAAAGAGGGGCTTGCACACCTGACAGCCTGACTGATTTTGGAAGCTGTCAGATGGCTTTTACCTTTCAAAATAAGATCAACCAGAGAAATAACTGTGGTGCTTCCTCACTGCATCTCTTCTAGCATTTACTGACCCACATCACAGAGTCAGCTGATGCCCCCCAGTAACTCCATAAGCAGGACCATGTCTTTGCCCACCAGGTGGTCTTTGCCTGCTACCCCAGAGATTCCACTTGACCCAGTCAGTGGAGTACATAGAGGTGACTGGTTCTCACCTTCCTTCTCAGGCTGTGACTCAGATCCTGTTAAGGCAATACTAGAAAACTAAACAACCTCTAGATCCCCAAAAAGCAACAAATCCTGGCCACTCATTTAAAGAATAATCCACACATGACTCCAGAAAGTTCCCAAAAGAAAGAACTAAAGAACTTCCCAGATGAAGAAGCCTTTCTGAAACTATCAGAAGTTGAGTACAAAAGGATTATATAGACAGTGCTCCTAGAAATTATACAAAATGCAGTACAGCAAAATGAACAATTAAGGAAGCTATTCAAACTGATGGAACTCTAGTATTCTGAAACCTGACAGATCAGTAACAAAATTCAAGAATTAGGCAACTCAATACAAAGCCAAGAAAACAGAACTGAACAACTAGAAAATAAACATTCTGACTTTGAAGACAGAGCTACTTACTCCAGCATCTGTGAGGAGAAATCAGAGAAAAGAAACAAGAAAAATGAAGAAGCATTAAGAAATATGTGGGACTTTATTTAGAGGAACAATCTATGATTAATTGGAGTTCCTGAATAAGGAGGGGCACCTGAAAACACAGATAGTATTGTTGTTGAGATGCTGACAGAAACTTCCCTGAAATTATAAAAGAGAACATAGATATCCAAGAAACATATGGAACAACACAAAAACTACACTCCAAAGAAAGACATTAAGATATATTATAACCAAGCTTAACAAAATGAAACATAAGCAGAAACTCTTATAGGCAACAAGACTCAAAACACAGCTAACATTCAAACAGAAGCCCCATAGGTTTTCATCTGACTTCTCAGCAGAAATGATGCTGGCACAGAGGCAGTGGGATGACACATTCAAAGCCTTGAAGGAGAAGAACTTACAACCAAGAATTGTAAATCCTGTAAAGCCATCTTTCAAATCTGAAAATGAAATTAAGACATTTGCAGAAAAACAGAAACTCAAAGACTTTGGAAAAACCAAACCAAAGCTACAAGAAATACTGAAGGAAGCTGTTGGGTTAGAAAAACAAAACCATTAACTCTATATCTTAGGAGTAATACAGGACACATCATCCAGAAACGTAGTAAGTTAGGGAAGGCACAAAACTCAATCAAAGCCATAACATTAAAAGAAGTGATCCAGTGATCATAGCACGAAAACTATGATGTCAAGCCCAGTGCCGTTGAGTTGGACATCATCACATTAAAAAGAGGGATATATTACGGTAGTTTCAGTCCTTCCAGATGGAGAGGAAGTTAATAAGATCTGTAGAAGTTAAAATTCAGTCTAAACATAGATTATTAAGGGGGATTATAGGGGTAGCTGCAAAGCACAATAAAGATGCAACATATCAAAACAAGAAACATAATACAGGAGTCTCAACAAACACAAAACCAACACTGAAAAGGGTGAAAAATCAATCCATAAAGAAGTATGACCCAGAGCAGTTATTAGTAGCAAAACAGAAAACGTCATAGAAATAAATACATCAAAATGGCAGCACTAAACACATATCTATCAATAATTATGTTGAATGTAAATGGACTGAACACTGCAGTAAAGAGACAGTGAGTGACATCTTGTATCAAAAGACATGACCCGTCTATATGTTGTCTACAAGAAACTCATCTTAGACTTAAAGTCATGAACAAACTGGGAATTAGAGGATGGAATAATATATACCAAGCTAACAATATACAAAGAAGAGCAGGCGTGGCAATGCTAGTCTCAGATAAAATAGATTTTAATGTAAAATCCACCATAATGGGCAAAGATGGACACTATTTATTGCTGAAAGGTTGGATACACAAACAGGACTTAACAATATTAAATGTTTATGCAATCAATATTAGAGCATCTAAATACATCAAAGAAACACTGACTACATTAAAAAATGAGTTAGATCACTCCACAGTAATAGCTGGAGACTTCTACATTCCACCTTCAGTATTGGACAGATCCTCTAGAAAAAACTCAATAAAAACGCAACAAAGATGCTACATACCAAACCAAGAAGCATAATACATGAGTCTCAACAAACACAAAACCAACACAGAAAAGGGTGGAAACTCAATCCATAAAGAAGAATGTTCCAGAACAGAATATTAAGACCAACAGAGAAAACATCACAAAATAAATACATCAAAATGACAGCACTGAAGACATATGTATTAATAATTACATATCAATAAAGAAGATCGTATTGCCACAATTAACAAACTAGACTTCATCGACATAAATAGAACTTTCTACCCATCAGTGGATAACTACACCTTCTTCACCAGTGCACATGGAACATTTTCCAGAATAGACCATGTATTAGGACATAAGCAAATCTCAACAAAACCCATACTACTGAATTATTGCAAAGCATCTTCTCAGAACATGAAGCCATAAAAGTTGAAATCAATAGCAGAAAAATCATAGATAGAAATTGGAACTCATGGAAACTGAACAACAGCTTGCTCAAAAAGCGATGGGTTACAGAAGAAATAAAGAAATTTATTCAAATGCGAATGAAAACACTTTTTACCAGGGTACAGCCAAAGCAGTGTTCAGAAGTCCATGTATTTCTATAAATGCACACATCCAGAATGAACCCTACAGCTTGAACAAGTTGAAAGAGAGTAACAGAGGAACCACTCAGGCACCGGATCATAAAGATCAGAACAGAACTAAATGAATTAGAGAATAGAAGAACAATTGAAAAACTTGGTAAGACCAAAAGCTGATTTTTTTGAAAACATCAACAAAATTGACAAAGCATTGGCTAACTTACTAAAGAAAAGCAGAAAAGGAGTCCAAAATAGCAAAAGGATGGAATCAACCCAGAAGCCCAACAACAGAAGAATGGATAGGTAAACTATGGCACATATACTCAATGGAACACTATGCAATGATAACAAACAACGATGATTTTAGGAAACGTCTCATAACCTGGTTTCAACTGGAGGACATTATGCTGAGTGAAAGTAGTCAGAGACAATAGGACAAATATTGTATGATTGTATGAGACCCCATGATAAGAACTTAAAAACAGACTGATGCATAGAAGAAAAGACTATTTGATGCCTGCAAGGGTGGGGAGGGAAGGAGGGGGAGGGGGAAAGGGTTTAGATTGGATAGTTTGTAGAAATTTGGCTGGGTAAAAACTGTGACAGCACATGTTAGAAAGAAGATCAATGTTAACTGGACTTCAACATAACATGATTATTTCTCCCATCTTAACCCAATATTGCAAGGACAGAGTAGCTGGGTCAGAGGGCCAGGGACCATGCTCTCAGGGGAAATCGAGGCCAATTGACACAACTAGTATCTTGCTAAGACAGCCCTGTGCACCCCACATTGGTGAGTGGCATCTGGGGTCTTAAAAACTGATAAGCTGCCATCTGAGAGTACAGCAAATTGGCCCAACTCAGTAGGAATGGATGATCACCGAGGACCAAAATGACATGGGGGAAAGAGAACCCAACAGACAGAGAGACCCACATAAGAGGGTGACTACATCTACTTGTGACCAGAATAACCGGATGGTGCCCGACCACCACCAGTAATAGCCATGATGAAGCTCACAAAGTTGAGTCTCGCTGGCAACACACAAATAAAAAGGGGTACACTCTGAGATTTCCACTAAAAGACCACAATTGACAGTTCAAGGGCCTTGGAGTTCCCCTGGGAACATGGTCCCTGGCCCTGATGTTGCCCCTGTTCATAAATCATAATGGAGATAAACTCTTTGGACAGGAATGGATTGAACTTGGCAACACAGAGTGACCATATCATGTGTGCACTTTACGGTTCTGTGAATCTGTGAATCTGCTGACCTCTTACTGGAGGTGGGGGAGTGGGTGGGGATAGGAGGGGATAGGAGATTGTTGGGAGGATAAGACATGTAAGGAGCAGAGAGGTGGAGTGTGCTGTCACTGGGCAGGGAGAGCAGTGGGAGCTGCATATAGGTGGGCATGCCATTTATATGGGAATGTACATTTTCATTCAACCACAATAAAAAAATAATAATGATGAATCTCAAGGAAAAAAATGAAAAACAGGAAAGGAAATAAATAACATGAATAAGAAATGAGATGGGAGATGTCATAACAGATCCAACAGAAATCAAAAATATCATAACAGAATACTATGAAAGACTGTGCTCTCACAAATTTGAAAACCTAGAGAAATGCACAAATTCCTAGATTCATATCACCTATCAAAATTATCACAAGGTACCATTCATGAACCTAGATGCAAAACTCTTCAACAAATTCTTGCCAATAGAATTCAACAAAATATCAAAGAAATAAACCATCATGACCAAGTCAGATTCATACCAGGGATGCAAGGTTGGTTCAACATCAGAAAAACAATGAATGTGATCAACCAACCACATAAATAACACAAAAGACAAGAATTGCCTGATTTTGTCAATTGATGCAGAAAAGGTATTTGAGAAAGTCCAACACCCACTCATGCTAAAAACCCTCAGCAAAATAGGAACAGATGACAAAGAGACTGAAACAATTACCCTTGAAAATGGTAACTAGACAAGGATGCCCACTCTTTCCTCTCCTGCTCAACACTGTACTAGAAGCTCAGGAAGGAGCAATTAGCCAAGACAAAGAAATAAAGGGCATCTGCACAGGCAAAGAGGAAGTAAAAATCTCCCTATTTGCAGATGATATGACCGTATATGCAGAGAATCCTAAAGAATCCATAAGTAAACTACTCGAACTGATAGAGGAGTTCAGCAAAGTAGCAGGATACAAGACAAACATTAAATAAATCGGTAGGATTCCTTTATGCCAACAAAGAGATTATTAAAGAAGAAAACACCAAATCAATACCATTTATTATAGACCACAAGAAGATAAAATACCTAGGAATAAATATAACTAGAGAAATAAGAGACCTTTACAACAAGAACTACAAGACCTTACTACAAGAAACTAACAGAGACTTACATAAATGGAGAAACCAAGTCTGATAATGGATAGAAGACTTAATATTGTGAAAATGTCTATTTTACCCAAAGCAATCTACAATCCCAGTACAAATTCCAGTGACATTTTTTGATGAGACAGAGAAACAGATCACCAACTTTGTTTGGAAAGGGAAGAAACCCTGGATAAGCAAAACACTACCGAAGAAGAAGAATACACTGGGAGGTCTCTCACTACCTGACTTTAGAAACTATTACACTGCCACAGTAGTCAAAACACCCTGGTACTGGTGCAAAAAGAGACATATAGACCAATGGAACAGAATTGTGTCCCCAGAGATGCCATCATCCTCCTATGAACACTTGATATTCAACAAAGGCCCTCAGGTTTTAAACTGGGGTAAGAACAGTCTTTTTTACACACAGTGCTGGCAAAATTGGATATCTATCTGCAAAAAAAAACTGATACAAGACCCATGTCCCACACCTTATACAAAAACCAATCCAAACTGGATTAAAAAAGTCAGATCCACTATGAGTCAGATCCAACTCATGGTGATCCTCCAAGTCAGAGCAGAACTGTCCCACAGTTTCCAAGGAACACCTGGGAGATTTCAACTGCCAGTTTTTCAGCTGGCAGATGCAGCATTTAATGCATTATGCTACCAAAGTTTCCTCAAATTGGGTAAAATAACTAAAAATCAAATCTAAAACAATAAAGCTCATCCAAGAAAAAATAAGAACAAGGGAAATTTTAATACACAACATAGACAGACTTCAAAATCTGACAAAGCACAATCAATAGCAGAGAAAATGTTTGTTGCAGCACAGCCCACAATAGCTAAAAATGGAATCAACCCAGATGCCCATCAACAGATGAGGGGATAAACAAACTATGGTACATATACTCAATGGAACACTATGTAATGATAAAAAATGATGATGATTCTAGGAAGCCTCTCACAACTTGGTTTCAGTAGGAAGACATTATGTTGAGTGAAACTCATCAGTGGCACAAGGACAAATATTGTATGAGACCCCTACTATAAGGACTGAAAAACATACTTGTGAACAAAAGAAAAGACTCTTTGATGGCTGCAAGGGAGTGGAGGGAGTGAGGGAGAGGATTCATTATAGATCAGATAACTGATAGAAATTTGGTTGAGTGAAATCAGTAACAGCACATGTTAGAAAGATCAATTTAACTAGACTTCACCATAGCCTGAAAACTCTTCCAATCTTAACCCAATGTTGCAAGGACAGAGTAGTTGGGGCAGGAGTCCAGGGACCATGCTCTCAGGGGACATTGAGGCCAGTTGGCGCAACTAGTGTATTACTAAGAGTCTTCTGCACCCCATATTGGTGAGTGGCATCTGGCATCTTAGAAGCTAGCAAGTTGCCATCTGAGGTACACAAAATGGTCCCAACTCAGCTGGAACAGATGATCACCTAGGACAAAAATGACATGGGGGAAAGAGATCTCAGAAGACAAAAGACCCATGTGAATAGGTAACTGCCTCAAAATGTGACCAGAAAAACCAGATAGTGCCTGGCCACCACCAATGACAGCTGTGGTGGGGCTTGCAGAGTTCAGTCCCAGTGGCAACAAGCGAATAAAAAGGGGTGCACCCTGAGAACTCCACCAAAAGACCACAGTTGATGGTCTGAAGGCCTGGGAGTTCCCTTGGAAGCACGGCACCTAGACCTGATGCTGCCCCTGTTCATAAATTGTTACTGAGGTAAACTCCTCAGACAGGAGTGGATTGAACTCGGCAACACAGAGCAATCATATTGTGTGTGCACTTTGCGGTTCTGTGCATTTGTAGGATGTCATCCTACTGGTCTTTTACCAGAAGGGGGTGGAGAGGGTGGAGAAGAGTGGACAGAAGATTAAGAAGATATGACATGTATGAAACAGAAACAAGGAATGTGTTGTCACTGGGCAAGGAGGTCAGTAGGAGCTGCCCATAGACAGGCATGCAATTTTAAAATGGATTGTACACTCACTCAATCATAATAAATTAAAAGAAAATAAACTATCCACCCTTGACCTCCATTTCTACTAATGCTACATGAAATTTCAGTCAGGTCATTTGCCTTTTTGGGTCACTCTCAGGTAATCAAAAGTTCTCCAGTCACTTTCAGATAATAACAATAATAGTAAAACAGGGTGTCTTTTTCTGGGTATCAAAAAAATCCAATGGGGCATATCCAAAGCTGTAACTACCACTCATTGAAAAATGTCTTCCCTCTGTGGCCAACCTTTCCTTGGCTGGAAAGTGAGGTAGGGAGTGGTGAAGAGTTGTCTCCTTTCTTTCCTCCACTTCTGCTTCTACTTTCTGGTTATCTTCTGGGCCTCTCAAGGGTTTGAGTGGATTAGGGAGGAGAAGCAAGGGGCAGGGAAGTTCTTACTTGACTGCTGCCATTGTAATTTGTGAATGACCTTCAAAAACGAAATCAAGCCTGTTGTCCTCCAATTGATTCTGACTCATGGAGACTCTATATGTTACAGAGTAGAACTGGTTGCAATCCACTAAAGCAGACTGCCAAGCCTTTCTTCCACAGTACCACTGGGTTCAAATCAACAACCTTTAAGTTAATAGTCAAAGGCAAACCGTATCTCCCAGAGACCTCAGTGAATGTTCAAGGTGAGATCATTCTCATTTAGAACCCATCCCTACTGGCAGGAGTTTCTTACCTACACTTCCCTAAAGTAGTCAATGCCCCCTCCTTGGCTACTGGAAGCTCCCCATCTGCTCCCAGCCTATAGGCCAGTCTGTTGGAGTCACCTTGTCTCTGCTGAGAAGAGTCTCCTTAGGTTCATATGTAACCCACAGAGACCCCAGCAGACATTTCCTGCCCACTCAGGACATACAGGCCATTGAGGACCATCGTGTATCTGCCCTATGACTAGGCAGTGGAGTTCCAGCCACAGCACCTCCGCATAGTTACTCAGACCCAGTGGAGTCAGCACCTAGTTCCCAGTGTTCTCTCGTCTTTAGAATCACATATAGCACCCAGTTTATTCTCCTTCATCCCTTCTCTCTTTACCTGAGACCCCATGGGGTGGGAGATACAATACATCGACACTGTCCCCAAAAACTCTTTGTCATTGTTCTTAATCCACTCTTACATAGGCAGCATGTGTGTGGGACTGTCATAGATTGAATTGTGTCCCTTGAAGCTGTGTGTTAACTTGATGGGCCATGATTCCCAGTACTGTGTAACTGTGTGCCATTTTGTCATTTGATATGATTTCCTTATGTGTCATAAATCCTAGCTTCTATGATGTTAATGAGGCAGGACTCAATCTACAAGATTAGGTTATATCTTAAGTCAATCTCCTTTGAGATACAAAAGATAAAAGTGAGCAGAGAGACAGGTGGACTTCACGCCACCAGGAAAGCAACACTAGAAGCAGTGTGTCCTTTGGACCTGGGGTCCCTGTGCCAAGAAGCTCAAGCTCCTAAACCAGATAAAGACTGATGTCAAGGACCTTCTCACAGAGCTGAAAGAGAATATGATCGTATACGCAGAATTCAACAAAATATCAAAAAAAATAATTCATCGTGACCAAGTTGGATTCATACCAGGGATGCAAGTTTGGTTCAACATCCGAAAAACAATTAATGTGATCAACCACATAAACAATGCAAAAGGCAAGAATCACCTGATTTTGTCAATTGACACAGAAAAGGCATTTGATAAAACCCACCCGGGGGCTGGCACGCTGAATTTAGACTTCTAGGATGTGAGAGAATAAATTTCTCTTTCCTAGAGCCATTTAAAGGACCCTGGCAGTGCAGTTAAGAGCTACAGTGAGTTACAGATGCTAACTAAAAGGTTTGTGGTTCAAATCCACAAGCTACTCCTTGGAAACCGTATAGGGTTACTATGAGTTAGAATTGACTTAGCAGCAACAGATTTTTGGAAACTGTGGTGGTTTAGTGGTTATGCACTATGGCTACTAAATTAAAGGTTGGCAGTTCAAATCCACCAAGTGGTCCTTGGAAACTGTATGGGGCAGTTCCACTCTATTCTATATGGTCACTTTGAGTCAGAATTGACTCAACGGTAAAGGCTTTGGTTTTGATTTAAAGGAATCCACTTATGCTTTCTGCTACAGCAGCACTAGATAACTAAGACAAGAACTGATGATGGCTGAAGCAAATTCAAGTTCTTAGCATGTCCCAAAAGCAGTCTAGTGCCTGAATTAAGGATGTGTGTTGTCTTCGTCAACTAGTGCTGTTGTAACAGGCTGCCCACTTGAGATATCACAAATGGGTGCCTCTAAAAAGAGACATTTTATTCTATCATAATCCAGTAGGCTTCGAATCCAAATTCAGGACATCAGCTCCAGCAGGGAAGTCTTTCACTTTTGGCTTTGGAGAAATCTCCTTGTTGCCAATCTTTCCCTGGCCTGGGAGCTTGTGAGGCACAGGGACCCTGGGCCCTTTTTAAGGTCACACTCTACTTGCAGCACTGCTTTCTTGGTGGTATGAGGTCCCCAACTGTCTCTACTGGCTTCTTTCTTTTGTCTGTCTCAAGAGACTGCTTCAATGCACAATAAATCTCCCAAACTGAGTCCTGCCCCACCAACACAACTGTGACCCATTCTCCCTCATTAGAAGCCAAGTTTATGGTATATAGAAACATCACACAATACTAGGATCATGGCCTAGCCAAATGGTTACACAAATTTTGAGGAGGACACAATTATTCCATGGAATATGTGTATTTGGTACCTCTCATAATGTTTTTGGTCTTTGTGTATTCTAGTGAAGTTACAAGCAGTAGGGTAGTATCTTTTTTACTTTTTCATTATGATTATGTATATGAAAATATATAATCCAAATTAAATTTGCATGCCCATCTATCTGCAGTTCCTTCTGCTCTCCTTGCCGGTGACAACACACTCCTCCTTTTAAGTCTGTACTTGTTGTACCTTCTTAACAAGGTGCTGCCCTCTTCTCTTCACTCTCTTCTCCCCCATCTAGAAAGAGACAAGTAGGACAGCATCCTACAAATGCATAGAAGCATAAAGTACACACACGATATGGTCATATTGTCTCCCTGAGTCCAGTTCATTTTTGTCTGAAGAGTTGACCTCAGTAGTGATTTCTGGTCAGGGGCAACAACAGATCTAGGGGCCATGCTCCCAGAGGATCTGCAGGCTGTCAGACCATGAACTGTGGTCTTTTAGTAGAGTTCTTGAGGTGCACTTCTCCTTTTCTCACATTGCCCCAGGAACTCAATATTGTGTCCATCATCACAACCGTCTTTGGTGGTGGGCGGGTAGCAGCTGGTTCCACTGGTCACAGGTTGATACAGTCTCCCATTCACATGAGTCCTTCTGTCTTCTGAGCTATTTTCCCCTCATGTCTTTTTCTTCTCAGTCATCATCTGTCCCAGATGAGATGGGAACATTTGGTGTACCTCAGATGGTAGCTTGGTAGTTTTTAAGACCCTAGACGCCACTCACCAATATGGCGAGTAGAAGAGTCTGTTAGCAATAGGCTAGTTATGCAAATTGGCCCTGATGACTCCCGAGAGCGTGGTCCACAGACCCTGCCACTACTACTCTATCCTTGCACTACTGAGTTGAGATTAGAAGAAATTTTAGTTTATGGTGAAGTCCAGCTAAATTGTTTTACTTTCTACTGCGTGCTGTCACAGTAGAATGTTTCTGTCACTAAGACAGGAACTAATGATGGTGGAAGAAAATTCAGGCTCTTAGCATTTCCTAAATGTAGTCTAGAATCTCAGTTAAGGATGTGTGTTTTCTTGGTCATTTAGCGCTGCTGTAACAGGTACAGGTAAAATCACTGGGTGCTTTTATCTAACCAAATTACTATCAACTATCTAATCTATGACCAACCCTCTCCCTTCTTCACCACCCTTGTAGCTGTCAGAGTTCTTTCTTCTGTACAGCAGTCTACTTTTAAGTTCTTATAGCAGGAATCTCACACGGTTGTCCTTTTGCAACTGACTGATTTCACTCAGCATAACGTCTTCCAGTTGAAACCAAGTTATAAGATGTTTGCTAGGATCATCATTGCTCTTTATCATTACGTAGTATTCCAATGAGTATATGTACCATAGTTTGTATATCCATTCATTGGTTGATGCATATCTGTGTTGATTCAATCTTTTTGCTATTGTGGACTATACAACAATAAACATTCGTGTGCGTGTATCTGTTCATTGTGACAGCCTTTACTTCAATAGGATATACTGTGAGTAGTGGGATTACTATCAAATGGTATATCTATTTCCAGCTTTTTGGGAAGTGCTGATTGCTTCCCAAAGAGGTTGTATCATTTTGCAATCCCACCAGCAGTGTAGGAGAGTTCTGATCTCTCCACAGGCTCCTCAGCATTTGTTGTTTTGTGTTTTTTGGATCAAAGCCAATGCTGTAGGGGGTGAGATGGTATCTTATCATAGTGTTGATTTGGATTTCTTTAATAGCTAATGATCATGAACATTTCCTCATGTGTCTTTTGGCAGCCTGAATGTCCTCTTTGGTCAAGGGTCTGCCCACCTCCTTTGTCCTTCACTGAACTGGCTTATTTACTTTTTTTCTCATTGATATTTTGCAGTACCTTGTAGATTATGGAGATTAGAAGTTGGTCTGACATGTAGATGCCAAAATTATTTTTTCCCATTCTGTAGGCCGTCTTTTACCTCTTCTGATAAAGTCTTTGGATTAGCAAAAGTGTTTAATTCTTAGTAGTTCCCATTTGTCTACTTTCTCTTCTGTTGATCATGCTTTGTTTGTCAAATTTAGAAGTCTGTCTAAGCAGATACATTAAAACTTCCATTGTTGACTCCATTTTTTCTTGTATTATCTTTATCATTTTAGGTTTGATATTTAGGTCTTTGATCCATTTTGAGTAAAAGTCTGAGAAGCCATCATAAGAGGATGCTGGCATCTCTGGGGTGTCAGCTCTCTTGTATTGGTCTATACGTCTTTTTTTATAGCAGTACCAGGCTTTTTTGACTCCTGTGGCAGTGTAATAGGTTCTAAAGTCTGGTAGTGTGAGGACTGTCACTGTGTTGCTCTTCTTCAGTAGTGCTTTACATATCCAGAGTTTCTTCCTCTTCCAAACAAAATTGGTGATTTGTTTCTCCATCTCATTAAAAAATGACGCTGGATATACATCTATAGGATATCATCTTGCTGACCTCTGGCTGGAGGAAGGGGAGTGGACGGAGAGGAGGGGAAAGGAGACTGTTGGGAGGATGAGACATGTATGGAGCAGAGAGGAATAGTGTGCAGTCACCGGACAGGGAGAGCAGTGGAAGCTGCATATCGGGGGGCATGTAAATTTACATGTGAATTTACATTTTCACTCAGTTATGTTAAATAAAAATAAAAAATTAAAAAAAATGACACTGGAAATTGTATTGGGATTGCATTGTATATGTAGATCACTTTGCAGAAAGTAGACATTTTCACAATGTTAACTCTTCCTATGCATGAGCAGAGTAGGTTTCTCTGGTTATGTAAATCCCTTTTGGTTTCTTGCAGTAAGGTCTTGTAGTTCTGTCTGTATAGGTCTCTTATTTCTCCAGTTAGGTTAAATTCAAGGTATTATATCTTCTTGGGAGCTATAGTAAGTGGTATTGATTTAGTATTTTCTTCTTTGATGATCTCTTTGTTGGTATAAAGTAATTCTACTGATTTACTTGCATTTATCTTATTGCTGTACTTTGCTGAACTCTTCTATTAGTTCCAGTAGTTTATTTGTGGATTCTTTAAGATTCTCTACATATGCAATCATATCATCTGTGAATAGGGAGATTTTGACTTCTTCTTTACTGATGAAAAAACCCAGTGCCATCGAGTCAGATCCAACTCATGGTGACCCTAGGGGCCAGAACAGAACTTCTCTCTTGAGTATTCAAGGAGTGCCTAGTGGATTTAAACTACTGACCTTTTGGTTAGCAGTGGTAGCACTTAAGGATGCCGTTTATTTCTTTGTCTTGTCTAATTGCTCTGGCTGGAACCTCTACTATAATGTTGAATAGAAGTGGTGAGAGTGGGCATCCTTATCTAGTTCCCATTTCAGTCTTTTTCCATTCAGAATGATGTAGCTGGTTGGCTTTGCATAGATGCCCCTTACTGCATTGACGAATTTCCCCTCTATTCCTATTTTGCTGAGAGTTTTTAGCATGAATGGGTGTTGGACTTTGTCAAATGCCTTTCTGCAACAGTCGACAAAATCAGGTGATTCTTATCTGTTATGCTGTTTATGTGGTTGATTACATTAATTGATTTTCTGATGCTGAACCAGACTTGAATCCCTGGAATGACTCCAACTTGGTCATGATGAATTATTTTTTCTATGTTGTTGAATTCTATTGGCTAGGATATTGTGAAGATTTTTGCATCTAGGTTCATGAGTGATACTGATCTGCAGTTTTCTTTTTTAGTGGGATCTTTCCTTGGCTTTGGTTTCAGGCTTATGCTGGCTTCATAGAATGAAGTTGGGAGTATTCCATCCCTTTCTACACTGTGAAATGCTCTCATCAATACCGGAGTTAACTCATCCCTAAACCTTTGGTAGAATTCTCTTGTGGAGCCATCTAGGACAAGACTTCTTTTGGTTGGCAATGTTTTTAACACTTTTTCAATTTCTTACTTTGTGATGGGTTTATTAAGTTGTTCCGCCTCATCTTGTGATAATTTTGGTAAGTGAAATGAAACTAGAAATTTGTCCATTTCCTCTAGGTTTTTGAATCTCTTAGAGTACAGTCTTTCACAGCATTTTATTATGATACTTGTGATTTCGGTTGTGTTTCTTGTGACATCTCACATCTCATTCCTTATTGCGGTTGTTTCCTCTCCTGGTTTAACAAGTTGTTGATCTTATCAAACAACCAGCTTTTGGTTTTGTTAATTTTTTCAGTTGTTTTTCTGTACTCTAATTCATTTAGCTCTGCTCTAAACTTTATTATCTGTTTACTCCTGAAACCAGTGGGGTTCCTCTGTTGCTGTCTTTCTACTTGTTCAAGCTGTAGGGTTCATTCTTTGGTTTGGGTCCTTCTTTCATTTTCTGTGTGTGCATTTATATAGGTAAACTGACCTCTGAGCTATGCTTTGGCTGTACCCCATAGGTTTGGTAGGATGTATTTTCATTGTCATTAGATTCCATTAATTTTGTTTTTTCATCCTTGATTTCTTCTGTAACCTATAGGCTTTTCAGCAAAGCTTTGTTCAGTTTCCATGAGTTCCAGTTTCTACCTATGTCTTTTCTGCTATTCATTTCCACATTTGTGGTTTCATGGTCCAAGAAGATACTTTGCAACATTCAATGGTTTGGATTTTTTCCTAATACGTATTTTATTCTGGAAAATGTTCTATGTGCATTGGAGAAGGTGTACTCATATGTGAATAGGTAAGAAGTTCTGTATATGTTGATGAGATCTAGTTAGTTAACTGTCACAATAACACCTTCTGTATCTTTACTGAGCTTTTTTTCTGGATGATCTATCCATTACTGAAAGTGGAGTGTTGAAGTCTCCAACTATTATTGTGGAGTAATCTATCACATTTTTCACTGTAATCAGTGTTTGTTTGATGTATTTAGATGCTCTGGTATTAGGTGTATAAATATTTAATATTGTTAACTCTTGCTTATATACTGAAAATTTCAGCAATAAATAGTGACCATTCTTGACCCTGATAGTTGATTTTTACATTAAAGTCTATTTTTATTGCTACTCCTACTCTTCCTTGTTTGTTGTTGGCTTGATATCTATTTTTCCATCCTTCAATTTTCCATTTGTTCATTTCTTTGAGTCTAAGGTATATTTCTTGTAAGCAACATATAATGGATCATGTCTTTTGATCCAGAGTGTCACTCACTGTCTCTTTATTGGAGCGTTCAGTCCATTTGCAGTCAGTGTAATTATTGATAGGTGTGTGCTTAGTGCTGTCATTTTGATGCATTTATTTTTATGTTGATGTTTTCTATGTTGCTCTTAATATTCTGTTCTGGGTCATTCTTTATGCATTTACTTTTCATCTTTTTCATCGTTGGTTCTGTGTTTGTTGACACCCCTGCATTATATTTCTTGCTTCAATATGTCACGTTGTTATTTTGCTTTGTGGCTACCCTAGTAATCCCCCTTAATATTCTAAGTTTAAACCAGATTAACTTCTACATACCTTTTTAAAATCCTCTCTATAGGGTTATAACTACTATAATATATCCCTTTTTCTTAGTGTGATGATGTCTTTTATTATTGTAGCTTTGATTGAGCTTCAAGACTTGCCTTACCAAGTAGGATTCTGGATGCTGTGTCCTACCCTGCCTCCTTAAGTATACATTTAATGTTTTTGTTTTTTTAAGCAAAGAGTTTCTTTCAGTATTTCTTATAGTTTGTGTTTGGTTTTTACAAAGTCTCAAAGCTTCTGTTTAATCTATGAATGCCTTAACATTATCTTCATAATTGAGAGACAATTTTGTAGGATATATAATTCTTCATTGGAAGTTTTTCTCCTTCAAGGCTTTGAACGTGTCATCCCAGTGCCTTCTTGCCAACATTATTTGTACTGAGAAGTCAGATGAAAGCCTACAGAGTTTCTCTCTGAATGTTAGCTTTGCTTTAAACTTCATTACCTTTAAGAGCCTCTGTTTGTTTCATGTTATTAAGCTTGATTACAATATGACTTGGTGTCTTGCTTTTGGGTTCTAGTTTTTGTGGTGTTCCATGTGTCTTGGATATCTATGTTCTCTTTCATAATTTCAGAGAAGTTTTCTATCAGTAACTCTATGACAATACTCTCTGTATTTTCAATTCTCCCTCCCTGCTCAGGAACTCTG
Source organism: Heterohyrax brucei (assembly GCA_028571685.1). Lineage (NCBI taxonomy): Eukaryota > Metazoa > Chordata > Mammalia > Hyracoidea > Procaviidae > Heterohyrax > Heterohyrax brucei. The sequence goes on along the minus strand of CM053165.1, from coordinate 9,855,472 downwards.
ATTATTAGTAGGTTATTCCTCTTAATGGAGTTCCACATGTTTCATTTTTCTTATTTCTTTTCTCTGATTTCTCCTCATGAATGTTGGTGTCAGTTGCTCTGTCCTCAAGCTCACTAACTCGGCTTCCAATGCCTCAACTCTGCTCTTTTTGCTTTGGATTGAATTGTCTCATTCTGTAGTTTTATTATTGATCTGTTGGATTTCAGATCATTGATGTTCCATCAGTTCAAATAGCTTGTTTAATTTTTCATTTTGTTCTGTTGCATTTTGTTTGATCTCTAGGAGGGCTCTCTATATAATTCCTTTGTACTTCAAATAGTTTTGGCAAGTCTTCTTCATCTGGGAAGTTTTTGATTATTTAAGGAGTTTCCAGCAACTTGGTGGACTGTTTCTTTAAATGGTTAGGTGTTGATTGCTGCCTTCATGCCATCTAGAGGCTATTCAGTTCCTCTGGTGTTACCTCAACAGGGGCTGAGGCATAGTTCTAATAGAGAAGTTAATCATCAGCCTCCTCTGTGTACTCTAGTGACTGGCCCCAGGTGGACTCTCTGTGTGGCAAGCTCTGCCTCCTGGCTGGCAACAACAGCACCCTACTCATGTAGTCACTGGGGCTCTGTCAGCCAATGCTGTGATGTGGATCATTGAAGGGTGGAGGAGATGCTGCAGGGCTGCTCAACAGTCAGTTGTCCAAGTGGTCTTATTTTAAAAAAGTACTTTACAACTTGCTAAGTGAGGAGGTATGCAACAGCTACTGAAATCAGTCCAGCCCTCAGGTTTGGCAGGCCCTGCCTTGTGGCTGACAACAAAAGCACCTCATAGGCCATCCCCAGATGCTATGATGTTGTTCAAATTAGGGAGGGGTTACGGCCTTGCTGCCATCCTCTGCCAGGCTCTGTCCGTAACTCTAGAGCCTCCATCATCCTAAACATAGTTTTTCTGCTGGAGAAGCACTTTTCAGACAGAGGCTGCTTCTCAGCTGAGAATTAGCCACTACCCCCCCCCCCCCAGCTAAGCCCTCTGGGTTAGTGACTCTGTCTCCCAGCCAACCAAGATGGTGTCTCACCCAAGCTATCCTTCCTGGCATGAAATAGTAGAATCTATGGTGCAACTCAGAAAAGAGAATGTGTAGGGGCAGTGGTGCCCTCAGCAGCTGGGATCTCAAAACATGGCTATCCCAAGCACAGTCTCTCTGCTGCACTATATAGCCTGTTTACTTAAGCACTGCGGTTCATCATATATCCGGCTTATACTCAGCCCCCACCTCCTGGATAACAAAGAAGGCATGAGTTCCTGTAGTCCTCCCAAATGTTGAATCAGCAGAAGTAGGGCTCAGCACTGCTGCCTCATCTGTGAAAGAGGTAGTTACCCTGTTCTTGGCATGTAGCCCAAACTGGCAAGCCTAAGGCTCCCTGGATGTATACACTGCTCCGTTCAATTATTATTCCAGGTGTTAGTCCTCAGACGGAATTGAGGAGATGTGTATCTAGTCTGTCACCTTGGCCCAGCCTCTAAAGGTAGCACCTTTTTAAACTTATTTTTTTTTTTACATTTCATTTTAAGGGAGCTATGACTAGGCTAAGGAGCTCCGGTAGCACTGCAGTTAAGCACTTGTCTGCTAACTGAAAGATCAGTGCTTCAAACCCCCCAGCAGCTTCACAGACTAATGTGTGACAACCTAATCTTGTAAAGAGTACAGAGTTGGAAACCCTATGGGACAGTTCTGTTCTGTCCTATAGGGTTTCTATTAGGCAGAATTGACTTAAGGACAATGGGTATGTCTAGGAAGCAAGAAAAAAAAAGACAACCTTCATGGAAAGGGACTTGGCATGCTCCTAAAACGTAGGTATGTTAATAAAACTTCCTTGCTTATTTCAAATCTCAAACAAACTATTTTATATAATCACCTTAACCATCTAAAGACAGCATTGGCTCTTCGCTGGACTGTCTGGGTCCTAGTGTCCAACACTTCAGGTAAAAAATATTGATAGTCTGCAGCTGTAGTTGGGACACAGATAAGGTTCTCTACCACCCACACTAGGACTGAAGCATAATAAAGTTCCCAAACCCAGACAGTGCTGTTAAGTCAATTCTGACCCACAATAACCCTGTGTGTGTCAAAGCAGAACTGGGCTCCATAGGGTTTTCAGTGAGCACTTCTTTGGAAGCAGATTGCCAAGCCTTTCTGTTGAGATACCTCTGGGTGACTTGAATCTCTAAACTTTTGTGTAGCTGTCAGTTATCAGCTGAACACATTAACCCTTGCATCCCAACTGAAACTCCTTTAACTAACTACAGTTGAATGCCCTTTCATTACAGTGTTTTCCCACTCTACAAGTGTATCTCAAGGACTCTGTCCTTACACAAATAGACTGCAACTAGGGAAACTTGTATTGGAAGCCCCAAGGGGACAACTAGAATTTCACAAAACTGCTGCCAGCTTTCCACTAGGACATTATTTGTTTTAATAGACATCTATTTCTTAAAAGCAGTTTGATATTTAGACAAAAAGTGTGCAGAAAGTATAGAAAGGCCCTAAATACCTCCACTCCCTGTGCTTTACCCTGTTTCTCCTATTATTAATAGTCTGCACCCAAGCTGTGAATTTATAAAAATTGACAAGCCAATATGTGAGGTTCGCCAATTAAGTTCTCAAACTTGCCACCATGGGCTTACATTGGCAACACTGTACAGACAACTCAGTAAGGTTTCATAATCTTGGTATATCAGTGTCCCATAGCTGTGCTCATAACAATGTGTGGCAGTGTTGCTGAGAGGCATTCATTACTGTTGTTATGTGTTTTAGTGTGCCGTCATGAGAATGTCGGTAGAGCAATGAGTAGACATTAAATTTCTAGTTAAGCTTGGTAAGACTGGAAGTGAAATTAGGGACATAATAGTCCAAATTTATGGGAATAATGCCATGAAGAAAACAACAGTGTACAATGGATTAAACTTTTCCTGAGGAGAAAGAAAGCATCACTGACAAAGAGAGTCCAGGGCAGCCAGTAATGAGCAGAACTGATGAAAACATTGCAAAAATTTATACCTTGTGGACAACAGCTAACCAAGTTTTCTATTTGGAAGTGCTGAAAAGGCTGCATGAAGAACTTTTTGACAACTCATTGCTCTTGCATTACAAAAATGCACTAGCTCACATGGCACTGTCTGTGAGGGATTTTTTAGCCAGTAAACAAATAGCTCTATTGGAACATCCTACCTACTGACCTGATCTGATCCTCAATGACTTTTATCTTTACCCAAAGATAAAGGAAATATTGAAAGGTAGACACTTTAAGACACTCAGGGTATCAAGGATAATATGACAACAACTCTGATGGCCCTTCCAGAAAAAGAGTTCCAAAATTGCTTTGGAGGGTGGACTAGGCACTGGCATCAGTGCATAGCTCCCCAAGGGGAGTACTTCAAAGGTGACCACAGTGATATTAAGCAACAAGGCATACAGCACTTTTTCTAGGATAAATTTAATTGTCAGACTTCGTAGATGCATTTTTATTGACCAGAGTCTATAGTTTACCCAGGGATTCATGCTTTGTGTTGTACAGCCCTATGGGTTTTAAAAAGTGTAACGTCATATGGTCACCATTACACTTTCATACAGAATAGGTTCACTGATCTAAACATGCCCTGTGCTCCACCTATTTACCCCCATGTGCGTGAAGACACGCACAACAAAACCTACACCAATTTAATAAATTCCGTAAGTGCAATTCAGTCACAGTGACCATGTTCTTCATGTCGAGCAATCTTTGTGACTTATCTTTATCAAGTTATTCCACCCCCATTAACGTAAACTCACAGTAGTATTTTTAAATGTCTTTAACAAGGAGAGTTTCAGAGACCACAGCCTGGAAGCTCGAGGTCTGACCCTCTGGCTGACAAGGAAACACTCAGTGAAGCTGAGAAGTGAGTTCTGATGCAGAGGTAGGTGAACCAGCTGCAGGTGACAATGGCCAGTACCCCAGCCAGACTTAGCTCAGGAAGACCCCCTGGACCGATTCATTAGGATGTGGCCAAGAGCAGAGCCATAGCTGCTAGGAGAAGATTTGTTGGCCTTCCCACACAGCTTGCCCACTGCTAGGCAACTTTTCTGCAAATGCAATTTCAAATGGAGTGATTGGTTCTAGAATTTTCCTTCCCACTTTCTCAGCCAGGGCTGGCAGGCTAGTTGAAACATTTCTATTACATTAAGAATGAGGAAACAAGAAACACCTGCCTGTGAAGGAGTTGTTTCCAGGCCACCAGTGTACATGGTAGAAATGTAGAGACATAAAGAGAAATGTGCTCCCTGGAGGCACCAAAGGACCACTCTTCTCTTCTTCCTACCTCCTCATGTTCCTTCTTGCTCTCCCCTCCTGCAGCCACTCTGTGTATCCCACTAAACACTAAACTATAGAATCACTCTGCCTGAGGATCCCTGAAGTGCAGGATCTTAGAAACATAGAATGTCGAACACTTGATCTAGTGGGACAAGCAGCCATTTCTAAACTGTGCAGAATGAAGGTGCCAGTTCCAGTTTACTGCCCCTTAATTGTGTGATTGAAGGAAAATTGCCTTGTCTTGCACAGTCCCTGAATCTTCATCTATAAGACAGGGATATTATTCATGATGATCGAATTAGATAGCATAGGTGCAGTATCTTCCATAGATTTAGTGGTAGAATTTTTGCCTTCTATGAGGGAGACCTGAGTTCAATTCTTGGCCAGTGCACCTCCTGCACAGCCATCATCCATGAGTGGAGGCTCATGTGTCACTTTGACTCTGAACAGATTTCAGTAGAGCTTCCAGACTAAGACAGACCAGGAAGAAAGGCCTGACAATGTGTTTCCAAAAATCAGCCCAAGCCAGCCAAGTGCCCTCGAGTCGGATCTGACTCATGGTGACCCTAGGGGCCAGGGTAGAATTTACCTGATAATAACAGAGTCTCTTTTTTGCCATTTTCCCTAGCAAGGACATCACATTTTCCCTAGTGAGGATGTCACAAAGAATGACTAGGACTGCATTTAGGACTGAAAACCTCCTGATATTTCAAGTTCTCAAGGAATGGTCAAAATCTTTTGCAACAGTTGAAGAAGGTAGGGTTGAGTTTAGGCTCCTGTAGAATATAGCTGAAGAGTCATCCCTTGTTCCTTATTGAGAAAGTATTTTGAAACGGACTTTTCCAGCAATCAACTTTATCCCCTTCCTTGTGTAATATAGGCTGTCCTAGCAAACATTCACCAACTGTTTGGATATTCCTAATGCTAAGAAGCTCACTAAGTGGTATAAATTCCATTCACAACTCACTGATCCCTAAATTCAACTTTGAACAGAAAACAGGTCTACATGTTTATAGCCAGGAGTATTAGTATTTGTGTTCAATGAATTCACATTCAAATCACTCTCTGATGTACGTTAGATGACTTCATCAAATGCAGTCATCTCAATAAATACATGCTTAGCCAACAAATTCAATCATGTTGCATATTGCCGTAAAGGCACAGGTGGCGATTTTAATATAATTGACCAGTCATGTAAGGATGTAACAGTCATGCCAGAAGGAACAAAACCTTTGTATTCATCTGGTAACAAAAGTTTCAGACTCTTTTGGCTGCTTTATTTTAGCACTATTTTTGCTAGATTCTGTCTAAGTTCCCCCTGTGGCTAGAGACACACATGTGGCACAACTCTACTCAGTGAAGTGGAAGACAAGAGCTTCTTGGAAATTTTCCTTCTTAGATTTAAAGCAGTGTAGAAAAAGAACCTCCTGAGGAAAATCTAGCTTTGCTTTTGACTCTTTGTTCTTAACTAAGATGTGTGTGTTTGGTGCTGATGCCTGTACATCTAGCAGCCATCCTGTGACCATGTGGAAATTCTGAAAGAATCTAGAACTGTCAGCCCAGCACCACTGATACCACTGAGCTTATAAAACTGCCCAGGAACAACCCACCTGCAACTTCCTGCAGTGAGGAGAACGACAGGACTTTCTCACATGGACCACTGTTAGTCTGCCTTGTGTTGCCTGTGGTCAAAAGCATTCCTAGATGACATAAATTCTGATGAAGGTGTAAAATATAGATTTATTTTTATCATATGTTAAATTAATTATCTTTCATAAAATTACCCAAGAAAATTTTAAATAATGGAAATAAAGAATGTCAAGGCTTATTCATCATTCACATCTGCTAAGGATGGTGGTGTCCTTCTACTCCTTACCAGGAAGATCTCACCTTGCTCACCCATCAGGTTTTCAGATTGGATTCACTCAGAAATACCAAAATTTCTGGGAATATAAAAGTATGTCAGGGAATAGAGCTGGCCTTAACAGACTCCTGAACTGTCTAGGATTAAAACAAAGCAAAAAAAAAAAAATTGCCGTCAGGTCAATGGAAACCCTGGTGGTGTAGTAGTTAAAAGCTACAGCAGTTCGGGTTAGCAGTTCAAATCCACCAGGCACACCTTGGAAATGCTATGGGACAGTTCTACTCTGTCCTATAGGATCACAATGAGTCAGAATTGACTTGATGGCAACAGGTTTGGTTTCAGGTTTTTGATCAGGTCTATACCAACTCATGGTGACTGCATGTGTTTCAGAGTAGAGCAGTACTATGTAGAGTTTTCAATGGCTGATTTTTCAGACATACATCAGGTTTTTTTCCTAGGTGCCTTTGGGGTAGACTCAAACCTCCTATCTCTCAGTTTGTAGTCAAGCACTTAACCATTGGCACCACACCATGGAAGCTATGGGACACTCCAGATGGAATCTAGAATATGCATGCTTTGTATGTGTGATTATCTGGCTCACATATACCATATTTTATAGAAATAATATGCATAATCTGCATTTTTTTTTTGCTAGTCATGCCTTCCTTCCTCACCCCCTGTTAGGTATTTTTTTAGGCACACTATGTTAATTCTTTTAAAGCATGTATGAAAAAGAATAGGCATAGAATTTTTATAAAAATAACTCACATAGGGAGAGTGTGGTTGGCAAGCAAATGTAGAACTCATGCACTATTTGCTTAACAATATGGTAAACACACATGAGTTTTCATGCCTGCGACCATTCCTGGGTACCACAACAGCATCCTGCCCACACACCTCACCTTGCAAACAATAATCACAGCAGAAGACCCCAGTCATTAGCTGATATACTTTACAGAGCGTGGAGCACAAGGCAGGTTAAGAGGAGTTTCTTAGACATTTTAGTTTCTGCTTAAGTTCACCTCTTTAAATACCACAAGATGTATAAAAGGTGTTTAAGGTAAAAAAAAAAATTCTGTGCCAAGACAATTACTAATAGATTTCCCCATTACTTAGAATCTCTAGAATATTTTCTTCACTGAAAACATGGAAGATATTTGTGATCTTACCTTCTGTGCACCTTTGTTCCACCCTAATTGAAAAGTATTCAGTTTTTTCCTAACAGCAAGCATTTTTGCCCATGTTATGTAATAATATAGTCCTTTCTGAAACCCTGGTGGCATAACAGTTAAATGCTATATCTGCTAACCAAAAGGTTGGCAGTTTGAATCTGCCAGGCACTCCTTTGAAATTCTGTGGAGCAGTTTTACTGTCCTACAGTGTCATTATGAGTCAGAATCGACTCTTTCACAGTGGATTTTTGTTTTTGTTAATGAAGCCCTGGTCGTTAAGAGCTCAGCTACTAACCAAAAAGGTCACAGTTTGAATCTACCAGCCACTTTTTGGAAACCCTATGGATCAATTCTACTCTGTCCTATAGGGTTGCTGTAAGTCAGTATCAACTTGATGGCAATGGGTTCAGTTCAGTCCTTTTATTTACTGGAGTACAGAAAAGGGACTTAATTTTTTTTTTTTGTCTCTGTCTCCAATAGGAAGGCACTCTGTATGCGTCTGTATGTACTTTTGCTACTGGAAAAGAGTTTCAGGTACAGCTCCCCATGCAAAGAATTCACAGGTTACTAACTTTGGATTCAGGCTTAACTCATGCTGGCAGGGCAAGCTTCGAGTCATCCTCTGAAAGTAGCAGTCACTGATTCAGAAATGTGGTACTTATACAGGTCAGACAGAGAAAGGTGTGTGAACCAGACCACATGCTATGGACTGGCAGGAGTTGAAATCCTCAGTCAGCAATGCCCTGGTGTGTTGGCAAGCAACTTAGCAGGTGAGAACACATAGAAAAGTAGTGGGATTCTGGAGGGCATGAGAAAACAGCCTTTGAGCTGCAGAAGAATATTTGATTCCGAGAAGGAAAGGACATGAGAGCTGCCAGGCTGAGTGCCAGCACCAAAGCTTAGATGCAGTGCTGACTCCTGATGCAAAATTTGCCTGAGCACCTGATGGGAATGGGGTCAAGAGGGAAGCCCAGGGCTACTGGAGCCAAAGGCCAGACCAGAGAGAGGATGAGCCAGGTCAGATTTAAGAGACGTATAGGGAGCAGCAGGATAGAGCAGGAGAGCAAACCCAAATCTGAAAGTAAGTTGGTAAGGCAGGAATGGTAGGCACAAAAGGGGTCAGCTGGGGGTAGGGCAGAATCCAAAGGTGGGATTTACTGAGGCCCAAACTGAAGTGTGAATATGGACAAAACCAAGTCTGTGGCCCAAGGTCAGGCAGACAGGAGCAGCTCAGAAAAGACAGCTGGGTGCAGGAATAATGGCTTAGAGCCCAGCAGGACTCACTGGCACCTGTTGGGCAAGCCTCAGCTGTGCTTGGTCACACTGCATTCTGGCTCTTGTGCCTATTTTATCTAAGTCTCTGGTGGTATGTCATTAGGTTTGGCTAATAACCTAAAAGAGCCATATCTCACAGTTCTGCACTTTCAGTAGGAGGTTACTTTGCTTATTTCTCCCAGGCCCCTTCAGTAGCTGTGTTCACTGGAGGGTCAGGTAGGCAAATTAGTGCTGGCTGTCCCCTGGACAACTTGGAGCTTCTTGATTAGGCTGGCTCAGTCTTGGTCACCAGGCAGATGATAGTGAAAGGGAGGCCCTTGGCCAGCCTGACTCCATCCTGCTACGAACAGTAGTTAAGACAACCATGTTGTAAACATTAAATCCTGAGAACTTGCTTCTCCCCAATCCATAAGAGTTTACCTTGTACTGATCATAAGTCACACAACTATTCTTTCCCCATAGGAGCACAGATTAATTTTTCTGTTTATCCCCTTTCAGTTCTTGTCTAAGACTATTGAACCAAATCATCAGGTAGTTTGGATGATTATCAAGACCCAACTTGTTGGAGCCATGAAGACACCCATAAAAAATATTGTTGAACCATCAAAAAAATTACTTGCGTAGACCAGGACAAATATTGACCAGCATCCCCCCGTGCACCTTAATCAATCTATATAACCTGCAGGCTTAGCCTATACATGCAGACAAGCTTTAGAAGAACTGAGCCCCTCTTGCCTCTTGTGTGTCAGCACTCAATAAATGCCCTCATTTAATCACCTCACCTCCTGTTTCAGTACTGACTTTGCAGACAGCTGACATAGATCTGTGATTGTAGTTATAATAGGCCAGCATTTGACATGCAGGAGATTTATCAGAGAAAATTCTGAAAGAGGAAAATGGGAAAGAAGCCCAAGGAGTCTGGCGGAGCTGTCAGACACCATGTAGGTCTAACCCTGTGGAGGAGAAAAGAAAGATGGGAAGGTTACTATCTTAAACTGAGGTGCAGTTCTGTGAAAGCTGCAGCAAAGTTGATGCGGCGTCCTATCAGATAAGCCCCAGGTCTCCAAGAATAGGCCTGTCTATGCTCCTGCTGTGTTCAGTCATGGAGCTCCCAGTGATGGAAAACATGCCCAGACACTAACCAAAATACTGGAGGTTCAAGTCCACTAGAAGCACCTCAGAAGAGAGGCCTAGTGATCTACTTCTGAAAAATCAGCCGTTCAGTACCCTGTAGAATGTAGTTCCACTTTCACACACATGGGATCACCATGAGTCAGAGCTGTTTCAACAGCAGCTGTTTTGGGGTCAGTCACTGTCCAAGTGGAGCCAGTCAACATGAAGATGGATTTCAGAGCTCAGTGGTTGGAACTAGGGCTCAATTGCTCCCTGTAGTCCCATACTTGAAAGGTACATTTTCATGGTCATTTGTGGTAGGAAGAATAATTCATGGCCTTCCCACCTCCCCCAAAAGATGTCTATGTCCCTGTCCTCAGAACCTATTAATATATTACCTAACACACCAAAAGGGACTATGTACATGTGATTAATATAAGGATGCTGAGATAAAGAGATAATCTGGGTGGGCCCAACATCATCACCAGTGTCCTTATAATCAAATGGGACAAAGTCAGAGAAGGAGATGTGAGAACAGAAGCAGAAGGTGGGTGATGTGGAGCCAGGAATAAGGAAAGCAAGCAACCTCCAGAAGCTAGAAAGGCATGGACATGGTCTTCCCGGAGCATCCTGCCTAACCCAGGCCTGCTGACCACTTGACTTTCCCCTAGTGAGACTGATGTTGAACTTCTGATCTCTAGAACCAAAATTATAAACCAAAAAGTTTGTGGCAATTTGTTACAGCAGAAGTAGAAAGCTAACACACTGCACAAAGTTTGTCTTCCAGTAGACTAGCCTGCTTTCCTACCCGGCAGTTCCGGGCAGCTCACCAAAAGCAAAGACAGAATCTGCTGCTGCTCTTGAGTCTAAGGCTCTAGGACTCACAAAGTGTCACATCTGCCATGTTTTATGGGTCAAAACAAGTTATGAGACCAATCTATGTTCAAGGAGCTAGAGAAATGGTACTCCCTGTGGGAAAGAATCAGCAATGTCACATCAAAAAGGAGAACATGAGCTGAAATATGAAGAATCTGAGACCACCAAACAAGCTTTCAAGGCAGTGGTGGCTCAGTGGTATAGTTCTCCCCTTCCATGCCAGTGACCAACGCTTGGTTCCCAGCCAATGCACTTCATGGACTCACCCATTTGTCAGTGGAGGCTTGAATGTTTCTGTGATGCTGAACAGGTTTCAATGGAATTTCCAGACTAGGAAGAAAAGTCTGCTGCTCTACTCGAGAAGTCAGCTAATGAACATCTTATGGATCATGTAGTCAGTGCAATTCCATATTCCATGCGGTCAGCATGAGTTGGCGGTCAGCATGAGTTGGAGGCCAGCTTGACAACAGCTAACAGCAAACACTCTCCCACTGGTAGCATCTGGCAGTGAGGGAAGTGGTCTCGCCAGGGCAAGCTGGGAACCCATGGACAAAATGAAAAAGCTAAAACATTTACAAAAATGGTTCTCAGGCCTGGCTGCACAACAGAGCCCCCAGGACATCCATGAGTGCTCTGTCAGGAAAATAGAGACCATAAACAGTGTTCAGAGCAGGAAAGTGAAGGCTAGGAGGGCTAGGGATTCATTTATAATTGGAAAGGCTGCTTTCAGGAAATTTTGTTTGGAACCAAAAGAAAAGAATAAACTCATTGTTGCTGAGTTTATTCAGACTCATAGTGACCCCAAGGGTTACAGAGTAGAGCTGTGCTACTTAGGGTTTTCTTGACTTTAATGTTTACAAAAGCTGATTACTAGGGCTTTCCTGCACGGAACTGTTGGGTGAATTCAAACCACCATTAGGTTACTGGAAAAGTGCACATGATTTGCATCACTAGCCACAGATAACAAACAAAGACTAGAACACAGAACAACTCTGTTCTGGATATCAACCTAAAAAGGGGAATCACAAAAATGAATCTAATAGGGAAGCAGAGCTGTCACTATGTAAACAACAAAAAAAAGAGGAACTTTAATTGTAGTCAAAGATCTTTCAAATCAAGAGAAAGTCATGGTGATGTAAAGATAATAAAGACTGGTTTAAATTTTTTAAAAGGGGGGGTAAATATTAAAGTAACCACAAAGGAAACTGTTAATCCTATGCATCAAAATGAAAAACAAGAAAAACATAAAGTCTCAGCAAATACTAAAGATGTCAACTTGAAAAAGACAAAAATAGAAACATAAAGGAAGTAACTTGGCACAGAAAATTAAATTGAACAAAGAACTGTCGACAACACACAGAAGAAGACACTAAATGACAGCATTAAACTCATACACTTGGCATCAATAATCACACTGAATGTAAACTAACTAGATGTACCAATAAAGAGACAGAGAGTGGCAGATTGGATTAAAGAAACATGACCCATTTATATGCTGCTTATGGGAGATACACCTTGGACTCAAAGATGTGAACAAACTAAAACTCAAAGAATGGAAAAAATATATCAAGCTAACAGCATTCAGAAAAGAGCAAGAGTTGCAATATAAATCTCTCATGAAATAGAGTTCAAGTAAAATCCACCACTTTGGATAAGGAAGGACACTATATGTGATTAAAAGATTAATGTTCCGGGAGAATATAACCATATTAAATATCTATGCATCTACCAACACAGCTCCAAAATATGTAGAACAAACACTAATTGCACTGAAAACAGAAATAGACAGCTCCACAACAATGGTAGGAGATTTTAACACACCACTTTCAGTTAAAGATGGAACATCTAGAAAAAAGTTCAATAAAGACACAGAAGATCTAAATGCCACAGTCAAACAACTTGACCTTACAGGCATATACAGAACACTCCACCTAACAGCAGATGAGTATACGTTCTTTTCTAACACACATAGACCATTCTCCAGAGTTGACCACATATTAAGCCACAAAGCAATTCTTAATAAAATTCAAAGTAATTGAATATAATGAAGTATCTTTTCAAACCGCCAAGCCATATAAACAGAAATCAGTAACAGAAAAAGGAAGGGAAAAAAATCAAACTCATGAAAACTGAACAGCACTTTGCTCAAAAACAATTGGGTTATAGAAGAAATTAAGGATGTAATAAAGTAATTTATGGAATCAAATGGGAATGAAAACACATCCTACCAGAACCTATAGGATACAGAAACAGAAAAAGCTGTGCTCAGAGATCAAATTATCACAATAAATGCACACGTCCAAAAAGAAGAAAGGGTTCAAATTGAAGAATTGATCCGACAATTCAAACAAGTAGAAAGAGAGCAGCAAAAGAAACCCTCTGACATCAGAAGAAAGCAAGTAATAAAAATTAAAACACAGCTAAATGAATAGAGAAAGAAAAAACTGATTGAAAGAGTTAACAAGACCAAAAGCTGTTCTCTTGAAAAAATCCTCCAACTCAATAAACTACTGGCTAAACTTAACTAAAGAAAAACAGGAGGGAAAGCATATAACTCAAATAATAAATGAGATGGACACTATTGAAACAAATTCAACAAATTACAAGAATCATAATGGAGTAGTATAAAAAATTGTACTGTAAAAAATTTGAAAACCTAGAGGAAATGAAGAAATTTCTAGAAACACACTGCTTACCCAAACTAACACAAACAGAAGTAGAAAAACTAAGTAAACCACAAAAGAAAAGATAGAAAAGGTAATAAATAACTCTCAACCAAATAAAGCCCTAGCAGTGAAGATTTCACCGGAGAATTCTACCAAACTTTTAGAGGAGAGTCAACACAACAGTTACTAAAGGTATTTCACAGCATAGAAAAGAACATAATATTGTAAAATTCAGTCTATGAAGCCAGCATAACCTTGTTACCAAAACTAGGCAAAAACATCACCAAAAAGGAAAATAATAGACTGATATCTCTCATGAATTTGTAGTTTTCTCTGTATAGGTCTCCTATTTCTCTAGTTAGACTTACTCCTAGGTATCTTATACTAGGTATTTTATCTCCTGGATGCTATAACAAATAATTTTTATAACCATTTCTTCTTTGATGATCTCTATTGGTATAAAGGATCCCTACTGATTTATTTATATTTATCTTATATCCTGATACTTTGCTGAACTCTTCTATTATCTCCAGTAGTTTACTTATGGATGTTTTAGGATTCTCTGCATATACAATCATATCATCTGCAAACAGGGAGATTTTGACTTCTTTACTGATGCGGATACCCTTTATTTCTTTGTCTTGTCTAATTGTCCTGGCTAGAATCTCTAGTACGACGTTGAACAGAAGTAGTGAGAGTGGGAAATTCTTTCAGTCTCTCTCCATTCAGGATGATGTAGGCAGTTGGCTTTGCATAGATGCCCCTCATTGCTTTGAGGAATTTCCCCTCTATTCCTATTTTGCTGAGAGTTTTTAGCATGAATGGGTGTTGAACTTTGTCAAATGCCTTTTCTGCATCAATTGACAAAATCAAATGATTCTTATCGTTCATACTATTTAGGTGGTTGATCATATTAATTGTTTTTCTGATGTTGAACCAGTCTTGTATCCCTGGTATGAATCCAACTTGGTTACAACGAATTATTTTTTTGATGTGTTGTTGAATTCTATTGGCTACTATTTTGCTGAAGATTTTTGCATCTACGTTCATGAGTAATATTGGTCTGTAGTTTTCTTTTGTTGTGGGATCTTTCCTCGGCTTTGGTATCAGGCTTATGTTGGCTTCATGGAATGGATTTGGGAGCATTTCATCTCTTTCTACACTGTGGAATATTCTCATTAGTATTGGAGTTAACACTTCTCTAAAAGTGTGGTAGAATTCTCTACTGAAGCCGTGTGGGCCAGGATTTTTTTTTTTTCTGTAGTGTTTTTAGTACTTTTTCAGTTTCTTCCTTTGTGATGGGTTTATTATGTTGCTCTACTTTTCCTTGTGATAATTTTGGTAGGTGACATGAATCTATAAATTTGTCCATTTCCTCTAGGTTGTCAAATGTCTTATAGTACTGTCTTTCATAGTATTCTGTTATGATACTTGTGCTTTCAGTTGGGTCTGTTGTGACATCTCCCATCTCATTTCTTATTGGGGGTTATTTGTTTCCTCTGTTTTCCTTTTGTAAGTTTAGTCAATGGTTTATCAATTTTGTGGATCTTGTCAAAAAATCAGCTTGAAACTGAAAGTTTGTTAATTTTTTCAACTGTTCTTCTATTGTCTCATTTAGTTCTGCTCTAATCTTTATTATCTGTTTTCTTCTGGTGCCTGAGGGGTTCCTCTATTGTTCTCTTTCTACTTGTTCAAGCTGTAGGGTTCATTCTTTGGTTTGGGTCCTTTTTTTCCATCTGGATGTGTGCATTTATAGAGATAAACTGACCTCTGAGCACTGCTTTGGCTGTATCCCACAGGTTCTCGTAGGGTGTGTCTTCATTTTCATTCAATTTCATAAATTTCTTTATTTTGTCCTTGATTTCTTCTGTAACCCATGAGTTTTTGAGCAAAGTGTTGCTCAGTTTCCATCAGTTCCAGTTTCCACCTATGGTTTTCTGCTACTCATTTCAACTTTTGTGTATTTATGGTCCAAGAAGATGCTTTGCAATAATTCAGTGGTTTGGATTTTGTTGAGACTTGCTTTATGTGCTAATACCTGGTCTACTCTGGAAAATGTTCCATGTTTACTGGAGAAGGCATAGTTATCTGTTTATGGGTAGAAGGTTCTGTGTATGTTGATGAGATCTAGTTGGTTAAGTGTCACAATAAGATCTGTATCTTTACTGAGCTTTTTACTAGATGACCTGTCCATTATTAAAAGTGGAGTGTTGAAGTCTCCAACTATTATGCAGAGTAATCTATCTCATTTGTCAATGTTGCCAGTGTTTGTTCAATGTATTTAGATGCTCTGGTATTAGGTACATACCTATTTAATATTGCTATACAGGGTTGCTATGAGTCAGAATCGACCAGATGGCAGTGGGAATGCCCTGCTTATGTATTGAATCTTTCAGCAATAAATAGTGACCATCTTTATCCATGATGGTGGATTTTACATTAAATTCTATTTTACCTGAGATTAGTATTGCCATTCTTGCTCTTCTTTGTATGTGGCTGTCTTGGTATATATTTTTCTATCCTTTAATTTTCAGTTTTTTCACATCTTTGAGTCTAAGGTGTGTTTCTTGTAAGGAACATATAGACAGTTTGTGTTTTTCATCCACGATGTCACTAATTGTCTCTTTACTGGAGTGATCAGTTCATTTACATTAAGTGTAATTATTGATAAGTATGTGTTTAGTGCTGTCATTTTGATGCATTTATTTTGTATTGCTAATGTTTTCTACAGTGCTCTTAATATTCTGTTCTGGGTCATTCTTCATTAAGGGTTGACTTTTCATCTTTTTCATTGTTGGTTTTGTATTTGTTGAGACTCCTGTATTATGTTTCTTGTTTTGATAGTTCACATTGTTATTTTTCTTTGCAGCTATCACTATGTCTCCATTAACATTTTAAGTTTAAACAAGACTTTAACTTCTGCACATCTTTTTAATTTCCTCTCCATCTGAAAGGATTATTATTACTGTAATATATCCCTCTTTTTAGTGTGAAGATATCATAGTTTTGTGACATGATTATTGATTACCTGCTTTTAATATTGTAGCTTTGTTTGAGATTTGTGACTTCCCAAACTGAGTAGGATTCTAGATGCTGTGTCCTGTATTGCCTCATTAAATATATGTTTTTATTTTTCTAAGCCATGAGCTTCTTTCAGTATTTCTTGTAGTTTTGGTTTGGTTTTCACAAAGTCCCTAAGCTTCTGTTTATCTGTGAATGTCTTAGTTTCATCTTCATAATTGAGAGACAATTTTGCAGGATATAAAATTTTGGGTTGAAAGTTTTTCTCCTTCAAGGCTTTGAACATGTTATCCCACTGCCTCCTTGCCAACATTGTTTGAGCTGAGAAGTCAGACAAAAGCCTGGGCTTCCTCTGAATATTAGCTTTGCTTTAAGCCTCATTGCCTTTAAGAGCCTCTGTTTCTTTTTCATTTTATTAAGCTTGATTATGAGTCAGATCCGACTCGATGGCACTTGGCTTTGACATAATATGTCTTGGTGTCTTGTCTTTGGTGTGGAGTTTTTGTGATGTTTGATACACATCTTAGAAATTCATATTCTCTTCTTTCATAATCTCAGGGAAGTTTTCTGTCAGCAGCTGTACAACAATATTCTCTGTATTTTCAGATATCCCTCCATGCTCAAGAACTCCATTACTCATAGATTATTCATCTTAATATAGAGTCCTGCATGTTTTTTAATGCTCCTTCATTTTTCTTATTTCTTTTCTCTGATTTCTCCTCTTAAATGCTGGTGTCAGTTGCTCCATCCTCAGGCTCACTAACTCTGGCTTCCAACTCCTCAACTCTTCTCTTTTGGCTTTGGACTGGATTGTCTAATTCTGTAATTTTATTACTGATGTGCTGGATTTCAAACCATTAATGTTCCAACAGTTCAAATAGCTTGCTTAGCTTTCCATCTTGCTCTGCTGCATTTTGTTTAATATCTAGGAGGGCTCTGTATATAAATCTTTTGTAGTCAACCTCCAACAGTTTCAGAAAGTTTTCTTTATCTGGGAAGTTTTTTGAATCTTTATTTTGGGAGTTTTCTGGAGCCATGGTGGACTGTCTGTTAAATGATGAGGTATGTATTGTTGCCTTCATGCCATCTAGAAGCTGTTTGATTTCTCCGGTGTTTCCTCAGCAGAAGCTAAGGCATAGTCCTAAGAGGGGAGATGGTCACCAGCCACTTCTGCATACTCCAGCAACTGGCCCCAGGTAGGTGCTCTGGGGCAGCAGGCTCTGTCAGCTAGCTGGCAAAGATGGTATCCTACTTTTGGAGTCACTGGCAAGCCATCAGCCAATGCTATGATAGGGATCAGTGAAGGATGGAGGAGATGCTGCAGGCCACTCAGCAGTCGGTTCTCCAGGTGAAGTCATTCTTAAAAAGTACTTTAATGCAGGAGCAGTGCAAAACTTCCAAAATAAGTCAGGCCCTCAGGTGTGGCAGGCCCCACCTCCTGGCTGACAGCGAAAGCACCTCTTAAGTCATCCCCAGATGCTATGACATGGTTCAAAGTAGAGAAGGGTTACAACCTTGCACTACCCATAACTCTAGAGCCAGGCCCTCCCCATAACTCTAGAGCCTCCATCATCCTAAACACAGCTTTTATGCTGGAGAAGCACTTTCCAGACGGGGGCTGCTTCTCAGCATGAGAATTAGTCCCAGCTAAGGCCACCTCCCAGCAGACCAAGACAGCATCCCACCCAAGTTGCTCTTCTTGCTATGAAACAGCAGAATCTATACTGCAGCTTAGAAAAGAGAGTATATAGAGCAGTGAGGCCCTCAGTCAGCAGCCAGGCTATTGATATACAGCTACCCCAAGCATAGTCTCTCTGCTGTGCTATACACTGTTTACTTAAGCACTGTCGTTCAGCATAATAGCTGGCTCATGCCCAGACCACACCTCCCAGACAACAAAGAAGGCATTAGTACCTGTAGTCCTCCCAAATGGTGAGTTAGCTGAAGCAAGACTCAACACATGCTGTCTTGTGTTGAGAGTGGTACTTTCCCACTTACTGGTGCATAGTCCAATCTCACAACCCTATGCCAGATCCTATGGATCCCTGGATGACACGTTGCTCTATTCAGTTATCATTCCAGGCCTTAGTTCTCAGAAGGAATTGAGGAGAGGTGTGTCTAGTCTGCCATCTTGGCCCTGCCTTTCATGAATTTAGATGCAAAATTTCTCAACAAAATTCTGGCCAATAGAATATAACAACATACTAAAAAAAATTCAATTTTACCAAGTAGGATTCATACCAGGGATGCAGTGATGGTTCCACATGAGAGAAACAATTAATGCAATCAACTACATAAATAAAACAAGAGACAACAGTCACTTGATCTTATCAATTGATACAGAAAAAGCATCTGACGAAGTCCAACACCTATTCATTTTAAAAACTCTTAGCAAAATAGGAATAGAAGGGAAACTCATCAGGGTAATAAGGGGCATCTATGCCAAGCCAACAGCTAACAGCCGGCATCATCCTAAATGGAGAGAGACTGAAAGCATTCTTCTTGAGAATGGGAAACGGACAAAGATGCATACTGTTACCACTTTCATTCAAAATTGTGCTAAAAGTTCTAGCTAGAGTAATCAAAGAAGATAAAAATATAAAGGGCATCCAAATCAGTAAGGAAGAAGTAAAATTATTTCTATGTGCAAATAATATGACCTTATACACAGAAAACTCTAAATAAACCATACACACACACATGCCCTTACTGGAACTAATAGAAAAGTTCAATAAAACACGAGGAAATAGGATAAACATACATAAATTAGATTCTTTTACACACCAAAAGAGACCATCACAGAGAAAATCAGCAACATTTACAATAGCGCCCAAGAAAATAAAATACTTAAGAATAAATACAACCAGAGATGTAAAAAGACTTATAAAAAGAAAATTATTGTGCTCTACTGCAAGATATGAAAAGAACCTCATAAGTGTAGAAACCCATCTTGCTCATGGACAGGAAGACTCAACATTGTGAAAATATCTATTCCACCCAAAGCAACCTATAGGTACAACACAATCCTAATGTAAATTCCAGTGGCATTTTTCTAAAGAAATGGAGAAACAAATCACCAACTTCATATGGAAAGCAAAGAAGCTCTGGTTAAGTAAAACATTACTAAAGAAGAAGAACAAAATAAGGGGCCTCATGCTACCTAACCTTAGAGCCTATCACACTGCCACAATAGTCAAAACAGCCTGGTACTGGTACAAAAACAGATACATAGATCAATGGAAGAGAATTGAGAAGCCAACTATAACATCATCTATCTGTGAGCAGCTGATATTTGACAACAGTCCGAAGGCTGTGAACTGGGGAAAAGACAATCTCTTTAACAAATGGTGTTGGTATACAGTTGGATGACCCTCTGCAAAAAATGAAACAAGACCTGTACCTCACACCATGCCTAAAACTAACTTGAAATGAATCAAAGACCTGGCTTCAGAAGACAGGCCAAACACCTATCCTCAAGGAACTTAAATTCTCTTGGTGACAAACTAGTATGTAAATGAGTGAAAAAGATCACTTCAGGAACACATAAGCGTGACAAAGGGATCTGGCTAGAGAGTCCAGGTGAGGACAGAGGGCCGCTAGATCTTCCTGGACTGGGAAGATGTATGAGAGTTGGAGATGGCAGAGGTAAGCTCCTAAAGATGAGAAAGAGGCTACCCTGTCAAGATCACATTGTGTGCTCAGGGCAGGATGCAAACAAGCTGTAAAGGCCTAAAGAAAAGAAACATACTGCATTTGGAGAAACAGACAAGCAGCATACCTGCTAGATAATGAAAGAGATGAGTTGGGAGTCCTAAGAGGGGCAGAGGATGCAGGGCCTCAGAGGCCAGGATGGAGAGCTTGCATTCCATTCCAAGGGAAACAGGAAACCACTGGAGGGGTCCACCAGGGCAATGATATACTGTCATTTAGACTTCTGGAAGGTTCTTCTTCCTGCCTGGTGGATATCAATTAGAAGAGAGGCATGGGGGCCAGGAAGCTAATCAGAAGGGTTATGCAGACCCCGACTGCAGCAATGACAGGGCTTCCTGATAAATTGTATGTTAGAGAAAGAAACAAAAACTGAGTCCCAACTTTTTTACCTCAATACCTAGGTAGATAATGGAGATTCAGAAGTTTAGGGGACTGATTTTTTTTGAGGGAAAATATAGTAGTTCTAATTGGGGATCGTTAAGTTTGAGATTTCTGTGAAACATTTTTTACAGAGCATTTGAATACACAGTTGGATTTATGAGTCTGGAGCTCAAGATAGAGGTCTAGGGCAAAAATAAAAACACAAGATATATAAGGTTAAGATAAATATGCAAAAGGTAATGAAGATTGACTGCAAAAATATAAATACATGCACACATGTATTTACAATCATCATTATTTGTAGATTCCATATTTACAAATTTCTAACACCAAAATCAATACTCCTAGCATTTCTATGGTCATTTGTGGGCAAGTACATGAGCAGAACCTAAAAAGATTGAGTTGCCCACACATACATTCCCCACTGAGGCAGAACAAGGCTGTTTCAGTATTCACTAATTTCATGTTTACAGAAACCTTACAGGATATAACTACTGCCAAGAAATATATATATACACACAGTACAGTCCATGAGAGCTAGACTTGAAAGGATTGCTTTGTTTTTCCAGGTCTCTCAAGTTTTTGTCTTAGTGCTTTTCTGTCATTATTAGTGGAAAATAGTTTTTTTGCTCTTGTTTTCATAGGTTTTACTGTATATATCACTACCCATCTACCAGTTCATCACACTGTGATGGGCCTGCATGTTGCTATGGTCTAGAAGCCATGCCACCAGAATATCAAATACCAGCAGGTCACCCATGGTGAACAGGTTTCAGCAGAGCTTCCAAACTAAGACAGACAAGGAAGAAAGTCTTGGTGACCTGTTTCTGAAAACTAGCCAATGAAAACCCTTTAGCTCACAATGTAAGATTATCTTATATTAAAATAAAAATGCTATTGTGGTTTACATAGTGCTAGAAAATGAGCCATGTAAGTTAGAAGACACTCAAAATACACAGTGGTCACAACAGTGGACTCGAGCAAACCAAGAAACGTGAAGATGATGCAAGATTAAGCAATGCTGCATTCTATTATAGTTAGTGTTGCCGAGATTTGGAGTTGACAACAATTTACAACAACAACCGCTGTGCTTGGCATATATAACGGCTCCAAGTGGCTGGCCAAGGAAATACTAGTATTAGTGTTCAGTACCTATTTTTTTCAGAAAGCCTCCTTAACAGAAGGAATTTGATCAATCTTATCATGAATTTCACGAATTCATAACAAGTCTTTCTTTCTCTAAAGGCAGGGAACACAGAGTAAGAGTTTGCCCTTAGGACATGATAAGAAATTATCTTGCCACTTTTCTGTTTAATGTCTGCACCATAATTTACCATTTTTGTGTGTGTGTTGCTTCCTCAGTTACCCTCTCAGGGCAGTAACTACTTCCTGTAGCAGCTACTTCATGTCCTGAACAATGCCATGAAGTTCACAGATGCTCAGTAACAGTCCCCGAGTGAGTAAATGATGGTGATATTTGAAGCCTGACATCACATGCACACTATCAAGGCATCAGGAAAACCAAAGTGCTTCCTATCAAGTCAAGTTATTTTTGACGCGCGGAGGCCCTATGTGCGTCGGAGTAGAACTGTGTTTCACAGAGTTTCCAATGACTGGCTTTTAAGGAGGAGATTAACAAACCTTTTTTCAGGGAGCTTCTGGGTAGACTTGAATTCCCAAATTTTCAGTCAGCAGCTAAGTACGTTAACCATTCGCACCACCCAGGGATTTCCCCAAGCTACAAAATCATTCAAATATTTTTTAAACTCATTTTACAGTGGTATTGTCTGTGTTATCTGAATCATCACTTGGTAAAATGAAGAAATGATAATAATAATTGAAAAGAACTCTGAGAGTTGAGTAGAAATATGTTTGTGATGAAAGTCCTGTTGATGAAAGGAGGGGAAAAGAAAAAGCCCTTGCCTTTCTAAGGAAAAAAAAATTCTGTGCAAGGAAAAATAAAAAGCAACTTGAAACAAAAGCAAGATGAATTATTTTCATTCTGAAACTGAACACAGTGAAACAATGGTGCCAAATGAGACACAATTCCTGACAGAGATGGCCTGTGTTCTCTAATGGTTCTTACTGGGCTGTGCGTGCTAGAAGCTGTGTTTTATCTTCCCACAAGGAGATGCAATACTTTATTTTATCCCTGGCTCCTCTCTTTGCCTTGCCTCCTTGCTTGCTGAGGTTTAAGTCAGCTATTGTCATCCTCTCTGTCTGATCAGCCTTAAAGATCTGAAAAGCTCTGAGTTTGCAAGAGTACAAAAAAGGCCTTCAAGTTTGACAGTGATAGATTCTACTCTTCCCTGCAGGCTGACATTCCTGCACAAAGAGGACCACAGATGCACAACAAGACACAACAAGACCACAGAGGACAACAAGCTGCAACATCTGCTCAGCTCATGCCTTTGCACAGAGGTCAGGACACCTCCAAGAGGGAAAGGATTGATGGGAGCACTTGGGCTGCTTTGACCAAGGGCAGCAGGAGCAGCTAGCTCTAGATTCGATGCAACAAGTTTGGGGTAAAAGGGAAGGAAAAGATATACTGGAAACTTTTAAACCAGTTGTCATCACATGGACTCAGACTCATGCAAGTCCCTATCTTAGGCTGGGTTCTCTAGAGAAGCAAAACCAGTAAAGTGTGTCTGTAGAGATTAAAAACCCTATGGATCACAACAAGGCATTGTGGTTAAGTGCTACATCTGCTAACCAAAAGGCTGGTAGTTCAAATCAGCCATGTGCTCCTTGGAAATTCTGGGGGGAGAGGGGGGTTCCATTCTGACCTATACAGTCCCTATGAGTTGTAATTTTCTTGATGTTACTGGGTTTGGTTTTGGTTTGGATCACAACAACCTGATCATAACAGATTATGGAGATGGCACAGGACCAGGCAGGGTTTCACTGCATTGTGCCTGGGGTTGCTGAGTCAGATGCTGATTCAGTAGCAGCTCACAACAAAAAACAAGGGCTACTTTTCATTAATTCAGCTCATTTTCCTACCTAAACTGTATCAGAATAAGTTAAATTAGAGCGCACCCTTGTGTTAAAGGAAAGCAGAAGCTGGGTGGTGGGTGGGCTGGCTGCATGCATATGTGACAATGACAGAGAACAGTGATGATGTGTGTCACATGGGAGAAGCAGACATACAGTGTGATAGGAGCCCAAGAGAGATTTTGACTTTCCACCAGGAAGACAGAAAACACTCAGAGAGCCCTGTTTCATTGTGCCGGAAGGATGAATAGCATGTAGACATGAGATGCAGAGACAAGTGGAGAAAGTATAATGATGTGGGAGGGAGGCAAGGAGGGAGCAGGTGGCTGATTTGGCTAACTCATCTTTGCCTCCTCCACATTTAGCAGAATGCATTGCACTTTGCTGGTATTTAATGAATGTAATGTCTGTTAGATTATCACTATACATTCTTGGGAGGGGAGTGACATGAGGCAAATGCAAATATTTAATACACAACTCCATCTGAAAAAAAACTATTGCTTGCACCAAAGCAAAATACCACTGGACTTACAGCAGGTGCAAAGATCTCTTGTAAAGGCAGGAGAAAGAACAGTCTATTTGCAAAGTATGAGTAGCTTATCACAGCCAGAGAATTCAGAAAGTCACTAGAGAGCTGCAATAACACAGCCCATGAGTGTGTTTACCCTGTATCAAGGACATTATCTTAGAAGTAGCAGGGAGTTTTAAGTCAGGGACATGTGCATGGCTTGTGGAGAGTAGAGTATGTGTTACTGTCCTTCCTCCTTGCTCACTTAGTAACTACGTGTCTCCTTCTCTCTCATAGGATGATAATTATTTGCTCATTTGTCCTTCCCTCCTACTAGGGATGACAGGTTCCCTGAGGTCGTGGAGTAGAGTTTGTCCACTCTTGGAGCCAAGAGGTCGGCAAACAGAATGCGCTCATTATTAAACTAACTAGCAAGATTGTAGAGAAGGAGAAGAAATAAGAAACGTCTTCAGCAATCTGGGTAATAGATCACAATGGCCTGAACTAGGGAAGAACTGAGCATAGGGACAGGTGCTAAAGATACTGAAGTGGTAGAAGAAGGATTCCCTGGGTGATAAAAATGATTAATGTGCTTAGCTGCTAACCAAAAGATAGAAGGTTAAGTCTACCAAGTAACTTGAAAGAAAGGCCTGGCAAATGACTTCTGAAAAACTGACCACTGAAAATCCTATAAAACACAGTTGTAGTCTGACACTCAAGGTTGCCATAAGAGGCAGCTGACTGCATGACAACTGGTACTGAATTCTGTGACACATTTCTGGTAGGAAAGACAGATTCTGTGTAAAAGAGATGAAACAGAGACTTGAAAGACTAAGACGCATTAGTCAGTGATGGGGTCTATTGGGAGGGAAACATAGGAGGAGAATCACTTTTGGTGAAGCACAGCACAGGTTTAATTTTAGATATACTGTATTTATTAAATCAGCGATTTGTTGCAGCACAGATACCTACAAATGGATTGATATTACAAGCATAGTGCTCACAGACATATCTTACCAAGGAGTTTGATGACTCCCAAATCAATAGATGAGTGAAATGAAAGCAAAGAAGGATATAGAATCACCTACATCCAGTCAAACAGTTGCTATTATCTGGATGAATCCAAAGTGATATCCAATGTTATTCTAATTTTCATTTATTTTATTATTAGTGAATCTGAGCATTTATTCACATACTTGTTGATTAGAGCTTCCCTCTTTATGTCTTACTTTGGAATATTCTTAGCCTGGAAGTCTCTCAGTTGCTTAAATGACTAAGTACTCAACTATTAGCTGAAAAATTGTTGGTACAAACTCACCCAGAGGTACTTCAGAAGATAGGCCTGGTGATCTGCTTATGAAACTTCAGAGCCTGGTAAACTCTATGGAGAAGTTCTACTCAATGGGGTTGCCATGAGTGGTCACAACAAATCTTCATACTGTTTTCCTTTGGGTTTCCCTGTTCTTTTATTGTTGGCTTGAGGGACATCTTTGTATATTCTAGAAACTATTCCCTTATATGTTGCAAGCATTGGAATTATCTTCACCCAGGCTTTTTGTCTATTTAACTTTTATTTGAGATTTTTAGTCTATGCAAGGGGAAAAAATATACTGAGCCCAGAAATATGGTAGAGGAAGTATATTTCAAAGGAGGATAAACCCAAATCAAACTTGTTGGATATCAAATTGATTGTGACTCACACCAACCCTACAGGACAGAACAGAACTGCTTCCATGGCAATTCTGATTCTTTACAGAATCAGACTGCCATATCTTTCTCCTCCTGAGTGGCTGTTGGGTTCAGTCTGCTGATCTTTCAGTTAGCAGCCAAGCACGTAACTGCTGCACCACTGGGGATCCTCCAAGGAAAATAACCATGTGAATACTGTCCATGTTGATTGAGCAAGGTAGGATTCCAATAGATCGAGTTGGAAGGGAAAGACTGTCCAGTGAAGACAATGGTGGCATGGTCATTGAGATCCGTCATCAGAAAAGGGGAAGTGGGTGGCAGTAAGTGAGCCAACGTCAGCAAGAATGAGATATTTATGCAAAGGAAAGGCTGATGAAGAACTGGAGCTATGGAAATTGGGTCACAGTCTCACAGGCAGTAAATGCTAGTCTCAGGACTTTGGTCTTCATATGGTGGTGGTGGATATTCAGCAGAGGAAAGACCTGCTCAGAAGTGTCCTTTTGTAAGATGAATCTGGAAACAGCATAGAAAGTGCTTGTAGCAGGGAGGAGCTGGAACTAGGAGGCTGTGTTGTTGTTAGGTGCTGTCAAGTAGGTTCTGACTAATAGCATCCGTATGCATAACAGAACAAAACACTGCCTGGTCTTACACTATGACCACAATTGTTTCTATGCTTAAGCCTGTTGTTGCAGTCACTGTGTCAATCTATCCTGTTGAGAATTTTCCTTTTTTGCTGACCCTCCACTCTACCAAGCATAATATCCTTCACCAGGGACCAATCTCTCCTGACAGCATGTCCATAGTATGTAAGACACAATCTCACCATCTTTGCTTCAAATGAACACTCTGGTTGCACTTCTTCCGGAACAGATCTGTTTGTTCTTTAGGAAGTACATGATACATTCAGTACTCTTCTCCAACACCACAATTCAAAGGTGTAAGTTCTCTTCTGTCTTCCTTGTTTCCTGTCCAGCTTTCACATGCATATGATGCAACTGAATATACTATTGGTTTCATCAGGCACACCTCAGTCTTCAAGGTGACATCTTCACTTTTTAACACTGTAGGGCAGGTTATTGGCCATCAGAGACTATTAACTCTGCCAGCCAGCCAAAGCCAAGTGCCATAAAGTCAGATCCGACTCATGGCAACCCATGATCAATTAAGAAAAAGGAGAAAGAAAAAGAACATATACTCCAATATATGTATATTTATATATATATAAATTATGATTTTTATTGTTGATAGCTGCTGTGGAGTTGATTCTGACTAATGGTGACTCATATACAACAGAAGGAAATGGTGGCTGGGCCTGCACCATCTTCACAGTCACTGGTTTGCTGGAGTCCACTCATTCAACCACCATGTATTTTGGTTGATTGTCAAACCACAGGGCTCACCTTCCAGTACTATACTGGACATTATTCTGTTGTTATACCAGGTTTTTCAATGACTCATTTTCAGAAGTAGCTCACTAGGCCTTTTTTTTCTACTCTTACTGATTCTGGAAGTGATGCTGAAACTTGCCTAGCATGGGTGACCCTGCTGTTATTTGAAATGCTAGTGGCATAGCTTCTAGTGTCATAGCAACACACAAGCCACCTCAGTACAGTGAATTGACAGATGGGTGGTGGATGAATTATTTACATGTACCAATGTACTCAGAGACAAAGTGAAAGAATTTTAAAGAATGAAATACACAAGGAAAAGGAAATAGAACCTATAGCATATTCATCATGCCCTCCAGAGGACTAACTTGAATGCCCTGAGGAACAGTCACAATCCTTGCCAATCAGCTGCCAGAAGTTAGATGAAAAAAACTGAATTACTACATATTAAGAATCAAATTAAGAAAAGTAAGATGGTGGAGTCAAGATGGTGGACTAAGCACATGTCTCCTTATATCCCTCTGGAAATCAAGGCCTTAATTGATAATCAAATGGAGCCTTCAGGTCACCCAGTGAGCCCCAGGACATGGCACAGGGCTGTTAGTTTGGACTTCATACCACTGAATGAAAAACCTCTTTACTTTCGCTAACTCCCGCTCCTGGCTAGCCCTGGCTCTTGTGCACTGAAGGTAACACACCACTGTGACTTTTTTTCCTGTGTCTTGGCTGGCGGGCAGAGCTGGATCTTGCCTAGCGGCTAGTCTCAGACACACTGCTGGAGGAATAGGCAGGAGAAATTGCCATTATTTTGAGAGCCAGGCTTAAGACTGCACAGCTAGCCACTTTGGGTCTGTCCTTTTATATCTGTGAAGGCGTGGTATGTACAGGAATGTGTGGAACACCATGTTGGATACGTAGATTTTAGCAGGACCTAATTCTTAGCCTGGAAGCCAGCACCTGCAAACAGGACAGCACATCTCCAACACAAAGACAGTAGTTTACACGGCATTGCCCATGGTGGGGGCCTGGCAACAGACGCTGAGGACTCACTATGTCTCGGCACCTTTAGCCCCTCTATCCACTGACCTTGTGGAGGGCGCCATTTTAGATACAGTGGCCACAGCTGGACCTAATTCTTATCTTGGGAGCCAGAGCCTGCCCACAGGAGAGAACTTTCCTGCCAGAAAAGCAGTAGCTTACACAGTGTTGCCTAAGTCTGGGCCCTGTCAGCGGAAGCCAACAGTGCAGTAGCATTGTTGTATTTTTAACTAGTTCCTATCATCTGGGGGATATAGAAGTGCTAACTTTGTCAGTTGGGAAGAGGGACCTCTACACCTGAAAACCTGACTGACTTGGGAAGTGCTCAGATACCTTTTGTTTTACATTTTAAGACAGCCTAGAGAATCATCTGCAGTCCATACTCACAGTATCTCCCCCAGCCTCCACTTACTCACACGAAACCCAAAAAGCAACAGACACTTGTGGCAAACAAAAAATCATCCATGGCTTCTGAAAGCCCCCAAAAGAAACAACCAAGGAGTTTTCCAGATGAAGAAACTTCTCTGAAATCATCAGAAAATGAATACAAAAGGATTATATACAGAGCCCTTCTAGACCTTATACAAAATACAGGAGAACAAAAGGAAAAATTAAGCAAGCTGTTTGATCTGATGGAACACGAGTACTCTGAAACCCAACCAATCAAGAACAAAATCAAAGACATAGAAACTTCCAATCTGAGCCAAGAAAACAGAATGGAACAAATGGAAAAAAGAATTTCTGACTTGGAAGACAAAGCTACAGATGCCAGCATCTATGAGCAGAAATCAGAAAAAAGAAACAAGAAAAATGAAGAAGCATTAAGAAGCATGTAGGCTCTATTAAGAGGAACAACCTTCGATTAAGTGGAGACCCTGAACAGGATGAGACACCTGAGAACACAGAGTATCGTTGCTGACCTGCTGACAGAAAACTTCCCAGAAATCATGAAGGAAGAGAATACAGATATCTCAAATGCATATTGTATATGCACCCAATATAGATCTCAAAAGAAAGACTATAAGACATATTATAATCAAGCTTAACAAAGTGAAACATAAGCAGCAACTCTTAAAGGCAGCAAGACTCAAGGCAAAGCTAACATTCAGAGGGAACCCCTGTAGGCTTTCATCAGATTTCTCAGCAGAAACAATGCTGGCATGGAGACAGTGGCATGACACATTCAAAGCCCTGAGGAGAAGAACTGCCAACCAAGAATTATATATCCTGCAAAACTATCTTTGAAATATGAAAATGAAATTAAGACATTCCCAGATAAAAAGAAGCTCAGAGACTTTGTAAAAACCAAACCAAAACTACAAGAAATACTGAAAGAAGCTCTTGGCTTTGGCTTAGAAGAACAAAACCACTAACTTTATATTTTAGAATGACACATCATCTAGAATTCTACTCAGTCAGAGAAGGCTCCAAACTCAATCACAGCTTTAATATTGAAAGAAAAAATCCAGTTATTATCATGAAAACTATGATGCCATCATATTAAAAAGAGGGATGTACTACAGTAGTTATAGTCCATCCAAATGGAGAGGAAGTTGACAAGACCGGTAGTAATTAAAATTGGGTTTATCTGTAGTTTATTAAGGGGGATCATAAGGGTAGCCATAAAGCACAACAAAGATGCAACATACCATTTCAAGAAATGTAACACAGGAGTCTCAACAACTACAAAACCAGCTCTGAAAAAGGTGAAAAATCAACTCACAAAAAATAATGTCTCAGAACAGACTAATAAGAACAACAGAAAAAACATTAACACAAAATTAAACACATCACAGTGGTAGCAGTGAACATATACCTGTCAATAATTACACTGAATGTGAATGGACTGAATGCTCCAGTAAAGAGACATCGAGTGACATCTTGGATCAAAAGACATGACCCATCTATATGTTGTCTACAAGAAATGCAGTTGAGACTTAAAGACAGGAACCAACTAAAAATTAACAGATGAAAGAATATATATCAAGCTAACAGTGAACTAAGAAGGGCTGGTGTGACAATTCTAATCTCAGACAAAATCAACTTGAATGTAAAAACCACCATCTTGGACAAAGATGGACACTATTTATTACTGAAAAGTTCAATACACAAGCAAGACTTAACTATACTAAACACTTATGCACCTAATATCAGAGCACATAAATACATCAAAGAAACACTGACTACACTCAAAAAAAAAGAGTTAGAGCACTCCACAATAATAGTGGGAGACTTCAACACTTCACTCTGAATACTGGACAGATCATATAGAAAAAAAGCAGAGTAAAGATACAGAAGACCTCATTGCCACAATTAACCAACTAAACTTCATCGATATATACAGAACTTCCTACCCATCAGCAGACAACTACACCTTCTCCAGTGTACATGGAACATTCTCCATAATTGACCATGTGTTAGCACATAAGGCAATTTTAAACAAAATCCATACCACTGAATTAATGCAAAGCATCTTCTCAGATCATAAAGCCATAAAATTAAAAATCAATAGCAGAAAAAACATAGATAGAAAGTGGAACTCCTGGAAACTGAACAACATCTTGCTGAAAAAAACCATGGGTTATACAAGAAATCAAGGATGAAATAAAGAAATTCGTGAATTCCAATGAGAATGAAAACACTTCCTACCAGAACCTGTGGGATACAGCCAAAGCAGTGCTCAGAGGTCAGTTTATCTCCATAAATGCACATATCTGGAAGGAAGACAGAAACCAAATCAAGGAACTAACCCTACAGCTTGAACAAGTAGAAAGAGAACAACAGAGGAACCCTTCAGACACCAGAAGAAAACAGATCATAAAGATTAGAGTAGAACTAAATGAATTAGAGAATAAAAAACAACTTTTACAAAACAAAGCTTTATTTGGAAAGGGAAGAAGCCCCAGATAAGTAAAGCACTACTAAAAAAGAAAAACATACTGAGAGGCTTCTCACTACCTGACTTTAAAACCTATTACACTACCACAGTAGTCAAAATAGCTTGGTACTGGTACAAAAAGAGATATAGACTAATGGAACAAAGTAGCGACACCAGAGATGCCACCGTCCTCCTATGAACAGCTGATATTTGACAAAGGTCCTAAGATTTTGGCTAGGGTAAGAATAGTCTCTTTAACAAATGGTGCTGGCATAATTGGAGATCCATCTGCAAAAAAATGAAACAGCCACAGCAGTGCTCACACCTTATACAAAATCAACTCAAACTGGATAAAAGACCTAAATATAAAAGCTAAAATGATAAAGCTCTTCCAAGATAAAATAGGGTCGACACTGGATGTTTTAATGTACAATATAGACAGACTTCAAAATCTGACAAACAAAACACAATCATCAGAAGAGAAAATAGATAAATGGGAACTGCTAAGAATCAAACACTTCTGCTCATCCAAAGACTTCATCAAAAGAATTAAAAGACCACCTACAGAATGGAAAAAAATATCTGGCAACTCTATGTCAGATCGACATCTGATCTCCGTAATCTATAAGGTTCTACAAAATATCAATAAGAAAAAGACTAATCATCCACTTAAGTGATGAGCAAAGGAGATGGACAGACACTTCTTAAAGAGGACATCTAGGCAGCCAAAAAAATATGTGGACATGCTCACAATCATTAATTATTAAAGAAATTCAAATCAAAATGACAATGAGATACCATCTCACCCCAACAAGATTGGCCATGATGCAAAAAACACAAAACACTAAATGTTGGACAGGCTGTGGAGAGATTGGAACTCTCCTACACTGTTGGTGGGATTCCAGAATGGTGCAACCTCTTTGGAAAGCAATTTGGCATTATCTTAAAATAATGGATATAGATATACCATTTGACCCAGTAATTCCTTTGTTTGGAATATATCCTACAGAATCAAGGTCATTCACACCAACTGATAAATGCACACGAATGTTCATGGCAGCACAGTCCATGACAGCAAAAAGATGGAATCAACCAAGACGCCCAACAACAAATGAATGAATGGGTAAACTTTGGTATATGTACTCAATGGAGTACTATACATTGATAAAGAACAACGATGATAGCAGGAAACATGTCCTCACCTGGTTTCAACTGGAGGACATTATGTTGAGTGAAACTAGTCAGTGACAGAAGTCAATTATTATATGAGACCACTACGACAAAAACTTAAAAGCAGACTCATACATAACAGAAAAGACTCTTGGACAGCTACAAGGGTGGGGAGGGTGCGAGAGTGGGAGGGTGAGAGGCGAAAGTTTAGATTAGGTGGTTGTTAGAAATTTGGTTGGTTGAAATTGGTGACAATACACATTAGTAAGAAGATCAATATTAATGGACTTTGACACATCTTGTGTACTCCTCTTATCTTAACCAAATATTGTAAGCAAAGAGTATGTATACTTTCATTTTTTATTTAATAAGAAAGAAAAGAAAAGAACAAAAGCTGCTTTTGAAAAGATCAACAAAATTGACAAGCCACTGGCTAAACTTACTAAAGAGAAACAGGAAAGAAAACAAATAACCCAAATTAAAAATGAGAGGGGAGTTGTTAGAACAGATCCAACAAAACTCAAAAATACCATAACAGAATACTATGAAAGACGGTATTCTAACAAATTTGAAAACCTAGGGGAAGTGGACAAATTCCTGGATTCATATCACCTACCCAAATTATCACAAGGTGAAGCAGAACAACTTAGTAAACCCATCACAGAGGAAGAGATTGAAAAAGTCATCAAAAAAACTGCCAACCAAAAAAAACCCAGGCCCAGATGGCTTCACTGCAGAATTCTACCAAGCTTTTAGAGAAGAGTTATCCCCAATACTACTGAGACTATTTCACAGTAAGAAAGGGATGGAGTAC
Organism: Heterohyrax brucei; assembly: GCA_028571685.1. NCBI lineage: Eukaryota > Metazoa > Chordata > Mammalia > Hyracoidea > Procaviidae > Heterohyrax > Heterohyrax brucei. The sequence goes on along the minus strand of CM053165.1, from coordinate 9,822,577 downwards.
TCCCAAACTCATTCTATGAAGCCAGCATAACCCTGATACCAAAGCCAGGGAAAGACCCAACAAAAAGAGAACTACAGACCTATATCACTCATGAATCTAGATGCAAAAATCTTCAACAAAATTCTGGCCAATAGAATACAACAACGTATTTAAAAGATAATCCATGATGACCAAGTGGGATTCAGACTGCGCATGCAAGGGTGGTTCAACATCAAAAAAACAATTCGTGTGATCAACCACATAAATTTCACAAAAGACATGAATCAGCTGATTTTGTCCGTTGATGCAGAAAAGGCATTTGATAAAGTCCAACATCTATTCAGGCTAAAAATTCTTAGCAAAATAGGCATAGACGGAAAATTCCTCAATGCAATAAAGACCGTTCATACAAAGCCAACTGCCTACGTCATCCTAAATGGAAAGAGACTGAAACAGTTTCCCTTGAGAACAGGAATCAGACAAGAACGCCCACTCTCACCTCTCCTATTCAACATTGTACTAGAAGTTCTAGCTAGAGCAATTAAAGAAGACCAAGAAATAAAGAGCATCTGCATCAGCAAAGAAGTCAAAATCTCCCTGTTTGCTGATTGTATATGCAGAGAATCCCAAATAATCTATAAGTAAACTACTCAGACTGATAGAAGAGTTCAGCAAAGTCTCAGAGTACAAGGTAAAGATAAGTAAATCAGTAGGATTCCTTTATACCAACAAGACTGTTAATGTAGAAATCATCAGATCAATACCATTTACCATAGCCCCTAAGAAGACAAAGTACCTAGGATTTAATCTAACCAGAGAAATAACGGACCTTTCCAAAGAAAACTACAAGCCCTTACTACAAGAAACGAAGAGAGACTTAGATAAATGGAGAAACCTACCCTGCTCATGGATAGGAAGACTTGACATTGTGAAAATGTCCATTTTACCCAAAGCAATCTACTTACATAATGCAATCCCAATACAAGTTCCAGTATCATTTTTTAATGAGGTGGATAAACAAATTATCAATTTTGTTTGGAAAGGGAAGAAACCCCAGATAAATAATGTACTACTAAAGAAGGAGAACACACTAGGAGGCCTCTCATTACCAGACTTCAGAACCTATTACACTGCCACAGTGGTCAAAACAGCCTGGTACTGGTACAAGGACAGATAGTCAATAGAACAGAATCAAGACCCCAGAGATGAAATCATCTGCCTATGAACAGTCGATACTCAACAAAGGCTCTAAGACATTAAACTGGGGTAAAAACAATCTCTTCAACACATGGTGCTGGCAAAATTGGATATCCATCTGCAATAAACTGAAACAAGATCCACATCTTACACCTTATACAAAAACCAACTCAAATTGGATAAAAGACTTAAATATCAAATCTAAAACAATAACACTCATCCAAGAAAAAGTAGGAACAACAATGGAAGTTTTAATACATAACTTAGACAGACTTCAAAATCTGTCAAACCACAATCAACAGAAGAGAAAATAGATAAATGGGAAGTATTTAGAATCCAACACGTCTGCCCATCCAAAGACTTTATTAATAGAATTAAAAGACCATCTACAGAATGGGAAAAAATACTTAGCAACTCTATGTCAGACAAACGCCTGCTCTCCATAATCTACAAGGTACTACAAAATATCAATAAGAAGGAGATAAATCATCCAATTAAGCAATGGGCAAAGGAGATGGACAGACATTTCTCTAAAGAGGAGATCCAGGCTGCCAAAAATCACACGTGGACATGTTCATGATCTTTGGTTATCAAAGAAATTCAAATCAAAACTACAATGAGATAACATCTCACTCCAACAAGGTTGGCCATGAGCCAAAAAATGCAAAGCAGCAAATGCTGGAGAGGCTGTGGAGAAATTGGAACTCGCCTACACTGTTGATGGGGTTGCAAAGTGGTCCGGCCTCTTTGGAAAGCAATCTGGTGCTTCCTTAAAAAACGGATATAGAGCTACCATTTAACCCAGTAATTCCACTACTTAGAATATATCCTATAGAATCGAGGCCATTCACACCAACAGACACATGCACAAGAATGTTTATTACAGCACAGTACATGATGGCAAAAAAGACAGAATCAACACAGATGCCCAACAACAGAAGAATGGATAGGTAAACTATGGTACATATACTCAACAGAACACTATGCAATGATAAAGAACAGTGATGATTCCAGGAAACATCTCATAACCTGGTTTCAACTGGAAGACATTATGTTGAGTGAAAGTAGTCAGTGACAAAAGGACAAATATTGTATAAGACCTCTACAATAAGAACACAAAAACAGACTTATATGTAGAAGAAAAGACTCTTAGAAGGCTGCAAGGAAGGGGAGGGAGGAGAGTAAGGGAAGGAGGGTTTAGATTGCCAGCCAAGGGTTTAGATTAGTTGGTAGAAATTTGGTTGAGTGAAATCAGTGACAGCACACATTAGAAACAAGAACAATATTAAGTGGACTTCAACACAACTTGAGTACTCCTCCCATCTTAACCCAATAATGCAAGGACAGAGTAGCTGGTCGGGGGGCAGGGGACCATGTTCTTAGGCAAAATCGAGGCCAATTCACACAACTAGTGTTTTGCTAAGAGGACTCTCTGCACCCCTCGTTGGTGAGTGGTGTCTGGGGTCTTAAAAGATGCCAAACTGCCATCCGAGGACACGGCAAATGGTTCCAATTCAGCAGAAATGGATGCTCACCGAGGACCAAAGTGACAACCCAGAAGACAGACAGACCCACATTAAAGGGTGTCTACATCGACTTGGGACCAGAAGAACCAGATGGAGCCCAGCCACCAGCAGTGATAGCCGCAATGGTGCTCACGAAGTTGAGTCTCACTGGCAACACAAGAATAAAAAGGGGAGCACCCTGAGATCTCCATTAAAAGATCACAATTGATGTTCCAGTGGCTTCCAGGTTCCCCTGGGAGCATGACGCCTGGCCCTGATGCCGCCCTTGCCCATAAATCATAACGAAGTTTCACTCTTTGGACAGCAAGGGATTGGACTTGGGAATGCAGAGTGCCCTTATATTGGGTGCATTTTATGGTTCTATGCATCTATAGGATATTATCCTGCTGACCTCTGGCTGGAGGAAGGGGGTTGGGTAGAGAGGAGCAGAATGGAGACTTTTGGGAGGATGAGACATGTACAGAGCAGAGAGGAATAGTGTGCTGTCACCGGGCAGGGAGAGCAGTGGAAGCTGCATATAGGTGGGTATGCAAATTTATATGGGAATGTACATTTTCACTCAGTCATAATTTTTAAAAAAAGGGGGGTAAAATAAGAGACTGAACCAGTCAATAATTTTTTTAATTGTTTGCTTTAGAACATTTTTTAAAGTGGCATGTTTATTAAACAATTTCTCATGACAGATTTTCACAACAGTAACAACTATCTAATCTATGATCAACCCTCACCCTGCTCCTTGCTGTCAAAGAGTCTTTTTCTTCTGTACATAAGTCTATTTTTAAAGTTCTTAAAGTAGAGGTCTTATACAATATTTATCCTTTCACCACTGACTGATTTCACTCAGCATAATGTCTTCCAATTGAAACCAGATTATGAGGTGTTTCCAAAAAACCATTTTTTAATCATTGTATAATGTTCCATAGAGAACATGTACCATCCTTTGTTCATCCATTCATCTGTTGACACTATCTCTTGCTTACCTTTGTTTAAAACAAAAAAAAGTCTCCAAAATACATACTTTGAAGTAATCTTTCTAGTTCTCTTCAAAACTGTTAGTATATACACACAATCATAATTTTGGAGCATCCAAAAATAACAAGATTATCAGAATTGTAAGCCTAACTCCACATATTTATCAAAATTACCTTTACCTACCCTGGTGAGGCTTGAACTAATACCAGGCACCTGAAAATTTAGTTTCCAAAGCAGTTTCATAAGCCTTGTCTTAATGATAGCCTTGCAACAAAGATTGGAGGTGGGAAAGGTAGACTGGAATCTCCCTTTCTGTAGATGAAGATAAATAGTGGAATGGAAGAGGAAAATAAGCAAACTGTAGCTTGTGGAGGTTAAATAAGTCAGACCACCAATCACTAGATAGCTTCAGGTTAGGCCCATTATCTTGCAAGGGCCAGTATGATGTTCTTCACATCATACACTGTTGCTGTTGTTGGTTGCAATCAAGTTGATTCCAATTCATGGTGACCTCATGTTCAACAGAATTAAAAGATGTCTGATTTCATGCCATCCTCATGATCCACATGCTGGAGTTCATTGTTGCCTACTGACCTACAGGGGTCATCATACGGCACTATACCAGACAATATTCTCCTGTGCTCCATGGGCTTTTCACAATTTTCAGAAGTAGATTACCAGGACTTTCTTCCTCATCTGCCTTAGTTTGTAAATTTTACTGAAACTTATCCACTGTAGGTGACTCTACTGGCATTTGAAACACCAGAGGTAGACCTTCCAGTGTCACAGTAACACACAAGCCACCAGAGTATGACAAACTGACATGTGGTAGTCGCTCTACCATATAGACTGTACAACATATAAAAACAGAAATTTTCTACTCTTTTCTGCCTATGCCAGTACAAATTTGAAAGAGTCAAGACTGCCTTTGAGATAACAGATATATAAGCAGATTCCTAATATTTTTCTTTTTTTAACCCTCCATATTCAACACTGACTTTTCTAATCAGTTGTTAGACTAAATCCCAAGCATTTGCCAGATCATTTACACAAATCATTGTAGAACATTTCAATTTGTCAGTAAATAAATAGGTACATAAGTCAAAAGGTAGAATGAGGGGAAGCCAAGCCAGCCAGAATGAGGGGAAAGCAATCCCTAATCCTGGCCCCCATCCAGGTCTGTGGTTTCACTTTCACATGACAAATCAGTGACATGTGGAAACTGAGGAGCTAAGTGAGCAAAAAAAATCCCCCCACCAGAGCAAAAGGCACAAATGCTCCAAATCTGATGACTCAGAGAATGATCACCAAAGGTCCAGACACAAAGGTGAAATCTGCAGTTTGGAAAGCTCCAGGGAGCTGTTTGCTACCTGGGAGGTGAGAGCTGAAAGAGGCTGCTTTCAGGCTGTTCTGCCTACTGGTCTCAGCCCAGTGAGTCTGTCCCTAACCCTTTGAAACCTGTCTCTGACTTTGTCCCTTTTAAAACCTTACTATTTCATCTAACAGGCACAGGAAATGATGCTTAAACCTATTAGCCATTGTTGGGAAGCTAGGCTCTGATGCCAGAGCCTAGTCCATCCTTCAAAGCAATTTTGGAACTCTTTTTCTGGAAAGGCCAACAGAGTTGTTGTTGTATTACCCTTGTTGTCCTGAATGCCACCAAAATGTCTTCCTTGCAATATTTCCTTTATCTTAGGGTAAAACAAAAGACACTGGGGCCACATTACGTGAGTATGTAGGGTGTTCCAATACAGTTATTTGTTTACTGGCTAAAAACTCCCTCACAGACAACTGTTTAGGTTTATGGACTTGCTACCATGCCACTGTGCAATGGCCCTTCCAGAAAGAGTTCCAAAATTGCTTAGAAGGACAGTCTAGACATGCTTCTGGTATCATTGCACAGCTTCCCAAGGGGAGTACTTCGAAGATGACTGTAGTGATATTCAGCAATAGTGTATGTAGCCCTTATAATAATTAAGTTAGCAAACATAATTGTTGGACCTCATATATCCAGAAAAAGAGAAGGCAGGAATACAAACAGAAACCTGTACACCAATGTTCATTGCAGCACTTTTCACAACAGCTGAAAGGCAGAAGCAGTTGAAATGTCCGTCAACAGACGAGTGGATACACAAAATATGGTTTATACACACAGTGGAATACTACTCAGTCATAAAGACAAATGAATTTCTGATGCATGCCATTACATGGATAAACCTTGATAACACACGTTGAGCAAAACAAGGTAGCTGGAAAAGGACAAATACAATATGATCTTTCTTATATAACATAGCTTAAGTATAAAGAAATTATTAGTGGTTGCTAGAGGTGGTAGGGGAGAAAAACAGTTTTGCTGAAGGAATATTGTGTTTCTGTTAATGGTGGTGGAATAATTTGGAAAAGAATAGTAGGAATGTCAACACACATGAGAGAAATTCAAATAAAAACTATAGTAAGATACCATCTCACCCCATCAAGGCTAGGATTAATGCAAATAATACAAAATAATAAATGCTAGAGAGGTTGTGGAGAGACTGGAACACTAATACACTGCTGTTGGGAATGTAAAATGGTACAACCACTTTGGAAATCAATTTGGCACTTTCTTAAAAAGCTAGAAATAGAAATACCATACAATCCAGCAATCCCACTCCTTGGAATATATACTAGAGAAATAACAGTCCTCTCATGAATAGATATATGACACCCATGTTGACTGCAGCAGTCTTCACGATAGCAAAAAGATGTAAACAATCTAGATGCCATCAATGGATGAATGAATTATCAAGTTACAGTGTGTTCACAAAGTGGAATACTACTCAACAATGAAGAACAAGGATGAATCTGTGAAATATGGATGAATCTGGAAGGCATAATGCTGAGTGAAATTAGTCAGTTGCAAAGGACATATGTTGTATGAAACAACTACCATAAGAACCCAAGAAAAGGTTTAAACACAGAAGAAAACATTCTTCAGTGGTTATGATGGCAAGGAGAGAGGGAGAAGGATATTCACTAGATAGATAGTAGACAAGACAATTATCTTACATTAAGGGAGGGACAACACACAATGCAGGGGAAGTCATTACAATTATACTAAATCAAAAGCTAACAAGTTTTCTGAATACATCCAAACATTTCAAGGAACACAGTACTGGGGGCAGGGATCTGCGATCATCGTTTCAGGGGGACATCTAGGTTAATTGGCATAACAAAGTTTATTAAGAAAATGTTCTGCATCCTACTTTGGTGAGAGGTGTCTGGGGTCTTAAAAGCTAGCAAGTGGCCATCCTAAACGCATCTACCGGTCCCAACCCACCTGGAGCAAATGAGAATGAAAAACGCTAAAAACAAGAAAAATATGAGCCCAAAAGACAGAAACATACCATCAGCCTGAGACCAGAAGAACTAGATGGTGTCAGACTACCACCAGCGACTGTCCTGATAGGGAACACAACAGAATCCCTGATGCAGCAGGAGAAAAATGGGGTACAGAACTCAGATTCTAATAAAAGGGCCAGACTTGATGGTATGACTGAAACTGGAGAAACCCCAGAAGACAAGGCCTTCAGACAATCCATTGGCCTAGAACTAAAACCATTCCTGAAGTCAATTTTTCAAAGGTTAAAAAAAAAAAAAAATCCCACAGCCACTGAGTCAATTCTGACTCATTCCTGCAACCTTGTACAGTGGAGTAGAACTTCCCTGGAGAGTTTCCAAGGAGTACCTGGTGGGTTCAAACTGCTGACCTTTTGGTTAGCAGCTGTAGTGCTTAACTATTATATTACCAGGGTTTCCAGAGAAAAATCAGACTGGACTATAAGAAATAAAATGATACTGGTGAAGAGTGCTTCTTTACCTCAGAGGCAAGATTTGGAGGCTGAAAGAGGCAGGAGCTGGTTGAATGCATACAGAAAATACAGGATGGGGAGGAGGAGTATGGTGTCACAATTTAGCGAGAGAAACAGGGGTCACATAAAAATGGGTGTATCAGTTTTTGTACAAGAAACTAACTTGAATTATAAACTTGCACTTAAAGCACAATTTTAAAAACTGCTATTTTACCAGAGTCCTTTGGTAGAGAACAAGGAGCCTCATGAGGCCCCAGAGCTGGCACCTGCAAAACTGGTACTCCAGTTACAAAATCCATAAACCCATTGCCATCAAGTCAATTACAAAACAGGAGAAGAAAATTACAAAATCAAATATTAATTAATGTCTACTAAAGCATAAGTTGACAGGCTAATCAGTTGTAACTGCTGTAATCTTTGATGGCACACAGATGTGTATGTGTTTTTCAGTTTGCTTGTTTATTGTGGGATACTGTTCTGAAAAATCAGGCATTGAAAACTACACAACACAGTTCTACTCTGTCACACATGGGTTTGCCATGAGTCGAAACTGACTCAACAGCAACAGGTGTTATAACTGTTCACCTGAGCCAAATATGCCTCCTTAGAACTTCCACTGACCCTTGAAGCTGTATCTCTCCTCCATGCCTTCCCTTTTCTACTTGAAAGGCCTTCACCTCTTCCCTGAAACCTGTGATCTGCCTTTCCACATATCATCTCTGGGCTAACCATCCCCATGGAACCACAAAGGCTTGCTGAGCTTCCAATCCCTGGATATATCTCATTTTACAGCTGGGCAAACCTCAGAAAGCCAAGTTCATGTCTTTGCAGTCATACAGCTTCAAAAATGTCTGTGCAACAGGGGGCAAAATGGTGTGGTTAACAGAACCACAAAAATAATCATGCCTTATGACTAATAATTCTCCAACTAGTTCACATTTTATAATTTCCAAGTGGCTTTCCAAAGCCCTGGCCTGAGTAAGTTAACTATGGCCCTACTAATGCCTCATACTTGGCTAGCTCGTTGTCCTTTTCAAAGCACATATATACCTGTCATCTCTCTGGATCTTTCTCTCACCCTAAGCAGTTAGATAGGACAGGGGTGATCAAATGAAGGAGTCAAGAAACAGAAAGGTGAGTACTGGTGAAGATTCCATCAAGCCACTGGCACCCTCCAGGCTCACACTCAAATGCAAACCTTTAATGCAGCATTTCTACAGCTCGTTCCCTAAGCCAGTGGGCTGTGTCCTTTATGGTAAAATTAGCAAACAGTGTGTGAGCAATATGTTCAAGTCAGCAAGAGTTATACAGCAATTGGAACTGCTTTGTTTTGCTGAGTGGGTACCTACCTCCTTCAGTTGAGGTCCAGTCACCACCATCATATCCATGTGCACGGGCTGACCAGCAAGAATCCTCAGACCATGCCTTCATGATCTTCAGGACAGACTGTCCAGGACTGAGCACCACTCTCCCAAATACATAGAAGTCAGGAAACTTGGCGATCTGGGTGTTCCTTCCATTTGCCTTCTGCTCACTGGTTGCCACCCTGGGGTAGGAGCTGGTTGCTATAAGCCTCCCAGCTTGAACTTACCTGAGGAAGATAATTAGAGATACAGCATTAATCCATCCCCATCACAGAGGGCACTGATCAGGGCTGCGGACGTGGTCAGCCCTTGTGGGTGTAGTCTATCAGTTTCAACTGGTGAGGTAGAGGAACAAAGTAGTGTGATGGTTAATTTTATGATCAATTTGGTTAGGCTTTTGTTCCTAGTGTTTGACCAAACACTGGCTTAATTGATACTCCATAAGGTAATCTTATGTAATGCAATCACTTTCCACATAATTTAATGTAATGCAAACAATCAGTTGAAAAGGGAATTTCAATGTGGTATGTTCTGCCTCCAGACTATAAACTCGTATTTTGACAAAACTCTCTCTGTTCATTCAACTCTCTTTCTACTGCCTGCCCTGTAGATCTTCAGGTGGAAGCTGACAGGATTTTCCAGCCTGCCACCTGACCTAAAGACATAGGACTTGACAGCCCCTGCAATCACAGGAACCAATTTCTTGAAGTAAATCTTTCTCTTTTCCTCTCTCCCCTCCCTTCCTTTCTCTTCCCACTCTCTAAATACAGTCATGCCTCAGTTAACATCCATGATCTTTTCTGTGAAATAGGATATTGTGTGAAAGCTATATGACAACTTTGAGATCCCAAAAGTGTTCCTTACCAGGGCCAAGAGGGCCAAGTGGTTCTGCTCATTGTTGTTGCAAGTCATTGACTACATCCCAGTGGAGCAAAAGTGCAATAAGGGTACCAGCTGAGCCAGTGGACCCCATGTACTGAGCCTTTAGAAGAGGGCCTGGGCACTTAGGAAGATGTTAGGCCCTTCAGAGGCCCAGATAGCCCATAGGCCCATTTTGTTGAGAATGATGTCCAGCAACACAGAGCACACCCAGGGTAATTTCTGCAAGCAAAGTCAGGCCTCAGGTGCTGAGGTGGTGGCTCCCTCCTGTCTACATCTCATTGTAGCCACTACATCTCATTCTTTAATTGAGATTTCTGAACTTACAGGACAATGGATGTATATGCAGTTGTATGTGGTCTGAACAGATATTATACAGCAAATCTTTGTACACATATATTAAAAAATACATATTAAACACTGGTTCTATAGCTCTAGAGAACCATAGGACAGGCATCAAGTTCACAGGTTAAATCACTTCATGGAAGAATGTGGCAGTCATTGGTATAGCTGAGTCCACTGTTGTGGCTATTGTGTCAATCCATCTCATTAAGGGTATCTCTCATTTCTGCTGATACTTTCCTTTACCAACTATGGTATGCTTTTCTACCCTGGTCTTTCTCGATGCCACGTCCAAACAAATGAGCTGAAATCTCACCATCCTCACATTTATGGAGTACAGCCTAATTCTTATCCATTCTTCGCTGTTATTATCAGTTGTCAGTCAATTATGACTCATGGCTACCTAATGTGTTACAGAGTAGAACTGTGCTCTGTAGAGTTTTCTTGTTTGTAACCTTAACAGAAGCAGAGACTGGGGGGGACAGGGCTAAGATGGTGGACTAGACATACAGCTTAATTCCCTCTGATAACTAAGGCCTGCATTGACACCCAGTGATCCCTAGGAAATGGCATAGGGCTGTCAGTTTAGACTACATGACACTGAATGGGAAGCTTCTTCTCTTCAGCTGAGCCCAACTCTTGTTGAATAGCTGGCTCCCATGGACTGAAGGTAACTAGCGTTTTTAACATTTTTTTCTTCTTGTTGGTTGGCAGGCAGTGGATGGGCTTAACTGGCAGCTACATTGAACCACAGTGCTGAAATGATGAGCAGGTAGAATAGCCACACTTTGAGATCTTGGCTCTGGACAAAGAGCGCCACAGGCTGTCCACTCTCTCTTTTCAAATCTCCACCATAGATTTGGCTATTTCATGGGAGGTGGAACAGCTTTACCAGGATGCCATCTTGTTCAACTGGGAGGCAGAGTTACCCAGCTGGAGGCCTCAGCAGGAGCTAATTCCTAGGCTGGGAGGCAATGCCAGCCTGGGGAGTGCTTTCCCAGCAGGAAAACTGCATTTAGCACAATGTAGCCTTATGGGTGGGACCTGACAGGGGATAACAGTAGGACAGTAGCCTATCCCTACTTTGAACTGCATCACAGCACCTGGGGATGTCTGAAAAGTTGCCTCTATTGTCAGCCAGAAGGAGGAGCTTCTCACACCTGACGGCCTGACTGATTTTGGAAGCTGTCAGATAGCTTTTAGCATTTTAAAATTAGACTGCCTGGAGAAATAACTGTGGTGCAGCCCAATGGTATCTCTTCCAGCTTTTGGTGACTCACATCATAGGGTTGGCCAATGGCCCTCCAGTGACTACAAAAGTGGGGCTGTGTCTTTGCCAGCCAGGAGGTGGAGCCTGCTACCCCAGAGAGTCTACTGGGCCCAGTAACTGGAGTACATAGAGGTGGCTGGTGATGAACTTTGTCTTCAGAACTATGCCTCAGCTCTTGATGAGGCAACACCAGAGAAACTAAACAGCCTCTAGATGTCCTGAAAGCAACAAATCCTAGTAAAACATTTAAAGAAACATCCAACCATACCTCCAGAAAACTCCCAAGATAAAGAATCAAAGAACTTCCAGGATGAAGAAGCATTCTGAAACTACCAGAGGTCACATGTAAAAATATATAGAGTCCTCCTAGACATGTGGGACTCTATCAAGACTAATAATGTACGATTAATTGGAGTTTCTGAACAGGCAGGGATAGATGAAAACACAGAGATCATTGTTGTTGGGGTGCTGACAGAAAACTTCTCTGAAATTATGCAAGAGCCAAAGCCAAAGGGAACATAAATATCCAAGACGTGTACTGAACGTCACAAAAACTAGACCCTAAAAGAAAGACACCAAGATATATTATAATCAAGCTTAATGAAATCTACCATAAGCAAAAACTCTTAAAGGCAGTGAGACTCAAAGCAAAGCTAACATTCAGACAGAAGCCCTATAGGCTTTCATCCAACTTTTTGGCAGAAACAGTGTTGGCACAGAGGCAGTGGGATGACACATTCAAAGTCTTGAAGAAAAAAAACTTCCACCCAAGAATGATATATCCTGCAAAACTGTCTTTCAAATATGAAGATGAAATGAAGACATTAGCAGATAAACAGAAACTTGGAGACTTTGTTAAACTAAACCCAAGCTATGAGAAATACTGAAAGAAGTTCTTTACTTAGAAAAACAAAACCATTGAAAGAAGCTCAATAAAGATACAGAAGACCTTACAGCCACAATTAACCAACTACCCCTCATCAACATATACAGAAATTTCTATCCATCAGCAGACAACTACACCTTCTTCTCCAGTGCCCATGGAACATTCTCCAGAATAGACCATGTGTTAGGACATAAAGCAATTCTCAACAAAATCCATACTATTGAAATAATGCAAAGCATCTTCTCAGATCATAAAGCCATAAAAGTGGAAATCAATAGCAGAAAAAACATAGATAGAAAGTGGAACTCATGGAAACTGAACAACACCTTGCTCAAAAACTCATGGATCATAGAAGAAATCAAGGATGAAATAAATAAACTTATGGATTCCAATGAGAATGAAAACACTTGCTAACCAGAACCTATGGGATACAGCGAATGCAGTGCTCAGAGGTCAGTTTATCTCCATAAATGCACACATCTGGAAAGAAGAAAGAAACCAAATCACAGAACTGATATCCTACAGCTTGAACAAGGCAGAGAGAGAACAACAGAGAAATCCCTCAGGCACAAGAAGAAACCAGATCATAAAGATTAGAGTAGAACTAAATGAAATAGAGAACAGGAGAACAATTGAAACAATTGAAAAGACCAAAGCTGGTATTTTGACAAGATCAACAAAATTGACAAACCATTGGCTAAATTTACTAAAGAAAAACAGGAGAGGAAACAAATAACCCAAATAAGAAATGAGAGAGGAGTTGTCACAAGAGGTCCAACAGAAATCAAAAATATGAAAGCTGAATACTGTGAAAGACTGTATTCTAACAAATTTGAAAACCTAGAGGAAATGGACAAATTCCTAGATTCATATCACCTACCCAAATTATCACAAGGTGAAGCAGAACAACTTAATAAATCCATCACAAAGGAAGAGATTGAATAAGTCATCAAAAAAGTGCCAACCAAAAATAGCCTGGGTGCAGATGGCCTCAACACAGAAATCTACCATGCTTTTAGAGAAGAGTTACCCCCAGTACTACTAAGACTATTTCACTATAGAAAGGGATAGAATTCTCCCAAATTTATTCTATGAAACCAGCATAACCCTGATACTAAAGCCAGGGAAAGACCCAACAAAAAGGAGAAATTCAGATCCATATCACTCATGAATCTAGATGCAAAAATCTTCAACAAAGTTCTGGCCAATAGAATACAACAACATATCCAAAAAATAATCCATCATGACCAAGTGGAATTCATACCAGGGATGGAAGGGTGGTTCAACATCAGAAAAACAATTGAGGTGATCAACCACATAAATACCACTGTCATGGTTGGAATTGTGTCCCCCCAAAAATGTGTGCAGCCACGTGGCTGGGATATGGTTCCCAGTATCTTGGGACTGTCCTCCACTGTGTGATTTTGCTAACCTGTATGTTAAAGGATTAGGGTGGGGCACTGAATTCCTGCTGTAGGGGGAGTTTCCCTGGAGTATGGCTTGCCCCACCCTTAATGCTTTTAGCTTGGAAGGAATAAAAGGAAAAAGAGACAAAGAACAATTTGAGAACCTCGCTACCATCAAGCAAGCAGCACTGGGAGCAGAGCGCATCCTTCAGACCAGAGGTTCTTGCATGAGGACGCTCCCTGGACAAAGACTGATGTAATACCGCACTTTCCTCCAGAGCCGACAAGGGGAAAGTCTTTCCCTGGAGTGGACACCCTGAATATGGACTTGCAACCTACCGGACTGTGTAAGAATACATCTTTCTTTGTTAAAGCCATCCACTCTGTGGTATTTCTGTTAGAGCAGCCTAGCTGACTAAAACAACCACAAGAGACAAGAACCACCTCATCTTGTCCATTAATGCAGAAAAAGTATTTGATAAAGTCCGACACCCATTCATGCTAAAAAACTTTCAGCAAAATAGGAATAGATGACAAATTCTTCAATGCTATGAGGGCTTATACAAAGCCAACTGCCTACATTATCCTGAATGGAGAGATACTGAAACCATTCCCTTGAGAACAGGAACTAGTCAAGGATGCCCACTCTCACCTCTCTTATTCAACATTGTAGCAGAAATTCTAGCCAGAGCAATTACACAAGACCAAGGCATAGAGGGCATCTGCATTGGCAAAGAAGAACTAAAAATCTCCCTGTTTGGAGATGGTATGATTGTATATGCAGAGAATCCATAAGGAAACTACTCAAACTGATAGGTGAGTTTGGGAAAGTCTCAGGATACAAGATAAACATAAGTAAACCAGTAGGATTCCTTTATACCAATAACGATATTATTAAGGAAGAAATCACCAAGTCAATATCATTTACCACAGCCCCTAAGAAGATAAAGTACCTAGGAATAAATTTAACCAAAGAAATAACAGACCTTTACAAAGAGAACTACAAACCCTTACTACAAGAAACTAAGAGAGTTACATAAATGGAGAAAACTGCCCTGCTCATGGATAGGAAGAGTTAACATTGTGAAAATGTCTATTTTATCCAAAGCAATCTACTTATATAATGCAATTCCAATACAAGTTCCAGCATCATTTTTTAATGAGGTGGAGAAACAAAGTACTGACTTTGTCTGAAAAGGCGAGAAGCCCCAGACAAGTAAAGCATTACTAAAGAAGAACACACTGGGAGTCCTCTCATTACCTGACCTTAGAACATACTACACTGCCACAGTAGTCAAAACAGCCTGGTACTGGTACAAAACAGACAAATGGATCAGTGGAACAGAATTGAGACTCCAGAAATGACTGCCTAGGAACAGTTGATATTTGACAAAGGCCTAAAGACACTAAACTGGGGTAAAAACAGTCTTTTCACCAAATGGTGCTGGCAAATTTGATATCCATCTGCACTAAATTAAAACAGACCCATATCTCACACCTCATGCAAAAACCAACTCAAACTGTATAAAGACCTAAATATCAAATCTAAAACAATAAAGCTCATCCAAGAGAAAGTAGAAACAACAATGGAAGGTTTAATACACAATGCAGACAGACTTCCAAATCTGTCAAACAAACCAAAATCATCAGAAGAGAAAATAGATAAATAGGAACTGCTAAGAATCAATCACTTTTGCTCATTCAAAGACTTTATTAATAGAATTAAAAGGCCACCTACAGAATGGGAAAAAATATCTGGCAACTCTAAGTCAGACTGACACTTGATCTCCATAATCTATAAGATGCTACAAATTATCAATCAGAAAAAGATAAATCATCCAATTAAGCGATGGGCGAAGGAGATGGACAGACACTTCTCTAAAGAGGAGATCCAGGCAGCCAAAAAAACACATGCAGACCTGCTCACAATCATTATCTATTAAAGAAATTGAAATCAAAAAGACAATGAGATATCATCTCACCCTAACAAAGTTGGCCATGAGCCAAATAATGCAAAACAACAAATGCTGGAGAGGCTGTGGGGAGTTTGGGACTCTCCTACACTGTTGGTGGGATTGCAAAGTGGTCCAGCCTCTTTGGAAAGCAATCTGGATATACATATATCATTTGACCCAGTAATTCCACTGCTTGGAATATATTCTACAGAATCAACGCCATTCACACCAACTGATACATGCACATGAATGTTCATCACAGCACAGTCCACAATAGCAAAAAAATAGAATCAACCCAGATGCCCAAAAACAGAGGAATGGATAGGTAAACTATGGTATATATACTCAATGAAATACTATGCAATGATAAAGAACAACGACAGTTGCAGAAAACATCTCTTAACCTGGTTTCAACTGGAGGACATTATGCTGAGTGAAAGTCGTCAGCAAGAAAAGGACAAATATTATATGAGACCCATACTATAAGACCTTAAAAACAGACTCATGCATAGAAGAAAAGACTCTTTGATGGCTGCTAGATTGTGGGGAGTGGGGGAGGAAGGTTTAGATGAGATAGTTAATACAAATTTGGTTGGGTGAAATCAGTGACAGCACACATTAGAAAGAAGATCAATAATAACTGGACTTCAACACAATTTGAGTAGTCCTCCCATCTTAACCCAATATTGCAAGGACAGGGAAGCTTGTGTGGGGGGCCAGGGTCCAGGCTCTCAGGTGAAATCAAGGCCAATTGGCAAAGCTAGCATTTCACTAATGAGGACTCTCTGCACCCCTCATCAGTGAGTGGCATCTGGGGTCTTAAAAGCTGCCATGCTGCCATCTGAGGGTACAGCAAATGGTCCCAACTCAACAGGAACGGATGATCACCGAGGACCAGAGTGACATGGGGAAAAGAGAACCCAGAAAGCAGAGGGACCCAAGTGAGTGAGTCTCTACATCAACTCATGACCAGAAGAACCAGGTGGTGACCAGCCACCACCAGTGATAGCCACGATGGAGCTCACAAAGTGAAGTTTCACGATGGAGCTCACAAAGTGACAAGAGAATAAATAGGGGTGTACCCTGAGATCTTCAATAAAAGACCTCAATTGATGGTCCAGGTGCTTTGGAGTTCCCCTGGGAGCATGTGAATTTATATGCAGTGGGAGCTGCATATAGGTCAGCATGCAAATTTATATGGGAATATACATTTTCATTCAATCATAATAAAAAAGAGGAAAAACAAAACCACTATGTGTATATTTAAGGAGGCAATGCAAAACAGAACATCCAGTAACCTACTCAGTTCAGGAAGGCACAAAGTCGATCAAAGCTATAATATTAAAAGAAGTGACCCAGTGATCATATGAAAACTAAGATACCATCACATTAAAAAGAGGAATGTACTACAGTTGTTATAGTCCTTCCAGATAGAGAGGAATTTAATAAAATATGTAGAAGTTAAAATTGGGTCTAAACTTAGGTTAGTAAGGGAGATCATAGGGGTAGCTGCAAAGCACAATAAAGATGCAGTATATCAAAATAAGAAACATAATACAAGATTCTCAACAAACACAAAACCAACACTGAAAAGAATGAAACATGAATCCATAGAGAAGAATGACCCAGAACAGAATATTAACAGCAACAGAGAAAACACCAACATAAAAATATATACATCAAAATGACAGCACTAAACACATACCTATCGATAGTTACACTGAGTGTAAACAGACTGAACGCTCCAGTAAAGCCACAATGAGTGACAGCTTGGATCAAAAGACATGACCTGTCTATATATTGCTTAAAAGAATCTCACCTTAGACTTAAAGATATGAACAAACTGAAGAATAATATATACCAAGCTACAAGATACAAAAAAGAACAGTTGTGGCAACATTCATCTCAGATAAAATAGATTTTAATGTAAAATCTACTACTGTAGACAAGGATGGTCACTACTTATTGCTGAAAGGTTCAGTACACAAGCAGGACTTAACAATACTCAATGTTTATGCACACAATACTAGAGCACCTAAATACATAGAACAAATATTGACTACATTGAAAAATGAGATAGATCACACCACAACAATAGTGGGAGACTTCAACACTCCACGTTCAGTAATGGACAGATCATTCAGAAAAAAGCTCAGTAAAGACACCTAAGATCTTATTGTGACAATTAACCAACTATACCTTATCAACATATACAGAACTTTTTATCCACCAACAGATAACTACATTTTCTCCTCCAGTGCACAAGGAACATTTTCCAGAATAGATCATGTGTTCATACATAAAGCAAGTCTCAGCAAAATACAAACCACTGAATTATTGCAAAGGATCTTCTCAGACCACAAAGCCATTAAACATCAAAATCAATAGCAGGAAAAAAACATAGATAGAAATAGGAACTCATGTAAACAGAGCAACACCTTGCTCAAAAAATCATAGGCTACAGAAGAAATCAAGGATAAAATAATTTACAGACTCAGAAGAGAATGGAAACACGTCCTGTCAGAACCCATGGGATACAGCAAAAGCAGTGCTCAGAGATCAGTTTATCTCTATAAATGCACACATCCAGAAGGAACAAAGGACCCGGACCAAAGAATTAACCCTACAGCTTGAACAAGTAGAAAGAGAGCAACCGAGGAACCACTCAGGCACCTGAAGAAAACAGACTAGAACAAAATTAAGTGAATCAGAGACTAGAAGAACAATTGAAAAAACTGGTAAGATCAAAAGCTGGTTTTTTGAAAAGATTGGCAAACCATCGACTAAACTTACTAAAGAGAAATAAGAAAGGAAACAATCAACCCGAATAAGAAATGAGATGGGAGATGTCACAGCAGATTCAACAGAAATCAAGTGTCATAACAGAATACTGTGAAAGACTATAATAGATTTGACAACCTAGAGGAAATGGATAAATTCCTAGATTCATATCACCTACCAAAATTATCACAAGAAGAAATAGAACAACTTAATAAACCCATCGCAAAGGAAGAGATTGAAAAAGTCATCAAAAACTACCGACCAAAAACAGCCCTGGTCCAAATGGCTTCACCACAGAATTCTGCTAGGCTTTTAGAGAAGAGTTAACTCGAATACTACTGAGACTATTTCACAGCATAGAAAGTGAGGGAATACTTTCAAATTCACTCTATGACAACTTAATGGAAGCAGATTGCCAGATCTTTCTTTCCTAGTACCACTGTGTAGGTGCAAAGTCTCCTGGTTTGTATCCACATACCACTGACCTTTAGGGTAGCATTTAAGTGAATACCCAGGTGCCACCTAGCCCTCATAAAGTCTTCCCTGATGTCACTAGACATCAGTAATTTTTTCTCTCGTTTGATAGTCAGCCCCACTACCAAGCACACAGACCTATGAAGAACACAAGACAGGACTCATTCTGTATGCTGAAATTTGCCTTCTCCACTGCATTTGAAGACCCCTAAAGATTCAGATATGAAGTTTTCTAATCTATGACCCCCTAAACCAAGCTGATCATCAGCATTTCCTGCAAATGTGAAAACAGATTCTCAGGACCCAGCTCAGACCTGCTGGATCTAAATTTCTGCAGTAGAAACTCAGGAAACTATTTTTAAAAACTTCCAAAGGTGGTTCTGCTGAATAGTCATAAAGGGGCACCACTGCCCTAAAGCATCTATTTAGCACAAAGTGGAACACCTGGTCTGTTCTTAGACTATTTGTTTTTTAAAGATTGACGAATCAATCTAGCAGCAACTCACAGCTCCCCAGGCCAGTCATACCTGCCTGGAAGCTAGAACTGTGCCAGCTGAGGCTCAGACAGCCCAGGAAGCCCCAGCCCTGCACCCTCGCGGTCCTCACCCTCCCTCTCCCAAAGCCCCTCCACCGTGCTCAATGGCATACAGCTGTCACACATGGGCTCTGGGCTCGAAGCTGGCCATTCTCCCACTGCTTGCTCGTGAGCCTTTCCCAGGCTTTTCTCTGCAATGGCTGGGTAGCAGGTCGCACACCATAAGGCTTGGGCTGCCACTCCAGAGCCAGCTGTGTGACTCAGCAATCCAGGTCGCCGCTGGAGGGGGGTGCCACTCATTCTCAGAGGCCATTCCAGCAAGGTCTGCCCCAGCTTTCTCTGCCTCCTGTGCTAAGTCAAGGGTATCTGCTCCATATGGCAATGCATAATTTACAACACAATTTACTTCCTGTTTGTAGAGCCACTTGCATACAAAGGTTCATTTGCATATTTATTAATTTACAAAATTAATGCCATTTTCTTAGTCCCTTACAGGATGTGTTGCTGGTCCCTGTTTTTGAATTAATTTTAATCTAAGGTGGAAACATTTGTTAAGGGAGTTGGCTCAGGCCAAAGTAATCAAATGCATGATAATCAAATGCTGGTAGTGGGTGGCAAAGAGAGGGCTAACATTTACTGAGTGTCTAACTATGCTTGTTCCAAGAAAATTAATGGCTAGAGTAGGAGTTTCCAAAAATCAAGCCTGCAATGTGATACTGCTGCTGTATCACACAAAAAGAAACAGGCTCAGGGACATTGAGTAGCTGGTCCATTGTTAACTCTGTAGTAAGTGACAGAGCCTTTGACGGTCCCAAAAGCCAAGATGCAGGTTTTCCATCTGCACCGATTTTCATTAAGTGATAAAGGTCACTCTCTGCATAGTTATTCTTTTTCCAAAGTACTTAGCCCTGCGGATATTTCAAGGCTCAAAAATATTCTTGATGGATAAAATAACACTTTAGACAGACGGAGTGGAGGATATTCAGAAAGAATTTTAATCCACCTGTTGTGGCCAGTGGAAACCTTGGTGGTCAAGGGGTTAAGTGGTAAAGCTGCTAAGAAAAAGATCAGCAGTTCAAATCCACCAGGCATTCCTTGGAAACTCTAGGGGGCAATTCTACTCTGTTCTATAGGGTCACTATGTGTCAGAATTGATTCAACAGCAGTGGTTTGGGTTGAGGGCAGCACTTGAGCAAACCTACTCAAGGAAACATACTTGGGCCAACATTCCTGTGAAGTGGCACTGAAAAAGTTCTAATAGAAAGGTAAATCACCTACTGTCAACAAAAAAGCTCTACCTTAAAACTTCCTTGTCCCTCAAGCCACCAGTCTATCCGTCTTTACCCTTGTTAACTACCCTCTTAAAGACAGGCTTCTTCAAAGCTCCTGTTTACCTTGCTTCCTCATCCATTCCTCAGTATGTGGCAATGTGGACTCCCACCCCATCAGTGGCAATCATCCTAAGCCATCAATGTCCTCTCTAACAGTCTTTGCATCAGTTTGCTCCGTGGATTTTGTTCTTTTTAATCACATCTTCCATGCAGTTTTCCTACTTCCATGTTCCCCCACGAGGTACTTTTAGCTCCTTTTTTTTTAATTATTATTATGACTGAGTGAAAATATACATTCCCATATAAATTTGCATGCCTGCCTATACGCAGCTTCCACTGCTCTCCTTGCCCGGTGACAGCACACTATTCCTCTCTGCTCCATACATGTCTCATCCTCCCAACAGTCTCCTTTCCCCTTCTCTCCGTCCACTCCCCTTCCTCCAGCCAGAGGTCAGCAGGATGAAATCCTATAGATGCACAGAACCATAAAGTGCACCCAATATACAGTCACTCTGTGTCGCCAAGTCCAATCCCTTGCTGTCCAAAGGGTGGACCTTCATTATGATCCATGGGCAAGGGCAGCATCAGGACCAAGGGCCATTCTCCCAGAGGAACCTCGAAGCCCCTGGACCATCAATTGTGGTCTTTTAGTGGAGACCTCACGGTGCACCCCTTTTTATTCTTGTGTTGCCAATAAGGCTCAACTTTGTGGGCTCCATCATGGTTATCACTGGTGGTGTCTGGGCACCATCTGGTTCTTCCAGTCACAAGTCGATGTAGGAACCCACTCATGTGGGTCTCTCTGTCTTCTGGATTGTCGCTTTGGTCCTCAGTGAGCATCCGTTTCTGCTGAGTTGGGACCATTCACTGTGCCCTCAGATGGCAGCTTGGCAGCTTTTAAGACCCCAGACGCCACTCACCAATGTGAGGTGCAGAGACCCCTCTATGCAAAATGCTAGTTGTGCCAAATGGCCTCAATTTTTCCCCCTGCCCCAGCTACTCTATCCTTGCAATATTGGGTTAAGATGGGAGGAGTACTCAAGTTGTGTTGAAGTCCACTTAATATTGTTCTTGTTTTTAATGTGTGCTGTCACCGATTTCACCCAACCAAATTTCTACCAACTATCTAATCTAAACCCTCCCCCCTCCCTCTCCCTCCCTCCCCTCCCTTGCAGCCATCAAAGAGTCTTTTCTTCTATGCATAAGTCTGTTTTTCAGTCATATCGTAGGGGTCTCATACAGTATTTGTCCTTTTGTCACTGACTACTTTCACTCGACGTAATGTCTTCCAGTTGAAACCAGGTTATTAGATGTTTCCTGGAATCATCACTGTTCTTTATCATTGCATAGTGCTCCATTGAGTATATATACCACAGTTTACCTAACCATTCCTCTGTTGTTGGGCATCTAAGTTGATTTCATGTTTTTGCTATTGTGGACTGTGCTGCGATGAACATTCTTGTGCATGTATCTGTTGGTGTGAATGGCCTTGATTCTGTAGGATATATTCCAAGTAGTGGAATTACTGAGTTTAATGGTATATCTACATCTGTTTTTCTAAGGAAGCACCAGATTGCTTTCCAAAGAGGCTGGACCATTTTGCAACCGCACCAACAGTGTAGGAGAGTTTCACTTTCTCCACAACCTCTCCAGCATTTGTTGTTTTGTGGGTTTGGATGAACTTTCAGCTCCTTTGAGTGTTATTTCCTGTGCTCCATTTTCCAGTTCCTCTTCCTCACCCTTTTCAGAGAAATTCTCTCGTAACTTCTGAATCTGCAACTCAATACTCATCCCTCTTGAGCACCTGACAACATTCAACAGTCCGTCAGTCAGATCTTCTTAAATATCTCAGATGCAACAAACTGAAGGTGTCCAAAATTGTTCCTCTCACTCCTTCTGATAACCTGCCTTACCTTCTGTATCTCCTGTCCTTGTGTCTTATACCATATGCGTACTCCTTACAACTTGAAACTCCGGCTTCATCCTTGAAGATTCCTTTATCTCTAGCCCCCAATATTTAACCGATTATAAAATATTACCAAGCTCTTCCAAACATGCTTTTGAAGTATACCTCTAAAATAGCTTCTGATTCTATCTCTTGGGTTTATCCTTTCCAATCCATCCTAAGTAATCTTCTGTTTGAGTTATTACAGTGGGCTCCTCAACAGCCTCCCCACCTCTGGTATCTCTGCCTCCAACATCAGTAACATTTCTGAAACACAGCTCTGATTTTGTGACTATCTTGCTTGAGTTGTCTCTAATAATACATACATACACACACACACTGTCTTTGGATGAATGTAGTCAACTCTAAATTATATGGAAGAATGAACAGCCCTGGAAAGCAAGGAATTTGTCTTTGTCTTCTTGTTCACATACTTATAGTCCCTATAAAAATATTACATAGTAGATGTTCAACAAATGCATTTTGTAAGAATGAACCAGACTGAGAATTCTGGGAAATCCTTTTAATTTCCTAGCTGTAACACTCACTTCTTCTTTAGACCCCAAGATTCAGTCACCTCTAACATCAGCACACTATGTTCTGTGCCTTTTCCCTGTGCTCTATACACAGTGTTCTCACTTGGTGTGATGTGTTCAGTCAGCATACTCCTCCTTAAACCCACTGCCGTTGAGTGGATTCCAATTCATAGCAACCCTGTAGGATGGAGCAGAACTGCTCTATAGAGTTTCTAAGGAGCACCTGGTGGATTCCAACTACCAACTTTTTCATTAGCAGCTATAGCACTTAACCACTACACCACCAGGATTTGCTTAAAAATCACCTCAGATGTTAGCACCTTTGAGAAAATTTCCCTGATACCTTGTAACAATTGACTAATCCTTCCTCCATAGGTCTATTCCGTTTGCCTCCAGGATACATACATAAGCTAAGGGCCAGCATCCAAAAACCCTTAACCAACAATTTACTGTGGCCTAATGTTCCCTAAGAAATTTCCCGGCTAAGGAACATTTTATTTTCATCTGGAGCCCTTGTTTCCAAACCCTAGCTGACAGATAAATCATATCAGACCATTTCTAAGTCACCAGAATGCCTTTTGCCCAAAGTAAACAAAGACCCACAGCCTAGAGGTCTTCCAAGACTCCAGTTTTGGCTCTCAAGGCCTTATTGCACCATGACGAGCTGACAGAAAAATGGATGAAGGACTCATGTTCCTCCAAAGAACCTAGAGTAGTGAACTAACCACCCATTCCAGGTTTTTGTTTGCCCTACAAACTTATTTTAGGAGCCATTTAGCCTTCTAAGGCAAGATAGTTGGAAGATGAACGGTATGTGCCTCCACCCAGGCAGAACACGACCTGCAGTCCCTAAACTCATTGCCTTTGAGTGAGTTCCAATTCATGGTGACCCCATGCATTACAGAGTAAAACAGTGCTCTGTAGAGTTTTCTTGGCCGTAATTTTACACAAGTAGATTGCCAAGCTTTTCTTCCATGGAGCTGCTGCGTGAATTCAAACCACCAACATTTCAATTAGCAGCCTAGACAAAACTGCACTACCCAAGGGTTTCCACTGCCAAAGAAAAAGCAAAGAAGCAAGGCTCCCCAAGTGAGAAAAAGCCAAATTTTAAATAAGGAAAAGCCAGATAAAGATCCTTATCCTTGACATTCATCCCTCCATCCATCTGTCCCTTCTTTCAACAAATATCTCCTGAGTATCTGTTAGTCGCCTAATTCTGTGACTCATTATCTTTGCCTTTGACCCAGGCCAGCAGAATGATAGAAGTCTTGCGTCCCCCCACACCCCAGAGGCTAATTTAGAGGCAGAGACAGCTAGGATACGGTGCTGGTCTATGCAAACAGCAGTGATTATTCCTAGAGAAGGAGTAGTGAGAAGCACGAGAACATTAAGGAAGTAGAGAGGGTAGTCCCGGGGCATCAAGGCCAGGAGACCCACAATTCATTCTACAGGCAGCAGGGTGTCGTAACGATATCAGAGCAGAGCAATCCATCAGAGTTGTGAGCTGAGAATTTCCATAGACACATGTAAGCAGGGTTGAAATAAGGCTGGCAAAAAGTAATTTCCCTCTTCTCGGTGTCTGCTTTATGCTGTTGTGTGCAATATGAATCCACATATCATAATTATAATACTTGGTGCTTTTAAACATCACAGCAAACCTGAAAGCCAAGCACAGTGTGTCCCATTTCAACAATGGAAAATTCAAGTTTCCATTAAAAATAGGTGTAATACAGGATTTGGACTAAACGTTTTTAAACTCCAAAGTCACAATCTGTAAGTACAGGGAAAAGAAATCTGGGCTGTAGCCACTGCCTGAGTATCTGGTGTATCTGTTTGTCATCACCTGTCTGTCAGTTTGTCCTACTGTAGTGGCATGTATGTTGCTACAATGCTGGAAGCGATGACATTGGTATTTAAATATCAGTAGGTTCATCCGTGGTAAACTAAGACAGATCAGGAAAAAAGATCTGATGACATATGTCTGAAAAATAGCCAGTGAAAATCCTATGGACCACAACAGGATATTGTCCAGTATAGTACTGGAAGATGAAGTCCCTAGGTTGGAAGGCTCTCAAAACACACAGTAGTTTCAGCAATAGACTCAAGTGTACCAATGATGATGAAGATGGTGCAGGACCAGGCAGTGTTTCATTCTGTTGTACGTGGGTTTGTCAGGGGTCATTTGCTGGGCTATAGCTCTGTGAGTTCTAGTTCTCATGGGATCCTGGTACCTGGGAGCAGAGACAGATGAGAGAGTTCTTGGGAACACTTGAAATGTGGCAGAAATTGACAAGAGTCTCTGGATCTGGAGGGAACTACATGAACATACTCTACAGATCACAATGGTCTGAGCCACAAAGATCAAGATGAAGGCACAGGACCAGAAGTGCTTTCTTCCGTTATACACAGATCACCATGAGTCAGAGCTCACTGAAATGCAACTAGCCACAGTGAAACAGGCAGCAGCATCAGGACTGCAAGATGGGGCACATGGGCGAGACACACAAGAGGCTGAAGGAAGAGCCGCTTGGCACATAGACAGCCCCCTGCCAGTCCAGCACTCATGGCCACTGCCTCCCCCTGGCTGCCTTGCTCTTCCTCCACAAAGTGTTAGACTCAGAGAACCTCGGACAGCATCTCAGCGCTCTGACCTGGGTTGCCAGCCTTGGACTGGGCTCCACTCACTGAGTCCACGCTGAGCAGTGTCTCTGCCATGTGTCTGCCACCCTGTTCATTAATCATGCCTACTGAAAAGCCTCTTAATTGCATTATGTTCACAATCCATAAAACATAATTAAAATATGTAAATCCATTACATTCTTTAATGAGTACATTGAGACCTCAAAATTTTAAATTAGATATAAAATTGATGTGGACCTACTACTATTGATTACTCATGGTAATAAATCACCTTCCATGAGGATTGTGGTGCCTCCCTTCCTCCCACTGGATGGGGATTTGTCAGCTTTTTAACACTGAAGGCAATGTTTTAAGGCTGATGATCCCTGGCTTGCTATAACGTGATGACACCCCCAGCAACAGCAACACCTAATGTCTGAAGGGTGCTCTAGAGCTTGTAGACAGCTTGCACAAAGCAGTTTCTCATTTATGCCTCAGCAATTTTTTTTCTTTTTATTACAGTATAAATGAACTGGTTTTCTATTTTTGTGGAGCATATCAGAAACATCAGGCTTCATTTTGATTTTCATATCTGCTCACCCTCTCCACTCCCACATGACCACTCACACAAGCCGATTACCATCTGCCGGACACACCGTGTAGTTGCATGCTACATACTTCTGAATGTGCCAGGCCCCTCCTCACAGCAAGTGCCCTTCTTTCATCTGCCTTGGGAGTCAGTACTAATTTTCAGATCAGCTCAAGGATCTTCTTATCCAACCCACTTGGCAGTACTAACTGCTTTTTCTGAAGGCTGGCAGCACTGTCACACTTCCTGAGAATGCCAGTGGTAGGTAGCATTTTTATGTGCACTATAATTTTTTTTTATTGGATCCTCATAATGGCCATACAAGACAATCATTATAGGGATCTCCTTCATTTTATAGGGCATATGCTCACAAAGCACAAAAAAGTTAATTGATTTGTCCAAGGCTTCTTAGTTTGGAAGCAGAGGCTCTGCTAGGACCAGGCACAGAGATACTGGGGCCTCGTTCTGCGTGACAGAATCTGCCTCCCACTCCTGCACCTTTCCCAAGGGGCCTCTCATTAGCCTCCTTAGGATCACTGTGCTACAGATGCTTCTGCAAGAGGCTTCCTTCCCTTTTGGACCCAGTTCCTAGCAACCACAGCATAATTGTTAACTCCTGTTGTCATAATCTTAAAGTTGGTTTTATGTTTATGCTAGACATTAAAGCACTCTGGATTTAAAGCCAGGCAGCTGAGATTTGAATCCCAACTGCCCACTCTCTAAATGTGTAAAGCACGTCAATTTCCTTAGCCTCTCAACCTCAATATCTCGTCTCTGAAAGGGGAATAAACAATAGTATTGAGCTCAGTCTGTGAGGATTCTATGACACAATGCAGATAAAATGCCAGGCTCTTAGGGAGTGATCACAAATCACAAATCTTAGTGTCATTATTATCTTGATGATTGAGATGGAAATTTTCTCCAAAATATTCTTTCAACATTTTCTTTGACTATAGGCTGCAATGAGGAGTAGTGGCTAAGTGCTACATTTGCTAATCAGAAGGTAGGCAGTTCATGTCTCCCAGGTTTTTGCTGGAAACTCTATGGGGCAGTTTTACTTTGTCTGTATGGTCCCTGTGAGGCAGAATTAACTTGACATCAGCAGAGGGAGCCACAAAGGTCACCTAACAGTGATTTTTTTTCTTAAAACTTAGTTGAGAAGCTATCTTCTGCTCTCCTTTGTGCATGGGACAAGTTGCTTTTCAGCAACTGTATTAGTTGTCTGAGCTTGTTAATGCACAGCATAACACATGGGCTTTCTAGTTTTATATCAGTCTCTCAAGAGTTGGGTCAATGTGAATCTTTTAGAAGATTAACTCCACTCATAAAACAAGTATCTAGATTTGCTCAGCAGAGGACCACTCTGAAGATCATAACACCACACAAAGCCTCTTGACTCCCAATCAGCCACACTCTCCTAGTGGCCCTGTATCTTGACCACAGGCCTTATTTCAAACATCAACCCAAATTAGCTGTACTTTGGGGGTGAGGCCAAGATTGCAGTGTAGTGAGACTCTTCCTGTGTTCCCTCTAACAACAAAGACCCAAATAGCAAACAAAGCAATAACATATGATACCCTGGGAGTTCTGAACTAACAAGAGAAAGTTGAGAAAACAGACTGAACAACAGGGAAGAAAGAGTATGTCCAGAAGTATGTAGGACTGGTCAGACCTGACTTGCTAGAAATCAGCTGTAGCCAGCCTGGGGAAAGGAGCAGTGGCATTTGGAGGGCATCCTCGTCAGCAGGAGAAACATAGTAACACAGTATACAGTAGCACCTCCAGAACCACTGAAAAGCGACACTCAATCATCCAAATTAGAGCTACTTATATCTACCTATCACTAATGTATCTAAATCTTTCTTCAGGAATAATCCTCTATCACTTTTCCCAGCATTCCTCTACACCCCCTCTGCACTATGCCTGACTCCAGAGTCTGACATCATTAACTGAGCCAGAAACAGGATTACTTAAGCCTGCCCTGAGCCATTCCCCTAAACTTGAAAGGGGATCAATTTAACAAAGTAGGGGATAAGGGAGAACTCCCCTGAGCAGGAAATTCAGGGCAGAAAGAATTCCTTCACCTAGAATTAACATAAGGGGATATACCATCCTCATAGACACTCAAGGATGGCTGTTAGGCTCCTGCCTTTCTCAGCAAAGCCAGATACCTGTGCCTCTACCAGTCATCCCCGCCTTCTTGTACAGTAGGGAAAGCCTGCACCACACACTTGGTGACTAACTACCTGGATACCTGAGCTGAATTTACACAAGAAAAGTAAATGGACTCATGTGCTCATGTGCCTAGTGACAACTCTAACCACCAGTGACAGGACATTAGAGTTTTAAAGGCACAAGTAACCAAACTAGCATACAATGTCCTATATGGACATTTGAAACAAAACAAAACAAGAAGCTAGAACACAATAAGCAAACATAAATAAATTCAACAACTTACTGATGGCTCAGAGACAATAGTCAATGTCAAACCACTTGACGAAGCACACCAGGATGGCTTCAGAAATCTCCCAAAACAAAGAATCAAGAAATTTTCCAGATGTAGAAAACTTCCTGGAATTACTGGGGGTAAAATACAGAAAATTAATATTTAGAACCCTTGAAGAGCTCAGGAAGAAGATGAGGAAAAATGCAGGAGAACACAATAACAAATCGAACAGGCTGCAAGAAAGCAAACAAAGGAAGCAATTAGAAATTCAGAAAATTAAGAGTAAAACTACACAGTTAGACAAACCAATACAAAGTCAAAAGAGCAGGACCGAGGCAATGAAAGACCCAACTGATGGAAAAGAAGATAAAGAAAGTGATGCCAGCATATATGAGGGAAAGTCAGACAAAAGAATTTTAAAAAATAAGAAACACTCAGAATTATGTGGGACTCCATGAAGAGGAATAATCTATCAATGATTGGAATATCAGAACAGGAGGGGACAACAGAAAACACAGAGAACTGTGATGATTCTTGACAGAAAACTTCCCTGATATCATGAAAGATGAGAAAATATCTAAGACACTTACCAAATACAACACAAGGTAGATCATGAAAGAAAGAAATCAAGGCATATCGTAATCAAGCTTGCCTAAACTGAAGATAAGGAGACACTTTGAAAGTGTCTAGGGACAAATGAAAATTAATTTACAAATGAGAGTCAGTAAGATTAAGATTAGACTACTCAGCAGAAACCATATAGGCAAGAAGGCAATGGGACAACTTATACAGTGCCTTGAAGGAAAATAATTGCCAGCCAAGAATTATACATCCCCCCAAAATTGCCTTTCAAATATGATGGTGAAATTGAGACTTCTTTAGATAAACAGAAGTTTACGGAATTTGCAAAAACCAAATCAAAATTATAAGAAATATTAAAGGGAGTCCTTTGTAGAAAAGAAATAGCATCGGATAACGACATAAGACTAGTACAAAGAACAGAGCACTTGGATATTAACTCAATAGGCACATCACAAAAATAAAGGCAAAACACTGAAAATAGGGAAACAGACATCATTATGTAAACGTTATAACAAAGAAGAGGAATTAAAAAAATGTGGTCATAGATCTCTCATATGGAGAGAAAATTGAAATGATACAAAGAAATTAAAGATTTGTTTATATTTAGAACAATAGGGGTAAATATTAAGGTAACTCCAAAGGAAATTAACAATTCTACACATCAAAAAAAAGGAAAGAAAACATGAAGTCTCAACAAATATAAAACCAACAACAATGGATAAGACAAAAAGAAAACACATTAAGAGGAATGACTCAGCATAGAATATTAAGTGGAACAAAGGAATTGTCTACAATGCCCAAATTAGCTGCATTTTCCTTCTCCAATTTGTGCAAGGTCATATCTCTGCCTAAAACTGTCTGTCTTCCCTATCTACTATATGAACACCTGTATTTCCCTCAAAACAGAGTTCAAATATCCCCTGTTTTGTGAGGACCCTTCTTATTAAGTGTATTCTTTCTCTGAAGGACTCTTATACTTTGGACATATCTTTGTTTTTAATTACCTGTTCCATACCTATTGAACACAGGCCTAAAGTTCCTTTTGTGTATTTTATCTCACAGGAATTCCTAGAGGCAAATGTTTCTATCCCAATATTACAGATGATGGATTTAAGCCTGAGAAAGTCTAAGGCTGAGCTCACCAAGTTAGCTAGTTTCATGAGCCACTGAGATGTGCTAGCCAAAAAGGCTAGGAGTTTCTCAGAACATTGAGTTGCATTACTTATTTACTTCTCAGTCCCCATTAGACTATAAGCTTTGTAGGGACCAGGGCTCAGTAGTCAGGCCCACAGACGGTCATTGCCTCTACTGGACATCCCATACATGTGCACTGAATGAACGTGTCAGTGAATTCATGATTGCATCACATGTCAGGCTTAGCCTTCAGTGGTACAGACCTTGAACAAATACTTTGTGTCACTACTGTCAGCTTTCTACCTTGCCTAAACAGTTTCATTTGCTTTTCCCACCCATCCCAGATAAATGATCCCACTGGGATATTCATGGAAAGGGAATCATCCAACTACACAATGTGAACTTCATGCAACTTAAATGACCCAGACTTTGTAGCTACCTCTCTCATTATATTACAGTAAGAATCTAAGATATGCTTGTGTAAGTGACAGAAGGTAACAGCCCTTAACTGACATATGATTTCCTCTAAACTGCTCTCTCTCCACAATGGCAGATGGTTCACAAGCCCATCCTGTGCAAGTTATGGTACTTAGTACACAAGAATAGTCTGGGTGTGAGGAATGAGAGACAAAGATGAGCTCAACGACCATTACCATTTGTACTCTACTTCTTACTTAGGAAAGGGTTTGAAGCTCCAAAACGTAGGACGGAGGTGTAACAGGGAGGAAGCCAGTTATAACAAAATAAAATCTGGAGGATTGTGGCTACTGGGCCAAGTGACAGTAGAGATGTTTACTTCATGCAGGCCCAAGCTTGGCTTCTTCTAATCTGCTTATGTGAATAGCAGGGCTTATTTAAGGCAACCTTCAAGTCTTTCATAAATATTTTCAGTTAAAGAAAATTTTATTAAATTTTTCAACAAATGTGACATGTGCTTAATGGCCTTAGCATGTAATTACCTTCTACAGATTAATAAAGAAAAGATAAACCACTTAAATATACTCATAAGACAAGAAATATCTAGTAAACATTTAAAGCAGTGCATAGTCATATCAAATGTGATTAAAAAAGAACTTGAAGGTCATTTTTGTCTGAAATTAGCAAGGACATAAGGATGTAGATCTAAATTTTGGCAAATATATAACGTGATTCTTTTTATATACTTCTGATGATTAGGCCAATTTGTTCCACTTTCTCAGAAATATCTTTCAAGAATATTAAAAATACACTTAAACCTTAGTCAGAAATTCTAGCACTAAAATGTTATTCTTTTTTAAAATTTTTTCATTGTGATTAACTGAAAGTTTACAATCCAAGTGAGTTTTGCATACCCATCTCTCTGCACGTCTATGTGCCCTCCTCACCCTGTTACTGCACCCTCTTCTTTTTCACTCTTTCCTTCCAGTATCCACTCAGCCATCACTTGACCACCCCACCCCACCCTCTCCTCTCCTCTCTGGAAAGAAACTGGTAGGACAGCCTCAATAGACACACACACACACATACACACACACCAAACCTAAAGCACACACACCACATATATCACTCTGTGCCCCTCTCTGTGTCCAGTCCATTCTTTGTCTGAAATGTTGGCTTCAGTACTGGTGTCAGGTCTGGGCTAGCAGCAAGTCTAGGGGCCATGCTCTCAGGGGACACTCCAGGTTGCTGGACCATCAGTGCTGGTCTTTTAATAGAGCTCCCGATCTACATACCCCTTTTTCTCATGCTATGCCTGCTACTCTATATTGTGTTCCCTGTCAGGGTTACCTTTGGTGGTGACTGGGCACCATCTGGTTCTTCTGGTCTCATGCTGGTGTAGTCTCCCAATCATAAGGGTCCTTCTGTTGCTTTGGCTCATTTTTTCTTGTGTCTTTGATGTTCTTGCTTGTCATCTGTCCCAAGTAGGTTGGGACCCATTGATGTTCCTCAGGTGGCAGTTTTCTGGAAAGATATTCTTAAAGAAGTAACTCCAAACATGTGAGGACAGAAAGCTCTGTACAAAAAGGTGTTCATCACAGTATAGTCATTAATGGTATAAAGTAGAGAACAAATTAAATGTCTAAAACTGAAAGTTTGATTTGGTCTCAGTACAATCTAATAATGAAATATTTTGTGCCTTTCCTCTTTTGCTTTTATGTACATCTAGAGATAAGCTAGAGGTCTAGTAACACAATGGTTAAGAACTTGCTTATCTAACTTACAGATGGGTTGAGACTCTTCAGTGCACATAGAGCCAGTGAGGGCTGTGCCGATTCCCTAGCTCTGGGGTAGAGATTTGATGGACATCATTCTATCTGTCAAAGACACATAGACAGTGAAAACTGGAACAGTCAGGAAAACTTTTCCGGAAAAGGTGACTCTGATTCCAATATTGAAACTAAGCAGAACAAGACTTACAATCCAGCCAGGGTGGCATAACAGATTGGAGTTCTGCTTCTGCTTTAAACCATAGAGCATCAGACAGAATGCAGGAAATGACAGTTTTCGGAAATTCAACAGCCAACAGCACATGACTGTGATACCTCAGAGAAGGAAAAAAAAAAACAAGGGAAGTGTGATGAATATCCTAACTCACTGCTCATAAAGGATTTGTCTAACCCACTACCAACAGAGTGTTCCATGGCTAAGAGCTTGGAGGGGAATTGATAGACACCTGGTAGACTCCCATGATTGAAGGCACAGAGTTTGGAATCTGGGTTCAGACGGCAGGAAGCTAGGAAGCTGTAATTTTTATGGGAAAGTGCTGGAGAAGAGAAAGCAAAGACAAAGAGATCCAGAGATCAGCAACAGAAGGGTTCCAGCCAACATGGTGCCATAGATAGAAACACCACTCTATCCCTCCACAGCAAAGCTGAAAAACTTAGTAAAACAGAGACAAACATCATTCCTAGAATGCAAAGCATCAAATGAAGGGATAAAGATCACAGCCAAAAAAAGAATGGACTAAGAAACTGACAGAAAATACAGAATGAGGAGAGATAAGACGGAGTTTGCTGTCAGCTAACCCAGCACAGGGTCAGCATCTTGAACACTTGTCAGAGACCAGCAGACAGGGAGTACAGGAGAGCAGATTTACGAAGGTCTTGGCAGAGCACAAAGTATCTCCCCATCTTCTCCCGGCTGCTCTGCCTCTGACACCTCGTGACTAGCTTCGGTGGCTCAGCCAGCTAGAAGGTAGTGCATTCATGCCGCTTGAATTCACCACACTCACATCAGAGACTGCAGAAAGGAAGTACGAAAGCACCTTCAGGGGCTCTCAGCAGGGCACAGAGCACCCACTGGACCTGTCCTGATAAGCTACAGCTGCTGAAACACTGATCCTGCCTGTTGGACAAAGAAGTGAAAAATATTGTGACCACAGTTGAACAAATGACAAAGAACACACAGCCTGCCTGCTCTGACATAGCAAAATAGAACAAAGAATGAAGAAACAAACAGATTTACAAGGAAGATAACTACTGGCTGGCCCAAAGGCAGCAGGCAATATCAAAACATATATACACGTTAAAAAAAAAAAAATGACAGGGCGGTGTCAGTAGGTGTCCAAAATAAAACACCAGATGAATTCCCAGTAGAAGTAAAGGCACCAAAAGTGCCTGATAAGGAATCCACATTTGTCATAAATTTACTTAGAGCTATCTAAAAGTTGAAGCAAAAAAGCACACAAAAATTAGGAAAAAACAGACAAATTCACAGAAAAGACAGAAAAATTCATGGAAGAATTCATGAAAATAATAAAGGAACAAAATGTCAAAGTAAATTCACAACTGGAAATCATACAAAAACAACAATTAGAAATCTAAAAGATAAAACAATAAGATTTCAGAAAGGAACAGTGTCATAAAACAGCTAAGGAGCAAGTTAGAAATGATGGGACACAGGATCAATGAAACTGAAGATAAATACTTGGGTACATCGCTGCTTGAGCAACAATCAGACAAAAGAATGAAGAAATCTTAAGAATGATATGAGATACAATCAAAAGCAAAAAATTTACAAATAATCAAAATTCCAGAGCAGGGGAGAAGATGAACAGCACAGAGAAGATCACTGAAGTACTGATGACAGAAAACTTCCTTAGTGTCACGAAACATGAAAAGCTGAACATCCAAGAAGCCTACCAAATACCATCTAGGGTAGATCCTAAAGGAAAATCACAAAAGCACATCATAACTACATTTGCTAAAACCAAAGATAGAAAAAAATTCTGAGAGCAGCTCAAGAAAAACAAAAAGTCACGTACAGAAGAGAAACAATAAGACAAATCTTGATTATTTGACAGACAGTGAAGAAGATGATGGAATGGTATACATAAAACTTTGGAAAAAAAAGAAAACTTATGAATCAAGAATTATATGTGCTGCAAAATTCTCATTCAAATATGATGGTGACATTACAACATTTCCATATAAACAGAAATTAAGGAATTATGTAAAACTAAAGCAAACATACAAATATTATTAAAGACAGTCCTTCAGTCTGAGAACAAACAACATCAGACCACAGTCTGAATTTAGGATGCAAGATTGTACTAGCCAGATAACAATCTAGGAAATGAACTCTCAAGGACTATCTAAACGAAAAGAATTACAACAGGGAACCAGAAATGTTAATCTGTAAATACAACATCAGAACAACAGAAGAGGGAGTAAATGGTGAGGATATAAAATTTTCTAATGCTGTCAAAGGCAAGGTGCTAGAAAGTAACGACAGTTCAAACTTAGGAAGACATCTGGGTAAATTTCAGTGTAACCACAAAGAAAGTTAAGGTACCTATTCATCAAAATAAAGAAGAAAAAGAAAGTTTCAATAAAAGCAAAATCTAAAACAACAAAAAAATAAATGAAAAAGAAATCCACAAACGAAAGGAATTCCACCCAGGAGAATAACAGGAACAAAGAAAATGTCAGTACCGCAAAAAGAAAAAAGAAAAAAAAAATTACAAAATGACAACAGCAATACAGTTCTGAAAATTAAGTCCATGAATTTAATTGTTCTAAGTGCTACATACCTCATTGCTGACTACCAATAATGTCACCTTGAAAGTGCTCCCCTTGGGAAGCTATGCACCAATGCCTAGTCCACCCTTCAAGCCACTTGGAACTCTTTCTAGAATGGTCACTGAACACAGTGGCAAGGTGGAAAGTTCATAAACTTAATTGTGTAGTTGTCTGTGAGGGAATTTTTAGCCAGTAAACAAATAACTGTATTGGAACACCCTCTCTTCTCACCAGCAGGCCCTAATACCTTTTTTTTTTTACCCGAAGACAAATGAAATACTGAAAGGAAGACATTTGGATGACAGTCAGAGCATCAAGGGTAAACAACGGCAGCTCCGACTACCATTCCAGCAAGAGTTCCAAAATTGCTTTGAAGCGTGGGCTACGCACTGGCATCAGTGCCTGCTTCCCAAGGGTGGTACTTAGAAGATACCATAGCGTATATTCAGCATTGAGGTATGTAGCACTTTTTCTAAGATGAGTTCGCAAACTTAACTGGCCATCTTTGTATGCTGAGATACACAGCTTGTAAACAAAGACACCTGGTACTAGTACAACAACAGCTACATTGACAAATGGAACAGAATTGAGAACT
The DNA here is from genome assembly GCA_028571685.1 of Heterohyrax brucei. Classification (NCBI taxonomy): domain Eukaryota; kingdom Metazoa; phylum Chordata; class Mammalia; order Hyracoidea; family Procaviidae; genus Heterohyrax; species Heterohyrax brucei. The sequence continues at coordinate 9,786,383 of CM053165.1, read as the reverse complement.
CAGATGCAAATTCATTCATTTTGGTCACTTAATCTTTCTCATCAGATGGGAAAATGACAGTGTTTTTAACAGATGGTGTTGGCAAAACTTTGTCACCTCATAGCACAGAGCAAACTGGAGTAAAATGAGTCAATCACAGAGTGATGGGTGTTGTATGTGACCACTGCTGTGAAAACTCATGCAAAGGCTTACACACAGAGAGAAACAATCTGATAGTTGTCGGGTGGAGAAAAACAAAAAAACTAAACCCACTGCCGTCCAGTTGATTTCAACTCATAATGACCAGACAGAACAGAGGAGAACTGCCCCACAGAGTTTCCAAGGAGCGTGTGGCAGATTTGCACTGCCAACCATTTGGTTAGCAGACGTAGCAGTTAACCACTGCACCACCAGAATTTCCAACGGGGCAGGGAGAGTGGTGGAAAAAAATAAAAATAAGAACAGAGATCAGCAGAGGGCTACTCTGGGGACTTTGGGTTAGAATGGACCTGCTCACAAGCAGGAAGAACCTACCAGGCCTGGAGGAAGATCCTCTGCAAAGATGTAGTCAGAACAAGCCCTGGGAATCACAAGGGCTGGATATCATTCTCCAGCATGCAGTGACCTCCTTTCGAACACATACAACACACATGGGGATGCTTCGGAGAGCCTTTCTTCTGTGGTAGGGCCAAATCAACTCCAGGAGAAAGGCTGTTCTGGGGCTGCAGCCTAAGTAACCTTAAGCCTCAGAAGGATCAGCCTGATTCCAAGTAACTTACTTTTATCACAGAATAAATTACAAAATATTTAAAGGAACACTCTGGGAACACAAAGTCTTCCTCAACATTCAACTCCACAGTAACATTCTTTTCATTTTTCGATACCTGTGGCATAGTGGTTAAGTGCTACATCAGCTAACTAAAAAGGTCAGCAGTTTGAATCCACCAGGCACACCTTGGAAACTATGCAGCAGTTCTGCTCTGCCCTGCAGAGTCGCTATGAGTCTGAATCAATCTGACGGCACTGAGTTTGTTGTGTTTACCCATTTGCCTCCAGTTTGTTATGAACAATATTTCAATGACTTGTTAGACTTCTACATGATGGTTTCTTAAATGACATGACCCACTTGTGCGACTTGATTTCATAGGAGGAATTAGTTAAAACATTCTTAACCAAGACTTCATCATCATTTGTTCATGAAGCTCAGAAGATGTGAATTTGGCCAAGAGAAGTGGCCACGTCTTCTTTCCATAGGGAATTCATAAAGTTTATAAAGAAATGCCAGTTATGCCTTCATACAGTGGAGTGTAACTACCTGCTCTTTCTGGCCTTTCCACATATTTTCTTTGATGAATCACCTCTAATGGGTTTCCTGAGTTACTGTAGGTCAAGGAATGCTTAATTGTACCCACAGGCTCAATGTGGCCATGAAAGTCATCTTGTGCTAGGTGGCCTAGACCTACCTTCTCTAGAAAACTAAGAATAAACTAAAGCCAACAGCTAGAAAATCAAGAGTAATGACAAAGCGTACTTTCTATGAGAAATGTATTGTTTTTGTAATAAGAAAATGGTAACAATCATCTGCCTGTGCAAACAATATCATCCTAGCCAAGCTCAATGTGTAGCTAGTTCAATTCTCATAGCTCTACAGACTGTTCTAAAAACTGAAATACCAGAGTAAACACCAGTTTCTATCAGTTTCTTGTTTAAATCTAAGGCTGGTCCAGTGGTTTCTGCAACCCATTCTGGATATAAAAACCAGAAGTTCTCAGATAGACATCCAGCCAGACTCAATCACTACTCCGTTCCAAGCTGCCTCTGTCTCTGAGCCTCCCTCTACTACAGCACCCTCTACTACAGACTTGAAGGGTCTGGTACTGAGTGGCTGCTAGCCCCAAACGAACACACAAGCAACACCCCTGGCTCCCAGGCAATCCAAACATTTTCCTTAGAACAAACACATCCCTGTCAAAACTCTCGAGGACACAGACACCTGGGAATTTGACTCCTAAATCTGGAGGCTGACTGACACCTTACATGAAGAACCAGGGCCCTTTCAGATTTGGCTTTTGGGGATTTAACAACAAATTCTCAAGATTATGCTCTTCTCACTCTAATTCCTTCAAGATTCCATAATTAAAAGCCAAAGGGGACAAAAAGGGCCCTTATGCCTTGGACAGTTATTTTACTTCTTTTTATCAGCTGTAGTTTGTAGTTCTTGGAGTTCAGTGGTAGAACTCTTGCCCTCAAAACGGGAGACACAGCTTTGATGGCCAGCTTATGCATCTCATGCACAGACACCACCTGTCTGCCATGACACTTGTATGTTGCTATGACACCGAACAGGTTTCAGTGCAGCTTCCAGACTCAGAAAGACTACAGAGAAATGGCTGGGGATCACAACAGTCCAATCCGTAACTGATCACGTGAACAGTGAAACACAACTAACAAACAAAAACCCAGCAGCTTTTTATTCTAAAGGAACTCAAAGTCTGACTTCGTATGCTTAAGTGTAGCAACCTGTTCATCCTGAGATTTTTTCCACACATTTTATCCTAAAAGAAAAAAAAATCTCTTCAAGGTCTATAAAGGCAAAGAAGAAGTTTTTAAAGGGTTCTGGCATTGAAAGAGTTTTTGGGGGGACTTTGCAGACATACATTCATGTATATACAATGTAGAATGTCTTCAGCTATGTATATCCTTGGGCAAGGAATTGTCATGGCACAGTGGTTAAGTACTCAGTGGCTCAAACCTATCAGCCACTTAGCAGGAAAAAAAAAAAGACACGGTACTGCTTCTGTAAAGAACACAGCCTCAGGAGCAGTTCTACCCTGTTTTAATAGGGTCTCCAACTCAACAGCACTTGGCTTGGCTACAAGTCAGAATCCACTCAACAACAGGTTGGTTTTGGTTTGAGTTTAACTTCAGGTAACTCCCATTCTACTCACTCTCTTAGGGGATAGCTCCTGTTTTATTGCTCTTATAAAATCATTTGATAGGTCACTATTACATTTATCAATGCCATTAAAATTAGTCTAAGCATCACAAAACTTATTATCAATTTCTGTTAATTGCATAATAAGCTATAAGAAATACCACCATGGACAACCGCAAACTTGATGCCTTCAAGCAAACCAGGCATATGAGCAAGAGATGTCAAAATAGGATCCCCTTTCTCCAATTTATTTTATCTACATACTACCTTCTCTAGAAAACTAAGAATAAACTGAAACCAACAGCCAAAAATCAAGAGTAATGACAAAGTGTACTTTCTACGGACAATGTACTATTTTTATAAAGAAAAAATTACAATAATCATCTACCTATGCAAGGAATATCATCTCAGCCATCTCACTACAAACTTATCCACTAGACCAACTAAGTATATATTGCAGGGAGCTAGCAAAGGGTCTCCAGACATGAAGAACAGTTCTGACTTGCTGAATTTTATGCAAAGAAGTTACTCAATATATCTAGAATGAAAAATGTCTCATTTACTTGCCAGTAGCAGTAAAAACTGGTGCAACCACTTTAAGGGGACAATTTAGTTCTAGTTCAGAGATGTGAGGATGCACATTCCCTATGATCCAGTAGTTTTCCTCTTAGGGATTTGCACTACAGAGTCTCTTAGACAGGTACCCACATAAGTGAATGTTCACAGCAGCATTGCTCATCACTCCAAGTATTTGAAACGAACTACATCCATCAAGAGGAGAATGGATAAATCAGTTGCTGTATGTTTGCATAACTGAATGACATACAGAAGTGGAAATGAGTAAATCCAAGTCTCAAATATTGACAAGGATGAAAATAAAATATATAGTTTTAAGTGAAAAACTGAGGTGCAGAAGAGTTGGTACAACGTATCACCACTTAGGTGAAATGAAATATGTTAATGTAATATACACCTATGTGTATGGTATGGTGTGGTGTGTGCATGTGTGTATAAATGTGTATATGCACAAGCATCAACAAGGTGAACATCAGTTCAAGAGAAGGTTGTCTCTGATGATTAGAGGAGGGTTGTGGCCAATCAAGAAGGGAATAGACAGAGTGCCCACTCTTCTTGTGGTGGCCAAAGCAAAAAGTCTGTGGACAAGTGAACAAGACAAGTCTGATTAAGTCATTTCCAAGCCTAAAACCTTTACTGGCTTCTACTGATCTTAAAAGGATTCTGCATCCTTTATCATATGTGGAATCTGCTTTACCTAGTTCTTCCCCGTTTGCTTGTACCCCATGCTCTAGTTGTGCTGAACCTAATTGTTATAGGATGCTTTGGTTCCTCTTGCTTCTGAAGCTTTGTATTTGTATTGTGTTATTTTCTGATTGAACCTCAATTCCTAGGTCTCAGTTTAAATATCACTTCCTCTAGGCAGTTCGTCCTGTCTCAGAAGGCTGGTTTAGACCCACTTACGAGGTCTGCCATTAAGTTTGCAAACCAGTCCTAGAAAAGGTCCTATGTGCCTCATTGCTGAATATCACTATAGTCGCCTTTGAAGCACTGCCCTTGGGAAGTTATGCACTGGTGCCAGCACCTGGTCTACCCTTCAAAGTAATTTTGAAACTCTTTTTCTGGAATGGCCATCAGAACTGTCTTGTGTCACCCTTGATGTCTTGAATGTCATCCAAATGTCTTCCTTTCAATATTTCCTTTATCTTTAGGTAAAGATGAAAGTCATTGGGGGCCAGATCAGGTGAGTATGGAGGGTGTTCTAATACAGTTATTCGTTTACTGGCTAAAAACTGCCTCACAAATGATGTGAACTAGCCATCGTGCCACCATGCACAACGGTTATTACAGAAAGAGTTCCAAAATTGGTTTGAAGGGTGGACTAGGTGCTGGCATTTGTGCATAGCTTCCCAAAGGGAGTACTTCGAAGACGACTGTAGTGATATTCAGCAATGAAGTATGTAGCACTTAGAATAATAAAGTTCAAGGGCATAATTGTTGGACTTCCTAAGTTTTGTTCACAGTTCCCTGTTCTTTCTATTCACTTTATTGTAACTGCTTGAAAGACTGCCTATTTCCCTTGTTACGCCGTAAGTTTTGGAATGTTTTGTCTATCTTATTCCTGTATTCCCAATCAAAAAAAAAAAGAAACAACAAAAAACCTGTTGCTGTGGAGTCAATTCAAACTCATAGTGACCCCATAGGACAGAGTAGAGCTGCCCCGTAGGGTTTCTAAAAAGCTACTGGTGGGTTTGAATGGCAATTTTCCAAGAATAAAGTTGTTAGCTTGAGTAAAATTGACCCCTGATTCATAGACACTCCACGCACAATGGAACAAAGCATTGCCTGGTCTTAAACCAGCCTCGTGATCAGTCATAGGTTGGATTGTTGCTATCCATATATTTTTACTGGCTGATTTTCAGAAGTAGATAATCAGGCCTTTCTTCCTAATTCATCTTACACTGGAAGCTGTGCTGAAACTTACTCAGCACTGTACCAACCCACTGGCAGGTGGTGGCTGTACACGAAGTGCATTGGCTAGGAACTGCACACACGTATCCTTCACTGAAGAAGAAAATTCTACCACAAAACCACCCTGCCTTCATGCAAACATGTATATAATAAGGAAATGTAGGATGAGTGAACAAACAATGAACGAAGGAACAAAGGAGAACATATTAAAAGCTCTATGTCTTGGCATCAGAACAACTCAGCTTCCCCTCACACTGGTGCCTGGGATTCCTACAGTTCTGTCCACTTATTCAGCTGGTATATCCATCTCATTGCAATTGCAGTTCTGCCCCAGTTTCCCACATTCCATTACACTCATTTCAGTCCTAAAAGTGGAACGCCATGAGATCAAACTTACCAGCACTCAAACCAGCTAGCCCACAATCTTGCAAAAAGCCAGTGCCAGATACAAAAATAAGGCCTGTGAAAAGAAATACACTGGAGAGGTATCATTTTCCTCATGTGACAGTGTGGTAGAAGGGACTTAAAAGATTAATTGGCCTTTCAAGGAAAACCTGGGTCTTTAACCCAAGTATTCTGTTTCCCATATGTGTTCTCTCCCTGTGGGCTCTGGGAAAGAAGAAAAAGAAAATACATATGCAGAAAGATCACGTTAAATTCAGTCTTACTAGTCAAGAGAAGAACCACCAGCTCTGAGTATTTAGCATGACCAGGAAGTCCCACAGGAGAGACCAGAACAATACGATCTCTTACATTAAGGACTACATATGCAGTTTAACACTGTGGAAGCTAACTGGTTAATTTATCTATGTGATTTCCTCTTGGCTTGCACAATAAAACCAGAGACAGCTGGTAAAAGAGAACAGGTGGCCTGACTGTGTTCCACAGTTGACCTTTAGCCTGTTGCATTACAAAAAACAAGTTAATTCACCCCTCTAGGCTCGAGTTTCAGTTTCAGTGATCTATGAATAACCTAGATCAGTGGCTTCCAAATATTGATTCGCGAATCTGCTGCACAAGATGTAGATTTTAACCCCTGAAGATTGTAACTCAGAATCTTTTTAAAAATAATAATAATGAAATCTCCCCAGGTGGTTCTGAGTACTGCTCACATGGATGACTTTTAAAGCCACTGTACTATGTGCCAGCATTAGCGTTTTCTACATTCTAATCACTGTGCTAGGAGCTAGAAGACACTGATGGTTCAGTAGTATAAATCTCTCCTTTTATGTGGGAGATCTGGTTTCAATACCCAGCCAGTGCACTTCACACATAGCCACCACTCATTATCAATAGAAGCTTGCATGTTGCTATGATGTTGAAAAGGTTTAAGCAGAGCTTTCAAACTCAGGCTAGGAAGAAAGGCTTGGCTATCTCGCTCTGAAAATCAGCAAATGGAAACTCTAAGGGTCACAATAGTCTGAGCTGCAACCAACCATGGGTTTGAGGCAGGACAAGGCAGTATTTTGTTCCATTATTGGTGAGGTCACTATTACTCAGGGCCAAATTAATGGCACCTAACAATAACATCTTAGCAGCTGAGTAAGTAAAAACAAAAATACACATTTCTATAGACAACAAACCGAGAGTTGAATGAAGAGGTGGTCATGCAAACAAGCAACAGGTGTTACTGCAGAAATGTGTACTAGGGCCTCTGGAAATTTCTTGGAGAGAGGGACTATATCTACCTAAGATATCTCATTAAGAGTCCACTTCTTGGACTGACACCACAGGGATGTACAAGAACGTTCACGTTGAACAAAGGCCAGGAATGATAAGAAAATAATTCATATGAAGGAATCAAAGCATGAGGAAGCATGGCGTGTATAGGCTCTATGGATCAAATGGACAGGTAGAAGAATAGCTATCAACAAAAGCAGAAGGTCAGACAGGGCAGCCATCTAGAGGAGACACAACAGGCGCCTGAGCTGCCTGTAATCTGCGGGAATGTAAATGAGGGCCATCCATAACATCCATCTGTCAGGATGACAGCAAAGAGGAACCTAAGGTTTCATTTAGGTCTCTACCTTGAGTACAAAGATGGGCAGTAGTGCCATTTAGAGATAGAGGGGAAGAAGTAATGCATATTTGGATGGACAATGAGCTCAGTGCCATACTTGTAGATATTTCTAGTTCCTGAGGTATATCCTTCTCTTCCTTACTTTGGACCTGTCAGCAAGAAGGGCCAATTTCTAGAAAAGAACATCATGTTTGATAGAGTAGAGGGTCAGAGAAAACAAGGAAAACTCTCCATGAGGTGGAGTGACACAACAGCCTTAACAATGAGTTCAAACATATTGAAGGTCATGGAGATGGCACAGAACTGGACAGTGTTTCATTCTGTTTATATATAAGGTCACCATGATTTGGAGCTGACTCAATAGCAACCAACAGTAACAAGGAACATCCAAGGTTAGGGGTGTATGCAATCCAGATAATATAGTTTGAAGACACAAAAGAGTTGATGCAGGTAGTTCTTTTTTGTTATAGATGATTTGGAAGTTTCTGAAAAAATTTTTAGTGTCTATTACTGTTTGCCATGGAAGACAAAATTCATTTTATTGTTTTCTCTGTCATCACTCTAAGCTTACCAATATGACTGGATGAGAGGAAAATAAACATATGTGTAGGGTGACACCATTTCGTTAAAATCGTCATCAGTCCTGAATTTCAAAAAAAAATTTTTTTTTAATTCTTTTTTGCATAAACTACCTCTTTTGCTTTAGAACACAGCTAGAGGGTTTGGGGTTATGGGAGTGAAGGCCTCAGCTAACCTCACTGAGTCAGACAGAAACAGGGTGGTATATATAATAAAAGGATTCCCAGAGGTGAAGCAAACATGGTGACCTAGATAGATGCACCATAACATCCCCCTGTAGCAAAGACCCCCCAAAACTAAATAAAACAGATGCAAATATCAATCCTGGAGTCCTAGAAATCAAATAAAAGGATGAAAAACTAGATCAAACTCCAAATAGAAGAAACTGACAGTAAACTCCCTGACCACAGAGCACCACACAATGTTGCCATCCAGGACAGCCAGCAACAACCCAAGAGTAAATATAGTAAGATAACTTCACAGAGCTCCCAATAAGAGACAAAACACCCGGTACAGTGCTACATCGTTTCCTACCCAACACCTTTCTTGAAAGTTGGAATAAGACACTCGCCGGGAGCAGAGTCAAGATGGTAGACTAAACGCACATCTCCCTAAATCGCTCTGGAAACCAAGACCTGAAATGATAATTAAACAGAGCCTTCTGAACTCCTAGTGAGCCCTGGGATGCGGCATAGGGCTGTTAATTTGGACTTCATACCACTGAATGCGAAACCTCCTCTCTTTCACTGACCCCACTCTCGGCGAGCACAGGCTTACATACGCCAAAGGTAACTCACCATTTTGATTTTTTTTGTTCCTCTGTCTTGGCCAGTGGGCAGAGCTGGGACTTGACTAGCTGCTGGTCTTGGATGCATTGCTGGTGGGACCTGTAAGGGTAATTGCCATGTTCCGAGAGCTTGGCTTTGGACTCTATGCATTTCAGCTCCTCTAGCCTATCTTTCTGTTTCCGCCATGTGGTAGTGGTACAAATGCACTTGTGCAGACACTATCTTTTTTTTTTTAATTTAACATAACTGAGTAAAAATGTACATTCACATGTAAATTTACATACCCCCCTATATGCAGCTTCCACTGCTCTCCCTGTCCGGTGACTGCACACTATTCCTCTCTGCTCCATACATGTCTTATCCTCCCAACAGTCTCCTTTCCCCTCCTCTCCGTCCACTCCCCTTCCTCCAGCCAGAGGTCAGCAAGATGATGTCCTATAGATGTATAGAACCATAAAGTGCTTCCAACATATGGTTACTCTGCATTGCCAAGTCCATTCCATTCCTGTCCAAAGAGTGGATCTTTCTTATAATTTATGGGAACAGGCAGCATCAGGGCCGGGGGCTATGCTCTCAGAGGAACCCCAAAACCGCTGGACCATCAATTGAGGTCTTTTAGTGGAGATCTCATGATGCACCTCTTTTTATTCTTGTGTTGCCAGTGAGGCTCCTCTCTGTGAGCTCCGTCATGGCTATCACTGGTGGTGGCCGGACACCATCCGGTTCTTCTGGTCCCAGGTCGATGTAGGCACCCACTCTTGTGGGTCTCTCTGTCTTCTCGGTTGTCTTTACCACATGCCATTTTGGCCCTTGGTGAGCATCCATTCCGTGCAGACACTATCTTGATCCACAGGGAAACAGAGAAGCCCAGGTGGAGGCCCCAGCCGGACTTGGTTCCTAGGACGAGAGGCGGTGCTTTCGGGGGGGGAGAGTGTTTTTCCAGCAGGGAGGTGGTGTTTTGTACAGTGTTGCCTGAGGCTGGGGCCCAGCGGTGGAGGCTGTGGACTCTGGGCATCTCAGCACTCTTGGCGTCTCTTTCTACCAGGAGCCTGGTCCCCGCCAGGTGGTGAGCTTATGCTGGAGGCCATCTTATTTCTCTGGGAGGTAGAGTCAACCATACAGAAGCTTCAGCAGAACCTAATTCCTGGGTTGGGAGGCCTACATAGAAGAGACTGCTTTTCCAGAAGAAAAGCAGAATTCTACACAGTATTGCCTACAGCTGGGGCCCAACAGCAGAGGCCAGAAGACCAGTAGCCTTTCTGTATTTTGTGCTAGTTTATAACATCTGGGGTTCAATATACAGGTGCTTACTTTGCCAGCTGGGAAGAGGGATGTATACACCTGGAAACCTGACTGACTTTGGAAGTTGTCAAATACTTTTTACTTCTCACTTAGGATGGCATAGAGAAACAACTGTAGTCCATCTTCACAGCATCTCTCCCAGCCTCTATTGGCCCACATGAAGCCCAAAAAGCAACAAATGTTGGAGAAAACAGTAACCCAGAAATCACTCGTGGCATCAGAAAGCCCCCAAAAGAAACCACCTCAGAACTTTCCAGATGAAGAGGCTTTTCTGAAAGTATCAGAAGGTGAATACAAAAGTATTATATAGAGCCCTCTTACCTTATACAAAATGCAGAAGAGCAAAACAAAAAATTAAGCAAATTGTTCGTTCAGATGGAACATCAGTACTCGGAAATCCAACAGATCAAGAACAAAATCAAAGAGATAGAAACTTCAATTCAAAGCCAAGAAAACAGAATGGAACAAATGGAAAAGAGACTTTCTGATTTGGAAGACAGAGGGACCGACTCCAGCATCTATGAGAAGAAATCACAAAAAAAAAAAAAAAAAAAACCAAGAAAAATGAAGAAACATTAAGAAACATGTGGGACTTGATTAAGAAGAACAACTTATGATTAACTGGAGTTCCTAAACAGGGTGAGACACCTGAGAACACAGACAGTATTGTTGCTGAGCTGCTGACAGAAAACTTCCCAGAAATTATGAAAGAATAGAATACAGATATTGAAGATACATATGGAACACCAATCAATATAGATTTCAGTACAAAGCCCCAAGACATATTATAATCAAGCTTAACGAAATGAAACATAAGCAGAAATTCTTAAAGGCAGCAAGACTCAAAGCAAAGCTAAAATTCAGAGGGAAACTCTGTAGGCTTTTGTTGGATTTCTCAGCAGTAAAGATGCTGGCACAGAGACAGTGGCATGACACATTCAAAGTCTTGAAGAAGAAGAACTTCCAGCCAAGAATTATGTACCCTGCAAAACTATCTTTCAACTATGAAAATGAAATGAAAACATTTGCAGATAAACAGAAACTCAAAGACTTTGTAAAAACCAAACCAAAGTTACAAGAAATACTGAAAGAATCACTTGGTTTGGGCTTAGAAGAACAAAATCACTGACTTTATATTTTAGAAGGACACGTTGTCCAGAATGCTGCTCAGTCAGGTAAGGCTCCAAACTCAATCAAAGCTTTAATAGTGAAAGAAACAATCTAGTGATCGTATCCTGTAAAATATGATATCATGAGATTAAAAAGAGGACTTTACTACAGTCGTTATACTCCTTCCAGATGGAAAGGAAGTTGACAAGACTGGTAGCAATCAAAATTTCGATTATATATAGTTTATTAAGTGGGATCATGGGGCAGCCATAAAGCACAATAAAGAAACAACATACCATATTAAGAAATGTAATACAAGAATCTCCACAACCACAAAACCAACCCTGAAAAAGGAGAAAAATCAACTCACAAAGAAGAAGGTCGCAGAACAGGTTAATAAGAACAACAGAGAAAACATCAACTCAAAAATATACATATTGCAATGGCAGCACTGAACACATTCCTATCAATAATTACATTGAATGTGAATGGACTGAATGCTCCAGTAAAGAGACATCAAGTGACATCTTAGATCAAAAGACATGACCCAACTTTATGTTGCCTACAAGAAACTCACCTTAGACTTAAAGATGGAAACAAACTGAAAATGAAAGGATGGAAGAATATTTATCAAGCTAACAATAAACAAAGAAGAGCAGGTGTGGAAATTCTAATCTCAGATAAAATCAAAGTTAATGTAAAATCCACCATCATGGACAAGGATGGACACTATTGCTGAAAGGTTCAATACATAAACAGGACTTAACAATATTCAATATTTATGCACCTAATACTAGACCACCTAAATACGACAAAGAAACACTGACTACACTTAAAAAGGAGATAGATCACTCCACAGTAATAGTGGGAGACTTCAAGACTCCACTCTCAGTATTGGACAGATTGTCTAGCAAATGCTCAGTAAAGATGAAGAAGACTTTATTGCCATGATCAACCAACTAGAGCTCATCAACATACACTGATGGACATATTCTGTTCATCAGAGGACAGGTACAACTTCTTCTCCAGTACATCTGGAACATTCTCCAGAATAGACCGTGCGTTAGGACATAAAGCAATTCTCAACAAAATTAATATCATTGAATTAATGCAAAGCATCTTCTCAGATCATAGAGCCATACAATTTGAAATCAATAGAAAAAACACAGATAGAAAGTCGAACTGATGGAAACTGAACAAAACCTTGCTCAAATAATTGTGGGTTATAGAAGAAATCAAGGATGAAATAAAGAAATTTATGGATTCCAATGAGAACAAAAACACTTCCCACCAGAACCTGTGGGATATAGCCAAAGAAGTGCTGAGAGGTCATTTTGTCTGCATAAATGCACACATCTGGAAAGAAGAAAGAAACCAAATCAAGGAACTGACCCTACAGCTTGAACAAGTAGAGAGAACAACAGAGGAACCCCTCAGGCACCAGAAAAAACAGATCATAAAGACTAGAGCAGAACTAACCAAATTAGAGAATAGAAGAACAATTGAAAAGACCCAAAGCTGATTTTTTGAAAAGATCAACCAAATTGACAAATCACAAGCTAAACTTACTAAAGAAAAACAGCAAAGAAACAAATAATCCAAATAAAAAAATGAGAGGGGAGTTGTCCTAACAGATCCAACAGAAATCAAAAATATCATAAATGAATACTATGAATGACTGTATTCTAACAAATTTGAAAACCTAAAGGAAATGGACAAATTCCTTGCTTCGTATCACCTACCCAAATTATCACAAGGTGAAGCAGAACAACTTAATAAACTCATCACAAAGGAAGAGATTGAAAAAGTTATCAAGAAACCACCAACCAAAAAAAAACCCAGGCCCAGACGGCTTCACTGCAGAATTCTACCAAGCTTTTAGAGAAGAGTTATCTCCAATAACTACTGAGACTATTTCACAGCACAGAAAGAGATGGAATACTCCCAAATTCATTCTATGAAGCTAGCATAACCCTGATACCAAAGCCAGGGAAAGGCCCATGAATCTAGATGCTAAAATCTTCAACAAAATTCTTGCCAATAGAATACAACAACATATCCAAAAAATAATCCATCATGACCAAGTGGGATTCATACCAGGGATGCAAAGCTGGTTCAACATCAGAAAAACAATTAAGGTGATCAACCACATAAATACCACAAAAGACAAGAACCACGTGATCTTATCTATTGATACAGAAATAGCATTTGATAAAGTCCAACACACATTCATGCTAAAAACTCTCAGCAAAATAGGAATAAATGGCCAATTCTTGAACACAATAAAGGCCATTTATACAGAGTTAACTGCTTACATCATCCTGAGCAGAGAAAGACTGGAACAGTTTCCCTTGAGAACAGGAACTAGACAAGGATGCCCACTTTCACCTCTCCTATTCAACACTATGCTAGAAGTTCTAGCCAGAGCAATTAGACAAGACCAAGAAATAAATGGCATCTGCATTGGCAAGGAAGAACTAAAAAATATCCCTATTTACAGATGATATGATTATATATGTAGAGAATCCCAAAGAATCCGTAAGTAAACTACTCAAACTGGCAGAAGAGTTCAGCAAAGTCTCAGGATACAAGATAAATATAAGTAAATCAGTACAATTCCTTTACACCAATAATAAGATTATTAAGGAAGAAATCACTAAGTCAATGCCATTTACTATAGCCCTTAAGAAGATAAAGTACCTAGGAATAAATTTAACCAGAGAAATAACAGACCTTTACAAAGAGACCTACAAACCCTAACTACAAGAAACTAAGAGAGACCTACATAAATGGAGAAACCTACCCTGCTCATGGATGGGAAGACTTAACATTGTGAAAATGTCTGTTTTACCCAAAGCAAGCTACTCATATAACGCAATCCCAATACAAGTTCTGGTGACATTTTTTAATGAAATGGAGAAACAAATTACCAACTCGGTCTGCAAAGGGGAGAAGCCCTGGATAAGTAAAGCATTACTAAAGAAGAAGAACACACTCATTAACCAACTTCAGAACCTATTACACTTCCACAGTAATCAAAACAGCCTGGTACTGGTACAAAAACAGACAGATAGATCAATTGAACAGAATCAAGACCCCAGAGATGACATCACCCGCCTATCAACAGCTCATATTTGACAAAGGCCCTAAGACATTAAACTGGGGTAAAAACAATCTCTTCAACAAATGGTACTGGCAAAATTGGATATCCATCTGTACTAAATTAAAACAGGACCCATATCTTACACCCTATACAAAAACCAACTCAAACTGAATAAAAGACCTAAATATCAAATCTAAAATGATAAAGCTCATCCAAGAAAAAGCAGGAACAACTATGAAAATTTTAATACACAATGTAGACAGACTTCAAAATCTGTCAAACAAACCACAATCATCAGAAGACAAAATAGATAAATGGGAACTACTAAGAATCCAACACTTCTGCTCATCCGAAGACTTTATTAATAGAATTAAAAGGCCACCTACAGAATGCGAAATTTGGCAACTCAAAGTCAGACCACACCTGATCTCCTTAATCTATAAGGTACTACAAAATATCAATAAGAAAAAGATAAATCACCCAAGTAAGTGATGGGCAAAGGAGATGGACAGACACTTCTCTAAAGAGGAGATCCCGGTAGCCAGAAAACACATGTGGACATACTCACAATCTTGAGCTATTAAGGAAATTCAAATCAAAACAGCAATGAGATGTCATCTCACCCCAACAAGATTGGCCATGATCCAAAAATTGCAAAACGGCAAATGCTAGAGAGGCTGTGGGGAAATTGGAACTCTCCTACACTGTTGGTGAGATTGCAAAATGGTGCAACCTCTTTGGAAAGCAAGCTGGCACTCCCTTAAAAAAACTGGATATAGATATACCATTTGAACCAGTAATTCCACTGCTTGGAATATATCCTACAGAATCAAGACCATTCACACCAAATAGTACATGCACATAAATGTTCATCACAGCACAGTCCACAACAGCAAAAAGATGGAATCAACCCAGATTCCCAAAAACAGAGGAATGGATAGGTAAACTATGGTATATATACTCAGTGGAACACTATGCAATGATAAAGAACAACAATGATATCAGGAAACATCTCTTAAACTGGTTTCAAATGGAGGACATTATGCTGAGTGAAAGTCGTCAGCGAGAAAAGGACAAATATTATGTGAGACCCGTACTATAAGACCTTAAAAACAGACTCATGCATAGAAGAAAAGACTCTTTGATGGCTGCTAGAGTTCCTGGGGGTGGGAAGGGGAAAGGTTTAGTTCATAGTTCATAGAAATTTGGTTTGGTGAAATCAGTGACAGCACACATTAGAAAGAAGATCAATAATAACTGGACTTCAACACAATTTGAGTACTCCTCCCATCTTAATCCAATACTGTAAGGACAGAGTCGCCAGGGCAGGGGGCTGGGGACCACACTCTCAGGTGAAATCGAGGCCAATTGACACAACTAGCATTTGGCTAATGAGAACTCTCTGTACCCTACATCAGTGAGTGGCGTCTGGGTTCTTAAAAGCTGCCAAGCTGCCATCTGAGGGTACAGCAAATGGTCCCAACTCAACAGGAATGGATGATCACTGAGGACCAGAATGATGTGGGGAAAAGAGAACCCAGAAGGCAGAAGGATCAATGTGAGTGGCTCTGTACATCAACTCATAACCAGAAGAACCAGATGGTGCCCGGCCACCACCGGTTATAGCCATGATGGAGCTCACTAAGTGGAATCTCACTGGCAACAAGAGAATAAATAGGGGTGCACCCTGAGATCTCCACTAAAAGACTGCAATTGATGGTCCAGGGTCTTTGGAGTTCCCCTGGGAATATGGACCCTGGCCATGATGCTGCCCCTGTCCATAAATCACAATGAAGGTCAACTTTTCAGACAGCAATGGATTGGACTTGGTGATGCAGAGTGACAGTATCTTGTGGTAACTTTATGGTTCTATGCATCTATAGGATGTCATCCTGCCGACTCCTTACTGGAGGAAAGGGAGTGGATGGAGAGGAGCGGATAGGAGACTGTTGGGAGGATAGGACATATATGGAGCAGAGAGGAAAGGTGTGCTGTTACAGGGCAGGGAGAGCAGTGGGAGCTGCATATAGGTGAGGATGAGAATTCATATGGGAATGTACATTTTCATTCAATCATAATTAAAAAAAAAGAGAGAGAGACCCTCGCAATTTCAGCAGTTCCAGCTGCTGGGGTTCACAAAACAATCCCGTCCACTAACCTCAGGCCAGCCTCATTTCCTCCCACCATGTAGCTTTTATTCTCTTTTCTTTCTCCCTCCCACCTAGGCTTATATCACACCTCCCCCCACTTCAGACTCATACTCACTGTCCCACTGTGGCTAGAGATCCACTGGTCTGCCTCTGCCCAGGGTCTGCCCTACTCCTACAAGTCGGCTCCCACAGTGTTGCTGGTTTTTTTTTTTTCTTTTCTTCTTTCTCTTTCCTACCTAGACCCATAAACCAGATCCCACCCATTCTGCTGGCCCCTCAACACCACTGTGAATAGAGTGCCACTGGCACACTCAGCCACTGCTGTCCCATGTCTGCCCACAGCCACCTGTCTACCCTCACCACACCTGTATATATTTTTTCTTTTCTTTCTACCTCCCACCTCTCCCATATGCTCTTCCCCAGCTTCCCATCCATCCCCAGGTTTGCCAGCCTCAAAACACCAGCTATGCTTTTTTTTGCCATTCTGTTTCCTTTCTCAATGCTAATTAACTATGTACACCACCTACCCTGTTCCTGTTGGCCCTGCCATTCCAACATGGCTAGAGTGTCCACAAAATTCAGGCTTACCTGTACACTGATCATGAGCAACTCACTGATCCCACCACTTAAACAGCTACCAAATGATGGGAATTCAGTGCATACCACTCTTTGTCTGACACTCCCACCTATCTGGTGAGGAGATATAATGGTCTCACATCACTGTACCAACATCAGGAGATAGATAGTGCCCCCTCAGTCTGCCTTCAGCCACCTCCCAAACCAGTGAACAGCAAAGAGATCTCACCTTCCTGCTGCTGTTGCCATGTCATGTCAACTTGAAAAGGTTGACAGCTATGCACACAGACAAGTGAGTAGCATAGCATGCCTGGCCTGCTATCCTGACATATCAAAACAAACAAACAAACAAAAACCAGAATGAAACAAATGAATATACCATAAAAAAATAAAATAATAGTGTCTCAGAAAGCAGACAATATCAAAACATATTTAAAAAAGTAAGACAAGATGGCTTCAGCAAGTGACCAAAATAACGAATCAAATAACTTATGGTAGAAGAAAAGGCAGTAGGACTGCCCAATATGGAATCTCAAAAGACTAATACTTAGGGTTCTCCAAGAGATTAAGAAAGAAATCAAGGAAAACACAGACAAAACTAAGCAAAAACTAGACAAAATCACGGAAAACACAGACAACACATGAAAATATGTCTTAAATCAAGGAAAATACAGACAAAGTAATAGAAGAATTTAGGAAAATAATATAAGAATAAAACATCAAAATAAGTAAACACAAAATAAACAAGAAACAACTAGTAATCCAAAAGCCAAACCCAATGCTACTGAGACACCTCCAACTTCTAACAACCCTATAAGACAAAGAATTTCCCCCAAAATATTAAAAAAAAAAAATTCAGAAATGGACAGCTGAATACATAGTACAAGAGTAAATCTGAAACAATGAAGGACAGAATCAGCAAGATCAAAGAAAAATTCATGGATGCCACTTTTTTAAGGAAAAAAAACAGAGAAAAGTGTTGCGTCCAACGTTCCAGCAGCCAGAGCGGGATAAAGTCCAAAAGCTGAATGTGGACAGGTGAAAGGATGAGAAATCTCACTCGTGCATGAAAACACGTCACTTACACATGAAACGTTTCACTCACACAAGAACAAATAAACATACCACACAAGATAAAGTTGCGGCCAGGTGGAACCATGATCTCTGATGGAGAATCATGGACACTGGTCTGCTTACACAAGCTTTATTTATAGGCTTAACAGGTAGGAAGTCAACAGGGCAGGACATCACCAAAAATGGTCATGATCTTTGTTACAGAACAAAGGACAGGAACATGCAGTTTTAACCTGAGCCATTAACCTGTAAACAGTTTCAAGGAAATAACTCTAACTTTGGCCCTATTACGTTAAAGATAGCTTAGTCTAGGCTAACAGCTTTGAGGAATAGTTCTTAATAGTCTATAAATAGTTTCAAGGCACCAAGTAGAGAGGTACAAAACATGGGGAGAGGAAGGAAGGGGCAAGGGGGCTAGGACACTGTAGCTTCCAGCCTGCAGCAGAAAAGAATGAAGAAAAAAGAAAACATATGAATTATGTAGGACACAATCAAGAGCAATAATTGGTGTGTGATTGAAGTTTTACAACAGCAACAGAAAGTAGAAAATACAGAGATTAGTGAAGATTTGCTGGCAGAAAACTTCCCAAGCCCCATGAAATACAAAAAACTGACCATCCAAAAAACTAAACAAACCCCATATCGGGTAGATCTCAAAATAAAGTCATCAAGACATAACATAATCACACTTTCCAAAGACAAAGAATGAATCCTGAGAAGAGCTAGAGAAGAATTAAGTCATTTACGAACAGGAAAACAGTAAGACTAACATATCCTTATTTAGGGGAAAATATACAGTCAAGAGGAAACTCTGATAGCAAAATGGTTAAGATCTTAGTCGCTAACCAAAAGGTAGGCAGTTTGAATCTACTAAAGGCAAACTGACTAGAGGACTTTGGAATGCTAGCGACATCTGCAACTATCCATGTTTTATTAGAGCTTTGTATTTTTAATCATCCACATAACAACTGTGGTTCAATGGCCTTCTCCTGTTTCTCTATGCTGTACAAAATATTTTCCAGTGTTCTCCTTTGGTTTTTCTTTTCAAAAATACTTTATGGTCAACATATAATCTGAGACCCTACAGATCTGAGAATGCTCCCTGAGCTTTGATATGTGATCAACAACTAGAAGTTAGGTATTGACTATAGCAAAAGGAAAATATGGAACTACCTTGATCTTAACTCCTCTGAAAGTAAATGATGGCCCTGTCTGAAGCGTACAATAGTTCCACCACCCCCATTCTTTAGATTTAAAATTCTACAGGGATTTGTCTTGTCTGCTTGAACTTAACTTGTACTCTTGATTTCTAATCTTTGGATCTTCCATCAGTTCTGGATTTTCTCTTCCCTATTGGTTTTGAAAACAAAATTTTGATCTAGTTACTTTATTTTTCAGGAGTAGTGGTACCTTCTTGCTGGGAGGGCAATCAAATTGGCTCTCTTTATTTTAACCTAAATGTCCGTTTTCAGTCTTTTCTAAGTGAAAAACAAAAGTCTTGCTTTTTTATTTCATTACTGAATTTATCCAGTACTGGGTTTATGTTTCTGCATATTCTTTCCAATTATTTTAAGTTTTTTTCTATGTTCTGGACATATTTTTTAGATTTGTCTGTTGTGATGCTTCAGTCACTTCAGTTACTTCAACCGTTTATCTAGTTTTCATCTCCTTCATTTCTTTACATTTTGAAACTTGCTGTTGTTACTGCTAGTTGCTGTTGACTCTACCACAATTCACACTGACCTCATGTATGCAGAGTATAGTTGCTCTGTAGGGTGTTCAAAGCTGTGACCTTTGGAGTTAGATCACCAGGCCTTACTTCTCAGGCATCTGGATGTGTTTGAACAATCAACTTTTTGACTGACAGTCAAATGTTTAACCATTTGTGCCACCAAGAGTCTCCTCTTATAACCTAGCCCCTTCTTATTTAAGACGTGATGTATCCTCTTTTTACTCAAACGGAAGAGAAAGTTTCTAATTTCAAATGTTTATATCTTTGGCGAATTAAGTTGTTGTGTTTTGTTTGGTTTTTTTTTTTGTTTTCTTGAGAAAAGATGTTGCATCTATGGTGCTCTCTTTCCATGTGCAGATTTTTAAAATAACCTCAGTTAGTTGTACATCTTCTGTCACCACTCATTGCTGACCCACAGGGACCAATGGAAAAACTTTGAGTATTCAACTTCTTTAGCCTGTATTTTTATATTACAATAAAGCAGATGGTAATCATGTTCCATGGACAAATCATGTAAGCTGTATTGGCACATAATTATATCATTTCATTAGAAAAACACAAAGTTTAACATTATCTCAGTTGCTATACAGAAACTAGAAAACATCATAATTCTTTCTCCTGTGTCCTTGGTGTTTGTTGTTCATTGATGTTACACTTGAGATTGTTTACTGTAAAAAATGGAAATGTTTTTCCATTTTGGCTTATAAACCACCACACCAGATTTTCTTGTGCTTTATGTGGTGATTTGCTTTATGCCTATACCTAATTCCCAGCTGTTTCAACTATGCTGTTTGTATGTTTTCAAAACCCTACATATTCCCCACTCATAATCTTAATTAATTTACTAATGTGGGTAAAGTGTTATTTATATAAAGACTGGAGTGTTTTTGTTTTTTTTTTTTCCTTTCATCATCACCACATTTTCTTGTCTTGTCATCAGCTTTCCTCTTTCCTGCTAATAATCACTCCTTACTCTCCAGCTTTGGTCAATTGTTTTTCTAAAATCCTCACTCTGCAATGTCTGTAACCAGATACTTTCATGTAACTTTTATTTGAAAGCAACTTTTGAGATGTGTTGGGAGGCTATGTTGAGCTAGAGCCAGTACGCAGTTTGGGCAGCGTAGGTTCCTGACCCCACAAATCTGGTGTAGTTGAACATCAGGAGAAATACTCATAACCACAGTCACAAGCTGAACCATAGATCTATTCTCTATGGCTTTCTCTACCTGAGCTCAAGCTGAAGAACAAATCACTGAGACAGGCTAGTCATTATTTCTGTCTTGTGCATCTAGATCATGGTATTGGCATCTATGTGTTGTGGACCACATATTGGCTTCAAAAATATTTTTGAACACCACCCCCAAAATATTATTGACCCCATACCAATCTATCTGGAGCAGAAGAGAATGAAAGGCATCAAAGACTGGAGGAAAATGTGAGCCCAGGAGACAGAATGTGCCATATGACTCAGAGACTAAATCAACATGAGACCAGAAGAACTAGATAGTGCCTGCCCACCACCAAGCACTGCCTTGAGAGGGAACACAACATAGACTCCTGTCGTAATGGGAAGAAAGTGAGGGTGCAGATCTAGAATTCTATTAAAAGACCAGACTTGATGGTCCAACAACCTGGAGGGTCACTTGAGAACATGGCCCCTAGACTCACTGCTAACCCAAAGCTGAAACCAGTACTGAAGACAATTCTTCAGACAAAGATTGGACTGGGCAATAAGATATGAGCCTATCAGAGCAGCTCCTGTACAGAAATGAGATGGGAGGGTAGAGAGGAGGAGACAGGAGTTGCTTAAATGAATATGAGAAGCACAGGAAAGAAAACAAGAGTGTGCTGCCACATGACGGGGACAACAGCTAGAGTTGCAAAGAGGTATGTGTAGAGACTTTTGTATGACTGACTTAGATTGCAAACTTTCACTTATTGACAATAAAACATTTCAAAATAAAGAGAGGAAAAGTATTATTAATCGGATAAAACTACAGATAGAACTATTCCTGTTGAGATCTGAAATACAGGCTCTAATCTATGGGTAAGCTATAACTCCATCCTGATAGGTAGTATTTTATGAGCATTCATTGTGTTCACTGAGATAAGTCATCTATGTATATTTTCTAATTTAATCTTCATGATAACCTTATGATTTTTGCACTGTTTTATTTAACTTTTACAAAAACTAAGATACACAGAGCTTAATTAACTTTTTCAAAGACCCAGTTCTAGTAGGTTATGGAGTCAAAATGTGAATATAGATTTTAAAACTATTAAGTCAGGCTTTAGTTCTTGCTTCCAATAGTAAGGTTCAGGGAGGGAAGGGAATCCAGGTTGCATTTCTAAAGGCTATTGGCAGGTGATTTCACCAGAGGAAACAAGAAATACTGGAGGAAAGGGCTTGGAAAGAAATACAAGTGGCCAGGTTGAGGGAGGAGGAACTTCTACAAGACTGGAAAGAAAATCTTTGCTTTACTTCCTGGGAGCCTCAAACAGGGGTAACCATGAGTTACTCGTAGGTTTTAGCACCAAAGCATGGAGACTCCTAGCCTTAGCAAAGATCCCACTCCACAAGTGATGCAGAATCAGGGACAAGAAATTGTAGGTGTTAGAAAATGTCCATATCAGTGAAGACTGACATAAACCTAAATTCTTGCGGGCACTCCAAGTGTTCTAAGTTTATGAGACCCTAAAGATCTCTCACATTGTCATGAATTTCTGAAGATTCCAAATAATGCCTGAGATTGAAGTTTTTCAACTCCTTATGAGTAGAAGGCTCAGGGTAAGACTTACACTGATTTTTTGTTTTGTTTTGTTTTGCAAAAGAGTAGAAAGAAGAACGTTTGTCATTTCTCCAGTTCTCATATTAAAGATTGTCAGTAGGAAAAAATTTGCTCCCCACTTTGTTCTCTTGTACACTGAGGGCTTGGCTCTTAACCACTGGCCACAGAGCTGAATGTATAGACGGTGCCATTTCAGGGACAGACCAGAGTCAGTGCTGATTGAGATTGTTGCTGATAAGAGGGACATTTGACTTATCTGGAAAATGAACTCAGTGTAGGATGTTCTCTGGAGTTGTCCCTGAAATCTACTACTCTCATTGTTGCTATTTATAGAGTATGCAGCAATTTCTAACACTTCTTTTTTTAATTTTGGTAAATACACCGGTAACAAAGCTTTTGGTATTTCTGTAGTATTCATGTTTACAGGTGGGTGACATTCAGTATGTTCCTCATGTTGTTTAACCGTCACCACTAACCATTCTCAAATTATTCCATCACTCTTAACAGAAGTTTAGTGTCTTCTAAGGACGGTATCTTCCTTTTCCTCACTTCCTCATCCTTCTCTCGTAAACACTAATAAACTTAGGTCTCTGTGTTCTTGTTGTTAGGTGTCACTGAGTCAATTTTGACTGACAGCAATGCCATATGACAGAGTAGAACTGCCCTATAGAGTTTTCTAGGGTATAATCTTTATGGAAGCAGATTGCTGGGTCTTCCTCTTGAGGAGCCACAGAGTGAGTTCAGATTGGCAACTTATCTTTGAGCAGTTGAGCACTTAGGCATTGTACTATCAGGATTCCTTTAAGGTCTCTGTTCTAGATATCAGAGCCCTAGTGGTCCATAGTTAAGAGCTCCACTAATAACCAAAAGGTTGACAGTTTGAACACTCTTGCCACTTCTGGGAGACTGTATAAGGCAGTTTCACTCTATCTTATAGGGTTGCTATGAGTTGGAATCACCCAAACGGCAATGGGGTGTGGTATTCTAGATATTTTATGTAAGTGTGATCATACAATGTTTGTCGTTTTGTGACTGCTTTATTTAACTCAGTGTAATGTTTCAAGGTTCATCTGCACTGTAGTTAATACCTGGGGCAAATATCAAAACATGTTAGGACACTTCTACATCTCTGAAAACAACAGCTTTACAATTTTATTAAGCAATTATTATTTGTTGCTATTATTATAGATTTAAGCAATTATCTATATTGTTCTACAAACCCAGGTACCCTAAAGACCTCTGTGCACACTTTTCTGGAAGTCAGGTATGCCCAGGGGCATAATTTCTCTTATCTCTCTAGTTCTTCAAATGTTTCTGATCTCTAGTATTCTAGAACTTACTGTATTTTTATTCTTGATACTTTTGGTAGCCACTTACGTGCTAGACAAACAAGATATAAAACCTTGTTAACAATAAAAGTTGGCAGTTCAAATCCACCAGGTGCTCCTTGAATACTCTGGGGGTCAGTTCTACCCTGGCCCCTAGGGTCGCCATGACTCGGATCCGACTCGAGGGCACTTGGCTTGGCTTTTTAACAATAAAAGAGAAAAATGAAGCCAAAGCCATCACTATTACATTTACTGTTACTTTGCCCTTTTTGCCCACTCTATAGATTCTTCCTATAAAAAATCTGGCTTCAGAAAGATGCGCTTAGAAAACTCAATTATGCACGAACAAAAGAAGTCATCATTTTCAAGGCTGCTAAAGTACACTCGGCATTTCTAAATGAACCTCCTTCATCTCAATAAGCAACAATTACTCCAAGCTCTTACTTTAATTCTGAAGCTACCAAGGGGCTCCCCTACACTTGGAAACAAGTTTACAATGTTGAAGTCTCTGTGTAAAACCTCTTTCTTGGTTTCAATAACCTATATTCTGACATACAGGTTGGGTGACAGCTTAAAAGAATGCACATTATGAACCTATTTAAGATTGTTGCATTTTTTTATTTTGTCACAAATGGGAAGGAAAAACAAGGGTAACACAGGCAAGGCTCAAGTGCCAACATGTGTCTTTCTGTTTATTCATTATTCAAGGGTCAGATCCTCAAGCAGGGCCAGAGAGAAATTACAAAAATAAATACATATCAGTGCAACAATATGCAATTTAAAATAATGAAAAGCAAGATTCCTACTCATTTTTGTGTAACAAATGTGATATCATTTCACTTCAATTTTCTATAATAGAACCAGCTGGGCTCTGGGAGGGACCATGTACTGGGTTATAATGGACAAAATCTGTCCATTGAAACCGGCCATTTTCTAATGAGATCTTGGAGCTTGGCACCCAGCCCATCACACAGCATCATGCTTTCTGCAGCTCTCTGCCAGCTTGTGAAAGGGGACTGACCTATGCTCTGTAGGACAGCTGATAGGGAAGAGGTGATGAGAAGGCAGAGCCTCTTTCCCCCACACTGCACTAGAGAGGATTCCAAGACCCTCATCTGGGTATCATAGCCTCACCTGCACAGACCACAGAGAAGATCCAGGGAAATGTCAATATCTTCATTGAAGCCTTGTAGGGGTCATGAAAACAAGGAAGAGGCAGAAAGGGCAAGACAGGGTGAGGGCACCATCATATTCATTTTAATAGCAAGCCTGAAATCAGTTCCCAGTTACATTTGGTTGCAACAAACACAACTGTGTTTCACTGGGTTTGGATTAATAGTCAGTGAATGTTTCTTTCTCTTTCCCTGTCTCATTCCATTAAACCATTCCTCCTCTCCTCCTATTCAGCACTCAAACTGTTATTAACATATGAAAATAGCATGCAAAGAATGGAATGGGCTGATTGCCAAGTAGATAAAAATGGGATGTACTTCCTCATTTATTTCATGGTGCCATGCCCTCTTCCAGCCTCTGTTTTCTTTGTAAGGCAGTCTGATTGCCTCTCTGAGAAGATGGGCTGGCTCCCAGCATAGGTTTGAGCCAAGGTGGAAGCAAAACAAATTGTCAGTTCTGGGAGGTGGGACATAAATCTGAAGAAAGTTATCATACCAATGTTTGTTCAAGCCCTGGGGAATCACTGTTGTATTTATTTTGCTGCTGTTATTCATGTTTAACTTGTAGCAGATTCCCAGCTAAATGGTTGCTAACTCTCCTTTTTGTGAAATGCTATAGGTTCTAAAATGAATGATGCTTTCTACATTCACTTCCCCCCCACTTGTCTATCAGTTTGTCCTACTATGGGGGATCATGTACTACTGTAATGCTGGAAGTTATACCACTGGCATTCAGATGCCAGCAACGTCACCCATGGTGAAAACGTTTTAGCCAAGTTTCCAGATTAAGACAGACTAGGAAGAAGGACCTGGAAGTCTACTTCTGAAAAGAATTTGTAAGTGAAAACCTCATAAATAGCAGTGGAATTCTGACAGATATAGAGCCAGAAAATGAGCCCCCAAGACAGCAGGGGAAAAGCTACCTCCACAAAATAGAGTCAACCTTAATGACATTGGTAGTTCAAATCCACCAGGCACTCTTTGAATACTCTGGGGGTCAGTTCTACCCTGGCCCCTAGGGTTGCCATGAGTCAGATCCTACTCGACGGCACTTGGCTTGGCTTGGCTTGGCTTAGAGCCAAGCTTTCAGGACCTTCATCTGCTGATGTGACATGACTCACAATGAGAAGAAATAACTACAGACATCCATTAACAATCAGAATGTAGAGTGTATGAAGTATGAATCTAGGAAAATTGGAAATTGTCAAAAATGAAATGTATTATGTAAATGTTGATATCTTCAGCATTAGTGAGCTGAAATCGACTAGTATTGGTCATTTTTAATCAGACAATCATACAGTCTACTGTGCTGGGAATGAAAACTCAAAGAGGAGTGGTGTTGCTTGCATTCATTGTCAAAAAGAATATTTCAAGATCTGTCCTGAATTACAGTGCTTCAGTGATAAGAAAATATCCATATCCGTAAAAGGAAGGCCAGTTAATATGGATGTCTTTGAAATTTATGTACAAACTGTTAAGGCCAAAGATGAAGAAACTGAAGATTTTCACCAGCTTCTGCAGTGAAATTGTTTGAACATGCAATCCAATGCATTAATAACTACTAGTGATTGGAATGCAAAAGCTGGAAATAAAGGATTGTAATTGGAAAACATGTCCTGAGAGAAATGATGCCAGATATTACGTGATAGGACTTTGCAAGACCAGTTACTTCTGCATTGCAAATACATTTTCCACCAACGTAAACTGTGACTACATGCATGGGCCTCACCAGGTGGAATACACAGCAATCAAATTGACTACAACTGTGGAGAGAGATGATGGAGAAACTTGGTACCATTAGTCAGAATAAGATCAGGTGCTAACTGTGGCATAGATCATCAATGGCTCACAGGTAAGTTCAAACTGAAACTGAAGACAATTAGAACAAGTCCATGAGATCTTATTTGTGATCTTAAGTATATACCACCTAAGTTCAGAGACCATCTCAAGGATAGATTTGATGCACTGAACACTAATGACCAAAGACCATATACACTTGTGGAATGACACCAAAGATACCATACATGAAAAAATCAAGACGTCATTAAAAAAGACAAAGAAAGAAAAGACTAAATTGGATGTCCAAGGAGACTCTGAAACTTATTCTTGAGTGTCAAGTAGCTAAAGTAAAAGGAAGAAATGATGAAATGAAGTAAAAGAACTGAAGATTTTAAAGGGTGGTTCAAGAAGACAAAATAAATTATTATAATGACATGTGCAAAGAGCTGAAGATAAAAAACCAAAAGGGAAGAACACAATCTATACTTCTCAGTCTGAAGGAACTGAAGAAAAAAGTCAAGTCTCAAGTTGCAATAGTGCAGGATTCTACAGGGAAAATATTAAACTACCTAATAAGCATCAAAAGACGATGGAAGGAATACACAGCGTCATTATATCAGAAAGAACTGGTCAACATTCATCAATTTGAAGACGTAACACATGATCAGGAGCCGATGGTATGGAAGGATGAAGTTGAAGCTGCATTGGGGAAAAAAAAACAAGGCTCCAGGAATCAATATGAGTTGAGATGTTTCAACAAACAGATGCAGTACTGGAAGTACTCACTCATCTACGCCAAGAAATTTGGCAGACAGCTACCTGGCCAACCAACTGGAAGAGATACATATTTATGCTTATTTCCAAGAAAGTCAATCCAATCAAATGAGGAAATTATCTAGCAATATCACTAATATCACATGCATGTACAATTTTGCTAAATATCATTCAAAAGCAAATGTAGCAGTATATTGACAAGGAGCTGCCAGAAATTCAAGGTGAATTCAGAAAAGGATGTGAAACCAGGGATATCATTGCTGATGTCAGATGGATCTTGGCTGAAAGAAGAAAATACCAGAAAAATGTTTACTTATGTTTTATTGACTATGAAAAAGCATTTCTGTAAATCATAACAAATTATGCACAGCAATGAGGAGAGTGGGAATTCCAGAACACTAAATTGTGCTCATAAGAAATTTGTATACGGATCAAGAGGTAGTTGTGTAAACAGAACAAGGGGACACTGCATGGCTTAAAGTTAAGAAAGGTATGTGGCAGCGTTGTTATTGTTCTCACTACACCTTTTCAATCTTTATGTTGAGCAAATAATCTAAGAAACTGTACTATATTAAGAATAATAAGGCACCAGGATTAGAGGAAGACTCATTAACAACCTGCACTATGCAGATGATACAACCTTGCTTGCTGAAAGTGAGGATTTGAAACACTTACTGATGAAGATCAAAGAGCATAGCCTTCAGTATGGATTGCACCTCAACACCAAGAAAAGAAAAATCTCCACAACTGGACAATTAAGCAACACAACACAAAAACAAATACATCACAATGACAGCATTAAATACATATCTATCAGTTAATTACATTAATTGTAAATGGACTGAACGCTTCAGCAAGGAGACAATGAGTGACATCTTGGATCAAAAGACATGACCTGTCTATATGTTGCTTACAAGAAACTCGCCTTAGACTTAAAGATATGAACAAACTGAAAGTTAAATGAAGGAAAAATATATACCAAGCTAACAGGACACAAAGAAGAGCAGGTGTGGCAATTCTAATCTCAGTTAAAATTGATTTTAATGTAAAATCCACCATGATGGACAAGGATGGTATTGCTGAAAGGTTCAATACGTAAGCAGGACTTAACAATATTCAATATTTATGCACCCAATACTAGAGCACATAAATACATTGAAGAAACACTGACTACACACAAAACTGAGATAGGGCACTCCTCAATAATAGTGGGAGACTTCAACACTCCACTCTCCATACTGGACAGATCTTCTAGAAAAAGGCACAACAAAGAAATAGAAAATCTTATTGCCACAATTAAACAACTAGACCTCATCAACATATACAGAACTTTCTATCCATCAGTGGATAACTACACCTTCTTCTCCAGTGCACATGGAACATCTTCCAAAATAGACCATGTGTTAGGACTTAAAGCAAATCTCAACAAAATCTATACCACTGAAATATTGCAAAGCATCTTCTCAGACCATAAAGCCATAAAAGTCAAAATCAATAGCAGAGAAAAACATAGATAGAAATTGGAACTCATGGAAACTGAAAAACATCTTGCTCAAAAACCCATAGGTTATAGAAGAAATCAAGGATGAAATAAAGAAATTTATGGATTCAAATGTGAATGAAAACACTTCTTATCAGAATCTATGGGATACAGCCAAAGCTGTGCTCAGGGGTCAATTTATCTCCATACATACACACATCTGGAAGAAAGAAAGAACCTAAACCAAAGAACTAACCCTGCAGCTTAAACAGGTAGAGAGACAGCAACAGAGGAACCCCACAGGTCCTAGAAGAAAACAGGTCATAAACATTAGAGCAGAACTAAATGAATTAGAGAATAGAAGAACAGTAAAAAAACTGAAAAGAGAAAAGACTGTTTATGAAAATATCAACAAAAATGGCAAACCATTAGCTAAACTTACTAAAGAAAAACAGGAAAAGAAATAAATAACTCAAATAAGAAATGAGTTGGGAGATGTCACAACAGATCCAACAGAAATCAAAAATATCATAACAGAATACTATGACAGACTGTACTCTAACAAACTTGAAAACCTAGAGGAAATGGAGAAATTTTTAGATTCATATCACCTACCAAAACTATCACAAGAAGTAGAACAACTGAATAAACCCATCATAAAGGAAGACATTGAAAAAGTCACCAAAAAACTACCAACGAAAGACACTCTGGCCCAGAAGGCTCACCACAGAATTCTACCTAGCTTTTAGGGAAGAGTAATCTGCAATGCTACTGAGATTATTTCACAGCATAGAAAGGGATGGAATACTCCAAAATTCTTTCCATGAAGCCAGCATAACCCTGATACCAAAGCCATGGAAAGACCCAACAAAAAAAGGAGAACTGCATACCGATATCACTCATGAATCTTCAACAAAATTCTGGCCAATAGAATACAACAACATATCCTAGAAATAATCCTCATGACCAAGTGGATTCATACCAGGGATGCAAGGCTGGTTCAACATCAGAAAAACAATTAATGTGATCAACTACATAAATAACACAAAAGACAAGAATCACTTCATTTTGTCTATTGATGCAGAAAAGACATTTGATAAAGTCCAACACCGGTTCATGCTAAAAACTCTGAACAAAATAGGAATAGACGGACAATTCCTCAATGCAATAAGAACCATTTATACAAAGCCTACTTCCTACATCATCTTGAACGGAGAGAGGCTGAAAGTTTCCCTTGAGAACAGGAACTAGACAAGGATGCCCACTCTCACCTCTCCTATTCAACATTGTACTAGAAGTTCTAGCCAGAGCAATTAGACAAGACCAAGAAATAAAGAGCATCTACATCAGCAAAGAATATGTCAAAATCTTCCTGTTTGCTGATGATATGATTGTATATGCAGAGAATCTCAAAGAATCTACAAGTAAACTACTCAAACTAATAGAAGAGTTCAGCAAAGTCTCAGGATACAAGACAAACATAAGTAAATCAGTAGGATTCCTTTGTACCAACAACGAGATTATTAAGGAAGAAATCACCAAGTCAATAATACCATTCACTATAGCCCCCCAAGAAGATAAAGTACCTAAGAATAAATCTAATCAGAGAAATAACAGACCTTTACAAGGAGAACTACAAACCATTACTACAAGAGAGACTTACATAAATGGAGAAACCTACCCTGCTCATGGGTAGGAAGACTTAACACTGTGAAACTGTCTATTTTACTCAAAGCAATCTACTTATATAACACAATCCCAATTCAAATTCCTGTGACATTTTTTAATGAGATGGAGAAACAAATTACCAACTTTGTTTGGAAAGGGAAGAAGTCCCGGATAAGTAAAGTACTACTGAAGAAGAAGAACACACTGGGAGGCCTCTTACTACCCGACTTTAGAACCTGTTACACTGCCACAGTGATCAAAGCAGCCTGGTACTGGTACAAAAAGACACCAATCAATGGAACAGACTTGAGACCCCAGAGATACCACCATCCTCCTATGAACAGTTGGTATTTGACAAAGGCCCTAAGTAAACAGACTTCAAAATCTGACACACAAAGCACAACCAATAGAAGAAAAAACAGGCAAATGGGAGCTACTAAAAATCAAACACTTTTGGTCATCCAAAGACTTTATCAAAAGAATTAAAAGATCACCTACAGTATGGGAAAAAATATTTGGCAAGTCTAAGTCAGACCAGCGTCTGATCTCTATAATCTATAAGGCACTACAAAATATCAGTGTGAAAAAGATAAATAATCGAGTTAAGTGATGGGCAAAGGAGATGGACAGACACTTCTCTAAAGAGGAGATCCAGGCAGGCAAAAGACACATGCAGAAATGCTCACTATCACTAGCTATTAAAGAAATTCAAATCAAAACTATGATGAGATACCATCTCACCCCAACAAGGTTGGCCATGATCCAGAAAATGAAAAGCAACAAATGCTGGAGAGGCTGTGGAGAAACCAGAACTCTCCTACACTGTTGGTGGGATTGCAAAATGGTACAACCTCTCTGGAAAGCAATCTAGTGCTTCCTTGAAAAGCTGGAAATAGATGTACCATTTGACCTAATAAATCCACTGCTTGGAATATATCCTGCAGAATCAAGGGCATTCACACCAACAGATACAAGCACACGAGTGTTTACTGCAGCACAGTCCACAAAAGGTGGAATCAACCCAAATGCCTAACAACAGAGGAATGGATAGATAAACTATGGTACGTATACTCAATGGAACACTATACAATGATAAAGAACAATAACGATTTTAGGAAGCATCTCATAACCTGGTTTCAACTGGAGGCCATTATGTTGAGTGAAAGTAGTGAGCAGCAAAAAGACAAATATTGTATGAGACTGCTATGATAAGAACTTAAAAACAGACTCATGCATAGAAGAAAAGACTCTTTGACAGCTGCAAGGGTGGAGAGGGAGGGCAGACAAGGGTGGGATATCGATTAGATAGCTGATAGAAATTTGGTTGGGTAAAATCAGTGACAGCACACAATAGAAAGAAGATCAATAGTAACTGGACTTCAGCATTACATGATTACTTCTCTCATCTTAACCCAATATTTCACGGACAGAGTAGTTGGGGCAGGGGGCTGGGGACCATGCTCTCTGGGGACATCAAGGCCAATTGGCATAACTAGTGTTTTGCTAAGAGGGTCTTCTGCACCCCACATTGGTGAGTGGTGTCTGGTGTCATAAAAGCTGCCAAGCTGCCATCTGAGGTACACCAAGTTGTCCCAACTCAGCAGGAATGGATGATCACCAAGGACCAAAATGACATTGGGGAAAGAGAACCCAGAAGACAGAGTGACCCACGTAAGTGGGTGACTACATCAACACGTGACCTAAAGAACTAAATGGTGCCAGACCACCACCAATGATAGCCGTGATGGGGCTCATGAAGTTGAGTCTCAATGGCAAGACAAGAATAAAAAGGGGTGTATCCTGAGATCTCCACTAAAAGATGGCAACTGATGATCCAGGGGACTTGGGGCTCCCCTGGGAGCACGGTCCCTGGCCCTGATGTTGCCCCTGTCCATAAATCATAATGGAGGTCCACTTTTCAGGAATGGATTGGATTTGGCAACACAGAGTGACCACATCAT
Source organism: Heterohyrax brucei (assembly GCA_028571685.1). Lineage (NCBI taxonomy): Eukaryota > Metazoa > Chordata > Mammalia > Hyracoidea > Procaviidae > Heterohyrax > Heterohyrax brucei. The sequence continues at coordinate 9,753,597 of CM053165.1, read as the reverse complement.
GTGTGCACTTTATGGTTTCGTGCGTCTACAGGATGTCATCCTGCTGAGCTCTTACTGGAGGCAGGTGAGAGGGTAGAGAAGAGGGGATAGGAGATTGTTAGGAGGATATGACAATGTATAGAACAGAGAGGACGAGTGCGCTGTCACAAGGCAGGGACAGCAAGGAACTTCTCACAGTCAGGCATGCAAATATATATGGGATTTTACATTTTCACTCAGTCATAATAAAAAAAGATTTTTTTTTAATAGCAAATGTTGGAGAAGATGTGGGAATTCTGATACACTACTGACAGAAATGGAAAATGGCACAATGATTTTGGAGCACTATACGGTGCTTTCTTAAAGAGCTAGAAATAGAAATACCGTATGATTCAGCTACCCCACTTCTAAGACTATATCCTAGAGAAATGAGTCATCACATAAATAGACATATGCTCCCCTGTGTTCATTGTGGCACTGTTCACAAATAGCAAAAATATGGCAAAAACCAAAGTGCCCATCCATGGATAAATGGATAAACTATGATACATACACACAATAAAATACTACACAATGATTAAGAGCAATGATGAATCTAGGAAACATTTCAGAATATAGATCAATTTGGAGGGCATTATGATGAATGAAATAAATCAATCAATCACAAAAGGTAAAATACTGTATGAGACCACTATTATAAAAGCTCATGAAATGGTTTACACACAGAAAGAAAAAGTCTTGGATTGTTATAAGAGAGGAGGTGTGAGGTGGCAAAACACTAAATAGAGAATATGTAAGAGGTTAATTTGGTGAATGGTAAACCCTATACAATATCAGGAAAGCCTGCACAGCTTGACCAAGGCAAGGTAGTGGAAGCTTTCTAGACACATCCAAATGTACCAATCGCTGGGAACCATGGTCTTGGAGAACATCTAGCTCAACTAGCATAAGTTAGTTTATAAAGAAATTCCTCTATATTCTACCTTGGTGAGCAGTATCTGAAGATATGCCACTAGTCCCACCCTATCTACAGCAAGGAAGAAAGAATAAAACTAAAGACACAAAGTTTAGTCCATAGGACTACTGCACCACAAGCCCAGTTACCACCACCAACTACCCTGCAAAGGGATCACAATATACAGTCCCTGACAGATCTGGAAGTAAATGTAAATCAAAGCTCTAACTCACATAAAAAGCCCAGACTTACTGGATGACAGAGACTGGAGTAACTCTGAGAGTCTGGCCCTTGGCTATCCTATTAGCTTAGTAATGAAGTCACTCCTGAGGTCTGTCTTTTAGACAAATACAAGACAGATCCATAAAGCAAAATGAGACTAACAGGCACACCAAACCAGGGACAAGGGTGAGAAGGCAGAAGAGACAGGGAAGCTGGCAACGAGAAAGGCGAGGTCGAGAAGCGGAGATTGTTGACGTGTCATGGGGCTGGCAACCAGTGCAACAAAAACAGTAAGTACATTAATTGTTTAATTAGAATTAATTTGCTCTGCAAAACTTCATCTAAAACATAATTTAAAAAGAAATCAAAGGATGCAATGAATTGGGCAAACCTGCTTCAAAAAAGTCTCCTTTAAGTGTTTAGAAGCAAATTTGTCACTCTGAGAATTAAGATGCACCTGACTCAAGTCAGGGCATTTTCAATCCCCTCATTTGCATGTGGAAGCTAAATGATGAGTAAGGAAGACTTGAAGAAGAGCTGATGCCTTTGTATTACCGTGTTTGTGAAAAACGTGGATTATATACCATGCACTTCCAGAATGAACAAACATGTCTTAAAAGTAGTACAGCCAGGATGCCTCTCAGAAGCAAGATGGCAAGACTTCCTCTCATGTATTTTGGACATATTATAAGGAAGAACCAGTCCTGGGAGAAAGACATCATGGCTGCGTAAGTGAGGCTATGCAAAACAGAGGAAACCCTCAACAATATAGACTGACACAGTAGCTGCAACAATGGGCTCAAACACAGCAATACTTGTGAGGATGGCACACACTGGATAGTACGTTTTTTCTGTTGGGCATCGGGTTGCTATGCGGAAACTAGCTTGAGAGCACCCAACAACAGTAACATATTTTGATGACTAAAAATTGATTTTTTGAAATGGACGTTTCAGCATTTGGATCCCTTTCCTCCTATACCGAGATGTGACTCCAGTCTGATTCAACCTTCAGAACGCTCAAACTCTTTGCAAAGTTCATAATGAGCTCTTGCTGTTAAGATATGTTTGAGAAATAGCTCTGCTTCTGGGTTTCCATGGAGACCACTTCCCACCTAGCCACTGAAGGTAACCTGTGTCGACCATGACTGGGGGTGGTTATCAAGCTGTCACTGGCAATTTTCTCCCTCATTTACTAGAAGCAACATTCCAGAAAGAAAATAACAGGATGACATGGGGAAAACACACTTTCACTTTGAGACTGCAATTTGGGGAAGACTTCTATTGCTGACTACAAGAACCTGGTTCCAGGGAGCACAGCCAACCTGTAATCTGATCAGCAGTGAGTAGAAGATATAGCTGTGCACTTCCAGTCATACTGAATGAGAGTTCTATCCGTGTCGTACCAACTAGAAGAACTTAGGCATCTGTGCCAGCCATCTGAGAATCAATTCCTTTCTTCCTTTTTATTAATGCTCTGCCTACTCCAAAAGATTCCTATAGCTATCAAACAATAACAGGTTTAAATGTGCTTTGTAAACTGTGCAAAGTCCATGTGTAGTACAGATGGTTAATGTGTTAAACTGTTAGGAAAAGGGTTGGACGTTGAAGCCAACCCAGAGGTGCTTGAGAAGAACAGTCTGGTGGTTAATTGAAACCCTATGGGGCACAGTTCTGCTTTGATATACACATGGGGTCACTATGAGTAGGAGCTTGGTCATTAGCAACTGGTTTGACTTTTGGTTTTGTAAACTGCAAAGTGCTAAACCAATGTGATACTTTGTCTTTATTTCTGACTCTTGAGAGTCTGTATTCTAGTGACAACTAAAACATCTGGATTACAACACATAGTATTGTTTCTGTTGTCCCAAAAAAAAACCTTAGAAATACTGATATTGTTCATTATATTTAAGAACAGCTATGAAGAGAAAGAAATGCATAGTGTTTTCAAGGCAGAATGCATGGATTTCACCCATATGTCACTTATTAACTGTAAAAAATCTAAAGGAAAAATAAAACAGCTTGCTTCTCTCTGTATAGAGAAATTGCTATAATGTCATAAATTGTGGAAACGACAAGTTTAATTTATACATGTTTTCTGAAAAAAAAATGCAAGCAAAGTGGTTTTAAATACAACCAAAATTTGCCAAGTGACTGTGAAAGAAACAGTTTTACAACTGAATGAAGTTCTGTTTTTGTTTTTTGTTTTTTTTGAAAAAAGCCTTTGTGCATTTAATGGATTTTCAATTCCCAGACTATCTGTATTAAATGAACAGATGAAACTGGATGTTAGATATTTCCAGCTAATATTTTATTCTGTAATCTCACTCCATCCCCACAACTCTTTTCTACTATGAAGGAAATGAGAGGTTTTCATGTTTTACTTATAATTAAACCAATATGATGCTCACAGGACCAGAAAGAAGAAAAATCATTGAATTGACTATTTTTTTTTTAAATCTATATGATGTTGATTAAACAATTCAGTGACATCTAGAGAAACAAACATTTAAGTGACTATTTTGTCCAAGGCAGTGTGGCAGATGCTGGAAAGCAAACAAACAAAAAGTAAGTCTTGGATATGCCTCATGAAGCTGAGAGTTCAGTAAGTACAATTTAGTATGATTAGGCAGTCATAAAACTGCATACAAGAGGTAGAAATAATCTAGTAAGGAAAGGATTCATTGTCAGGGTCAAGCAAGAAAGAACTGCTAAAGGGACAAGTCTTAGGTTTATTCTGAAGGATCCTAAAAATATGGCAGTTCCCAAAGTGTCATGAACAGTATACTCTCCTAAAGTTTTGTGGCACAGAAAATTAAGTGGAATGAAGAAACTGTCAGTAACAATTACAAAAGGTATCAAAATGATAGTACTAAACTTATACATATCAATAATTATGTTGAATGTAAATGGATGAAATACATTAATAAAGAGACAGAGAGTGGCAAAATGGATTAAAAAATCCATCTATATGCTGCTTACATAAGACACTCTTTAAACTTAAATACACAAACAAAAACTCAAAATGTGAAAAAAATAAATCCAGCTAACAACAACTGATAAAGATCAGGAGTGGCAATATTAATTTCTGACAAAACAGACTTTAAAATAAAATCCACCACAAAGGATAAGAAAGGATACTTTATAATGATTAATGGAGCAACGTACCAGGAGGACATAACTATATTAAATATTTATGCACTCAACAAAGGGCTCTAACATATATGAAACAAACTAATATCACTGAAATGTAAGATAGGCAGACTCACAATAATAGTAGGAGAATTCAATACACCACTTTCAGTGAAGAATAGAACATTTGGAAAGCAGCTCTATAAAGCTCTATACCCAAACCCATTGCACTGACTTGGTTCTAACTCATAGAAACCCTATAGGACAGAGTAGAACTGCCCAATAGAGTTTCTAAGGAGAACCTGGTAGATTCAAACTGTTGACCTTTTACTTAGCAGTTGTAGCTCTTAACCACTATAGCATTGTCATACCTTCCGGAATCACAGCAACATGCCAGCCTCATCAGTCTGGTAAACTGACAGACAAATAAAAACATTATGAGTAGCAGCAGAACATTGTCACATATAGTGCTAGAAAATGAGCCTCCCAGGTTGGAAGGCACTCAAAGAGTTGTTTCCTCAAAATAGAGTCAACTTTAATGGCGTGGATGGAGTCAAGTTTTCAGGACCTTCATTCTCTGATGTAGGATGAATTAAAACGAGAAGTAGTTGCAAACTTCCATTAATAATCCAAATGTGAAATGCATGAAGTATAAATCTGGAAAATAGGAAATCACCAAAAATAAAATGGAATACATAAATATCAATATCATACATATTAGTCACTCAAATGGACTGGTATTTGTCATTTTGAATCAGGCAATCTTGTGGTCTGCTATGCTGGGAATGAAAACTTGAAGAGGAATGACATTGCATCCATCATCAAAAGAACATCTCAAGATCCGTCTTTAAATATAATGCTGCCAGTGCTAGGATAATATTCATATGCCTACAAGGAAGACCAGTTAATACAACTATTATAAAAATTTACATACCAGCCACTAAGGCCAAAGAGGAAGAAAGTGAAGATTTTTACCAGCTTCTACAACCTAAAGTTGATTGAAAATACAAACAGAATACTTTGATAATTACTGGTGATTGGAATGCAAAAGCTGGACACAAAAAAAGGATAGGTAGTTGGAAAATGTCACCTTGGTAATAGAAATGATGGCAGAGATCTCATAATAGAATTTTGCAAGATCAATGCCTTCTGCATCACAAATGCCTTTTTTCACCAACATAAATGACGAGTTTACACATGGACCTTGCCTAATGGAATACTCAGGAGTCAAATCAACTATGTCTGCGGAAAGACACAATAGAAAAAGCTCAATATCACGAGTCAGAACAAAACCAGGTGCCGACTGTGGCATAGACTATCAATTGCTCATATGCAAGTTCAAATTGAAACTGAAGAAAATTAGAACATGTCCACAAGAGCCAAAGTATGACTTTGAGTATGTTCCACCTGAGTTTAGAGACCATCTCAAGAACAGATTTGATGTGTTGAACACCAATGACTGAAGACCACATGAGCTACAGAATGACATCGAAGACATCATATGTGAAGAAAACAAGAGGTTGTTAAAAAGAAAGGAAAGAAAGAAAAGACCAATTTGGAAGTTAGAAGAGACTTTGAAACTTGCTCTTGAACACCAAATAGTTAAAGCAAAAGGAAGAAATGATGAAGTAAAAAAACTAAAGACTTCAAAAGGCAGCTCAAGAAGACAAAGTATTATACTGATATGTGGAAAGAGGTAGAGATAAAAGCCAAAAGAGAATAACACTTTCTACATTTCCCAAGCTGAAAGAACTGAGTTAAAAGTTCAAGCTTTGAGTTTCAATAGTGCACAATTTTACAGGGAAAGTATTAAATGACTTGAGAAGCACAAAACAGAAGGGATATGCAGAATCATTATACCAGAAAGAACTGGTTACCATTCAATCATTTCTAGAGGTTTCATATAGTCAGGAACTGATGGTACTGAAGGATGAAGTCCGAGCAGCACTGAAGGCATCAGTGAAAAACAAGGCTGCAGGATTTGATAGAATATCAGCTGAGGATATTAGAATAACAATTGATGGAATATCAACAAACAGATGTTCTCACACATCTATGCCAAGAAACAGAAGACAGTTACCTGCCCAACCAACTGTAAGAGATCTATATTTATATCCAGGTCCAAGGAAGCTGATCTAACCTAATGCAGAAATTATGTAACAATATCGATGATGTCACATACAAGTTAAATTTTGCTAAAGATCATTTGGAAGCAGATACAACAGTATATTCACAGGGAACTGCCAAAACTTCAAGCCACATTCAGAAGAGGATGTGTGTTTTAGTCAGCTAGTGCTGCTCTAACAGAAGCACCACGGAGTGAATGGCTTTAACAAAGGAAAGTTAATTCTTACACAGTCCGGTAGGCTACAAGTCCAAATTCAGGATGTCTATTCCAGGGAAATGCTCTCCTGCTTGTCAGCTCTGGAGGAAAGTCTTTGTGTTGCATCTGCCTTCAACGTGATAGACTGACACAGGGGCTGTGGTCTTTGATGCAGGAACCTCAGGTCTGAAGGATGCACTCCTCTCCCTGTGCTGCTTTCTTGATGGTGTGAGGTTCCCAATTCTCTGCTTGCTTCTCTTCCTTTTATCTCTTGTAGGATGAAAGGGTAAAGGGTGGTACATACCATACTCCAGGGAAACTCCCTTCACAATGGAGCAGTGAGGTGATCCTACGAAGGGATTTACAGTCCCACTCTAATCCTTTAACATAGGAAAACCACAAAATAGAGGACAATCATAAAATATTGGGAATCATGGCCCAGCCACATGGCTACACACATTTTGGGGGGCACACAATTCAATCCCTGACAACATAAAACCAGGGATATCATTGCTGACATTAGATAGCTCTTGGCTGAAAGCAGAAAATACCAGAAAAAATATTTACCTGGTGTTTTCATTGACTATGCAAGGGCGTTTGACTGTGTGGATCATAACAAGCTATGGATAACATTAAGGAGAATGAGAATTCCAGAACCCTTAATTGTGCCCGTGAGCAATCTATACATGGATCAAGAGGAAATCATTCGAACAGAACAAGAGAACACTGCATGCTTTAGAGTTAAGAAAGGTGTATGTCAGGGTTGTATCCTTTCATCATATCTTTTCAATCTGTTTGCTGAATGAATAATCCAAGAAGCTGAACTATACACAGAAGAAGAAGGCATCAGAATTGGAGGAAGATCTATTAACAATCCATATTAGTGAAGAGGATTTTAAACACTGATAAAAATCAAAGACCACAGCTTTCAGTATGTACTGTACCTTAAAAGAAAAATCAAGAAAATATAATCCTCACAACTGGATCAGTAAGCAACATCATGATAAATGGAAAAATGATTGAGGTTGCCAAGGATTTCATTTTACTTGGTTCCACAATCAATGCCTATGAAAACAGCAGTCAAGAAATCAAAAGACTCATTGCATTGGAAAAACCTGCTGCAAAGTTGAAAAGTGAAGATGTCACAGTGAAGACTAAGGTGTGCTGACCCAAGTCGTGGTATTTTCAATCACATCATATGCATGTAAAAGCCAGACAGTGAATAAGGGAGACAAAAGAAGAAATGAACTCTTTGAATTGCAGTGCTACAGAAGACTATTGAATGTACCATGGACTGCCAAAAGAACCAACAGACCTGTTCTGGAAGAAGTACAACCAGGGTGCTTCTTGGAAGCAAAGATGGTGATACTGCAGCTTACATACTTTGGACATTTTGTCAGGAGGGGTCAATCCCTGGAGAAAGACATTATACTTGGTAAAGCAGAGGGTCAGCAAAAAAAGAGGAAGACTTCAACATGATAGATGGACACAGGGGCTACAACAATGGTTGTGAGCATAAAACAACTGGGTGCGAGGCGTGGGACCAGTCGGTGTTTCATTCTACTGTACATAGGGTCAGTTAGAGTTGGAATCAACTTCATGGCACCTAACAACAACAGTGGTGCCCTGGTGGCAAAGTAGTTAAGAACTATGGCTGCTAATCAAAAGGTCAGCAGTTCAAATCCACCATATACTCCTTGGAAATCCTTTGGAGCAATTCTACTCTGTCTTATAGGATCACTATGAGTTGGAATGTCGATTTTGGTGCTTAATATGGAATACACTAGCCACACATGACTACTTAAATTTAAATTATTTAAAATTAAAAAGTAACAATAATTTAGTGTTTTATTCTCACCAGCTGTATTCAAGTTTTCAGTTAGACAGGCTAGACATAAAACATTCCCACATCACTCTCTACTGGAAAGCAACACCTTAAATGTTTGGGAACCTTCAAGATGCTTTAAGTTAAAAATGATACGTTACTATTTCCATTTCAGAAAAAATAGCTTTGACAGGAAGATAATTTGGGGAGGAGTTAAGAAAAAGCACCACATTAACTGATTTAACATTACACAAAGCTATAAGAGCAGTGAGAATGGACAGATGGGGCAGATTTAAGAGCGAGAGAGCTGAGGCACGCTAAGCTTTTTCACTATGTTGGTCACTTACGTGACTCAGGAAATGACAAATGTCTATCAAGATAGTCTTTGGATAGATAAATTTATATATGTGTGAAGAATGGCTCAGCTAATTTTGTATGTGTGTGGAAAGTGGCACAGGAAATTGCTGAATATGATGAAATAGCAAGAAGCAACCAAACAGATTCCATGTCCCCATGTACACTATGCGGTTGACCACCTGATACTTTAATTTTCAAGCAATAACTTTTACTTTTACAAAACCACGGTCATATCTATCTTCACAGCAAATCACTAAACCATCTGATAAATCTTTGAGAGATGAGCAGACAAGTTTAGAAAATGAAGATGTGGTTTAACTTTTTTAATATTCAGTCCTTTGGTAATATCTTGGGCCATATGATTCCAATTCTGACATCTTCTTACTGTATCTACTGGTTTAATAGATCAGCTACAGTCTATACAATGAGTCATCCAATTAGCAAAGGAGGTAATCCATGTTTCTGAAGATTATACCACTTTCAGTCAAATGAAAGCATAGTTACTGGGTTGAAAACCATAGTCAGTGGAAATGGGTATGGTTAAAAGCCTACTGAAAGGTGTATGTAGGAAGGGTAGCAGTGATTTTTGGATAATCATCAGTGCTAAGGCCAGCTCTCAATCATATTATATGGTGTGGACCTTAAGTCACCTAAGGAACTAAGGAATATCCTCCCTCCCCAACTCATTCCCACTCAATTTTCCTCTTTTCTAAACTGTTTCGATCCAGGTTGTTACTAGCTGCTGTTGAGTCAACTTGAGACTTATGATGACCTTATGAAAACAGAATAAAACATTGTCCTGCTCATGTCATCTTCATAATGGCCACCTTGTTCAACTCTACTACTGTGGTTACTGTGCCAATTTGTCTCTCCACGGGTCTTCTTCAAGCGTGTTGATCCTTTATTTCATGAAACCTAATGTCCTTATCTATTGATTAATGCCTCCTAATGATGTGTCCAAAGCAAGTGAGTCAGACAATGTTCTGTTGCAACCCATAAGATTTTCATTAGCCAATTTTTGGAAATAGATCACCATACTTTCTAGTTTATCTTAGTCTGGAAGCACTGTAGAAATCTGTCCACCACTATGTAATCAAGCTGATATTTGCAATACTAGTGGCACAGCTTCCAGAATAATAGCAACATACAAGCCACCACAGTATGATAGACTGAGAGCCCCCGGAATTAATCCCCACTATTATCACTACAACTAATAATAACTATCACTTATTGTGAGTCCTTGGGTTACATTAATCGTTAAGCACTCAACTAGTAACCACAAGATTGGCTGTGAAAACCCACGCAGAGGCAACTTGGAATAAAGGCCTATGTTATTTTTGTGTTAAATACTAGGTTGTTGTTGTTGTTGTTAGGTGCTGTTGAGTCTGTGTGTATATGCGTGTATGTGTGTGCATGTGTGTTAGTAGGAGCCTTTCCTCATACTCTTTCATTCCAAGTCATATAGACTGGGATTGTGTTTCTTTTATCTCCGAGATGTCAGGTCCTTGCCTGTTTTCTCATAGCGGACATTGTTGAACCTTGAGGAAATGTCTGGCAAAGAAGAACACCGGACTCTTTATAGCTGTCTGCAGAGACCTCAGTTTGACTTGGACTTTGCAGCAAGAAGCCATCCTGGTCAGTAGACTTGTCCTCCTGACTTGAATGATGATGAAATTGCAGCACCTGTATTAGCACCAGGTCTCTGTCACTGAGACAGAGAGAGACTTTAGTCACTGGCACATATCAGATACAAATTGTCTGCCTGAATAAGACAATTCTGTACTGAGATGAAAACTATTGATTTCCAATCTACTATCCAAGTAATTCATCATTAGTCTATACTAGGTAATTTAGTTGGATTTTGACTTTTGGATTTGGGCTCATATTTTATCGTTAGGCCATGACATTAAAGGTTGCTTAATCAGTTTATGAGAGGAAGATGGACTGCTGTAAACCAGGACAGTTATTCAGGATGGATTCTAGAATTGCCATGACTCTGCTATCCCCTACCATGCTCCAGTGTTTATCAAGAATGTGTTAATAGACTTAATGTCTGATTCTTATTGGTCAATTGGGAGGGTCATTAACACTTGCAACTGCTGCCTCTGGTTTGAAAAAAACCACCGCTGCTTCTACTGAGAGTTAATAGTTCACTATACGCTGAAAAGATGTCCTGTACTCGTCTCTGCTTTTTAAGTATAATTTCCTCAATTTTATTTTTTGCACGTCATAGAGGGAGAATTCTCTAAATATATAATGAACCTTTATAAATAAGTAAGAAAAAAAGAAATCAGTAATCTGTGTTCTTCAGGAGCAGAAACCTCTTCTGTTTTCTTAACCACTAAATAAACATGGGCCTAGAAGTAACACCTAGCATATAATAGGTGTTGGGGAGAGAATGGCACAAAACAGGAGCAGAGACACACCAGTCTGAGGTCAGTGAAGTTTATTCAAAGACAAAGGGAATGAGGTCTGAGTTGAAGGGTGGCTCAGTCTGCCACTGGCCAGTAGGGTAAGTTTTTTACAGTTTTAAAGTTCCAATGAGGTAGTGTAGGTTGAAGGGACTTATGGTTTGATAAGGAAATAAAGTTTAATTAAAAGAGAAGAGGAGGTCGCAAGAAATTCTGGTAAGGGCATCATGGTCTGATAAGGAAGAAATGTTGATTAGAAGGGGGAGGTGGTAAGGTTTGTTTATGGTCAAGTTTAATAGTGGAGAAGCTTTGATTAGGAGTGTGAGGGTACAGTTTTGTTTGTGGTCAAATTCCTGGGGGCAGTTTCGGGGTAATGGTGGGAGGAAATGGCTTATGCTGCACCTCTCTGAAGTCCAGAAACAGAGTTTCCTCAATAGGAACTTAGATAAATCTAATGAAAAAATAGACAAGTAGCTTGAATGGTCAATAAAAACATGATTATTTTTAATCTCATTAATAAATAAATGCAAATCCAAATGAAGTACAACTTTTCAATGTTTATTCTGACAAAAAAAAAGTGAAGTGGATTTACAACACTCTATGTCGGCAGAGGTATGAAGAAAACAGGCATTTGCAAAAACTGTGACAGATTTAAAGTGATACAACTCTTGGCAGAAATTTTGTGACACCTACTGATATTTTAAATACCCATACCCTTGACCTACAAATTTCACTTCCTTTATTTTAATTGTCAGTGAAATAACTGTCATACAAAAATATGTGTGTAATGATGATATAGCAGTAGTATTTGTAACGATGAAATATAGGAAAATACCCAAGTTAGTAAATATATTTATAATAACCTAGACAATTATTTGTCAAACACTTACCCAGTGCTTGCCTCTATAAAACATATTATACAAGCATTATTTAATTTAATTCATTCAATAAATGTAGAAATTGGTTCTATCAATACACTTCAGTGTCAGATGAAGACGGTTTCAAAGGAAAACATAAAATAGGAAAAACTTTAGACCCTGTGTTTGTAGTTTTTTAAAAACATACCTAGTGCTTTAAAATTTTTATCCTATTTAATTTCACTTAAGGAAGACATATTATTATTATTATTTTACAATTGAGGAAACTGACACGTGAAAAGATAAAATAACTTCCTCAGCAACTCACAGATGGTGGCAAAGACTAGTGTTATTAACCACTGTCCTATGCATCTTCATAGTTAAAGATAGAATATTTAGATTCAAATCTCTTTTCTGACCTAATCAGATGTTCCACGTCTCAAGTTCTTCATCTATATATTTGTATAATAACATCTTCCAGAATTGTGTGAGTTAAAATACTGTGTCAAACAGAACCAGCACCAGCGTTACAAGTAGGGTCAATAAAGCATGCAATAAAAAAAGATAGCCAACTCGACGGCACTTGGCTTGGCTTGGCAACTACATTTTGATTTAAGAAATCTATTTTAAATATAAAAATTCAGGTTAAAATGAAATAATAGAAAAAGATGCACTATGTTAACATTAACAATAAAACATATAAGGCTGGAGTAGCTTATTAATTTCATTAACAACTTGTGGTATACAGAAGACACCACCTTACTTGCTGAAAATGAAGATTTCAAACACTTACTGATGAAGATCAAGGACCACAGTCTTCAGCATGGATTGCATCTCAACATCAAAAAACAAAAAATCCTCACAAGTGGACAAGTAAGCAGTATCACAATAAGTGAAGAAAGGATTGAAGTTGTCAAATATTTTGTTTTATTTGGGTCCACATTCAATACCCATGGAAGCAGCAGTCAAGAAATCGAAAGACACATTGCACTGGGAAAATCTGCTACAAACGATCTCTTTAAAGTATCGAAAAGTAAAGATGTCAGCTTGAAGACTAACATGTGCCTAACCCAAGCCATGGTATTTTCAATCACGTCATATGCATGACAAAGCTGGACTATGCACAAAGAACACAGAAGAAGAATTAATGTCTTTGAATTGTGATATTGAAGAAGAATGTTGAATGTGCTATGGACCATCAAAAGAACAAACAGATCTGTTCTGGAAGGACAACCAGAGTGCTCCTTGGAAGCAAAGATGACAAGACTCCATCTCACATACTTTGGATGTGTTGTTAGGAAGGATCAGTCCCTGGAGAAGGACATCACACTTGGTCAAGTGGAGGGTCAGCAAAAAAGAGGAACACCCTCAACAAGATGGACTGACACGGTGGCTGCAACAATGGTCTTAAGCATAAAAACCACTGTGGACATGGTGCAAGACCTGGCAGTGTTTCATTCTGTTGTGCCTAGGCTCTCTATGAGTCAGAACTGATCCAAAAGCACCTAACAGTAACAAGCTTAGAGTCTCTAAAATAGCTAAACATAAAACAGAATTATTATGCTAAAGTTCCACTTTCGACTCTAACACTTTAGCACCAAGTATTGTTCCATTTGTTCCACCAAAGACTCCAATTTCTCTCTATCCCTCTCTTCTTTCTTACTACTGTACTTACAAGTTATCTGAATTCTACTCCTATCCTGATAACAAAAAGGAAATAGAAAAACCTTCAAAGGACTTACCTCTTAAACTGAAACATACAGAAGAACCCAATGAAGCCCCATTACTGATCTTTTCACCCAGTTATAAAAGAATATTATGATTCTCATGAAGACCCACAAAAATTCGTTAGGAAATTTAGACTGCTGAAAATTACAATCTTAGATACCAGATTTGCATAAATTGAAAAATACTCTAGTCATGCCAGGGGGAACTCAGTTATGAATGAAAAAGTCAAACCAGTAAAAAGCTGAGAAATCTGTAACAGCTGATTTAAGAACTGGAGCAACACTTTTTCAATGAGAGCTCTTTATAGATTAATTTTAGTTGCTATTCCAAAGTTTCACTTGAGAACTGGTTGGATGAAAGCACAAAGTTAAAAACAAGGAAAAGATCAATCTGTATATAGTTACAGAGATCCATCTGGCTAGCATTTTTGCTGAATATTCAGGATTAAACACCATGGAAGAAGCGGTTGTAATGGCTTACCATTCCATATTTTTAAATGGTTTACACTCAGTATTATCTGAACAAGTGCCAATTATTAGATTAGGGAACTGTACCCTTTCCCAAATTGATGGATATAGCCCCTACACTAGCTCAAATTCAGGATAAAATCAGGCCAAACAAAACAAATTAATGTTGCTGCAACTGCAACAGCTGCAACACACTGATCAGAGGAAACACTTTAAGCCAGTACCTTCCAATATTGCAACTAACACTTAAATATTTGCCACTAATGCAAAAAAGTCTGATCACCAGAAAAAACATTGTTTCCACCTGAAAAACAAACATGGAACCATATGACATGGCTCCATCTAATACCGAATGACATGGCTCCGGAAAGCACAGAGAGACTTTTCTCATAGTAACTTTATATCCTCAAGGAGAAGTGCACATAATTGTTAATGGAGAAACTTGTGAATTTCTAATAGACACAGAAATCACTTTTTCTGCTCTTAACCCCACTCATTACAAAACCCTCTGTGCTGGAGGATAGAAACTACTTGAGTAGTTGGTTACAACTCAAATACAGACTATATTACTCTCTTCCAGTACATACTTATCTTTGGTTTATTGAGGATCTTGACCCTTTTCTCTTTAGTCTAGAAACTCCTATGAATTTGCTGGGAAGGTGTGTGTGTGTGTGTGTGTGTGTGTGTGTGTGTGTGTGTGTGTGTGTGTGTGTGTGTGTGCAAATTGTTTTCTGAAATTGGTTACAATCTCTGCAATGTGTCAGTGTGTATTCTTCTCCTTTCCCCTTTCAACCTGGATAGTTTCTGAATATTAATGCAGTATTCCTGTTTCTTACAGCTTTCTTCTCTTTGCTCTTGGGCAAGTGTTACTCATTTGGTCTTGTATATACAACTAAGAAGCACATTCCTCATGTGTGTTCTTATTTCTTTCTTAGGCCTGTTTAATCTTTGGCTGAAAGGTGGACTTAAGGAGTGGCTTCAGTTCTGAATTAGCAGGGTGCTTGGGTGGCCTTAGGCTCAGTGGTTTCTCCAGTCTTATCAGAACAATGATTCTGGTCTTTAAAAAAAAATTGTTACAATTAATTGAAAGTATACAAATCCAAGTCAGTTTTGCATACTGCCTCTCTATAACTCTGTCTGTTCTCCCTACCCTATAACAGCACTCCTCCTTTTCACTCTTCTATTATCCTCCTGATGAACATCTGCCCCCTATTCTACACTCTCTCCTCTTCCCTCTAGAAATAAACCAGTAGGACAGCCTTCTATAAATATATATAACCATAAAGTACACATACCACATGCTCACTCTGTTTCCCTGTATTCAGCTCATTCTTTGTCTGAAGTATTGACCTTAGTACTGATTTCAGGTCTGGGGCAGCAGCCAGGTTCTCAGGGGACCCTCCGGGTTGTCAACCATCAATTTTGGTCTTTCAGTAGAGTTCTTGATCTGCACACTTCTTTTTCTTGTGCTATATCAGTGACTCTCTGCTGGGAGCCAGCCTCAGCAGGGTCTGGGATCACAAAGAGATGGGAGGCACTGGCAAAGAAAGAAATGAGACTGAGACAACCAGGAATATGGAGGTCAGCAGCCTGTTAGGGCCTGCCTTTCTTTATTTTTTATATAATCAATGAGATGATGTGATTTCACCCTGGTCTTTGACCACGGAAGCTGTTAGCTAGTGAGAAACTGATACCTCATGGTCTGTTTTCATGTTAATTATTAAGGCCTTCTAGATAATAGCCCGAGACAGCAGTCTCTTTTCATGTTGATCATTATGGTCCTCTAGGTAATGGCCCGAGGCGAGTATACTGTGGTGATAATTAACAGTGAAAACAAAGTTATGCCTTGAGCTTAATCAGCTCTATGCATGCCTCAAGGCCAAGGGTACAGAAAGAAGGGTAGATTCATTGAAAGCTCATTATCTGGCTGTCTCTATTTGTTCCTCCTTTCTTCTTATTTTATCTCTTCCTGTGAGGATAGTAAGCGTCCACCATCCCCCACCCTTAAGCTGTTCTAAGAAGGACATTTCTTTAGTATTTATTCATTTGTCCTACCAATTATAATAAACTTGAGAGTCTATCCATCTTCCTGATGTAGGGAGTGGGATGTCTATATCTAAGGGCTGTGTGGAGGGTTGTCCCTGGGAAGCTTCCCAGGGCCTTCCTGTAATCTTGTGTTTCACATGTGGAGGGGGAATTGCAGTTGAGGGAAGCCAGCGAAGCTGGGTTGGCCTCAGCATTCCTAGGCTGGGCATGCTGTGTCGGAATTCATTAAGCTGAGGGGGTTGTAAAACCCTTTTTAGAAGGCATCTTCTTTGATCCTTGTGACAGGAGATAAGAGGGTATTTTTGAGGAAGGTTTAATTAGGATGCAAAATATCATCAGGGAAAGTATGGCCAAAAAATATGTCAAGGGTGGGATGCATCCACTCACCATCACATAGGCGTGAGACTTTACTTACAGAGGCTTCTGTGGGTGGCAGGCCTCGGCAACTCTCCATTGTGTCCCCTATCAAGTCTGTCATGGTGGTGGCCAGTCACCACCTGGCTCTTCTGGTTTCATGCTGATATACTCTCCCAGTCATATGGGTCCCTCTGCCTCATGGAGTCGCTTTTCCTTGTGTCTTTGATATTCTCAGTCATCATCTGTTCCAAGTGGGTTGAGACTAACTAATGTCCCTCTGATAGCAGCTTGCTGGCTTTTAAGACCCCAGACATCACTCATAAATATGGAGTTCAGAAGACTCTCTTAACAGAAGACTAGTTATGTCAATTGACCTCGATGTTCCCTGAAAACATGGTCCCCAGACCCCTGTGCCTGCTACTCTACCCTTTGAAATGTTGGATTGAATTTAGAAAACCTTACAGCCTAGAGAAACAACTGTGATACACCTTCACAGCATCTCACCGAGCCTCTATTGACCAACAAGAAGCCCCAAAAGCAGCATCTGTTGGAGAGGACGGTAACCTGGAAGTCACCTATGGCATCAGAAGTCTCCCGAAGAAACCACGTCAGAACTTCCCAGATGAAGAAGCTTCTCTGAAATTACAAGAAGGTGAATATAAAAGGATTATAGTGAGAGTCCTACTAGACCTTATACAAAATGCAGCAGAGCAAAATGAAAAACTAAACAAGCTGTTCGATCGGATGGAACATCAGTACTCAGAAATCCAACAGATCAAGAGATAGAAAATTCAATTCAAAGCCAAGAAAACAAAATGGAACAAATGGAAAAGAGAGTTTCTGATTTGGAAGACAGAGCCACTGACTCCAGCATCTGTGAGGAGAAATCAGAAAAAAGAAACAAGAAAACTGAAGAAGCCTTAAGAAGCATGTGGAACTCTATTAAAAAGAACAATCTACAATTAATTGGAGTTCCTGAACAAGGCAAGATGCCTGAGAACACAGACAGTATTGTGACTGAGCTGCTGACAGAAAACTTCCCAGAAATTATGAAAGAAGGAAATACAGATATCCAAGATATATATCAAACATCACTCAATATAGATCTCAATAAAAAGACTCCAAGACATACTATAATCAAGCTCAACAAAATGAAACATAAGCAGAAATTCTTAAAGGCAGCAACACTCAAAGCAAAACTAACATTCAGAGGGAAACCTTGTAAGCTTTCATTGGATTTCTCTGAAGAAACGATGCTGGGGTGGAGACAGTGACATGACATATTCAAAGCCTTGAAGGAGAAGAACTTTCAACCAAGAATTATATATCCTGGAAAACTATCTTTCAAATATTAAAATGAAATTCAGACATTTGCAGATAAACAGAAACTCAGAGACTTTGTAAAAACCAAACCAAAACTACAAGAAATACTGAAAGAATCTCTTGGCTTGGAAGACTAAAACTGCTAACTTTATATTTTACAAGGACACATTATCCAGAATCCTATTCAGTTAGGGAAGGCTCCAAACACAATCAAAGCTATAATAGTGAAAGAAACAATCTAGTGATCATATCACATAAACTATGATATCATCATATTAAAAAGAGGAGTGCACCACAGTCATTATAGTCCCTCCAGATGGAAAAGAATTTGACAAGACTAGTAGCAATCAAAATTGGGGTTGTATATAGTGTATTAAGCGGATCATAGGGGCAGCCGTAAAGCGCAATAAAGAAGCAACATATCATATCAAGAAAGGTAATATAGGAGTCTCCACAACCACAAAACCAACCCTAAAAAAGGGGAAAAATCAACTCACAAAGAAGAAGGTCACAGAACAGATTAATAAGAACAACAGAGAAAACATCAACTGAGAAATAAACATATCACAAAGACAGCACTGACCACATACCTATCAATAATTATGTTGAATGTGAATGGACTAAATGCTCCAGTAAAGAGACATCAAGTGACATCTTGGATCAAAAGACATCACCCATCCATGTTGCCTGCAAGAACCTCGCCTTAGACCTAAAGATATGAACAAACTGAAAATCAAAGGATGGAAGAATATACATCAAGCTAACAATGAACAAAGAAGAGTAGGTGTGGCAATTCTAATCTCAGATAAAATCAATTTTAATGTAAAATCCACCATCATGAACAACAATGGACACTGTTTATTACTGAAAGATTCAATACACAGGCAAGACTTAACAAAATTAAATACTTATGCACCTAATATTAGAGCACCTAAATACATCAAAGAAACACTGACTACACTCAAAAAGGCGAGAGATCACTCCACAATAATAGTAGGAGACTTCAACACTCCACCCTCAGTATTGGACAGATCATCCAGAAAAAAGCTCAGTAAAGACACAGAAGATATTATTGCCACGATTAACCAACTAGACTTCATCGACATAGACAGAACTTTCTATCTATCAGTGGACAACTATACCTTCTTCTCCAGTACACATGGAACATTCTCCAGAACAGACCATGTGTTAGGACATAAAGCAATTCTCAACAAAATCCATACCATTGAATTAATGCAAAGTATTTTCTCAGAGTATAAAGCCATAAAAGCCTAAATCAATAGCAGAAAAAACATAGATAGAAAGTAGAACTTATGGAAACTGAACAAAACCTTGCTCGAAAAACCATGAGTTACAGAAGAAATCAAGGATGAAATAAAGAAATTTATGGATTCCAGTGAGAACGAAAACACTTCCCACCAGAACCTATGGGATACAGCGAAAGTAGTGCTCAGAGGTCACTTTATCTCCATGAATGCACACATCTGGAGAAGAAAGAAACCAAATCAAAGAACTGACCCTACAGCCTGAACAAGTAGAGAACAACAGAAGAACTGCTCAGACACCAGAATAAAACAGATCATAAAGATCATAGCAGAACTAACTGAATTAGAGAATAGAAGAACTGAAAAAATTGAAAAGACCAAAAGCTGGTTTTTTTGAAAAGATCAACCAAATTGACAAACCATTGGCTAAATTTACTAAAGAAAAATGGGAAAGGAAACAACCCAAATAAGAAATGAGAATGGAGTTGTCACCACAGCTCCAGCAGAAATCAAAAATATCATAACTGAATACTGTGAAAGACTCTAGTCTAACAAATTTGAAAACCTAGAGGAAATGGACAAATTCCTTGATTCATATCACCTACCAAAATTATCACAAAATGACCCAGAACAACTTAACAAACCCATCACAAAGGAAGAGATTCAAAAAGTCATCAAAAAACTGCCAACTGAAAAAAACCTTGGTCCAGATGACTTCACTGCAGAATTCTACCAAGCTTTTAGAGAAGCGTTATCTCCAAAACTACTGAGACTATTTCACAGTATAGAAAGGGATGGAATACTCCCAAATTCATTCTATGAGGCCAGCATAACCCTGATACCAAAACCAGGGAAAGACCCAACAAAAAAGGAGAACTACAGACCAATATCACTCATGAACCTAGATGCAAAAATTTTCAACAAAATTTTTGTGAATAGAATACAACATATCCAAAAAATAATTGATCATGACCAAGTTGGATTCATACCATGGATGCAAGGTTGGTTCAACATCAGAAAAACAATTAAGGTGATCAGCCACATAAATACTGCAAAAGACAAGAACCATCTGATCTCGTCTATTGATGCAGAAAAGGCATTTGATAAAGTCCAACACCCATTCATGCTAAAAACTCTCGGCAAAATAGGAATAGACAGCAAATTCCTCAATTCACTAAGGGCCATTTACACAACGCCAACTGCCTACATCATCCTGAATGGAGAGAGACTGAAACAATTCCCCTTAAGAACAGGAGATGGACAAGAATGCCTACTCTCACCTCTCCTATTGAACATTGCACTAGACGTTCTAGCCAGAGCAATTAGACAAGACCAAGAAATAAAGGACATCTGCATCAGCAAAGTGGAAGTAAAAATTTCCCTATTAGCAGATGACACGATTGTATATGCAGTGGTTCCTAAAGAAGCCATAAGTGAGCTAACCAAACTGATAAAAGAGTGGAGCAAAGTGTGAAGATACAAGATAAACATAAGTAAATCAGTAGGATTCCTTTGTAACAACAATGAGATTATTTCACCAAGTCAATACCATTTACTATAGCCCCTAAGAAGATAAAGTACCTAGGAATAAATCTAACCACAGAAATAACAGACCTTTACAAAGAGAACTACAAACCCTTACTACAAGAAACTAAGAGAGTTACATAAGTGGAGAAAACTACCCTGCTCATGGATAGGAAGACTTAAAATTGTGAAAATGTCTATTTTACCCGAAGCAATCTGCTTATATAATGCAGTCCCAATACAAGTTCCAGTGACATTTTTTAATGAGATGGAGGAACAAAGTACCAACTTTGTCTGAAAGGACAAGAAGCCCTGGACAAGTAAAGCATTACTAAAGAAGAAGAACACACTGCGAGTCCTCTCATTACCTGACCTTAGAACATACTACACTGCCACAGTAGTCAGAACAGACTGGTACTGGTACAAAAAAACAGACAGATAAATCAGTGGAACAGAATTGAGACCCCAGAGATGACATCATCTGCCTGTGAACAGTTGATATTCGACAAAAGCCTTAAAACATTAAACTGGGGTAAAAACAATCTCTTCAACAAACAGTGCTGGCCAAATTGGATGTCCATCTGCACTGAATTAAAACAAGACTCATATCTTACACCTTATACAAAAACCAACTCAAAGACCTCAAATAAAAGACCTAAATATCAAATCTAAAATGATAAAGTTCATCCAAGAGACAGTAGGAACAACACTGGAAGGTTTAATATACAATGTAGACAGACTTCGAAACCTGTCAAATAAACCACAAACAACAGAAGATAAATAGATAAATGGAAACTACTAACAATCAATCACTTTTGCTCATCCAAAGAGTTTATTAATAGAATTAAAAGATCACCTGCAGAACACGAAAAAATATTTGACAACTCTATGTCAGTCTGACGCCTGATCTCCGTAATCTATAAGGTAGTACAAAATATCAGTAAGGAAAAGCTAAATCATCCAGTTAAGCAATAGGCAAAGGAGATAGGCACACACTGCTCTAAAGAGGAGATCTAGGCAGCTAAAAAACACATGCAGACATGGTCACGATCATTAGCTATTAAAGAAATCCAAATCAAAACAACAATGAGATACCAGCTCATCCCAACAAAATTGGCCATGATCCAAAAAACACAAAACAGTAAATGCTCGAGAGGCTGTGGAGAGATTGGAACTCTCCTACACTGTTGGTGGGATTGCAAAATGGTACAGTCTCTTCGCAATCTGGCACTACCTTGAAAAACTGGATATGGATGTACCATTTGATCCAGTAATTCCACTGCTTGGAATATATCCTCCAGAATCAAGGCCATTCACACCAACTGATACATGCACACAAATGTTCATCACAGTACAGTCTATGATAGCAAAGATGGAATCAACCCAGATGCCCAACAACAGACAAATGGATAAGTAAACTATGGTATATATACTGAATGGAACACTGTGCCATGATAAAGAACAATGATAGCAGAAAACATCTCATAACCTGGTTTCAACTGGAGGACCTTATGCTGAGTGAAAGTAGTCAGTGACAGAAGGACAAATATTGTATGACCCCTATGATAAGAACTTAAAAGCAGACTCATGCATAACAGAAAAGACTTTGATGGCTGCAAGGATGGGGAGGGTGGGAGGGCAATGGGGGGTTAGATAGTTGTTAGAAACTTAGTTGGGAGAAATTAGTGGCAGCACACATTAGTAAGATGATCAATATTAACAGGACTTAAACACAGCTTGTGTACTCCTCCCATCTTAACCCAATATTGCAAAGACAGAGTAGGTGGGGCAGGGGGCCAGGGACTGTGCTCTCAGGGGATATCGAGGCCAATTGGCACAACTAGCGTTTTGCTAATGAGGTCTCTCTGCACCCCACATTGGTGAGTCACGTCTGGGGTCTTAAAAGCTGCCAAGCTGCCATCTGAGGGTAGAGCAAATGGTCCCAATTTAGTAGGAACAGATTGTCACCAAGATCCATAATGACATGGGGGAAAGAGAATCCAGAAGATAGAGAAACCCGCGTGAGTGGATGTCTGCATTGATTTGTGACCCGAAGAACCAGATGGTGCCTGGCCACTGCCAGTGATAGCCACGATCGATCTCACAAAGTTGAGTCTCACTGGCAACACAAGTATAAATAGGGGTGCACCCTGAGATCTCAACTAAAAGAAGGCAGTTTGTGGTCTGGGGGCCTCAGAGTTCTCCTGGGAGCAGGGGCCATGGCTCTGATGCTGCCTCTGTCCGTAAATCATAATGAAGGTCAACTTTTCAGACAGCAATGGATTGGACTTGGTGATACATGGACCATATTGTGTGGGCACTTTGTGGTTCTAGGTATCTATAGGAGGTTGTCCTGTTGACCTCATATTGGAGGAAGGGGAATGGGTGGAGATGAGAAGATAGGAGACTGTTGGAAAGATAACATATGTATGGAACAGACAGGAAGAATGCTGTCACCATGCAGGGAGAGCAGTGAAGCTGCATGTAGGTCAGTATGCAAATTTATATGGGAATGTACATTTTCATTCAATCATCATCATCATAATAATAAAATAGAAAAAGAGAGAAAAAATGTCTTCCTTTCAATATTTCCTTTATCTTTGGGTGAAGAAAAACGTCATTGGGGGCCAGATCAGGTGAGTAGGGAGGGTGTTCCAATAGTTACTTATTTACTGGTTAAAAACTCCTCACAGACAACTATACAATTAAGTTCATGAACTTTCCATCATGCCACTGTGCACAACGGCCATTCTAGAAAGAGTCCCAAGATTGCTTTGAAGGGTGATTTAGGTGCTAGAATCAGTGCATAGCTTCCCAAGGTGACTGTAGTGATATTCAGCAATGAGGTATATAGCACTTAGAACAATGAAGTTCACAAATTTAATTATCGGACCTCATACAGTTTCCAACGGATACTTATGAGGCCTCACAAACAAGCTTTTGTTGTACTCAGGACATTCTTTCCATACTGTTCTTCCACTCCACAGCTGTTCTGTCAGCTCTGGAGTAATATTCTGATGATGCTTTAGTCTTTTCTTAGTCTAGGAGCATCTCAGCACAGGAACCTCAGATCTAAAAGGTATGCTTTGCTCCTGGTGTTGCTTTCTTGGTAGTATGATAGTCCCATGTCTCTCTGCTTGTGTTTTTCTTTTATGTCTCAGAAGAGATTGGTTTCAGACACTATCCAATGTTGTAGACTTCATCGACATAATTGATGATAATCTATTTTACTAAATCATAGTGGTATAATTTGTAACACTTAGGAAAATTCCATCAAGTGACAAATGGTGGACAATCATAAAACACTGGGAATCATGGCCCAACCAAACGGACACATACATTTTTGGCAGGACACAATTCAATCCATGACTGACTGACAGAGTTGGCCTTGAATCAACTCCAAGTCATGGTGACTTTACATACAGCAGTGCAAAGCATTGCCCAGTCCTGAGTCACCTCATGATTGTCAATATGTTTTAGTCCATTGCCACAGTTATTGAGCCAATCCATTGCACCAAGGGCCCCCTCCCCCTCCTTGATCCTCTGCATCCCCAAACGCCATGTCTTCCTCCAGCAGCAACTGACAGCTCCTGATAATCTGTCCAAATGAAGAACGTTGGACAGTGTTCTCCTGCTATCCATAAAGTTTTCATTAGCTACTTTTCAGAAGTAAATACCTAGGTCTTTCTTTCTAGTCCTGGTTTGGAAGCTCCACCAGAATGTGTCCACCATGGGTGACTCTGTTAAAGTATTGGTGGCATAGCTTCCAGCATGATACCAACACACAAGCCAGCACCACATGGTAACCTGACAGACAGGCAGTGGACTGGGTCCCATAAATCTCCTGAAATGTCAAATTTTAACATCTAGTTGCTAAGTCATATAAGGTTTGAGTAGGACTTGGAGGGAAATGGTAGAGGTATTTGGTAGGCTAGACCCAAACCAAACCCACTGCTGTAGAGTCAATTCCTGGCCAATGCACCTCATGTATAGCTATCACCCATCTGTCAGTGGAGGCTTACATGCTGCTGTGAGGCTTAAAAGGTTTTAGTAGACTCCTAGACAAAGATTAAGAAGGAAGTCCTGGTGATCTACTTCTAAAAATCAGCTAGTGAACACCTTATGAATCACAACAGTCTGATCCGCAGTTGATCATGGGGATGATGCAGGACCAGGCAGCATTTAGTGCCATTGTGCATGGGACTGACACAAGTTGGGGCAGACTCAGCAGCAGCTAACAACAGTAATGAGAACTTTGCCTTGATTCTCTGTCTCTCAATCTGGCTCTTGTGGGGAAGACTCCATTGAAATCACTGAGACATCACAGCAGCTATGGCCAGTGATGCCTGAAACAAAACTTTGGTTGATTTAGTTGTGCTTCTATAGCCTTCTTTGAGTACTGTTGACAACCTAGTAATAACAGTGCATCTGGTCTACCCATCCGCTGCTCCAAAAGACTGTTACTGACAGAAAAGCATGCTCTATTGGTATAGGCCATGTTCCCAGTCACAGCATATCTGAGCAATGCTCAAAGTCCAAAAGTATTACTCACAGCTCGGTTTGGAGAGAGCAAAGAATCAAGAACTGTGGATGAGACCCATGCTGAAAAACTACTCACAGCCAGCAACAAGGTTGAGATGTCTACTAAGAAGAGAAAGGATTTCTTAGGTTCCAGAATGCCCTAGCCATGATCCCTCAAGAAATTTTCTATGGTGACAGCAGCACACACTGTTCTCTCCCATTCCTGACCTACCCTTGCCAGCAAAACCCTTACTCCTGGAAATCTGAGACAGCTGATCACCCTACCCATACTGCCTGAATTTAACATTTTACCACCTGAATATTTTCAGTTTCAGAGTTCAGAATTCAGCCAGCTGAAAGTTTGGCAGGTCAAACCTATCCAGAGTTACCGGAAGACAGACAAGGCTATCTGTTGCATAGAGGTCACAGTGTGGAAAATCCCATGGAACACAGTTACATTGTGCACACATAGGGCTGAGGTTGCTGTGAGCTGAAACCAACTCAACAGCAACTAACTACAAGAAATATTTTGGGGGCATATAGTGAGTACATGGAAACCCTAGTGGTGTAGTGCTAAGTGCTACAGCTGCTAACCATAAGGTTGGCAGTTGAAAGCTCATTGGAAACTATGGGGCAGTTCTACTCTGGGGTCACTATGAGTCAGAATCAACCTGAAGGCATTCAGTTTGGTTTGGTTTTAGTGAGTACACAGTGCTGAGCCTTGCGGACATACTGGTCTAACCTGATCTATTTTCTCCTAACCTTTTATAAGACCTAGCACCTTGATCTCTTTTTGTCCCTCCTATGCACCATTGTCCAGTGAAAGTAACCAGGGTCTCTTTTAAGAAATGGTTAATTGCAGAAGTGAGGTAAGACATTTCTTGTGGTTCCAGAAAGTAATGAATTCCTCAAAAACTGTAAAAGAAAATTAAAAAAATGGGGAAGGGAAGAGTCATGTTGAGAGAACACAGAAGACAACTTGAAGAAGTGCATAAGGGCCAAATCTGGGACAATCTGAGCAACAAACTAAATGACAACATTGTCGTGTAACCCACAGAAAGCCAAGCATACACTGATACAAGTAAATCATTGAATAAATAAAGGAAGGAAAATAAATTTTTACAGTAAAATTCCAACTAGTAAATATAGAAGGAATGATGGAAAGAGGAAATCACCATTTGACGACTATCCTTGTGTAGCTATTACAGAAAAGAATTATCAATAGATGCTAAAATCAGTAAGTAAAACTATGACAAAAAGGACCAGCCAAGTGCCGTCGAGTCAGATCCGACTCATGGTGACCCCAGGGGCCAGGGTAGAACTGACCAGTTGCTCCAAATATCTCCCCAAAGGAAAAATAAACTTTGCATTGGAGAAACGCAGCAGATACCACCTTTATGAAGTGATCACAATCATGACAACCCATGATGAGACGTAATGACATTGTGTGCCTCCTGATCTGATGTACTGGGAAGGATACAGCATTGCCTCTGCGGTCTTTGTGCCAAAGGTGCATAGCCTGGAATTGGACATGAGGCAAACCCCAACTGAGAGACATCTTAAAAATAATTGAGGCTCTACTGCTAACCTAAAGGTTGGTGGTTTGAACACATTCAGAATTACCACAGAAGTAAAGGCTTGACTGATTTCATTAAGATTACAGCCTGGCCCAGGCCCTGATGCTGCCCTTGCCCATAAATCATAATGAAGGTTCACTCTTCAGACACGAATGGATTGGACTTGGAGATGCAGAGTGACCATATATTGGATGCACTTTGTGGTTCTATACATCTGTAGGATATCATCCTGCTGACCTCTGGCTAGAGGAAGGAGAGTGGGTGGAGAGGAGGGGAAAGGAGACTGTTGGGAGGATGAGACATGTATGGAGCAGAGAGAAGTAGTGTGCTGTCACCGGACAGGGAGAGCAGTGGAAGCTGCATATAGGTGGGCATGTAAATTTATACGGGAATGTACATTTTCACTCAGTCATATTAAATAAATAAGTAAAAAAAAAAAAGACTACAGCCTAGAAAATCCCATGAAGCAGCTCTGCTCTGTAACACCTAGAGTTGCCATCAGTCAGAATCAATGCATTGGAAACAACAGTAGTTAAGTATTTAAGAGTGTCAAGATCATGAAAGAAAAAACAAATGAGACTGAGGAATTGTCCCCTACTGGAGGACACAACAGTTGTGGTTCATGGTAGAATTCTTGCCTTCTATGAGGAAAGCCCATGTTTGATTTCTGGCTGATTCATCTCAAGTGCAGCCACCATCTGTCTGCCAGCAGAGGCTTGCATGTGGCTACAATATTGAATAGATTTTCAGCAGAGCTTCCAAACTAAGGTGGAGTAGGAAGAAAAGTCTGGGGATTTATTTCTGGTAATCAGGGAATGAAACCCCCATGGATCACAATGGTCTGCTCAGAATCTGATCATGGGGATGGTACACAACTGGGCAACATTTCATTCCATTGTCTACAAGGTTTTCATGACTTGAGGACTGACTGGATGGCTGCCAACAACAACAAATTTTAAGATAATTGTTTCACAAGAGGGAAAACTGAAGGATGGAGATATTAAGTGTCTTGTCCAGAGTATTATCACTAGTAAGTGACAGAGACAGTATGAAAAAAAAATAACACCTTCTGACTCCAGAGTCAGAGCTTGTAACTACCATGCATTGGGCAATTGTTGCTGGCTACTACTTTAGCCTTTCTCTTGCACTGTGTACAGTGCCCTCCTGAATTCAACCTGTGGTCAGCCTCCTTCGCCTTTCAAAGGAAAAGAAACCAGCCTCCTCTACCCTGCTGAGGTAAAAGGGTAATGTCCTGTGTCTAATTTTCTTTTCATTCCTGTTTTTATTATGAAACACAAAGGTTCAGGGATTCTAAAAGGAAAACAGGGAAAGTTAATTTTGTCATCCTTATCTAATAAAATTCTTAATGTGTTTTTCTCCCATTATCATAAATGTTTTCATTGATTCTAAAATATTTTTTCTCAATTGCAGAGTAGTATATCTTGCTTTCAAAAAGTTTTTTTTAAAGACACTGTATAGATCTCTTAAGTATCATTTCCCATTTGGTATTTAATTCTATTTCTTTAATTTCAATCATATAATATTCTAGGGGTAGATTTTGCATTTTTAGTGCGAACTGTATGCAGTAAAAATTTGATGATGTTTATTAGCCATGAACTATGTGACCTTGGACACATCTCTTGACTCTTGGGCTCCATTTCTCTATCTTTCCTCTCCCTTTCTCTCTCCTTTTCCCTGTAAGAATAGCATAAAGTTAATTTAACTGAAGTGTTACTAGTGATTTTTATTTACAAATTGCAGATAGTACTCTGTTCTAAATAACCCTGTTCTATAATGTTGGGTTATGGGCTAAGAGTGGGGGAGAAGGCTTATGTACAGAAAAGTGGTTCTCAAAGTGCCATCCCTCAACCACTAGCATTGGCATCACTTGGGAACTTATTAGACTGGAAATTCCCATGGCCCCAAACCAGGCCTACTTAATCACAAATGCTGTGGGTAGGACAAGTAACCTGTGTTTTAACAAACCCTCTGAGTGATTCTGACACAGGCTGAGAAGCACTGCTGTAGAAATATGGTCAATTTCTCCTTCCCAGCCGTACTAACCTTGGTCTGCTTCCTCTCTCATTCTTAGACAGTAGAACAATTCCTTCACTGATCAAAGTATTTACTAAGTGCCATACATAGTTCCAGGCACTGAGCATAAGGTGTTGAGAAAAATAGACAAGTATATATGGCACAGTACCCTGTAATAAATATAATGAGGAAAAAATTATGCCAGGAAGTCAAGTAATGGATCCTCAGAAAATATCAACTTGGTTCCTTAATGTAATTTTGTTACACTGAGAAAAACTACACTACAAATAAGCATAGCGTCACTTTCAAGCTAAAATAAATAACTTGGTATTATTACTGTAGGTTCTTCCTACCCAGCAGAAGACTTTCTAGAGGAAGGACAAAATCAAATTAAAAATCAAACACCTTTATTGGATAGGAGCACTGCACAGTGGGCCACGGATGGGTATGTAACACTCCGTAAAGCAGAAGCCCAAAGCACCTGCTTAGTCAAGACTGTAAGGTTTACAGGGACGCAGAAGCTCAGTCTCACAGTCAATCAGAACCACAGTTTCTGTTTTTCCCTTATTTGGTCCCTAGGGGGTACCTGTCGTTAGCTCTTCCTGAGATGCAGCTCACACAGGAAATTCAAAATGGTTTCCATCACTGAGGCTTCTAGGTGGCTGGCAGAACTTATTATAAGCTGTTATAAGTGCATAGATCTCTGGTTCCATCAGTTTGATTCCTGACCGTGGTTTAGTTTTTCTGGTCCCACTAGCAGAGGGTCGTCTCATGGTCACCTCACCTGTGTGTCTGTGCGAGCATTGAGATTACTTGCCCACATGCTTCTGAGAAACAGCTTCATGGTAAGATCCTGCGACGGGGCAGAGACAGGGAAGGAATCCTACCCTTGGTGAAGTTCTGGCTTTCATCTGAGAATTACAGCTTTTATCTACTCTGACTCATTCCTCAGCACCCCCCCCCCCAAGATTTCATACTCAGAATGCTTTGGGGGTGTCACAGGATGAAGGTCTTTTCTTCTGTAGCTACTCCTTGCTAACCTGAGGCATGGTCCTGCATAGCAGAATAGAAATCTTTTTGTCTGTTGTAAGTCCAGACAAGTTGTCCTCTGAAACCAGATGCCACTCTTCCATCATCATCAGTTTAGCCTTGAATTGTTGCAATTCAGGGGATATAAGTTTCACTAGTAATTTAAAAGGCAGGGCCCAAACATCAACAACATAACCACTACAATAAAGAGTCCTGATAAACACATAGTGGAATCTTGCAACAGAGCACAAGTGATAGTGTAACTAAAAGAGCAATAGCTAAGATTATTCCCAGGACTATACTCATGAGTCTATTAGGGTTATTACCCATCTGTTGATCCTTTAAAGATGAATCTCAGATTCTCCCGCTGTACTGGTCCTTGTCCCCGTTCTAGTTAACAACTGTATTCTGTAAAGTATAAGGTTTTATTCTGGACTGGTGAATTCATGCTATAATTCCCCGGACTTTCACAGCTGAGAGCGTAGCTAGAATTACTTGATACAAACCCAAAAACCAAACCAACCATCATCAAGTTGATCCCCGCTCATAGTAACCCTAGCAAAGAGAATAGAACTGCTCTATAGAGTTTCCAAGGAGCACGTAGAGAGTTTGAATTGTCAACCTTTTGGTTAGCAGCAATAGGACTTAACCACTATGCCACCAGGGTTTCAGACCACTCCATTTCTTTTTTAGCAGAGCTTCTGACTCCTCTTCGTGCCAGTGTTGAATAAGGACTTGCTCTTCTGGCTGGGCTAGATTTTCTCTTCCCCTATTTGGTCTAGGAAGGGATTTTTCACCCATCTTTCACAGGGATTATTGAAATTTTCCCAAGTCTGTCACATATCTCACTAAATCATGAGTTTTG
This sequence comes from Heterohyrax brucei, assembly GCA_028571685.1. NCBI lineage: Eukaryota > Metazoa > Chordata > Mammalia > Hyracoidea > Procaviidae > Heterohyrax > Heterohyrax brucei. Next base: position 9,722,803 of record CM053165.1, on the reverse strand, counting down.
GGGCCTAAGAGTAGATTACCCATGAGGAAAGTTTCTCTATAAGGTGTTTCAAAAGGGCTCAGACGCAAAGCACATGTAGGGGCTGCTCTAAAGGACATCAGGGCAATAAGAAGCATGAGTAGCCATTTAGAAAGGGTCTCTTGGCACAGTTTAGCAAGAGGTCCTTTTAAGGACTGTGTCTTAGGCTGGGTTTTTTAGGGAAGCAAAACCAGTAACACATGTAGGTACAAGGAAAGATTTATAATGTATAGATAGATAGATAGATACAGGAAACAGCTCATGTAATCACAGAAGCTGAATGTCCCAAGTTCTGGCACAAGCCTATGTGGCCATGGAAGCTGAGGAACCCAAAGTCAGCAGATCAGAGACCAGAGTTCTAGATCACTGGTTATGTAGGTCAGTGGATCCCAAGCTGGTGGCAAGACGAAGTGGCAGAGGCTGGCGAACCCAGGATCGACAGATCAGGAAGCAGGACTCTCAAGTGCCAACTGTAAGGATTGATGAATCCAACAGCTGCTAGTTCAAGTCCAGGAACCAGAAACCGGAAGAAGAGAGCAGGAGCTCCAGCTACGTGAGCAGATCGGCAGTAGTAGCGGAAGGTCCAGAGATGAGAGCCAAGGGGCAGGGAGCCACCACAAACATTGCTCTGCCACTTAATACAGCAGCCAAATATGGAGTAGCCAAATTGACATAATCCTGACCACTGTAGACTGGTTCATTCTTTCTATTTTGCCTGAGGCTTGAGGTAGCCACAAAGAATGAAGTCTGTAATTTATCCCTAATGTCTGGGACAGACCCTGGATAACTTGAGTTACAAACGAGGGACAATTATCACTTTGAAGAGGTCTGGGCAATCCAAATCTGGATATAATTTCCTTAAGTAGAGCTGTGCAAGTCTCTTTGGTTCTTTGTGATCATGAGGGAAAAGCTTCAACCCATCTGGTGAAGGTATCTTTCCAGGGTCCCCACAACACCCTCATGTCCAACCAGCAAAGGCTATCTTGCCCCAACAATGTGGTGGAACATCTTGTAATAAAGAGGAACAAATGGAGTCCTTGCCAGCTCCCCACCCCCACTTTAAAGATTTGGTGAAATATTGGGGGAGGACTCCATCTACCCCAACCACTGCACTGCTTTTTGAATACAGTGCTCCCATCCAGTATGGAAGGATAAAGAAGGTAGCCCAAGTCAAGAAAGTAAAAGATATTTTTACCTTCTACCTCAAGAGAAACCCAAGGATCCTGTGGTGTGATGACAGTTGGGCCTGGGACAGAGGTGGCCCAATCCTCTGGACACCATCAGTAGTCTTGTTGTTCAAGGGCCAACAAGGGGGGGTTGGATTTAGAGTTGTGACATTTCTCTTCTTTAAGGGGGCATGGACACTCACCCTCCAGCGACCTTCCTCCTAGCAATTAGACACATTGATTTTGACTGAGTACAGGTCCAGATCCAGCCGCTCTAGAATGGAAGCTCCGGTAAGAAATAGGGGCAACACAGGCTACAAGTTTTGCCTGCTGTGCCACATGAATATGAGTCTGCTTCTCTGTTCTTTGATCTTTTTAGGCCTCTGTCTCTTTATCTTTTATGTTCTTCCTACATTATCTGTTATTGTATACTTTTGTGGCCTCCTCCACAAGCCTGGAAATTGGGGTCCTGGGCCCTGCTTGTAATTTCTGTAATTTTCTCCTGATATCTGGAGCAGTTTGGGTTATAAAAGTATAGGCTGATACAATCTGCCCCTCAAGGAGTCTCTGTGTCAGTGTAAGTGTACATTTGAAAATACTCAGATAATCTGCCCAAGAAAATTGCCAGATTTTGATTCAGGGCCTGGGTATTTTTCTTAACTTTATTATAACTGGCTGCCTTCTTCGTCCTTCTGCCTATGCCCTGTACGAGACAGGCAATCATGTGTTGAATATAGTCTTCTCCTGCTCTGGTGTCTGGATTCCAATTTTTCTCTCCTGATGGAATAGTTTCCCCCCATTTGGAAGATATACATTGGCTTTATGCGGTTTATCAGCCACTTTTCCTAATTCTCTTTGTTTCCCTTTCCTTTTATCTCTTGCCAGCTGAAAGCATTAAGGGTGGGGCAAGCCACACTCCAGGGAAACTCCCCCTACTGCAGAGCAAGGACATAATTCTATGCAGGAATTTACAGCCTCTTTAACATACAGTTTAGCGAAACCACACAATGGAGGACAGTCCCAAGATACTGGGAACCATGTCCCAGCCACACGGCTGCACATATCTTTTGGGGGACACAATTCAACCCACGACATCCCACCCTTTGACAACCCAAAAATCACATCACAGAAACATTTAACACATTCCTCTCACCATAGCAAAATCATGTCCATCCCATGCAACAGAAGTCTTAAATCAGTTCCAACTCCAAAATACAAAAATTCTTTTAAATCTGTGAAACTTAGAAGGTAAGCTATATGCTTACCTTGATACAAACAGTGGCAGAACAGTGGCACAAGTTAGACATTCCATTACAAATGGGAGAAATTGCAGGGAAAGAAGGCATAAACGGGCAGCAGGTGAGTCAACAGAACACATTACAGTGGCAGAACAGGCACAAGTTAGACATTCTATTACAAATGGGAGAAATTGCAGGGAAAGAAGGCATAAACAGGCAGCAGGTGAGTCAACAGAACACATTACATTAGCCCTCAAAGCTTTGGAAATACTCTTACACTTTCTGAGACATTCTACACAACGGCAGTGCTCTCCGGACTCTAGGTATCGGCCACACTCTTTGGTTTCTGAGTGGATACCCCAGCCCTGTGCTACAACTCTGCCTTCAAGGCCCACTTGGACAGAAACTCTGCCCCATTGGCTTTAGGAACAACCTAATCCCAACTGAGTGGCAATTCCACCCTTACAAACACAGCACGTCATGGTTCCACCCTTTCAAACCCCTGAGGTCATGGCCATACCTCTTGAGACTGAGGCAGCTCAGCTTCTCACGCTATTTGTCTCTTCAGCTTCAGCTTCCTGTGGCTGCATGGCCCAGGCCTCAGGTCCACATCTGCCCTGCCAGGCAACTGTTCCAAAGCTCTGTAGTTCCACTGATTTAAGTGCCCGGAGGCACCCTACTCTTGCTGGAAAGAGTCCTGCCCAAAGGCACTCAACTCTCTCGCTCCATGGGTCAGCCAGGCCAGCTCAACCGATTCAAGTGCCCAGAGGCACCCCATTCCGCGAGGAAAACTCTGCGCAGGCACTGACCTCTCTCACTCCACGTGTCAGCTCCAACTCTGCCTCCGGTTCTGCTGCTGCCGCTGCTGCTGCTGCCAGTCCTCTGTTGTTCTTCGTTCCTTCTGAATCTTCTATCCATTCACAGTTTCAAAGTGGCTTCCACATTTTAGGTGTTTGCTAGAGCAGCACGCCACTCCCATGGTACCAATTCTGTTTTAGTCAGCTAGTGCTGCTCTAACAGAAATACCACAGAGTCAGTGGCTTCAACAAAGGAAGGTTTATTCTTACACAGTCCGGGAGGTTGTAAGTCTATATTCAGGGTGTCCACTCCAGGGGAAGGCTTTCCCCTTGTTGGCTCTGGAGGAAAGTCTGGTATTGCATCAGTCTTTGTCCAGGGAGCATCTTGGCTCAGGAACCTCAGGTCTCAAGGACGCGCTCTTCTCCCGGTGCACATTTCTTGATGGTGTGAGGCTCCTAATTCTCTTTGTTTCCCTTTCCTTTTATCTCTTGCCAGCTGAAAGCATTAAGGGTGGGGCAAGCCACACTCCAGGGAAACTCCCCCTACTGCAGAGCAAGGACATAATTCTATGCAGGAATTTACAGCCCCTTTAACATACAGTTGAGCGAAACCACACAATGGAAGGACAGTCCCAAGATACTGGGAACCATGTCCCAGCCACACGGCTGCACATAGTTTTGGGGGGACACAATTCAACAGGCCTCTTAATCTGGTTTGGGATGATAATTGGGGTAGGGCACAGAATATAGTTTAATAACCTAAATGACCTTTGTTAGATTCTTATGTTCACCAATATTCCCCACTCTTTTAATGAACAATTTCATGTCTACTAAATAAGTTTTAAATGAAAATAGCTGCTTTGATGTTAGTCGTAATATCCTTCACCATTTGAATTTGTTCTGTATCAGTTGGGAATTATCAGATAAGTTAAAACAACACATCCCCTTAAAATCTTCACATCTATGATTATTTCTGAGGAATAAGTAGTCTATACCTGCCAGATTTCCCAAAACTGTCTCTCTGACTTGTCCCAATTAAGTGCCTCAATTCAGTGCCTAAAGTGCTTATGGCCTTCAAGGTAGCATTTAAGGCCTTAACCATGGCTCAGGCTAATCTAATAATTTTAACATTTAAACCTATCACCATGGTAGGCATGATAAAAAGGAACAAGGATATGTATTCAGCTGGACTGAACAGATGTACATCACTAGAGTAATAATTTTTTTTATAGTCTAAGCACGTTTGGGTCAAAAATCTGGGGTGGGAACACGGTGAGCTTTCCCAAGGAGTAAAGCCCCCCTGTAGCATTTGCAAAGACATATGAAAATGCCCGGTTTCCACATAACAAGAACCATCCTTTAGGTAACTTAATGTATCTATTAGAATAGGACACTGTTATACTTCTCTTACATTTGAGGTGGGGTTATTAAGATTGTAACAGAAGGAAGGGTATCCTGAAAATTTGACAGTTTTCACCAGGAGTGACAGTCTCAAACTGAATTGTGAACATCTCTCCATGTTTCTCTTTCTTAGCTAGTCCCCACTTATAGATGTCCCTATAAGTGATGTCTTTTTGAACATATCTGAGCACGGTATAATTTCAAATCAATTCTAGGGGACTGTATACATCAATTAAACATGAGATAAAAAAACTTCAGTGTAAGTACCTCCTGCTAGACAGAAATCAAAGATATTCATTACATTTTGTGCAAGATAAGTCTATACATTTTCACTTCATTGGAAAGGGATATCTTGGGAAAGTGCTAGAGCTAAACTGAGTCACAAGGTGAGCCAGCATCATGGTGACCATTAAAGGAATTGTGAACCTTACCTGGACTCTGTAGCTTTCTCAGGTTCCTTGGCAAACTGGATGATGTTATCTGGCTCAGTGCCCTAGGCAGGATCTGAAAAAAAAACAACCTCAGTCTCCAGGTTAGTTTCTAGTAAGCCTGATAGATCAGGCAAGGATTTTTAATCAATATTTTACAATTAGCCCTATCATTCCCCACTGTCAGTATTATAACATCTTACGCTATGAGATTAGTTTACTGTGAAAGTAATTGTTCTGGTCTTTAGCATGTTTCTTTATAGATTGCTTTGTCTACTTCACCTCCCCTGAGAGATTTCATACTCATAATTTTTATGGGAATGTGGGTGGAGGTCTTTTCTTCAGTATCTGCTTCATGCTAAACAGGAGTGTAGGCCTGCTTATCTGAGTAGAAATCTCTTACTGACAGTGTTAATCATCTATAATGACCAAGATGACAATTAATGGGTACCAACAAGACCCATGAAATACTATTGTATTTGGAACTGTTTCAGTCTGAAAGACTGCAGCCTGGAAGTCTTTGTGGAAATCCAGGCCGGAGCTATCTAGTTTTCCATCTTTTTTTTCTCCTTTTTCTACTTCCTCTTTTTTCCTTCTCTATTTCTTCTCTCTCCTTTTTCCCTCTCTCCTCCATTTTTCTCTCACGTGGTAATGTTCCAAACTTCTGATGGAAGCTGACTGAGAATGTTTGGTATCTATCTCAACAATTATGACCCCATCAGACACAAAAGCAAAGTTTTCCCCTTGGATTTTTAGTCCAAGCCAGTAATCACACAATCCTGCTTGGAGTGTGGGCCCATTTAAGGTAGAGAAGGTTGATTTTCACGTCTAAGACAAATTTAAATCACATTACCTTCCATGTCAAGTGTAACCCCTGATTCCCTCAGGGAGATGTTAATGGTGTGGCCGCAAGCTAAGTGGATCTCAGGGCTCTGTTAGTAGTCTGTCTCTTCAGACCCCTCCTCTGAGCAACATTATCCTTCTAGAAGGACCTGTCCTTCTAGGCCTTTGGGAAGCCAACTAGGCTTCCTGTCTTAGGGTGCTCAGGACACTTCACCTCCCAGTGGCCTCATTTTCATTGATTGCGGTCAGTATTTTCCAGCCAGTGAAGTGATCTCTGAGGACTAACTGGGTTACCTCAACATGGGCCTTGGAGGGCCACAACTGGGATTTTTTTAAATCTTTTTCTCCCTGCCACCAAAATCTCTATTGTTAAAATACCTTAAGGGTCTCTTCTACCAATTGTTAGCTCTAACAATTCCAAGGTTGAATTAGCCAGAATGTGTAGCCCAAAGCCAAACACTAACCACTCAGTCTACAGCAATCAGACACTTTTCCACCAAAAATCGCATATCAGGGGTCCCTACAGTTTGTGTAAGTACACAATGACAAAGACGTTTCCAAAAATCTCACAAAGGTGAATGCAAAACCACACTATAAATAGATTTATCTTATCAAACACACACAGCTTCGCTTTACACAACCTGTTCCTTTTTTAGTTTAAGTGAGCTTAGAGAATACTTTCCTGATTCTTGAAAAAAGAGCTCTAATTGGCTTGGCTTGGCTAATCACAAGATGGTAGAATAGTTTAAGGATACATTCAATATTTTCTCCAGAATCTAGCTAGTACATTGGCTAGGAGATGTTACAGAAAAAACTTCATGTGACCTTTAGTCACAGCTGGATACCCCTACCAAAACAGACAGAATCCACTCCATTGGGCTTTTCTTTGGAACAGAGGCCTTATGTCTCATAATACAAAGTATGCAGAGGAAGCTTTCTTAGTTAGGACAGATGTTCCTTTCTTGCTAGACAGAGAGAACTAAGACAAAGGTTTGAACCCTGATGAGAACCTGAGATCTCTGTGTGCAACCAGAAAAAAGCACTTGAACTCTTTTAGATTTGTGAATCAGTGCCAGGTATGGACAAACAGCCTTCAGAGGCTCCCAATAAAAAAGTTCTTGACAGCACTATTAGAGTGTTCATAAGCCATACCTCTAGTGCTGTCTGTCCAAGAGGATAACAGAAACTCCTCCAAGTCAGTTCCCTCTGCCCTGGATGGAGCTGAAGAAGTAGCTCTTCCCTGGGAAAGAACTTACCAGAAGTGTACCTGAAGTCCTCCTGGTTGGCTCACCAGGAGACATGTTGTCGAACAAAAGCAAGTTCATTCTGCCTGTCACTGTAGGCAAAAATTCAGAAATGGCAAAAAGTTCAAGGAATGCTTTATTAAGAGATAAGCCAGCAAACCTGGGGTAGCAGTGAGAATAGCTTCTCCCAAAAAAACTGTCCCACTTGGGTTACATTTTCAGTGGTTTTTATAGCCAAATTTCAAAGGGACTGGCATCTAAAAATTGTCACAGAACAATAACAGGGAGTCACAAGATTCCATTACATCTTATTGAATAGTGTAAATTTCCCAAAACATCATTCTCTCTCTGAGGTCTTTGGGATAACTGACTTTCTACCCCAGGGACAGGGAGAGGAATGGAGGCTTGTAAATCCAGTTTGGGGTGATAATTAGGGCAAGGGATGGAAGATAGTTTAATAAGTTAAGTGACCTTTACTGGATTCTTATGTTTACCAATACCCAGAGCATCTGCAGGGTCAGGACTTTAATGTTTACAGGACCAGGGATGCAGAAGCTCAGTGTCTCAGCCAATCAGAACCACCAATTTTTGTTTTCCTTTATTTAGTCCTACCATAATACATGTCCTTAGCTCTTCCAGAGATGCAGCCTACACACAAAATTAAAGCTCATTTCTGTTGCTAAGGCTTCTGACTGCCTGGCAAATCTATTATGAGCTGTTTCAAGTGCATAGATCTCTGGTTCTCTAAATTTGATTCCCAGACCTGGTTTAGCTGTCTGGCACCATTAGAGAATGGTCATCTTGGAGTCACCTCATCTGTGTCTGCATCTGCATCAAGTTTACCTGACCAGAAACAGCATTAAGGAAGGATCATGTGATGCGACAGGGAAAGGGAAGGAACCGCATCTTCAGGCAAAGTTCAGATTTTGTCTGAGAATTCTGGCCTTTGTCTACTCTATATCAGTATTTATCTTCTATGTGACATTTTTTGCACTTCTCGTGTTTAGTGAGATGTATCTTTGGAAATTATACACAAGTTTAAAAAAGAAAGTGATGTATTTCCCCCACCATCACAACCAAGAATGCTGTCACATGACATGGAAGTCAAAACTCTGATACATAGAAGTGTCTTGGATTAGAATAAAAGACTTTGAGATCTAGAAGGCATATAGAGATCATTTGGCTCAATTCTGCTTTGTACTTACCTGTGTAGGTATCATAGTGCCCTGTTAAATTGTGGGCTCCAAAAGGGGGAGTACCTATGTTTTCATATACCTAAAATGAAGTAGGATAATTACTGGAATCACAAAAGGAAACACTTATAATCTTCACTTGTCATTACACAAGCCAAAAACACACCAAGTACTTGACCTATATTTGCTGAAAACGATGAGTATTCCTAGTTTAATGGAAGATGGGTAAGTAGACACCTATGTACTGAAATAATTTTTGCATCTGGACTTGAAACAAAAACACCTACTGTTTGATCCTGACATAATTATAAAATGTGTAATAAGAAGCTTTTTCATGCTAGTACTCCAGTTAATCAAGGTGATAACCTTATTGCCTAATATAATACTACCAAAAATTTTTCAAAGTATGCATTATTTTATTTAATGCTCACAAAAATCCTGTGAATTTAGTCATAGTAATGATTGAACAAATTTGCTTTGGAAGGAGTAAAACCTGAATGCTCTTTAGAAGCAAGAATGGTGTCCTAGTCATCTAGTGCTGCTATAACAGAAATACCACAGGTGGATGACACCAACAGAAAGAAATTATTTTCACACTGTCCAGTAGACTACAAGTGCAAATTCAGGGTGTTAGCTCCAGGAGAATGCTTTATCTGTCAGCTCAGGAGGAAGATCCCTTTCATTAGCCTTTCCTTGTTCTAGGACCATCTCTGCATGGGAACCTCAAATCCAAAAGATGCACTCTGTTCCTGATATTGCCTTTTTGGTGGTAGGAGGTCATACAACCTCTGCTTGCTGCCTTTTCATTCTAATCTCTTCAGAGATAAAAGGTGGCACAGGTCATACCTCGGGGAAAACCTCTTCACATTGGATCACTGATGTGACTTTAGTTAGGGTGTTACAGTCCCACCCTAATCTTCTTTAACATAAATATGGATAAGTAGACATAAATATGGACCTCTTCCAGTTGGTTGGCCAGGTAACCACCTTCCAAATTTCTTCACAGAGGTAAATGAGGACTGCCAGTATTGCATTCACTTGTTGAAACATCTCAATTGATATTCCATCAATTCCTGGGGCTTTGTTCTTTTTCCGATGCCTTAAACGCAGCTTTGACTTCTTCCTTCAGTACTATTGGTTCCTGTTCAAATGCTGCCTCTTAAAATGGTTAAACATTGACCAAATTTTTTTGGCATGACTCTGTGTATTCCTTACATCTTCTTTTGATGCTTCCTGCATTGCTTAGTATTTTAGCCATAGAACCTTTCACTATTGTAACTTGAGGTTTTAATTTTTTCTTCAGATCTTTCTCCTTGAGAAGTGTAGACCATGTATGGCCTTCTCTTTTGATTGCCTATTTCCAGCTCTTTGAATGTCATCATAATATTTTACTTTGCCTTCTCAAACTGCTCTTTGAAATCATTAGTTCTTTTGCCTTATCATTTTCTCCTTTCACCTTAACTACTCAACATTCAAGGGCAAGTTTCAGAGTCCCTTTCAACGATCAGTTTTTTTTCTTTATTTTCTATCTTTTTAATGACCTGTTTTTCTTTCATGTATGATGTCCTTGATGTCATTCCACACCTTGTCTGATTTTCAGTCACTAGTGTTCATTGTATAAAATTTATCCTTGCAGCGGTCTCTAAATTCAGGTAAGATTTGCTCAAGGTAGTATTTTGGCTCTTGTGGACCTTTCTAATTTTCTTCAGTTTCAATTTGAACTTGCATATATGAACAATTCATGGTGTCTGCCACCATCAGCTCCTGGCCTTATTCTGACTGATGATATCAACTGTGAGTTCTAAATTTAGAGGCCATTTCAAGAGTATATTTAACTCATTGAACACTAATGACCAAATACCAGACAAGGTGTGGAATGACATTAAGAACACCATACATGAAGAAAGCAAAAGGTTATTAAAAATATAGCAAAGAAAGAGAAGACTAAAATGTCTATCAGGTGAGACTCAAACTTGCTCTTGAATGTCAAATAGCTAAAGTGAAAGGAAGCAATGACAAAGTAAAACAGCTAAACAGAAAATTTAATAATGCAGCTTAAGAGAAAAGTGGTGTATCATAATAAAACATACAAAGATGCATTAGAAATTCAAAAGGGAAGAATATACTTAGCATTTCTCAGGCTGAAAGAATAGAAGAAAAATTTTGTCATTAATTGAATTGGTGTTCCCTCAAAAATATGAATAGAAATTTAGTTGAGTCATGATCACCAGTACTGTGTAATTGCCCTCCATTTTATGATTTTCCTATGCTGTGTGTTAAAGAGTATTAGGGTGGGACTGTAAATCCTTTCTTAAGATCACCTTCCTGCTCCACTGTAAAGTGAGTTTCCCTGGAGTGTGGTTTACACCACCTTTTATCTTTTTATCCTACAAGAGATAAAAAGAGAGGTAAGCAAGCAAAGAATCAGGAATCTTGTACCGTCAAGAGAGCAGCACCAGGAGTGGAGCACATCCTTCAGACCTGAGGTTCCCTCTCAAAGATGCTCCCTGACCAAAGACTAATGCAACACAAGGACTTGCACCAGAGCATACAGAGGGCAAGCCTTCTCCTGGAGTGGACATCCTGAATTTGAACTTGTAGTCCACCAGGCTGTGTAAAAATAAACATGTCTCTTTTGACAGCTATCCACTTTATGGTATTTCTGTCAGAACAGCACTAGCTGACTAAAACAAGCTTTAAGCCACCAGCTACAATACTGAAGCATTCTATGGGCAAAGTACTGGATGATGCAGAAAGTGTTAAAAGATGATGCAAGGAACACATAGAATCACCATGCCAAAAAAAAAAAAAGTATTTGTTGACATTCCATTATTTCAAGAGGTAACATATACTCAAGAACCAATTGTATCTGTGGAGGAAGCCTAAGCTGAATTGAAAGCATTGGTGAAAAGCAAAGCATCAGGAACTGAATACCAATTGTGATTTTGCAGCAAATAGATGCAACCCTGCAAATGCTCACTTGCGTATGTCAACACATTTGGAAGACAGCTACCTAGCCAAAGATCCGTATACATTTAAAGAAAATTAATCCAAAAGAATGTGCAAATTTTTAATAGTATCTTCCATATCACACCAAGCCAAATTTACTGCAATTGAGTTGATTCTGACTCACAGCCATTTCATAGAGTTTCTGTGGCTATAAATCTCAATGGAAGCAGACTGCTACTTCTTTCTCCCATGGAGCTGCTGGTGGTCTTGAACTGTCAACTTTCAGTTAGCAGTCAATCACTTTCACTACTGCTCTATCCTGGCTCCTTTTAAAATTATACAAAAGTTAAAATTATGCTGAAGATAATTCAAAAATTTTGCAGCAGTACATCAACAGGGAACTGCCAGAAACTGATGCTATATTCAGAAGTGGTATCATTGTTGATGTCAGCCAAATCTTGGCTGAGAGCAGTGAATATCAGAAATATGTTTGCTGTGCTTTATTGACTACACAAGGACATTTGACTGTGTAGATCATAACAATTTATGAATAACATTGTGAAGAATGAGGATTCCAGGACACATCATTGTAGTCATGTGGAAACTCAGCATAAAACAAAAAGCAACAGAACAACAGAACAAGGCAATACAGTGTAGTTTAAAATCAGAAAAATTGTGTGTCAGGGTTCTATCTTTTCACCATATGTATTCAATCTGTATGCTGAGAAAACCATCAGGGAAGCTGTACTGTATGAAAAATAGGGCATCAGGACTGGAAGAAGATTTGTTAACAACTTGCATTATGTAGATGACACAACTTTGCTTGCTGAACGTGAAGAGGACTTGAAGCATTTACCTATAAAGAGCTAAGGTCATAGCCTTCAGTACAGATTTTACCTGAATATAACAAAAACAAAAATCCTCATAAATGGACGACTAAACAGCATCACAATAAAAGAAGAAAAGACTGAAGTTGTCAAGGACTTCATTTTACTTTGATCCAGTCAATGTCCATTGAAGAAGCAGTCAATAAATCAAAAGATGCATTACTCAGGACAAATCTGCTGCAAAGGACATCTTTAAAGTGTTAAAAAGTTCAAACTTAACTTTGAGGACTAAGATGTGCTGACCCAAGCCATTGTATTTTCAGTCGCATCATATGTGCTCAAAACCTGGACAATGAATAAGGAAGACAGAAGAACTTCTGTGTTTCAATTATGATGTTGGCAAAGAATATTGTATATACCATGGACTTCCAGATGAACAAAGAAATCTGTCTTAAGAGAAGTACAACCAGAATTCTCCTTAGAAGCAAGGATGGCGAGACTCTGTCTCATGTACTTTGGATATTTATCAGAAGGCACCACTTCCTGGAGGACATCATGGTTGGTAGAGTGGAGGTTCAGCGGAAAAGAGGAAGACTCTTAACAAGATGGTTTGACACAGTGGCTACCATAATTGGCTGAAGCATAACAACAATTATGGTGACTGTTCAAGACCACACAAAACTTTGCTCTGTTGTAAATAGGGTGGCAATGAGTCAGAACTGACTCTGAGGTACATAGCAAAAACAGGAAAGAAATATGAAATCAGAATTATTCTAGACTATTTATAGAAAATGAATTTGTTGCTTGAAAGCTTACAACAAAAACAAAAAGCTCTGTCAGTGAGTTCTACCAAACAATAAAAACTGAAATAATTCTACTTTAACACAAACTGTATTAGAGAACAGGGAAAATAACAGCATTCTACAAGTCATTTTACGAGGCTATACTAACCATGGTGCAAAACCAGGTTCTCATTAAAATGAGAGAAGAATTTATTATCATCAATCTAACAGTTGTAATCAAAAGAATATCAATTTGAATTCTGCAATGCATAAAAAATCCTATATATCATTGCCAAATTAGGCCTTATCAACGATGCAAGTAATATTAGAAACTCTTTTAATGAAATAATGGTAATATGTTAAAGGAGAAAGAGACATGGAGAAACACAGGTGGCGTTTAACAATTTCAAAAGGATTTACTTAAAAGTAACTAAATCTTTTAATGGGTTAGGAGGGAGTAGAAGAGAGTTCACTTACTTAAAAAGAAGTAAACACACACAAAACTCACAGCAAATGTATTACACATTCTGTGTAAACCATTTCTTTTAAAATCAGGAACAAATAAAACTGTTCACATCACTTTTAGTAAACATGGGATGGGAGGTCTAAGATGGGAGAAACTATAAAAACATTGGAAAATAACAAAACAAAACTCAGTATTCACAATTTACAAAATTATCTATGTAAAGATCTCTAAGGAATCCACAATTAGTTTTAAGTAGGTAATTAGCAATTTTGCACGACATAAACAATACAAAAGTTCTTTGAATCTCTAAATACTAGCAAGTAACAGAAAATGAAGTTTAAGAAGATACTATCTGTAATAGCAATGCAAGTAATGTTAACAACTAAGAATAACAAAAAGGGTCAAAATTTAAAAGCATTTTAGAAGACACGAATAAATACAAACATCTACTCTGTACTGCAATGAAAGAGCTCAATGTTGTAAAGATTTTAATTTTCCCCAAAATTGATCTATAGATCCCATGAAACACAATATTGTGACTTGGTAAACTTTACTAAAGAAACCTATGTGGAAGAGGAGAGGTACAAGAGCCTCTTGGGGAAAAAAAAGAGTGTCAAGCCTCAACAAGAAAAAGCCAAATAACCCAATGAAAAAATTAGCAAAGGATATGAACAGGCATTTCACCAAGAAAGACATCCAGGATGCTAACAGACACATAAGGAATGCTCACCATCATTAGCCATTAGAGAAATCAAAATCAAAATTGCAATAAGATACCATCTCACTGGCATTAATTCAAAAAGTAAAAATAATAAATGTTGGAGAGGTTGTGGAGAGACTGGAATTCTTTTATACTGCTGGTGGGAAAGTAAAATGGTACAAGTCACTTTGGAAATCAATTTGTTGCTTTCCTAAAAAGCTGGAAATATAAATAATATATGATCCAGCAATCACAGAGAACTAAAGACTGTCACCACAAAGAGATACATATACATACTGACATTTACCAACTGGACTATACCAAAAGCTAAAAGGTTTCCTAAATACAACCCAATATTTTGAAGGACAGAGTAGCAGAAACAGGGGTCTGCGGACCATAGTTTCAGGAGGCATTTAGGCTAACTGGCAAACTAATTTTTTTTTAAGTACCACTTCGATGAGTGTCATCTGGAGTCTTAAAAGATAGCAAGCGGCATTCTGAGTAGCATCAATTTGTCCCAATCCACCCGAAGTAGAAGAAAATGAAAGACATCAAAGACATGAGGAAAATACAAGCCCAGCAGACAGAAGGTGCCATATGATACAGACTACATCAGCAAGAGACCAAAAGAACTAGATGGTGCCCAGCCACCACTAATGACTGCCCTGACAGGAAACACAAAGTCAAGTCCCTGATATAGTAGGAGAAAACTGGGTGTGCAGAACTAGAACTCTATCAAAAGACCACATTTGATGGTCTACCAGACTGAAGGGCCCCTGAAGACACAGCCCCTGGACTCTATTATTTCAGAGCTGAAACTAGTACTGAAGCCAACTCTTCAGACAAAGATTGGACTGGAGATACAGTGACAGTTGTGAAGAATATGCCTTTTGGCATAAATATATACATGAGGCTGTCTGAGCAGCTCTTGTCTACAGGCAAGATGAGAGGGTAAAGGAGGACAGGAATTGGCTGAATAGATGTGGGAGAAAAAAAAGAAGAACAGTGCTGTCAAGTCGATTGCAACTCATAGCGAGCCTATAGGACAGAGGAGAATGAAGAGTGTGCTGTCATGGACGGGTGGAGTGGGGAGGGCAGTCAGAGTTGCAGAGTGGTGTATGTGCTGGGTTTTATATGGCAAAATGATCTCTACCATAAACTTGTACTTAAAGCACAATAAAATATTTTAAGAATGAGAAAAAAGGTGACTATCTGTAGCAACAGTTCATACTTACTATATGGCTATAACATTTAAGATAGTATGGCACTGACATAGGGCTGAGAAATGGAGCTAATGGAGAACCCATAAAAAGAGTCACATATGTATAGAAAAACTGTTATATGTCAGAGCTGTAATTGTAGATTGGTGAAAGAAAGTAAACTGTTCAATAAAATTTTAAAATGACCCTGAAGCAAGAGCTTATCTATCTAAATTCCTACCTCATGGTAAAATTCTGGGCTGCTACCCGAAAAGCTTTTGGATCAAACCCACCACTCACTCCATATGAAAAGACTCTCAATAACTTACTTCTATAAAGACTACAATCCAGAAAACATTACATGGAAAGTCTGCTCTGTCCTATGAGGTCACCGTGAGTCAGAATAAAGTAAACAGCACCCAACAACAACAACTTGAAATAAGGTTATCATTTTGATGAGTAAGATATACCTAACACTTTTCAATTGCCTTATATTCATGCAAAAGCTGGGCAATGAAAACAGAAGAATGAAAAGAAATTGATGCTTGAAAATTATGATATTAGTGGAGGATGTTGACTATATCATGAACCATGAGAACAAAAAAATTAAGCCTAGAAGAAATACAATGAGAAGTTTCATTAGAATTGAGGATGACGAGACTTGAGCTCACTTACTTGGAATACATCATCAAGAAAGAGCTGACCATACCAAACTAAACCAAACCTACTGCAGTCAAGTCAGGTCCAACTCATAGCGACCCTGGAGGTCAGAGTATAACTGCCCCATTGAGTTTCCAAGGACTGCCTGGCGGATTTGAACTGCTGACCTTTTGAGTTAGCAGATGTAGCACTTAGTCCACTATGCTACCAGGGTTTCCCAGGAAAGACAGTAGTGAGAAATTGAGGCTAATGAAAATGAGGTAAATCCCTCAGTGAGACGAACTGACACAATAGCCATAACATTGAACTCAGACACACTAGTGATCATGAAGATAGACCAGGCCACCATGAGTTGAGTCAACTCAAGAGCAACTGAAAATAACGTGCAATAAGGTTAAAAGTTTTATGACAAAATATGGAAAACCATAACAGATTGTCTAAGAATGGAAATTAATTTCTCAAAACACAAATATGCAAATCATGAAGTAAAAAAACTGGTAAATTCAAAGGTATTATATTTAAGACCTTTTCATCTCTATAAAAGAAAACAACTAAAGGTTGTTTCGCTACACATGTAATCAGAAAGAAAGAACTTTCAACAATTCAAAGACAGAAAAGTTAATGGAAAAAGGGGAAAGAAAAAGAAGCCTTAGTGGCCCATGAAACCATGAAAAGATTCTCAATATTGACCAGAGAAATGTCATATTGTCAAAACATTTAAAGTCACACAACATCAACTATCGGTGAGGCTGTATGTCATCAGGAATTTTTGAACATTGTTGGTGGATGTTTAAACGCTTACAATTACCTGCTTTTGAAAATAATGGCTTACCCTTATTTGAAAGAGGCTTCTAGCTGTCTCTTAAAATTGCAGCTGAAGAGCAGCTGATGATCCTAAAGTCACATTTCCCTGCTTCCTTGCAGCTACTTCTGGCCTGGCTGTCAACAATGGAATGTAAGCAGAAGTCTGTGAGTTGTTTCCAGGCCAAGTCTTTTAAGAAGTGGCCTGAGATTCATTCATCATTCTGATTTCCCTTCCATTGCTGAGATCACAAGATGGAGATGGATGACAGCAAAATAAAGGGCCTGGGTTCCTCAATCATCATGTGGCGGTTGTTGTTATTTTTAGCTGTTGTCAGGACAATTCTGACTTGTGGCAACCTCATATGTACAGGGCAGAACTACTTCACAGAGTTTTCAAGACTGTGACCTTTTGGAAGCATATCTCCTGGTTTGTCTTCAGAGGACCCTCTGGGTGGGTTTGAACCGCCAACTTTCAGCTGGTAGTTGAGAATGTAACAATTTCTGTCACACAGGGATCCACATAAAGGACAAACTTCCACTAGCCAGGAATACACTTTTTCTGTTACATGATGAACTGCAATAGGAGTAGAGTTAATACATACTGTTGTTTGTATTTATTGTTCTAACCTATACTGGCTTAAGTAATATACCCAGAAAACTATAAACATATGTATGGCTTATGACCCATTTTTTCTACTTGTAGGTATTTACTCTAGAAAAATTCTTACACGTGTGTCCCAAAAGTCTTGTATAGGAATATTCATAGCAGTGTTGTTCATACTAGCACAAAATAAACGTGAAGCCATCAAAATGTCCATAATAACAGAATGGGTACATGAATTGTTATCTAATAACACAAGTGAATATTTTAGAAGAGTAACAGTGAAAAAGCTACAGCAACATCTATCAAAGATGTTTCTGAGTGGTGCCAGCTAACACACTTGGCTTCTGACAGTAACGGTTCCTGTTCAAGTGCTCTAAGAGCCACCATCAGAGAAAGGTCTGTCAGTCTACTTCTAGAAAAACTAGCCACTGAACACTCTATGGAACACAGTTCTGCTTTGACACACATGGGGTTGCCAAGAGTCAGAACCTACTTGATGGCAACTTCTTTAGTTTGGGACTTTTGGTAGGTTGAGGGAAGTCTCTTGGTGTTGCACAGAGTTGATATGCCTGACTGCTAACAGGTAGGCTAAAAGTTTGAGTCCAACCAGAGGTACCTCGGAAGAAAACCTGGCTATCTACTTCCAAAAATGTAGCCACTGATAATCTTGTGTACCATAGCTCCACTCTGACACATATGAGGTCACCATGAGTCAGAATTAACTCTTTATACATATAGTGAGTTCATACTCTATAGAACTTCGTGTTCTGTTTCACTTAAGACTACGTGAGTGAAAACACAGACCGTACTATTTTTTGAAATCACAGTGATGCTTTCATGTACTTATTGTACATAATATTCAAGTCTATAGATATGCTATACTGTATTCACTTCAAGCCCTATTGTTGGGTGTTTACAGGAACTGACACACTGCATTGAAATCCTTTGATTCCAGTGTGACTCTCTAGTTAGACTCGGAGGACCTTGAAGGGACTGCCTGTGGACCCTAGGTCCCTCAGCCCAGTGGGAACAAGTCATCCTGATAGGACCCTGTGTCCAGATAGCTTCTTTTCTTCCATATAGCTGCTTATCACATGTCTGAAGTTTTGATTTCTTTGAAAAATTCTAATATAAATTTTTCCACATCAGGGTTGGGTTCTTTCTTCTGATAGTTGGGCCACAATAGAAAGAATTCTAAGGCACTTGGAGACCAAAAATAGAAAAAAGAATAGTAATTACCTACTCTGGAAGCTTACATACAGAATCAAAAGATCAAGTCACATTGCTTCCTGGGAAAAATAACATTTGCTTTTAGTAACTGTCTAATGCTCAATACCTGTCTTAGAAGGTTATTATTATTCTGGCGTATTTATCTAAGACTCAGAACTTGCAGGAATCTTTTTCACATCTACAAATTAAAAAAGGGATGATATCATGGGTTTTGTCTACCTTTTAAAAATAACTTCTTTTAGTCAGCTAGTGCTGCTCTAACAGAAACACCATAGAGCGGATGGCTTAACATAGGAAAGTTTATTCTTACATGGTAAGCTACAAGTCCATATCCAGGATATCTGATGCAGGCGAAGGATTTCCCCCTTGTTGGCTCTGGAGGAAAGTCTAGTGTTATATCAGTCTTTGTCCAGGGAGCATCTTGGCACAGAAACCTCAGATCGGAAGGATGCGCTCTTTTGTTGCTGCTTTCTTGATGTTGTGAGGTTCCCAGCTCTCTGCTTGCTTCTCTTTCCTTTTATCTCTTGTAGAATGAAAAGATTAAGGGTGGTACAAGATATAGTCCAGGGAAACTCCCTTTACAGTAAATCAGGGAGGTGATCCTATGAAGGGATTTACAATCCCACCCAAATTCTTTAACATACAGCTGAGGAAAACCACAAAATGTAGGACAATCAGAAAATATTGGGAATCATGGCCCAGCTACATGGCTACACATATTTTGGGGGACACAATTCAATCCATGACATCCCACCCTTTGGCACCCCCAAAATCACATCTTTGAAACACCAAATACATTCATCCCATATGCTAGAAGTCTTAAGTCAGTTCCAAGTCCAAAATTCAAAAATTCCTTTACATCTGTAGAACCTAGAATGCAAGCTATCTGTTTCTAAAAGTACAGTGACAGAACAGGCACAAGTTAGACGTTCCATTACAAATGGGAGAAATTGCAGGAAAAGAAGGCATTAATAGACAACAAGAGAGTCAGCAGAACACATTACACTAGTCCTCAAAGCTTTGAAAATACTCTTTGATTTTCTGAGACGTTCTACACAGTGGCCCTACCCTCCAGATTCTAGGTATTGGCCAAACTTTCTGGATACTGAGTGGAGACCCCAGCCCTGTGCTACAACTCTGCCTTCAAGGCCCTCTTGGACAGAATCTCTGCCCCCTTGGCTTTAGGTGCACCCTAACCCCAACTGAGTGGCAATTCCACTCTGACAAAACACAGAAAGCACTGGCTGCACCCTTTCATACCCCTGAGATCATGGCCATACATTTTGAGACTGAGGCAGTTCAGCTTCTCATGTTGTTTATCTCTTCAGCTTCAGCTTCCTGTGGCCACCTGGCCCAGGCCTCAGGCCCGCATCTGTCCTGCTGGAGCAAGTGTTCCAAAGCTGTTATAGCTCCACTGATTCAAATGCCCGGAGGCATCCCACTCCTCAAGGAAAAGTCTATGCACAAGCACTTAGCTCTTTTGCTCCATGGGTCGGCTCCAATGCTGCCTCTTGTTCTGCTGCGGCCACTGCCACTGCTGCCAGTCCTCTGCTGCTTGTTTCTCACCATCTGTGCCTTCTTTGGTGTTAACATTTCTCCTCAGTTCCTTCTGAGTCTTCTACCAGTTCAGTTTTAAAGCTGCTTCCACATTTTAGGCGTTTATTAGGGCAGCACCCCACTCTCATGGTACCAAATTCTGTTTTAATCAGCTAGTGTTGCTCTAACAGAAATACCACAGAATAGATAGCTTTAACAAAGGAAAGTTTATTCTTACATAGTCCGGTAAGCTACAAGTCCAAATTCAGGATGTCCACTCCAGAGGAATGCTTTCCCCCTTGTCAGCTCTGGAGGAAAATCTGGTACTGCATCAGTCTTTGTCCAGGCAGCATCTTGGCACAGGAACCTCAGGCCTAAAGGATGCCCTGTTCTCCTGGTGCTGCTTTCTCGATGGTGTGAGGTTCCCAATTCTCTGCTTGCTTCCCTTTCCTTTTATCTCTTGTAGGATGAAAGGATTAAGGGTGGAGCAAGCCATACTCCAGGGAAACTCCCTTTACAGTGAGCAGGGAGATGATTTTATAGAGGCATTTACAGTCTTACCCTAATCATTTAACATACAGAACAGGAAAATCACAAAATGGAGGACAATCAAAGAATACAGGGAATCATGGCCCAGCCACATGGCTACCTATATTTTTTGGGGGGGACACAATTCAATCCATGGCAAGGTATGGTGGAGCATAGACAAGGATAGAATACTGCCAAATCCATTCCTCATCCTAAGTCCACTTACGTGATACTAAAGCCTGATAAAGACAGCACAAAAAAGGACAGTTGCGGACCAAAATCTCTCATAAACTTATATGCAAAAATCCTCAACCAAATCGTAACCAGGTTTTGATATGTTGTAGATTTCAACAGCATATCCAAAAAATAAAAAAATAAAATCATGACCAAGTGGGATTCATACCAGGGATGTAGGAATGGTTCAACATTAGTAAAACAATCCATGTAATCAACCACATAAGTAAAACAAAAGACAGGAACCACTGGATTTCATCAATTGATGAAGAAAGGGCATTTGAGAAAGTCCAACACTCATTCACGTTAACAAAGCTCAATAAAATAGGAACAGAAGAGAAAATCCTCAACGTAGTAAAGGGCATTTATACAAAGCTGACAGCTGAAATCATTCTGAATGTAGAGAGTCTAAAAGCACTCCTCTTAAAAGGTCAGCAGTACAAATCCATCAGGTACTCCTTGTGAACTTTATGGGGAAGTTCTATCCTGTGTGTAAAGTCACTAGGAGTCAGAATCAACTCAATTGCAGCAGGTTGGGTTTAGCTGAGAATGGGAACCAGAATAAAAATTCAACAGTATGCTAAAAGTTTTAGCCAGAGCAGACAAAATAAAAAATTTGAAGGGCATCCAAGTTGGTAAGGAAGAAATAAAAATCTTTACTTGCAGATGATGTGATCTTATATACAGAAAACCTTAAAGAACCCACAAAAATCTGCTGGAACTACTAGGAGAGTTGAGCAAAGTATTAGGATTAAATAAACATACAAAAATCAGTTAGAATGCTTTACACTGACAAAGAAAGCATGAAAGAGGAACTCACTGGATCAATACAATTTACAATAGCCCCCCCAGATTTAATGGACTTAGGAATAAATCTAACCAGAGATATAAAAAACTTACTACAAGATTTCACTGCAAGAAACCAAAAGAAATCTATACAAAGAGAGAAATCTATCTTGCTCAGGGATAGGAAGACTCAGTCTTGTGAAAGTGTCTGTTCTACCCAATAGGTAGAATACAATCCCAGTATAAATTCCAATGGCATTTTCTAATGAGATGGAGAAACAAGTCACCCAATTCATACGGAAATGGAAGAAGCCTTGGATAAGTAACACATTACAGAAAGAGAATAACAAAGTGGAAAGCCTTACTCTACCTGACTGCAGAATCTATTGCACTATGACGGTAGTCAAAACAGTCTGGTACTGGTACAAAAACAGATATATAGACTAATGGAACAGAATTGAGGACCCATATATAACATTATTCATTTATGAGCTGCTGATATGTGACCAACACCTGAAGACCATAAACTAGGAAAAAGACTGTTTCTTTAACAAATCATTTCAGCATAAGCAGATATCCACATGCAAAAAAACGAAACATCATCTATGTCTTGTATCACGCACAAAAAACAATTCAAAACGGATCACAGATCTCAACATCAAATCTAAAACAATAAATATCATGGAAGAAAAATAAGGACGATTCTGAGAACCTTAATACATGGCCTAACATACTACAAAATATTACTAACAATGCACAAATGTCAGAAGAGAAAATTAATAAATGAGAACTTACAAAAATCAAACATTTATGTTCATTCAAAGACTTTACCCAAAGGGTAAAAAGATGACCTGCAGTCTGGGAAAAAAGAATTTGGTTACCACAAAACAAATGTCTAATCTCTGTAATCTACAAAATGTTGCTTAATCTTAATTAAAAAAAAAAAAAAACACACACAAATAAGCCAACTAAATGGCCAAGTGCCGTCAAGTCGGATCTAAATGGCAAAGGACATGAACAGGCACTTCACCCAAGAAGACGTCTAGGACACTAACAGATAAATGAGGAAATGCTCACGATGATTAGCCATTTGAGAACTCCAAATCAAAACTACAATGAGATACTATCTCACCCCAACAAGGATGGAATTACTTAAAAAAAAAAAAAACACAAAATAATAAATGTTAGAGAGGCTGTAGAGAGACTGAAGCTCTTCTACACTGCTGTTGGGAATGTAAAATGACACAACTACTTGAGAAATCTATTTGATGCTTTCTTAAACAGCTAGAAATAGAAATACCATACCATCCAGAAATCCTTTCTCTTGGAATGTTTCCTTGCAAAATAAGAGGTGTAATGTGAGTAGATTCATGCACACCAATGTTTATTGAAGCACTGTCTACAATAGCAAAAGATGGAATCAACCTAGATGCCCATAAACAGGTGAATGGATAAACAAACCATGGTATATTCACACAGTGGAACTCTATGCAATGATAAAGAATAAAGATGATCTTGAAAAACATAACAGAGTCATCTGGAACACATTATGGTAAGTGAAGTTAGTCAGTTGCAAAAGGACAAATATTGCATAAGATCACTATTGTAAGGACTCAAGAAAAAGTTTAAACACAGAAGAAAAGTCTTTGATTTTTACAAGTATGGGACAGGATGGATATGGATATTCATAGATTAGGTAGTAGATAGGAATCAGGATAGATAAAGGCAGTGATAGCATACAGGAGAAGGGAGGTCAGCATAGCTGGGCTAAACCTAAAACTAAAACTAACAGGTTTCTTAAATATAACTCAATACCTTGAAAGACAGGTAACAGAGACAGGGGTCTATGGATCATGGTTACAGAGGACATCTGGGTCGATTGGAATAATAAAGTGTTTTTTTTTTTTTCCTTGTGATTGACTGAAAGTGTAAAATCCAAGTAAAATTTGCATTGCTGCCTATCTGCAACTCCTTCTGCTCTCCTTGCCTGGTGACAGCACTCTCCTCCTTTCCATTCTATACATGTCATATCCTCTTAACAATCTACTGTCCCCTTCTCTCCATTCTCTCCTCTCCCTTCTAGTAAGAGGCCAGTAGGAAAGCATCCTATAAATGCATAGAATCATAAAGTGCACACACCATATGCTCAGATTGTGTCCCTGAGTCCAGTCCATTCCTGTCAGTAATGATTCGTGGTCAGGAGCAGCAGCAGGACTAGGGGCCATGCTCCCAGGGGAACTCCCAGGACTTTGGACCATCAGTTGCGATCTTTTAGTGGAGTTCTTGAGGTGTACTCATCTTTTTCTTGAGTTGCCACTGGGACTCGACATTCTGTGCCCCATAACAGGCTGTCATTGGTGGTGGCAAGGCACCATCTGCTTCTTCTGGTTACATGTTGATACATTCAACCATTTACATGGCTCCTTCCTCTGTCTTATGGGCTCTTTTTCGCTCATGTCTTTGTTGCCTTTGGCGATTGTCTGTTCTGGCTGAGTTGTGATCATTTGGGATACCTCAGATGGCAGCTTGTTGATTTTTAAGAACCCAGATGCCACTCACCAACATAGAGTGCAGAAGATTCTCTTAGCAATAGGCTAGTTATGCCAATTGGCCTCAATGTCTACTGGAAGCATAGTTCATGGACCCAAAGCCTTGTTGCTCTATTCTTGAAATACTATGTTAAGAATAGAAGAGTTTTCAATTCATGCTGAAGTTCAGTTAAGTTCATGTTGTTTCTAATATGTGCTTCATTCTTTTCACCCAACCAAATTTCTATCAACTATCTATAACCAGCCCTCTTGCTCCCTCCCTTCCCTCCCTTGCAGCCATTAGTCTTTTCTTCTGTACATGAGTCTGTTTTAAAATCATTATAGTAGCGGTCTCATACAATATTTGTTCTTGTGCCTCTGACTGATTTCACGCAACATTATGTCTTCCAGTTGAAAATAGGTTATGAGATGCTTCCTAAAATTGTCATTGTTCTTTATCATTGCATAATGTTCCATTGAGTATATATAACATAGTTAGTTTATCCATTCATCTATGTTGTTGAGCATTTGGGTTGATTCTGGACTGTGCTGCAATAAATATTCACGAACATGTATCTGTTCATGTGACTGCCCTTGATTCTGTAGGATATATTGTCAGCAGTGGGATTACTGGATCAAATGGTATATTTATTTCCAGCTTTTTGCTTTCCAAAGAGGTTGTACCATTTTGCAGTCCCACCAGCAGTGTAAGACAGTTCCAATCTCTCCATATCCTCTCTCCTCTCCAGCATTTGTTGCTTTGTGTTTTTTGGATCATGGCCAACCTTGTTGGGGTGAGATGGTATCTCATTGTCATTTTGATTTGGATTTCTTTAATAGCTAATGACCATGAGCATTTCCTCATATGTCTTTTGGCTGTCTGGGTGTCCCCTTGAGTGAACTGTCATCTCCTTTGTCCAACACTTCGTCAGGATATTAACCCTTTTCCTGTTGATATTTTGGAGTACCTTGTAGATTATGGAGATTCGCTCTCTATCTGATGTATAGTTGCCAAATATTTTTTCCCATTCTGTAGGTAGTCTTTTAATTCTTTTGATAAAGTTTTTGGATGAGCAAAAGGGTTTGATTCTTAGTAATTCCCATTTAACTATTTTCTCTTTTGTTGATCGTGCTTTGTCAGATTTTGAAGTCTAAGTTGTGTATGAAAACTTCCGTTGCTGATCCTATTTTTTCTTGCATAATCTTTATTATTTTAAGTTTGATATTTAGGTTTTTAATCCAGTTTGAGTTGGTTTTTCTGTAAGATGTGAGATACGGGTCTTATTTTCGCAGATGGATACCCAATTTGGTTAGCACCATTTGTTATTAAAGAGACTGTTTTTACCCCAGTTTACAATCTTAGGGCCTTTGTTGAATGTCAACTGATCATAAGAGAATGCTGGAATCTCTGGAGTATCAACTCTGTTCCACTGGTCTACATATCTCTTTTTGTACCAGTACCAGATTGTTTTACTACTGTGGCAGTGTAATAGATTCTAAGGTCTGGTAGTGAGAGGCCTTCCACTGTGTTCTTCTTCTTCTTCTTCAGTAGTGGTTTGCTTATCCAGGACTTCTTCCCTTTCCAAACAAAGTTGGTGATTTGTTTTTTCCATCTCACTGGAATTTGTATTGGGATTGCATTCTATATGTAGACCGCTTTGGGTAAAACAGTCATTTTCATGATGTTAAGTCTTCCTATCCATGAGCAGGGTAGCTTTCTCCGTTTATGTAAGTGTCTTTGTTTCTTGCAGTAAGATCTTGTCGTTATCTCTGTATAGTTCTCTTATTTCTCCAGTTAGATTTATTCCTAGGTATTTTATCTTTTTAAGGACTGTCATGGATTGAATTGCATCCCTCCAAAAACATGTGTAGCCATGTGGCTGAGCTATGATTCCCTGTATTCTATTATTGTCCTCCATTTTGGGATTCTCCAATCCTGTATGTTAAAGCATTAGGGTAGAGCTGTAAATCCCTTCATAGGATCACCTCCCTGCTCCACTGTAAAGGGAGTTTCTCTGGAGTCCGACTTGCCCCACCCTTAATCCTTTTATCCTGCAAGAGATAAAAGGAAAGGGAAGCAGGCAGAGAATTGAGAACCTCATGCTGTTAAGAAAGCAGCACTGGGAGAAGAGCCTGTCCTTTGGACCTGAGGTTCCTGCGCCAAGATGCTCTCTGGGCAAAGACTGATGCAATATCAGACTTTCCTCCAGAGCTGACAAGGGGAAAGCTTTCCCCTGGAGCAGACGTCTAAATTTGGACTTGTAACCTACCAGACTGTGTAAGAATAAACTTTCCTTTGTTAAAGCCATCCAACTCTGTGATATTTCTGTTAGAGCAGCAGTAGCTGACTAAAACAGGGGCTATAATAAATGATACTGATTTGGTGATTTCTTTTTCAATGATCTCTTTGTTGGTATAAAGGAATTCTACTGATTTATTTATGTTTTTCTTGTATCTTAATACTTTGCTGAACTCTTCTACTGGTTCAAGTATTTTACTTACGGATTCTTCAGAGTTTTCTGCATATACAATCATATCATCTGCAAATACAGAGAATTTTATTTCTTTTGAGGCGAATTCCCTTTATTTCTTTGTCTTGTCTAATTGCTATGGCCAGAACTTCTGGTACAATGTTGAATAGAATTGGTAAGAGTGGTCACTCTTGTCTAGTTCCCAGTCTCAGGGGGAATTCTTTCAGTCTCTCTTATTAAGCATGATGTAGGTGGTTGACTTTGTGTAGACGCTACTGATTTCATTAAGGAATTTCCCCTCTATTCCTATTTTGCTGAGAGTTTTTAGCATGAATGGGTGTTTGACTTTGTCAAATGTCTTTTATGCATCAATTGACAAAATCAGGTGATTCCTATCTTTCGTGTTATTTATGTGGTTGATCATATTAATTGTTTTTCTGATGTTGAACTGGTCTTGCATCCCTGGTAGGAATCCAACTTGGTCACGATGAATTATTTTTTTTTGTTGAATTCTATTGGCAAGGATTTTGTTGAAGATTTTTTGCATCTAGATTCATGAGTGATATTCGTCTGTAATTTCTCTTGTTTGTGACATCTTTCTCTGGCTTTGATATCAGAGTTATGCTGGATCCATAGAATGAATTTGTGAGTATTTGATCACTTTCTATGCTGTGAAACAGTCTCAGTAGTATCAGAATTAAAGCTTCTCTAAAAGCTTGGTAGAATTCTGCCATGAAGCCATCTGGACTAGGGATTTTTTTTTGGTTGCTAGTTTTTAGATGACTTTTTCAAGCTCTTTCTTTGTGATGGGTTTATTAAGTTGTTCTACTTCTTGTGATAATTTGGATAGGTGATATGAATCTAGGAATGTGTTCATTTCTTCTAGGTTTTCAAATCTGTTAGAGTACAGTCTTTTGTAGTATTCTGTTTTTTCTTTACTAAGTTTAGCCAATGTTTTGTCAATTTTGTTGATCTTTTTAAAAAAATAGCTTTTGGTTTTATCAATTTTTTCAATTGTTCTTCTGTTCTCTTATCCATTTATTTCTGCTCTAATCTTTATTACCTATCTTCTTCCAGTGCTTGAGGGGTTCCTCTGCTGCTCTCTTTCTACTTGTTCGAGCTGTAGGGTTCATTATTAAGTTTGGTTCCTTCCTTCTGGATGTGTGCATTTAGAGATAAATTGACCTCTGTGCACTGCTTTGGCTGTATCCCATAGGTTCTGATAGCATGTGTTTTCATTCTTGTTTGAATCTATGAATTTCTTTATTGCATGCTTGATTTCTTCCATAACTCATGGCCTTTTGACCAAGGTGTTGTTCAGTTTCCATGAGTTTCAATTTCTATGTACTTTTTTCCTTCTGTTGATTTTGAGTTTTATGGTCCATGAAGATGCTTTGCAGTAATTCAATGGTTTAGATTTTGTTGATATTTGCTTTATGTTCTAACACATGCTCTATTCTGGAATATGTTCCATGCACATTGGAGAAGAAAGTGTAGTTATCTGTTAAAGGATAAAAAGTTCTGTATATGTCAATGAGGTCTAGTTGGTTAATTGTTGCAACAAGATCTTCTGTGTCTTTACTGAGCTTTTTTCTAGATGATCTGTCCATTACTGGAAGTGGAGTATTGAAGTCTCCACCTATGACTGTGGAGTTATCAATCCCATTTTTCAGTGTTATCAGTGTTCAATGTAGTTAGATGCTCTGGTATTGGATAGTTAGATATTTAATATTGTTAGATTCTGCTTGTGTATTGAACCTTTCAGCAATAGTGACCATCCTTGACCATGATGGCGGATTTTACTTCAAAATCTATTTTATCTGAGATTATATTGCCACACCTGCTCTTCTTTGTATTGTTATCTTGGTATATATTATTCCATCCTTTAATTTTTCATTTGTTCCTATCTTTAAGTCTAAGGTGTGTTTCTTGTAAGCAACATATAGAAAGGTTATGTCTTTGGATCTAAGATGTCACTTGTTGTCCCTTTGGTGGAGTGTTCAGTCCATTTACATTCAGTGTAATTATTGATAGGTATACGTTTAGTGCTGTCATTTTGATGTATTTATTTTTTGTTGGTGTCTTCCATGCTGCTCTTGATATTCTGCTGTCATTCTTCTTTATGGTTTGACTTTTCATCTATTTCAGTGTTGTTTTGGTTGTTGGGGAGGTAGAGGACTAAGGAGGAGGAGGGGCTCCCTGGTGAGATGGATTGGCTGTGGCAATATACTCAAACATGCTGACAATCGTGAGAGTGACTCAGGAATGGGCAACACTTTGGACTGCTGTACATAAAGTCATCATGACTTAGCATTAATTCAAGGACATTTCTATATCTGTCTGTCAGTCAGCCATGTATTGAATTATGTCCTTCCAAAAATGCATGTATCTATGTGGTTGGGCCATGATTCCCAGTGTTGTATGATTGTCCACCATTTTATCATTTGATGGAGTTTTCCTATGTGTTATAAATTCTACCACCATGATTTAACAAGATAGATGAGCATCAGTTATATTAAGCTTGATTCTAATATTATAATATGTCTTGTTGTCTTTCTTTTGGGGTCTATTTCTTGCGGCATTCAATACACATCTTGGATATCTGTGTTCTCTTCTTTCATAACTCCAGGGACATTTTCTGTTAGCAACTCAACAATGATACTCTGTGTTTTCAGCTATCCCTCCCTATTCAAGAACTCCAGTTAATCATACATTATTCCTCTTGATAGAGTCCCACATGTTTCTTAATACTTCTTCATCTTTCTTATTTTTTCAGTGTTTTTCTTCTCTATACACTGCAGAGTAAATCTTGTCATGTCTTAGTCATTGCCCTGTTTGTTTCAGACTTGTGCTGACAAATTCCATGTGTAGAAATACTTCTTTTTCTTTAAATACTTTATGACAATTAGTTGGACTACAATGTCATTTGATATTCAAGCACATTTAACTTCAGAGCTTGTGATAAGAAGTTTTCTGTCCTCTCATATGGTTTTGTAAGATGTACAATTTATGTCTCATTCCAGTGTCCACAGGCTTCATTCTTCTAGGGACCTAGACTTCACCTGACCCACATAGCTGAGGAGTACACAATACCCAAGGGAAAAAAAAAAACCACCACTGTCAAGTCACCACAGTTGAACTGCCCCATAGTAATTTCTCAGCTATAATCTTTATGAAAGCAGACTCCTATACTTTTTTCCTGTGGAACAGCTGATAGATTTGAACTGCAAACATTATGCTCAGCAGCTGAGTGCTTAACCACTGCCACCAGCACTCCTTGAGGGGACACAATTTATTTTGCATCACAGCTGAGTGAACCTGAGGGGGCTTTCACATGGAGCAGCCCAGCAGCAGACTCCTCTAGTATGAGAACAGCTGCATCAGACTGCTTCTTTTTCTAAGGAACTTAAAGTGAGACACAGAAGTAAAAATGTTACTGTGAGGGAGAGCCAACAATGACAGCTGATGAACATCACAACACTGTCTCACCAGACCCAACCCCACAAGGAACCAAGTGAAGTTATTGCGACATGAGCTTCAGTAAGAGACTTGCCTGGCTCAGCCTTGCCTGAGTCATGGAGTCTGATACCAGTCCACATGGCTAGAGCTCAGAGTGAGTCCACAGGAGCAAATCTCAAAAGAACACTCAGGAAGGGTACAGATGGGAACTGAGACACCTATCAAGGAGACAGGGACCACAACAGATAACACTCTGTTCTTTCTTAAGATGTCCCTGTGGCCAAAGAATGTGAATAAGACAATGCAATACTGTGTTGTTGCTGTTAGCTCCTGTCTAATTGACTTCTGACTCATGGTAACTCTGTGAGCAAGAGAAGGAAATTTTGCCTGTCCTGAACTATCCTCGTGATTTGTTGCAAATTGCACCACTGTCATCCCAGGGTTTTCATTGGCTAATTTTTGGAAGCAGATCACCAGGCCTTTCTCACTAGTCTGGCTTAATCTGGAAGCCCTGTCAAAACCAATTCCACATCCTGACAACACACAAGCCTCCACTGACAGACAGGCGATGGCTGCACATGAGGTGCATTGACTCAGAATCAAATCCAGATCTTCCACAGGGAAGGTGAGGATTCTAACACTGAACCACCGCTACTAGCATTACTGTAGTGGCTCCTCAACAATGACCAAACACAATGTACAGGAATCAGTCTAGTAATAAAAATTTCTGAAAAGGGAGTTATATTTCTGTGCTAACTAACCAGGTGCAATGAACTAGCAATGTGACACTGAGGTCCAGTTTCCTCATCTGTCAAACAAGGGCTCTTCACAGCTATAAAATTCTATGAGGTTATCAGAACTGATCAGTTAAGCTCTCTGACAGACAACCTGAAACATGAACTTTAGAAAATCCACTAAGCAGGTGAATCATGTGCATATAAGTGAGCATTTTATACATCTAACTCTCTGGGTAGCATACTAGAACTCCTTTCCAAATATGAGATTTACTTTAAGCTTAAGTTACGTCATGGATTGAATTGTGTACCTCCCCTCCCCCCCACCAAATATGTGTAGCCATGTGGCTGGGCCATGATTCCCAATATTTTATGAGTATCCTCCATTTTGTGATTTTCCAATGCTGCATGTTAAAGGATTAGGTTGGGACTGTAACTCCCTTTATAGGATAACCTCCCTGCTTTACTGTAAAAGGAGTTTCTCTGGAGTATGGCTTGTCTCACCCTTAATCCTTTCATTCGACAAGAGACAAAAGGAATGACAAAATAGAGAATATTGCTGTAGAGATGCTGACAGAAAACTTTCCTGAGATTATGAACAAACAGAACATAGGTATCCAAGATGTTTATCAAACACCACAAAAGTTAGATCCAAAAAGAAGAACTCGAAGGCATATTAGAATTAAGCTTAATAAGCTAAAACATAAAGAGATGCTTCTGAAGACAACAAGACTGAAATCAAAACTAACATTCCAAGGGAAACCCTGTAGACTTTCATCTGACTTTTCTGCCAAAACAATGCTGGCTAGAAAGCAATGGACAGATGCATTCAAAGCCCTGAATGAGAAAAACTTCCATCCTAGAATTATTTATCCTGAAAAATTGTCTATCAAATATAATGGTGAAATTAAGACTTTTGAAAATAATGAGAAATTTAAAGACTTCATAAAAACTAAACCAAAATTACATGAAATATTGAAAAAAGCTCTACCCTAAATGTATGTTTTAGGTGATAATTTAAGGTACTTCATCAAAATTTCTAATCAGTTAAGGATGGCACAAAACTTCACCAAACCAAGCCAAAAGCTACAGTATTATAAGGGAATCCATGATCATATCATGACAACTACAATACCACCACATTAAAAGAGGGATATATTACAATAGTTACAGTTGTTTTTGATGCAGTGAAAGTTTCTGACTTATAAAATAGTTAAAATTGATTTCAATAATTATATGTTAAGAGGGATTAGGTATGTAGTCATAGAACAGATTAACAATATATCATTTGAAATTAAAAATCGCAATACAGGAGTCTCAACAAATATAAAATCAAAATGCATACCATCCATTAAGAAACATGTCCCAGAACAGATTAATAAGAACAACAGAGAAATCATCAACATGAAAATAAACATATTACAATGACACCACTAAACATATACCTATCGATAATCACATTGAATGTAAATGGACTGAACGCTCCAGTAAAGAGACAGTGAGTGATATCGTGGATCAAAAGACACAACCCATCTATATGTTGCTTACAAGAAACACATCTTAGAATTAAAGATAAGAACAGGTTGAGAATTAAAGGCTGGAATACTATATATCAAGCTAATAATACACAAAAAAGAGCAGATATGGCAATATTAATCTCAGATAAAATAGATTTTAATGTAAAAGCTACTATTGTGGATAAGGATGGTCACTATTTATTGCTGAAAGGTTCAACACTCAAGCAAGACTTAACAATATGAAATATTTATGCACCCAATACCAAAGCACCTAAATACATTCAGCAAATACTGACAACATTGAAAAATGAGATAATAGCACAATAATAGCTGGGGACTCTAACACTCCCCTTTCAGTTAAGGATAGATCATCCAGAAAAAAGCTCAGTAAAGATACAGAAGATCTTATTACAGCAATCAACAAACTTGACTTTATCAACATATACACATCTTTTTATCCATCAACAGATAAATACACCTTCCTCTCCAAAGCACATGGAACATTCTCCAGAATAGGCCATCCATACGTTAGGTCATAAAACAATTCTCCTAAACCATTGATTTATTTTAAAGTACCTTCTCACACCACAGAGCTATAAAAGTTGAAGTCAATAACAGAAAATTCATAGGTAAAAATTCAAACTTGTGGAAACTGAACAATAGTTTATTCATTAAAAAAAAAACAGTGCCTTGGATTATAAAAGAAATTAAAGACACATTAAAGAAATTTATGGATTCCAGTGAGAATGAAAACACATCCTACCAGAATTTATGGGATACAGCAAAAGCAGTGCTCAGAGGTCCATACATCTCTATAAATCCACATTTCCAGAAAGAAGAAAGAGCACAAATTAAAGAATTAACTTCACAACTTGAACAAGTAGAAAGAGAGCAACAAAGAAACTGCTCAGGCACCATAAGAAAACAGATTATAGAGATCAGAGCAGAACTAAATGAATTAGAGAATAGAAAAACAATTGAAAAAATTAACAAAACCAAAAGCTGGTTCTTTGAAATGATCAACAAAATTGATAAACCATTGGCTAAACTTACAAAAAAAAAAAAGACAGCACAAGATACAAATAACCCAATTAAGAAATGAGTTGGGAGACATTACAACAGACCCAACTGAAATAAAATATATCATAACAGAATACTATGAAAAGCTATACACTAACAGGTGTGAAAACCTGGGGGAAATTGACAAATTTCTGGATTCATATGACTCACCAAGACTATCACAAGGAGAAATAGATCAACTTAATAAATCTATCACAAAGAAAGAGATTGAGGAAGTCATCAAAAATCTACCAACCAAAAAAAGTCCTGGCCCAGACAGCTTCACTGGAGAATTCTACCAAACTTTTAGAGAATTAACTCCAATACTAATGAGGCTATTTCACACCATAGAAAGAGATGAAATACTTTCAAATTCATTCTTTGAAGCCAGCATAACCCTGGTAACCAAACCAGGGAAAGATTCCATAAAAAAAGAAAATTGCAAACCAGTATCACTCATGAATCTAGATGCAAAAGTCTTCAACAAAATTGTAGCCAATAGAATTCAACAGCATATAAAAAAAAAATTCATCATGATCAAGTTGGTTTCATTCCAGAGGTGCAAGGCTGGTTCAACATCAGAAAAACAATTAATGTAATCAACTGTATTAATAACACAAAAGATAAAAATCACCTGATTTTGTCAATTGATGCAGAAAAGGTATTTGACAAAGTTCAGCATCATTCATGCTTAAAACTCTCAGAAAAACAGGAACGAAGGGGAAATTCCTCAATATAATCAGTAGCATTGTGGTGGTCGGGATTATGTCCACTTGGCTCCTACATATTTGGCTGCTGTATTAAGTGGCAGGGCGGGGTTTGTGGTGGCTCCCTGCCCCTCAGCTCTCATCTCTCATCTTCACTATGGCTGCTGGTCGCTCACGTGGCCAGGAGCTCCTGATCTCTTTGTTCCAGAGTCTGGTTCTGGGACTTAACTAGCAGCTGTTGGACTCATCAGTCCTTACAGTCGGCACTTGAGAGTCCTGCTCCCTGACGTGCCAATCCTGGGTTCGCCAGCCTCTGCCTGCTCCTGCTCCCTGACCTCCTGATCCTGGTTTTGCCAGCCTCTGTCGCTTCGTCTCACCACCAGCTTGGGATCCACTGACCTACACAACCGGTGATCTAGAACTCTGGTCTCTGACTTGCTGACTTTGCGTTTCTCAACTTCCGTGGCCATGTGAGGCTTGTGCCAGAGCTTGGGACATTCAGCTTCTGTGATTATGTGAGCTGTTTCCTATATTTGTATCTATCTATCTGTCTATATATTATAAATCTTTCCTTGTACCTACACGTGTTACTGGTTTTGCTTCCCTAGAAAACCCAGCCTAAGACAAGCATCTATGCAAAGCCAACTGCTTTCATCATCCTGAATGATGAAAGACTGAAAGAATTCTCTTTGAAAATGGGAACTAGACAAGGATGCCAGCTCTCACCACTTTTATTCAACATTGTGCTAGAAGTTCTAGCTGGAGCAACTAGACAACTCAAAGAAATAAAGGGCATCCGTATTGTCAATGAAGAAGTAAAGATTTCCCTCTTTGCAGATGATATGATTGTTCATACAGAGAATCCAAAGACATCCATAAGTAAACTATTAGAGCTATAGAAGAATTCGGCAAAGTATCAGGGTACAAGATAAACATAACTAAATCAATAGGATTCCTTTATACCCACAGTGAAATTATTAAAGAAGAAATCACCAAATCAATTTCATTTACTATAGTCCCCAAGAAGATAAAATACCTAGGAATAAATCTAACTAGAGAAATAAGAGATCTTTACAGAGAAAACTACAAGACCTTACTACAAGAAACTAGGAGAGACTTACATAAGGGGAGTAATCTGCCCTGCTCACAGATAGGAAGACCCAATATTTGGAAAATGTCTATTTTACCCAAAGCAATCTATTTATATAATGCAACCCCAATACAAATTCCAGTGACATTTTTTAATGAGATGGAGAAACAAATTATCAGCTTTATTTGGAAAGGGAAGAAGCCCCAAATAAGTGAAGCACTAAGAAAAAGAACATACTGGGAGGCCTCTCACTACTTGACTTTAAAAGTTGTTACACTGCCACAGTAGTCAAAACAGTCTGGTATTGGTACAAAAGGAGACATATAAACCGATGGAACAAAGTAGAGGCCCCAGAGATGCCACCGTCCTCCTATGAACAGCTGACATTTGACAAAGGTCCTAAGATTTTAAACTGGGGTAAAAACAGTCTCTTTAACAAATGGTGCTGGCATAATTGGAGATCCATCTGCAAAAAATTGAAACAGCCAAAGCAGTGCTCACATCTTATACAAAAATCAACTCAAACTGTATAAAATACCTAAATATAAAAGCTAAAACGATAAAGCTCATCCAAGATAAAATAGGATCAACAACGGACATTTTAATACGCAATATAGACAGACTTCAAAATCTGACAAATGAAACACATTCATCAGAAGAGAAAATAGATAAATGGGAATTAATAAAAATCAAACACTTCTGCTCATCCAAAGACTTCATCAAAAGAATTAAAAGACCACCTACAGAATGGAAAAAAATATTTGGCAACTCTATGTCAGACTGACGCCTGATCTCCATAATCTATAAGGTACTACAAAATATCAATAAGAAGAAGGCAAATCATCCAGTTAAGCAATGGGCAAGGGAGATGGACAGACATTTCTCTAAAGAGAAGATCCAGGCAGCCAAAAAACACATGCAGACATGCTCACGATCATTAATTACTAAAGAAATTCAAATCAAAACGACAATGAGATACCATGTCACCCCAACAAGATTGGCCATGATCCAAAAAACGCAAAACAATAAATACTGGAGAGGTTGTGAAGAGATTGGAACACTCCTTCACTGTTGGTAGGATTGCAGAATGGTGCAACCTCTTTGGAAAGCAATTTGGCATTACCTTAAAATAATGGATATAGATATACCATTTGACCCAGTAATTTCTCTGCTTGGAATATGTCCTACAGAATCAAAGCCATTCACACCAACTGATACATGCACACGAATGTTCATTGCAGCACAGTCCATGATAGCAAAAAGTTGGAATCAACCTAGATGCTCAACAACAGAAGAATGGATGGGTAAACTTTGGTATGTGTACTCAATGGAGTACTATATATTGATATAGAACAATGATAGCAGGAAACATCTCTCAATTTGTTCGCAACTGGAGGACATTATATTTAGTGAAACTAGTCAGCGACAGAAGGACAATTATTGTATGAGACCCCTACGATAAAAACTTAAAAGCGTACTCATGCATAACAGAGAAGACTCTTTGATGGCTACAAGGGTGGGGATGTTGGCAGGGCAGGAGGGTGAGCGGTGAGGGTTTAGATAGTTCTTAGAAATTTGGTTGGGTGAAACTGGTGACACTACACATTAGTAAGAAGATCAGTATCAATGGGACTACGACACAGCTTGTGTACTCCTCCTATATTAATCCAATATTATAAGCACAGAGTATGTACACTTTCATTATTCATTTAACAAAAAAAAAAAAAAAGAATGAGAAGCAAGAGAGAATTGGGAACCTCACACCATCAGGAAAGCAGCACCAGGAGAAGAGCAAGTCCTTCAGACCTGAGGTTCCTGCTCCAAGATGCTCCCTGGACAAAGACATGCATTACTGGACTTTCCTCCAGAGCCAATAAGTGGAAAAGTGCCTTCTCCTGGAGTGGACTTCCTGGTTTTGGCCTTGTAGCCTACCAGACTGTGTGAGAATAAACTTTCCTTTGTTAAGCTATCCGCAGCACTATCTGACTAAAACAGAATTTGGTACTGCGAGAGTAGGGTGCTGCTCTAGCAAATAGCTACAGTGTAGAAGCCATTTTGAAACTGGGAATGGTTAGAAGATTCAGAAGGAACTGAAGAAGGTGCAGATGGTGAGAAACAAGCCGCAGAGAACTGACAGTAGTAGCAGCAGAATCAAAGGCAGCACTGGAGCTGATGCAGGGAGCAAGAGAACTAAGTGCCTGTGTACCGAATTTTCCGGATGGATAGTGGTACCTCAGTGCACTTGAATTGCTGGAGCTAGACTTGCTGACTCAAGGAGACAGAGAGCTGAGTGCCTGTGCACAGAGTTTTCCTAGCAGAGTGTGGTGCTTCCAGGCACCTGAATCAGTGGGACTACAGAGCTTTGGAACACTTGCCCCAGCAGGGCAGATGTGGGCCTGAGGTGCAGGCCATGTACAGGCTATAAAAAGCAGAAGCTGAAGAGACAAAGAGCATGAAAAGCTGATCTTCCCATCTCAGAAGGTATGGCCATGACCTCAAGGGGTTGAAAGGGTGGAGCCAGGGCTTTTTGTGTTTGTAAGGGTGGAATTGTCACTCAGCTGGGCTTAGGGTGCACCTAAAGCCAGGGGTCAGAGTTCCTGACCCAGTGGGCCTTGAAGGCAGAGTTGTACCATAGGGCTGGGGGTCTCCAGTCAGAATCCAGGGAGCGTGGCCAATACCTAGAGTCTGGAGGGCAGGGCCATTGTGTAGAATGTCTCAGAAAGTGTAAGAGTATTTTCCGAGCTTTGAGAGCTTATGCAATGAGTTCTGCTGACTTGCCTGTTGCCTGTTAATATCTTCTTCTCCTGCAGTTTCTCCCATTTGTAACAGAATCTCTAATTTGTGCCTGTTCTGCCATTGTGCCTTTGGAAGCAGGTAGCTTATATTTTAGGTTCCACAGATGTAAAGGAATTTTTGAATTTTGGTCTTGGAATTGATTTAAGACTTCTACTGTAATAGGAAAAGCCTCAGAGAGAAAAGACTCACCCAGACACCAATGCTTAAAAGAGGAAGTGGCTTTTGTCACTAGCAGGGCTACAGGTGGATGCATGTCCAAAGTGCCTGCCCCCGAGTTGTTATTTCTCCATCCCTTTTATGAGTTCCGTACGAAAAAACAGACAGGAATTTTTATATTGTCTTAGCCTCAGCAAAGAGGAATTTTTGAAATACCTTTTTTCGGCATAAGCAAGGTTCACAGACGTAAAAAAAAACAGCATTAGTTTTTCTTTTTCTGTGTACTGTGTTAAACAGGAAATGTGGTTGGCTACAGGGAGAGAGTGTCTGTAAAGTGGGCCCCTTAATATTTCAAACTAGTACGTAACTTTTTCAAAGTTACATATCATATGATTTTACTGTGATGACATAAATGTGTAACATGTTTCAAAGATACGACTTTGAGGGTGCTGAAGGGTGAGATGTCATGGATCGAATTGTGCCCCCCCAAAAAAATAAGTGCAGCCATGTGGCTGGGCCGTGATTCCCTGTATCCTATGACTGTTCTCCATTTTGTGGTTTTCCTATGAGTCAGATCCGACTTGACGGCACTTGGCACTTGGCATGCTGTATGTTAAAGGATTAGGGTGGTACTGTAAATTTCTTTATAAGATCATCTCCCTGCTCCACTGTAAAGGGAGTTTCCCTGGAGTATGGCTTGCCCCACCCTTAATACTTTCATCCTACAAGAGATAA
Source organism: Heterohyrax brucei (assembly GCA_028571685.1). NCBI lineage: Eukaryota > Metazoa > Chordata > Mammalia > Hyracoidea > Procaviidae > Heterohyrax > Heterohyrax brucei. The sequence goes on along the minus strand of CM053165.1, from coordinate 9,683,918 downwards.
AAGGAAAGGGAAGCAAGCAGAGAATTGGGAACCTCACACCATCGAGAAAGCAGCACCAGAACAGCACGTCCTTCAGACCTGTGGTTCTCGGGCCAAGATGCTCCCTGGACAAAAACTGATGCAATACTGGACTTTCCTCCAGAGCCAACAAGGGTGAAAGTCTTCCCCTAGAGTGGACATCCTGAATATGGACTTGTAGCCTACTAGACTATGTGAAAATAAACTTTCCGTTGTTAAAGCCATCCACTCTGTAGTATTTCTGTTAGAGCAGTACTAGCTGACTAAAACAACCTTTAGCAATAGTGGTGTTAACTCTTCTCTAAAATTTGGTGGAATTCTCCAGTGGAGCCATGAGATCTAGGGCTTATTTTTGGTTGGGAGTTTTTTAAATTACCTTTTCAACCTCTTTTGTTATTGGTTTAGATTTTTTTTTTCCTTTTTTAACCTCTGTTGATGTTAATTTAGACAGGTAGCGTGTTTCTGGAAATTTGTCCATTTCCTCTATGCTTTCAAATTTATTAGAGTACTATTCTTCATAGAAGTCTGTTATGATTTTTTTTTAAATTTCAGTTATTGTCCTTCTCATTTCTTATTCAGAATTGATTTGAGCCCTTTCTGTTCTTTGGATGTGTGCGTTTTTAAAGCAAAATTGACCTCTGAGTGCTGCTTTGCTATTTACCAAAGATGCTGCTAAGATACACTTTCATTCACATTTGATTCCTTCAATTTCTTCATTCCAGCTATGATTTTTTTCTATAACTCAGTAGTTTTTCAGCAAAGTATTGTTCCGTTTCCATGTGTTTGATTTTTTTTTCCTTCTTTTTTCTGTTATTCATTTGTACTATTATGGCTTTATGGTCTCAAAAGACGCTTTGTAATCTTTTAGTACTTTGAATTTTTAGTAAGATTGCTTTGTGGCCTAATATGTGGTCAATTCTAGAGAATTTTGGAGAAGTATACTTGGCTGCTGGTGGGTGAAGTGTTCTGTCTGTGTCTACAAGGCCAAGTAGGTTGTTTTTGGCATTTAGATCTTTCCTGTCTTTACTGAGATTTTTTCTGGATATTCTGTCCTTCTCTGGAAATGGTGTGTTGAAGTCTCCTAGTATTAAAGTAGAATTGTTTTCTGTTTTCAGTGCAGTCAGTTTGTTGTATGTATTTTGGAACCCTGTCATTGGGTGCATAGATATTTAACATGGTTGTGTCCACCTGGAGGATTACAACTTTAATCAGTGTAGTGTCCTTCTTTATCCAATGTTTTAGTCATCTAGTGCTGCTCTAACAGAAATACCACAGAGTGGATGGCTTTAACAAAGGAAAGTTTATTCTTACACAGTCTGGTAGGCTACACGTCCATATTCAGGGTGTCCACTCCAGGGGAAGGCTTTCCCCCTTGTCGGCTCTGGAGGAAAGTCCAGTCTTGCATCTGTTTTTGTCCAGGGAGCATCTTGGCGCAGGAACCTAAGGTCTGAAGGATGCACTCTTCTCCCGGTACTGCCTTCTTGATGGTGTGAGGTTCCCAATTCTCTGTCTGCTTCTCTTTCCTTTTATCTCTTGTAGGATGAAAGGATTAAGGGTGGGGCAAGCCATACTCCAGGGAAACTCCCTTTACAGTGGAGCAGGAAGTTAATCCTATGAAGGGATTGACAGCCCCACACTAATCCTTTAACATACAGTTTAGGGAAACCACAAAATGGAGGACAGTCACAAGATACTGGGAATCATGGCCCGGCCACATGGCTACGTGTATTTTGGGGAAGACACGAGTCAATCCAGGACATTCAACATGTCAGATTTTACTTTAAAGTCTATTTTATCAGAGAGTAATATTGCGACTCCTGCTCTGTTTTGAATGTTGTTAGCTTCACCTATTTATCTCCATCCTTTGAGTTTTAGTTCGTTCATGTCCATGAATCTAAGGTGTGTTTCCTGTAGGCGACATATAGATGGGTCATTATTTTTACCAAATCTGTCATGCTGTGTCTGTTTATTGGAGTTTTTAATTCATTAAATTCAGTATGATTATTTATAGGTATGAGTTTACTGCTGTCATTTTGAGGTCCTTTTTATGGATTGTAGATAATTCCTTTGTTCCATTTAATTTTCGGGTGGCTTTGTGTTTGCTGAGATTTCATGTGTTTCTTGTTTTTTATTTTGATTTGTAGGCTGGATAGTTTCTTCTGTGGTACTTTCATACTTATCCTCATTTTTCTGAATTTAAACTAGTCTTTCATTTCTTTATGTTGCCTTGCCTTGACTTCCTCTCCTTATGAAAGCTGTCTGACTATATTTTCTTTGAAGTACATTTTTTGTTACAATGTTTACATAATGATATTCTATTTTCCTATTTTCAGTGTTTTGCCTAAGATTTACTTTTGTGATTCCTGTAGCTATGTTGCTATCTAGTAGCTCTTTCCCATGTTCTCGTCTTGGGTTGTCACCTGATGTCACAGATTTTGTAATCAAAAGATTCCCTTTATGACTTCTCACAGTTTGAGGTTTTTTTTGGTTTTTTTTTTTTTTTAGTCTTAAAGATTGTTTTTTTTTAATTATGACTGAGTGAAAATGTACGTTCCCATATAAATTTGCATGCCCATCTATATGCCGCTTCCACTGTTCTCCCTGCCTGGTGACAGCACATTATTTCTCTCTGCTCCATACATGTCTCATCTTCCCAACAGTTTCCTTTCCCCTCCTCTCCACCCAGGATGATATCCTATAGATGCATAGAAACATAAGCCAGCCAAGTGCCGTCGAGTCGGTACATCCAATATATGGTCATTCTGCATCACCAAGTCCAATCCATTCGTGTCCAAAGAATGGACCTTCGTTATGATTTATGGGCAAAGGCAGCATCAAAGCCAGGGTCCATGCTCCCAGGGGAACCACGAAGCCGCTGGACCATCAATTGTGGTCTTTTAGTGGAGATCTTAGGTGCACCCCTTTTTGTTCTTGTGTTGCCAGTGAGACACAACTTTGTGAACTCCATTGCAGCTGTCACAGGTGGTGGCCGGACACCATCCAGTTCTTGCGGTCCCAAGTCGATGTAGGCACACACATGTGGGTTTCTCTGTCATCTGCGTTGTCTTTACCCCGTGTCGTTTTGGTCCTCAGAGAGCATCTGTTCCTGCTGAGTTGGGGCCATTTGCTGTGCCCTCGGATGGCAGCCTGGCAGCTTTTAAGACCCCAGACGCCACTCATCAATGTGGGGTCCAGAGAGCTCTCTTAGCAAAACGCTCGTTGTGCCAATTGGCCTTGATTTTGCCTAAGAGCATGGTCCCCTGCCCCCTGCCCCAGCTACTCTGACCTTGCAGTATTGGGTTAAGATGGAAGGAGTATTCAAGTTATGTTGAAGTCCACTTAATGTTGTTCTTGTTTCTAATGTGTGCTGTCACTGATTTCACCCAATCAAATTTCTACCAATTATCTAATCTAAACCTTCCCCCTCCCCCTCCCTCCCTCCTCTCCCTTGCAGCCAGCAAAGAGTGTTTTCTTCTATGCATAAGTCTGCTTTTGAGTTTTTGTCGTAGGGGTCTAATGCAATATTTGTCCTTTTGTCACTGACAACTTTCACTCAACATAATGTCTTCCAGTTGAAACCAAGTTATAAGATGTTTCCTGGAATCATCACTGTTCTTTATCATTGCACAGTGCTCCATTGAGTATATACACCATAGTTTACCTATCCATTCCTCTGTTGTTGGGTATCTGGGTTGATTCCATCTTTTTGCTACCAAGGACTGTGCTGCAATAAACATTCTTGTGCATGTATCCATTGGTGTGAATGGCCTTGATTCTGAAGGATATATTCCAAGTAGTGGAATTACTGAGTCAAATGGTATATCTATATCGATTTTTTTTAAAGAAGCGCCAGTTTGCTTTCCAAAGAGGCTAGACCATTCTGCAACCCCACCAACAGTGTTGGAGAGTTCCACTTTCTCCACAGCCTCTCCAGCATTTGTTGTTTTGTGTTTTTTGGATCTTGACCAACCTTGTGAGATGGTATCTCATTGTAGCTTTGATTTGAATTTCTTTAATAATTAAAGATCATGAACACGTCCTCATGTGTTTTTTGGCAGCCTGGATCTCCTCTTTAGAAAAATGTCTGTCCATCTCCTTTGCCCATCGCTTAATTGGTTGATTTATCTTCTTCTTATTGATATTTTGTAGTACCTTATAGATTATGGAAATCAGGCATCAGTCTGATATACAGTTGCCAAACATTTTTTCCCATTCTGTAGGTGGCCTTTTAACTCTTGTGATAGTCTTTGGATGAGCAAAAGTGTTTGATTTTTAGTAGTTCCCATTTATCTATTTTCTCTTCTGTTGATTGTGGTTTGTTTGACAGATTTTGAAGTCTGTCTACACTGTGTATTAAAACTTCCATTGTTGTTCTTACTTTTTCTTGGATGAGCTTTATCATTTTAGCTTTTATGTTTAGGTCTTTTATCCAATTTGAGTTGGTTTTTGGATAAGGTGTAAGACACGGATCTTTTTTCAATTTATGCAGATGGATATCCAATTTTGCCAGCACCATTCATTGAAGAGATTGTTTTTACCCCAGTTTAATGTCTTAGGGCCTTTGTCAAATATCAGCTGTTCATAGGCAGATGGTGTCATCTCTTGGGTCTCAATTCTGTTCCATTGATCGATCTGTCTGTTCTTGTACCAGTACCAGGCTGTTTTGACCACTGTGGCAGTGTAATGGGTTCTGAAGTCGGGTAATGAGAGACCTCCCAGTGTGTTCTTCTTCTTTAGTAGTACTTTACTTATCTGGAGTTTCTTCCCTTTCCAAACAAAATTGGTGATTTGTTTCTCCATCTCATCAAAAAACAATGCTGGAACTTGTAATGGAATTGCATTATATAAGTAGATTGCTTTGGGTAAAATAGACATTTTCACAATGTTAAATCTTCCTATCCATGAGCAGGGTAGGTTTTTCCACTTATCTAAGTATCTCTTAGTTTCTTGTAGTAAGGGCTTGTAGTTCTCTTTGGAAAGGTCTCTTATTTCTTTGGTTAGATTAATTCTTACGCACTTTATCTCCTTGGGGTCTATAGTAAATTGTATTGTTTTGATGATTTCTTCATTAGCAGTCTCAGTGTTGGTATAAAGGAATCCTACTGATTTACTTATGTTTAACTTGTACTCTGACACTTTGCTCAACTCTTTTATCAGTTTGAGTGGTTTCCTTATAGATTCTTTGGGATTCTCTGCATATACAATCATATCATCAGTAAACAGGGAGATTTTGACTTCATCTTCACTGATGCAGATGTCCTTTATTTCTTGGTCTTGTCTAATTGCTCTGGCTAGAACTTCTAGTACTATGTTGAATAGGAGGTGATAGTGGGCATCCTTGTCTAGCTCCTGTTCTCAAGGGAAAGTCCTTCAGTCTCTCTCCATTCAGGATGACATAGGGAGTTGGTTTCATATAAATATCTCTCATTGCATTGAGGAATTTTCCATCTATGCCTATTTTGCTGAGTTTTTAGCATGAATGGGTGTTGGATTTTATCAAATGTCTTGTGCATCAATGGACAAAATCAAGTTCTTGTCTTTTGTACTGTTTATGTGGTTAATCACATGAATAGTTTTTCTGATTTTGAACCAGCCTTGCACCCCTTGGCCATGATGGATTATATTTTGGATATGTTGTTGTATTCTATTGGCAAGAATTTTGTTGAAGATTTTTGCATCTAGATTCATGAGTGATATCGGTCTGTAGTTCTCCTTTTTTGTTGGGTCTTTCCCTGGTTTTGGTATCAGGGCTATGCTGGCTTCATAGAATGAGTTTGGGAGTACTCCATCCCTTTCTATACTGTGAAATAGTCTCAGTAGTATGGCAGCATTGGAGATAACTCTTCTCTAAAAGTGTGGTAGAATTCTGCAGTGAAGGTATCTGGGCCCGGGCTTTTTTCGGTTGGCAGTTCTTTGATGACTTTTTCGATCTCTTCCTTTGTGATGAGTTTATTAAGTTGTTCTGCTTCACGTTGTGATAATTTGGGTAGGTGATATGAATCAAGGAATTTGTCCATATCCTCTAGGTTTTCAAATTTGTTAGAGTACAGTCTTTCATAGTATTCTGTTATGATATTTTTAATTTCTCTTGGACATGTGTGACCACTCCCCTCTCATTTCTAATTTGGGTTATTTGTTTCCTTTCCTGTTTTTCTTTAGTAAGTTTAGCCAGTGGTTTGTCAGTTTTGTTGATCTTTTCAAAAAACCAGCTTTTGGCCTTTTCAATTTTTTCAGTTGCTTTTCTGTTTTCTAATTCATTTAGTTCTTCTCTAATTTTTATGATCTGCTTTCCTCTGGTGACTGAGGGGTTCCTCTGTTGTTCTTTCTCTACTTGTTCAAGCTGTAGGGTTAGTTCCTTGATTTGGTTTCTTTCTTACTTCCAGATGTGTGCATTTATGGAGATAAACAGACCTCTGAGGACTACTTTGGCTGTATCCCATAGGTACTAGTAGGAAGTGTTTTCATTCTCCTTGGAATCCATGAATTTCTTTATTTCATTCTTGATTTCTTCTATAACTCATGGTTTTTAGAGCAAGATGTTGTTCAGTTTCTAAGAATTCCACTTTCTATCTGTGTTTTTTCTGCTAGTGATTTAAACTTTTATGGCTTTATGATCTGAGAAGATACTTTGCATTAATTCAATGGTGCAGATTTTGTTGAGAATTGCATTATGTCCTAACACATGGTTGATTCTACAGAATGTTCCATGTGCACTGGAGAAGGTGTAGTTTTCTGCTGATGGGTAGAAAGTTCTGTGTATATATTGATGAGGTTTAGTTGGTTATTTGTGGCAGTGAGGTCTTCTGCGTCTTTACTGAGCTTTTTTCTAGATGATCTGTCCAGTATTGAGAATGGAGAGTTGAAGTCTCCCACTATTATTGTGGAGTGATCTAACTCTTTTTTAAGTGCAGTCAGTGTTTCTTCGACATATTTAGGTGCTCTGATATTAGGTGCATAGATATTTAGTATAGTTAAGTCTTCATTGTGCACTGAGCCTTTCAGCAGTAAACAGTGTCCATCTTTGTCCACGATGGTGGATTTTACATTAAAATTGATTTTGTCTGAGATTAGAATTGCCACACCTGCTCTTCTTTGTTCATTGTTAGCTTGATATATATTCTTCTATCCTTTAATTTTCAGTTGTTTCTTATCTTTAAGTCTCAAGTGAGTTTCCTGTAGACAACATATGGATGGGTCATGTCTTTTGATCCAAGATGCCATTAGATGTCTCTTTACTGTAGCATTCAGTCCATTCACATTCAATGTAATTATTGATAGGTATGTGTTCACTGCTGCCATTGTGGTATGTTTATTTTTGTGTTGATGTTATCTCTGTTGTTCTTATTAGTCTGTTCTGGGACATTTTATTTTTTGTGAGTTGATTTTTCACCTTTTTCAGAGCTATTTTTGTAGTTGTTGCAAGTCCTGTGTTAGATTTCTTGATATGGTATGTTACATCTTTGTTGTGCTTTACAGCTGCCCATATGATCCCCCTTAATAGAGTATATGTAAACCTCATTTTAATTACTACCTGTCTTGTCAACTTCCTCTCCATCTGGAAGGACTATAATGACTGTAGTACATTCCTCTTTTTAATATGATGGCAACATAGTTTTCACGATAATCACTGGATTGTTTCTTTCAGTATTAAAGCTGTGATTGAGTTTGGAGCCTTCCCTAACTGAGTAGAATTCTAGATGATGTGTCATTCTAAAATACAAAGTTAGTGGTTTTGTTCTTTAAGCCAAAGCCAAGAGCTTCTTTCAGTATTTCTTGTAGTTTGGGTTTGGTTTTTACAAAGTCTCTAAGCTTCTTTTTATCTAGGAATGTCTTAATTTCATTTTTATATTTCCAAGATAGTTTTGCAGGATATATAATTCTTGGTTGGAAGTTCCTCTCCTTCAAAGCTTTGAATGTGCCATGCCACTGTCTCCATGCCAGCATAGTTTCTGCTGAGAAATCTGACGAAAGCCTACAGAGTTTCCCTCTGAATGTTAGCTTTGCTTTGAGTCTTGCTGCTTTTAAGAGTTGTTGCTTATGTTTCATTTTGTTAAGCTTGGTTATAATATATCTTGGAGTCTTTCTTTTTAGATCTATATTGGGTGGTGTACGATATGTATCTGGGATATCTATATTCTCTTCCTTCATGATTCCTGGGAAGTTTTCTGTCAGAAACTTAGCAACGATACTCTCTGTGTTCTCAGGTGTCTCATCCTGTTCAGGGACTCCAATTAATTGAAGGTTGTTCCTCTTAATAGAGTCCCTCATGCTTCTTAATGCTTCTTCATTTTTCTTGTTTCTTTTTTTCTGATTTTTCCTCATAGACTCTGGCATCAGGAGTTCTGTCTTCCAAGTCAGAAATTCTTTCTTCCACTTGTTCCATTCTGTTTTCTTGGCTTTGAATGGAAGTTTCTATGTCTTTTATTTTATTCTCGATCTGCTGGATTTCAGAGTACTGGTGTTCCATCAGATCAAACAGCTTGCTTAATTTTTTGTTTTGTTGTGCTGCATTTTGTATAAGGTCTAGAAGGGCTCCCTCTGTATATTATCCTTTTACGTTTATCTTCTAATGATTTCAGAAAAGTTTCTTCATCTGGAAAACTCATTGGTTGTTTTGTTTGTGAGCCTTCTGAAGCCATGGGTGATTTCTTATTTCCCACAAGTGTCTGTTGCTTTTTGCGTCCCATGTGTAAGTAGAGGCTGGGAGACATACAATGACGATGGACCACTGATGTTTCTCTAGGCTGTCTTAAAATGTAAAACAAAAGGTATCTGAACACTTCCCAAGTCCGTCAGGTTTTCAGGTGTAGAGGTCCCTCTTCCCAACTGGCAAAGTAAGCACCTGTGTATCCAACCCCAGATGATACGAACTAGTTCAAAATACAACAATGCTACTGCCCTGTTGGCCTCTGCTGACAGGGCCCAGCCTTAGTCAACACTGTGTAAACTACTGCTTTTCTGATAGGAGAGCTCTCTCCTGTGGCAGGCTCTGGCTCCCAAGGTAAGAATTAGGTCCAGCTGCAGCCACCATATTTAAGAAGGCACCCTCCACACAGTTGGCACATAGTGGGGCTGAAGGTGCTGAGAGGTGTGATTCCTCCACCTCTGTTGCCGGGACCCCACTGTAGGTGACACTGTATAAAATACTGCTTTTCTGTCAGAGAAGTCCCGTCCTGCTTGCAGGCGCTGGCTCCCAGGCTAAGAATTACGCCCAGCTAAAATTTCCATATCCAACATGGTGTTCCACACATAGGCACTGTGGTTCCTTATGAATCGCACTGTGTCAGAGATAAAAAGACAGGCCCAAAGTGGCTAGATTAACAGAGTCCTAAGCCTGGCTCTCAAAATATGGGAATTTCACCTGCCTATCCTCCCAACAGCGTGTCTGAGTCTAGCTGTTAGGCAAGACCCAGCTCCACCCTCTGCCCAAGACAGAGAAAAAAAAGTCAAAATGGTGCATTTACCTTCAATCCATGAGAGCCAGAGATAGCCGGGAGCAGGAGTCAGTGAAAGAGAGGTTTTTCGTTCAGTGGTATGAAGTCCAATTTAACAGCCCTATGCCATGACCTGGGGGCTCACTAGGTGATCAGAAGGCTTCGTTCAATTATCAGGTCAGGTCTTGGTTTCCAGAGGGACATAGGGAGACACGTGCTTAGTCTGCCTTCTTGACTCCCTCTTGAGATTGTTTTTTGCAAATCCCCTATATTTCTTTTTATCCAGAAATGTTCTGATTTCATTATCATATTTTAGAGACAGTTTTGCTGGATGTATAATTCTTGACTTGCAATTATTTTTCTTCAAGACTGTATATATGTCATCTCATTGCCTTCTTGCCTTCATGACTTCTGCTGAGTCTTCCGAGCTTATAGATTCTCCTTTGTAAGTTACTTTTTGTTTATCCCTAGCCACTTTTAAAATTGTTTCCTTGTCTTTAATTTTAGCAAGTTTGATTATAATATACCTTGGTCTGTTTATTTGGGATCCACCTTGTATAGAATTAGATGAGTGCATTAGATAGATATCTTCTCGTGTTTTATAATACCAGGGAAGTCTTCTGTCAAAGAATCTTAGACAACTCTCTCTGTATTTTCTGTTATTCCCCACCCTAGCCCCTGTTCTGATACTCCAACCACTCACAGATTATTCCTCTTGACAGAGTCCCATATAACTTGTGTGTTTCTTCATGTTTTTAAGTTCTTTTCCTGATTTTTCCTGTATATGTTGGTGTTACATGCTTTGTCTTTAGTCTCACTAATTTTGCTTTCCATTGTTTCAATTCTGATCCTTAGACTTTCTGTTGAGTTGTCTGGTTCTGTAATTTTATTATTAGTTTTCTGAATTTCTAATTCTTGCCACTATATGCTTTCACCTAGCGTGTTCAGTTTGTCACTACATTCTGCTACATTTTTGCCTCATCTCCTTCCTGATCTCTTGAATATTTCTAAATATCAATCTTTTGTATTCTACCTCTGACAATTCTAGGAACTTCTCTTCTTCTGTAAAATTTCTCAATTCTTTGTTTTAGGAGCTCTTCTGAAGTCACCTGAATCAGACTCGAAGGCACTTGGCTTGGGTCTGAAGCCACCATGGTCTGCCTCTTTAAGTGGTTTGAAATTGACTGTCGTCTCTGAACCATCTGTAAGTTGTATTAATTTATTTTGCGTTTTCCTACTGTGTTCTAATTTCCTGTTTTGAAATGTCCAAATAGGCTGGTCGTGTGTGCTAGATTGGTTATGGGTTGCTTTGAAGCTCTAATGTCCTGTCACCAGGTGGTTAGAGCTGTTCCTATATGTGCAAGGCTAAGAGTCCATTTACTTTTCTGGTATAGATTCAGTTCAGGTGACCAAGTAGTCAGTTATCAAGTGCGTGGTGCAGGTTCTTGCCTACTGTCTTAGATGGACGGGGCGATTGACTTAAAACACAGGTATCTGGCTGCAGCCTCTGAGAAAGTCAGGAGTCTAACAGGCATTCCTGGGTGTGCTTTAGGATGGTGTTCCTCCTTATATCTGAATCTAGGTGAAGGAACTATTTCTGCCCTGAATTTCCAACTCAGGAGAGTGGGCAGATTTTTTTCCCCCTCTTTTCTCCCAGTCTATTACATTCTTCCCTCTCCAAATCTCAGAGAGTGTTTCTGAGTGGGCTTAAGGAGTCTTACTTCTGGTTCAGCTAATGATGTCAGATTCCAGAGCTGGGATGCAGTGTAGAGAAGGAAAGGGGAAATACTTAGAGAAGAGAGATTTAGCCTGAGGAAAAGATTTAGATCTGCAAACAGTAGGTTATATGCAAAGCCTTTGCTTTTGATCATCTAGTGCTGTTTTTCACCTGTTTTGGAGGCATGAGTGGATTCTGTGGTCGGTTTCTCCTCCTTGGAGGACACCCTCCAACTTTCACTGCTTCACTCACCATGCTGGCCACAGTAGTTTCCCAGTGGGTTAGTTCTGGCCTGTCTCATGTACTTCGGGACCTACTGTTCATTCCCCTTTGCTCAGTCCAGTTTCTCAGCTTTCCTTTTGATGTTCAGAGTGCCTAGGATGTCATATGTAATGGACACATTTTTTTCTTTGGGGTCTTTGTTGTTAGAGGGGTTATAGGAAGCATATTGTTATCTTGGCCCTGCCTCTAGTGTATGACTTTTGAAATTAGATTATAAAAGACATCATACCTTCTACCTTGCTCTCTCTTAGTGGTTTCACTTCCAGAAAGCCAGCTGCTTTGTTTTAAGGATGCTCAAGCAGTGCTATGGAGAACTCCATGAGAGGAGTAACTGAGGCCTCCTGCCAACAGCCATGTAAGTGAGCCATCTTGGAAGCACCTCCTCCTGTGCCAATCAAGTCTTGAGACGACTGAAGCCACATACAGTATTTTGAGTGCAACCTCATGACACACCATGAGCTGGAAACACCTAGCTAAGCTGTTCCTGAGTATCTAACCCATAGAAATTTTGAGATGCTGAAGGTTTGCTATTGCTTTAAGACATTGAGTTTTGGGGTAATTTGCAACACCAAAAAACTCCAAACCTGTTACTGTTGAGTTGATTCTGACTCATGGCAATGCTATAGGAAAGAGTAGAATTGTCCCACAGAATTTCCAAGGAGTGCCTGATAGATTTGAACTACTGACCTTTTGGTGAGTAGCCATAGTTCGTAACCACTACACCACCAGGGTTTCAAATTTGTAGCATAGTAATTAGAACTAATTCAGAGACTGGAACTGGCTTGCCTAAGAGTCTCACAGAGCTGCACTGTTGTCTAAGACTTTCCTACCTGAGCCCTTTTCTTTCTCTCTGTTCTTTCACAGGAGTAAGACCTGGACAAAGACCCAAAATCTCTGTCCACCAGCCCTGCTTATTCTTCTCTTGAGACTTAAGAGACAGTCTCCTCGACAAATCTCTCCCATCTTTAATTACATCTTGACAGTGATTTTCCCAAAGTTTAAACTTAAACTGAAAGTGCTGACATTTGGCTCAGACCTATACTCTTTATGTGAAGTGAGCCAAGGACAGTGTAGGCTTGGCTCCTCATCTGTTCCCTCAGTTTTCTTGACCAGGATCAGGACAAAGGGATCATAAAACTAAATAAACCACACGACCAGTTCTCTGAATCTCTTCAAATAGAGATTACTGATAGATATGCATCTATTGACACCCTAGCAAGTTAAGGGACAGTGGTGTTGGTGCCAGTGAAGACATCAAGTATCAGCAATAGCATCTACAGCAGGTACTGGCAATGTGCTAGTAACTGCCTAGCAACTCTGGTAGCAGCAGTGCCAGGGCTATTACCATTAATGTTAGCCATTGGAGACTGGGACAGAGTAGACTTTATGTGGCTTTGGCAGGAGCAACACTGCTTTGGTAGGATGCAAGACGTGAGCAAGAATAAAGGGAGAGGAAAATGCAAGCCACATGAGAGATCCCAGAGCCTGGTTGTCAAAATACACGTGCACCACCCCCTGACTTCCCCTAAGACCAAACTTGGGTGTAACAGGAAGAGAGGTACAATTCAACCACAAAGGGCTGATATGTGGCCAAAGGAATTCTACTCTAGAGTCATTCATTACCTTTGTCTCCAAATGCCCTCAGCTGTGAAATAACTTTCAGGAGTCTCTGGATTATACTAACGTGCTCAGCTGCTAACAGAGAGGTTGGCAGGCCAAGTTCACCTAGAGGGGCATCAGAAGACAATCCTAGTGACCTATTTCCAGAAGGTCACAGGCATAAAAACCCTGTGGACCACAGTTCTACTCTGACACACATGGGGTCAACACAAGTCACAACTGACTTGATGGCAGCTGATTTAACATTAGATATTTTTATGGCACACTGCACTTTTTTTTACATAGTATACATCACACTTACAAGTATTTTGTGTAATTATTTGCTTAATGTCCATCTTCTCCACAGGACAAGTAGATGAGTGACATAAACATCTGCTAAATGAAGAAGTGAGTGAATGGCTGGCTGGAGGAAAGTGTCACTGTCTTGGTGGTCTCCACCTAACTCTGCTTCTTTATAACACGCAACTACTCTCAGTTGCCACAAATTTTACATGAGATGGGTGAGAGAAACAGAAACTACCATTTACCCGATAAAGTGCCCCAGGACCTTCTTACTTCTTTATTGGCTCATTTCTGATCTCCTTCTTTTGTCACTCAACTCCTAAGAACCAGCTTCCTCTCATGGGTAGGCAGGCTCCCATCTGCTTTGCTTTCTGCCCCTACATTGTTCATCCTCAGGGTTCTTGAAGTAATTTGACCTGAACTTGTCCCCACAGGTTAAGACTCCTATCTGAATTACTGACCATTTAGGACCAGCTCCTTTTCTCTTGGCCAACACTCGACTGAACTTACCATGCTGGAATGCCTTCCTCTGAGCATGGACTTGCAGCTATGTGGCTTCACAAGGGTCATGCTGCTGAAGTATGTGAGGTCAGAGACAGCGCCTGACATTTCAGAGGCTCACGTCACAGAAGCACTGTTCTTGGCACATAGTTGTTGCTAGCTGCTGTCAAATTGGCCCCTGACTCATGGCAACTCCATTCACAAGACACCAAAATACTGGCAGATCCTGGGCTATCCTCACGATAGGTTGCTGAGCAGACTATTTTGATCCATAAAGTTTTCACTGGCTGACTTTCAGAAGTAGATCAACAGGTTTTTCTTCCTAGTCCATCTCAGCATGGAAGTTCTGCTGAAACCTGTTTAGTGTCATGGCAACACACAAACTTCCACTGACAGATAATTGGTGGCTGTGCAAGGGATTTACTAGCTGGGAATCCAACCAGGTCTCCTGCTTGGAAAGCAAGAATTCTACCTAAACCACACTTCTCCCTGACACCGTCATTGAAAAGCCAGACAAAAACCCGTTGCTATCAAGTCGATTCTGACTCATGGTGATTCTGTATGTTACTGAGTAGACTAATTGCTTTATAGAGTTTTCTTGGATGTAATCTTTATGGAAGCTTATTGCCAGGCCTTTCTTCTACAGTTCCACTAGGTAGGTTTGAATCACCAATCTTATACTAGTATCTGAGTGCAAACCATTTTGTGCTACCCAGGGATATTTATTTATTGCATAAATGAGCAAATGAAGGCTTCCAGGTAATGGTGCAGGTGAGGAAGGAGCAGTCATTATTTTAGTTGGAGAGAGGACCAACTAAACCTGCTGTCCTGAAATGCCTTCAATATCTAGAGGGTTGAAGATAATTAAACGGAAACCATGTATTCAACTGCTCTCCATGACAACTGTTTTTGATTGATGAGTCCCAAGGAATAGCCTGGAAAGATTTCAATCTATCTGAGAGGATCACAACCAACCAGGGGTTTTTCTGAGCCGATTTTTCTAAGATCTGCAGATAATGTTGTCACCAAGTTTGACAGAATGACAATTTCCAGTTCTTCCCTCTAGTACTGCAAAATTGTATCTGGCAGCCTGCGTGACGACTAAATGGAGCCTTAGTGTTAAAGCAATAGCACTATGATCTGCAATCTCTTCCCTTTCATTTGATTTGAGGACATCTTTTTCAGGGAACAAAGCAAAAGTGTTGGATCCTCACATGATAATATCTGATTAAAAATTACACAATGTTACTAAAATTCTAGTACTGCATTTGACAAATGTAATTGTATTCCACACTGTGTCATCCACAGCATCATATTATTCTAGCATGACTTATGAACCAAGTTTGATCCCCAAATCAAAACTCATTGCTATCAAGTCGATTCTGACTCACAGTGACCCTATAAGACAGAGTAGACTTGTCTCAGGGTTTCCAAGGCTGTAAACTTTATGGAAGCTGATTGCCACATCTTTCTTCTTTGAGGTGGCCAGTGGGTTCAAAGCATTGACCTTTTGATTAGTCCTAGACTCAACTACTACACCACCAGGGCTCCTTCTTGGTCCCAAGATGGGTAGATATATCTGGACGTCCTGCTGTAACTTCAAACACATCTCTATCCTCTGCCACAGTGGTTCATAGCCTACAGGTTGGAATTACTGCTGTAGTTTATATCTTTCTGAAGTTCAGATTTTAAACTTGCAGACGCCTTTTGTGCAACCTAAGGAACATAGATATGTGAGCCTCTCTGAGTACGCCTATCTGGCTGGCTTGCAGTGCTGGGCATTTTAGACTGAAGTTTCAAGATCGTTTATGCATTCTTTCTCGCAGCCCTAGAATACTGCCAGGTAAAATCCACCAGGAGGAGGTGGGAAGGGTCAGGAAAAGATCCTGTGGATCTAGGAGATGTCAAGAGAATGTGCACGTGTGAGGAGTAAGCTGTGGATGGATTTCAGAGCACACTAAGCTATGGGAAATGAAGAGATGGGAGAGGCCAAGGGAAGAAGTTGAAAGAAGGACAGTGAGAATCCCAGGTGTGGGGTATAAAAGGGTGGGTAGAGTCAGGATAAAGTCCAGGTATGGCCAAAGAAGAGGTGGAAAGGTAAAGGAGAACATTCAGGTATTAGAACCGAAGAGGCTGTTATTGTTAGGTGCCCTTGAGTGAATTTCCACTCAAAGTGACCCTATATGACAGTGTAGAACTGTCACATGAGATTTCCTAGGCCATAATCATCATGGGGGCAAATCACCGGGTCTTTTTGCTACAGAGCTGGTAAGTTGTTCAAACCACCAACCTTTCTGTTAGCAACTGAACACTCAACTGTTGCACTGTCAGGGGTCCTCAGAACTGAAGACACAGGTGGGGACAAGAAAGAGGTAAGAGGATCCAGGAGGACACTCAAGTGTCAAGAATGAGAAGGCTTAAAAGAGTAAGCAACCCCCAAAAAATGAGAGGAAAAAACCACCCACCAGTGAGTCAACCTCCTGGATGTCATGGGTGGATACCTCCCTCCCAAGGGGAGGGTGAACCAGGCTCCATACTCAGCTCCTCACCCTGAGTGAAGTGAAGCCTGCCTGTCCTCCCTGTGACAACATACCGGTTTCCTCATCCTGAGGTCTCTAACTCTGCCAATGTCATGAAGTATTCACCTTGACATATCCACCCCATCCCCAACCCCAGACCCACTGCAACAGGTGTTCCTTTTCTAGGGCACCTTACTCTTGCCGTAGGGTAGGATTACCTTGCCTGATCCCTAACTTCTCAGGTCATTCATAAAATAAAAGTGCTATGGTCAGTATTAGTCCCCCAAATAAATCTCATTTCAATAGTTACCATGCTAGAAGAATGTCAAGTTAAAACTCTAAACTGCATGTAAAGTTAAAAGCTCTGCTTGCATCAGATGGAAGGAAGGTGGGAAGGCTGGGGCGGTGTGACAGGGGTGAACTCTTCCCACTTCACTGTCTGGTCCGCCTCCTCTTCCGTCCCCTGCCCCAGGTTGCCTTTGGCTTGTCCGGCTTGGGAGATGAGGTAGAGTGTCAGGACAGTCAAGGAGCAGGATGGACAGGGCATTCATGTTACCTAATGTGCTTTCCAGGCAACTGTCACTCACGGCACTTTTGTAGGTCCCTCTGAGCTTTGCCGGTGGTCCACTTGAATGCTGCTTCCTTATTAGGGCAGGCCTCCGTCATCAGCTGCTTGCGGTCTCCACCCCTGAAGCTTCTTCTGGCTGAATTGCCCCTCTCCTCCAAGAGGTTCTCCTTCCATAGCACCCACACCCGGCCCTTTGCCCTGCTGTCGGGGCAGGTACACTCAGCTCGCGGACGGCCACCTCTCTTCACTGTCGGAGGTAGTGAGAATCCTCACCCCAAGAGACCTATCAAGAGCCTCCTTAGTGACCTCCTTGAAGTCCCTCCCCCTAGACACCCCTCCAGTTAACATGGAGATGGGAGTGTACTCACTGCTCGCCAATCCTGCCCTGGACATCTCCCACTTCCACCCTGTGAAACCCTCAGGTGAACATTGGGCTAAGGGGCAGGAGATCAGTTGTCTGCCACTTTGGGCCTTCTGGACCATCCCCAAGGGATCTTGAATCTTCCATATGAAGTGTTAGCTATCTAGAGGAAGCCCTGGTGGCATAGTGGTTAAGGGTTATGGCTGCTCATCAAAAAGCTGACATTTAGAATCTACTAGGTGCTCCTTGGAAACTCTATGCAGCAGTTCTGCTCTGTCTATAGAGCCACTGTGAGTCTGAATTGACTCAATGGCAGTTGAGTGAGTTTTGTTCTCTGTCTTTCAGATGTTCATCTGAAGCTGAGTTAGCACAATCACATTTAATATACCATGACATATATAAATGCAGATAAATTTGCAAAAATATACAAACAAAATTACAAACATGTATTACGTAGACAAAGCCAAAAAGTGCTTTACCACTAAACTATTAAATACAACTATCTTCACTTCCATGATCCAGCAATTAGATGCCTAGGTATATACTTGTTTTGGATTAAACTGTGCCCTCTCACACTACCCATCCCCCAAATATGTTGAAATTCTAACCCCTAACTCTGGAGGTAATCCCATTTGGGAATAGGACTTTTTTTTTTTATGTTAACAAGACCATGTCAGTGTAGAAAAAAATCCATTGTCATTGAGTTGTTTCCAATTCATAGAGACCCTATACAACAGAGTAGAACTGCCTCACAGAGTTTCCAAGGAGCACCTGGTGGATTTGAACTGCCAACCATTTTGTTAGCTGCTATCGCCCTTAACCACTGCACCACCAGGGTTTCCTGGGTGTATGTTAAATCTAACCACTTTAGAGACACTTTGCACAGAAGGAAGTAAACACAAATGTGAAAAAGATAGATGTTGTGTGGAGGTCTCCAAACAGTGCCTAGAAGAATGTTAGGGAAACTGAGGCAAGGATTTCCCCCTACAGCAGACAGAGAGACATTCATCCTATAGCCAGTGCTTGAATTTGGACTTCTAGCCTCCTAAACTGTGAGAAAATAAATTTCTGCTCATGGGAGCTACCCACTTGTGGTATTTCTGTTACAGCAGCACTAGATAACTAAAACAATACACAGAAGAAATATATATTTGTAGTCACAAAAATACAAGAACAGTTTGTGCCAGAACTATTCATGATAGTTCCAAATTGCAAACCACCCTAAAGAACACCAACAGTGTAAGAACAAGACATACCATGGTTTATTTATCCATGGCAATACCATATAGAAAAGAGAATGAATGCATAACGAAGACAGACAACAATGTGATACAGCTGACCAGCACAATGCCAACCCAAAAGAGGACTAAAAAGTGGGTACTACAGTATCTGTTTGCATAAAGTTGTTTGATGATTTTGATAATGTTGCAGAATTTCTCTAAGTCTCCGTTTCTTTCTCAGTAACATAGGGAAAGTACATGCTTCTTGGGAGATGGAAAAAGCTAAAGGCTCTGAAAGCATTCTGCAGTGTTAGACACTTTCAGTTTTGCTATTGCTATTGTTTTGTTAATCAGCTTTGAGTCTGTTTTGACTCATGCTGACCCCATGTGTGCAGAGTAGAACTGTGCTCTGTAGAGTTTTCAAGTTTGCAACTTTCTGAAAGCAGATTGCCAGGCCTTTCTTCCAAGGCACCTCTGGGTAGATTCAAACCTCTGAAGTTTAAGCTAGTTATCAAACACTTAGCCATTTGTGACACCCAGTGACTGCACATTGATATGCGCATTTAATCGTGCTATCACAGCCTTTGGTTTTAGATGAGGAGCTGGGGTCCAGCCCCCCAGGCAAGCGGCAGGAGCCCTCTGGCCACTGATCATTTCCCTGTGCTTACTGTCATAGAAAGGATGCAAAAGTTACCGATAGTCTCTCTCATCTCTGCATGTCCTCATCCCAGGGCCTCTCACTGCTTTTTCTTCTCTGCCCTCTTAGAGAAATGAAGCAAAATGGGAAAATGAATTGTCATTGCTTGCTGTTCCCAACAGGAAGAAGGCACGCTCTGCTCCTCTCTCTGGCAGCTCTTGTACTTTTTTCAACTAGTGATTAATGGAGCCCACTCTAAGCATAGTCAAGCCCAAGGAACAGTAGATAAATAACAGCCAGAGTTTAAGGAGATGCATGTTCTTTGAGTTAATAATTTTAACAGCCAGAGAAACACGGTGGTTCTCATGGTAACATGGACCTGTGATTTGGTCTCTAATTTGAAATCATCAAACTAATACGTACAGATAGCTATACTACAGGAACTGCTTTCTTTCCCTTAATTGGAATATTTTTAATCAAATGATGATATAATTTGGAGGAACAATGTAGAGCATGCTAATTTACTTTAAATATGTCAAAGAAATGCATACTTTGAAACATTTTTTAAGATGATGTGACTGCTTTATATCATGTGCTTCAAAGCTTTAACATGGAACTGTGTTCCTAGAAAAATTTTCCTCAGGCTAAAGCTACTGTGTGCTCCTTTTCTGGTAAGGATTTAGGAAGACACTTGCTAGAGTTGAGTTAATGTCGGGGATGGGGCTTATCTTTCAATGTGTTTGATGAGTTAGGTTGTCATGGTTGTGTGTTGTGGAGTCAATTTCAGCTCATCGTGACCTCACATGACAGAGTAGAATTGCCCCATCGGGCTTCCCAGGCTGTACCACTCACGGAAGCAGATGACTAGATCCTTCTCCTGTGGAGCCGCTGGTGGGTCCGACCCGTCGACCTTTTGGTTAGTAGCTGAATGCTAAGCCACTGGGCAGCCGGGCTCCTTGACAAGACAAATAGGGCAGCAAATATCAGCCTTGCTCCAGAAATACAGATGCTGAACTTGCAAAAGAATTCAACTGATTTCCTTGATACAAAATAAGCCAAACAAACAAAACCATAGTAGTCAGAAATGTAAGGGGAGTCACATGTGGAGATGTTGACTGAACTACTCCATCCTGCTTCTTGCTTCTTTGCTTCCTCACTTTTTTTACCATGATTCTGTCTCCTAATTGAGTACTTCCCTGTATTTGCTTTTGTCACTTTCCTCCAAGCCTTGCCAGAATTCTAATCACTTTTGTTCCTAAAGGGTCTAACTGTCCTTTGATCATGCTGGAAATGCCTTCCTCTGCTGTCTCATTGCTCTTCCCTGAGATGTAGAAGAATGCCAAAGCCTTGCCAAGCTCACAGCTGCGGACAGCTGACTCCATTTGTGCACTCACACATCAGTGCATTGTGTTTTCTTCACTCTAGGTCCCCGGGCAGTGCAGTTTGTGCTAGGCTGCTAACCTAAAAGTTGGCAGTTCAAATCCACCCAGGAGCACAGCAGAAGAAAAGTCTGGCAATCTGCTATTGTAAAGATCACAGCCAAGAAACTCCTGTGGTGCTCAGTTCTACCCTGTAACACATGGTGTCTCCGTAAGACAGATTTTACTCAATCACAAAGAACCCATTGGTTTTGGTTTTAGCACAGCTCTGAAGTCTTCAGTGGTTGCAGTAATGGTGGGATTCTGGGGATGACTTCTGTATTACAGGAAGGGTTGTTAAAGGGAAAGATTGCAAGCCAACCCACAGCAGCTTGGCAGACTCACCTTGTTAAGCTGAAATTACTTTCACCTGGATGTCTCTTGCATGTTACCATTGATCTCACCGTGCTTGACAAGCTGGGGTGCAGAAACCTGCTGCACCTCCATTAAAACAAAGTCTAGCAACACGCGTAACGACTGTCCTTTAATAACACACAGCGCTGTGGAACCAGATCAGAAATATTTGGACAAAGCATTAGAAAAGGTGTTAAATTGCAAAAGTGTGACAGACAGAATCACAGGAAGGTAAAAGCTTGGTTTGTGACGCGGTTGGCTCTCTGAGCCTCCCAGGTCCTGCCTCAGTTTTAGAAAAGCCCAGGAATGAAGGCATAAGGCCCACAGTACTCCCACCCTCCTGCCTTCTCTTGCCTCTTCTTCCTGGCTCTTGCCACTACTTTGGAATGTATTAATTAATCATTGGGCCCATAGAAACATTTCCTCATAGCCAAGGCACAGGGGTAAGCTCACACTAGGGACACTGCTGCCCCAGACACTTCCAGCTATATCCTACTGCTCAGTGTCTGCCTAGAAAATGGAAACAACTTTCAAAGTTAGTCATAGAAAACTATCGAACCCCCAAATTAAACCCACTTCCATGGGGATGATTCCCACTCATAGCAACCCTGTAGAAAAGAGTGAAATAGTTACCAAGGCTTTAATCTTTAGGAAGCAGACTGCCACAGCTTTCTCCCACAGAATAGCTGATGGATTTGAAACGCTGACCTTCAAGTTAGCAACTGAGCACTTAACTGCTGTGTCACCAGGTCTCCTCCCATAGAACATAGAATTTCTTCTTGCTAAGACACCATTGGGTTTGAATACCCAAGAGTTAAGTCGGTTTAAGTAGGTCAGAGGTAATTTTCCTTCTGGCATATTGTTAGCTGCCATCGAAATGGCCAACTCATGCTGATTCCATTCGCAACAGAAAGAGATACTGCCCAGAAACACTGTACCATGTTCATGATTGGTTGTGGGTTCGGGTGTTGTGATTTTTATTGGATGATTTCCAGAAGTAGATGACCAGGCCTTTCTTCCCATTCCCTAAGTCTGACGTGTTTTTTTTTTTTGTTGTATTTTTTTTTTTTTTAATTTAACATAACTGAGTGAAAATGTACATTTATGTATAAATTTACATGCCCACCTATATGCAGCTTCCACTGCTCTCCCTGTCCGGTGACTGCACACTATTCCTCTCTGCTCCATACATGTCTCATCCTCCCAACAGTCTCCTTTCCCCTCCTCTCTACCCACTCCCCTTCCTCCAGCCAGAGGTCAGCAGGATGATATCCTATAGATGCACAGAACCATAAAGTGCTTCCAACATGTGGTCACTCTGCATTGCCAAGTCCAATCCATTCCTGTCCAAAGAGTGGAACTTTGTTATAATTTATGGGAAAGGGCAGCATCAGGACCGGGGACCATGCTCTCAGAGGAACCCCAAAACCGCTGGACCATCAGATGAGGTCTTTTAGTGGAGATCTCACGATGCACCTCTTTTTATTCTTGTGTTGCCAGTGAGACTCCTCTCTGTGAGCTCCATCGTGGCTATCACTGGTGGTGGCCGGGCACCATCCGGTTCTTCTGGTCCCAAGTCGCTGTAGGCACCCACTCTTGTGGGTCTCTCTGTCTTCTCGGTTGTCTTTACCGCATGTAAGTCTGACGTTCTTATAAAATCTGTTCAACATCACAGCAACACGAAAGCTTCTGTTAACAGATGGGTGGTAGCTGTGCGTGAGCTATGTTGACCAGGAACTGAATCCTAGTCTGCCGCATAGAAGGCAAGAATTCCATCACTGAACCACCAGTGCTCACATTTGCTGGCATGCACTGTGCCGTATGTATCTATGTCATGGGACCACCCATACTTTTTGGGCCAGGAAAATGATGATTCCAAGTGTGACCATCTGGCACACCAATATGCAAATTCTGAGTTCTAGTTGACATTGTTAAAATTAGTAATGTGGTTAGTTGTTACAGACCAGAAAAACATCTTGTAGCTGGAGGTAAAAACTTGAAACCCAGCTCCACACAGATGTTTTGTCCTCCTAAGGTTTACTTTTCTCTTCTGTGCTTTCCAATGAGAAAAAAAGGCTTTATCCGATTCTCCAGACCATTTGGCCCATCACACGTGAGCCGTATCGGAAGCCTATCTTTGATAGTTCTGTGAAATCTTTTGGAGATGTAATTGGTTATAGTTTCCATGTCCTTAGAGCTGCTAAACTAGCAGTTTAATTTATCCTAATTCAGAATCTAATTGTCTTGCACTGCTGGCTAATTAAACGCTCAAAGAAGTGATAAATTACGCAGGTTGATCATTATAGCACAAGTAATTAGCCAGTTGATCTGAAGCCAACCAGGTTTTTAGGACAGGGTTGAGAGGTGGCTAGTGTGGAGAGATGAGGCCTTTGTGTCACTCTGGTCAGTGGAAAGGAGGGCCAATTGTGAAAGCTCGGCTGGCCCCCAATCATGGGTAGGAGTCTTCTCTTTTAGGGCTAAGTATTTGTCAGTCTTAGACAGCTCAAGCTAAGGTGCATTAGCACCAGCCCACTGACATCCCCAGATTTGCTGTGGTGTGGCCTGGGATGGAACCCCTTTCCTGAGGTTTCTGTGTACCTGAGGCAGGAGGGCATTAGCCTGAATCACTCAAAGCATATTTCTAGACAAGGAATGGATCATATGCTTGAAGGAAAAATCAGGCAGACTTAGCCTGGGGTTTCCGTAGCTACATAATTGCTAGGAACTGCCGGGCTAAGGTTTAAAGTAAGTGAAGGGGACTGAACCAGAGCAATACGGGCTGAGTTGTGCTTTTTGTCAAAGGGAGACAAACTCGAAGGGACAGAAACGACATTTAGGAGCATCTCAGAAGGAAACATTGTGCCAACACATCTGTTGTTATCAGCTACTTGTTCAAGGATTGACTCGATGTTACCTGCAGTGGGCTGTTGGTGGGATGGGTGATCCTGCCTTTTAAAGAGAGCAAAGCTTTTGTGAGGACTATGAAGTCAGTCCATGGGTGATAAAATGGTTAACATACCCAGCTGATAGCTGAAAGTTTGGCAAGTGCCAAATTTGCCCAGAGGCACATCAAGATCTCCCTTGGAAAAATCAGCCACTGAACCCCCTGCGGTGCACATTTCTACTCTGATGCATGAGGGGTTGCCCCGAGTAGGAATCAGCTCAGTAACAACTGGCAAAATGATAGCTAAAAGACAGAATCAACCCAGATGCCCATCAACAGATGAATGAATAAACAAACTATGGTACATATACTCAATGGAACACTATACTATGATAAAAAACAATGGATTTTTGAAAACATCTCATAACATGGTTTCAGTTGGAGGATATCCACTGAAATCAGTGTCAAAAAGACAAATACTATATGAAATCCCCGTGGTAAGGACTTAAAAACAGAATTATCTACAGAAGAAAATAACTGTGTTGGCTACAAGGGTGGAGGGTGAGGGTTTATCATAAATGAAATAATTGACAGATGTTAGAAATTTTATTCATTTACTGTAATAAATAATAAAAAAAATTTTAAAAACTCATAGTGGTGGAGCAAGCAGAAAGGATTCTAGTTTCCCTGAAGTCAGCCTAGGAGTCTTCTTTAAGACCAATTTGCACTTCTGCTACACGCATGCACAGCAGGAGAGCTTGGAAAGCTATCACAATCTTCAGGGTGGCTACTGGGCTCTGAGTTCCTATCTCCCTCAACTGGAGCTTCCATGCGAATTTACCTGTCCCTCACAGTGCCCCACTGTCCACCCAAGATCATTTCACTCAGTGCTTGAATCCCCCCAGAGTTCGCTGGCAGTGTGACGTTGTTGTCTTTGGCTATCTTGGAGTCTGTCCTAATTCAGCAACGCCAAGCACAAAACACTGCCCAGTCCTATGGCATCATCGTGGCTGGCTGGGGAACCCACAGTTGTGATTCATAGGGTTTTCACGGCTGACTTTTGGAAGTAGACAGCCTGGCTTTTCTTCCTAGTTATTCTGGAAACTCCACTGAAACCTGTTCAGTATCACAGCTTGTGTGTACAAGCCTCCACTGAGAGACAGGTAACAGCTGCATACAAGGTGAATTAGCTGGGAATAGAACCCAGGTAGAAGGAGAAAATTATACCATGAACCACCAAACTCTTTGTCATCGAGTCAGTTCTGAGTCATGTAGATCCTACTCCAAACACACTGCTGTCAAATTGATTCTGACCCATAGCAACCTCATGGGACAGAGAACTGCCCTGCAGAGTTTCCAAGGAGTGCCTAGCAGATTCAAACTGCTGACCTTTTGGTTAGCAGCTGCAGGACTTAACCACTATGCTAACAGGGTTTCTGAGATCCTACCAGTACCTCATAGAACAGCTGCTCTTGGGTTGATTCTAACCCTTGGCAACCCCATATGTCTGTCCAGTAGAAATTACTTGTGAGCCACAGATGTAATTTTCTAGTAGCCACATTAACAAAAGTGTTTAAAAAAAGTAAAATTAGTTTTAGTTGTACATAACCCAACGTATATAAATTAATGACTTTTCAACATGACCAATGTAAAACAATTACTGATGAGATATTTATCATCTTCATTTCATTCTAAGTCTGTGAAATTCAAAGTGCACTTTGCACTCACAATACATCTCAGTTTGGATTAGTCTCACTTCTGGTATCTGACCGTCATGTGTGGCTAGTGCCTCCATACTGAACAGGGCAGGTCTGGAAGAATGGAAAATAGTTTACTGCATGTGGCATGTGGTTGGGAGTACAGTGGCCCTCCTAAGATATCATACGTTTTAATCCTAAGAACCTGGGATACACTAGGTTCCATGGAGAATAAGCGTTGCAGATAGAATTACAGCTGCAAATCAGCCAACCTTGAGATGGCACCTGATTCTCGATTATCTAGCGGGTCCATGTAGTCACATTGTCATTTCCTTCAGAGGTTTTGGAAGGAACTCTTCCATGTCTCTCCCAACCTTCTAGTGGGTGCCAACAATCTTAGTGTTTTTTTTCACTGCTTGTAGATTTAGCTTCTCATGGCACCTTCTCCCTGTGTGTGACTGTCTTCATGCCTGTTTTCCTCTTTTATAAAATAATCTCAGAAGTCAGGACCCAGCTTCCTCCAGTATGACCTCATTACTCAATAACTGATAACACCTGCAAAGAAAAAAGCATTTCCCTGACAAAGTCACTCTCACAGGTTGGGACTTAACCATATCTTTATTGGGAACACAATTCAGTCTATATCAACATATCTCCAGGAACAAGAAGGGTCATGGAAATTCTGCCAGGTTTTGCCATGTAGTTTATTTGTGTCTTTAGTCTATACAGCACTCTTTGAGCTTTATCTTTTTTGATGACTTATGAAACATTTGAAAGAGTGCTCTGGAAATGAACTATACACATTAATGGTTCAGTGTAATATTCTCCCCTTCCAGTCAGGTGACCTAGGTTTGATTCCTAGCCAGCACACCTCATCTGCAGCCGCTGCCTGTCTATCAGTGGAGGCTTGAGCGTTACTAGGACACTGAACAGGTTTCACTGGAGCTTCCAGACTAAGACACATTAGGAAGAAAAGCCTAGGAATCTATTCCAAAAATCAGCCAATGAAAATCGTGTGAATTCCCAATGGTCTGATCCACAACCGATCAAGGTGTCTGACTAGACAGCAGCTAACACCACCAATGAGGAGAGATATATAACAGGTACGTGAGTGGGCCGGGGCTCCGTGCCTCAGAGGAGGGTCAGGTCCTCATGACTCTCCTCAGACTTAAAGAAGGCAGCTGTCCGAAAAGGAAAGGAGGTGGCGGGTGGGCAACCAGTGTGGTATCTGCTGACTGGGAACACCTGAACAGAGATAATTAGATAACAAGTAGAAGACTGTGGGCTCCTAGCCTCCTCCTAGGAGCCTGCTGTGCCTCCACATGAGCACGAGGCTCACCACTAAGGGAGAGGCCCCTGGGGAAGATGTATGGAACCTCTGTGGAGGTTTGTGCTGGCTGACAACACCCCCAAAAGAAATGGCCCCAGATCACTGATCCTACTCCCCTTATTCTCAAGCAATTAGAGATCCAAGATACAAAGAGGCAGAACGTACTCAGTGTGTGGAATCCCTGGTGTTTGGAGGTTCATGTCTACCCAGGTGCACCTTGAAAGAAAAGTCCAGTGGTAAAACTTCTGAACTATCAGCCACAGAAAAGTCTACGGCACACAGTTCTGCTCTGACATACATGGGGTCACCATGAGCCAGCGACTGGTTTACTTAGTGTAGAACCTGAATGCTGGCAGGTGACTGCTCAAAAGCAAGTAGGACATGCATCAGTGTGAAATAAAGAGCTTCTTTAAAAAAAAAAATATTTACTGTGACGAAGTGAAAGTATAAAATCCAAGTCAATTTTACATACCCACCTTTCTACAACTGTATCTGCTCTCCCCACCCTGTGTCCTCACACTTCTCCTTTTCACTCTTTAATAACAGTGTTCTCCCAGTGAACACCTGTTCCCTCCTCTCCACCCTCTCCTCTCCCCTCTAGTAGGGCAGCTTCCTATAAATGTATAAAACCATGAAGTGCACACACCACATTCTCATTCTGTGCCGCTGAGTCCAGCCCAACACTCAAGTGTTGACCTCAGCATTGGTTTCAGGTCTGGGGTGGTGGCACATCCAGGGGTGATGTTCCCAGGGGACCCTCCAGGTTTCTGCACCATCAATTCTGGTCTTTCAGTAGAGTTCTTGGTCTGCACACATCTTTTTCTCATGCTACATCAGGGACTCTACATTATGTCCCCTGTGAAGTCTGTCTTTGGTGGCAGCCAGGTACCATCCCAGTCTTCTGGTCCCTTGCTGATGTAGTCTCCCACTCATATGAGTCCCTCCGTCTACTGGGCTCGTTTTTCCTTGTGTCTTTGGTGTTCTCAGACATCATTCATTCCAGGTGGATTGGGACCAGTTGATGTTCCTCAGATGGCAGCTCGCTAGCTTTTAAGATCCTAGACAGCACTCACCAATATAGAGTGTAGAAGACTCTCTTAGCAAAAGACTAGTTATGCCAATTTACCTCGATGTGCCCTGAAAACATGGTCCCCAAGCCCCTGTCCCTTCTACTGTATCCTTTGAAATGTTGGGTTAAATTTAGAAAAAGTTTTAGTTTAAGGGGTAGTCCAGTTACGCTGACCTGATTTTCTGAGTGCTGCCACACCCTTCACCTAACCAAATTCCTATTGACTATCTAATCTATGACCAGTGATCTCCCTCCCTTACCACCCTTGTAGCCATCAAAGAC
Organism: Heterohyrax brucei; assembly: GCA_028571685.1. Classification (NCBI taxonomy): domain Eukaryota; kingdom Metazoa; phylum Chordata; class Mammalia; order Hyracoidea; family Procaviidae; genus Heterohyrax; species Heterohyrax brucei. The sequence goes on along the minus strand of CM053165.1, from coordinate 9,655,725 downwards.
TCTTCTTCTTTGCATAAGTCCTTTCTGAAGTCCTTATAACAGTGGCTTCGTATAATAACTTGTCCTTTTGCAGCTGACTGATTTCACTCAACATAATGTCTTCTAGTTGGTACCAGGTTACGAGATGCCTCCTAAAATCATCATTGTTCTTTATCATTGCATAATGTTCCATTGTGTATATTCACCATAGGTTGTTTATCCATTCATCTGTTGATAGGCACGTAGGTTGATTCCATCTTTTTGCTATTGTGGACAGTGCTGCAATAAACATTCATGTGCATATGGCTGTGCATGTGACAGCCCTTATTTCTGTATGATATATTCCAAGCAGTGGGATTGCTGGAACATGATATTTCTATTTCTAGCTTTTTAAGGAAGCACCAAATTGCTTTTCAAAGAGATTGTACCATTTTGCATTCCCACCAGCAGTGAAGGAGAGTTCCAATCTCTCCACAACCTCTCCAGCATTTGCTATTTTGTGCTTTTTGGACTATAGCCAACCTCATTGTGGTGAGATGGTATCTCATTGTAGTTTCAATTTCTAATAGCTAATTATCATGAACATTTTCGTAAGTTTGTTTTGGCTGCCTGTATGTCTTCTTTGGTGAAGAGTCTGTCCATCTCCTTTTCCCATTGTTTAATTGGGTTATTTACCTTTTTGTTGTTGATATTTTGAAGTACACTATTTTGAAGTAGACTATCAAAATTAGAAGCTGATCCAATACACAGTTTCCAAATGTTTTTTTCCCATTCTGTAGGCAGTTTTTTCACTCTCTTCATAAAGTCTTTGGATGAGCATAAGTGTTTGATTGTTAGTAGTTACCACTTATTTTCTCTTCTGCTGTTTGTGCATTGTTGGTAAGATTTTGTAGTCTGTCTAAGCCAAGTATCAGAACTTCTACTGTTGTCCCTATTTTTCTTTCATAATCTTTATCATTTTATGTTTGATATTTAGGTCTTTGATCCACTTTGAGTTAGTTTTTGTGTCAGGTGTGAGGTATGGGTCTTCTTTTGGTTTTTTGCAGGTGCATGTCCAATTTTGCCAACACCGTTTCTTATAGAGACTGTGTTTACTCCAGCTGACATCCTTTGGGCTGTTACGGAATATCAACTGTTCATGATATTTCATGGTGATATTTCTGGATTCTCTATTCTGTTCCATTAGTCTATATGTCTGTTTTTGTACTAGTACCAGGCTGTTTTGACTACTGTGGCAGTGTAATAGGTTCTAAGGTCAGGTAGTATGAGGCCTTCCTCTGAGTTCCTCTTCTTCAGTAGCGTTTTACTTATGAAGGGTTTCTTCCCTTTCCAAACAAAGTTGTTGATTTGTTCCTCCATCTCATTAAAAAATGACACTGGAATTTGTATTGGGATTATACTGCATACATAGATCACTTTGGATAGAACAGACATTTGCAATGTTAAGTCTTCCTACCAATTAGCAAGGTAGATTTCTCCACTTGTGTAAGTCTCTTCTGGTTTCTTGCAGTCATGTCTTGTAATTTTCTCTGTATAGGCCTCTTGCACTTCTGGTTAGTTTATTCCTAGGTATTTTATCTTCTTGGGGGCTATTGTAAATGCATCAATTTGGTGTTTCCTCTTTGACGATCTCTTAGTTGGTGTAAAGGATTCCTACTGATTTATTTTTATCTTATATCCTGATACTTTGCTGAACTCTTCTTTTAGTCCAGTAGATTATTTGTGGATTCTTTAGGGTTCTCTGTGTATACAATCATGTCATCTGCAAATAGGGATACTTTTACTTCTTTTTACTGATACAGATGTCCTCTATTTCTTTGTCTTGTCTGATTGCTCTGGCCAGAACCTCTAGTACAACACTGCACAGAAGTGGTGGGCATCTTTGTCTAGTTTCCATTCTCAGGGGGAACTAGATGATTCTTAAGCGCACTATCCTAGGATGCTACAAAAGCCCTTGGATCTAGTCACCAGACAGGGCTAGGACTCCTATAAGCGTAGACAGCTTATCTTGACTACACTGCTCGACAAGCAGTATAGCTGGTTGAATAGTATGTATGGTAGTGAAGTCCATATAATTGTGTAGAACACCCTTTTCTCCTTCCACCTTTTTCACTTTGTTATTTCCTCATCTCCCTGTCCTTGAGCAAAGGGAGTTCCCATCACCAACCACTAGATCAGGTCTTTGGGTTGAGTAAACAGTTTACACTCATCTACCAACCAAAAGATTGGTAGTTCAAACCATCTAGTGGCCCCATGAAAGAAAGGATGGTCAATCCATTTCTGCAAAGACTGCAGCCAAGAAAGTCCTATGGAGCAGTTTTACCTGGTACGATATAGGGCCACTGTAAGTTACAACTGACTCAACAGCAGCAGGTTTAGTTTGGGTTTAATATGAGACCACCTCTCTTTCCTCCCTGGCAGTTTTCATGTCCCCTCCTCCACGCACTTTTCTCCATACTTAAGAGACCATGACATAGCCCACCTTTGTTTTTGCTGTCTCATATTTTTGTTTGTTTTCCTACAATTTTTGGTTCAGAAAATTGTGTTCAAGGGCACAAACCTCTTTGTAGAAATAGACTTCAAATTGGAGCCAGGGCCTTGGTGAAATCAACAACTGTAAGCATTTTTAGAGGGAGGGAAATTAAATCTCATTTTGAAAGGCCCCAGACAGTTGTGAGGATGGCACAGGATCGGGTAGTGTTTTTTTCTCTTTTATATAGGATCACTATGAGTTGGAACCAACTCAATGGTACTTAACAACCACAACAAAAGAAGTTTGAAGGAGTCTTGGTGGGCCAGTGATTAAATGCTTGGCTGCTTACTGAAAGGTCAGTTCTTTGAACCCACCGAAGACTCTATAAGAGAAAATATCTAGCAATATACTCTGTAAAGAATACAGCCTAGGGAACCTTATGTGTGTGTATGTGCAAATCGTGTGTCTGTATTTGTGTATGTGAGTGTATGTGTGTATGTCTGTGTGTGTCTGTGTGTATGTATATGTGTATTTTGTATGTCTATTTTATATCTGTGTTACATTAGTACATGTGCATGTATTTGTATATGTATGCATATGTTATTTATGCGTGTGAGTGTATGTGCTTTTATGTATGAATATATGCATATATGCACATGTGTATGAATGTATGTATTATGTATTACGTGTGGGCATGTATATGTGTGTATGGTATTGTGTGTGCATATATGTGCGTAAGTGCCTGTGTGGGTATTATGTATAGGCATATGGGAGTGCTATGTATATCCACATGTATGTGTGCATGAGTTTGTGTGTGAGCATATGTATTATGTGTATGTGTATGTATATATGCATATGTATGCATGTGTCTCTGTGCATCTGATTGGCTTTAGTGTGGAGGCATCTGTAATGTGCCTAACAGCGTACCATGCATGACTAGCTTCTATTTAATTTTTTTCCTACTGATGATGAGAGGACAAGGAAAATGATTAACAGGTTAGAAGCAGACCATGAGGAAAGACTAAGGAAATTATGGATATTTTCCTGGAGCCAGGAAGGCTGATACATGGTTAATTACAGGCTTCAAGTTAATGAAGCAATATTTTATGGGTGATAGTGAGCAACTGTGCCTTTTTTGAATTCGGAGAACAAGAAGATCTTATTCTACAAGATAGATTATGTTAAAATAAGCATTTTGAATGTAGGACTTCTGGGATGGAGCAAATCAACACCTTGTGCTTCCTCTGACCAGAAAACACTACTAAAGTCAACTCTTCGGACAAAAATGGACTGGACTCATGGACACAACGTGAACACATGTTGTGTGTATGCTTTGGTTCTGTGCATTTATAGGATACTGTCCTACTGGTCTCTTTCTAGATGGGAGAGAAGCGTGGGGAGGAGGGGACAGGAACTTGTTAGGAGGACACAACAAGTATAGAATGAAAAGGAGGAGTGTGCTCTCACTGGGCAAGGAGAGCAGAAGGTGCTGCAGATAGGCAGGCATGCAAATTTAATTTGGCTTGTATACTTTCACTTATTCACAATTTAAGAAAAATGACAGACAACCAAAGTTTGGAACCTAAGTGGGACTGTCTGAAGGTGGTACGAGTTTTGTTTTCATACTCAGATCCATTCTCTCCTCTAGCAGGAATGCCAAAGTATATGGAGTGTTTTACTCTGTTCCCATCCCCATCAGTACCCACAGAACACAGCTTCCCAAAATGAGCAGCATTCTGTCTGGGTTAGAAGAAAGCTGGTAGCATAGTGGTTAAGTATTTTGTTGCTGACTGAAAGGTTGCCAGTTTATACTCACCCAGAGACTCTGTGATTAAAAAAATGGCAATATGCTTTCATAAAGATGGCAGCCAATAAATTCCTTTGAAGCAGTTTTAGTCTGTCGCATGGGGTTATCATGAGTTGAAATCAACTAGACAGAGTTCAACAATGGTCTGAGTTAGACCCTGAATTGACTGTGCCAGCCTATTTCAAGCTAACTGCCTTTCCTGTCCTCCAAGCAGATTACCAGCCAAATTGCTTCCAACCCAGACAATTTTCCATGTCTAGTACTTTACTCCCTGGTGGCATAGTGGTTGAGTGCTATGTCTGCTAACCAGAAAGTCAGCAGTTCAAATCCTCATGATGCACCCTAGAAGCTCCATGGGACAGTTCTACACTGACCTGCAGAGTTCATTATGAGTTGGACTTGACGATAGTGGGGTTTGTTAGGTTAGTGTCCTCCTCCCTAGTGGCACAGTGGTTAAGTGCTATCTCTGAAAACCAAAAGGTTGGCAGTTCAAATCCATCAGGTGTTACTTGGAAACTCTATGGAGCAGTTCTACTCTGTCCTATTATAATGTCACTATGAGTCAGAATCGACTCAATGGTATTTTGGGTTTAGTGCCCTCCTCCAAATTCCTTAGCTACCTACAGCCCTAGTAAAGTCCTCATTACCCTGGCCACCTCAACTACTTCCTTTTTACCTTCCCAGCTCTCTCTGTCCCTGCATTACCTCTGATAGATACCACAGATTAATCTTCTTAATGTGCAGTTTGGGATCCCAGGCTGGAGCAAATGGTTAACACATTCAGCTGCTAACTGAAAGGTTGGCAATTAAAAGTACCCAGAGGTACCTCAAAAGAAAGGCTTGGAGATCGACTTCCCCCCAAATCAGCCACTGAAAACGCTGGGGTATACAGTTTTGCTCTGACATACAAGGGACCACCATGAGTTGAAGTCAACTAGATGATAACTGGTTGGTAAATGTGCAATTCTGATCACAACATTGTTCCACCCTAAGTGTTAGGATTGGTTCTTGGGATAAATGATTTTATTTCTTGGGATAAATGATCATGCACGAACTCTAGGGCCCACAGCAAATGCACCTTAATATGAATCAGTCACATATCGATATGATACATGAAGAGCACCTCATATTCTGAACTCTCTTCTTGTATTACTCTGGCCTCTGTTACACAGTTTTCCATTCTTTATCTTATGACCCAGATTTTCCCTTAGCTTCTGTGCTAGACTGGAAACTTCTTGTTGCTGTGAGGGAGGAAAAATGATAGGCTATTGTTGTCATTGTTAGCTGCCATCCATTCAACTGTAACTCATGGCAACTCTGTGTACAACAGAACAAAACATTACCTGGTCTTGAGTCATTCTCACAATCTCCAGCATGTTCAAGTTCAGTGTTGTGGCTACTGTACCAATCCATCTCACCAAAAGGCTCTCCCTTACCTTCACTTGCCCTCTGCTTCACCAAACATGATGCCGTCTGGTAGTGGTTGACCCCTCCTGATGACATGTCCTAAGAAAGTGAGTCAGATAATCTTCTGTTATGACCCATAGAATTTTCATTGGCTGATATTCAGAAGTAGATCACCAGGCCTTTTTTCTTAGTCTGGAAGCTCCAGTGAAATCTTAGGGCCATCAGTGATCCTGCTGATACATTAAATACTGGTGGCATGTCTTCCAGCATTGCAGCAACACCCACAGCCACGCTAGCAGGTTAAGACAAACGAAAGTCTGGAAACTAATTGAGACTGCCTCAGGCACATTCTCTCCTCTAGCAGAAATGTCAAAGTGTATGGAGTACATTATGATGTTTCTATCCCCATCAGCACCCACAACATCCAGTTTCCTGACAGGTGGTGGGTTAGGCCATTACTGTGCCTTTATTCTGGGCCAGGCATGTTCTCCTTATCACCTCACTGAAACTTTACCTGGATGGGAAGGGTGTCATGCACCTTTCACAGCTGAGCAAAATAGGATCAAGCTAGCTTATGAAAAAGACAATCTATGCCTTACCCTTCCTAAGATCATGTCTTAGTCATCTAGTGCTGCTATAAACGTAAATACCACGAGTGAATGGCTTTAACAAAGAAAAGTTTATTACACAGTCCAGAAGCCTGGAAGCCCAAATTTAGGTACTGACTCCAGGGGAATTCACTCTGTCTCTGTTGGCTCTAGAAGAAATTCCTTGTGCTGCATCAGTCTTTCTTTGGTCTAGGAACATCTTGGCACAGAAACCTCAGGAATACGTTCTGCTCCTGGTACTGCTTTTTTGACGACATAAAATCCCCCAACTCTCTGTTTTGCTTTCCTTTTCTTTTGTCTCTTATAGGATAAAAGATGGTATAAACCATAATCCAGGGAAACTCGCTTAGCAAGAGTAATACAGTCCCACAGTAATCCTCTTTAACATAATCCATTTTTGTTCAATTAACTACAGGCAGAGATTAGGATTTACAACACAGGAAAATCACAAAATGGGGGACAATTACACAATACTGAGAATCATGGCCCAGTCAAATTGCTACAACCATTTTGGGGGGGAATAGAATTCAATCCATGACACATTACAAAAAATAACTGAGAAATTTATTGCATTGTGATACTTTCCAAAGACTTTGGGTGGTTTATTCAAACATGGCATCTCAAAGTGTCCCCAAGAATTCAAAGACTGAAATTTTGATGTTGAATTTTTGAACTGACATATATCAGTGATACTTCAGCATATATCCATTGATAGTTCTTCTGAAATATATCCTTTTTTACTTGTGATGAGGATACACACAGCAAAACATAGATCAACTCAACAATTTCTACATGTACAATTCAGTGACATTTGTTACATTCACCGGACAGGGAGAGCAGTGGAAGCTGCATATAGGTGGGCATGTTAATTTATACAGGAATGTACATTTTCACTCAGTCATATCAAATAAAAAATAAAAAATAAAAATAAAATAAACAAAGTTTTCAACTTTTCTCAACATCTTTTTGCAAATGTTTCACCATCATCAACATGAATTCACTACTCTCTAAGCTTCTCATCTAACCTTTCAATACTCTGTTGGCACTTTGGTCTCATACAGATAATTCTTCAAAAAAATACAATGCTCAAGGCAGATATTCTTTACTAATGAAGCTAAACTATTGTGTGATTTAAAGATGACTTCAAGAGACAGTTTCAGCTTGAGGTTTAAAGAGTATCTTAGGAAAGTAGTTTTCATGGCTCATCTAGCTTCAACAGCTCAAGAAAATCTAGATCCCATGAGAATTTGAAGTTCTGTTTCAGTTTCCACTTCTTTGATCGTAATTCCTTTATAGGATCTTTGATGAAATCATTTAGTAATGGTAGCTGGACAGCATCTCATTCTTTTGATCTTACGGCAGGGGAAGCAGTTTTTCATGAAGAAAGCTGAACATATATTCCAGTTCCTCCTCCAATTCCTGACATTTCTCCCTCTGCTGCTCTAGGCAAATAGAGACTATTTGTTGTAGCTTGGATGACACCTCAGAAACTTTGAAAAACCCAGGCACTACACACTAAACTAGAAGGTATAATAGAGGCACAAAAGTCAGTATCATACCAGCTGATTGGAATGTTCCGTGACACCATGACCCTAAACCCCTGAACCAAGAAAACAAATCTCATGAGGTACTTTGTTGTACATAGGCAGTATCAGCAACTGCCTTTTTTTTTTTTAATCCTCAAATACGCATTGCTGTTTTTGAAAGGTAAAGACTCAGAAAGAGGTCAACCCAAGAATAGTGAAATACTGGCAGAATAGTAATGGAAGGACAGTTGGTTAGAAAAGACTGCCTGCAGAGAGAATGAAGCACACATAAGATAAAGAGACAAGTGTCTGTTCTACTGCAGCAGAAGACACCCAATCCTGAGCCTGGGAGTTTTTGCCCCAGGACAAGGACACAGCAAGAAACACCATCCTCTGGATCCAAAGTAAGCAGCTGGCTTAGAAAAGGGTAAAATATCTTACATTCACTCAACTCAGTCAGAAATAGAGCTGTCTCTTTTTTCAGCACATTAGAAGAATAGATGCTGTTATGAGTGAGGAGGGCCCCAGGTGGATTCTGAATGGTTTTCCAACAGCCTTACCGCTCTGCCTCCAGAAGACTGCACCATCTTCATTCATGCTGACAGTGTCAAATATGCCTTGGTTTGCCTCTGTAAAAAGGAATACATCCTAAATATAAATTGTACTTGATACCATTTTTTCTTCTGAGAGTATCCTATTTTGTAGACAAATGTTTACTTTAGATCCAGAGTGTGGTGGTTGTTGCTGTGTCCTTGTCCCAGGACAAGCACTCCCAAGCTCAGGATTGGTCTCTTCTACCAAGGAAGAGCAAACATCTACTTCCTGATTTTATCTTTCATTCTCTTAGAAGTTAGTACTTTCTAACCAATTGTCCTTCATGGCTTCTCAGTCAGTATTTCACTGTTATTAAGTTGACCTCTGTTTTTGAGAATTTCCCTTTAAAAAACAAACAAACAAACAAACAGCAAGATATATGAGAGAAAAGAGGAAAAGGCAGCTGCTGACACTGCCTACATCCAACCAACATCCTCTTGGGATTTGTTTTCTTGGTTCAGAGGTTTAGAGTCACAGTTTCACAGGACATTCCATGCAATTGGCCTAATAGTAATGTTGTAAGTCAAAAACTAAAGCCTTCTGTATGAATTACACCTCAATATAAATAAAACAAAAATCCCTGCAGCTGAGCCAATAAGGAAAATCATGATAAATGGTGAAAATACTGAAGTTGTCAAGGATTTCACTTTACCTGACTTCACAATCAACACCCGTGGAAACAACAGTCAATAAATCTAGTGACATTGCATTGAACAAATCTGCTGCAAAAGTGCTCTTTAAAGTGTTAAAAAACAAAGATGTCACTCTAAGGGCTAAGATGAGTCTGACTTAAGCCACAGTATTTTTAACCATTTCATATGAATGCAAAAGCTGGACAACAAGTAAGGAAGGCAAAGAAGAACTGATGCTGTTGAATTATGGTGTTAGCAAGGAATACTGAGTGTGCCATGGAGTACTAGAAGAGTAAACAAATCTGTCTTGGAAGAAGCACAGCCAGAATGCTCCTCAGAAGTGAGGATGGTGAGACTTTGCTTCATGTACTTCGATATGTCATCAGGAATGACTAGTCCCCAGTGAGGGACATCATGTTTGCTGAAACAGGGTCAGCAAAAGACAAGAAGAGCCTCAGCAGCTGGATTGACACAGTGGCTGTAACAATGGGCTCTAACACAGCAGTTATTGTGAGGGTTGCATAAAACCAGGCGGTATTTGGTTATGTTGCACACAGGGTCGCTATGAGTTGTAACCAACTTGATGGCACCCAACAATAGCATCCAATTTTCAGGTCTAGATAATTTAATGGCAAATGAGATAAGTAGACTGTCTTCTACTTACAAAATATAAGGAGAATCCAGAAACTGCAGTGATTTTGCAGTGATTATACCGAATGAGACTAGACCTGACTTAACACCAAAGTAGAGATCTTGGCTGACAGCAGTTACATACTTGGTTACTACTGGAAAGTTAAGTGGAGGTTTGAGTCTACCTAGAGGCACCTAGGAAGAAAGGCCTAGTGTTTTACTTCCAAAAACCCAGCCACCAAAAACTCTATGGAGTTTCTAGTCTGATAATCATGAAGCCATCATGAGTCAGAATCAACTCAATGGCAACTGTTTAGCTGGGCTAGAAATAGGCTAATTCTGTGGGACAAGCCATGATGGTGCTTTGGCCCCAACTTTTAGGGGATCCACAATGCCTTTGGAAATCTGCACCCTAATCCTCTTTTCTACATATTCCATCCATATTTTGTTCAGTCACACAGATGATTGCTTCAAGTTGGAACCGACTCAACTCCTCTTTTCTGAATATTATTAGAATTCTACTTCAATTCTTTGTCCCTAAAAATAGCCTGAGTTGACTATGATTTCAATAGTGCAATTATACTAAATGGACACACACCTTACCCATTGTCATTCTTAGCCCTCTGTAATCCCAGGGGGCACCTGCTCTCTCCTATGTTATTGTTCTTGACCTCTCACACTAATGTTATCTTGGATTTCAGGTACCATCCCGGAGTAGATAATTACTTAACACAGCCTGGGGTGGGGGGCGGGTTGCAGGTAAGGGCAAGAGACCATCTCTCAGTTTGTCATACTGTTGTGACTTGCATGTTGCTGTGATATTAGAAGCTATGCCACTACTACAATGGGACTGCCTGTGGTAGATGAGTTTTAGCAGTTTCCAGGCTAAGAAACACTAGAAATAAATGTCTCGTAACCTATTTTTGAAAATCTGCTGTTGAAAACCATGTGGATCACAAGAGAACATTTGTCCAACTTGCTTACTTTGAACACATCCTTGAGAGATATCAATTGCCTGAGGAGGACATCGTGTTTGGTGAAGTAGAGGCCAGTGAAGGCATGGGAGACCCTCACTGAGATGGACTGGCACAATGACAGCAAAGATGGACTTGAACATGCCAGTAACAGTGATGCAGGACTGTCGTGCATAATTTCACCATGAGTCAGAGACAACTTGATGGCAGATAAAAACAATAATAATAGTGCAAAAGAGATCCATTTTTCAGGGAGTAATAGTGGGAAACATTAAGTCTATTCTCAAGTTCAAAGGAAAGGATGAAGCAGGGCACAAGTGACAGAATGGAGATGGCCAGGAGGTGTGGTAACATATGCTTGGAACACAAAAAAAGAAGAACTAACTGGAAATGATGCAGAGAGAGAAAACTTCTCAAAATAGGCATAGAGTACCAGAAGTTTCCGGCTAGAATGTGTAGATGGATGAGTTAATTTTGGGTGATGCCATAGCTAATACATATACCTTCAGGTATGATCTGGAATGCAGCTAAAAGAGAACTAACTGCTACTGGAGTGTTTTGATGGCATCAAAATGTTTCGAGGGGATTGTACTTGGACATCACCTTGGAATTGAAAAGCTTTTCAGATCACTCCAACAGAATCACTCCTCTAGACAAAAGAAAAAATCAGTTAATACAGCTTTAGAGATCTTGTATTTCTTTGTGTAACGAATTCTGTGAAGTTACATTGAAGTTGCACTTGAATGTATTGTATTTGTATTCCATTTATTAATTCACACGGTTGTTCTTCCTAATCTCTACATCACAGCACAAATCCTTTTCATGCTCCATTTCCCACACACTGCAGCTTCTTGTTTTATAGACAATGTTCTTTTTCCCATTATGATAACAAAGAACCAGGGGAAGAAGTACAGAAGCCTCAACCAACCCATGTAATAATCTGTCTGCCACAACAACATGGTGTGCTGCTGGTTTTTTGTTTATGATTTTGCTCCATTTAAGAGTTATGTCAAAGGTTTTTGTGATCATACTGGTTTTTTAGAAGATCAAGGGTAGATTATGATGTATGCTATGACTTGAGTCTTCTTGTTGTTGGCATGGTTTGCTATTCGTCTTGTTTCTCCCAAACTAGCAATTATTTTTTTAGTTTTATGTACTTAAAGTTTTTTTTTTCTCTTGTGTTTTGTTAAATTACACTCTTGTTTGTTGCTGCTGTTAGTTTCTAATGAGCTGGCACCTAATTCTTGAAGATCCCATGCACAACAGAGCAAACCAGCTGATCCAGTACCACTACTGTGATTAGTTGTAGATCAGACCACTGTGACTTACAGTATTTTAGTTGCTTGATTTTCAGTAGTATATCTCCAGTCCTTTCTTACAAATCCAGCTTAGTCAGGAAGCTTCAGTGAAACTTGTTTAGACGGGTGGTAGCTGAATTTGAAATGCGTTAGCCAGGAATCAAACCCAGATCTCCCTCATCGAAGAAAAGAGTTCTACCTCTCAGCCACTATTTCCTCAGGATGTATTTTTTTTTTAATTTTCCACAATGATATATCTGTTCACAAACATTCTTTTAGAACTTGGCTACTTATCATTCAGAAATAGAATCTATTTAATTTCACCTTCAAACTGAGTGAGCCCTTGTAGATGCCTCAGTGATTACAGTGCAGTATGACACTTTGTAACTCATGACACCGGGTGAAAAAAAGACAATATGACATCCACCTGGCTCTCCCGTTGAATGCTTATTCTTAGAATCCAGCTGCCATATTGTAAGGAAGCCCAGGTGAGATCTCACCCATCCACTAGCACCAACTGCAAGCGTTTGCGTTGGTAAGCCTTCAGAAATCCTAGTCCCTGGCCTTGAAGCCTCCCCAGCTGACACCAAATAGCACATGAACAAGTTATCTCTTCCAAGACCTTCCCAAATTGCAGATTTGTAGCCAAAATTAATGCTGCTGCTGCTTTAAGTCATGTAGTTTTGAGTTTTGGGGTGATTCATTACACAGCATTAGATAACTTGGGCAAACACACTCACAAGAAAAAAACACAGGTAAGTATATTGGTCAGTGGATTCCTGTACTAAGCACAGCTGTGTAGCCCAACCCAGAGTAAGAAATGGTTTCCCAAAAGTCTTCTTTCCTCTTGTTTCTGGGATCACTACCCTGACGGCCTGGATTAATTTTCCCTGTCTTAGTGTTGGTCAGGGGGCACTGGTGGTTCCCTGATAAAATTCCCCACCAGCAAACTTTGCACATATCATTTGTTGTTGGTGGTTATTGTCAAGTTGGCTGTAACTCATAGCAATAGTTTGTGTAACAGAACAAAACATTGTCTAGCCCCCTGTTACCTTCGTGATCATGCTTTGAGTTCACTGTTTCCATCAAGTATCAGTCCATCTCACTGAAGCTTACCTTCTCCTTCACTGACCCTCCACTTTATCAACCATGACATCTATTGCTAGTAACTTGTCCTTCCTGATGGTGGGTACAAAGTAAGCAAGCCAAAGTCTCAACATCCTTGCTTTTAAGAAACACTCGTTGTGAAGATGGTTTCTGATATTATTCTTAATATTCTGTACTCCAATTATTTGTTCAGGAATCTTTGACCATGTGATGGAGAACTTCCAGAGAACAATCTACTTCACTGGCTTGATTCTAGGAACTGTGTATATTGTGTTCAATGTTTGTAGAACAAATGAATAATTGACTAAAATAAACCTGATGTTTCATCCTCTTCTATTACTAAGTGTATTGCCTTAGGCAAGTCACTAAACTTTTGCTTTTAGTTTTCTAGAAAGTAAAGAAAGTGGGCCATAAAGTATTTTAACCAGTAAAAATAAGTTGCTGCCAAGTTGACTCAGGCTCATGGGAACATCATATGTATCAGAGTAGGACTGTGCTCTATAGGATTTCTTTTTCCTGGACTTTCTTTTTAGTTTTTTTTTTTTTTTTTATTGTGATTAAGGGAAAGTACACAATCCAAACTAAATTTGCATGCCTGCCTATCTGCAGCTCCTTCTGCTCTCCTTGCCCAGAAGTAGCACACTCCTCCTCTCCATTCTATAAATGTTGTATCCTCTTAACAATCTCCTATCCTCTCCTCTCCACCATCTCCTCTCCCTTCTAGTAACAGGTCAGTAGGACAGCATCCTATAGACACATAGAACCATAAAGTACACACACTATATGGTCACATGGTGTCCCTCAGTCCAGTCCATTCCTGTTCAAAGAGTTCTCCTTGGTAATGTTTTCTGGTCAGGGACAGGAAAAGATCTAGGGGCCATGCCCTCAGAGAAACCCCAAGCCTGTCAGACCATCAGTTGTGGTCTTTCAGTGGAGTTCTTGAGGTACACCCCTCTTTTTCTAGTGTTGCCACTGGAACTTGACATAGTGTGTCCCATCACAGCTGTCTTTGGTGATGGCCAGGTGCCATCAGGTTCTTCTGGTGACATATTGATACAGTCATCCACTCACATGGGTACTTCTGTCTCCTGAGCTCTTTTATCCTCTTGTCTTTGTTGTTCTTGGTGATCATCTGTTCCAGATGAGTTGGGACCATTTGGTGTACCTCAGCTATGTTTTAAGACCCCAAATGCCACTCATCAATATGGGGTGCAGAAGACTCTCTCAGCAATAGGCTAGTTATGCCAGTTGGCCTCAAAGTCCTTGGACAGGGTGATCCCCAGACCACAGCACCTGTCACTCTATCCTTACAATACTGGGTTAAGATAAGAAGAGTTTTCAGATTATGTTGAAGTCCAATTACGTTGGTCTTCTTTCTACTGTGTGCTGTCACAGCTTTCACTCAACCAAATTTCTATCAGCTATCTAATGTATGACCAGAAATCTCCCTCCCTCCCTACTCTTGCAGCTGTCAAAGAGTCTTTTCTTCTGTATGTGTCTACTTTTAAGTCCTTATAGTAGGGGTCTCATACAATTTCCTTGTGCCACTGACTGATTTAACTCAGCACATCTTCCAGTTGAAACCAGGTTATGAGATGCTTCCTAAAATCATCTTTGTTCTTTATCATTGCATAGTGTTCTATTGAGTGTATGCACCATAGTTTGTGTATCCATTCATTTGTTGTTGGGCTTCTGGATTGATTCCATCTTTTTGCTATTCTGGACTTTGCTGAAATGAACATTCATGTGCATGTACGTGCTTGTGTGAATGCCTTTGATTCTGTAAGATATATTCCTAGCAGTGGGGTTACTGGATCAAATGGTATATCTATTTCCAGCTTTTTAAGGAAGCAACAGATTGCTTTCCAAAGAGGTTGTACTATTTTGCAATCCCACCAGCAGTGTAGGAGAGTTCCTATCTCTCCACAGCCTCTCCAGCATTGGTTCTTTTGTGTTATTTGGATTTCACCTTGTTGGGGTGAGATGGTATCTCGTTGTAGTTTGGATTTGGATTGCTCTAACACCAAATGATCATGAGAATTTCGTCATGTGTCTTTTGCATGTCTGGGTGTCTTCTTTGCTGAACTATCCATCTCCTTTGCCTATCACTTAATTGGGTTATTTACCTTTTTTTGTTGATGCTTGTAGTACCTCGTAGATTATGGAGACACCAGTCTGACATGTAGTTGCCAAATATCTTTTTCCATTCTGTGGGTGGTCTTTTAATTCTTTTGATTAAGTCTTTGAATGAGCAAATGTGTTTGATTCTCAGTAGTTTTCACGTATCTATTTTCTCCTCTGTTAATAATACTTTGTCAGATTTTGAAGTCTGTCTAAGCTGTGTATTAAAACATCAATTGTTGACCCTATTTTTTCTTGCATGATCTTTATCATTTTAGGTTTCATATTTAGGTCTTTTATCCAGTTTGAGTTGGCTTGCCATCCAGTTTGAGTTAATTTTTGTGTAAGGTGTGAGATACAGGTCTTTTACAGATGGATATCCAATTTTGCCAGCACATCTGTAAAAGAGACTACTTTTACCCCAGTTCGCAATCTTAGGGCCTTTGTGGAATATCAGCTGTTTATAAGAGGATGGTGGCATCTCAGAGGTCTCAACTCTGTTCCATTGGTCTATATGTCTCTCTCTCTCCCTTTTTCTAATTATGATTGAATGAAAATGTACATTCCAATATAAATTGGCATGCTGACCTACATGCAGCTTTCACTGCTCTCTCTGCACGGTGACAGCACACTCTTCCTCTCTGCTCCATACATGTCTTATCTTCCCAACAGTCTCCTATCTTCTCCTCTCCACCCATTCCCCTTATATGTCTCTTTTTGTAGCAGAATCAGGCTGTTTTGACTACTGTGGCAGTGTAAAAGGTTCTCAGTTCAGGTTGTGTGAGGCCTCCCACTGTATTCCTGTTTTCAGTAGTGCTTCACTTACTGGGATTTCTTCCCTTTCCAAACAAAGTTGGTGATTTGTTTTGCCATCTCAAAACATGATGCTGGAATTTGTATTGGGATTGCATTGTGCATGTAGATGGCTTTGTGTTAAATAGACATTTTTACAATGTTAAGTCTTCCTATTCATGAGCAGGGTAGGTTTCTCCATTTATATAAGTCTCCCCTGGTTTCTTGCAGTAAGATCTTGTAATTCTCTTTGTATAGGTCTTTTATTTCTCTAGTTAGATTTATTTCTAGGTATTTTATCTTCTTTGGGGCTATAGTAAATAGTCTTGATTTGGTGATTTCTTCTTTGATAATCTCTTTGCTGGTGTAAAAGATTCCCACTGATTTACTCATGTTTTTCTTACATCCAGATACTTTACTGAATTCTTCTATTAGTTTGAGCAGTTTACTTCTGGATTCTTTAGGATTCTCTGCATATACAATCATATCATCTGCAAATAGGGAGATTTTGACTTCTTTGCTGTTGTGGATGTCTTTTATTTCTTTGTCTTGTCTAACTGCTGTGGCTAGAGCTTCTAGTACAATGTTGAATAGAAGTGATGAGAGTGGGCAGCTTTGTCTAGTTCCTGTTCTGACAGGGAATTCTTTCAGTCTCTCTCCATTCAGGATGATGTAGGCAGTTGCATAGATGTAGGCAGCTTTATATAGATGCCACTTGTTGCACTGAGGAATTTCCCCTCTACTCCTATTTTGCTGAGAGTTTTTATCATGAATGGGTGTTGGACTTTGTCAAATGCTTTCTCTGTACCAGTTAACAAAATCAGGTGATTCTTATCTTGTATTATTTATGTGGTTGATCACATTAATTGTTTTTCTGATGTTGAACCAGCCTTGCATCCCTGCAATGAAACCAACTTGATCACGATGAATTACTTTTTGATGTGTTGTTGAATTCTGTTGGCAAGGATTTTGTTGAAATTTTTTGCATCTAAGTTCATGAGTGATATTGGTCTGTAATTTTCTTTCTTTGTGGGATCTTTCCCTGGCTTTGATATCAGGGTTATGCTAGCTTCATAGAATGAATTTGGGAGTATTCCATCCCTTTCTATGCTGTGAAGAAGTCTCAGCAGTATTGGAGTTCACTCTTGTCTAAAAGTTTGGTAGAATACTCTGGTGAAGCCATCTGGGCCAGGGTTTTTTTTTTGGATTGGTAGTTTCTTGATGTCTTTTTCAATCTCTTGCTTTGTGATGGGTTTATTAAGTTGTTCTACTTCTCCTTGTGATATTTTGGTAGGTGATATGAATCTAGAAATTCGTACATTTTCTCTAGGTCTTCAAATCTATTGGAATATAGTCTTGCAGCATTCTGTTACGATATTTTTGACTTCAGTTGGGTCTGTTGTGACATCTCCTATCCCCTTTCTTATTCGGGTTATTTGATTTTCTTTTGCAAGTTTAGTCAACGGTTTATCAATTTGTTGATTTTTTCAAAACACCAGTGTTTGGTTTTATCAATTTTTTCAATTGTTCTTCTATTCTCTAATTCATTTAGTTCAGCTCTAATCTTTATTATCTGTTTTCTGTGCCTGAGAGGTTCCTCAGTTGCTCTTTCTGCTTCTTCAAGCTGTAGGGTTCATTCTTTGTTTTAGATCCTTTCTCCCTTCCAGATCTGTGCATTAATAGAGAAAAATTCACCTCTGAGCACTGCTTTTGCTATATCCCATAGGTTCTGGTAGGATGTGTTTTCATTCTCATTTGATTCCACAAATTTCTTTATTTCATCATTGATTTCTTGTATAACCCATGGCTTTTTGATCAAGGTGTTGTTCAGTTTCCATGAGTTCCTATTTCTATCTATGTTTTTTCTGCTATTGATTTTGACTTTTACGGCTTTATGGTCCAAGAAGATGCTTTGCAGTAATTCAGTAGTTTGGATTTTATTGAGACTTGCTTTATGTCCTAACACATGGTCTATTCTGGAAAATGTTCCATGTGAGCTGGAGGAGAATGTATAGTTATCTGTTAATGGATGAAAAGTTCTGTATATGTCAATGAGGTCTAGCTGGTTAATTGTCACAATAAGATCTTCTGTGTCTTTACTGAGCTTTTTCTGGGTGATCTGCCCATTACTGAAAGTGGAGTGTTGAATTCTCCAACCATTATAGTGAAGTAATCTATGTCGTTATTCAGTGTGTTGTCAGTGTTTGTTTCATGTATTTAGATCTTCTGGTATTGGGCATATAAATATTGAATATTGTTAAGTCTTGCTTGTGTATTGAAATTTTCAGCAATAAATTGTTGGCCATCCTTGTCCAGGATGGTGGATTTTATGTTAAAGTCTGTTTTATCTGAGATTTGAGTATTACCACACTTGCTCATCTTTGTACTTTGTTAGCTTGCATGTATTATTCCATCCTTTGATTTTCAGTTTGTTCATATCTTTGATCCTAAGGTGTGTTTCTTGTAACCAGGCTGTAGATCAGTTGTGTCTTTTGCTCTGGGATGTCACTTGCTGTGTCTTTATTGGAGTGTTAAGTTCATTTACGCTCAGTGTAATTATTGATAGGCATGTGTTTAGTGCTGTCATTTTGCTGTATTTATTTCTGTGTTGTTGTTTTCTATGTTTCTCTTCATGTCCTGTTCTGGGTCATTCTTTATGGATTGACTTTTCATCTTTTTCAGTGTTGGTTTTGTGTTTGTTGCGACTCTTGTAGTGCATTTCTTGTTTTGATATTTTGCACTGTTATTATGCATTGCAGCTATCCCTATAATCCCCTTTAATATTCTAAGTTTAAATCCAATCTTAACTTCTTCATATTTTTTTAACTTCCTCTCCATCTGAAAGGACTATAACTACTGTAATACGTTTTTAGTGTGTAGTGTCATACTTTTTTGTATGTTACTGCTTCCTTTCTTTTAGTGTTGTAGCTTTGATTGAGCTTTGTGACTTCCCTGAGTAGGCTTCTGGATGCTGTGTCATCTATTGTCTCCTTAAATGTACACTTAATGATTTTGTTTTTCTAAGCAAAGAGCTTCTTTAACTATTTCTTGTAGTTTTGGTTTAGTTTTACAAAGTCTCTAAGCTTCTATTTATCTGCAAATGTCTTCATTTCATCTTCATATTTGAGAGACAATTTTGTGGGCTATGTAATTTTTGGTTGGAAGTTTTTCTCCTTCAAGGCTTTGAATGTGTCATCACACTTCCTTCTTGCCAATATCATTGTAATCTCAATTGCAGATCCATGCTTCCTGTCTTCAAAGCCAGTACTGAGACAGGAGGTGAGGTGATTAAACGAGGACATTTATTGAATGCCAACACACAAGAGGCAAGGGGGAATCAGTTCCTCCAAAGCTTGCCTACCTTTATAGACTAAGCCTGGATGTTATATAGGTTGCTTAAGGAGGGGGGATGCTGGTTAGTATTTTTCCTGGTCCACACAAGTAATTCTTTTGATGTTTCAACAATATATTTTGTGGGGTCTACATAGCTCCAACAAGTTGGGGATTGATATTCATCCAACTACCTGGTGATTCAGTTCAGTAGTCTTAGAGAATAACTGAAAAGGTATAAACAGAGTAATTAATCAATGTTTCTAAGAGGAAAGAATAGCTGTGTGACTTATGACCAGTACAAAGTAAATTCTAACTGATGGGGGATATCAGGCTCTCAGGATTCAATGTTTATAACATGGTTGTCTTAACTACTATGCTACTGCTTATAGTAAGATGGAGTCAGGCTGGCTAAGGGCCTCCTTTTCATGGCTTCTGCCAAGATGTAAGACGAAAGCCTACAGAGATTCCCTCTACATCCTAGTTTGCTTTGAGTTTCACTGCCTTTAAGAGTTTCTGCTTATGTTTCAATTTATTAAGCTTGGTTATAATATGTTTTGGTGTCTTTCTTTAGGGGTCTGCTTTTTGTGGTGTTTGATATGTATCTTGCAAGTCTACATTCTCTTCTTTCATAATTTCAAGGAACTTTTCTGTCAGCAACTCAACAACTATAGTCTCTGTGTTTTCAGCTATCTTTCCCTTTT
Organism: Heterohyrax brucei; assembly: GCA_028571685.1. Taxonomy (NCBI): domain Eukaryota; kingdom Metazoa; phylum Chordata; class Mammalia; order Hyracoidea; family Procaviidae; genus Heterohyrax; species Heterohyrax brucei. The sequence goes on along the minus strand of CM053165.1, from coordinate 9,635,743 downwards.
CAGGAACTGAAATTATTTGTAGATTATTCCTGCTAATAGAGTCCCACATTTTTCTTAATGCTTTCTCATTTTTCTTATTTGTTTTCTCTGGTTTCTCCTCATACATGCTAACATCAGTTGCTCTGTCCTCAAGGTCACCAGTTGTCTTAGGCTGGGTTTTCTAGGGAAGCAAAACTAGTAACACATGTAGGTACAAGGAAAGATTTATAAAATAGATACATAGATACAGATATAGGAAACTGCTCACATAATCAGAGAAGCTGAATGTCCCAAGCTCTGGCACAAGCCTCACGTGGCCATGTGTTTTAGTCAGCTGGTCTGCTCTAACAGAAATACCACAGAGTGGATGGCTTTAACAAAGAAAGATTTATTCTTACACAGTCCGGTAGGTTGCAAGTCCATATTCAGGGTGTCTGCTCCAGGGAAAGACTTTCCCCTTGTCGGCTCTGGAGGAAAGTCCGGTATTGCATCAGTCTTTGTCCAGGGAGCATCCTCATGCAAGAACCTCTGGTCTGAAGGACGCGCTCTGCTCCCAGTGCTGCTTGCTTGATGGTAGCGAGGTTCTCAAATTGTCCTTTGTTTCTTTTTCCTTTTATTCCTTGCAAGCTAAAAGCATTAAGGGTAGAGCAAGCCATACTTCAGGGAAACTCCTCCCACAGCAGGAATTCACAGCCCCAGCCTAATTCTTTAACATACAGGTTAGCAAAACCACACAATGGAGGACAGTCCCAAGATACTGGGAACCATATCCCAGCCACGTGGCTGCACACATTTTTGGGGGAACACAATTCCAACCATGACACCATGGAAGCTGAGGAACTCAAAGTCAGCAAGTCAGAGACCAGAGTTCTAGATCACCGTTTGTGTAGGTGAGTGGATAACAAGCTGGTGGCGAGACAAAGCGACAGAGGCTGGGAAAACCAGGATCAGCAAGTCAGGGAGCAGGAGCAGCAGAGGCTGGTGAACCCAGGATCGGCAGGTCAGGGAGCAGGACTCTCAGGTGCCAACTGTAAGGACTGATGAGTCCAACAGCTGCTAGTTCAAGTCCCGGAACCAGATGCTGGAAGCAGAGAGCAGGAGCTCCTGGCCACGTGAGCGACCAGCAGCCGTAGTAAAAGGTCGTGAGATGAGAGCTGAGGGGCAGGGAGCCACCACAAATCCCACCCTGCCACTTAATACAGCAGCCAAATATGTAGTAGCCAAGTTGACATAATCCTGACCACCACAGTCCACCCCTTGTCAACTTGGCATCTGCACACATCTGACCTTACCATGCACAGTCTCTGAAGGGGTATAGTTACAAAGTCATACTTATGTCAACATGATATAACTAACACATGTACAACTGAAAATACATTAACCCATTTACAACTTATGTTTCATGAGTACACAAAATATCCAATACACACATATAAAGCAGGAAAACTCATAGCAATTACAGTCCTCGTTTCTGCAACTGGTTGCTTGGCCGTAACTGATATTTAGAACTACCTTCGGGGGGCTGAGTCAAGATGGCGGACTAAGCATACGTCTCCTTATATCCTTCTGGAAACCAAGACCTGAATTAATAATCAAACGTAGCCTTCTGATCACCTAATCAGCCAAAGGACACGGCACAGGGCTGTTAATTGGGACTTTGTAACACTGAGTGGGAAAACCTCCTCTTTTTTGCTGACTCCCGCTCCTGGCTAGCCCTGTCTCTCATGGATGGAAGGTAAACGCACCATTTTGACTTTTTTTTCTCTGTCTTGGCCAGCGGGCAGAGCTGGGTCTTGCCTAGCAGCTAGACTCAGACATGCTGCTGGGGGGATAGGCAGGCGAAATTCCCATAATTTGAGAGCCAGGCTTAGGACTCTGTTAATCTAGCCACTTTGAGCATTTTGTTTTATATCTGCGTCAGTGGGGTTTATAGGAATTTCCACAGCCAGTGTGCCAGACGCCATGTTGGTAACGAGATTTTAGCGGGACCTAATTCTTAGCCTGGGAGCCAGCGCCTGCAAACAGGACAGGGCTTCTCTGACAGAAAAGCAGTAATTTTCCCAGTGCCACCTACATTGTAGGCCCTGTAACAGAAGCAAAGGAATCACTACCTCTGGGCACCTTTAGCCCCTCTGTCTGCTGTCTGTGGTGGAGGACACCATCTTGGATACAGTGGCCGCAGCTGGACCTAATTCTTAGCTTGGGATCAGAGCCTGCCAACAAGAGAGCGCTTTTCTATCACAAAAGGGGTACTCGATGCAGTGCCCCCTAAGGCTGGGCCCTGTCAGCAGAAGCCAGCAGGGCAGTAGCTTTGCTTTATTCTGAACTAGTTTGTTGTCATCTGGGGTTGGATATAGTGGCGCTTACTTTGTCAGTTGAGAAGAGGGACTGCTACACCTGAAAACCTAACTGACTTGTGAAGTGCTCAGAAACATTTTGCTTTACATTTTAAGACAGCCTAGAGAAACATTTGCAATCCATCCTCACAGTACCTCTTCCAGCCTCTACACATTCACATGGGACACAAAAAGCAACAGACAATTGTGGCAAACAAGAAAGCCCCCAAAAGAAACAACCAAGGAGTTTTCCAGATGAAGAAACTTCTCTGAAATCATGAGAAGATGAATACAAAAGGATTATATACAGAGCCCTTCTAGACCTTATACAAAATGCAGGAGAACAAAAGGAAAAATTAAGCAAGCTGTTTGATCTGATGGAACACCAGTACTCTGAAATCCAACAGATCAAGAAAAAAACAAAGACATAGAAACTTCCATGCAAAGCCAAGAAAACAGAATGGAACAAATGGAAAAAAGAATTTCTGACTTGAAAGACAGAGCTACTGATGCCAACATCTATGAACAGAAATCAGAAAAAAGAAACAAGAAAAAATGAAGAAACATTAAGAAGCATGTAGGACTCTCTTAAAAGGAACAACCTTCGATTAACTGGAGTCCCTGAACAGGGTGAGACATCTGAGAACACAGAGAGTATTGTTGCTGAGCTGCTGAAAGAAAACTTCCCAGAAATCATGAAGGAAGAGAATATACACATCTCAGATGCATATCTTACGCCACCCAGTATAGATCTCAAAAGAAAGACTCCAAGACATATTATAATCAAGCTTAACAAAATGAAAGCAGAGACTCTTAAAGGCAGCAAGACTCAAAGCGAAGCTAACATTCAGAGGGAAAACCTGTAGGGTCTCATCAGATTTCTCAGCAGAAACCATGCTGGAACAGAGACAGTAGGATGACACATTCAAAGCCCTGAAGAAGAAGAAATTCCAACAAAGAATTATATATCCCGAAAAACTATCTTTCAAATACGAAAATGAAATTAAGACATTCCTAGATAAACAGAAACTCAGAGACTTTGTAAAAACCAAACCCAAACTACAAGAAATACTGAAAGAAGTTCTTGGCTCTGGCTTAGAAGAACAAAACCACTAACTTTATATTTTAGAACGACACACTACTCAATACTCTTTTAGGGAAGGCTCCAAAGTCAATCAAGGCTTTGATACAGTAAGAAGCAATCCAGTGATCATCATGAAAACTATGGTGTCATCATAATAAAAAGAGGGATGTACTATAGTACATCCAGATGGAGAAGAAGATGACAAGACTGGTAGTAATTAAAATTTGGTTCATATAGAGTTTATTAAGGGGGATCATAGGGGCAGCTATAAAGCACAACAAAGATATATCATACCATTTCAAGAAATGTAACAGACGAGTCTCAACAACTACAAAATCAGCTCTGAAAAAGGTGAAAAATCAACTCACCAAAAGAATGTCCCAGAACAGACTAATAAGAACAAAAGAGAAAACATCAACATAAAAATAAACATATCACAATGGCAGCAGTGAACACATATCTATCAATAATTACATTGAATGTGAATGGACTGAATGCTCCAGTAAAGAGACACCGAGTGTCATCTTGGATCAAAAGACACGACCCATCCATATGTTGTCTACAAGAAACTCACTTGAGACCTAAAGACAGGAACAAACTGAAAATTAAAGGATGGAAGAATATATATCAAGCTAACAATGAACAAAGAAGAGCAGGGGTGGCAATTCTAATCTCAGACAAAATCAATTTTAATATCAAATCCACCATCGTGGATAGAGATGGACACTATTTATTCCTGAAAGGTTCAGTACACAAGCAAGACTTAACTACATTAAATATTTATGCACCTAATATCAGAGCACCTAAATACATCTAAGAAACACTGACTATGCTCAAAAGAGAGTTAGATGACTCCACAATAATAGTGGGAGACTTTAACACTCCACTCTCATTACTAGACAGATCATCTAGAAAAAAGCTCAGTAAAGATACAGAAGACCTCATTGACACAATTAACCAACTAAACCTCATTGATATATACAGAACTTTCCACCCATCAGCAGACAACTACACCTTCTTCTCCAGTGCACATGGAACATTCTCCAGAATTGACCACGTGATAGGCCATAATGCAATGCTCAACAAAATCCATATAATTGAATTATTGCAAAGCATCTTCTCAGATCATAAAGCCATAAAAGCTGAAATCAATAGCAGAAAAAACATAGAAATTGGAACTCCTAGGAACTGAACAACATCTTGCTTAAAACAACACGGGTTATAGAGGAAATCAAGGATGAAATAAAGAAATTCATGGCTTCCAATGAGAACAAAAACACTTCCTACCAGAACCTATGGGATACAGCCAAAGCAGTGCTCAGAGGTCTGTTTATCTCCATAAATGCACACATCGGGAAGGAAGAAAGAAACCAAATCAAGGAACTAACTCTAAAGCTTGAACAAGTAGAAAGAGAACAACAGAGGAACCCCTCGGGCACCAGAAGAAATGAGATCATAAAGATTAGAGCAGAGCTAAATGAATTAGAGAATAGAAAAACAATTGAAAAAAATTGAAAAGACCAAAAGCTGGTTTTTCTGAAAAGATCAACAAAATTGACAAACCACTGGCTAAACTTACTAAAGACAGGCAGGAAAGGAAACAAATAAACCAAATTAGAAATGAGAGGGGAGTTGTCACCACAGATGCAACTGAAATCAAAAATATCGTAACAGAATACTACGAAAGACTGCACTCTAACAAATTTGAAAACCAAGGGGAAATGGAAAAATTCCTTGACTCATACCATCTACCCAAATTATCACAACGTGAAACAGAACAACTTAATAAACCCATCACAAAGGAAGAGATTGAAAAGGTCATCAAAACACTGTCAACCCAAAAAAGTCCGGGCCCAGATGGCTTCACTGCAGAATTCTACCAAGCATTTAGAGAAGAGTTATCTCCAATACTACGGAGACTATTTCACAGTATAGAAAGGGATGGAGTACTCCCAAACTCATTCGATGAAGCCAGCATAACCCTGATACCTAAGCCAGGGAAAGACCCAACAAAAAAGGAGAACTACAGACCGATATCACTCATGAACCTAGATGCAAAAATCTTCAAGAAAATTCTTGCCAACAGAATACAACAACATATCAAGAAAATAATCCATCATGACCAAGTGGGATTCGTACCATGGATGCAAGGCTGGTTCAACATCAGAAAAACAATCAATGTGATTAACCACATAAATAACACAAAAGACAAGGATTACCTGATTTTGTCCATTGATGCCGAAAAGGCATTTGATAAAGTCCAACACCCATTCATGCTAAAAACTCTTAGCAAAATGGGCATAGACAGCAAATTCCTCAACACAACAAGGGCCATTTTTACAAGGCCAATTGTCCAAATCATCCTGAATGGAGAGAGACTGAATACTTTCCCTTGAGATCAGGAACTAGACAAGGATGCCTACTCTCACCTCTCCGATTCAACAATGTGTTAGAAGTTCTAGCCAGAACAATTAGACAAGACCAAGAAATAAAGGGCATCTGCATCAGCAAAGAGGAAGATAAAATCTCCCTGTCTGCAGATGATATGATTGTATATGCAGAAAACCCCAAGGAATCTATAAGTAAGCTACTCAAACTGATAGCAGAGTTCAGCAAAGTCTCAGGATACAAGATAAACATAAGTAAATCAGTAGGATTCCTTTATACCAACAATGAGACTGTTAAGGAGGAAATTATCAAATCAATACCATTTACGATAGCCCCTAAGAAGATAAGGTACCTAGGAATTAATCTAACCAGAGAAACAATAGACCTTTACAAAGAGAATTACAAGCCCTTACTACAAGAAACTGAGAGAGACTTAGATAAATGGAAAAACCTACCCTGCTCATGGATAGGAAGACTTAACATTGTGAAAATGTCTATTTTACCCAAAGCAATTTATTTATATAACGCAATCCCAATACAAGTTTCAGCATCATTTTTTAATGAGATGGAGAAACAAATCACCAATTTTGTTTGGAAAGGGAAGAAGCTCCAGATAAGTAAGGTACTACTAAAGAAGAAGAGCACAATGGGAGGCCTCTCATTACCCGACCTTAGAACATACTACACTGCCACAGTGGTCAAAATAGCCGGGTACTGGTACAGGAACAGACAAATTGATCAATGGAACAGAATTGAGATCCCAGAGATGACACCATCTGCGTATGAACAGTTGATATTTGACAAAGGCCCTGAGACATTAAACTGGGGTAAAAACAGTCTCTTCAACAAATGGTGCTGGCAAAATTGGTTATCCATCTGCAATAAACTGAATCAAGATCCATATCTTACACCTTACAGAAACCAACTCCAACTGGATAAAAGACCTAAATATCAAACCTAAAACAATAAAGCTCGTACAAGAAAAGGTAGGAACAACAATGGAAGTTTTAATACATAATGAGGACAGACTCCAAAATCTGTCAAGAAAACCACAGTCAACTGAAGAGAAAATCGATAAATGGGAATTATTAAGAATCAAACACTTTTGCTCATCCAAAGACTTTCTTAATAGAATTAAAAGAACACCCACAGAATGGGAAAAGATATGTGGCAACTCTATGTCAGATCGACACATGATCTCCATAATCTATAAGATACTACAAACTATCAATAAGAAGAAGATAAACCATCCAATTAACTGATGGGGAAAGCAGATGGACAGACATTTCACTAAAGAGGAGATCCAGGCAGTGAAAAAACAGATGCGGACATGTTCACGATCTTTAGTTATTAAAGAAATTCAAATCAAGACAACAATGAGATACCATCTCACCCCAACAAGATTGGCTATGATCCAGAAAACACAAAACAACAAATGCTGGAGAGGCTGTGGAGAAAGAGGAACCCTCCTACACTGTTAGTAGGGTTGCAACACGGTCCAGCCTCTTTGGAAAGCAATCTGGCACTTCCTTAAAAAAATGGATATCGATATACCATTTGACCCAGTAATTCCACTACTTGGAATGTATCCTACAGAATCAAAGCCTTTCACACCAACAGACACATGCACCAGAATGTTTATCGTAGCACAGTCCACGATAGCAAAAAGATGGAATCAACCCAGATGCCCAACAATAGAAGAATGGATAGGTAAACTATGGTACATATACTCAGTGGAGCACTACACAATGATAAAGAATAACAATGATTCCAGGAAACATCTCCTAACCTGGTTTCAACTGGAAGACATTATGTTGAGTGAAAGTAGTCAGTGACAAAAGGACAAATACTGTATGAGACCTCTACGATAAGATCTCAAAAACAGACGTGTGTATAGAAGAAAAGACTCTTTGACAGCAGCAAGGGAGAAGGGAGGGAGGGTGAGGGGGGAGGGTTTAGTTTAAATAGTTGCTAGAAATCTGGGAGAAAGTGGTGATAGCACACATTAGAAACAAGAACAACATTAAGTGGACTTCAGCATAATTTGAGTACTCCTTCCATCTTAACCCAATATTGCAAGGATAGAGTAGCTGGGGCAGGGGGCAGGGGACCACGCTCTTAGGCGAAATCGAGGCCAATTGGCACAGCTAGCGTTTTTCTAAAAGAGCTCTCTGCATCCCATATTGGTGCGTGGCGTCTGGGGTCTTAAAAGCTGACAAGCTGCGATCCGAGGACACAGCAAATGGTCCCAACTCAGCAGGAATGGATGCTCACTGAGGACCAAAATGACACGCGGTAACGATAACCAAGAAGACAGAGAGACCGGCAAGAGTGGGTGCCTTCATTGACTTGGGACCAGAAGAACCAGATGGTGCCTGGCCACCACCAGTGATAGCCGCAATGGAGCTCGCTAGGTTGAGTCTCACGGGAAACACAAGAATAAAAAGGGGTGCATCCTGAGATCTCCACTAAAGACCACAATTGATGGTCCAGCAGTTTCAAGGTTCCCCCGAGAGCATGGCCGCTAGCCCTGATGCTGCACTTACCCATAAATTATAACGAAGGTCCACTCTTTGGACAGAAATGGATTGGCCTTGGGAATGCAGAGTAACCATATATTGGTTGCACTTTATGGTTCTATACATCTATAGGATATCATCCTGCTGACCTCTGGCTGGAGGAAGGGGAGTTGATGGAGAGGAGGGGAAAGGAGGCTGTTGAGAGGATGAGACATGTATGGAGCAGAGAGGAATGGTGTGCTGTCACCGGACAGGGAGAGCAGTGGAAGCTGCATATAGGTGGGCATGTAAATTTTTAGGGGAATGTACATTTTCACTCAGTCATGTTAAATAAAAAAATAAAAATAAAAATAAAAAGAACTACCTTCTTCTACAACCCATTCTGTATTCCCTTTGCCCTCAGTAAGCACCTCAGCTGGTCATGGTTCCTTGCCTGGTGAGGTGACCCAAACCTTCATTCCTGAAGGGTCTGGGCTATTATCACTCATTTTGGAGTTGGGTTGCTGTGGTTTTCCATTGACCTTAATCATAGGACATGGCAGTACTAGGAGGCGTCCTAAGGGATCTCCTGCATTCCAAACATACTCTTCTTTACCTCCATTACGTAATGTCAATCCAGTTTCGTCTTTATAGTCAGGATCAATCACACCGGCCAGTATTGTAACTCCCTTCTTTGTCTGTTATTCCAGAGGTACAAGGAGCCCAAAATGGCCTGGTGGCAATTTTAGCTTCCAGTTCAGTGGAATCGTTGATGTGTCTCCAAGTGGCAGCATTCCTCCCTTCAGAACTAAGACATTTAATCCTGCAGAACATAAATTCATGGGGACAGGAAGCAAAAATCCTGCAAGTGGGTCACTAGGGGTAACAATGAGTGCTGCCACTCCCATTTCCACCCCTTGATTCCTGAACCCATGAATCCTGGTGATAGGAGAAACAGCACCATATATTGGACGCTGGTTTAGAGCATACACAGCCTCCTGGAGAACACTTCCCCAACCCTGCAAGGTAGTGCCACCTAGCTGGAAGTGTAATTGTGTCTTCAGGAGACCATTCCATCATTCTATCAAGCCAGCTGCTTCAGGATGATGGGGAACATGGTAAGACCAGTGAATTCCATGAGCATGGGCCCACTGCCGCACTTCATTTGCTGTGAAGTGAGTCCCTTGATCAGAGGCAATGCTGTGTGGGATTCCATGACGGTGGATGAGACATTCTGTAAGTCCACAGATGGTAGTTTTGGCAGAAGCATGTTGTGCTGGGTAGGCAAATCCATATCCAGAGTAAGTATCTATCCCAGTGAGGACAAAATGCTTTCCTTTCCATGATGGAAGTGGTCCAATGTAATCAACTTGCCACCAGGTTGCTGGCTGATCACCTCGAGGAACAGTGCCATATCGAGGACTCAGTGTTGGTCTCTGCTGCTGGCAGATTGGGCACTCAGCAGTGGCTGTAGCCAAGACTTGGTGAGCGGGAGTCCATGTTGCTGGGCCCATGCATAACCACTGTCTCTGCCACCATGACCACTTTGTTCATGGGCCCACTGAGCAATGACAGAGGTAGCCGGAGAAAAAGGATGATTGGTTCCTACAGGAGAGGTCATCCTATCCACTTGATTGTTAAACTCATCCTCTGCTGAGGTTACTCTTTGATGAGCATTCACATCAGACACAAATATCTTCACTTCTTTGGCCCATTCAGAGAGGTCTATCCACATACCTCTCCCCCATAAATCCTTGTCTCCAATCTTCTAATCATGTTTCTACCAAGTCCCTGACCAACTGGCCAAGCCATTGGCCACAGCCCATGAATTGGTATACAGCTGCACATCTGGCCATCTCTCCTTCCAAGCAAAGTGAACAACCATATGCACTGCTCGAAGTTTTGCCCACTGGGAGGATTTGCTTTCACCACTGTCCTTGAGGGAGGTCCCAGAAAGGGGCTGTAGTGCTGCTGCTGTCCACTTTCGAGTGGTGCCGGCATATCGCGCAGAACCATCTGTAAACCAAGCACGAGTTTTCTCTGCCTCGGTCAGCTGGTCATAAGGAATTCCTATGAGGCCATAGGTGCAAACTGGGAGACAGGAAGTAATGTTACAGGAGTGGAGACCATGGGCATTTGGGCCACTTCCTCATGCAATTTACTTGTGCCTTCAGGTCCTGCATGGGCCCAATCTCGTATATACCACTTCCATTTAATGATGGAGTGCTGCTGAGCTCGTCCAACTTTATGACTCTGTGGGTCAGACAATATCCAGTTCATGATAGGCAGCTCAGGACACATGGTGACCTGGTGTCCCATGGTTAAGCGTTCAGTCTCTACTAAGGTCCAGTAACAAGCCAAAAGTTGTTTTTCAAAAGGAGAGTAGTTATCTGCAGAGGACGGCAGAGCTTTGCTCCCAAATCCTAAAGGTCTGCACTGTGATTTGCCAATAGGGGCCTGCCAAAGACTCCAAACAGCATCTCTATCTGCTACTGATACCTCAAGCACCATTGGATCAACTGGATCGTATGGCCTAAGTGGCAGGGCAGCCTTCCCAGCAGCCTGAACCTGTTACAGAGCCTTCTCCTGTTCTGGGCCCCACTCAAAAGCAGCAGCCTTTCTAGTCACATGATAAATAGGCCAAAGTAGCACACCCAAATGAGGAATATGTTGCCTCCAAAATCCAAAGAGACCCACTAGGCACTGTGCCTCCAGGTACAATAACTTATCCTTCACTTTAGAAGGGACATCATGACATGCACCACACCACTGGACCCCTAGGAATTTCACTTAGTTGGAAGGTGCCTGAATTTTTGTGGGATTAATTTCCCACCCTCTAGCACACGAATGTTTAACTGATAAATCCAGAGTCACTGATATTTCTTACTTACTAGGTCCAATCAGCGTAATGTCATCTATGTAATGGACGAGTGTCACATCTTGTGGAAGAGAGAAGCAATCAAGTTCCCTGCGGACTAAATTACGACATAGGGCTGGAGAGTTAATGTAGCTCTGAGGCAGGCAAGTGAAAGTGTATTGTTGGCCTTGCTAGGTGAATGCAAACTGCTTCTGGTGGTCCTTGGAAACAGGTATGGAGAAGAAAGCATTAGCCAGATCAATAGCTGCATACCAAGTACCAGGAGATGTATTAATTTGCTCAAGCAGTGAAACTACATCTGGAACAGCAGCTGCAATGGGGGTTACCACCTCATTAAGTTTGCGATAATCTACTGTCATTCTCCAAGACCCATCCATTTTTCACACAGGCCAAACAGGCAAATTGAATGGAGATGTGGTGGGAATCACCACCCCTGCGTCCTTCAAGTCCTTAATGGTGGAAGTAATTTCAGCAATCCCTCCAGGAATACGGTATTGCTTTTGGTTCACTATTTTCCTAGGCAGTGGCACTTCTAGAAGCTTCCATTTGGCCCTTCCCACCATAATAGCTCTCACTCCACTTGTCAGGGATCCAATGTGAGATTTCTGCCAATTGCTGAGTATATCTATTCCAATTATGCATTCTGGAACTGGGTAAATCACTAAAGGATGAGTTCGGGGACCCACTGGACCCACTGTGAGACAAACATGAGCCAAGACTCCATCAATAACCTGACCTCCATATGCCCTCACTCTGAGTGGTGGGCCACAGTGACGTTTTGGGTCTCCTGGAATTAGTGTCAGTTCAGAGCCAGTATCCAGTAGTCCCCAAAAAGTCTGATTCTTTCCTTTTCCCCAGTGAACAGTCACTCTCATAAAAGGCCGTAGCTCCCTTTGGGGAAGGGCAGGAGAAAGATTAACAGTATAAATTTTTGGCAGGGTGTCAGAATTCTTCCTCAAAGGGACCTGGCCTCCCCTTCATTCAAGGGATTGTGGGTCCTTAATCTCGCTAAAGTCTGGGAATTGATTGAGGGACTGCGACTCTCTCTTCTGGCAATTTGAGTTAGACTGCTGTTCACCTGACCTAGAATTCATCCTTTCATATATATCAAGTAAATACTTAGTAGGCTGATCATCTATTGCACTGCTAGGGACACCATGACTAAGTAGCCAGTTCCACATGTCCGCACAAGTCAGATTATTACGGTTACTATTTTGTCTCTGCTGTCCATTACTGTAAGCACGCCCACCTTGTCTTTGTCGACTAAGTGCAGCCACTTGACCCCTACCACCACAGGATCCAGTCAGCCCCATTGTAGTTAGGTGTCTTAATTCAGCTGGGGCAGCTCCCACTGTCATAACTGATTTACATAAAGTGGCAATCACAGCAGTCTTCAAGGATCCTGGAGCTCCCTTCACAAATTCATTTCTCACAGTTGTGGTAAAAGTTGTGTCTTCTGGACATGTTGTGTGTGGATTTGAAGGCCTAACCGAATAAATCTACTCTAGTATGCCAATTTCCCTAAGCCTTTGGATACCCTCTTCTACAGTACCCCAAGACAAGTCTGGCAATTCAACTTGATTTAATGTAGGCCACCGCATCAGCCATGCTTCAGCAATCCAGTCAAACAAACTATTAGGTCCTCTCCTAACTTCTCGAGCTGAAACATTGAATGAAGAGTGTCATGGTTTGAATTGTGTCCCCCCAAAAATGTGTGCAGCCACGTGGCTGGGATATGGTTCCCAGTATCTTGGAAATGTCCTCCATTGTGTGGTTTTGCTAACCTGTATGTTAAAGGATTAGGGTGGGGCTGTGAATTCCTGCTATGGGGGAAGTTTCCCTGGAGTATGGCTTGCCCCACCCTTAATGCTTTTAGCTTGCAAGGAATAAAAGGAAAAAGAACCAAGGACAATTTGAGAACCTCGCTACCATCAAGCAAGCAGCACTGGGAGCAGAGCGCGTCGTTCAGACCAGAGGTTCTTGCGTTAGGACACTCCCTGGACAAAGACTGATGCAATACTGGACTTTCCTCCAGAGCCGTCAAGGGGAAAGTCTTTCCCTGGAGCGGACACCCTGAATATGGACTTGCAAACTACCGGACTGTGTAAGAATAAATCTTTCTTTGTTAAAGCCATCCACTCTGTGGTATTTCTGTTAGAGCAGCCTAGCTGACTAAAACAAAGAGTCTGTGCTCAGTTGACCCAGGTCAAGAAATTCAGACTGATCCAGCATTATGTTCCTTGCACCATCATCCCACACCCTTAACAGCCATTCCCAAGCATATTCCCCAGGTTTCTGTTTGTATGTGTTAGAAAAGTCAAGTAGTTCCTTTGGAGTATAGCGTTATCTCCTCCTGGATCACACTTTGTACTTCACCTTTTGGAGCTTGCTTGGACTTAAGTCTAGTTACAGGTCTAGAAGCCAAAATTGGCAGTGCTGAAGTGTTCTTAGAATCTTCAGCATGCTCTCGTAAAGCCTCTGCCTTAGGCTGTGCCCCAGGCAATGACTCTGGCAGGTGTTCTTCAGCAGCAGGGGGGCTACAGCTGATCTCATTAGGTTGGAGGAAGGGGATAATGGCTTTACTGGGTGGGGGGGGTTCGCAGACAAAGGCGAAGTAATCCCTTCACAGGGGTGTGGTTCAGCTGACAGGAGTGCTGTACTGGAAGTGAGGGGCTCAGTGTCCCCAGCTTCCATATCATCCTCCCATATGTCTCCATTCCAAGTTTCAGGGTCCCATTTCTGCCCAATCAATGACCTCACTTTAATTTCAGATACTTCTCGAGATTGGCAATTGAGCTGGCGTTGCAATTCTGCCACTCTAATGATAAGCATCTGGGTTTGGCTTTCAGCAGTTTCGGCTCTGCTATTACAGGTAATGAGATTTTCTTTTAAAGCACAAGTAGAAGCTTTGAGGTCTCTTACACGACATGAGAGCTTTGATTCCAAGGCCCTGAGCTCATCTTTTTCCTTCACCAGCTTACCTAATGCAAGTAGGACCAGCCAACCAACTTCCTTATACTGCACATTTGCACATAATTTCAAAAAGTTATCACACATGTTTTCACCCTGAGGGTCACCTTTCACCAATATCTGATTTCTTGGTGGGGCTATTTTGCGGATGTGTACAGCCACCTCAGCCCACGGACTAGCAGAGCACTTTTTATCTATAGGAGCAGAGTTAGCAACAGTGTTACCATTAGCCAGACTCAAGAACCACTTGAAAGGATTCATTTTTACAATTTTGTTTCCCTAGAACCACTCCCGGTACCAAATTGTCTTAGGCTGGGTTTTCTAGGGAAGCAAAACTAGTAACACGTGTAGGTACAAGGAAAGATTTATAATACAGATAGATAGATAGATACAGATACAGGAAACTGCTCACTTAATCACAGAAGCTGAATGTCCCAAGCTCTGGCACAAGCCTCACGTGGCCATGGAAGCTGAGGAAAGCCAGCAAGTCAGAGACCAGAGTTCTAGATCACCGGTTGTGTAGGTGAGTGGATCCCAAGCTGGTGGCGAGACAAAGCTACAGAGGGTGGGAAAACCAGGATCAGCAGGTCAGGGAGCAGGAGCAGCAGAGGCTGGCAAACCCAGGATTGGCAGGTCAGGTGCTGACTGTAAGGACTGATGAGTCCAACAGCTGCTAGTTCAAGTCCCGGAACCAGATGCTGGAAGCAGAGAGCAGGAGCTCCTGGCCACGTGAGCAACCAGGTCGTGAGATGAGAGCCGAGGGGCAGGGAGCCACCACAAATCCCACCCTGCCACTTAATACAGCAGCCAAATATGTAGTAGCCAAGTTGACATAATCCTGACCACCACACCGAGTCTGACTTCCATCTCCTCAGCACTGCTCTTTTGGCTTTGGATTGAATTTTCTAATTCTGTAATTTTGTCATTTATTTGCTGAATTTCAGATCACTGGTTTTCCATCCGTTTAAACAGCTTTCTTAATTTTTCATTTTTCTCTGCTGAATTTTGTTTAATCTTTAGGAGGGCTCTACACATAATCCTTTTGTCCTCAACCTCTGATAGTTCAGAAAGCCTTCCCAGTTTTTTTGATTCTTTATTTTGGGAGTTTTCTGGAGCCATGGTGGACTGTTTATGTAAATGGTTAGCAATGGTTTGTTGCCTTTGAGCCCACTAGATGCTGTTCAATTTCTCTGGTGTTATGCAATGGAAGCTGAGGCATAGTTCTGTGAAGGAAGTTGGTCACCAGCTGCCTGTGTGTACTATATTGACTGGACCCAGTAGACTCTCTGGGGTGGCAGGCTCCTCCTCCTGAATGGCAAAGATGACACCCTACCCACAGAGTCTCTGGGGGCTGCCAGTCAACCCTATGATGTGGGTCATTGAAGGCTGAAGGCCATGCCACTGGATTGCTCAGCAGTTATTTCTTCAGGCGGTCTTATTTTAAAAAGCTAGGTGATGTCCAACAGCTTCTGAAATCAGGCAGGCCGTCAGAGGTTATAAGGCCCTGCCTTCCAGCAGACAACAGATGCACCTCTTCACCTGTTCCCAGATGCTATGACGTAGTTCAAAGTAGGAGGGGGTTACAGCCTTGCTGCCACCCTCAGCTGGGCTCCACCTAAAAGGTAACACTGTCCTAAACACAACCTTTCTTCTGGAAAAGTCTTTTCCAGGCTGACACTGCTTCTCAGCTTGGGAATTAGCCCCTGCTGAGGCCTTCAGTTGGGTGACTCCACCTCCTAGCCGACCAAGATAGTATCCTGGCCAAGCTACCCTTTCCACCATGAAACAACAGAATCTATGGCACAGCTCAGAAAAGAGAGGATGTAGGGACAGTGGTGCCCTCAGTCAGCAGCTGGGCTCTCAAAATATATCTATTCCACACACTGTCTCTCTGCTTGCTATACACTGTTTAGCACTGCAGTTCTGAGTATTTGTGGGTTCATGCCCATCTTCCACCTCGCAGATAACAAGTTATCAGCACCTGAAGTCCACCCAAGTAGTGAGTCAGGCAGAGCACAGGTCATCATGTGCTGTCTCACATTAGAGAAAGGTAGTTTCCCATTCAGTGATGTGCAGTCCAATTGGACAGCCATATGCTGTATCCTTGGATTTCTTGGGTGTCCAGGGTGCTCTGTTCAATTATCATTCCAGGCCTTAGTTCTCAGAGGAAATTCAAGAGACACGTCTCTGGTCTGCCATCTTGGCCCTACCCTCTGTTTTCCTACACAGGATTTTTATGGCTGACTTTTTAAAAGTTAATCACCAGACCTTTCTTCCAAGGAGCCTCTGGGTGGACTTCAACCACCAGACTTTCAGTTAGCAGCCAAGTATATTAACCATTGTCACCAAATAAAAACTCCATAAATCCTTTAGGGTCTTTTTTTTTTTTTTTTATTTTTATTTAACATAACTGAGTGAAAAGGTACATTCACATGTAAATTTACATGCCCCCCTATATGCAGCTTCCACTGCTCTCCCTGTCTGGTAACTGCACACTATTCCTCTCTGCTCCATACATGTCTCATCCTCCCAACAGTCTCCTTTCCCCTCCTCTCCGTCCACTCCCCTTCCTCCAGCCAGAGGTCAGCAAGATGATATCCTATAGATGTATAGAACCATAAAGTGCTTCCAATATATGGTTACTCTGAATTGCCAAGTCCATTGCATTCCTGTCCAAAGAGTGGACCTTTGTTATAATTTATGGGAATGGGCAGCATCAGGGCCGGGGGCCATGCTCTCAGAGGAACCCCAAAACCGCTGGACCATCAATTGAGGTCTTTTAGTGGAGATCTCATGATGGGCCTCTTTTTATTCTTGTGTTGCCAGTGAGACTCCTCTCTGTGAACTCCGTCATGGCTATCACTGGTGGTGGCCGGGCAACATCCGGTTCTTCCGGTCCCAGGTCGATGTAGGCACCCACTCTTATGGGTCTCTCTGTCTTCTCAGTTGTCTTTACCGCATGCCTTTTTGGCCCTCGGTGAGCATCCGTTCCTGCTGAGTTGGGACCATTTGCTGTGTCCTCAGATGGCAGCTTGGCAGCTTTTAAGACCCCAGACGCCACTCACCAATGTGGGGTGCAGAGAGCTCTCGTAGCAAAACGCTAGTTGTGCCAATTGGCCTGGAATTCGCCTAAGAGCATGGTCCCCCATCCCCCGCCCCAGCTACTCTATCCTTGCAGTATTGAGATGGAAGGAGTACTCAAATTATGCTGAAGTCCACTTAATGTTGTTCTTGTTCCTAATGTGTGCTGTCACCGCTTTCTCCCAACTAGATTTCTAGTGACTACCTAAACTAAACCCTCCCCCCCTCGCCCTCCCTCCCTCCCTCCCCTCCCTTGCAGCTGTCAAAGAGTCTTTTCTTCTATACACAAGTCTGTTTTTGAGATCTTATCATAGAGGTCTCATACAGTATTTGTCCTTTTGTTGCTGACTACTCTCACTCAACATAATGTCTTCCAGTGGAAACCAGGTTAAGAGATGTTTCCTGGAATCATCGTTATTCTTTATCATTGCATAGTGCTCCACTGAGTATATGTACCACAGTTTACCTATCCATTCTTCTATTGTTGGGCATCTGGGTTGATTCCACCTTTTTGCTATTGTGGACTGTGCCACGATAAACATTCTGGTGCATGTGTCCGTTGGTGTGAAAGGCGTTGAATCTGTAGGATATATTCCAAGTAGTGGAATTACTGGGTCAAATGGTATATCAATATCCATTTTTTTAAGGAAGCGCCAGATTGCCTTCCAAAGAGGCTGGACCATTTTGCAACCCCACCAACAGTGTAGGAGGGTTCCACTTTCTCCACAGCCTCTCCAACATTTGTTGTTTTGTGTTTTCTGGATCATGGCCAATCTTGTTGGGGTGAGATGGTATCTCATTGTTGTCTTGATTTGAATTTCTTTAATAACTAAAGATTGTGAACATGTCCGCATGTGTTTTTTGGCTGCCTGGATCTCCTCTTTAGTGAAGTATCTGTCCATCTCCTTTGCCCATCGCTTAATTGGATGGTTTATCTTCTTCTTATTG
Source organism: Heterohyrax brucei (assembly GCA_028571685.1). NCBI lineage: Eukaryota > Metazoa > Chordata > Mammalia > Hyracoidea > Procaviidae > Heterohyrax > Heterohyrax brucei. The sequence continues at coordinate 9,617,581 of CM053165.1, read as the reverse complement.
ATATTTTGTAGTACCTTATAGATTATGGAGATCAGGCGTTGATCTGACATAGAGTTGCCAAATATTTTTTCCCACTCTGTGGGTGTTCTTTTAATTCTATTAATAAAGTCTTTGGATGAGCAAAAGTGTTTGATTCTTAATAGTTCCCATTTATCTACTTTCTCTTCTGTTGATTGAGGTTTCTTTGACAGATTTTGGAGTCTGTCCTCATTGTGTATTAAAACTTCCATTGTTGTTCCTACCTTTTCTTGGATGAGCTTTATCGTTTTAGGTTTGATATTTAGGTCTTTTATCCAGTTGGAGTTGGTTTTTGTATAAGGTGTAAGATATGGATCTTGATTCAGTTTATTGCAGATGGATAACCAATTTTGCCAGCACCATTTGTTGAAGATACTGTTTTTACCTCAGTTTAACGTCTTAGGGCCTTTGTCGAATATCAACTGTTCATAGGCAGATGGTGTCATCTCTGGGATCTCAATTCTGTTCCATTGATCGATCTGTCTGTTCTTGTACCAGTACCAGGCTGTTTTGACCACTGTGGCAGTGTAATATGTTCTAAGGTCGGGTAATGAGAGGCCTCCCAGTGTGTTCTTCTTCTTTAGTAGTACCTTACTTATCCGGGGCTTCTTCCCTTTCCAAACAAAATTGGTGATTTGTTTCTCCATCTCATTAAAAAATGATGCTGGAACTTGTATTGGGATTGCATTATATAAATAAATCGCTTTGGGTAAAATAGACATTTTCACAATGTTAAGTCTTCCTATCCATGAGCAGTTCCATTTATCTAAGTCTCTCTTAGTTTCTTGTAGTAAGGCCTTGTAGTTCTCTTTGTAAAGGTCTGTTGTTTCTCCGGTTAGATTAATTCCTAGGTACTTTACCTTTTTAGGGGCTATCACAAATGGTATAGATTTGATAATTTCCTCCTTAACAGTCTCGTTGTTGGTATAAAGGAATCCTACTGATTTACTTATCTTTATCTTGTATCCTGAGACTTTGCTGAACTCTTCTATCAGTTTGAGTAACTTACTTATAGATTCCTTGGGGTTCTCTGCATATACCATCATATCATCTGCGAACAGGGAGATTTTAACTTCCTCTTTGCCGTTGCAGATGCCCTTTATTTCTTCGTCTTGTCTAATTGTTCTGGCTAGAACTTCTAGCACAATGTTGAATAGGAGAGGTGAGAGTAGGCATCCTTGTCTAATTCCTGATCTCAGGGGAAAGTCTTTCAGTCTCTCTCCATTCAGGATGATGTGGGCAATTGGCTTTGTATAAATGGCCCTTATTGTGTTGAGGAATTTGCCATCTATGCCCATTTTGCTAAGAGTTTTTAGCATGAATGGGTGTTGGACTTTATCAAATACCTTTTTGGCATCAATGGACAAAATCAGGTGATCTTTGTCTTTTGTATTATTTATGTGGTTAATCACATTAATTATTTTCCTGATGTTGAACCAGCCTTGCATCCGTGGTATGAATCCCACTTGGTCACGATGGATTATTTTCTTGATATGTTGTTGTATTCTGTTGGCAAGAATTTTCTTGAAGATTTTTGCATCTAGGTTCATGAGTGATATCGGTCTGTAGTTCTCTGTCTTTGTTGGATCTTTCCCTGGCTTAGGTATCAGGGTTATGCTGGCTTCATCGAATGAGTTTGGGAGTACTTCATCCCTTTCTATACTGTGAAATAGTTTCAATAGTATTGGGGATAACTCTTCTCTAAATGCTTGGTAGAATTCTGCCGTGAAGCCATCTGGGCCCGGACTATTTTGGGTTGGCAGTGTTTTGATGACCTTTTCTATCTCTTCCTTTGTGATGGGTTTATTAATTTGTTCTGCTTCATGTTGCGATAATTTGGGTAGGTGGTATGAGTCAAGGAATTGGTCCATTTCCCCTTGGTTTTCAAATTTGTTAGAGTGCAGTCTTTCATAGTATTCTGTTATGATGTTTTTGATTTCTGTTGCATCTGTGGTGACAACTCCCTTCTCATTTCTAATTTGGGTTATTTGTTTCCTTTCCTGCTTTTCTTTAGTAAGTTTAGCCAGTGGTTTGTCAATTTTGTTGATCTTTTCAAAAAACCAGCTTTCAGTCTTTTCAATTTTTTCAGTTGTTTTTCTATTCTCTAATTCATTTAGCTCTGCTCTAATCTTTATGATCTCCTTTCTTCCGGTGCCCGAGGGGTTCCTCTGTTGTTCTCTTTCTACTTGTTCAAGCTGTAGAGTTAGTTCCTTGATTTGGTTTCTTTCTTCCTTCCCGATGTGTGCATTTATGGAGATAAACAGACCTCTGAGCACTGCTTTGGCTGTATCCCATAGGTTCTGGTAGGAAGTGTTTTCGTTCTCATTGGAATCCATGAATTTCTTTAATTGATCCCTGATTTCCTCTATAACTCATGTTTTTTTGAGCAAGATGTTGTTCAGTTTCCAAGAGTTCCACTTTCTATCTCTGTTTTTTCTGCTATTGATTTCAACTTTGATGACTTTATGATCTGAGAAGATGCTTTGCAATAATTCAGTGGTATGGATTTTGTTGAGCATTGCATTATGGCCTATCACATAGTCAGTTCTGGAGAATGTTCCATGTGCACTGGAGAAGAAGGTATAGTTGTCTGCTGATGGGTGGAAAGTTCTGTATATATCAATGAGATTTAGTTGGTTAATTGTGTCAATGAGGTCTTCTGTATCTTTACTGAGCTTTCTTCTAGATGATCTGTCTAGTAATGAGAGTGGAGTGTTAAAGTCTCCCACTATTATTGTGGAGTCATCTAACTCTCTTTTGAGCATAGTCAGTGTTTCTTAGATGTATTTAGGTGCTCTGATATTAGGTGCATAAATATTTAATGTAGTTAAGTCTTGCTTGTGTACTGAACCTTTCAGCAATAAATAGTGTCCATCTTTGTCCACGATGGTGGATTTGACATTAAAATTGATTTTGTCTGAGATTAGAATTGCCACCCCTGCTCTTCTCTGTTCATTGTTAGCTTGATATATATTCTTCCATCCTTTAATTTTCAGTTTGTTCCTGTCTTTAGGTCTCAAGTGAGTTTCTTGTAGACAACATATGGATGGGTCGTGTCTTTTGATCCAAGATGACACTCGGTGTCTCTTTACTGGAGCATTCAGTCCATTCACATTCAATGTAATTATTGATAGATATGTGTTCACTGTTGCCATTGTGATATGTTTATTTTTATGTTGATGTTTTCTCTGTTGTTCTTATTAGTCTGTTCTGAGACACTCTTTTTTGTGAGTTGACTTTTCACCTTTTTCAGAGCTGGTTTTGTAGTTGTTGAGACTCGTGTGTTAGATTTCTTGAAATGGTATGATACATCTTTGTTGTACTTTACAGCTGCCCCTATGAACCCCCTTAATAAACTATTTATAAACCCAATTTTAATTACTACCAGTCTGGTCATCTTCCTCTCCATGTGGAAGGACTATAACGACTGTAGTACATCCCTCTTTTATTATGATGACACCATAGTTTTCATGATGATCACCGGATTGCTTCTTTCCAAATCAAAGCTGTGATTTACTTTAGAGCCTTCCCTAAATGAGTGTTGAGTAGTGTGTCATTCTGAAATATGAAGTTAGTGGTTTCATTCATCTAAGCCAAAGCCAAGAACTTCTTTCGGTATTTCTTGTAGTTTGGGTTTGGTTTTTACAAAGTCTCTGAGTTTCTGTTTATCTGGAAATGTCTTAATTTCATTTTCGTGTTTGAAAGACAGTTTTGCAGGATATATAATTCTTGGTTGGAAGTTCTTCTCCTTCAAGACTTTGAATGTGTCGTGCCACTGTCTCTGTGCCAGCATGGTTTCTGCTGAGAAGTCTGACGAGAGCCTACAGGGTTTCCCTCTGAATGTTAGCTTTGCCTTGAGTCTTGCTGCCTTTAAGAGTTGCTGCTTATGTTTGATTTCGTTAAGCTTGATTATAATATGTCTTGGAGTCTTTCTTTTGAGATCTATATTGGGTGGCATACAATATGCATCTGACATGTCTATATTCTCTTCCTTCATGATTTCTAGGAAGTTTTCTTTCAGCAGCTCAGCACCAATACTCTCTGGGTTCTCAGATGGCCCATCCTGTTCAGGGACTCCAAATAATCGAAGGTTGTTCCTCTTAATAGAGTCCCACATGCTTCTTAATGTTTCTTCATTTTTCTTATTTCTTTTTTCTGATTTCTGCTCATAGACACTGGCATCAGTAGCTCTGTCTTCCAAGTCAGAAATTCTTTTTTCCATTTGTTCCATTCTGTTTTCTTGGCTTTACATGGAAGTTTCTATGTCTTTGATTTTCTTCTTGATCTGTTGAATTTCAGAGTGCTGGTGTTCCATCAGATCGAACAACTTGCTTAATTTTTCATTTTGTTCTGCTCCATTTTGTATAAGGTCTAGAAGGGCCCTGTATATAAGCAATTTGTATTCACTTCCTGATGCTTTCATAAAAGTTTCTTCATCTGGAAAACTCCTTGGTTGCTTTGTTTGGGAGCCTTCTGAAGCCATGAGTGATTGCTTGTATGCCACAATTGTCTGTTGCTTTTTGGGTCCCATGTGAGTATATAGAGGCTGGAAAAGGTACTGTAAGGATGGATTGCAAATGTTTCTCTAGACTGTCTTCAAATGTAAAGCAAAAGGTATCTGACCAGTTCACAAGTCAGTTAGGTTTTCAGGTGTAGAGGTCACTCTTCCCATTTGACAAAGTAAGCGCCACTGTATCCAACCCCAGATGATAACAAACTAGTTCAGAATACAGCACTGCTAGTGCCCTGGTGGCCTCTGCTGACAGGGCCTAGCCTTATCCAACACTGTGTCGAGTACTGGTTTTGTGATAGAAAAGCGCTCTCTTGTAGGCAGGCTCTGGCTCCCAAGCTAAGAATTAGGTCCAGCTGCGGCCACCGTACCCAAGATGACGTCCTCCACACAGGCAGCAGACAGGGGCTAAAGGTGCCCAGAGGCAGCGATTCCTCTGCTTCTGTTGCAGGGCCCCCAATTTAGGCAGCACTATGCAAAATCACTACTTTTCTGACGGAGAAGCGCTGTCCCGTTTGCAGGCGCTGGCTCCCAGGCTAAGAATGAGGTCCCGCTAAAATCTCGGTACCAACATGGCGTCCCGCACCCTGACCGCTGAGTTCCGCACAAACCCCACTGAGGCAGCTACAAAACGAAAGGCTCAAAGTGTCTAGATCAACAGATTCCCGAGCCTGGCTCTCAGAATATGGGAATTTCGCCTGCCTATCCCCCCAGCAGCTCGTCTGAGTCCAGCCGCCGGGCAAGGCCCAGCTCCACCCGCCAGCCGAGACCGAGGAAAAAAAAAGTCAAACTGGTGTGTTTACCTTCCGTCCGTGAGAGCCGGGGCTAGCCAGGAGCAGGAGTCAGCGAAAGAGAGGAGGTTTTTCGCTGAGTGGTATGAAGTCCCAATTAACAGCTCTGTGCCGTGTCCTGAGGCTGATTAGGTGCTCAGAAGGCTCTGTTTGATTGTCATTTCAGGTCTTGGTTTTGAGAGAGGGATAGAAGGAGATGTGGGCTTAGTCGGCCATCTTGACTCCGCCCCCCCTTTTAGGTCTTTTTAAGGTCTGACTCTCTGTGGAGTCTATTCACATTCTGGCAAAGCTATAAACTACTTATAGGGAAGGAAAAAGCCCACAGTGTCAGTTATCTCAAACTAGTATCTAAAAGAGGCTGTGATCTCTCCATCTGTTTATTCTGGAGATCAGTCTTGTTCCCACTTCAGAGCCCTGATACTGTGGGCTGCCTCATCCCCTCTAAGGGCACTCAGTGTTCATTCCCTGCCTTGTCTTGCTTAGCAGGCAGACATTTGATCCTCAGTTCACATTTGTTTCTGCTCTTATCACTCTTGGGAGGTGGTAATACCCTCTTCTAAAACCATCAAAGGTCTTTAACACATACCTTTCAGTATATTGTATGTCATCTTGTAGACTACCACTGAATGTTAACTTAGCATTCTCCAGGGGCATCCCAGTCCTGGTGAATGACAAATGAGTAATGAACTGAAATTTTTCTGTCAGCTGAGCTCAAAATAAAACTCCATATCATAAGGCCATCCACACTTTTGGTAAAGCCAAGCCAAGTGCCAAGTGCCGTTGAGTCGGTAAAGGGATCCCTAAATATAACTTCTTCCCAACACTGTCCTCTAAACCAAGGACTGAACTAAGAGCAAAGGGACCTGTTCTAGCCCCGTTTTTGCTGCTAACCAACTTAAGTCAGTATTAACACGTTCATTATCTTTTCTTCCAGAACACAGAAGCAGATTTTCTTAGCTTACCTTATGGAGACACAAGTTTAAATGTGTTTAAATTGGGCCAACTCACATAGTATTATTACAGTTTGTTTGTTAGAAGCTCTGAAAGGGTAAATGTAACACCCACGGCTTTCAACTACAGATTGGTTTCCTCTAAACTCTAATCTCTGGGGCTGTTCTCTTAGCAGCAGATTCACAAGAAGGTCCTTGTAAGTTAGGTTCTGCTTTGTAGAGGGTAGTGTCATCTGTTGCCCACATCCCCCACTCCTACCTCCAACTACTCCCTTTCTAGAACTTGTCTTCAGCTCCTGAGTGCTGCTTTGATCAAGTTTACACTTCCTTCCCAAGACAAACAGAAACAGTTGCTGTTGAGTCTATTCCAACTTATAGCTACCCTGCAGGACAACACAGAACTGCCCCAATAGAGTTTCCAAAGAGCAGGTGGTGGATTCAAACTGTTGTCATTTTGGTTAGCAGCAATAGCTCTCAACCACTGTGCCACCAGGGTAGCCCATATATAGTGGTTGACGTGAGGTAACTGTGTGTGGACATGGAAACTCTGGTGGTGTAGTGGTTTAAGTCTTAGGTCTGCTAACGAAACAGTCAGCAGTTCAAATCTGCCAGGTGCTTGTTGGCAACTGTACGGGGCAACTTGGCAACTCCACTCTGACTTATTGGGTTACTATGAGATGGGCCTGACTTGATGGCAGTGGGCTTGGTTTTGGGTGGTGTGTGGATGTGGTAATAAAGTCCCAGCACACTTCACATTGCAGAACAACTCTGATGGACCATCTCCTACCTCTAAAGCTATCTGTAGGATTCACTGAGTACAGCTTCTCCATTGACCTTGTCTTGCTTCCTTCAGCAGATGTTGATCCCAATAACTTCCCGTATACAAATCACACAGTCTCAGAATCTGCTTCTAGAAGAAACTAACTGGTTATACGTGGTGAAATAACTCGGGAAACACTGCCTTGATGCATCTCTGTAACACATGTTAGCACATCAGAAGGACTTTCAATCTTAAAGAAGAGGAGCCCTGGCAACAGATGGACAGAGGTTTGAATATGGGTTCTTACATTATCTTGAACCTTGGACAAGTTACTTGACATAATAAAGGCTCAGTTTTCTCACCTGGAATATCCAGGTATTTTAGTAGCCACCTTCTAGAGTAAACCGGAGGCTCACATGCAATCATAACATAAAACTTGTGCAAAGTGCCTGGCCCTGATTTATTACTGGCTTTGAGGTTGACTTTTCACAAATAGGTGTCTTAGAGCTGTCAGTACCCCCACTAGACTTACTGAGGAACAAATGATACTTTGAGAAACTTTCTTCTATGCAGAGTAAAGTGGAGTGCTAGGCCTTGAAGCTCTTGTTCTTTCCCTCTCTAAGAACACCCCAAATATCTATAAATTTGGTTAGGTCATGATTGGCCACCATTTTGATATCTGATGTGATATTTTTTCCTGTGTTTTATAAATCCTACCTCTATGATGATAATGAGGCAGGATTAGAGACAGTTATAGTAACAATGCAAGACTCCTCTGTAAGATTAGGGTTGCATCTTGAGGCAATCTCTTTTGAGATATATAAAGAGAGAAGTGGGCATAGAGACAGGCAGATCTCATATCACCAAAAAGGCAGCATCAGGAGCACGGCACATCCTTTGGTCCTGGGGTCCCTGCAGTGAGAAGTCCTTATAGCAGGGGAAGATTGGTGACAAGTACCTTTCCCTAGACCTGGCACCCTGAATTCAAACTGCTATCATCCTAGACAGTGAGAGAATCAATTTTGCTTTGTGAAAGTTATCTGGTTGTGGTATTTCTGTTATGTTAGCACTGGAAGACTAAGACAGGGACTCTTAGCTGAGCATCTGCATTAGGGGATGCAGAATTTGGAGGGAGGAGAAAGAAGTTGAAAAGTCTTACTGCCCATAAGGAGTCTTTGCTGGAGTCAGCCTTCTTTGGATTCTTAACTTCCTAATCTCTCCCTCTTGAAACACCCTTGTTTCTATTGTTCAAAGGTATGTCAGCAGTGACTTTTTTAAAAAAGAAAAATGTTCTATTGTGTTTTAGGGGAAAGCTAAAATTACTTTCCCACTCAACAAATTGTACACAGAATATTCTAAGACATTGGTTACTATTCCCATATTTTGTCAACGCTCTCCCCATTTCTACCCCGAGCTCCCTATTGCCTTTCTTCCAGTTTTTCTACCATTTCCTGTCTTCTTATTTAGGTTTTCAGGTAAATGTTATCTTTTGGTCTCATACTATTGTTTGTTTTATAGGGCATTCTTTTCAGGAATCAGTCTTTATTTTGTAGACCTGTCTATTGCTTGGTTGGAAGGTGGTTTCTGGGAACAGCTGCAATTCCAATTCAGAGAAGTGCTTCTAGGGCCATAGGCCACAGGGGTTCCTTCAGTCTCTATCAAGCCAGTAAATCTGGTGTTTCTTTTGTGAATTTGATTTTTTTTTGTTCTAGGACGTTTCCTCTCTCTGTCCAGAAGTAATGTAGATGTCTCCTGAGTCTACGGTCCTTAGCCTTCAAGCCTAGTATCTTTGCTCTGGAAAATGCTCAGATGTACAAAACGTTCCCATGACAGTGTCTTTGTGTCTTCTATTGTCTATATTAGTATACACGAAGAATCTATAAATACATATGTAGAGATATCTGCAACCTAGCCTATGTCTGTAGATGGGTGTGTTCGTTTACATCCTCTTACTTCTCTTTAGCATATCTATCTACCTGTATATCCCATCATAAATTTTTGTTTGGTAATACAACAGTTGCAGTATTGTTGTTCAACAGTTGTCGTAGTTGCTCTTTGCTCTGGTGTACCTTTAGGGATCTTCCTTTGCCTTGGTCATGTTGTGCTAACTTTCTCCATATTTCCTTTCTGTCCACCAATATTACCTGTCTTCTATCCATTTAGTAATTTACTTCCCTCCTTCACCCTTCCCTGGTAATCATCAAATATTTCTTTCTGTGTGTAAATTTTTTTTTTAATAATGGTTTCATACATTATTTGCTTATTTTGTTCAGCACTTTGTTGTTGTTAGGTAAAGTCAAGTCAGTTCATAATAACCCTAGAAGAATGAAACATCACCCATTCGTTTGTGAACCTTACAGTCATTGTTATTCACTCAATACAGTGTTCTCCAAATTCATCCATGTTATGTTTCATGGATTTTTCATTATTCCATTATTCTTTATCATTGTATAGTATTCCACTGTATGTGTATACCACAGTTTGTTTATCCATTAGTCTGTTGATGGGTGCTAAGGTTGTCTCCACCTTTTTGCTATTGTGAATAATGCTACATTGAACATGGGTGTGTATATGTCTATGTCTCCATTCTTAATTCTTTAGGGAATATTTCTAGGAGTGAGATTGCTGGATCATATTTCTATTTTTAGCTTTTTAAGGAAGCAGAATATTTTCCTTACTGATTGTACCATTTTACAATTCTACCAGCAGTGCAAAACAGTTTCAGTCTCTTCACAACCTCATCAGTCCTTGTTCTTTTCTGTTTTTTGTTTTGTTTTTCTTTTTAGTTTCATGGATATAATGACTTTTGTTGCGAGCAACTGAGTTGGTTCTTGGCTTTACAGGACCTAGATCATGTTCTGAGAAAAAGGGCAATGGACTTATGGACTGTCAGATGCAGGAAGAAATTCTAGACTTGCTACTTCCAGCTTTAGGCTGAATCATTATATTTTTTTTGCCCTTCTTCCCATAATGATTCTCATTTTTGAACTGGCACAGTCCTAGCAACCAGATGAGGAAGCTGAAACCATAAAGTAGTGGTTTTCCCTGACCATACATTAAAGGAAACCCTGATGGTGTAATGGTTAAGCGCTACAGCTCCTAACCAGAAGATCAGCAGTTCAAATACGTCAGGCACTTCTGGAAACTCTCTGGGGGCAGTTCTACTCTGTCTATAGGATTGTTGTGAATTGAAATGGACTTGATGGCACTGGGTTTGGGTTTTTATACATTCGAAAGGTCCCTACATGATCTTGAAAAATGGTTAGACTCCACAGCTTCTAACCAGAGATTGTTGATCTCTAGACTCCAATGTCTAGGGCAGCTTTCCTACAGTGTGTTCCATGAAGCACTAGATTAAAATGAGGGTGAACTGTTTATAATGTCTGGAGAAAGGTTATTATCTGCAGTTAGTGACTACAAGCTGAGGTACCAAACACGATGCACTATTTGGGAAATCTCACCCGAAGAAAAATGGTCCTGCCTGCAATGCTAGTAGTACTTCCACTAATTCATACTGATGAGAAAAGAAACAAAGAGGCTACTTAGCCTGATTTTAATCAAAGCTTTAGGCAGGAAAGATGCACAACAGCCTTGTCATGCCCGTGTTTTCTAACCTACATCACATCAGGGAGCAGTAGTGGTTCAGCAGTAGAATTTTCACCTTCCATGCCAGAAACACAGGTTAGATTCCCAGCCAATGCACCTCAAACAAGCCACCACCTGTCTGTCAGCAAAGGTTTGTGTGCTATTATGCTGAACAGGTTTCAGCGGAGCTTCTAGACTAAGATGAACTAAGAAGAAAGGCCTAGGATACTACTCCTGAAAATCAGCCAGTGAAAAGCCGATGGATTACAATGGTTCAATTCCGTTATGTAAGTGGGTGCTGTGAGTTGGAGGTGAACTCAACAGCAGCTAACAACAAGTGTAACATATCGGAAGATATCATGCAGTGGCTGGGCCATAGGCATGATGGCCACTGCAAAGAGCCCTCTGCATCATCCTTGGAAATCTGCATGTCAAGAATTCTAGGGTTTTCTGAGCTGCCATCCAAGATACTCCACTGGTCTTGCCTCACCAAGAGCAAGGAAGAATGCAGGAAACCAAAAATACAAGAGACAGACTAATCCAAAGAACTAGTGGACCACAACTACCACAGCCTACACCAGATTGAGTCCAGTACAACTGGAAGGTGCTGAGCTATCACCACTCACAAAAAAAAAAAAAAAAAAAAAAAAGACCAGACTGACTGCTCTGACAGAGACTGGAGAAACCCCACGAGTATGTTACCTGGACAGCGTGTTGGTTCAGTAATGAAGTCACTGCTGAGTTTCATCTTTCAGCCAAACATTAAACAGGCCCATGAAGCTAATCAAGGCTAAATGGGCATACCAGCCCAAGAAGACACGAGGGGACAGGAAAGCTGGTGTTTTAGTCAGCTAGGGCTGCTCTAACAGAAATACCACAGAGTGGATGGCTTTAACAAAGGAAGGTTTATTCTTACACAGTCCAGTAGGCTACAAGTCGAAATTCAGGATGTCCGCTCCAGGGAAAAGCTTTTCCCCTAGTCGGCTCTAGTGGAAATGCTGGTATTGCATCAGTCTCTGTCCAGGGAGCATCTAAGCGCAGGAACCTTAGGTCTGAATGACGCACTTCTCTCCCAGTGCTGCTTGCTTGATGTTGTGAGGTTCCCAAATCTCTGCCTGCTTCCCTTTCCTTTTATCCCTTGCAGGATGAAAGGATTAAGGGCAGGAAAGCCACACTCCAGGGAAACTCTCGTTACAGTAGAGCAGGGAGGTGATCTTCTGAAGGGATTTACAGCCCCACCCCAATCCTAGCCACATGGCTACACATATTTTTTGGGGGACACAGTTCAGTCCATGACAGCTGGTAACAGGGAATCCAAGATCAAGAAGGAGAGAACATTGACGTATTATGTAGTTGGCAACCAACATCCCCAAACAGTATGTGTACTAATTGTTTAATGAGGAACTAGTGAGTTCTGTAAATAGTGATCTAAAGCACAACAATTAAATAAAAAGAATTCTAGAGTTTGGATGCAGAACATCTCTGTGTCTCTTTCCATAAGAGAATATAAATGGTGATTTACAACAGGGGAATCCTTAATTTGGGGTTCATTGATGTCACCCAGAATTGATTGTGTATATGGAATAAGCGGGTTTTTGGAAAGAGAGACTACAGTTTTCATCAAATTTTCGAAGTCATACCCCTAGCACCGGCACAAATTTAAGAGTTAGTGTGTTACATTCTCCTCTGAAGGAAAGCCAGGCCAGTCAGCTAACTCTTGATAGGCTCTTCTTTGCTCACATTCTTTACTCCACTTTGAAGAAGGCCGTCATCTTAATACAGCTGAGCTCAACCCCTTGATGTGCTGACAGACCAGGTTCACACTTCTCTTTCTGCAGCTCCCCCTTCTCTTAGGTACATTTATCTGCCCAGACTTGTGGGCAGTGCTTGTCAATAACTCAGTAACAGCACTTAGAGTTCAGAGAACTGATTTCAGCTTGGCTTCCCCCTCTGTCATTTCAATACTTCTGACGTCTTCATAGGAGTTTTTTGGGAAATAACAAGATCCTCCTTTACAAACCATCTTTCTTGCTCAAAATACTTAATGTTGAAGTTGTTTAGGCCGTTGTTTATGAACTCTGGAACCTTTATGACTGAAGCTATTAGTCTGACTTTGTTGTAATAATCACCACTCAGTTTTCCAGCTGACATTGATTTCCTGCCAAACCTCAAGCAGGGCCATATATCCGTGGACTCATGGCCACTTCCTTCATCAGATCCCAGCCTAGGCTGAGGAATTGGTTTCTCTTATTAGCAATGCCACTTCCTCCAACTCAACATTGTATCCTTCTCACAGGAGCTCAGAGCTGCCCTGCCAAGAGACATCAATGCATCCTGCTTCCCAGGAATGGATGGGACACTGGGTCTCGGTTCAGCTGAAATCTGAGTCAGCACAGCCTTGAAGCCTGTGGATACCACAGAAGTACAAACTCTGGGATGAGTGCTACTAAACAGTTGGAAGCAGTTGCTAACCAAAGGTAGGTAGTTCAAATCCACCCGGAGGCAGCTGAAAGAAATAAATTAGCTGGGAATATAGGGCTGGATTCTGGCAAATTGGAAGTGCAAGGCTGCAATCTGGAAAGAGTGAACCATATTATCAATAACTGTAATAATAACAAACAAAACAAGTGGCTGTCAACTCTGACTTATAAGGACCTCATGTATGTGACAGAGTAGCACTGCATTCCACGGAGTTTTCAATGGCTGATTTTCCAGAAGCAGATCACCAGGACATTCTTCCAAGATGCATGTAGGTGGACTTGAGACTCTACCATCTCAGTTAGCAACCGAGCACGATAACGATGGCGTTGCCAGGGTTTGTCTGTAATAAAAATATCTACAGTATATTAAGTACTTTCTGTGCATCAGATAATAATAATCTTATGAAGCAGATACTATCATTTCCCCATTTTACAAGTTAGTAAGGATCACATAACAAAGGCAAAGTCCAGTGCAGTTTGTACTCTTTTAGGAATAATTGTATTCCTGTGGTGCCACTTCAAAGCATGAGAAGAAACATTCTATATTTTCAGTCTGAATCAAGGGAGGTAACGTCCACCATGTTCCTATAGGTAAGTCTTGTGCTGGTTTCAAAATATGTTTGCAACATCTTGATACTCCTCCCATCAGAAAGAAGGCTGTAATTTCCCTCCTCTGAACACAGGCTGTGTGTGTCTAACAAAGAAAATGCATCAGAGGTATGGTGTATTATCTCCACACTGATTTAGGAAATACAATTTCCTCATGGCTGTTTATCTTTCTCTCAGAATGTACATCCTTGAAACTCAGCCACCAACAATGTTGTGAGGTCATACATAGGTGTTTCGACTCCAGCCCCAGAAATGGTTTTCATTAGCTTATTTTCATAAGTAGACTGCCAGGCATCTGTTCCTAGTCCGTCTTAGTCTGGAAGCACTGCTGAAACTTATCCACTCTAGGTGGCCCTGCTGATATTTGAAATACTGGTGGCATAGTTCCCAGCACCATAGCAACACACAAGCTATCACAGTACGTAGACTGACTGATGGGTGGTAGATGTAGCAGTATGACTGAAAAAAAAGTTTCATCCCAATTTTGTGCCCAGATCACCCTATAACCCCCACTTATGGCTGCTAACCAAAAGGTCAGCAGTTCACATCTACAAGGCACCCCTTGGAAACTCTTTGGGTACTCCTGCTGTGTATTGTAGGGTTGCTATGAGTCAGAATCTACACAGCAAAAACAGTTATTTGTTTTCTATAACAAAGGATGAGATATTAGCAAGTAAGTACAATATGGTGGCAGGGAAGTTCTTGATGTTTCTCTTCAAGGATCGCATCCTGTGTTCTGATCTTCTTGGGGGTTTTTGAACTTTTATGATCTACAACATTAGTTGTTAAACTCTAAACACTAATTGTTAAACTTTGAAACTATATATATTCTCCTCTGCAAGTTCAAATAAAATGAGCATATAAGTTACATAAATCCTTCCCATCAAATAGGGAAAAGGGACCATTTTTTAAAATAAGTTCAATTCATAAAGAGCTGGATAAATAGAAAATCAAATAAACAAGAAAAACTTCCTGGAAATCAAGGTTAAATCTATACCATCTTCTTAAATTAGGGGAAAACAAGGGTAAGGGTTGGGAAAGTTTATTAAAAGGACTATTAGCTTTAGAGAAGGTTAGAGTCATTACTAAGTGTTACGGATTGAATCTTGCTCCCCAAAAAGGTGCATGTAAATACGACCTTCTTCAAAAACAGGGTCTTTGAACATGTTACCAGCTAACATGAAGTTATACTGAAACAGAAGGAATCTTAATCCTGTCTGAATGGTTCTTACAAGAGTCAAGAACAGAGACTAGGGGCTAGAAGAGAAAGGGTGGACAACTGAGAAGGAGCAGGTGCAGCTGCAAGCTAAGGAATGCAAGAGATTGCCAGGAGCCAGCAGCAGCTAGGAGAGAGAGGCGTGGAACAGTTTCCCTCTGAGAGCCCTGAGAAGGAATCAACACGGCCAGTGCCCTAATTTGGACTTCCAGCTTGAGAACTGAGGCAATAGATGTCTGTTCTTTAAAGCCACCTACTCTGGTGTTTTGTTGTAGCAGGACTAGGAAACTAAGGCAGTAGGAAAGAAACAAAGGAGAGAAGTAGAGGTCTCAGCTCAGGTAACCTTTTAGAGCTTCTGCATCTTTGCAATTGCAGTTAATCCCTGTTCCGTGGTTAAATGTCCAACTACAAACTGGAAGGTTGGCTGTTTAACTCCATCTCAGAAGACAAGTCTACTGATCTGTTTCTGAAAGGTCACAGCCTTGAGAACACTAAAGAGCTGTTCTGCTCTACACATGTGGTATTGCCAGGAGTCGGAATCTACTCAACGTCAACTAACTAACTGTCTGACCAGCTTTCTAGAAAGGTAGGGCTAGAGTAGAAAGCAGGGAGAACACGGAGAACCCAGATAGGAGTCTTTGCAATTCAAAGGCCCTCAGCTGGTTGACCGTTTGCTGATCCCCAGAAAATCCAAAACCCACTGCTGTTGAGTTGATTCTGATTCACAGTGACCCTTTAGGGTAGAACTGTCCCATGGAATTTCTAGGGAGTGCCTGGTGGATTCAAACTGCTGATTTTTTGGTTAACAACCGTATCACTAAACCACTACGCCACCAAACTTTCCTCAAAGCCCACCCCAATAAACATCTGACTCTAAATCTCAGAGTCTGCTGCTGGGAAACCTGACAGGTTATATCTGGTCAGAAAAAAATGTGGGAAATACTGCCTGATGCCTCTCCCTAATACATGTTAGTGTATCAGAAGGAAGCATAACCTAAAAGACCAGGAGCTCTGGCAAAAGATGGACCAAGGAAGTTGTAAAAAGCCTTTCTGGTGTTTCCCAAATTCCACCTGTTAGAGCTGTCACTGTCCCTTAGGCTCAGCCCTTTGCTCAGTTTGAAAGAACCCGGTGGAGACTCCATAACATAAACACTTAGAGTAGGTGTTTACCAGGCGTGCTTCCTTGCTCTTTGGTGATTCTTTAATGATGGCCTTCTCCTCCTTCAGGTCTACAGCACTGGGGTGACTCTGTTGGAGTAAGTAGCATACTGTTTTCAAGCCTGTACTAACCAGACTGCAGGGTCCTTAAGAATAGGAACAGCCTCCTCTTCATCTGTGCTAAAAACAATGTTCTTTTCATGTCAGGTCTTCTGTCCCTACCACAGAACCCAAGGCTAAATAAATAGGAAACTAAAGTTTGTTGAATAAATGATGAATGAAGGAACGGAGGAGCGAACGCAAACAACTTTAAATCATATACTGGTATACAGCAGTATGATTCTAGTAAAATCTTTGTGTCTTAGTCTCCCAGAATGGAATTTAATTGGAAGGTTAGTTCGGGATTTGAACTAAACTGGGCTGTAGTCCAGTAAGGAACTGTCAGAGAAGAAGAAGCAAGAAATAGCAATACACAGGATCGAATCACTATTGGATTAAACACTGCACTCCTAAGTAAACATAAATTTAAAGGTAGATCCATCCTGGACCCTGAAACTCAAAGGGTTTGACATTCAGAATGAGAGGATCAGTGAAGCACGCACACACCTGTGCACTACATACCTTCTACCTTTTACAAACAGCAAAGATAGCACATATATGTCTGCCAGTGTGACTTGCGTGTTGCTGTGATACTGAAAGCTATGCCATCATTATTTCAAATTTCAACAAGCTTACTCATAGTGGACAGGTTTCAGCAGAGCTTCCAGACTAATACTAGAAAGAAAAGCCTGGAAATCTACTTCTAAAAATTAGCCAATGAAAACTCTACAGATCACAACAGCACATTGTGTGATACAGTGCTAGAAGGCAGGCAGCCTAGATTGGGAGGCACTCAAAACGTACAGTGGTGACAACAATGGGTTCAGGCCACCAGTGAACCGTGAAGAGGGCACACGACTGGGCAACATTTTGTTTTGTTGTCCTCGGAGTCATCAAGAGTTGGAGCCAACCTGACCACAGCTAACAATACCTTATTTCTGGGACTCAAGGAAGCAACCCAGAGTGCCTGACAGAGCAGTGGACAGGAAATTATAAGTGTTCGTGATAAATCTATCTATTCCAACAAGTCGAGCTCAGGGAAGTGCTCTCTGAGGACTGGCTTTAGTGGCAGTATGGCACTCTGTTATGAGAAGGAGTCTCAGGAAACTAGCAGGCAGGGACCTGATCCCCTTTTCTTTGCACTACTGGCTCTATGGTCTTGAATAAGTTGACGAATCTCTCTGGGCGCCTGACTTTTTACCAGTAAGCTAGGGACAATGATAGTGCCTATCTACATGGTATTTTTGTGAAGATTACCATGAGTAATATATTTAATCTGTTTAGAACGTTGCCTTGCACATATCAGTGCTATGTTTACGATTTAATCATCTTTTAGCACTAATTGGAAATCCTGGTGGCGCAGTGGTTAAGTGCTAGCTGCTAACCAAAAGGTCACCAGTTCAAAGCCATGAGGCACTCCTTGACAACTCTATCATGACTGTTCTACTCTGTCTATAAGGTCTTTGTGAGTTGGAACCAACTCAATGGCAGTGGGTTTGGGTTTTGGTTTAGCACTGGTTATTTCCAGCTGTGAGACAGGAGGTAAGAAAAGAGTAGATTTTACTTCTCTGTGGTGTTTGATTGTTATGATGAACAGATACCACTTTGTAAGTAGCTGGGAAGAAAAGAAAGTAGGGATGAAGGAGGAGAAATGGTGAGATGACAGAAGGAGAGAAAAACCAAATATGAGTGAACCTCAGTCCTAGAGAAGAGGGCCTGGCTGCTCTGGAAGAAGAGTGCCTCCTTCTCCAGCTGCCCTTCAGACCAGAGAGGAAGTCTGTCCCTTTGAGTGCGGGCTCCAGCTTTAATTGAATTTGGTGAATGTCTGAGTGATAGTGCCCCATCTCACTGTCTTGTAAATCAAAGCCAAGGAATAATCCTAATGGTGCATAAACAGAAAATATGAAAATTAATGCTCGTGGGAACCTTATTTAATTCTGCTCTAAACTGATTTCCCTGACATTTATGCTCAGCTTGTTTTGTGCAGTTGTGTGCATGGTTCTTTTTCTCCCCTTCTCTTTGTTTGCTAATTTCTTTTTCCTTTTGGCTTCATGTCAGAAAGGCTGATTATCTGCACATTCATCTCTAAAATGACCTTCCTTCTTTAAATGCATGTCCTTCTGGTTGTAATAAAAGGTCATAAACTTGTCAGGCTATCAAGCCCATTACTGAGGCAATACACTGCAGGGCCCTGATGATTAACCTCTCGATAAACAGGCAGGCAGGGAAGATGGATGGCGGGGAGAAGGCTTGTGTTTATACACATTTATCTTTGGTAATTAGCCATCTGGGGAAACCACAAATACAGGCAACAGAAATTGATTTATCTTCAAATAATAAGTTTTGCTTTACAACAAGTTCTAAAAGTGGATCTTCTCAAGTGCTGATTTTGCATGTCACTTGCAGGCTTTAAGGCTGAAAGTAGTAATTACTAAACCTTTCATATGCACAAGTAAGGTGCTGAGAAGTGTTTGGCTCAATCCACAAGAAAAGGAAAACGGAGCTGTTTTCCAGAGTCTGGGTTTGAAGAGGACTTGCTGGGTCCTAGGGCTTGTCACTAGAGGGCTGTGTCTCCCTGGTGGTCCAGGGGCTATCCCTGAAGGATCAGGTGCTGGCATATGACCTGTGCTATGTGCAATGAGTGCCATCATGAGGGCCATGTTGTCTTGAGCTGACCTTCTCCCCAAACCAAAAACCAAACCCACATCCCTTGAGTCGATTCCAACTTATGGGACCCTATAGACAGAGTAGAACTGCCCTCCAGAATTCCCAAGGAGCGCCTAGCAGATTTGAACCACTGACCTTCCAGTTAGCAGCCATAGCACTTAAGCACTACACCACCAGGCTTTCCCACCAATACTAAACTCATGGCTAAGTCGACGGCACTTGGCTTGGTTAAGAGAGGAGCTACTTCTGCATTTAAGTATCACAGCCACATTAAGGTGAAAAGGCAAGACCCTTCAGCTGACCAAGGCAGAGTGGAGGGAGAAAGCACCAGGTCTGGTTTCCACCATTAGCTTGATGCTCTCTAAGCAGCCTGGCTCAAAGCCCTTCTGGTTCAGGAGGTGAAAGGGGTATTTATCTGGATGAATTTGAAAGGACCCCCAATAGGGGAGACCCCTCCTCAAGTCACAGGTGACGGCGTAACCCCAATCAGTCACGAAGTCTGCAGCTTGATGCAACAGCAAGAGGTTTTATTCCAGCGCGCTGGGGCTCAATCCATACTCTTGTCAGAGTAGAGGGAATGGGCCCCGAACAAGAAAAGTACAGAGTATATAAAGGCAGGGTCTTACATTCTCGGGGGAGGTGGGGTTGGGAAAGGTTCCGCGTGAGGTTGGTTTGTATTAGCTCAGGGCTAGGGCAGATATTTCGGGTGCATTTACTTCCTGGTATTTCTGAAACTAGCCTTTTTTGGGTAAGTTTCTTCTTGTTATTCCCGAAAACAGCCTTTTTGGGTAAGTTCCTTGAACTCTGAAGGGGGGTTGGTTCTATATTGTCCTGTTGTTTCCAAAACTAGTTCTTGTGGTTAGGGAAGTGGCCCTTCCCGTTTTTGTTCAACAGTCAGGAATGTATGGGCTGAGTGCTTGGGGGGGTAACTAGAGGAAAGTTGTAAAAAGATCTTTTTCCTTACAACAAATTTTTCCCTAACAAATTCACTTTTTCTTCTTAGCTAACCCTTAGGGAAGCAGGAGCTTTTAATTAGCTGTTGTTCAAAGCCATCCATCGAGTCTCACCCATGGTACTCATCCTGCCACCCTCCCCTCCCTGAGTTTATCCAGAGACAAAGGAAAACAGAATGAAATAGGCCCACAAAGACCTGCCAACACCCATCTGCTAGAGCTGTTCATCTACTATCAAATGTTTCACATCCCATAGGCATGTGCTGTGGTAAATCATGTTAAACTCTCTTGACATAAGTGCAGCCATCTTGGATGCTGAACCGTGACTTCAACTCTCTATAACCTCTTGTGCTGTTTGTGCACTGTAACCTAGAGGCAATCGGGGAACACCTCCAAGCCCTTGGCCTGAACATGTGGAACAAGGTATGACCGAAACTGTAAACAACTGACTTAGTTACTGTATGTTTCAGTTCCTTGCATTCTAAGTTACCAAAAGGGTATAAATACTCTAATAAACCTTTGCTCTGGGCTCTCGGCTGTGGGATGCTGTTAGCCACCTGATCCCAACTGTTTCGTGTCTATCCTTTCTTAGTCTCGGCGCTGCCTGTCTCTCCTCCGCCCAAATGGCTTAGTCGGTAGACACCGACAATGTGCCAAATGTTTTTCTATTTTTGTTACTAATGAATTTGATCTAGCTGCTGTCGGCAATATACCCTGCATTTTTCCACCTATGAACTCCTTTCAGCACCCCTGGCCTGCACCTAACACCTATCTGCACTTGGAATAAGATGCTAGAATCAGTCTCAAATCACTGTCTACCATGAAGGTCTTCCATGATCACAGTGCAGCTGACCTCTATGGTACAGTTAGTTAGTGGGTGAGAGAGTAGATGTTACACCTGGGAGCCAGTTCAGACCCCACCACTGCCGTCTGGGAGCATGACCTTGGGCAAACAAATTAACCTCTCTGTGCCTTGTTTTCCTAATTAGAAAGCAGTGTTAACAGTTCCTATCCCGGGGGGTGTTGTAGGAAATGCAGATAGACTACGAGTTTCGTTGAGGCACGTCAGTTCTGTTCACCTGTGTATAACTAGGTCCTAGCACAGAAGCCCCTGGTGATGCAATCAGCTAATAGGCTCAGCTGGTAAGTGAAAGTTGGAGGGTAAGTGCCACCCAGAGGCACCTCAGAAGAAAGGCCTAGTGATCTACTCCTCAAAACTCGGCCCTTTAGAACTCTGTGGAGCACAGTTCTACTCTGCTACACCATGAATCATCATGAGTCAGAATCAGCTCAATGACAACTGGTAGCAGAGGCTTTGTCCAGTGTACTGAGCTCTGTACAGTGCCCACTGTGCCATACAAGGAATGATGGTTTCCCCAAGGCTTGATTATGAGAATAATAATGTGGCTCTAATGAAAAATAAATATAATTGCTCTCAGCCAGTGATTTGCACATATGAGACAAGAAATAAATGGTGTTGATAGTTGCACCAATCTGCTCTGACTCACGACAACCCCATCCTTATGCAACAGAACCGAAAGTTGCTTGGTTCTATGACACTTGTACCATCACTGGTATGCTTATCTCCACTGTCGTGTCCACTTTGTATTTTGAATGCTTTCTAACCTAGAAGGTTCATCTTCTTTCACTGTATTAGAAAATGCTGTGTGAACCATAGGGTTTTCACTGGCTCATTTTCAGAAGTATATGGCCAGTCTTTTCTTCCTAGTCTGTCTTAGCTCGAAGCTCTGCTGAAACCTGTCCATCATGGATAACCATATCAGTATTTGAAATACCAGCGGCATAGCTGCTATCACAGCAACTTGCAAACCACCACGGTAAGACAAACTGACAGGCTATCTATGTATAAACACAGATGGCAAAAGCCAGAGATACTGAACTTAGTTATGTTAAAGAGTTGAGGAGAAGGCCAGAAAGAAAGGCAAAGCTGGAAGTGTGACTAGTAAACCAGAGCAAAAGCAGGAGTAAGTGGAGGTGTGTCAGATGGTGGTCATGGATGGGATGAGAAGCGAGAGCTCCCCTGCTCCCAGGTTAGCAGATGCATAAGCTAATTTAAGGAAGAATGTCAGAACAGGCACCTTTGTCTAAGGCCTCAGACATAGGCCCTCACTTCTGTCCTCTGTCAGATGCAGGGCTTAGCAAAAACAATGGGTCTTTTTCAACTGACATGTAATTTCATGGCTTTGTCCTTCAGCACTGGACCTGGATAGGTCTATATATTTTCCTGCAGTCTAAGCTCTACTTCCAAAGAGTTGTAAGCATTTAAATAAAGCCTCTCTGTGTGCAGACTCAGAGGTCAAGAGAAGGTTCTCTCAACAGTCTTGGAGTATGATATCAAAAGGGAGAAAGAAAAAGAAAAAGGAAGCAAAGTGGATTCCTTTGAGTGAAAGTTTGGAAACTCCAGAGATTTCAAGGGCTTTGAAATGAAGCTACTTCTTTGGGGGAAGGAATCAATCAGGGATTACCAACAGAGGGATTCACATTGAGTTCACCCAATGACACCACGGAAGAGTGCCTTGGCACTCTACTTCTGAAGGATTATAGCCACTGAACACCCTATGGAGCACAGTTCTACTCTGACACACATAGTGCCTCCTTGAGTCCAAATCAACTCTACAGCAAAGGATCTTTGATCTATCTCATTTATCTGTTTAACAAATGTTTGTTGAGCATCCGCTATAACTTAGGCATTAACTTGGGGAGAAAGGAGTCGATGGAACAGGACCATCCAGGTTTCTGTCCTTGTGGAGCTGATAGGAAAGACAAGAAGCTACATTTTAAGGAAGTATATACCTCAGTAAATTAATCAGAAATTTCACACTCTGATAAATGATAATAAGGAAACTGTGTAATACACTTTTTTATTATTGTTAGTTTTCATTGAGTCATATTCAACTCATGACAACTCCATGTGTGTCAGAGAAGAATTATGTACCACAAGATTCTTAGAGCTGTGACCTTTTAGAATGATATTGCTAGTCCTGTATTCCAATATGCTTTTCAGTAGATTCAAACTGCCAAACTCTTGACTTCCCGGAGAAAGATTCGGTACTTCATTCCTGGCTCCTAGGAAATGAATTCTAAGCCCATGGGATGTCCTGCCTGATAAAAGTGTCTTTGTTCATACAGGGGCCTTGGAACATGCCAGATGTGAGTTATGACAGGGATCTTTGGGTGACAAGAGTATCAGCTTCACTTCTGTAGGGAATGTATATGAAGTGAGTCATGTGAGTAGTCAACCATGCCTATGTTACTGTCTCCCAGTAAAATCTCTGGACAAAAAGGCTTGAGTGAGCTTCCGTGGTTTATAATACTCCAGGCATGTTGTCACACACCAAGACTGGGAGAAATAGAGGCTTCCCCCTAATTCCATGGGGAGAAGACAATTGGCATTTCATTCTTGGTGACTCCTAGACTCTGCTCTATGTGCTTGTTACCCTGACTGGTTTTAATCTCTTTCCTGTCTCTGTAATAAACCATAATCATGAGTCTAACAGCTTTTATGAGTTCCATGAGGCCTTCTAGCAAATCATTGAAACTGATGTGGTCTTTTTGTTGTTGCTTTTATTAGTTGCTTATAAGCCAGCTCCAGCTTATGGAAACCTCATGTGTACTCTGGTCTTGGAGATGTCCCAACTTGGAGTTGACATCAGAAGTGAGGGTGTTTGGAGCACTCCAAAAACTTTCAAAAACAAACAGAGGCTTAGGAAAAAAATGCTAGGCAGGATAAGAGCCGAAGACTACTTTTAATGAAATGGTCACAGATGACTTGCTGAGAAGTCATTTAATCTTAGACCTGTCAGCATCACCTGGGCAAGTGGAGACGGCAGAGAGTTCCGTGCGGAAAAACAGCACAAGAGGCTAGAGAGCAGAAGAAGCTAGGCTGTCTAATCAGAGCATCCTAAGCAAGAGGAGAGAGGGAAAGGGGCTGAGATTGGAGAGGCAGTTAGGGCCCAGATGATTCTGTTCTGGTCTGTGTGTTAAGATTACTCTAGCTGCTGGGAGTGAACAGATGTTAGAGAAATCAGAAAGGAGACTGTGTCATAAAAGATATGTTAAGAGGCAGGGCCAAGATGGCAGAACAGATGGACATTTTCTGTGACCTTTTCTAACAGAGACCCAAAAGAACAAATGAATCCAGTACATGTGACATCTTAGGAGCCCTGAACATCAAAGAGAAAGCTAAGAAAGTGGACTGAGCAACAGGAAAGGGAGGTAGAACCAGAAGTACATAGGATTCCATGGATCTGACCCACCAGGAAGTGATATGGCCATCTTGGCAAGTCAAGTGGTGGATCTTCCTCAGTGGGAGAACTTGCCTAGAGGGTCCACTCACACCTCCGGCTCTAGTGGGAAACAGCACCTGATGGCCAAAAGCTAAGGCACTGCATGTAAACTACCATTCACCACTCTAATTATTTTCCTTCTCAACAGGCCTATTTCCCTTCTACCAGTGATCTCCCCCTCTGCACTGTACCTATTGTTAGAGTCTGATACCACTAACTGAGCCAAAAGTAGGACTCCTGAAGTCTGCTCTGAACCATTGTCTTGCTCCCTTCTCTGCACTGTGCCAGGCTCTGGAGTATGATGCCATTAAATGAACAAGAAGTGGGATTCCTGAAGCCTACCCTGACCTATTCTCCTATTCCCTTGTCTTCATTGCACCAGGCTCTGGAGTCTAATACCATTAACTGAGTCAGAATGGAGAATCGTTAAGCCTGCTGTGAGCCATTTGCGAGACTCAGAAGGGGAACAATTAAAAAAAACTGAGGAAAGAGGGGAAAAAATTCTGCTAGCTCCCTTAAGCTGGAAAATCAGGGCAGAAACTGTTTGTCACCTAAATCCAGGCATGAGAGGATATACCATCCTTACAGAAATCCAGAAATGGCTGTTATCCCCTGCCTTTCTCAGTGGCTGCAACAAGATAGCAGTTCCTATGCCACTCAACCCTGCCTACCTAGGACAGTAGGCAGGAGGCCACACCACACACTTGGTGACTGACTACCTGGACACCTAAGCTGAACACATATAAGAAAAGTAAATGGATCCTTGGGCTCCCAAGTCAAGTAACAGCTCCAACTACCTGGTGACAGGACACAAGAACTGCAAAGAAAACAATAATCAAACTATCACATACAACCACTTTATTTGGATTGAATTGTGTCTCCCCAAAAATATGTGTAGCTATGTGGCTGGGCCACGATTCTTGACATTTTGTGATTGTCCTCCATTTTCTGATTTTCCTGTGCTGTGTGTTAAAGGATTAGGGTGGGACTGTAAATCACTTCATAGAATCAATTCCCTGCTCCACTGTAAAGGGAGTTTCCCTGGAGTATGGCTTGCCCCACTCTTACTCCATTCATCCTGCAAGAGATAAAAGGAAAGGGAAGCAAGCAAAGAATTGGGACCCTCACGCTATTAAAAAAACAGCATCGAGAGAAAAGTGCATCCTTCATACCTGAAGATGCTACCTGAATAAAGACTGATGCAATACCAGACTTTCCTCCATAGCCTACTAGGGGAAAGCCTTCTCCTGGAGTGGACATTCTGATTTTGGACTTGTAGCCTACTGGACTGTGTAAGAATAAATCTTCATTTTTTAAAGCCATCTAGTCTGTGGTATTTCTGTTAGAGCAGCACTAGCTGACTAAAACAGTCGCCAAAGCCAAGTAGGCAAACATAAAATAAATAAATACAATTTACTGATGGCTCAGAAACAACAGTCTACATCAAAGCACTTAAAAAAGTAGATGGTAATTTCTTCAGAAAGCTCCCAACACAAAGAACCTTGTTTTCCAGAGGAGGAGAACTTCCTGGAACTATCAGGGGTAGACTACAAATGATTAGTATTTAAAACTCTTCAAGAAATGAGGAAGGATCTGAGCAAAAGTAGCACAGCATAATGACAAACCGAACAGGCTGCAAGACAGCATACAGCAGTAAGAATTAAAAACTCAGAAAATTAATAAAAAGATTACACAATTAGACAAGCTAACAGAAAATGAAAGCAGAATTGAGGCAATAGAAGGCCAAATTAGTGAGACTGAAGATAAAGCACATGACAACATATTTGAGGAAAAATCAGATAAAAGAATCTTTAAAAATCAAGTAACATCAAGGATTATGTGGGACTCTATGAAGAGGAATAATCTAGTAGTGAGTGAAGTACCGAAATAGGGGAATAATAGAAATACAGAGAGGATTGTTGAAGATTTGCTGACAGAACACTTCTGTGATACCATCAAAGATGCGAAGATATCTATCCAAGACTCTCATCAATCTCCATACAAGGTAGATCTCAAAAGGAAGACACCAAGGCATATTACAATCACACTTGCCAAAACTAAGGATAAGGAGATGCTTTTAAATGTGGCTAGGAATAAACAAAAAAATAACCTACAAAGGAGAATCTCTAAAACTAAGCTCAGACTACCTGGTGCAGACCTTGTGGCAAAAAGGTAATGGGACAACATGTACAAAGCCTTGAAGGGAAATAATTGCCAGCCAAGAATTATATATCCAGAAAAAAATGTCTCTCAAATATGATGGTGAGAATAGGACATTTCCAGAAAAACAGAAATTAAGGGAATTTGAAAAAAATCAAAACCAAAATTACAAGAAATGCTAAAGGGAATCTTTTGGTTAGAAAATCAGTAACACCAGGTAATAATCCAAGACTAGAAAACAGGACAGAACAACTGGGTATCAACCCAAATACAGGAATCACAAAAATAAATCATAGACCAAACACTGAAAATAGGGAAACAGAGATGTCATTATGTTGGAGATGTCATTATGTAAACATTATAACAAAAAAGAGGTACTCAAAAGTAAATGTAGTCATACATCTTTCACATGGAGAGGAAGTCAAGGTGAAAACAAGAAATTAAAGACTGGTTTAAATCTAGGAAAATACAAGTAAATATTAAGGCAATCCCAAAGAAAACTATCAGTCGTATGCATCAAAATAATAAACAAGAAAACCATGAAGTCTCAGCAGATACAATGCTACCAACATTGAAAAAGATGAAAAGAAAACACACAAAGGAAAAAGACTCAGCTCAGAAAATTAAAGGAAACAATGGAACTGACTACAACACACATAAAAAAGACATCAAAATGATGGCACTAAAATATTACAAATCAGTTAGAGCTGCATAGCTGTTTACTGGTATATTGATTTGAATTGTAAACTCAGACCTATCAATATTCATGCTTAATGTAAATGGACTAAATGCACCAATAAAGAGATAGAGAGTGTCAGACTGGTTAAAAAATAAAATAAAATAAAATGACCCATCTGTATGCTGCCTGTAGGAGACATACATTAGACTCAAAGACAAACTGAAACTCAAAGAATGGAAAAAATATGTACCAAGTTAACAACATTCAGAAAAGATCAGGAATGGCGATATTAATCTCTGATACCGTAGACTTTAAAGAAAAATCCACCACATTGGATAAGGAAGGACATTGTATAATGATTAAAGCATCAATACTGCAGGAAGATGCAACCATATTAAATATCTATGTACCCAACCATGGGGTAATACATAAAACAAACACTAATTGCATTCAAAAGAGAAACAGACAGCTCCATAATAACAGTAGGAGACTTCAACATGCTACTCTCAGTGAAAAACAGAACATCTAGAAAAAAGCTCAGTAAAGACATGGAAGATCTAAATGCCACAACCAACCAACTTAACTTCCTATACTTTCTTTTCCAGTGCACATGGAACATTCTCCAGATTTGACCACCTATTAAGCTTCAAACAATCCTCAATGAAATTCAAAATATTAAAATATTACAAATCAGTTAAAGCTGCATAGTAATGTGTTTTTTGGCATATTGATTTGAACTTTAAACTTTTGCTTAAAGCACAAGTCTAAGAAATGGAAGAATTATGTGTGTATTATGTGTCATCAATTCTGACTCATAGCAGCCTTATAGTACAGGGTAGATCTGTCCCATAGGATTTTCCTGGGCTGTAATAGGGTTGCTGAATCAGAATCTACTAGATAGCAGTGAGTTTTTGGTTTGGAATGTTTACAGGAGCAAATCACCAGGTCTTTCTATCATAGAGCTGCTGGCGTGTTCAAATGACAAAATTTTTAGTTAGCAGACAAGTGCTTAACAATTGCACCACCAAGGCTCCATAAGGAAGAATTAGGCATATATTTTCAAACAACGGATTTGGTTGGTGAACAAGGCAAGGGAAGAGAGATCTCAAAGTAAATTAACAATTCTTGGAAGAATGTTAGGAAGAAGTTATGTACAAGTAAGGTAATTATCAAGATATTTATGTAGGAGTCTAAGACAATAAGGCAAAGTTGCAAGTAGATTCTGCAGGCTTATTGCAAACTGTAGCAACTGTAGAATGTTTTAACATTTAGTGAACACTGAAGTATCTAGAAATCATTTCATAGTAAATGTGATATTTGGCTACTACTTGAATGAGGAATGGAGGTCCCTGGATGGTGCAAATGGCTTGCACTGAACTACCAACCTAAAACCTATTGACTTGAATGAACCCAGGAGTACTGTGAAAGAAAGTTCTGACGACCTGATTCCATTAAAATTATAGCTTATGGCTCACAAAGTGTCACCAGGAGTCAGAACGGGCTCATCAGCAATAGGTTGCAAGGGGAGTAAACCAAACCAAGCCCACTGCCACTGAGTCAGTTCCAGCTCAGAGGGACCCTATAGGTCAGAGTAGAACTGCCCCGTAGCGTTTCCAAGGAGTGTCTGGTGGATTTGAACTACCAACCTTTTGGTTAGCAGACATGGCACTTAACCAGGGTTTCCAAATGAGAAGTAGGGTTGGAATTGTGTGGAGAAAGGTATTTCACTGTAAACGAAGTTAAAATGGAATTGAGAAGATGCTGAAAAGACAACAATGCGATGTAGAAGTGTGAGGGAATGAGACAGATAAATGGTTCTGTGTCACCTTAGAGAGCCAATTAGATATTTCCCTTTCAGTCGCATTCAGATACCAGTCCGGGAGCTACTCACTTCTAGTCCAACAAGACTGTCTGTCTGGGGCTTGTGTGTGATTTGAGCCCTGGAAAGCTACAGAGCAGGTTGTCCACACAGGCCCTCTAGACATATAGAGACAGAGAGACAGACAGACAGATAGATGGATATACTTACATTTATGTATAAACCAGACACCTGTTGCCATCAAGTCAATGCCAACTAATAGCAATCCTATAGGACAAAGTAGAACTACCTCACAGGGTTTACAAGGAGTGGCTGGTTGGTAGTATTTGTGGTTAGTGGCACTATTTTGGTTAGCAGTCTCACTCTTAAAGACTGTGTCACCAGGACGCCATACACTCTATCTACATATAGTGTTGTATATATGTATGTGTGTATGTATGTATACCTATGTCTATGTGTGTGTATGCATATATACATACATACATGTAGACATAGGTATACATAAACACACAAATACACATATCATGGATTAAATTGTGTTCCCCACAAAATCTGTATAGCAATTTATCTAGGCCGTGATTCCTGGTGTTACGTGATGTTCCTCTATGTTGTCTGGATCCTGCCTCCGTGATGTTAGCTCTGTTGGTGGGGCAGGGCTCCTTGAGGCAGTCTCTTGAGATGTAAAGGAAAGAAGCTAGCAGAGCGATTTGGGAACCTCATACCATCAAGGAAGCAGCACTGGGAGTACTGTGCATCCTTTAGACCTGAGGTTCCTGCACCGATCTGTTTCGTGATCAAAGATTGAAGCAACACAAGGACCTGCCTGCAGAACTGACAAAGAGCCTTCCCCTGGACCAGACATCCTGAATTTGGACTTGTAACCTACCAGATCACGGAAGAATAAACTTTCCTTTATTAAAGCCACCCACTCATGGTATTTCTGTTATAGAAGCACTAGCTGACTGAAACAACATAGGTACTATCAAGTAGATGACCTCATGTAAAACAGAGTGAAATGTTGCCTGGTCCTGAGCCATCTTCACAACTATTGATATGCTCCAGTCACTGTTAGGTCCAATGTGTAGTTTGAAGGCCTTCTCATCTAGAGGCTCATCTTCCAGCACTGTATCAAAGAGTATTCTATTGTGAATCACAAGCTTTTTACGTGGCTAGTTTTCATAAAAAGAGATTTAAATTTTAAAACTGCCTCATACAACTATGGGAACTGGCAAGTCTAAAATCTGCAGATCAGTGACAGGCTGGAAACTCCAGCAGAAAGTTACAATGTGGAGACAGAACCCTTGTCCATCCTTCAGCTTGTTGGAGGAAGCCCACTTGTTTACAGAGAATACTCTTGTTTTATTCAGGTCAACTGATTTAAATTTTACTCACATGTAAATACCTTCTCAGCAACATACAGGCTGGTGTTTAACCAAATGGCTGGGTACCAGAGCCTACCCAAGCTGACACAAAAACTAACGATCGCAGTATGCTGAGTGATTAGTAATTGCCATGAATTTTTCTATTACAAAGATGATAGTTGTGAGTTTTATGAACAAATTAGTTTGACATAGTAGCAGAAGGAAAAAAATTGAAAGACTGCTTAATTTAGAGGCATAAGCATACATTAAAGATAATCATATATTTGAAAAATAAATATACAGAAGCTCTGAAAAGAGAGAGATTTTTCCTGAAAGGGCACAGGGAACATGCAAGTGCTTGTTGTTGTAGGGTGTCATCAAATCAGTTCCGATTCATAGCAACCCTACAAACAAACAAGATGAAACCGTGCCCGGTCCTGTGCCATCTTCACAACTGTTCCTGTGTTTGAGCTCACTGTTGCAGCCACTATGTCAATCCATTTCATCCAGGCTCTTCTTCTTTTTCATTTACCTTACCAAGTATGATGTCCTTCTCCAGGAACTAGCCTTTCCTGATTATATGTCCAAGGTATGTGAGATGAAGTCTTACCACCCTCCCTTCCAAGGAACACTCTAGCTGTATGTACTTCATCCAAGACAGACTTGTTCATTCTTTTGAAAGTCCATAGTATATTCAGTATTCTTCACCAATACCGCAATTGCAAGACATAAACTCTTCTTTGATCTTTGTTCTTCATAGTCTAGCTTTCACATACACATGAAGTGAATGAAAATATCATGGCTTGCATCAGGTATACCTTAGTCTTCAAAATGACTTCTTTGCTTTTTTAACATTTTGAGGAGGTCTGTAGCAGATTTACCCAATGCAATAAATATGTCATCTGATTTCTGAACCACTGATTCCATGGGTGTTGACTGTAAATCCAAGTAAAATGACATCCTTCACAACCTCAATATTTTCTCCATTTATCACAATGTTGTTTATTTGTCCAGTTGTAAGGACTTTTGTTTTCTTTTATGTTGAGGCGTAATCTATACTGAAGACTGTAGTTTGATATTCATCAGCAAGTGCTTCAAGTTCTCTTTACTTTCAGAAAGCAAAGTTGTGTCACCAACATAACATAGGTTATTACTGAGTCTTCCTCCAGTCCTGATGTGACACTCTTCTACACAGTCTAGCTTCTCAGATTGTTTGCTCAGAATACAGATTAAATAAGTATGCTGAAATGCAATGCATACCTTTTCTGACTTTAAACCACTCAGTAGCCCCTTGTTCTGTTAAACCACCGCCTCTTGGTCTATGTACAGATTCCACAGAAGCACAATTAGTGTTCTAGAATTCCCCTTCTTCACAATGTTATCCATAATTTGTAATGATTCACACAGTCAAATGCCTTTGCATAGCCAATAAAACACAGGTGAACATCTTTATGGTATTCTCTGCTTTCAGCCAAGACCCATTAGACATCAGCAGCGATATTCCATACTCCACATGCTCTTCCAGATCAATCTTGAATTTCTCGCAATTCTCTGCTGGTGAACCACCACAGCTATTTTTGGATGAGCATCGTGGTTGTATTTGTCTGTGGTATTAACAATATTTTTCTATAATTTCTGCATCCTGCTGAATCATCTTTCCTTGGAATGGACACAAGTTTCTATCTCTTCCAGTTGGTTGGCAGGTAGCTGTCTTCCAAATTTCTTGACACATAAATAACAAAGCACTTCCGGTGCTATATTCATTTGTTGAAACATCTCAATTAGTATTATATCAATTCCTGATGCCTTGTTTTTTGTCAGTGCCTACAGTACAGCTTGAGCTTTTTCTTTGATATCTCAATTCTTAATTTTATGCTACCGGCCTCCTGAAATTGTTGAATGCAAGCCAATTCTTTTTGGTACAGCTACTCTATGTATTCTTCCCATCATCTTTTGATTATTTGTGCATCAAGCAGTATTTTTGTCCATAAAAAGCTTCAAAATTACAATTTAAGGCTTGAATGTTTTGTTTAATTCTTTCAGCTCGAAAAATGCTGAGCATGTTCTTCCTCTTTGGTTTTCTAACTTCAGGTGTTTGTAAAGAGGTAGAGATGGGGTGCTAGACTAGGAATATTCTATATCTTAATCTGAATCCTCGTTATACTAGTGCTACTGTACATTTAAAATAGTCACAAATTCTTTGGTGTTCCACCTGTTCAATGTCTGGTTTCTGTGACTTGCTTGAGCAATAAAATTTGGTGTGACATTTTGGACATTCTGAGATCTTGCAATTTACACCTGAGTTTCTTGGAATGTTTTCTCTGGGCAACACCAATGCCAGGGAAAGAATGACTCTGTATATGCTATAATGTAACAAAGCCCAACTTAGCTACACGGCAAGCTCAAAAGGGGAGAGTGGAGCATAAGAACTCAGATAGTTCCAGCCATCCCAATCCAAGCACCAGATGTGTAAGTTAGCAAGCCTTTCAATGACTGTAGCTGAAACACTATCTGACTGTAACTGAGTGAGAGAAATTGATGTTTTTAAACAACTAAGTTGTGTGATCCATTGCTGCTTAGCAATAGATAACCAGAACAAGTATATACATATGTAAAAATCCATTGCACTATCTACTTAAATAGGTCCCTAGGTAGCACAAATAGTTTGCATTCACCTATTATCTTAGTCATCTGGTGCTGCTGTAACAGAAATACCACAAGTGGATAGCTTTAAAAAGAGAAATTATATTTATTTACAACCCAGTAGGCTACAAGTCCAAATTCAGATTGTCAGCTCCAGGGATCAGCTTTCTCTGCTGGCTCCGGAGTAAGGTCCTTGTTGTCAATCTTCCCCTGGACTAGGAGCTTCTGAGGTGCGGGGACCCTGAGTCCCTTACAAAGACATGCTCAGCTCCTGACACTGCTTCTTGGTGGTATGAGGTCCACAACTCTCCACTTGCCTCCTGTTCCTTTATATCCATGAGTCTGTCTGAAGGCATAATACAATCCCACACATTGAGTCCTGCCCCGCCAACACAACTCTTGCCCATCCTTCCTCATTAGCATCCTAGAGGTAGGGTTTAAAACATAAAGGAACATCACACAATACCAGGAACCAATACCTGTCTAAATTAATACACAAATTTTTAGGGGGACATAATTCTACTCATGACAACTATTAACAGAAAGGTTGGCAGTTTGAACCCACCCAGAGATGCCAAGGAAGAAAGGCTGGGAATCTGCTTCCACAAATATTGTATCCAAAACAACCTGATGGAGAAATCCAGGGTGGAAAGGAGAAGAGCGCTATCACAATATATGGAGAGCAACTAGGGTCACATAATAATGTGTGTATAAATTTTTGTGTGAGAAACTAACTTGAACTGTAAACTTGTTCTTAAATACAATAAAAAGAAAATCCTACAGAACAGTTCTACTCAGTAACAAACGGGGTCGCTATGAGTTAGAAGTGACTTGACAGCAGCAGACATTATTTTGGTTTTAACTCTGGTGGTGCAAGGGTTAAGCGTTTGTCTACTAACCAAAAAGTTGGTGGTTTTAACCCATCAACAGTTCTATGGGGTAAATACCTGGTGACCTGCCTCTGTAAAGACTTCAGCCTAAGAAACCATATAGGGAAGCTCTCCTCTGTCACATAGAGTTACTATAAGCTGCAACTGAAAAGAGAGCATACAACAGCAACATGGTATGGGTGGAAGTGGGGGTAGAATGAGTAGCTATTTATGTAAAAGGAGCAAAAATCTTTTCACTTGACCCTGGTTCTTATTTGGCTAACGCTAACGGGCTGCTGGGCCCTCCATGGTGTAGTGGTTCGTTGGAGGCTTTCTCATGGAACTCAGGGTGGTTTCCTTAGTAGGCCCCATGAACAGTTTCCTGATGCTAGCAGTGTACTTTCTACATGGCATCTTATGGCTCCTCTTCAGCTTATTTCCTTCACACTGGCTATCCTGTCCTGGTGTCTGCTGAAGTATGGCTATGCTCACCTGTTAAGGCTCATCCTCCCTATCCTAGCCTTGAGTTTGGCCTCAATATCTGCTCATGCTGAACCATCCTTATCTTGACTCTAGGCTTCTGCTTGTCCACTGGTTCTCTGAGCAATCCCATCTACCTTATGGAGGCCTGAGCACTCTTAACTGAACTCTAGATGCCACACTGTGAAATAGCAAGCTCCAAGGGATGCCTTCAGACTCATCATCCCAAGAACTGTTCTTGTCACTTCACACAAGCCACCTCTGCAGTGGTTCCTGGTTTGAGCACGATGATGGATGGCGACAGCAGAAGGGGCTTCTATAAAGACCTAATTTCTGTCAGGCTCTCTCCCGAGAGACCAGGAGCAAAATGTCTTACTCTAGGTTTCTTTAAGCCTCTTTGATAGTATTCTCTTCCCCTCTCACTTCCTACCAGTGTTTCAAGTCCTAGAGGGAACAAAGACAAGGCCTTTGTAAATATAATGTTTGCCATTTTTCATTCTCCTTCTTTCTCAGTCTCAACAGTAGAGCATTTCACCTCCCTTTGCTATCTTCCTAAGACTTCCCTCACATCATATCCTCCTGCTTCTTTTCTCTGAAATTATTTGAACTTGTTGTAATGGTGTCGAAGTTACAAAGCATAAAACCAAATTGCCCAAGAAAGTATTTTTAAAAATAACATCCATGATGTTGTTGTGGTTAGCTGTCATTGAGTTGGCCCTTGACCCATAACAACCCAATGCACAACAGGATAAAAAGTGCTGCCCAGTTCCATACCATTCCCTTGATCAGCTGCAGACAGAACTACTGTGATCCATAGTTTTTATTGACCAACTTTCAAAAGTAAGTCACCAAGCTTTATTCCTATTCTGTCTTAGTCTGGAAACTCTGCTTAAACCTTTCCACTATGGGTGGCTCTGATGGTATTTGAAATGCTGGTGGCATATCTTCCAGCATCACAGCAACACACAAGCCATCACAGTACAATAAACTGACAGGTGGTGGAATGAAGAATATAGGGGGACGGCTAATGCATTTTAGGAAGATTTATATTTAAAATAGTTTTTTGAATTGAGACTTCAGTTATCAAGTTCAATCATGTAGAATACCTCTTCTCATGAGATAAAGCATCTCTGTATTTGTGGGAAAATATCTACATAGGTGTCAAACGTATGAATAAATTGTAAAGTCATTTACTTTGCCCATGCATGTAGAAGACATCTATTTTCCCTAGGCATTTCTGCTGAGTTTATCCCAAGTGCAAAGAATGACTTAATTTCCGTCTAAAAAATGCAAAACTTTTAGGCAAAAAAATCTTTTTACATAGCAAAAATCATATTCTGTTAAAGATATTAATATACCCCCTCCAGGGACCCTCTAAAATCTTTAGCAGCATTCTCTGATTACTGTTGAATACTTATTAACCAGACATTTTCTTTAAGGGCTATTCTTGGCTATGATTCTGTCCAATTAGTTTGAGAAGAGTATTAGATTTGCCTGACTCTCAGTACTTATTTTTCCCCTAAGTAGAGATTAGAAACTCTGTTGGGAAATAATATTGACTTATCCAAATGGATTTGTTTGGCAAGGTGCAAATAATCCTGTAATATCACTGTATAAATATGGATGAGCAACTAACCACATATTTAACTACCCATGCTGTTCACT
Organism: Heterohyrax brucei; assembly: GCA_028571685.1. Lineage (NCBI taxonomy): Eukaryota > Metazoa > Chordata > Mammalia > Hyracoidea > Procaviidae > Heterohyrax > Heterohyrax brucei. The sequence goes on along the minus strand of CM053165.1, from coordinate 9,581,802 downwards.
ACATCTAGTTTGTTATTTAGAACACCTACCAATGACTCATTGTCACAATTCAGTGCACTGTCCAGTGGGCAATATAGTAGTCTTAGAATGTTACTTTTCCACTTCCTCCACATTCAGAAAGTCACCAGAAACTGGATGTAAAAGAAAGGTGTGTCTCTCCAGTCACAAGGCAACCGCATGCCGTCTTCTGACCAAAGGACTGTCCCTCTGATTTATTTCAATATACCTCATTGCTCCTGGGATTTCAGTGACTTCTAAATGTCCTGTTTATCACCTGTCCTGCCCAAACCTTTCCTCTCTGCTGACACAAGTCAGTTATGAATCATAACTTCTTTCACCACCACCTGTCTGTCAGTTTATTTATTGTATTGTGGTAGTTTTCATGTTGCTATGATACTGGAAGCTATGCCACTAGTATTTCAAATACCAGGAGAGCCACACATGGTGGACAGGTTTCAGCACAGCCTCCCAACTAAGACAAATGAGAACAAAAGGCTGAATGATTTACTCCCAAGAATTAGCCAATGAAAACTGTATGGACCACAATCGAAGACTGTCCAACATAGTGCTGGAAGATGAGCCACCTAGGGTGGAAGTCACTCAGAATACACAGTGCTTGCAACAGTGGACTTGGGCAGACCAACAACTGTGAAGATGGAGCAAGACTGGGCAGTGTTTTGTTCTGTTGTACTTGGGCCTGCCATGAGTTGGAGCCAACTCAGCAGCAACTAACAATGCCTTTCAAGAATGGGCTGTAGGTTTGTTTGGACCAGAGGATATGGAGAAAGTAACAAAGTCTTAGAAGTCATATAAGTGGAATTTAAGTCTCTTATTACTCCATTCTAGCTGTGTGACCTTGAGAAAATATTGTAAGTGTCCCCCTAGGTGAGCATCCAGTTTCCTTTGTAGATCTGTGGAAACTCTTCCCATGGGCAAGACCTGTTTGACCCGTTAGTCATGATGTTAAACTTCAGCCTCTGGTCAAGGTATTATGCCCTTCAGGTTTCTTGACTGACAGTAAAGAGAATCATTTTTATTTTTAAAGTTAATGCATAATTTATGAAGGGAGATTTTGTGTTAGAGAGTAAATTCTCTTTCCCCAAAATATGGGATGGAATCCTAACGGTGGATATGATCTTCCTTGGAAATAGTGGCTTATTTTTGTTAATGTTAATAAGATCATTCCAGAGCAGGCTGGATCCTAAACCTATTCACTTCTGGGTGATAAAAAGAGAAGATGCACAGAGACAGACACAGGGGGAAGACAGAAATCAAGAAATACCAAGAATCACTGGCAGACATCGGAAACTAGGAGAGAGGCTCACAGAAGGAACTGAAGTGGCCAAGACTTTGGTTAGGACTTTTAACTCCCAGAACCATGAGAAGATAAGTTTTGGTTTTTTATGTCACCTACTTGTGGAATTTCTGTTCTGCCAGGACTAAGAGACCCAGATACTTTGAGAGTATAAGTATCTCTTTCCTTACCAAGCTTTCATCCATTAATTCCAGCATCGGTTGTTCATAGTTTAATCAGTTCCTATTTTGATGACTTTCCACCTTCATCATTCATTCTATATTTATCAGTTGGATTTCTGCTGTTTAGAAAGAGAGTTCTCTTGTTTACTTGGCTAGTTGGTTCTTTATTAACATTATGGATAAGTAGATTACTATTTGCTCAATTTGATGCTCAAATTGTCCCAGAGTTGGACAGTGGAAATTCTTTCAAACTGATTCCTGTGTCCTTCACTGTGACACCAGCACATTTCCACCACTTTATTTCCTTGCACAAAGGGATGTTCTGAGTTCGTCTTGTGTTTCTCTTGCTCCATCTTTGGAATTCAACACTATCTCCACATTCTAGCTATATTAACACTATGAAGTAATAATCACACAAGGCTTTCTCAGCTATTGACTGGTCTCCACCCAGCACTGAGCTGCCTTCTTCTAAGACAGCCTTCTTGCCTAAGCTTCAGGAGTCCCTGATTTGCTCCTCTCCAAGAGCAGATTTAGTCCAGACAAGTATGAACCAAACAGCTAGGTGTCCATCATAACTTGCCACTTTCTAGAAACATGACTTCAGGCAGATGTCTTAAATGCCTTGAGACTGTTTCCTCAACTAGGAGGGTAAAAATAACATCTTGATGTTTTTAGAAGTAACAGAGATAACATTTTTGAAACATATGAACCCAACCTTTAGTTTCAAAGAGGATTTGACAGCTTCAGTAGTCTGCTACCAAATAAGGAGTGCCTTGAAGCCAAACTGTAAAAATGCCTGTTAGGCCTTAAATTTAAATGTGCTTCTCTACTTCTAATCAATCTCGTTAGACAAATGGATGAATGGATAGATAGGTAGAAGGATGGGTGGATGGATAGATAGCTGTCCTCAAGCTGGCTATGAACAACAGAATAAAACGTTGCTTGGTCCTGCATCATCCTCACAGTCACTAGATGTTTAAGTTTATTGTTGCAAGTGTTTGTGCCAGTCTAGCTTGGTGAAAGCCTTCCTTGCACTTGCTAGGACTCTACTTCACTAAACATGATGTCCTTCAGCAGTTGATCTTTCCTAGTAGCATGTACAAAATAAGCAAATCAAAAAATGTTCTATAGTGATCTATAATTTCATTGGCTAATTTTTGGAAGAAAACCCTGGCAGTGTAATGATTAAGTGCTATATCTGCTAAGAAAAAGTTCAGCAGTTCAAATCCACCAGGCAGTCCTTGGAAACTCTATTGGGTAGTTCTACTCTGACCTATATGGTTGCTATGATTTGAATTTTTGGAAGTAGACTGCTGGGTCTTTCTTCCTAGTCTGTCTAAGTCTGGAAGCTCTGCTGAAACTTGTCTACCATGACTGGCTCTACTGGTATTTGAAATACTGGTGGCATAGTTTCCAGCATCACGGCAGCATGCAAGCTTTCAGTATGAAAGACAGGTGGAATTGTTGATTCATCTGGTGATTTACAAACACAGAATTTCCTTAAAACTGTTTTTTTTTTTTGTTTGTTGGTTGGTTGGTTAGCTTAGTTTACTCATGAAAACACAGGAAACTTTCTTGTATATGAAGCAGAAGTCAGCCATCCTTGATGCTGGTTCCCAATATGTCATGAAGGCCCTTGAGGACACCCCATGTCCTTTTGTCATTTGTTGTCCCATGCTAGAGGAGGGTGTGCTATAACTTTATCAAGAATTCAAGAATGTAAAAATGTCATGGTGAGGTCAGCATCTGACCTTCTCTGACTTCACACAAGATCAGCCTCAACAGCCCAAGGCTGATTCCTGTAAGGTCAAAGCCAGATGTAGCTTCCCTCTCTGAATTTTTACTAATTCTACTGACCCTTTTGTAGCACTGTCTACTCCTCTGCTTGGTTTTAGAATTCATTGCAATGGCCACAGACCTCATAGAACATACAATTATAGGCTTAGTTGGGGAAGTAATGGGTTACAATTCAGATTCAGAAATGCTCAGAATACAGTTCTTTGATCAAAACAGCCTTTTCTGAGTTATGCTGCAGGCAGACCTCTCTCTGGCCCTCAGCCTGCTAGGTATCTGGGGCAAGCCTGGCCTTTGCCTTGCTTGGGCAAAGCTCTTTTAGCTCTGCTGATAAGTACCCAGAGGTGCCCTAATCTGCCAGTAATCTCTGACCTGAAGGCACTCAGCTCTCTTGCTGTGGATCATTAAACAGTCCCTCCAAGTGTACAGAGGCACCCCACTCCACCAGCAAGCCTACTCCTAGAAGGTGCTCAGTTTTCTTGCTCCCACTGTACCGTCTCCTTCCATTGTCGTGATTCTACTGCCTTTGCTGCCACTATTTCTCTGCCACCACTTCTTTCTGTCTCTTACAGTCTCTCTGATGTTACAGCTCTCTCTCTCTGTCTTCTGGGTCTAGGAGGCACTCAGTGCAAGAATTTGGTGCAAAGGATACACTCCACTCCTGACTTTTTTTTTTTCTGATGGTCATGATGTTCCTCTATGCTCTGGAATTAGATTTCTTTGAAGCCTAATGGAATGACAAATCTTATCAATCCCCTTGTTAGAGTTCCATATAAATTATTTGCATGACCCCTCCCACACAAAAATGCCATGAACCATAATTACATTATTGGCAAGCTATCTGATCCTCTTAGTGAGCCACAAGAATCTTATTTGCATAGTCCTATTCAGTCTTTTGCGGGAGTTACCAGACCATGATAACAAAGGCTATATAAAAGTTATATATACATCAAGAACATATTTATCATTCTAACACCCCAGCCCTTTGGCCTAACAGAAGAATAAAGTGTAGCACTCTTCAATTTTAAGGGCTGAAATCATAGAAACCTACCTACCATGAGTAGGATGCTGAGCCAAAAGTGGCCTGTTTTATATCACTTTATCTCTGTGTTATTTGGGATATAGGAAAGATATACTTCAGAGCCCATATATGGTGCAAATTGATAATGCTGTTGGCTGTTGACCAAAAGGTTGGAAGTTTGAGCCTACACAGTAGCTCTTGGAAAAAAGGCCTGGCAAACTACTTAAGAAAAATCAATTATCCAAAACCCTATGGAGACTTTTGGCAAACATGGTGCTATAGACAGAAGCACCATGCCATCCCTCAATAGTAAACACCAAAAAAACTAAGCCAACAGAGACAAATGTCAATCCTGGAACCCAAAATGCCAAGTGAAGAGATAAAAAAAAACTCAGCCGAACTCTGAAATAGGAAACTGACAAGAGAAAAGAGAGTGAGAAGAGATATGAATGGTAGTCCCCTACCAGCTAATGTACCATGGATTCTTGAATTCTGTCAGAGATTGACAGATGGGAAACATGGGAATGCAGCTTCATGAAAATCTCAGCAGAAGGCAACGCAACCAGTAACCAGTGATACACGCTTTCCCACTCTCCGTCCTCTCTCTACTGCTCTACCTCCTGCACTTCCTGGCTGACTGTGACTGCTCAGCAATCTGGGAAGTGTAACATCCCTGCTGCTTGGATTTGCCCCACCCAGATTAGACACTGGTGGACAGGGAGTACCAGAAAGCAGATCCTCAGAGTTGCCAGCAGGACATGGATCACCTGGTAACTAGAGATACACTCTTTCCCAACCTCACCATTTCTCTGCTTCCTGGATTCAGTCTCTTGGCTGCAAAGTAACTGCTTCTATCCTGGACATTTGGATTCATTCCACCCATGCCGGCCAACACCTTGAGTGCCAATTGTCTGTAGATGGTGTTGCTTTTTTCCATTTCTTTTAGTTTTTCCATGTCTCCTACCACCTCTCGTTTCTTACTCTTGATCACCTGGCTCCATGTGCCGTCTCTTCTTCTTGAAAGGCTCTGAAGCACTATTTAACTGGGGAACCACTCCTCTGGCCTGTGACGCTACAGTGGTGTGATCCTTGGGGCTTTTTTTTTTTTTTTTGCTTTGATTTCATTTACTTTTTGTGTCTTATTTTGCCTGTTTTCTTCCTTTTCTTTTTTTCACAGCTTGGGAGCCCCTTCTCGCTAGATTGTACTTCCTATCTTAGAACTGACTTTCGCAGTCTGCACAGCCGCATCAGTGACATCTCAGGGGGCATTTCTTTTTTTAACCCGTACGGTAGTTTTTTTTTTTTTAATTGTGATTTGTTGCAAATTTACAACACAATTCAAATTTGCATGCCCACCTATCTGCAGCTCCATCTCCTCTCCTTGCCCAGTGACAGCACACTCATCCTTTCTGTTCCATATATGTCATATCCTCTTAACAATTTCCTGTTCCCTCCTCTCCATCCTCTCCACTACCCTCTAGTAAGAGGCCAGTATGACAACATCCTATAAATGCATAGAACCATCAAGTGCACTCGCAATACGGTCACTCTGTGTCCCTGAGTCTATTTCATTCCTATCGGAAGAGCTGACTTCAGTAATGATCTATGATCAGGAGTAGCATCAGGTCTAGGAGGCACACTGCCAGGGGAACTCTCAGGCCTTCAACCATCAGTTGTGGTCTTTTACTAGAGTTCTTAGGGTGCATCCCTCTTTTCCCTGTGTTGCCACAGGGGCTCAACACTGTGAGCCCCATCATGGCTGTCATTGGTAGTGGCTAGGCATCATCTGGTTCTTCTGGTCACATGTTGATATAGCCACCCAATCACATGGGTCTTTCTGTCTTCTGGGCTCTTTTTCCCTCATGTTGTTGTTCTTGTTAGTGATCATCAGCGTCAGCTAAGTTGGGGCCATTTGGTGTTCCTCAGATGGCAGCTTGCTGGCTTTTAAGACCCCACATGCCACTCACCAATACAGAGTGCAGAAGGCTCTCTTAGCAATAGGCTAGTTATGCCAATTGGCCTCGATGTCCCCTGAAAGCATGGTCCCCAGGTTAGGGGGCATTTCTTGTTCTCATTCTGTTTTCTCCTTTTTGCTTTTTGTCTTTTTTCATCTCTCAGCTCTTGCTTCTCTATACTGTCTTTCCTGCCTCCTGAATACCTGGTGCCATGTGACACCTATACACCTTTTAGTCAGGCTATACTGTGCAGCCTGGGAGACACCTTGTCTTCCAACCCACACTGATCACACTGATGGGACACCTAGGCTTCTTTTTTTTTCCTTATCCAAATTTTTATCTAGTTATTTTTTTTTCCCTTTTTCTTTTTACTTTCCCCCTTTTTTTACGTCTTTCTCATCTCTACACTCCAATATCAAGCTCTCTTAGACTTTCAGTTGTTTTTAGGTCCTGTTTCTCTCTCCCACCTCTCCTCTTTTCTGTGGGGATATGCATGTTTGGAAACAATGTAAAATCCTCCTTACCCTAACCTGGTCTTTGTTAAGATAGGGACTTGTCTTGAGAATGGCAAAAGCCTGGCAAAAGCCCTCGAGACAAGTTTGTCTCAATATAGCAAAAAACAGTACATGCTGAAAACAGCACTTACTGAGAATAGTTCAAGGATGTTCTCATCCCCCTTCCTGGGAACGCCGCTTCTTCTTTCGAAGTAAGGAACACTAATAAGATGCCTTTTCTTATTTTCCCAGCAGAAAACTTGTTTACTTTGCTCAATAAAAGCTGGTGGGTTAAACAATCTGGTGTCAGTCTCTACTTGCAGGAGACTGTCCCTTTTCTGCCCACAGCAAACGAAAAGTTTGTTGTCAGTGTGATTTTTTTCAACCTCAGCCTCTCACACGTGTCACTCCCTTAAGTGATGTACCATTTCACACCGGTCTATGGTCTCCCATTTCACACCATAAGTAATGCTCCATCCTACATCTGTAAGTGGTGTCCCATTTTACTCCTGTAAGTGGTGTCCTGTCTCACAACTGTAAGTGGTGTCCCATGTTAATCACACCAGTGGCTGGTGTCCCGTGTGGATTGTGCCAACACTCTTCTATACCCATCTTAGCTCCACATGTCACAAGCTCCTCCCATCTTCCTGCCTACACACACTATGGACTGAACATCACGTCCCTGAGCAGCACATGCATGACCCACCAGAATCTGTCCAGCACTGATACCCAGCCTGCCCTTGTTGGCCCTAATACGTGCCACAAAAATCTCATCTCAGCACCTCCCCTTCAGCTGGATTTGTGCTGCTGCACTTGCCCTACCCATTGGACAAGCAGGTGAAAACAAGACCAAAAATGAACAAACAGCAAAGAATGCAGCTTACCCACTCTGAGGTAACCAAATAAAACAAAAGAAGCAGGATGAAAAAGTAGGTCTATAATCAATAAATGAAGAAAATAACTACTGAATGTCCCCAAAACAGCAGACAATATCAAAACATATTAAAAAAAAAAAAAAAAAAAAAGAAGGTGGGCCCAAGTTGGGGCCACCATTGTGGTGGAGAAGTTGGATGCTTCCTGTGATCCTCCTAATAACAAACCCCCCTCCAATAAACAAAAGAATTGATTGTATATGGCATTCTAGGAGCCCTGAACATCAAAGAGAACTTGAGAAATTGAACCAAGCAATCAGAAAGGGAGAACAGATTCAGAAGCACCTAGAATTGGCCAGACCCAACACGATGGGAATCACTGTCTGCAGGCAGATGGGCGGCAGTGAGCATGGTGAACCAGAGCCGTGGATTTCAGAAAGCATCTTCCTTAGTAGGAGAGACTGAGGGGCAGAGAGCTACTCATGCCTCCAGAACTAGTGAAAAATAGCATTCAAACATTAAAAGTTACGCAGATTACATCTAAGTCTACCACAACAGGATCTAAATTTTTCCTCTGGGATAAGCCTCTCCCCCTGTTCTCAGTGCCTCTCCCTCCCGTCCCTGCAATGCACCCGGCTGCAGAGACTGATGTCATTACATGGGCTGAAATTAGGATTCCTTAAAGCACAGGCTAAGCCATTCTCCTAGATCTGGAGATGGAACAATGTAAGAAGCAAAAGAGGAATAAATAAGTAAGTAAAATATTTGCTGGCTCCCCTAAACAGAAAACTTAAGGCAGAAACAGTTTCACTCCTAGGTTCAGGCATAAGGGGAAATGCAAAGACACTCATAGACAGCTCTCAGCCCCTGCCTTTATCAATTCCTACAGCCAGACATCTGTGCCTACACCAATCACCCGGCCCATCTAGGACTATAGGGGAGAGCCTGCACTACACACTTGGTGACTAACTACCTAGGTATCTGACCTGAACACTACAAGAAGACTAAATGGACACCTGATCTCACCTGCCTAGTAATAGCTTTAATCATCTGGTGACAAGAAATTAGAACATCAAAGTAGCTCACATTTCAAAAACAAAACAAAATGAGAAGCTGGAACACAGTTAAGCAAACAAAATGAATAAATATAACAAACTACCGATGGCTCAGAGACAACAGTCCATATCAAATTACTTAAATAGATAGATCAGTATGAATTCAGAAAGCTCCCATAGCAAAGTATCAAGAAATTTTCCAGATGAAGAAAGCTTATGGAAATTGCTGGAGGTAGAATTCAAGAGATTAATATTTAGAATTCTTCAATATCATGAAGGAAATGAGGAAAAATGCAGCAGAGCATAATGACAAATTGAACAGGTTGCAAAAAAAGCTTACAGAGGCAGGAATTAGAAACTCAGAGCATTAATAAAATTACAGAATTAGACAATTCAGTATATACTGAAAGGTGCAGAATTGAGGAAATGAAAGGTTGAATTAGTGATACTAAAGATAAAGTATGTGACAATGTATTTGAAAAAATCAGATAAAACATTTTCTAGAAGTCAAGAAAAGTGAAGAATTATGTGGGATTCTATCAGGAAGAATAATCTACAAGTTGTGGAGTATGGGGTGTATCAGAGGGGGATTTAACAGAAAATACAGAATTGTCAAATGTTCTTTGCAAATAGTGACACTTTCACTTCTTTGCAGATCTGAATGTCCCTAATTTCTTTTTCATGCCTGATTGCTGTGGCTAGAAAGTCCAGAACAATGTTGAGTAAAAGAGTTGACAGTGGACATCCTTGTCTGGTATCTGTTATTTAAGGGAATGTTTTGAACTTATCTCCATACAGAATGATGTTGGCTGTTGGTTTCATGTAGATGCCCCTTATTATGCTGATGAATTTCCCTTCTTTTCCTATGGTGCTGAGAGTTTTTAACATAAATGGGTGTTTAACCTTATGAAATGCCTCTTTTGCATCTATTGATAGAATCAAGAGCTTCTTGTCTTTTGTTTATGTGGTTTATTACCTTGTTTTTCTAATGTTGAATCATCCTTGCATCCCTGATGTAAATCCTGCCTGGTCATGGTGAACTCTTTTTTTTTTTTTTTTTTTTTTTTGATGTGTTGTTGAATTTTATTAGCTAGGATTTTGTCGAGGGTTTTTGCTTCTATGTTCAAGACAGATATTCATCCGCAATTCTCCTTTTTACTGCTGTCTTTACATGGTTTTGGTATAAGAGCTATAATAGCTTCATAGAATGAGTTTGAGAGTATTCCAGCTTTTTCTGTGCTCTGGAATAACTTCAGTAATAGTGGCATTAACTCTTCTCCAAATGTTTGGTAGAATTCTCCAGTGAAGACGTCAGGGCCAGGATTTCTTTAGCACGGAGTTTTTTAATTACCTTTTCAATCTCTTCTCCTGTGGTGGGTTTATTTAGTTGTTCAGTGTCTGCTTGTGCCAGTTTTGTTAGGCACTGTTTTTCTAGAAAATTGCCCATTTCTTCCAGGATTTTCAGTTTAATAGAAAGCAGATTTTCATTGTATTTTTTTATTGTGATTGAGTGAAATTGCACAATCCAAGTTAAATTCACATGCACACCTTTCTGCAGCTCCTTCTGTTGTCCTTGTCTGGTGACAGCACACTCCTTCTTTCCATTGTATACGTGTCATATCCCCTTAACAAACTCCTGTCACCTCCTCTCTACATTCTCCTTTCTCTTCTAGTAAGAGGCCAGTAGGATGGCATCCTATAGATTCCTAGAACCACAAAGTGCAGGCACCATATGCTCACATTGTGTCCCCAAGTCCAGTTTCTGTTTCCCATTCAAAGAGTTGATCTCAGTAACATTTTCTGGTCAAGGGCAGTAGCAGGTCTAGGGGCCATGCTCCCTGGGGAACCCCCAGGCCTTCAGGTCATCAATTGCAGTCTTTTACTGGAGTTCTTGTGGTACACTCCTATTTTCCTTGTATTCCCACTGGGATTTAACATTGTGTGCCCCATCATGGCTATCTTTGGTGGTGGCTGGATACCGTCTGGTTCTTCTGGTTGCTTGTTGATGCAGTCACCCATTCAAACGGATCCTCCTGTCTCCTGGGCCTTTTATCCCTAATGTCTTTGTTGTTCTTGGTGATCATCTGTTCCAGTTGAGTTGGGACCATTCGGTGTACCTCAGATGGCAGCTTGCTAGCTTTTAAGACCCAGACAACACTCACCAAAATGGAGTGCATATTGGCTGGCATTGACTCTTAGCAATTGGCTAGTTATGCAAGTTGGCCTTCATGTCCCCTAAAAGCAAGGTCTCCAGAGCCCTGCCCCTGCCACTCTATCCTTGCAGTATTGGATTAAGATTATAAGAGTTTTCAGTTTATGTTGCAATCCAGTTAAGCTGATCTTCATTCTACTGTGTGCTGTCACTGCCTTCACCCAACCAAATTTCTATCAACTACCTAATCTATGACCAGTCCTCTCCCTCCTTTGCAGCCATCTCCCTCCTTCCCCTCCTTTGCAGCCATCTCCCTCCCTCCCCTCCTTCGCAGCTATCTGCCTCCCTCCCCTCCCTTGCAGCCCTCAAAGAGTCTTTTCTGCTGTGCATGAGTCTATTTTTAGGTAGGGGGTTTGATACAGTCTTTTTCCTTGTGCCACTGACTGATTTCACTCAGCACCATGTCTTCCAGCTGAAACCAGATTACAAGATGCTTCCTAAAATCATCACTGCATGGTGTTCCATTGAGTACATGTGCCATAGTTCATTTATCCATTCATTTGTTGGGCATCTGGGTTGATTCCATTTTTTTTACTATTGTGGACTGTGCTTCAATAAGCATTCATGTGCATCTATTTGTTCGTGTGACTGCCCTTGATTCTGTAGGATGTATTCCAAGCAGTGGGATTATTGATCAAATGATATATCTATTTCCAGCTTTTTAAGGAAGCTTTACAAAGAATTTGTACCATTTTGCAATCCCACTAGCAGTTGTAGGAGAGTTCCAATTTCTCCAAAGCCGCTCCAGCATTGGTTGTTTTGTTTCTTTTGGATCATGGCCAACCTTATTGGGGTGAGCTGGTATCTCATTGCAGTTTTGATTTGTATTTCTTTAATATCTGATGATCATGAGCATATCCTCATGTGTCTTTTGGTGGCCTGGATGTCCTCTTTAGTGAAGTGTCTGTCCCTCTCCTTTGCTCATTGCTTAATTGGATTATTTACCTTTTTTGTTGATATTTTGCAGTACCTTGTAGGCTATGCAGATCTGACATCTGTCCAACATGTTGTTGCCAATATTTTTCCAGATTCTGTAGGTGGTCTTTTAATTCTTTTGATAAAGTCTTTGGATGAGCAAAAGTGTTTGACCATGCTTTGTTAGATTTCAGAGTCTGTCTAAGCTGTGTATTAAAATTTCCACTGTTGACACAATTTTTTGTTCATGATCTGTATTGTTTTAGGTTTGATAATTAGGTATTTTATATAATTTGAGTTACTTTTGTGTGAGGTGTGAGATATAGGTCTTGTTTCAGTTTTTTGCAGATAGATATCCCATTTTGCCAGCACCATTTGTAAAAGGGACTGTTTTTACCTCAGTTTACAATCTTAGGGGCTTTGTTGAATATGAACTGTTCATAGGAGGATGAAGTCTCTACTCTGGGGTCTCTACTCTGTTCCATTGGTCTATATGTCTCTTTTTGTACCAGTACCAGGCTATTTTGATACTGTGGAAGTGTAACAGGTTCTAAGGTTGGGTGGTGTGAAGCCTCCCACTGTATTGCTCTTCTTCAGTCGCACTTTGCTTATCCGGGGTTTCTTCGCCTTCCAAACAAAGTTGGTGATTTGTTTCTCCATTTCATTAAAAAATGTCAACTGGAATTTGAATTGCGATTGCATTGAATATGCAGATTGCTTTAGGTAAAATAGCCATTTTGACAATGTTAACTCTTTCTATCCGTGAGCAGTATAGGTTTCTCCATTTATGTAAGTCTCACTTAGTTTCCTTCTGTAAGGTCTTGTAGTTCTTTTCCTGTAAGTCTCTTATTTCTCTAGCTAGATTTATTCCTAGATATTTTATCTTCTTGGGGGCTATAGTAAATGTATTGATTTGGTGGTTTCTTCTTTAATGATCTCTTTGTTGCTATAAAGGAATCCTACTGATTTATTTATGTTTGTCTTATATCCTGATATTTTGCTGAACTCTTCTATTAGTTCGAGTAGTTTACTGATGGAAACTTTGTGCTTCTCTGCATACAATCATATCATCTGCAAATTGGGAGATTTTGACTACTTCTTTCCCAGTTCAAGTGCCCTTTATTTCTTTCTCTTATCTAATTGTCATGGATAGAATTTCTAGCACAACGTTGAACAGAAGTGATGACAGTGGTCATCTTTGTTTAGTTCCTGTTCTCAAGGAGAATTCTTTCAGTCACTCTCCATTCAGGATGATGTAGGAGTTGGCTTTGTGTAGATGCCACTTATTGCACTGAGGAATTTGCCTTCTATTCCTATTTTGCTGATAATTTTTAGCATGAGTCGGTATTGTACTTTGTCAAATGCCTTTTCTGCATCAATTGACAAAATCAGGTGATTCTTATCCTTGGGTTATGTCATGGATTGAATTGTGTCCCCCCCAAAATATGTGTAGCCATGTGGCTGGGCCATGATTCCCAATATTTTGTGATTGTCCTCCATTTTGTGATTTTCATTTCCTGTATGTTAAAGGATTAGGGTGAGACTATAAATCCCTCCATAGGGTCAACTCCCTGCTCCACTGTAAAAGTAGATTCCATGGAGTGTGGCTTGCACCACCCTTTATCCCTGCATTATAGAAGAGATAAGAGGAAAAGGAAGCAAGCAGAGAACTGGGAACCTCACACCATCAAGAAAGCAGCCCCAGAGGAGCGTATTCTTCAGACCTGGGATTCCTGTACAGAGATGATCCCTGAACAAAGACTGATGCAAAACAAGGACTTTCCTCCAGAGCAAACAAGCAGGAAAGTCGTCCTCTGAAACAAACATCCTGAATTTGGATTTGTAGCCTACAAGACTGTGTAAAAATAAACTTTTCTTTGCTATAGCTATCCACACTGTGGTATTTCTGGCAGTCAGCTAGTGCTACTCTAACATGTTATTTGTATGGTTGATCACATTAACTGCTTTTCAGATGTTGAACCAGCCTTGCATCCCTAGTATGAATCCAACTTGGGTATGATCAATTTTTTTTCTGATATGTTTTTGAATTCTGTTGGCAAGATTTTGTTGAAGATTTTTGCATCTAGGTTCATGAGTGATATTGGTCTGTAATTTTCCTTTTCTGTGGGATCTTTCCCTAGCTTTGGTATCAGAGTTATCTTGAGTTCATAGAATGCATTTGAGAATATTCCATCTCTTTCTATGCCATGAAATAGTCTCAGTAGTGTTGGAGTTAACTCTTCTCTAAAAGCTGGGTAGAATTCTGCAGTGAAGCCATCTGGGCCAGGGCTTTTTTGTTTGGTAGTTTTTTTTTATGACTTTTTCAATCTCTTCCATTGTGATGAGTTTATTAAATTGTTCTAATTCTCCTTGTGATTATTTTGGTAGGTGATGTGAATCTAGACATTTGTCCGTTTCCTTTAGTTTGTCAAATCTGTTAGAGTACAGTCTTTAGTAGTTTACTGTTATGATACTTTTGATTTCTGTTGGGTCTGTTGTGGCATCTCCCATCTCATTTCTTATTCCAGTTATTTGGTTCTTGTTTTTCTTTAGTAGGTTTATCCAGTGGTTTGTCAATTTTGTCGATCTTTTCAAAACCCAGCTTTTGGTTTTACAATTTTTTTCAGTTGTTCTTCTATTCTCTAATTCATTTAGTGCTGCTCTACTTTTTATGAACCATTTTGTTCTAGTGCCTGAGGGTTTCCTCTATAGCTCTCTTTCTACTTGTTCAAGGTGTAGAGTTCATTCTTTGGTTTGGGTTCTTTCTTCCTTCTGAAAGTCTGCATTTATAGAGATAAATTGACCTCTGAGCACTGCTTGGGCTCTGTCACATAGGTTCTGGTAGGATGTATTTTCATTCTCATTTGAATCCATAAATTTCTTTATTTCATCCTTGATTTCTTCTATAACCCATGGCTTTCGATCAAGGTGTTATGTGGTTTCCATGAGTTCCAATTACTATATATGTTTTCTTTGCTGTTGATTTTGACTTTTGTGGCTTTGTGGTCCAAGAAGATGCTTTGCAATAATTCAATGGTTTGATTTTGTTGGGATTTGCTTTATGTCCTAACACATGGTCTATTCTGGAAAATGTGCCATGTGTATTGGAGAAGAAGATATACTTATCCGTTGATGGATACAAGTTCTGTATATGTCAATAAGATTTAACTAGTTGTTGCAATAAGATCTTCTGTGTCTTTACTGAGTTTTTTTCTCAATCACCTGTCCAGTAATGAAATGGAGTGTTGAAGTCTCCAACCATTATTTTTCAATCTAGTCAGTGTTCATTCAATGTATTTAGATGCTCTAGTATTGGGTGCATAAATATTTAATAGTGCTGCCTGTGTATTGAAGCTTTCAGTAATAGTTATCATCCTTGTCCATGAAGGTGCATTTTACATTAAAATCTATTTATCTGAGATTAGTATTGCCACTCCTGCTCTTCTTTGTATGTTGTTAGCTTGGCATATATTATTCTATCCTTTAATTTTTGGTTTGTTGCTATTTTTAAGTCTAAGGTGTGTTTCTTGTAAGCAACATATAGACAGGTTGTGTCTTTTGATCAAAGATGAGCATTCAGTCCATTTACATTCAATGTGTTCAGTGCTGTCATTTTGATGTACTTATTTTTGTGTTGGGGTTTTCTATGTTGCTCTTCATTTTCTGTTGTGAGTCATTATTTGTGGGTTGATTTTTCATATTTTTCAGTGCGAGTTTTTCATTTGTTAAGGCTCTTGTATTATGTTTCTTGTTTTGGTATATTGCAGGGTTATTGTGCTTTGTGCCTGCCCCATCATCCCCCTTAATATTCTAAGTTTAAACTGAATTTTGACTTCTACATATCTTTTTAATTCTCCATCTGAAAGGATTATACCTACTGTAGTACATCCATCTTTTTAATGTCATGGAGTCATAGTTTTCATGAGATGATCACATGTTCCTTTCTTTTAATATTATAGCTTTGATTGAGTTTTATGCCTTCCCTACCTGAGTAGGTTTCTGGATGTTGTATCCTCTCTGTTGCCTGCTTAAGTCTACAGTTAATGATTTGGGCTTTCTAATCAAAGACCTTCTTTCAGTGTTTCTTGTAGTTTCAGTTTGCTTTTTACAAAGTCTCTAATCTTCTGTCTATCATGAATGTCTTCATTTCATCTATATATTTGAAAGACAGTTTTGCAAGATACATAATTCTTGGTTGGAAGTTTTTCTCCTTCAAGGCTTTGAGTGTATCATCCCACTGCCTCCTTGCCAACATTGTCTATGTTGAGAAATCAGAAAAAAGCCAACAGGGCTCCCCTCCAAATTTTAACTTTGCTTTGAGTCTCACTGCCTTTAAGAGTTTCTGCTTATATTTTATTTCATTAAACTTGATTATAAAATGTCTTGGTGTCCTCTTTTGGGGTCTAGTTTTTGTGATGTTTGATAGACGTCTTGGATATCTATGTTCTCTTCTTTCTTAATTTTGGTCAAGTTTTCTGTCAGCAACTCAACACTAATCTCTGTGCTTTCAACTGTGCCTCCTTGTTCAGGAACTCCAATTAATCATAGATTATTCCTCTTAATAGAGTCCCACATTTTTCTTAATGCTTCTTCATTTTTTTTTTGTTTCTTTTGTCTGATACCTCCTCATAAATGCTGATACAAATTGCTCTATCCTCAAAGTCACTAAATCTGACTTTCTGTTCCTCAATTATGCTCTTTTGGCTTTGAATTGAATTGTCTAATTCTGTAATTTCATTATTGATCTGTTGGATTTCAGACTGTTGATGTTCTGTCAGTTCAAATAGCTTACTTAACTTTTCCTTTTGCTCGGCTGCATTTTTTTTTAATCTCTAGGAGGGCTCTATATATAATTCTCTTGTACTCAACCTTTGGTAGTTTCAGACAGACTTCTTCATCTGGGAATTTTTTTGATTCTTTACTTTGGGAGTTCTCTGGAGCCACTCCTGCTCTTTTTTGGATGTTATTAGCCTGGTATATTCTTTTACCATTCTCTGAGTTATAGTTTATTTGTGTCTTTGAGTCTAAAGTGTGTCTCTTATAAGCAATATATAGATGGACCACAGCTTTTTTTCCCCAATCTGCTACTCACTGTCTCTTTATTGGTGCATTTAGGTCATTTACTTTCAATGTGATTATTGATATGTATGAGCTTAGTGCTGTCATTTTGGTGTCCTTTTAAGTGTGTTGTGGGCAATTCCTCTGTTCCGTTAACTTTTCTGTGCTGAGCCTGTTTTTTTATGAGTTTTATTTGCCTATCTTTCACTGTTTTTTGTAATTGCTGAGACTTCATGTTTTGCTTGTTTTTTTTTTACTTTGTTTCATGTTTTGATGTGTAGATTTATAAGTTTCTGTTGCAGTTACTCCCTTATACCCCTTTATTAATCTAAAAATAGTCCAGTCTATGACTTTGTATTTCCTAGAATTCCTCCCCTTCTGAAAGATCTGTGGGTCTGTTAGTTAGACCCTCTTTTTCATATGGTGTTGCCATAAATTAAAACCTGGTAATTCTGAATTTCTCTTTTTAGCAATTTGGCTTTGAATATCTTCTGTGGATTTCCTATCCTAATGGACTCTGGGTGCTCTGTCAAATATTGAGGGTTTGAATGTAAATCTATCATTATTGACTTTCTAGTCAGAAATTTCTTTCAATGTTTGTTGTAGTTTTGGTTAGGGTTTTGCAAATTTTCTAAATTTCTGTTTATCTGTGAAAGTGCTAATTTAGCTTTCACATTTTAGAAACAATTTTGCTGGATATGTAATTCTCAGTTGGAAGTTTTTCTCTTTCAGGGTTTTGTATATGCTGTCCCATTTTCTTCTTGCCAGCATGGTTTCAGTTGAGTAATCTGAACTTAGTCTTAATAATTTTCCTGTGTAGTTCATTATTTATTCAAGTCTAGCTGCCTTTAGCAGTCTCCTCTTATTTTTAGTTTTATTCAGTTTGATTGTAATATGCCTTGGCTTGTTTCTTTTGGGATCTGTCTTAAGAGGGGTTCAACGGGCATCCTGGATGGATATCTTCTCCTTCATAATATTAGGAAAGTCTTCCGTCAGCAGATTTTCTACCATTGTCAGTGTTTTTCAGACATCTCTCCTTGGTCTGACATTCCAATCATCTGTATGCAATTCTTCTTGATAGAGTCTTACATAACTCTTAGTGATTCTTCATTTTTATTGAATCTTTTATCTGATTTTTCCTCATTTAAGATGGTGTCTTCAATCTCACTAATTCTGCACTCCATTCCCTTCATCCTATTTCTTTGGCTTTCTATTGAGTTGTCAAGTTTGGTGATTTTGTTTTTAATCTGTTGCATATCAGATTGTTGCTGCACAATCAGTTCTTGCAGCATGTTTAGTTTCTCTGTGTGCTCTGCTGCACTTCATTTGATCTCTTTCCTGGTATCTTGTACTGTTCTATGCATCAGTCTTTTGTATTCTACCCCTGATAATTTTCAGACATCTTCTTCACCTGGGAAATCAATTGAGTGTTTTGGGAGTTTGCAGCAGCCATGGTGGTTTAAGTTTTTACATGTTTGGAAATTGATTGCTATCTCCCAGCCATCAGAACGTCACTACTGTTTTTGTTTGGTTATTGTGGCTTAAGTTGCATCTGTGGATACTCAGGAGTATTAAGTTGGTTTGACCCTGGAGACTTGATAATTTGGTTGAATTGTCTGACATCTCTCTGTTGGGCCTGGGCTGGAGTTTCTCTGTGCCCTCTGATGACCTTCTGCTCTGTGAGGTTACTGCCATGTGCTATGGACCACCAGTCAGCAGGACAGGCTCTCCTCAGTATAACCTGATGCACTTTTGTTCCCCTGATCCTGTATTAATCTGGTCTGTACTCTGTCATGTGGCTACCCAGGACCATGAATACACACATGCCACCAGCCTGGATCATCTCCCATGCCACCTTACTGGCCCACACTGGCCTGTGCCACAGCCTCGGGTCACCAGAACCTTGTCCTGTTAACCCTGCATGTCTCTGTGGCTACCCACACTGAGGTCATGTTCATTCCACCCTTCTAGGTCCTGTGATCACCCACTCTGTCCTCCCAGGTTTCCTGGACCCAGGCCTCACTTGCCTTCTCTGCTCCAAGGCTTGCCTAGCCATGGGCTCATTCACTCCTCCTCTCTGGGTCCCATGATCATCTATTTAGTTACCCCTAGACACCTGAGCCCAGAACCCACTGTCCTGCATGGCTCCAAGCCTACTTAGCCATAGACACCGTCACTCTGCCCCTGCCCAGGTCACCCGAACACAGGCCTCCCTGGATCATGTGGCCCCAAGGCCTGCCCAGCAGTGGGAAAAATCACTCCACCTCCACAGGTCCCACAGTCACCTAGTGTGTCACAGGTACCCAGGCCTCCTGTCTCTGTGTTCCCCACCCTGTATTCCTGCTTGTTGTGCTGAAGCCTCCCAGCTCCTTGCCACTCTGAGTTGTGCTCAGCAAATGGGCCCTAAGGGCCACTGATTTCTGGTCAGCCTTGTCCCAGGGTGTTCTAACCCGCATGGTGGTCTGTAGGTCTGGGCTGTAGGCTACAATGCCTAAGCTGGGCCTGGTGTCCTTAGTCAAGTCCAAGGTTGCTCCAATTCTGATACTGTTTCTCAGCTTCTCCTGGTTACTTAGATTTGCCAGTGGCAGGTTTTTTCCTTGCCAAGGTCACCTACAGTTCACAGAGTATCTCTTCCCAGAACACATTGCCTTACTCATGGTGGCTCAGGACTCCTACAATCGTCCTTTCACTCTCTTTGTACTTAAGGTTGTCTACACACATTCCAGGCCTTGTGGACTGCTGTCTTTGGTCAATCCCATTAATTTTGAGGTTCTTATCTGTTCAAGGGTTTAGCAGGCATGTGTTGTTACTCCACTATCTTGATACCACCCTGCTTTATTGGTCTTCAAATACTTGTTGACAGAAAACTCCCTAGATATAATGAAAGACGGGAAAATATCTATTCAAGATGCTCATCAAACTCCACACAAGTTACATCTGAAAAGAAAGACAGCAAGTCACATCATAATCAAACATGCTAAAACTAAAAACAGAGACAATTGTTTTTTAATTTTTTTAATCATGATTAAGTGAAAGTATACCATCAAAGCCAATTCTACATGCCTCTTTTCCTCTGAACAAACACCCATGGAAGAGAAAACTTTAAAAGTGGTTACAGATAAACAGAGAAATAACAATCTAAAAAGGAAAGTTAATAACATTAAGCTCAGACAACTCAGCAGAAACCATGCAAGAAGGCAACAGGATGACATATACAAAGCTTTAAAGAAACAAACTGCCAGTCAAGTATTATATATCCAACAAAACTATCTCTCAAATATAATAAGGAAATCAGGATGTTTCTAGTTAAATGGAAATTTATGGAATTTTCAAAAACCAAACCCAAATTACAGGAAATACTAAAGGGAGTACTTTGGTTAGAAAAACCAATGACATCTGATAACAATCCAAGGCTAGAACACAGGACAAAGCAAACAATATCAATCCAGATAGAGAAATTACAATCAGAGCTAAAACACTGAAAACAGGGAAGCACGATGTCATTATATAAAAGATGACAAAATTATAACAAAATGGGGCTTCATATACAGAAGAAGTAAAGACAATACAAAGAAATTAAACACACTTTTAAATTTAGAAAAATAGGAGAACTATTAAGGGAAGCACAAAGGAAACTAATTATATATATCAAAACAAAAAACAAGAGAACTATGAAGTCCCAGCAAATACAAAACCAACAATAATGAAAAAGATGAAAAGATAAAGAAAAATGACTCAGTACAGAAAATTAAGTGGAACAAAGAAATTGTGAACAATGCACAAAAAAGACATCAAAGTGAAAGCAATAAAGTCATATACACCATTAATTCCACTAAATGTAAATGAATTAAATGCATGAGTAAAAAGAGAATGCAGAATGGACAAGAAAACACAATCCATGTGCTGCCTACAGACATAACATAGACTTAATGACTTAGACAAACTAAAACTCAAAGGATGAAAAAAGATACAATAAGAAGGAATAGTTAAAAATATAACAGCAGGAGCGGCAATATTAATTTATGATAAAATAGACTTTAAAGTAGAATTCATCATAATGGATATGGAAGGACAATATAAAATCACTAAGGGTCAACAAACCAGGAGGACGTAACCATATTAAATATTTACACACCCAGTGATAGAACTCCAAAACACATCAACTCTAACAGCACTGAGAAGAGAAACAGACATCTCCACATTAGCAGAAGGAGACTTCAACACAACAATTTTGGTGAAGGATAGAACACTTAGAAAGCAGCCCAAAAAACACACAGAAGTTTTTGATGCACCAATCAACCAACTTGGCCTCATAGACATATATAGAACACTCCACCGAACAGCAGCCAAGGTATACTTTCTTCTCAAACACACATGGAATGTTCTGCAGGATAGACCACATATTAATCCACAAAGGAAGCCTTAACAAAATTCAAAGTATCAATGTTTTGCAAGGCATCTTTTCAGACCTAAAAGCCATAAGATTAGAAATTAGTAATAGAAAAAGCAAGGCAAAAAATCAAACACATTTTCATATAATGCACTAAAAATATAAAAAATGATGAAAAGAGTTAACAAAACTTAAAAATTGTTATTTGAGAAGACTAATGAAATTGATAAAGTGACAAAATAAAAAACAGACAAAGAAGCAAATAGCTAGAATATAAAAGGAGATGGGAATTATCACAAAAGATTCAGTTGACGTTTTAAAAAAACATAACAGAATATTATGAAAACTTTTACTCTAACAAATTTGAAATCCTAGAAGAAATGGACAAGTTTCTAGAAACATACAACTTCCCTAAACTAACAAAACAGAGGTAGAACAATTAAATAAAAGAGGAGATTGAAATGCTAATTTAAAAACTCCCAGTCAAAAAAAGTTCTGGCTCTGATGGTTTCACTGGAGAATTCTACCAAACTTTCAGGGAAGAGTTAATACCACTATTACTGAAAGTATTTCAAAGCATAAAAAAGGATACAATACTCCCAAATTCATTCTATGAAGCTAGCATAACCCTAATACCAAAACCAAGTAAAGACAGCACAAAAAGGAAAATTACAGACCAATATCTCTCACATACTTAGATGAAAAATTCTCAGTAAAACTCTTGTCAATAGAATCCAACAATAGCCAGCCAAGTGCCATTGAGTCAGATCTGACTCATGGTGACCCTTAAAAAAAAATTCACTGTATCAACTCAGATTCATACCAGGTATGCAGGAATGATTCAGCATGAGAAAAACAATCAATGTAATCAACCACATAAATAAAACAAATGACAAGAACAACTTGATTTTATCAATTGATGCAGAAAAGTCATTTGAAAAACTCCAACATTGATTCATGTTAAAAACTCTTGGCAAAACTGGAAGAGTTTGGAAATTTCTCAACATAATAAAGGGCATTATACAAAGCCAACAGCCAACACCATCATAAATAGAGAGAATCTGAAAGCATTCCCTCCGAGAACAAGAACCAGACAAGGATGCCCTTTGTTACCACTTTTATTCAACGTTGTGGTAAAAGCTCTAACCAGAGCAATCAGATTAGAAAAAGAAATAAAGCATACCCAAATATCCAAATTGTTAGGGAAGAAGTAAAAGCATCTCTATTTGCATTTCATACAATCTCATAAACAAACAAACAAAAAATCCACAAAAAAACTACTGGAACAAATAGTCAAATTTAGCAAAGTATCAGAATACAAGATAAAATACATAAATCACCAACCAAGGGAATATCAAAGAGAACATTACCAAATCAGTATTATTTACAATAGCCCACAAGAAGATAAAATACCTAGAAATAAATCTAACAATAGATCTAAATGACCTGTACAAAGAAAACTGTAGAAACTACTACAAGAAATTGAAAGAAACCTGGAGGACAGTACCTTGCTTATGGATGGAAGACTCAACATTTTAAAAGTGACTATTTTACCCAAAGCGATCTATAGGTACAATGTAATCCCTATTCATACTCCAATGACATTTTTTAAATAAAAAGTTAAAAGAAATTATTAACTTCTCATGGAAAGGGAAAAAGCCTTAGATAAGCAAAGTATTACTAAAGAAGAATGAAGTGGGAACTCTCATGCTACCTGACTTGAGAATCTATTACACTGCCACTGTAGTCAAAACAACCTGATACTGGTAGACGTGTTGAACAATAAAACAGAACTGAGAATCCAGATACAAAATCATCCACCTATGAGAAGTTGATATTTGACAAAGACCTAAAGACTGTAAACTGGGATAAGACAGCTTCCTTAAAAAATGTGTCACATGACTGAATATCCTTCTGCAAAACAATGAAAGAAGACCCATATCTCACACCACACAAAAAAAAATAATTCAAAATGGATAGAAGAGCTAAACATAAAATCTAAAACAAGAAAGATGATGGAAGAAACAACAGGGACAATGCTGGGTGTTCTAACACAAAGCATAAACAAAATGTAAAACATAACTAACTTTGCGAAAACACCAGAAGAGGAAAACGACAACTAGAAACACTTAAAAATCAAACACTTAGGCTTGTCCAAAGACTTCACTGAAAGAGTCAAAAAACAACAGACTGGGAAAAAATTTTTATTACAACAAATCCTATCAGTGTCTAATCTCTAAAATATATAAGATACTGCAAAACCTCAACAACAGAAAGAAAAATAACCCAATTTTCAAAATGGGCTAAGGATACAAAAAAAAAGCACTTCACCAAAAAAGACATTCAGGTGACTAAGAGATAAATGAGGGAATGCTCACAATCACTAGCCATCAGAGAAACCCAAATCCAAATTACAATGAGAGAGGTGGCAGAAGTTAAGTTGGCAGACTAGACACACAGCTCCTTAATTCCCTCTGAAAACTAAGGCCTGGATTGATACGTGAACTGAGCTTTCTGGACACTCAGTGGGACCTAGGACATGGCATGGGACTGTCAGTTTGAACTAATGCTACTAAACAGGAAACCTCTCTCTTGCTGAGCCCTGTTTGCATGGACTGAAGGTATTGGCACTTTTAACTTTTGTTTCTTTTCGCAGGCCAGTAGGTGAAGCTTGGGCATGAGCTGGCGCACACGCTGAAATGAAGTGCTGAAGTGAACACCATGTGCTGCAGAGGAGAGACAGTGTGTGGGATAGCAGCATTTTCAGAGCCCAGCAGTAGACTGAGGACACAACAGACCCTCCACCTCTCTTTTCAGAGCTTTGCCATACATTTGGCTGTTTTGCAGCAGGAGGACAGCTCAGCCAGTATGCCATCCTGGTTGATTGGGAGGCAGAGTCACTGAACTGGAGGCCTCAGCAGGGTCTAATTCTCAAGCTGGGAGGCAGTGCCAGTCTGGGGAGTGCTTTTCCAGCAGAAAGGCTGTGCTGAGCACAGTGCTACCTTACCGGTAGGGCCGGATGGGGATAAAACAATGCTAACAGGAAAGTAGCCACTCCCCACTTTTAATTCCATCATAGCATCTAAGGATAGCCCAAGAGGTGCCTCTGTTGTCAGCCAAAAGGTGGAGCATGCCATATCTGACAGCCTGACTGATTTTGGAAGTGGTCAGATAGTTTTTAGCTTTTTAAAATAAGACTGCCTACAGAAATAACTGCTGTGCAACCCAGTGGCATCTCTTCCAGCCTTTACTGATTGACATCACAGGGTCAGTTGACAGCCCACCAATGACTCCATAAGTAGAGCGATGTCGTTGCCAGCCAGGATGTGGAGCCTGCCACCGCAGAGAGTCCACTGAGAAAAGTCATCAGAGTACACAGAAGTGGCTGGTGAACGACTCTGTTTTCAGAAGTACACCTCAGCTGTTGTTGAGGCAACACCAGAGAAGCTAAACAGGCTCTACAAATCCCAAGAGCCACAACCCATTGCCAAGCATTTGAAGAAACAGCTCTCCATGGCCCCCAGAAAATTCCCAAAATAATCAAAAAACTTCCCAAATGAAGAAGCCTTTCTGAAACTATCAGAAATCAAGTACAAAAGAATTATAGAGAGAGTCCTCCTAGAGATTATACAAAATGCAGCACAGCAAAATGAAAAATTAAGCAAACTATTTGAACTGATGGAATATCAACATTCTGAAATCCAGTAGATCAATAACAAAATTACAGAATTAGGCACTCAATTCAAAGCCAGAAGAGCAGAAATGAGCAATTGGAAGTCAGACCTAGCAGCCCTGAAAACAGAACAACTGACACCAGCATTTATGAGGAGAGTCGGAGAAAAGAAATAAGAAAAATGAAGAAGCATTAAGAAACATGTGGGGACTCTATCAAGATCAATAATCTATAGTTAATTGGAGGTCCTGAACAGGGAAGCACAGCTGAAAACACAGAGAGTATTGTTGCTGAGTTTCTGACAGAAAAATCCCTGAAATTATGAAAGAAGAGAATATAGACATCCAAGATGTGTATCAAACGCCACAAAACTAGACCTCTAAAGAAAGAAACTAAGACATACTATAATCAAGATTTATAAAATGAAACATAAGCAGAAACTCTTAAAGACAGGGGGACTCAAAGCAAAGCTAACATTCAGAAGGAAGCCAAGTACGCTTTTGTCTGACTCGTTGGAAGAAATGATGTTGGTATGGAGCAGAGGGATGACACATCAAAACCCTGAAGAGGAAAAACTTCCAACTAAGAATTATGTGTCCTGCAAAAGTGTCTTTCAAACATGAAGATGAAATTAAGACATTTGCAGATAAACAAAAGATTAGAGATTTTGTAAAAACCAAACCAAAACTACGAGAAACACTGAAAGAAACTCTTTGATTAGAAAGCCCAAACCACTGAGTGTATATGTAAGCAGGCAGTACAGGACATTACATCCAGAAACATACACATCAAGGGAAGTCATAAAACTCAATCAAAACTGTAGAGGGACATACTACAGTAGTTATAGTCCTTTCAGATGGAGAGAAAGTTAATAAGATATCCAGAAGTTAAAACTGGATTTAAACTTAGAATATTAAGGGGGATTATACAGGTAGTCACAAAAAACAATAACAATGTAACATACCAGAACAAGAAACGTAATATAGGAGTCTCAACAAAAGGAGTGTTCAGGCCTTTTACATTCATTGTAAGTATTGATAGGTATGTGTTTAGTGTTGTCATTTTGATGTATTTATGTTTGTGTTGGTGTTTTCTGTGTTGCTCTTGATATTCTGTTGTGGGTCATTCTTCTCTGTGGGTTGACTGTTCATCTTTTTCAGCGTTGGTTTTGTGTTTGTTGAAACTTCTGTATTATGTTTCTTATTTGGATATGTTGCATTGTTATTATTCTTTGTGACTACCTGTATAATCTCCCTTAACATTCTAAGTTTAAACCCAGTTTTAACTTCTGGATATCTTACTGACTTCCCTTCCATCTGAAAGGACTCTAACTACTGTAGTATATCCCTCTTTTTAATGTTGTGGCATCTTAGTTTTCATGAATGGAGAGAGACTGAAAGAATTACCCTTTGAAATGGGAACCAGAGAAGGATGCCCACTCTAATGACTTCATTCAACATTGTACTCGAAGTTCTGGCCAGAGCAATTAGAAAAGACAAAGAAATAAAGGGCATCTGCATCAGCAAAGAAGAAAAAATTACCATGTTTGCAGATATGATTGTATATGCAGAGAATCCTAAAGAATCCATAAGTAAACTACTTGAAGTAACAGAAGAGTTCAGCAGAGTATAAGGATATAAGATAAACATAAACAAATCAGAAGTCCTTTACACCAACTAAGAGATCACCAAAGAGGAAACACCAAATCAATACATTTACAACAGCCCCTAGGAATAAATCAAACTAGAGAAATAGGAGACCTGTACAAGGAGAACTATAAGACGTTACCACAAGAAACCAAGAGAGACTTACATAAATGGACGAATCTACCCTGCTCATGGATAGGAAGACTTAACATTGTGAAAACTGATATTTTACCCAAAGCAATCTACATATTCAGTGCAAGCCCAATACAAGTTCCAGTGACATTTTTTAATGAGATGGAAAAACAAATTACCAACTTTGTCTGGAAAGGGAAGAAACCCCAGATAAGCAAAGTACTACTGAAGAAAAAGAATATACTGGGAGGCCTCTCACTACCCTACCTTAGAACCTATTACAGTGCTGCAGTAGTCAAAAACCTGCTACTGGTACAAAAAGAGACATACAGACTAATGGAACGGAGTTGAGACCCCCGAGATGCCGCCATCTCGTATGAAAAGCTGATATTCAACAAAGGCCCTAAGATTGTAAACTGGGGTAAAACTAGTCTCTTTAACAAATGGTGTTGGCAAAATTGGATCTCCATCTGCAAAAAATTGAAACAAGATCCATATCTCACACCTTACACAAAAACTAACTCAAACTGGATAAAAGACGTAAATATCAAACCCAAAATGATAAAGATCATGCAAGAAAAAATAGGGTCAACAACAGAAGTTTTAATACACAGCTTAGACAGATTTCAAAATCTGACACAGCATAATCAACAGAAGATTAAAAGAGATAAATAAAAACTACTAAGAACCAAATACTTTTGCTAATCTGAAGGCTACTGCACGTTAGATGAACATCTGATCTCCATAATCTACAAGGTTCTACAAAATATCAAAAAGAAAAGGGTAAATAACCCAATTAAGCAATGAGTAAAAGAGATGGATGGATACTTCACTAAAGAAGACACCCAGGCAGCCAAAAGACACATGAGGAAATGCTCAAGACCCTTAGTTATTAAATAAATACAAATGAAAACTACAATGAGATACCATCTCTCAGCAACAAGGTTGGCCGTGATCCAAAAGTCACAAAACAACAAATGCTGGAGAGGCTTTGCAGAACTCTCCTACAATGCTGAAAGTATTGCAAAATGGAATAACATCTTTGGAAAGCAGTCTGGTGCTTTCTTAAGAAGATGGAAATTGATATACCATTTGATCCAGTAATTTCACTGCTTGGAATATATCCTACAGAATTAAGGGCAGTCACATGAACAGATACATGCACACAAATGTTTATTGCCGGACAGTCCACAATAGGAAAAAGATGGAATGCAACCAGATGCCCAACAACAGATGAATGGATAAACAAACTATAGTATATATACTTATTGGAAAACTATGCAATGATAAAGAACAATGATGATTTTAGAAAGCATCTCATAACCTGATTTCAATTGGAGGCCATTATGTTTAGTGAAATTAGTCAGTGGCACAAGGAAAAATGTTGCATGAGACCCCTACTGTAAGGGCTCAAAAACAGACTTACGTACAAAAGAAAAGACTCTTTGATGGCTGCAAGAGGGGAGGGAGGGAGGAAGGGATGGAAAGAGTTGGTTGTAGATTAGATAGTTGATATAAATTTGGTTGGGTGAAAGCAGTGACAGCACACATTGGAAATAAGACCAATTTAACTTGGCTTAAACACAACCTGAAAACTGTTCCAATCAACTCAATATTGCAAGGATACAGTAGCAGGGGCTGGGGCCTGGGGACCATACTCTGAGGGGACATCGAGGCGAACTGGCATAAGTAGCCTTTTGCTAAGAAAGCCTTCTTCACCTATATTGGTGAGTGGCATCTGGGGTCTTAAAAGCTAACAAGCTGCCATCTGAGGTGTACCAAATGGTCCCAACTCAGCTGGAACAGATGATCACCAAGGACAACAAAGGCATGAGGGAAAAAGAGCCCGGAAGACAGAAGGACCCATGTGAATGGTTGAATGTACCAACATGTTACCAGAAGAACCAGATGGTGCCCGACCACCAGCAAGGACAGCCGTGGTGGAGCACACAATGTCAAATCCCAGTGGCAACATGAGGAAAGAGGGTTTCACCCCAAGAACTCTACTGAAAGACCACAGTTAATGTTCTGGAGGCCTGGGAGATCCCCTCAGAGCACAGCCCTAAACTTGCTGCTGCTGCTGACCAGAAATCATTAGTGAAGTCAACTCTTCCGACAGGAATGGATTGGACTCAGGACCCAGTGTGACCATGTGGTGTGTGCACTTCATGGTTCTATGCATCTATCAGATGCTGTCCTACTGGCTTCTTATTAGAGTGTAGAGGAGAGAGTGGAGAGGAAGGGACAAGAGATTGTTAAGAGGATATGTTATGTATAGAATATACAGGAGGAGTGTGCTATCACCAGACAAGGAAAGCAGAAGGGGCTGCAGATATGCAGGCATGTAAATTTAACTTGAATTGTACACTTTCACTCAATCACAATAAAAAATAAATAAATAAAAGCATAAAGGCATTAAAAAAAACACAATGAGATACCATATTACTGCAACAAGTCTGGCATTAACCCAAAAAACACAAAATAATAAACACTAGAGAGGATATAGAGCAACTGGAACATTTAAATACTGCTGGTGGAAATGTAAAATGGTGCGAACACTTCTGAGATTGATTTGGCACTTTCTTAAACAGCTATAAATAGAAATAACATATGGTCCAGCAATCCTGTTTCTCACAATATATCCTAGAAAAATAAGAGTTGCCACACAAATAGACACATGCACACCAGTGCTGATTACAGTATGATTCACAAAAGCAAAACCACTGAATCAACTTGGTGCCCATCAGCAGATGAATGGATAAACAAACTATGATATGTTCACACAATGGTATATTACACAACGATAAAGAACAACGATAAATTTGGAAAACATCTCACAATATGGAGGAATCTAGAAGGCATTATGCTGAGTGAAATTAGTCAATTCCAAAAGGAAAAATATTGTATGAGACCACTATGACCAGGGCTTGATAAAAGGTTTTAAACCAGAAGAAAACAATTATTGATTATTGCAAGGGTGGGGAGGTATGTAAAGGGGTGTTTTAGTCAGCTAATGCTGCTCTAACAGAAGTATTACAAAGTGGATGGCTTTAACACAGTCCGGTAGACTACAAGTCCAAATTCAGGATGTCCACTCCAAGGGAAGGCTTCCCCCTTGTTGACTCTAGAGGAAAATCCTTGTGTTCCATCAGTCTTTGGTCAGGGAACATCTTGGCACAAGAACCTCAGGTCTGAAGGACGTACTCTTCTCCCGAAGCTGCTTTCTTGATGATGTGAGGTTCCCAATTACCTGTTTGCTTCCCTTTCCTTGTACGTTTTGTAGGATGAAAGTATAAAGGGTGGTGCAAGCCATACTCCAGGGAAACTCTCTTTACAGCGGAGCATGGAGGTGATCCTATGAAGGGATTTACAGTCCCACCCTAATGCTTTAACATACAGCACAAGAAAATCACAAAATGGAAGACAGTCACAAAATACTATGAATCATGGCCCAGCCACATGGCTACACATATTTTTCAGGGGACACAGTTCAATCCATGACATCCCACCTTTTGGCACCCCCAAAATCACATCTTTGAAATGTGTAACACATTCACTCCATCATAGCAAAATCATGTCCATCCCATATAACAGAAGTCTTAAATTGATTTCAAGTCCCAAATTCAAAAACTCCTTTACATCTATGAAACCTGAAACACAATCTGTTTCCAAAGATATGACGGTAGAACAGGCACTAGTTGGAGATTTCATTACAAATGGGAGAAATTTCAGGGAAAGAAGGTGTTAACAGACAACAAGGGTGAGTCAGTAGAATACATCACATTAGCCCTCAAAGCTTTGAAAATAATCTCCCATTTTCTGAGACATTTTACATAGCAGCTTTTCCCTCCAGACTCTAGGGGTTGGCCATATTCTCTGGATTCTGAGTGGAGACTCCTGGCCCTGTGTTACAATACCACCTAGAAAGGCCTACTTGGACAGCAACTCTGTCACCTAGGCTTTAGGTGCACCATAAATCCAATTGAGTAGCCATTCCACCCTTAGAAACACAGAAAGCTCTGGCTCCACCCTTTCAAGCCTCTGAGGTCATGGCCATACCTTTTGAGACTGAGGCAGCTCAGCTTCCCATGCTGTTTATCTCTTCAGTTTCTGCTTCCTATGGCCACATGGCCTGGGCCTCAGGCCAGCATCTGCCCTGCTGGAGAAAGTGTTCCAAAGCTCTGTAGCTTAGTCTGCTAGTGCTGCTCTAACAAAGGGTGTTTACTAGTTTGGTACTAGACAAGAATTATTTTAGGTGAATAGAGGGACAACACATAATAGAGAAGAAGACAGCACAACTGGACTAATACAAAAGTTCAGAAGTTTTTGAAATACAACCAAACACTTTGAGGGACTCAAATAAGGATAGGGGTTTAGGGACCACGGTTTCAGATGACAGCTAAGTCAACTGGTAGAACCAAGTTTATTAAGAGAATGTTTGGAGTTCTACTCCAGTGAGTGGCATCTGGGGTCTTAAAAGCTAGCAAGCAGCCATCTAAGAAGCATCAATTGGTCTCTGTGATGGATTGAATTGGGTCTCCCCAGAAATGTATGTGTTGATTTGATTTGGCTATGAGTCCCCATATGGAGCCCTTCCTCCCATGTGTTGCGAATCCTGCCTCTGTGAGATTGATGATGGAAAATTGGCAACAGTTATGTTAGTGAAGCAGGTCTCAAGCTACAAACTTGTAGGTTTTAAGAGAGAGAAGTGAGGCAAGGAAGTTGGGAACCTCATACCACCAAGAGAGAAGCACCAATAGCAGGGCATGCCCCTTGGACCTGAGGTTCCTGTGCCGAGATGCTCTCACTGGATTTGGATTCAGCCTAGCAGACTGTAATAAATTCTCTTACTGAACAGATTTACAAATTATAAATGGATTTGTAGCTTACCGGACTTTGTCAATAAAGCTCCTCCTTGTGAAGCCTTCTACTTGTGGCATTTTCTGTTACAGCAGTACCAAGTGACTAAGGCAGTCTCAAACCACCTGGAACAAAAGAGAATGAACATCAAAGATGTAAGGAAGATATCAACCTAAGAGACTGAAATTGCCACATAAACCAGAGACTACATCGGTATGACAGGAGAAGAGCTAGACAGTGCCTGACTACTACTAAAGCCTCCCTTACAGGGAACTCAACAAAAAGTCCCAGATGGAGCAGAAAAAATATGGTCCTGAAGATCTTGAGCTCTTAGAAAACTAACCAGACTTGATGATCAGACAGGCTGGAAGGCACCTGGAAGACATGACCCCCAGACTCTCTGTTAACCCAGAATTGAAACCATTCTAGAAGCCAACTCTTCAGACAAAGATAGAACAGGTATATAACACAAAAAATGATACTTGTGAAGAATGTACTTCTTGGCTTAAATAATACATGAAACTAATGTGTAACTCCTATTCAGAGGTGAGATTAGAAGGGGAACAGACGCTGGTTGAACAGACATTGGGATTTGTGGCAGAGGGAAAAAGTAAGCTATCACAGTGTGGGGAGAACAGCTAGGGACATGTAACAAAGAGTGTGTACATTTTTGTATGAGAAAATGACTCTAATTGTAAACTTTCACTTAAAACATGATTTAAAAATTTTTAAAAATGTGTATATGTATGAAAAAAACCAGGATAGCTCAAGTAGGTGTCCAAAACAAAGCAACAGAATACTTTCCAGTAGAAAAAACGCATGGTTATTACCCAGGGAATTCAAATTTCTAAATTCAGACCTACCCAAGAGTTTAAGCAAAAAGTAGGTGAAAATGAGGAAAATATTGACAAATTCATGGAAAAGACAGAGAAATTCATGTGAAATACAGACCAAAAAAAATGAAAGAATTCAGGAAAATAATAAACAAACAAAATGCAAAAAAAAAAAAAAAAACCAAAATTGACAACCAGAAATCATATAAAAACAATTAGTAATCCAGAAGATAAACAACAAAATTTTAGAAGTACTCAGTGTCAGAGAAGACCTGAGGAGCAGGGAATAACAGAAGATAGGGTCAGTAAAATTGAGGACAAATACTTGAATGCAACTTTGAGGAGAAACTAGGTGGGGGGGTGGAGGAGAAATCCTGAAAATTACGTAAGATACAATGAAAAGTTGTCAGGAGTGGGCCCCCCTCTCCCAACATGAGGATCAAGGAGGTGCCTCCTAAGAGGGGCTTCACAACCCCCTCGATTTATGGGATTATACTGGGAAAATCTGACCAGGAACTTCTGGGGTATAGAGATCAGAGGAATGGATTTCAATGCAGCATGCCTAATAGCACTGAGGCCTGCCCAGCTTCACTGGCTTCCCCCTAATTGCATTCCTCCCTCCCTTTTCTCCACATACACAGGTTTACAAGCTAACCCTTGAAAAGCTGTCAAGGACAATTCTCCATAGAGCCATTAAAACTACACAAGCCTCTTACTCCCTACAGCAAGAAAGAACAAATAAACTTTTAGGTTCTTTATAGTTGGTATGGCAAACTGATAACACTAAAGAAACATCTTTCTTAGTGCAGCTGGATTAATTAGGGGATGGCAGGCTCTTACTATCTGCACAGGAAGATATAAATAAAAACTTAGAGAAACAAATGGAGACAGCCAAATGGTGAAGCCTTGAGAAGTTTACCCCTCCGTACCTTCCACTTTGAGGTACGAATAAAACCATTAATTGTGTTCCCTGACATTTAACACCTGGTTCAAACCATTATCCAAAAAGCCTTGGCAATTAAGTAAAAGAAGAAGACCATGAGGGATCACTTCCTTATTAGCCAATAATGTTGGGTCAGTTTCTTGTTAACCAATAGTTTATATGATAAAGAAAATAAGGTGAATACTATGTCATCTCACCTATAAAGAATAAAGATGGACAGCTCTCGACACACAGACAATCTTTTGCTGGTGGGGCTGCCTTAAACCAGAAAAGTCTTTCCTGTCTCCTTTATTCATTTCCTGCTGATGTCTTCCCTCCCTCCATGCGGGACCCTGAAAAGTGTGGGACTGGCCCCTGGCAAAAAGTAAACATTGGAGAGTCAGCAGATTTACAAAATAGGTGGAGAAAACAGAAAACAGAGACAATCATCAGAGAACTTCTGACAGAAAAGTTCCCCAATATCATGAAAGATGAAGTTGATTATCCAAGAAACTCAACAAACCCTGTATATGATACACCCCAAAAGGAAGTCGCCAAGGCACATCATAATCATACTTGCTAAAACCAAACATACAGAAAAAAATTCTGAGAGCACTTTCAAAAAGATAAAAAGGCTCATATAGAGGAGAAACAATAAGACTAAGCTCTGATTATCAGGCAGAAACCATGTAGGCAATAAAGCAATGGGGTGGCATACAAGGTCTGGCAATTGAGTTTGCAAAGTCATCCTAGAAAAGGTGCTGCATGCCTCAGTGCTGAATATTACTATGGTCACCTTCAAAGTACTCCCCTTGGGAAGCTATGTACAGATGCCAGTGCCTAGTCCACCTTTCAAGACAATTTTGGAACTTCTTCTAGAATGACCATGAGATCTGTCATCATATTACCTTTGATGTTTTGAATGTCATCAAAAATCATCATTTCAATATTTCCTTTGTCTTCAGGTAAATGAAAAATTATTGGAGGTTAGATCAAGTGATTAGGGAGGGTGTTCCAATACAGTTATTTGTTTCCTGGCTAGAAACTTCTTCCCAGACAGTGCTGTGAGCTGGGGCATTGTTGTGATGCAAGAGCCATGAGTTGTTGGTGAAAAGTTCAGGTCATTTTCATCTAACTTTTCATCAGCCTTTTCAGCACCTGCAAATAGTAAATTGGTTAACTGTTCAGTCAGTACAAATTCATAGTGATCAATCCCTCTTATATGATACAAGGTTAGCAACATCATTTTGACTCCTGATTTGAACTGATGAAACTCTTTTGGTTGTGGAGAATTGGCTCACTTCAACTGTGCGCTTTGATGCTTTGTTTCAGGATCATATTGGTACATCCATGTTCTACCAACTATAACATGGCCCCAAACATTTTCTCTTTTCAAAAGGTCTTGTGAACTTCAACTTTCTTTTGCTTTTGTTCGTTGGGGAGCTCCTTCAGGACCATTTTTGTGCACACCTTTTGTACACACCTTTCTCATGCCAAGATTGTCAGTTAAGATTTTCCTAACTGTTTCTCTATTGATGTTTACTCGGTATGCTGTGCTTCTCATAGTCAGCTGATGATTTTGATGCACAACTTTACAAATATTTGCAATGTTTTGTGTCAGTTCTGCTCATCACTGGCCAGCCTGACCTCTCTTCATCAGTTATCTTTTTTCTCTCCTCAGAAAAATGTTTAATCCATTTGTACACTGCTATTTTCCTCCTAGTATTATCCCCATAAACTTGGACTAATGTGTCACTGATTTCACTTCCACTCTTGCTAAGTTTAACAAGAAATTTAATGTTTGTTAGTTGCTCTAATTCAAGCTCCAATATCCTCATGACGGCTCACAAAAACGCACAACAATAATGAACACTACTCAGCAAGGCACCTCCATATATCAACATGAACACAGCTATGAGACAATGATATATCAAGGTTATAAAACCTTACCAAGCTGTTTGTACAGTGCTGCCAACATAAGTGCACTGTGGCAAGTTCACAAACTTAATTGTCAGACCTTGTATACAAAACCTTTAAAGAACAAATTGTGAACCATTAATAAAATATCCTGTAAAACTTTCATTTAAATATGGTAGTGAAATTAGGACATTTTTAGATAAACAGAAATTAAGGAGAATATATAAAAATCAAGCCATACTTACAAGAATTATTAAGAGGAATCCTTTGGTCTGAAAACAAAACAACATGTGATGACAGCCTAAATCTAAGATGCAAGATTGTACCAGTCATTTACCAGTTTAAGAAATGAACATTCAAGGATTATTCAAAACAAAAAGAGTTGCAAGAGAGAGACAGAGAAGTTAACCTGTAAATGACTCTGTCAGAACAGTAAAAGAGTGAACAAACAGTCTGGGTATAGAACTTTCTACTGGAGTGGAAGGCAACGTAATACCAAGTAATAATAAACTGGTTTAAACCTTTGGAGAAAAAAAGTAAATTTCTAGGTAACCACAAAGAAAGTTAACAAACTTACTAATCAAAACATAAAATAAAAACAAAGCTTAATAAAGGCAAAATCTACAAAATGAAAGATATTAACAAACAAAAGAAATTTAGCACAGGAGAGTAACAAGAACGAAAAAATGTCAACACCACACACAAAAAGAGTGTTACAAAATGACGGCAATAAACTGACATTTATAATTACACTGAGTGTAATTGGCCTAAATATATCCATAAGGAGATAGTGACAGAAGGGATTGAAAAAAAAAAAAGAATCCATCAATATGCTGTCTACAAGATATGCACCTTAGAAATAAAGACTTAAGTTTATTAAAAATCAAAGAATTGGAAAAAATATGTCAGAAACAGCTACCAAAAAAGCAGGTGTGGCAATACTAATCTCAGACAAAATAGACTTTACAACAAAATCCACCACAAAAGATAAAAGTACTATATAGTGATTAAATGAGCAACCATCATGAAGAGTTAGCCATAATAAACCTGTATGTGCCCAACGATAGGGCTCCAAAATACATAAAAGACACTAACAGTGCTGAAAAGACAGTAAACAACAGAACATCTAAAAGAAACCCGATAAAGATACAGAAGAGCTAAAGGACACAATCAGCCAGCTTGACCACATTGACATATACAGAACACTCCATTCAGCAGCTGCAAAGTGCACATTCTTTTCTACCCCACATGGAATATTCCTCAGAATACATCACATCTTAAGCCACAGAGCAACCCTCAGCAAAATCCAAAATATTGAAATAATACAAATTATCTTCTCTGACTATAATATCATCAAAGTACAAACTTAACACTTGAAAAACAAAAAAAACCAATTACATAGAAATAGATTAACATTCTGCTTAAAACCCAGTGGGTACTATAGAAGGGGTAAAAAACTTCTAGTATCAAACAAGAATGAAAACACATCATACTAAAATCTTGGAGGCACAGAAAAGGCAGTCTTTAGAGGTCAATTTGTACCAATACATGCACATATCAAAAAGAAGAAAGAGACAAAATCAACTAAACAACTCTAGTAAATAGCAAAAGAACAACAAAAGAAGCCCATAGCCATCAGAAAAAAGGAAATAATAAAGATCAGAGCATAAATAAATAATACAGAGAACAGAAAAATAAGAGACTCAACAAAACCAAAATTAATTCTTTGAAATGATCAACAAAATCAATATATGACTAGCTAAATTGACAAAAGAAAAGCAGGAGAGGATACAAATACCCCAAATAAAAAAAGAAGTGGTGGAGGGGGGGATTGCAATAGAACCAACTGAAATAAAGAGGATCATAGCAGAGTATTAGGAATAGTATACTCCAATAAATTTGAAAACCAGGAGGAAATTGAAAATGTTCTAGAAACAGATTACCTACCTGGTGGCTAAGACTGTGTCAGCTCAGCTGTGCAGAGATTCTCCATGTTTGCCAGCTGTATCAAGTGGCGAGGTTGGGGCCTGTGGTGGCTTCACACCCCTCAGCTCCCTCCAATCTCTCTGCCTTCCACCTCTTACTTTCTGGCTGTTCACGTTGCCAGCAGTTTCTGCTCTCTTCTCTTTTTGTGTCTGGTTCCGGGCACTTGAACTGGAAGCTATTGGATTCATCAACCGTTACAGCTGATGACTGAGAATCCTGTTCCCTGACCTGCCGATCGTAGGTTCACCAGTCCTTGCAGCTCTGTGAGTCAGAAGGAACTCTGCAGTCTTACCTGCCAGCTTGGGATCTGCTGACCTAAACAGCCTGTGATCTGGAACTCTAATCTCTGACCTGCCAACCTGTGATTCACCAGCTCCTGGGCCCGTGAGGCTTATGCCGGGACTTAGGACAGTTCAGCTTCTACACTTGTGTGAGCTACTTCCTTTATATAATTCTTGTCTTGTTCATATTGTACTCATTGCTGGTTTTGCTTTCCTAGAAAACCCAGCCTAAGAGCCTACACAAATTAACACAAAATGATGTTGAAAATCTGAATGGACCCATAGCAGGAGAAGAGACTGAAAAGGTGATTAAAAAAATAAATAATTTGCAGCCAAAGAAAATCATGGCCCTGATGGCTTCACTGGAGATTTCCATGGAACATTCAGAGACAAGCTTACACCATTACTGCTCAAACTATTTCAGAACACAGAAAACAGGCTGATATTTCTGCATTCATGCTATGAAGCCACCATAACCTTAATCCCCACTAGGCAAAAACACCACAAAAGAAAAAAATCACAGACAAATATCTGTCATGATATACATGGAAAAATTCTCAACAAAATTCTAGTCAATAAAGAATTCTGAATGATAGAAAAAATATATATACACCACAACCAAGTAGGATTTGTACCAGTTATGCAAGGATGGTTTGATATTAGAAAATCAATCAATGTAATTCATCATATGAATAAAAGAAAAAAAATAATTAAATGACCATCTCAATTAACAAAGGCATTCAACACTCATTCCTAGTTAAAACCCTCAACAAAATAGGTAGATAAGGGAAATTTCTCAACTTAACAAAGGGCTTATGTGCAAAACCAATGGCCAACATCATTCTTAATGGAAAGGAGCTGAAAACATTTCCCTTGAGAACAGTACAAGACAAGGATCCCCTTTATCACCACTCATATTTAACATTGTGCTGGAAGTCCTAGCTAGAGCAATGAGTTAAACTCTTCCTATTTGTGGAAGATACGACACTATACAAAGAAAACCCAAGAGACTCCATGAGAAAACTACTGGAACTGATAGAAATATTCAGGACATTAGCAGGATACAAGATAAATACACAAAAACTAGTTGGATTCCTATGTATCTATAAACAGAATGATGAACTGGAAATCAGGAAACCCATAGCCTTTATAATTTAAGAAAAAAACATTGCCATCAAGGTGATTCTGACTCATAGCAACACCACAG
The DNA here is from genome assembly GCA_028571685.1 of Heterohyrax brucei. NCBI lineage: Eukaryota > Metazoa > Chordata > Mammalia > Hyracoidea > Procaviidae > Heterohyrax > Heterohyrax brucei. Next base: position 9,543,103 of record CM053165.1, on the reverse strand, counting down.
GACACAGTAGAACTGTCCAACAGAGTTTCTAAGAAGTGCCTTATAGTCTTGAACTCCCAGACTTTGGTTAGCAGCCACAGCACTTAACCACTACACCACCGGGGTTTCCCCACTTATAATAGCCCCTCCAAAATAAAATACTTAGAAATAAGTCTAACCAGGGATGCAAACTATCTGTACAAAGAAAAGTACTAAACACTCATGAAAGAAACCAAAAAAGATCTACATAAATGGAAAAATATACCATGCTTATGGGTAGGTTCACTCAACAGCGTGAAAAATTACAATTCTACACAAAGTGATTTAGAAATATAATGCAATCTCAATCCAAATTATTAGCAACATTCCTTAAAGAGATCAAAAAACAACACTAACTTTATGTAGAAAAGGAAGATGTCACAGGTAACTAAAACACTATTGAAAAATTAAGTGAAAAGACTTGCACTACCTGACCTCAGAACATCTTATATAGCTAAGGTAGTTAAAATAGTCTGGTACTGTACAATGACAGACACACTGACCAGTGGAATAGAATTGATAACACAGATGTAAATCCATCCACTAGTGGTCACGTGCATGGTCTTTCACAGGGCCTAAATTCTGTCAAATAGGGGAAAGGTGGTGTTTTTTAACAAATGGTACTGGTAAAATTGGGTGTCCATATACAAAAAGAAAAAAAAGAGGACCTATAGCTCACTCCATATAAAAAAACGAATTCAAAATCAATCATAGTCCTAAATATAAAGCCCCAAACTATAAAGTTAATAGAAGGAAAAATAGGATCAACACTTGAATCTCTGGTGCAAGACACTAACAGGATACAAACCACAACTAACAACATACTATCTTCAGAATATAAGCTAGATAATTGGGATCTTCTAAAAATTAATACATTCACTAAGAAACTTAACCAAAGGAATGAAAAGAGAACCTACAAACTGAAGGAGGAAGCAGACTTGACTATTACCAATCTGACAAAAGTGTTATCTCTAAAATCTATAAGAAAATTCAACACCTCTAAAATAAAATGACAAAAGCTCCAATTAAAAATGAGCAAAGAAAATGACCAGACACTTCACAGAAGAAGACATTCTAATGGTCAACAAACATATGAAGAAGTGCTTGTGTTCACTAGCCATTAGAGAAATGCAAGTCAAAACCATGAGATATCTCACCCCGGCAGTACTGGCACAAATCAGTAAAACAAGAAATAACAAATATTGGAGGGCCACAGGGAGATCAGAACTCTCATGCACTGCTGGTCAGAGTGTAAAATGATATACTCATTTTACAAAACAATGTAGAGCTTTCTTAAAAAGCTAGAAATAGAAACACCGTACAACACCACAATCCTACTTCTAGGAACATAACCTAGAGATATAAGAGATCTCACACAGACAGACATACGCACACCAGTGTTCATTGTAGCACTGTTTACAAGAGCAAAATTATGGGAAAAACTTAAATTCCATCAACCAATGAATACATTTTTTAAAAAGAACTGTGGTGCATACGTACAATGGAGTATTAAGAAAAAAACAAAAGCCCACTGCTGTCTACTCAATTCTGACCCATAATGATCCCACATAATGGGGTAGAACTACCCCACAGAGTTTCCAAGAAGTGCCTGGCTAGTTAGAACTGCTGATCCTTTGGCTAACAGCTGTAGCCACCAGGATTTCTAACAGTATTATGCAAAAATAAAGAAGAAGAATCTGAAACATCTCATAACATGGTGGACGCTGGAGGGCATTATGCTCAGTGAAATAAGTCAGTCAGAAAAGGACAAATACTGTATGAGACTACCACTGTAAGAGCTCATGGAAAGGTTTACACAAAAAAAGAAACAATCTTTGATAGTTACGAGGGAAGAGAGGAGTAGGGATAGAAAAACATTAGACAATCGGTGAGTGATAACTGGTAAAGGGTAAGACTGTCACAATACTGGGAAAGCCAGCACAATGTGCAAGGTCAGGGAACCTCCATAACCGTGTGCCGACTCCCTGAGGGACCAAATTGTTGGGCTGAGGTCTGTGCGGACCATGGTCTCAGGGAACATCTAGCTCAGTTGGCATAACATATTTTGTAAAGGAAGTGTTTGACACTGCATTTGGGGAATAGCACTTGTGAGTGGCCATCTAGGATACTCCACTGTCTTACCCCTTCAGAAGAAAGGAAGAATGAAGAAAGCTAAAGAGGGAAAAGATTAGACCAAGGACTAATGGACCACATCTACAATGGCCTCCACCAGACTGAACCCAATATAACTAGATGGTGCCCGACTACCACCACAGACTGCTCTGACAGAGATCACAACAGAGAGACCCAGACAGAGCTAGAAAAAAAATGTAAAACTAAATTCTAACTCAAAAAGAAAGCTTAAATCGGCTGGCCTGACAATCTGTAGAAACCCTGAGAGTATGGCCCCTAGCCACTCTTTCAGCTCAGTAATAAAGTCACTTCTGAGGTTCATCTTTCAGCCTGTTTAAAAAAAAAACAAATTAAAGGGGCAAGCCAGCCCATGGGTAAGGACTAGAAGAAGAAGGGACAGAAAGCTGGTAACAGGAAAACCAAGGTTCAGAGGATGCTAACATGTTGTAGGGCTGTTAACTATTGTAATAAAACAATGTGTACTGTTTAATGAGAAACTAGTTTGTTCTGTAAACTTTTATCTAAAGCACAATAAAAAAAATCACACTTTATTTCCTAGTTTCCTAATATCTTGCCCACAACTATCTTGACTCACAAAGTACCAATCAGACAGAACATTACACTGTTAGTTATAAGTTTGGCAATATAAATATAGATGACTGTCAGTTTTTGGACCATTTGACATCATCCTGTGAGATCCAACATATCTTCAGTTTAACATGTATCTTGCCTTTGTAAGCCTCCTGGCTTTTACTTAAAAAAAAAAAAAAAAAAAGCTATGGAGAATAATTCTACTCTGACTCATCATGAGTCAGAGATGACTCTACAACAACCGGTAATTGGTTATACTTTCTCTGAATAATGGAACTGAAGCTTACAGTGGAGGCCTTGCCCCAAATCATCCATCTACTAAGTGACAAAACCAACATTTGGGTTTCATCCAAAATCTTAGAACAGTTTTCTAAGAAAAAACATATTTTATAAAATTTTGCTTAAAAGTAGTCTATAAGCTAAATCTAAGTAACAACTTCGTTCTTTTTTCACTAACTGCTAACTTTTCCATTCATTTAAACCCTAATCTTAGAGGTTGTATGGTCATTATTAGTTGTTGTGGAGCTAATTCAACTCATGGCAACCCCATCTATGCAGGGTAGAAGTGTTCCAAATGACTTTCAAGGATGTGGCCTGTAAGAAGCATATCCCCAGGCCTTTCTTCCTAATCTAGATGGATTTAAACCACCAACTTTTTGGTTGATAGCCAAGCACTTAACTATACTATTCAGGGAGACTGCCTAGGTCTGGCTAGGGTGGCAAATACTGTAAGTTAGGGAGAGGCACAGCCAGTGAAGGTGGGAGGAGAGTGAGACTGCACTTATAGATGGGCCTGGTAAGGCCAAACTTGGGTGTCATGCCAATCTTCTTCTTATTCTGCAGTTAATACCAAGCCACTGGGGTGTCAGAGCAGGGCTGAGCCATTGTCAGCATCAGACTTCAGAGCTTCAATGCGGTCCCAGGGGACCAAAGAGGACAGGGCTCAGGCTGAGAGACTTTTAGAAAACTTGCCAACTAGAGCTGTAATACGTTCTCCGAGGTAGCCAAACTATACCCTAAAGAAAGAAGAGGGCAATGCAAATATAGAAGAATTTTGGAGCTGAGAACAAAAATTTCTGGTGTCACCAGAGGAAGAAAATGCCAAGGTTTTGGTGAAGGTCAGCATCAAGAATATACACAGAGTCAAGCAAGGTCACAGAACAGGGAGTGGTTCAGAAGTTCAGCTGTAGACCTGACCTCTGTGGTGTCATGGCAGCATCCTCAGCAGATGAATAGTAGATGTGAAAAGGAAGAGGCTAAGCTGGACCTACCTGTTTCTTTCCAAATTATGGGAGGCAAGTTCTAACTTACTCTTTCAGATCTTTACCTAGGTGCTACTTGCTTAATTTTTAAACAATATTTAATTACATAATGAGTGGATTGCCTACTAATTTGGTGTATCCACATTTAGCAGCTTGCTACATTTGCAACTTGCTTCAGTTGGAATGCTCTTCAGAAATCCTTTCTCCAACAAGCTAATTTCCTCAACGTGTATGGCAAGCATAAATTCTCCATCATCACAGACAACTTTGATTTTAAATTCTCTGTCCCATGAGCATGTCTGTGGTTGCCAGTACCAAATTCTGTGGGATCAGCTCCAACTAACAGCAACCCACATATCTCTGAGTAGAACTGTGCTCCACAGGCTTTTCAATGTCTGGTTTTTCCAAAGTAGATTACCACAATTTTCTGTTAGGTATATTTGAGTGGTCTATAACTTTCAACATTTTGGTTAGCAGTTGAAAGTGTTAACAGTTTGCCTAATCCCCTGACCTTGCTTATTAGTTCACATGGCCCTATTTTCTGGTTCAAAAAGTACTTGTGTAGGAGCAGAAGATTTTGTCATAAAATATGAAAAAACAATTTAGTTTTGAGATTTAAATAATTTCTATAAAATATATAAATTCAACTTTTAAAGTAATCTACTCTTTGTTTGCTTATTTTCCAATAGAGTTCTGAAGACTCTAAGATAAGCATCTTTTCTACCAGATACTAAGGGTGTTCACACTGATGAGTCATGGAGCTCAAAGATGAAATTTCTCAGCCTCCCCTGACCACAGAGTGCCCTTGCTTTAGACTGGGTTCTCCAGAAAAGCAAAACCAGTGAAGCATATAAATATAAATATACAGATTTATATCTTGGAAATGGCTCAAGCAGTTGTAGAGGCTAAAATGTCCCAAGTCTGCAGGCCAGGATAGAGGCTTCTCCTGAGTCACGTAGTTGCAGAGGCTAGAGAACTCAAGATCAATAGGTCAGAAAGCAGGGTTCTTGCTCACAGGCCATGAAGACTAATGAATCCCAAGAGTGGCAGGCAAGACTGCAGGTAAGCTGCTAGCTCAAGTCCCAAGAATTGGAGGTCAGATGAACTGGAGCCAGATGCAGGATCCAGAGTGAGTAAAAGCTCACAAGCCTTTCCAGAATACCCAACCACATGTGATGCAAGCTGCACACCCAAAGAAACTGCCCTTCAACCAATTGACTACTCACAGCTGATCCCACCATGGGGGTGATCATGTATAGAACCCCAACAAGGAAGAGACCAAAACATTACACAACTGCCAAAACAGTGAGTATTGTGGCCAAGCCAAGTTGACATACAATCTTAAACATCACAGCCCTGCTGTTTCCTCAAGGTGACTAAGAATTTTATAGATTCCAGCATCTGCCAGAATACAGGTACCAGCTTTACTTAACAGAAGTGAAGGTGTTGTTTGACCGGGGTAGTGTGTTAGAAAACTCCAGATTAGAGCCTGTGCAAGTCAGTCAAACCCCCTCTGCAACTTTGCACCACCCTCCCTTAGAAAGCAAACTCACTGTTATTGATTCTATTCCAACTCATTATGACACAATGTGTTACGGAGTAGGATTGCTCTATAGGATTTTCTTGTGTATAATGTTAAGAGAAACAGATTACCAGACCTTTCTCCCCCAGTGCTGGTGGGCAAGTTTGAACGACAAACCTTTTAAGTTAGTAGTCAAGCACAAACGATTACCACCACCCAGAAGCTCAATGTCCTTCCTTACCAGGAATATAATCTTTGGTAGGTCACTAACTCACACAATCTTGCCTTAGTCAATCCGTCTTCCTCTTTTTCACCCTTACTTTACCAAGCATCGTGTCCTTCTCTAGAGATTGATCCCTCCTAATAATATGTTCAAATTATGTTAGACAAAGTCTCTCCATCCTCGCTTCTGAGGAACATTCTAGCTGTACTTCTTTTAAGACAGATTTGTTCATTTTTCTGGTGGTTTATGGGGTATTCATTATTATTCACCGTAATTCAGGCATCAGTTCTTCTTTAGACTTCCTTGTTCATTGTCCACCTTTTGTAAAGCATATGAAGAAACCGAAAATATCATGGCTTGAGTCAGGTGCACTGCAGTCCTCAAAATGACATCTTTGCTTCTTAGCACTTTAAAGATGTTCTTTGCAGTAGATTTGCCCAATGCAATAAAATGCTTGATTTCTTGGCTGCTTCCATGGGTGTTAATTGTGGATCCAAGTAAGATGAAATCCTTGAAAACTTCAATATTTTTCCATGTATCGTGACATTGCTTGTTGGTCTAGTTGTGAAAATTTTGGTTTTCTTTATACTGAGACATAATCCGCACTACAGGCTGTATAGTCTTTGATCTTCATCAGTGAGTGCTTTAGGTCCTCTTTGCTTTTGACAAGCAAGATTGTGTTATTTGCATATTCCAGGTTTTTAACAAATCTTCCTCCAGTCCTGATGCCATGTTCTACTTCACATACTCCAGCTTCTTTTATATTAGATATATTTAAAACACCATATGCTCAGCTTACAGATTGAATAAGTATGGTGAGAAACAATACAACTCGGGCACATACCTTTTCTGACTTTAAACCACACTGTTTCTCCTTGTTCGATCCAAGCCACTGTCTCTTGGTGTATGTACTGGTTCCACATGAGTGCAATCAACTGTTTTGGAATTCCTATCCTTTTAGGTAGATAGGTGGACATACACACAGACAGATAGATTAGATAGACAGACAGATAGATAGATAGAGCGAGCAAGCCTTGGTGGTACAGTGGTTAAGCACTCAGCTGCTAACTGAAAGATCAGCAGTTCAAGCCCACAAGCTGTTCTGCAGGACTGGTGCCAGTCTGCTTCTGTAAAAATTTGCAGCCTTCAAAACCCTCTGGGGCATTTTTACTCTGTTCTACATGGTCACTATGAGTTGAAGTCAACTCAACAGCAATGTATGTGTGTGTGTGTGTGTGTGTATTCTTATATATTTGATGTGTTTAAAACAATATCCTGCCTATAAATGGAAATGAGGAAAAACTTCCTAGAGTTCATTATTCTGGAATGCTTCTTGCTCCACTCCAGGGTTTTTATGAAGCGCCCTGGTAAAGAGAAGGAGGTGCCCTTACTTTTGCCTGTTGGCCTCTTGGAAACACCGTCATGGACCTCCTCTTCCCTCTCCTTAGCCCTAAAACTTCCCATTTGATGTTCTGAGCTGCATGAAAAAAAAAACAAAATAACTCTTTCACGCAAGTTTAGAGAGAAATTTTCCTTGAACAAAGACTGATGCAACACAAGAGACAGCCTCTGGTTTTGAGTCACATAAAGTGTGTTCTTTGTCAATAACACAGGGATCAAAGGCATGAATGAATTTTATTTCATTGGACAAGCAGTTCAGAATATAGATAAGGCCAAGCAAGCAGCTAAACCCTTAACTAAATGTTTTAGCACTATCTTGAAGGGCAGATTGCAATTGATTCCAATCTCTTCTGACAGAAAATCAGTTCTTTTAAAACTCTCGGGGCAACAAGCAGTAACGAAAAGCTCCTGTTCCTAATAAAAATTGTTAAGGGCTTGCAACATGAAACATCATCACCAGGAAGCTACAGGTTGCAATTAAGATGAGGATAATTTCTCAAGGTGCCTCCCTCCTCACTCCATGGGTGAGCCCCCAGGCCCCGACATACAGGAAGCTTGTAGGGTTGAAAAAGCCCGTGCGCGCCAAGTTTGAAAAAGCCCGCGCCCGCGAAATTCAAAAGGCCCGCGCGCGCGAAAAACTTCCTGCCTGATGTCACTGCCTTAGTCCTATGTATATCCAATCCCCAGCCAACGACTACCTCACTCCAAATGTCACTCCATCCCTACGTCACTTGATCCCTCCCTCTATTCCCACTGCTATAAATATACCTCATTTTAACAATAAACCTTGAGGCTTGATCAGAATCTTGTCTTGCCTCCATTTTTCCGCCCTCCCTGCTTTACTTTCACAGGCTTCCCCTCGTCCCTTCGTTGATTTGTCCCGGGGGCCGGGGCACACTCCCTCAGGTCTCAAAAAAAAAAAAAAAAAGCTGAAAGTTACTGAGATTTGCACCTTTGTAAAACTGTATTTTCTAATTGCTCAAAGTCCCTTTTAATATCTCCAAAAATACAAGAAGCAATAGTTGAAAAAATAGTACTAGCAGGAATTCCAGGCCACTGCTGCTGCTGAGTTTAAAGTAGGAAGGCATTTTATTTCAACAACTTTATTCACTATCAAGTCTTGTGCTGACATTGCAAATATCACTCTAGCCCTAGTGGCACAACTGGTAGGCAAATCAGTTTAGCAGATAAGCGCTTGGCTGCTGACTGCAAGATCCACATTTTGAACCTACCTAGTGGCTCTGCAGGAGAAAGGCCTGGTGATCTGCTGCCATGAAGATTACAAACTAGAAAACATCATGAGGCAGTTCTACTCTGTGGCTTGTGGTTAATGAGTGAGAATTGACTGTAAGGCACATGACAAGAACACTCTTGAGAGAACTCTGTCCCTGGATTTCATAGAGGTTTAACATAAGCCATTACCCAAAAACAGCCCACAGGAATTTGAACCACAAATAAAACATTATGCTTGCCACTCCTACCCTCTTAAGCAAACTTTTCCATCATCAAAGACCATAAACGAACTGTTTTAGTCAGCTAGTGTCCTCTAAAAGAAATACCACAGAGTGGGTGGCTTTAACAAGAAAAGGTTATTTCTACACAGTCTGGTAGGCTACAAGTCCAAATTCGGGATGTCTGCTTCAGGGGAAGGCTTTCCCTCTGTTGGCTTGCAGGAAAGTCCTTGTGTTGCATCAGTCTTTGTTCAAGGACCATCTTGGTGCAGGAACCTTAGGTCTTGAGGTTATACAGGTTGATTAAAGAGGGTGTGCTAGTTAATATTTTTCTCCATCCATGCAAGTAATTCTTTTGATGTTTCAAAAATATTTTGGAGGAGGGATCTCCATGGCTCCAAAAAGTCAGGGTTTGATAATCATCCAGACTACTTGTTGATTCAGTTCAGTGGTCTTAGACAGTAACTAAAAGGGGATAAAGAGAACAATTAATCAATGTTCCTAAGGAGAAAGAATAGCCCTGACCAGAACAAGGTAAATTCTTACGGATAGGGGAGCAGCAAGTTCTCAGGACTTAATGTTTTTAACAGTGTTGTCTTAACTACTGTTTGTAGCAAGATGGAGTTGAGCTGGCCAAGGGCTTCCCTTTCGTCACGTGGCAGGAACTTTGTCTGGTCCACAGCTGTGGCCATTGCTGACTTACTTCATATCCCAAACCCTAGTTGCCCTGCCCCGCCAGGTCAAGAGTGGTGCCCCCATGGACCCTGAATAGAACTAAATCACCCAGAGGCAGATAAAAATCCTGCCGCTTTCTTAAATAGACTCACAGAAACTAATCAAATATAATAATCTAAATCCAAATTCTGAGGAAGGACAACTCTGCTTAAACACCCACTTTATTTCCCAATCTACCTCAGACATCTGCAAAAAGTTCCAAAACCTTGAGTATGATCCACAGACTCCCCAAAGGGATTTTTTAAAAGTAGCCTTTAGGGTCTTTAATAACTGAGAGGAGGAGGCAGCCCGGTAAAAACAGGGAAAATAGCAAATGCCGACCTTAGCCCTTTGAGGAAAAAGCAGGGACTGCCCAGCAACCTACAGAAAATCCCAGCATATCTCCTCACAGCGTCTAGGCCCTTCAAATGTTGGAAAGAAGGCCACTGGGCATACTCCTGCCAAAACACTTGAGTTCCAAACAAGCCACGCCCAGCTTGTGGTATCCAAGGCCACCGGAAGGGCGAGTGTCCTCAGACTGCTGGGTCTGGGAATACCCCTTCAAAAGTGGTGGCTGAACCAGGGTTCACCTTGCCAGGTCTCCTTGGGCTGGCCACCAAAGACTGAGGAAGCCTGGGGTCTAAGGTCTCTGCCATGGACATCTCACTGGCAGAGCCCTGAGACTGTTTTCAGGTTACCAATAAGCAAATCTCCTTTCTACCAGATACAGACACTGCCTGAATTTTCAAGAAACCTTCTCCTCTCTTCTATTTTTATCGTTGGTGTAAATGGAATCTTATCAACCCCCTTATAACCCTTCCTTTAACCTGGCAATGAAAACACTTTCCCCACACCTTTCTAGTAATCCCCAAATGCCCCACCTCTTTACTCCACAGAGAACTTCTTGGCAAGCTCCGGACAATCTTCAAGCTGTAACCATCCAACCCAGACAAACACATTCAACTCCCAGCACTTCCACTTCTATCCTTCATTAACCCTAGAAGGATTCCTAATGTACAAAATGAACCCCACACCTTCCCCTCCACACCCTCTCCGGGAACATTGTATGACATAATCTTAAGCTTATTTCCACCAGACCCACAAGAAACTCCTGAAACTTTACTCTCTCTTGTCTGGAACTGGTATTTATAGAGGGACTTTCTTAATTATTCATGCCAGGATATCTCCTAGTGGTTAAAAACAGCTTCCCCTACCTCATTATAATCACTTGCCTTTTCATAGCCAGCCCCCTCTCTACCAAGGCCTCACGTATACACTCCCCTACCTATTTAACACACTTAACGTAACTCATTTTCTCCTAAACCACACCACTGTTAGAGGAGTTGGATCTATCCATCCCTTTCCTCAAACCCTTATACTGCACTTTTCCCTAGGGACACATGGACCCAGACAACCATCTGCTTGACCTATGCTAAAGATAAAGAGTAAGATAGAGTGAGAAGCCCCCACTTGTGCGTCAGTGGATGCTTGCTTGTTGCTGTGATGCTGGAAGCTATGCCACTGGTATTTAGGTACCAGCAGGGTCACCCATGGTACAGAGGTTTCAGCTGAGCTTCCAGGCTAAGACAGACCGGGAAGAAGGACCCGACAGTCTATTTGTGAAAAGAATTAGCCAGTGAAAACCTTATGAATAGCTGTAGAACTTTGTCAAATATGGTGCTGGAAAGTGAGCCCCCAGGTTGGAAGGCACTCAGATGACAAGGGAAGAGCTGCCTCCTCAAAACAGAGTCGACCTTAATGGCATGGATGGAGTGAGGCCTTGGGGATCCTCAGTCGCTGATGTGGCATGACTCAAAATGAGAAGAAACGGCTACAAATATCCATTATAAGCAGAACATGGAATATATGAAGTATCAAACTAGGAAAATGGAAAATTGTCAAAAATAAAATGAGATGCATAAACATTGATATCCTAGGCATTAGCAAGCTGAAATGGTCTGGTTTGGGCCATTTTGAATCCAACAATTATATGGTCTACTATGCTGGGAATGAAAACTTGAAGATGAACGGTGTTGCGTTCATCATCAAAAAGAACACTGCAAGATCTGTCCTAAAGTACAACGCTGTCAGTGATAGGATAATATCCATATGCCTACAAGGAAGGCCAGTTAATACTACTGTTCAAATTTATGCACCAAAGATGATGAAGTTGAAGATTTTTACCAGCTTCTGCAGTCCAAAATTGAACAAACTTGCAATCAGGATGCATTGATAATTAATGGAGACTGGAATGCAAAAGTTGGAAACAAAGAAAAAGGATTGGTAGTTGGAAAATATGGCCTTGGTGATACAAATGATGCTGGAGATCACATTATAGAATTTTGCGAGACTAGTAACTTCTTCATCGCCAGTAGCTTTTTCAGCCGACACAAATGGCAACTGTATGTATGGACCTCACCAGATGGAATACACAGGAACCAAATCGACTACATCTGTGGAAAAAGACGATGGAAAAGCTCCATATCAGTAGTCTGAACAAGAGCAGGTGCCGAATGTGGCACAGATCATCAGTAACTCATATGCGAATTTAAATTGCAACTGAGGTAATTTAGAACAAATCCATGAGAGCCAACATATGACTTTGAGTATATCCCTCCTGAGTTTAAAGACTATCTCAAGAACAGATTTCTTTTTTGTCTTTTTTCTGACTCGATGGCACTTGGCTTGATGTTTCTGACTGAATGAAAATGTGCATTCCCATATAAATTTGCATGCTGACCTACATGCAGCTTCCACTGCTATCTCTGCATGGTAACAACACACTCTTCCTCTCTGCTCCATACATGACTTATCTTACCAACAGTCTCCTATCTTCTCCTCTCCACCCACTCCCCCTTCTCCAGTACGAGTTCAGCAGGATGACATCCTATAGGTGCCTAGAATCATAAAGTGCCCACAAAATATAGTCATTCTGCATCACCAAGTCCAATCCATTGTTGTCTGAAAAGTGGACTTTCAATATGATATATGGATGTGGCAGCATCAGGGCCAGCGGCCCTGCTCGCAGGAGAACTCTGAGGCCCTTGGACCATCAGTTGAGGTCTTTTAGTGGAGATCCCAGGGTACACCCCTATTTATGCTCGTGTTACCAGTGAAACTCAACTTTGTGAGCTCCATTGTGGCTATCACTGGTGGTGGCTGGGCACCATCCGGTTCTTCCGGTCACAAGTCGATGTAGACATCCAGTCATGTGGGTCTCTCTGTCTTCTGGATTCTCTTTCCCCCATGTCATTATGACCCTTGGTGATCATCCGTTCCTGCTGAGTTGGGACCATTTGCTGTACCCTCAGATGGTAGCTTTGCAGCTTTTAAGACTCCAGACACCACTCACCAATATGGGGTGCAGAGAGACCTCATTAACAAAACGCTAGTTGTGCCAATTAGCCTCAATTTCCCCTGAGACCACAGTCCCCAGCCCCCCGCCCCAGCTACTCTGTCCTTGCTATGTTGGGTTAAGATGGGAGGAGTACACAAGTTGTGTCAAAGTCCCTTTAATATCAATCTTCTTACTAATGTACACTGTCACCAATTTCACCCAGCCAAATTTCTAACAACTGTCTAATCTAAACTCTCCCCCCTGACCCTCCCATCCTCCCCACCCTTGCAGCCATCAAAGAGTCTTTTCTGTTATGCACGAGTCTGCTTTTAAGTTCTTAACATAGGGGTCTCATACAATACTCCTTCTGTCACTGACTACTTTCGCTAAACATAATGTCCTCCAATTGAAACCAGGTTAAGAGGTGTTTCCTGCTATCATCGTTGTTCTTTATCATTGCATAGTGTTCCATTGAGTATATATACCATAGTTTACCTATTCATTCTTCTGTTTTGGGACATCTGGGTTGATTCCATCTTTTTGCTATTGTGGACTGTGCTGCAATGAACATTTGTGTGCATGTATCACTTGGTGTGAATGGCCTTGATTCTGTAGGATATATTCCAAGTAGTGGAATTACTAGGTCAAACAGTACACCTATGTCCACTGTTTTAAGGTACTGTCAGATTGCTTCCCAAAGAGGTTGCAATCCCACCAACAGTGTAGGAGAGTTCCAATCTCTCCACAGTGTTCCCAGCATTTAGTGTTTTGCATTTTTAGAATCACGGCCAACCTTGTTGACATGAGATGGTATCTCATTGTTGTTTTGATTTGAATTTCTTTAATAACCAAAGATCAGGAACATGTCTGCATGTGTTTCTTGTCTGTCTGGATCTCCTCTTTAGAGAAGTGTCTGTCCATCTCCTTTGCCCATTGCTTAATTGGAAGATTTATCTTTTTCTTATTGATATTTTGTAGTACCTTACAGACTATGGAGATCAAGCATCAGTCTGACATAGAGTTGCCAAATACTTTTCCCCATTCTATAGGTGGCCTTTTAACTCTTGTGATAAAGTCTTTGGATGAGCAAAAGTGATTGATTCTCAGTAGTTCCCATTTATCTGTTTTCTCTTCTGTTGTTTGTGATTTGTTTGACAGATTTTGAAGTCTGTCTACATTGTGTATTAAACCTTCCATTGTTGTTCCTACTTTTTCTTGGATGAGCTTTATTGTTTTAGAATTGATGTTTAGGTGTTTTATCCAGTTTGAGTTGGTTTTTGCATAAGGTGTAAGATAGGGGTCTTGTTTTAATTTAGTGCAGATGAGCATCCAATTTTGTCAGCACCATTTGTTGAAGAGATTGTTTAACACCTTAGGGCCTTTGTCAAATATCAAAGGCAGATGATAGGCAAATGATATCATCTCTGAGGTCTCAATTCTGTTCCACTGATCTATCTATCTGTTTTTGTACCAGTACAAGGCTGTTTTGACAACTTTGCAGTGTAATAGGTTGTGAAGTCGGGTAATGAGAGGCCTCCCAGTATGTTCTTCTTCTTTAGTAATGTTTTACTTATCCAGGGCTTCTTCCCTTTCCAGACAAAGTTGGGTATTTATTCCACCATCTCAATAAAAAATGTCACTGGAACTTGTATTGAGATTGCATTATATCAGTAGATTGCTTTAGGTAAAATAGACATTTTCACAATGTTAGGTCTTCCCATCCATGAGCAGGGTAGGTTTCTCCGTTTGTGTAACTCTCTCTTAGTTTCTTGTAGTAAGGGTTTGTAGTTCTCTTTGTAAAGGTCTGTTATTTCTCTGGTTAGATTTATTCCGAGGCACTTTATCTTCTTAGGGGCTATAGTAAATGATATTGACTTGGTGATTTCTTCTTTAATAATCTCATTGTTGGTATACAGGAATCCTACTGATTTACTTATGTTTATCTTGTATCCTGAGACTTTGTCAAACCCCTCTATCAGCTTGAGTAGTTTCCTAATGGGTTCTTTGGGATTTTCTGCATATACAATCATATCATCTGCAAATAGGGAGATTTTTAGGGTTTTTTTGCCGATGGAGATGCCCTTTATTCCTTGGTCTTGTCTAATTGCTCTGGCTAGAACTTCTACTACAATGTTGAATAAGAGAGGTGAGAGTGGGCATTCTTGACTAGTTCCTGTTCTCAAGGGAAACTGTTTCAGTCTCTCTCCATTCAGGATAATGTAGGCAGTTGGCTTTGTATAAATGGCCCTTATTGCATTTAGGAATTGGCCATCTATTCCTATTTTGCTGAGAGTTTTTAGCATGAATGGGTGTTGAACTCTATCAAATGCCTTTTCTGTATCAATAGACAATATCAAGTGATTCTTGTCTTTTGTGGTATTTATGTGGTTGATCCCATTAATTGTTTTTCTGATGTTGAACCAGACTTGGATCCCTGGTATCAATCCAACTTGGTCATGATGGAATAATTTTTTTGATATGTTGTTGTACTCTATTGGCAAGAATCTTGTTGAAGATTTTTGCATCTAGATTCATGAGTGGTATCCGTCTGTAGTTCTCCTTTTTGGTTGGGTCTTTCCCTGGTTTGGGTATCAGGGTTATGTTGGCTTCATAGAATGAATCTGGGAGTATTTCATCCCTTTCTATACATGAAATAGTGTCAGTAGTACTGGAGATAATTCTTCTGTAAAAGCTTGGTAGAATACTGCAGTGAAGCCATCTGGGTCTGGGCTTTTTTTGGTTGGCAGTTTTTTGATGACTTCAATCTCTTCCTTTGTGATAGGTTTATTAATTTGTTCTGCATCACCTTGTGATAATTTTGGTAGGTGGTATGAATCAAGGAATTTGTCCATTTCCTCTATGTTTTCAAATTTGTTAGAATACAGTCTTTCATAGTATTCAGCTATGATATTTTTGATTTCTGTTGAATCTGTTGGGACAACTTCCCTCTCATTTCTTATTTGAGTTATTTGTTTCCTTTCGTGCTTTTCTTTAGTAAGTTCTGCTAATGGTTTGTCAATTTTGTTGATCTTTTCAAAAAACCAGCTTTTGATCTTTTCAATTTTTTTGATTGTTCTTCTGTTCTCTAATTTGTTTAGTTCTGTTCTGATCTTTATGATCTTCTGGTGCCTGAGGGATACCTTTAGTGTTCTCTCTCTACTCGTTCAAGCTGAAGGGTCAGTTCTTAGATTTGGTTTCTTTCTTTCTTCCAGATGTGTGTGTTCATGGACCTCTGAGCACTGCTTTGGCTGTATCCCATAGGTTCTGGTAGGAAGTGTTTTCATTCTCATTGGAATCCATAAGTTTCTTTATTTCATCCTTGATTTCTTCTATAATCCATGGTTTTTTGAGCAAGGTCTTGTTCAGTTTCCATGAGTTCCACTTTCTATCTATGTTTTTTCTGCTACTAATTTAGACTTTTACGGCTTTATAATCTGACAAGATGCTTTGCATTAGTTCAATGGTATGGATTTTGTTGAGAATTGCTTTATGTCCTAACACATGGTCTATTCTGGAGAATGTTCCATGTGCACTGGAGAAGAAGGTGTAGTTGTCCGCTGATGGATCGAAAGTTCTGTATATGTCGGTGAGGTCTAGACGGTTAATTGTGGCAATGAGGTCTTCTGTGTCTTTACTGAGCTTTTTTCTAGGTGATCTGTCCAATATTGAGAGTGGAGAGTTGAAGTCTCCCACTATTGTTGTGGAGTGATCTATCTCCTTTTTGAGTGTAGTCAGTGTTTCTTTGATGTATGTAGGTGCTGTAATATTAGCCAAGTGCCGTCAAGTCAGATCCGTCTCATGGCGACTCTACCCTGGCCCCTAGGGTCGCCGTGAGCTCTAATATTAGGTACATAAATATTTAATATTGTTAAGTCCTGCTTGTGTATTGAACCTTTCAGCAATAAATAGTGTCCATCCTTGTCCACGATGGTGGATTTTACATTAAAATTGATTTTGTCTGAGATTAGAATTGCCACACATGCTCTTCTTTGTTCATTGTTAGTTTGATATATATTCTTCCATCTTTTGATTTTCAGTTTGTTCATATCTTTAGGTCTAAGGTAAGTTTCTTGTAGGCAACATATAGGTGGGTCATGTCTTTTGATTCAAGATGTCACTCAATGTCTCTTTACTGGAGCATTGAGTCCATTCGCATTCAATGTAATTATTGATAGGTATGTGTTCAGTGCTGCCATTGTGATTTTTATTTTTGAGTTGATGTTTTCTCTGTTGTTCTTATTAATCTGTTCTGTGACCTTCTTCTTCACCAGATGATTTTTCACCTTTTTCAGGGTTGGTTTTGTGGTTGTTGATACTTTTGTATTACATTTCTTGATATGGTATGTTGCTTCTTTATCGTGCTTTACAGCTGGGCCTATAATCCCACTTAATAAACTATATAGAAACCCAATTTTCATTACTACCAGTCTTATCAACTTCCTCTCCATCTAGAAGGAGTATAATGACTGTAGTACACCCCTCTTTTTAACATGATGGTATCATAGTTTACATGACATGATCACTAGATCATTTCTTTCACTATTATAGCTTTGATTGTGTTTTGAGACTTCCCTAACTGAATAGGATTCTGGATAATATGTCCTTATAAAATGCAAAGTTAATGTTTTTGTTCTCCCAAGCAAGAGATTCTTTCAGGATTTCTTGTAGCTTTGGTTTGGTTTTTACAAAATCTTTGTATTTCTGTTTATCTGCGACTATCTTAATTTCATTTTCATATTTAAAAGATAGTTTTGCAGGATACATAATTCTTGGTTGAAAGTTCTTCTCCTTCAAGACTTTGAATGCGTCATGCCACTGTCCTTGCCAGCATCATTTCTACAAAGATATCCAACAAAATCCTGCAGGGTTTCCCTCCGAATGTTAGCTTTGCTTTGAGTTTTGCTGCCTTTAAGAGTTTCTGCTTATGTTTCAATTTGTTAAGCTTGATTATAATATGTCTTTGAGTCTTTCTATTGAGATCTATATTGAGTGGTGTTCTACATGTATCTTAGATATCTATATTCTCTTCTTTCATAATTTCTGGAAAGTTTTCTGTCAGTAGCTCAGTCACAGTACTCCCTGTTCTCAGGTGTCTCACCCTGTTCAGGAACTCCATTTTATCATAGATTGTTCTTCTTAATAGAGTCCCACATGCTTTTTAATGCTCATTCATTTTTCTTGTTTCTTTTCTCTGATTTCTCCTTGTAGATGGTGGAGTCAGTGGCTCTGTCTTCCCAATCAGAAAGCCTCTTTTCCATTTGTTCCATACTGTTTTCTTGGCTTTGAATTGAAGCTTCTATGTCTTTGGTTTTGTTCCTGATCTGTTGGATTTCAGAGTACTGATGTTTCATCAGATAGAACAGCTTGCTTAGTTTTTCATCCTGCTCTGCTGCATTTTGTATAATATCTAGTAGGGCTCTCTATATAATCCTTTTGTATTCACCTTCTGATAGTTTCAGAAAAGCTTCTTCGTCTGGGAAGTTCTGAGGTGGTTTCTTTTGGGGGTCTTCTGATGCCTTTGGTGACTTCCAGGTTACTGTCTTCTTCAACATTTGCTGCTTTTTGGGCATCATGTGGGTCAATAGAGGCTGGAAGAAATGCTGTGAAGATGGACCACAGTTGTTTCTCCAGGCTGTCTTAAGATGAGAAGTAAAAAGTGTTTGGTACCTTCCAAAGTCAGGTTTTCAGGTGTATATGTCCCTCTTCCCAGCTGGTAAAGTAAGCACCACTATATTGAACATCTGATGTTATAAACTAGCTCAAAATACAGAAAGGCTACTGGCCTGCTGGCCTCTGCTGTTAGGCCTCAGCTGTAGGCAATGTTGTGCAGAACTCTGCTTTTCTGTTGGAAAAACAGTCTCTTCTGGGTAGGCATTGCCTCCCAGCCCAGGAATTAGGTCCACCTGAGGCTTCCGTATGGATGACACCACCTCCCAGCAAAACAAGATGGCATCCCACATAAGCTCACCATCCAGCTGGGACCAGGTTCCCGGTGGATGGAGAGGCCAAGAGTGCCAAAATGCCCAGAATCCACAGCCTCCACTGCTGGGTCCCAGCCCCAGGCAACACTGTGCAAAACGCCACCTCCCTGCCATAAAATCACTCTCCCCCTCAGCAGGAGCCACCTCCTAGCCTAAGAACGAAGTCTAGCCAGGGCCTCTGCCTGGGCTTCTCCATTTCCTGACAGGCCAGAGAAGCCAAGGTGTGTAGAGTCCAAAGCCAGGCTCTCAGAACCTGGCAATTACTCTTGCCAGTCCCACCAGCAGTGCATCCAAGAACAGCAGCTAGTCAAGTCCCAGTTCTACCTGCTGGCCAAGACAGAGGAACAAAAATTGAAATGGTGACTTACCTTTGGTCTGTGCAAGCCTGTGCTTGCCAAGAGTGGGGTCTGAAAATGAGGAGGTTTTGAGTTCAGTAGTATGAAGTCTAAATTAACAGACCTATGTTGCATTCCAGGGCTCGCTAGGTGTCCAGAAGGCTCTGTTTAACTATCATTTCAGGTCTTGGTTTCCAGAGGGATGTAGGGAGACGTGCATTTAGTCCGCCATCTTGACTCTGCCCCCTCAAGAACAGATTTGATGTGTTGATCACTAACGACTGAAGACCAGATGAATTGTGGAATGATATCAAAGACATTATCCATGAGGAGAGCACTAGGTGGTTAAAAAGAAAGAAAAGACCAAATTGGATATCAGAAGAGACTCTGAAACTTGCTCTCGAATGTTGAGCAGCTAAATCAAAATGAAGGAATGATGAAGTAAAAGACCTAAACAGAAGATTTCAAAGAACAGCTTAAGAAGACAAAAGAAAATACTATAATGACATGTTCAAAGGGCTGGAAATGGAAAACCAGAAGGGAAGAACACATTCTACATTTCTCAAGCTGAAAGAACTGAAGGAAATTGCTTAGTAGCATGGAGAGTCAGCAAAAAAGAGGAAGACTCTCAATGAGATGGCTTGACACAGTGGCCATGACAATAGGCTTATGCATACAAATGATTGTGGACATGACACAAGAGCAGGCAGTGTTTAGTTCTATTGTTCATAGAGTTGCTATGAGTCAGAACCAACTCAATGGCACCTAATAACAACAACAAAGGTAAAGGATCTGCCTTTCTTGGCAGAGCAGAAACTCTTATAGAAAGTTACCCAACCACCTTGGCTAATGGAGCTACATTACTGTTCCAAATCTTTGTCCAGTGCATACAATCCCTCCCCCACATCCCCACCCAAATCTCAGGCCCAACAGCCCCAAGTTTAACTCCCTTAAGGAAAGCTCCCTTCTGCGTGCAACAAACAGATAAAGGCCTCAACCTAGGACACCTAGAGTCTGAACTCTGCAGCAACAATATCAGAATATCCATTACCAACACCCTCCTTCCCTTGCACAGAACCCAAAGTCAAAGGGTAGACTATTCTTTTGTGCTCTTCAGTCAATGGCATGTTTCTTCAACCAGTACATTTCTCAGGACTGCCCCAGCTCCAAGGCACATTCTCTGAAATGTGTATTGCCCCAGGTCAAAGCCTCTTTCCCTAGACAACCTTCCAAAATAAGCCCCCTTTGGTGGGGAGCTCTTAACAACATTTTTTCAATCTGGAGTAATGAGCCATTCACTGGGCAAGAGTTGTATGGTTTCCTCCACATTTTCTATCTACATGTCACCATATGTCTCCTAGGATATGGTCTCTTCCTGCCTACCCACAAGCTGAACAGAAACATGTACTTTGATGTACTTACCCCCAAACATTGATATCTCCCCTACTAACCATTTCTTGTTGGTACCTGTAAAAGTCTCAGTCAGGCCAAAAAGGTACCCATCCTTATACCTCTATTGGCTGCCCTGGGGCTCACAGAGGATATTGGCAGTGTAATAGAGGAGTTAAACACCTCACTCTATTATTTCCACCTCCCCTCACAAAACCTACAGAAAACTATGGAAGACATGTCCAGAGGTTCTCTAGCTGCTGACAACTTATAAAACAGATGCACCCTGGATCTTTTAATTACGGAGAAGGGGGGTACTTGTCTCTTTCCAGATGAAGAATGTTGTTTCTATGTTAACAAATCAGGCATGGTCCAAGATACAGCTAGAAAAGTTTCAGAGAGAGTGGCCAAGCTCCAAAACAGCAAGAAGGCAACTGGGATACTTGGCTATATTCACAAGAATGGTTTCCCTATCTTCTTCCATTTGTAACACCTCTTGTCTTACTCATTTTAGGACTCTCTCTCAGCCAGGTCCTATTTAGAACTGTAACACAGCTGATCCAGACGTCAGCCTACAACCTTACCCACCAACAAGTAAACCAGATTCTGCTCCTCCAAGAGACTCAACAAGAAAAACAACCAACAGACCTCCCTCTTTATGCCAGTAGGCCAGAGGATCCCCAGTTCCCCATATACCTTCTGATAAATCAGTGACCCTTGTCAGCAGGAAGTAGCTAGAAAGAAAATGATACCCCTCTGTCCATTAACCAAAAAGTCAGCAATTGAGAGAAATCTGTCCCTGGATTTCAGAGAGGTTTAACATAAACCATCTTTTGAAATGTCCCTGGATTTCAGTGGCTTTAACATAAACCACCACCCAAAAATAGCCCACAGGAATTTGAATCACAAACAAAACTTCAAGCCTCCCATTTCCACTGTCTTAAGCAAAGCTTTTCCCTTATCAAAGACTATAAACAAACTCTACTCTTTCTCCTTTTCTTAACACTGTTTTCTTATCAAACCATAAAATCTCTCACCCCACACTACCTTATCAGAACTTTAAAACTATTAAAAAAAAAACAAAACGAAACAAAACACCTTGCCCAGCTGGCCTAAGAGGGGCTGAGCCACCTCTCAGCTCAGACCCCACTCTCTCTCTCTCTCTCTTAAAGTGATTTGAGCCCATTCTCTTTCTCTTTGAGGGGTTAAACCAATTCTTGGTTCAGATCCTACTGTCTTTCTCTTTGAATAAACTGCACTGGATCCTCAGACTGGTGTGTTTCTGCCTCTGTTTCATGACATTCACTCTGCAACATTTCTGATGCAGTGGTTATCAAGTATGAGCATGGGCAACATCAACTGAGAGACTCGTTAAAACAGACTTCTGCCCCGCCACCTCTGCCCACCAATATATGATTTAGCAGGTCTGGGTGGGGCCTGAGATTTCAAACAGATTCCCAGGTGATACTGAGACTGCTGGTACAGAGACCACACTTTGAGGACTACTCTTCTACTATTATGAATCACAGGCTGAACCTGTTATACTGCCATAGTGGTCAAAATAGTCAGTACTGGCACAACAACACAAACATAGATGAAGAGAACAGAATTGAGAATCCAGAAGAAAATCATCCACTTATGAGCCGATGATATTTGACAAAGCCCCAAAGTCTGTTAACTCAGGAAAGGCCAATTTCTTCAGCAAACAGTGCCGGCATAACTAAATATCCATCTACAAAAAAAAGAAAAAGAAAAATAGACAAAGGATATGAACAGGTACTTCACCAAAGAAGACATTCAGATATCTGACAGATGGGTGAGGAAATGCTCACAAGCATTAGCTGTTAGAAAAATCTAAATCAAAACTACCGTGAGATACCATCTTACCCCAAAAGAGGCTAGGATTAATTTTAGAAACACAGAGTAATAAATGCTGGAGAGGTTGTGGACAGACAGGAATGTAAAGTGCAACAACCACTTTAGAAATTGATTAGGCCCTTTGTTAAAAAGCTATAAAAAGCTATAAATAGAAGTACCATACTATCTGGCTGTCATAGATTGAATTGTGTTCCCAAAATATGTGTGTGGCAGTTTAACTAGGCCATGATTCTTGGTATTGTGTGATGTCCTTCAAGTTGTATATACTGCTTCTGTGATGTTAATCAGGGAGGGTGGCTACAGTTGTGTTGGTGGGGAGAACTCAGTGTGTAAGACTGTTTGTACCTTGAGGCAGTCTCTTAAGATATAAAGAAAAGAAGCTGGCAGAGAGATTTTGGGACATTATACCCCCAAGAAGCAGTGCTGGGAGCTGAGAGCATCTTTTGTAAAGGAATGGGATTCCTGCACCTCAGAAATTTCCAGTCCAGGGAAAGATTTATGACACTGACCTTCCACCTGTGCCAGCAGAGAAAGCCTTCCCCTGGAACTAACACACTGAATTTGGACTTCTAGCCTATTAGACTATGACAAAATAAAATTTCTCTTTTTAAACACATCCACTAGTGGTATTCGTGTTAGAGCTGTACCAACTGACTAAAACACCGGCAGTCCTACTCTCTGGAATGTATCCTAAAGAAAAAAGAGCTGTCATGATAGTATATATATATATATATATATATATGTATATATATATGTATGTATATATATATATATATATATATATATATGTATATATATATATATGTATATATATATATATATATACACACAACTGTGTTAGCAGCTGCACTGTTCACAACAGCAAAAGATGGAAATAACCTAGGTGTCCCTCAGCGAAGGAATGGATAAACAAATTATGATATATTCACACAATGAAATACTATGCAGTGATAAAAAAATGATTTTATACATCCTTATAACATTAAAGAATTTCGAAGGCATTATGAGTGAAATGTTTCAGTCGTGAAAGGACAAACATTATATGAGACCACTATTATAAGAACTCAAAAAAGATTTTAACACAGAAGAAAACAGTCTTTGATGGTTACAGGCATAGGGAGGGAATATCTAGATAGTAGATAAGGATTATTTTAGATGAAGTGAAGTACAACACACACTACAGGAGATGTCAGCACAACTGGGCTAAACCAAAAGCTAAAATGTTTCCTGAATGCAATCGAATACTTCAAAAGATAGAGTAATAGGGGCAGGGTTCTGGAAGCTATAGTTTGGAGACATCTAAGTCAATTAATGTAACAAAGTTTATTAAGAAGTTGTTTTGCATCCCATTTTGGTGAGGGGCGTCTCATAAGATCAAAATTGGGTCAACTTCTCTCTTTCCCTCTCTACAGGCTTCTCACTTTTTTTAAAAGTAATGTGGTGTACTCCACCATTTTTACAAGTAGAAATAAATCATTTGGTTCCTGAAGCCTGGAAAATAAATTGACTGAATGTTTAAATCCATTGAACCCTAACTAATTTATTTTCTTAAGGAATTATGTTCATGATGGATATAACTGCTGATAACCCTAATGATTCATGTTTTGCATAACATCTGAAAGGTATTTCATGATATTTCAATTTTTGCAACCCCAATATTAAGATCACAAGAATATTTTGTTTATTTCAGTGTAATTGTGTGTCAAGACAAGCAACTGGGTCCAATGTCATATTTGGGGGTTCTGTAGAAACTACCAATTAAGTCATTAATTATTGTAAAAAGGAGTGGATACTAATTTCCTGAAATATTTTATGATTCCTGCTTCACAAAATTTGGAGTTGTGTTATAGAAGAGTAAGTTCACCATTTATCAGGGGAAGGTAGCTACTAGCAGTGAATGCCTAAGCAAGTGACTTGTTTCTAGCAGCTTTAACATAAAGAGGTAAATTATATATACCTCACAGGGTTCATGTGAGAATTAAATGCTCTAAAACCCCAAACTGAATGAAACCTATTGCTATCAAGTCAATTCCAACTCATAGCAACTGTATAGGACAGAGTAGAACTGACTTCTTCATAGAGTGTCCAAGGAGGGCCTGTCGGCTTCGAACAGGCTTTTTGTTAGCAGACGTAGCACTTAACCATTATGCCACCAGTTTCCAAATGCTCTAAGGGTGTTAGTAAACCGTAGAGTGCCTCATAAACATGAGCGACTATTCAACTTGTTTCAAGTGAGTTCAGATGCCCAAGCAGGAAAGGTACTTGTGACCATCTCCCCTAAAACTTTCAGTTGCACTGGAGAAAAATGAGGACAGAGTGACCAAGTCATTTATCAGAAAATAGAAGAGTCAGAAGGCTAACCCTCTTTTCATACTAGGACTCTACACAAAAGCCCTGATGGCACAATGCTTAAGAGCTCAGCTGTTAACCAAAAGGCTGGCAGTTTGAATCCAAAAGCCACTTCTCAAAAACTCAATGGGACAGTTCTACTTTGTCCTATAGGGTCACTGTGAATCATATGAGTTAGAATTGATTCAACTACAATAGATTGTTGCTTTTTTCTTAACTTGTCAGGTGAGTCCTTGGATGATGCAGATGGTTACAACACTCAGCTGCTCAACGAAAGTTTGGAGGTTCAAGTCCACACAAAGATGTCTCAGAATAAAGGCCTGGTGATCAATTTCCAAAAAACTTCAGCCACTGAGAACCCTATGGAGTTTAGTTCTACTCTGATACAGATGGATTTGCCAACAGGTGGAGTTGGCTCAGTGGAACTGCTTCTGGTTTAAACTTATTAGAAGCCGCATATATTCACATGTTACTAATAATTTCTAGTCCAGAAACATCATGTTCTTTGATTTATAAACTTGATGCAAATGCTAATTGCATTTGGGAAGCTTCAAAAAAAAAAAAAAAGATTTGTCTCCAAGGCAATTTCAGCATTATTCTTTCATTTTGAAATCCTGGTGGCACAGTGATTAAGTGCTCAGCTGCTAACCAAAAGGTTGACAGTCTGAATCCACCAACCACTCCTTAGAAACCCATGTGGCAATTTTATGAGTTATTATGAGTCAGAGTTGACTCAATAGATGGCAGTGGGTTACTTTTTGGTGCTTTTCATTTTACATTACCAAGATCCCTATGAGGTTGCAGTGCAATGAATTACTTAATAACAGCCCTTTCAGCCATAGTCTTTGTGACTATTGTGTCCCCTTAAAAGTGTGGTGGAAAGTTGGCTGGGACATGATTCCCAGTATCGTGTGATATTCTTCCATGTTGTAAACTCTGCCTCTATGATGTTAATGAGGGAGGAATGCAGTTGTGTTGGTGGGGCAGGACTCAGTGTGTAAGACTGTATTGTGCCTCGAGGCAGTCTCTTGAGCTATAAAAGAAAGAAGGTATCAGAGAGATTCAGGTACCTCACACCACCAAGAAAGCAGTGCCAGGAGCGGAGCACTTCTTTGGATAAGACTTGGGGTTGCTAGGCCTCAGGAGCTTTGAGTCGAGGCTAAGGTTGGTCTTCCTGGATTTGGGCTTGTAGCCTACTGGACTATGACAGAATAAAATTTATCAGCCATCCACTTGTGGTACTGCTGCTGAACTAAAGTAAGTGCATTCTACCTGTCACTGACAGCTAAAATTCAGAGATGGGGAGACAGATTCAACGCTTTATTAGCTGACAAGCATGCTAGCTGGGAGACAGTGAAGATAACTTTTCCAAAAGCTGTCCCCATTTGGGTTACATTTCTAGTGATTTTTACAGCCAGAATTCAAAGGGGCTGCTATCTGTCATAGAACAATTGCCGGGAGTCACAAGATTTCATTACATCTCATCAATTTCATTCTCTCTCTCTGAGGTCTTAATCAATTTTACTTCCTCGGAGACAGGGAGGGAATACAGGCCTGCTAATCTGCTCTGAGTGTGACAGTTGAGGCAGAGGATGGAATGTAGCTTAATAACCTAAGTACCTGTGTTAGATTCCTACATCCACCACCAGTGTTTCTGTTAAGGCAGCATTAGATGACTAAGACAGACGCAACAAATGAGCTGGACTACACAGATCAGGGGTATGGAATCTACGATGGTTGGGGTTACGTGTCTGCCATGGTGGTGTAGCAGTTAAGAGTTATGGGTGCTAACCTGTAGCAAGAAAAAGATAAGTTTGGCCGGCAGAGCAGAAAACACCTCGAACACTGCTTTGTCTTTAAGAGGAAGAGGGTTTACTGCCAGTGGTGCTGTGGTCAAACTCAGGTCTGAAAAATAGCCGTGAACTCCGTCAGACATACACATTTATACATTTCTTTAAGAAAGTACAGAAAGGAATTTCCATACATCTTTCTAATCAGCAGCTACAAGTATACAGATTTTCATATTGTATTCTTATTGGAGCAGTATACTTAACAAGGCACTAGATAAGTGATTGATATTACATGACATAGGAAGCTGCAGTTTCTTGTTTTGGGAAACTAGGCTTATTGGAGATTTCTATAGGGGGAGAAGGGAGCATCCTGGGCTGGTGCCGGAGAGAGTCATCTGGACTTTTACCTTTTTCTTAGAAACTGAGCGTGTCTCAGGATTTCTGTGGGGGGAGAGGAGGGAAGCTGGTATCTCCGACGCCTCGACTCTAATTTAGGCATCAGCTAGTTTTTATTTAGTGAACAGGACACGTAAGGCAGACATTGATTCAAGTGGGGTTTGTGAAGTTCCTCCCAAAGCAAATTGGTGCTTCAAAGGCTAATTCTTCAAGTGAACTCACCTCTCAAGGAGGAAAGCACATAGCCTGGGTGTGGGTACAGAGGTCACATTCAGCTGGTCAGACCTATCATTTTCGAGGGTCTGATGTCATGCACTGATTCACAGGCTCACAAGCCCCGCACCTAGGCCTTCTGGAATTTAAGTGATATCTTCTTAAAAGCTTTTTCTTCCTCGCTGAACCAAAACATCAGTAGTTCAAAGCGACAAGGCACTCCTTGGAAACTTTATGGGGGCAGTTCTACTCCATCCTACAGGATCTCTATGAGTCAGAATCAACCTGATGGCAACAGGTTTTATGGAGATCATGTAGCCAATCAGACCCTGAGTGATCTGGTTTGTTTCCGGAGATCCCCCCAGCTGCCCAAATACAGCCAGAAAATTTGGTCTCCCGGCAGGTGGCAAATTGGGCTCCTCCCCTTCCCCAAAAGCACACAAGGATGCATCCTTTTTGGTAGCAAATGATGGAAAAGTTAATTAAGGGAAAGTATGTTCAAAAGAGACAACAGGCCAGTCTCCACAAGTGGAAAAATAACCCACTATAGATTTTGTGGGGGCTTTTTATTGGCAAATGCAGGTGGTGATGTCATAGATAGGAGGTGAAGGTAGGTAACTTGGTTTTTGATTAGGTTTGAAGCTACTTGTAGCTACTTCACAGCAGCCAGGAGAAATTGTTATATTAGCCTCACAACTGCTGGAAGAACTTATATCTGCATCACAAACAGCCATGGAGAACTGTATATATATATGACCTTTGTTATCCCTCAAAAATGTTAGATTCTGGAGTAAAATACATAGCAGCAGTGATCAGCTTCCCTAGCCAACCTTATCAGTTTGGGTTTGTTTTTTCTAGGCCATGATTCCCAGTATCGCAATCTGATGCAAATATCCTAATTATCCTTCGTTTTATATGCTGCAAATCCTAGCCTCTCTCTGTCGGTTAGGCAGGATTTGTGCAGGATGCATCTTGACACAAGTTCCACCCTTAATCAAGTCCTGTATTCTATATATAAGTGGGTGCTGTGGTGGGGCTCTCTCTCCATCTGGATCTGTGCTCCACTCATCATTAAGTGACCTTTGGTTCTTGAGACTTCAGCCAGCGGCCTGCCATCTGACCTGCAATTCTGGAACGTGAAGCTTCTGGGAGCCCCGTGAGCCGGCAGCCTGTCAGCTGACCTGATTCTCCAGCTTTCACAGCGTTGTGAGCCAGAAACCTGTTGTCTGGCCTAATATTTTGGGTTTGTGGGCCCCTTTGGCTGGGCACGTGAGCGGAGAAGCCTACACCTGACCCACAGATTTAGCATTGTCAGCCTTCAAACCCTTGTAATCCGTTTCCTTGATACAGTTCTTGAGTTCCATGAGACAATGCAGAGAATTACAGAAATGAAAGACTAGAGATAGACTGGGAGGAGGGGCAACTGATGTTAGAGACGATGGAGTGAGACAAAGTCAGCCAAACATTTCTTAAAAATGTGCTTTCTGAAATTCAAGAAGGGGCAGAGGTTTTTAAATTCCTTAAAATCAAGAAATTCAAGAAGGGGAAGAATTCAGTTTTTCCTACTATATCAGTTTCCTATGGCAGCTGTGACAACTGACCACGAACACTTAGTGGCTTAAAACAACATAAATGTATTTTCTTACAGTTCTGTGGGTCAGAGGTCTGAAATAGGTCTCTTCCAGATAAAATCAAGGTGTTAACAAGGGAAGTCCCTTTCCAGCCTATAAAAAAGAATAGCTTTCTTGTGTTTTCTGGCTTCTTGAGGCCATTTCCTCCACCTTCAAAGTCAGCAACACCAGGCTGAGTCCTTCTCATACTTGTGTCTCTTTGGTTCTCTTGCCATCCTTGCCTCCTGCACTTATAAGGCTCTTTGTGATTCTATTGGATCCCCCAGATAACCCAGAAAAATCTCCCATCTCAAGGTCAGCCGATTGTTGTTGTTAGGTGCCTTCCAGTCAGTTCCATCTCGTAGCAACCCTATGCTCAACAGAGCAGAATTCATTTTCTTCTTAAGTCCGCTGTTGCGGCCACTGTGTCAAGCCATCTCGCTGAGAGTCTTCCTCTTTTTCACTGACCTTCCACTCTGCCAAGTATGATGTCCTTCTCCAGGGACTGATCCGTCCTGACAACGTGTCCAAAGTATGTAAGACATAGTCTTACCATCTTTGCTTCCAAGGAGTGCTCTGGTTGTACTTCTTCCAAAATAGCTGATTAGCAACCTTAATTCTCTCTGTGAGCTTAATCTCTTTTTCCATGTAGCCTAACATCTTCACAGGTTCAAAAGGATTAGGATGTGGACGTTGTTTGGGGTGGGGCAGCATTATACTGCCTACCATACACGTCACATCTCAGAAGAGAATTTTACTCTCTGTGGGGCATGCTACAGAGAGCTCCCAACTGTGTGAGAACCAAGAGGTTTAGGCTTTTGTAGAACACATGATTGTTTCTAAATTGTGAGTCAGCTAATATTGCCAAAGTCTTAATGGCAGCTACAGTACAGTATGCAAGGCAGGCTGTTTGGTCAGGGCAGTGTGCAGGGCAGGGCGTTTGGGCAGGGCAGTGCTTTTCATGCTGTAAACCAAGACAGAGTTAACTGGTCAGAGCCATAAGTCAGTCCTGCCAGTTGATCTGAAGAAATTGTCTGTCTGTCTGTCTGTCTGCCTTCCCTCCTTCCTCTCCCTCTGTCTTCCTCTCTCTATCTCATTCTTTCTTTCTCTTTCTCTTCCTTTTCTCTCCCTCTCGCTCTCTCTCCCTCTCTCTTCCTCTCTTCCTCCCTTCCTCCCTCCCTCCCTCCCTTCCTCCCTCCCTCCCTCCGTTCCTTCTTCTTTATTATTATTATGATTGAATGAAAATGTACATTCCCATATAAATTTGCATGCCCACCTACAGGCAGCTCCCACTGTCCTTCCTGCCCAGTGACAGCACACTTTTCCTCTCCACTCCATCTATGTCTCATCCTCCTAATGATCTCCTATTCCCTGCTCTCCACCTACTCCCCTGTCTCCAGTAAGAGGTCAGCAGGACAACATTCTATAGATGCACAGAACCATAAAGTGCACACATGATACGGTCACTCTGCATCACCAAGTCCAATCCATTCCTGTCTGGAGAGTTGACCTCCATTATGATTTATGGACAGGGGCAGCACCAGGGCCAGGGGCCATGCTCCCAGGGGAGCTCTGAGGCCTGAACCATCAATTGCAGTCTTTCAGTGGAGATCTCAGAGTGCACCCAATTTT
This sequence comes from Heterohyrax brucei, assembly GCA_028571685.1. Taxonomy (NCBI): domain Eukaryota; kingdom Metazoa; phylum Chordata; class Mammalia; order Hyracoidea; family Procaviidae; genus Heterohyrax; species Heterohyrax brucei. The sequence continues at coordinate 9,512,878 of CM053165.1, read as the reverse complement.
ACTCTTTTGTTGCCAGTGAGACTCACTTTGTGAGCTCCATCATGGCTATCAATGGTGGTGGCTGGGCACTATCTGGTTCTTCCAGTCACAAGTCAATGTAGTCACCCACTCACATTGGTCTGCTGTCTTCTGGGTTCTCTTTCCCCCATGTAATTTGGTCCTTGGTGATCATCCATTCCTGCTGAGTTGGGACCATTTGCTGTACCCTCGGATGGCAGCTTGGCAGCTTTTAAGACCCCGGATGCCACTCACCAATAGTGGGGTGCAGAGGGCTCTCTTAGCAAAATGCTAGTTGTGCCAATTGGTCTTGATTTTCCCTGAGAGCATGGTACCTGGTCCCACCCCAGCTACTCTGTCCTTGCAGTATTGGGTTAAGATGAGAGGATTAATCATGTTACGTTGAAGTCCAGTTAATATTGGTCTGAAAGTTTCTTTCTATGTACAAAGTCATCCCAAAGGTCAACTAGTAACCCTAAAGAAATGTTATTTATGGGATACAAATTTTGACTTTTTTCACATGATCCATATTCTCCAGCCAAGCCACGGTAAAAGACTAGAGAAAATGACCTACTAATGCTGCCAAACTGAAACCAAGTTCATTCTGCCTGTCAGTGTAGTGGAAAATTCAGAAACAGCATAAGGTTCAAGGAATAATTTATTTGCAGATTTGCTAGCGATCTTGGAGACAGTGAGCCAAAAGCTGTCCTGCTTGGATTACAATTCTAGTGGTTTTCATAGCCAGAATTCAAAAGGGTTGCTGGTGTTGTGTTCGTCACAGAATAATCAAGCAGTGTAAATCACCCAAAAGTTTGTCACAGGGTAATTAAACAGAGTAAACTATCTAAAATTTGTCACAGGATAATCCAAACAGTGTGAATTGACCAAAGTTTATCAAGGATAATCAAGCAGAGTAAATTCCAAAAAAAATTTTTTTTTTTTACCTCTCTCTGAGGTCTTAATTTTATTTCTTCAGAGATAGGGAGAGAAATATAGACCTGTTAAACCACTCTGAGTGTGAGAAATGAGGCACAGGAAGGAACGCAGCTTGATAACCTAAGTGACCTTTGTTAGGTCTTCCCTTTTACCGTCACCAGTGACTCGTACTTATCAACTAATGGCCTCGGCACCAACCCAAGATGAGGCAGCATTATACTCAGGGAGTGATTTTCTTTTCTCTCTTTTGTTTTTTTTAACTTACTATCAGTTTAGTTTAATTGGCTAAGTGATTTGCCAGAGACAAACCTGTAGTTTGGTGGTTACTGAGACACCCGAAGATGGTGGCAGTGACACTCACTCATGCTGGGATTAAATGTTTGTGCTCGGCTTCCTCTGCTCCTGGATTGGGGCTGGTGGGCTGGCTGCTGGACTGGTGGCAGGTGTGCCCAACGTGTGCAAAGTAGCTTGATAAAGGGAACAGACCGCCGTTACCATGTAGTCAGTTTCAAGTCAGGACAACCTCAAATGTGCAGAGTAAAACCACACTCCCTAGGATTTTCCAGGCTGTGAACTTTGGAAGTAGGTCACTAGGACTTACATCTGAGCCACCTGTGAGTGGGTTTAAACCACCAACTCTTTGTTTATTTAATAATGGAGCAATTTGCTGTTGTGCCACCCAGAGAACAAAACCAAAAAACCTCAACCAAACCCATTGCTCTCAATTCCAACTCATAGTGACCTTACAGGGCAGAGTAAAACTTTCCCATAGGATCAGCTGGCAGAGTAGAATTGCCGACCTTTCTCTTAAACTTAAGCCTTAGCTCTTAACCACTGTGTACCTGGGCTCCAAAAAATACATCGAAAATTAAAAAAAAATTTTTTTTGATGTGTTCAGGAGAATTAAAACAAATAATAACCCCTATTTACCTTAGATCCAGATTAACATGAATTTGAACTTCAAATCAGAAACTGTGAGTGTTTTTGGCAAGTATTTTCAGTGAAATGTAAGAAGTTTGGGATATGAATGCTTTTGAGAAATTATAGCACTGAACTAGTACCTCACTACTGTTAATTATTGTTTTAACTAGCAATAAGTATTGCTAACAAATATGAGTAATAAATACATGTAATAAGTATTGTTACCTTGCTGACAGCTTTAAAAAATTGACAATATTCAAATATTTATTATATTAGTTATTAATTACATTCAATAAATTACTGTTAATTTATTAAGTATAATATTAAAGATACATTTTGTGTATATCTACATAACACTCACCATACAATTTAACTTAAATTGCTACTTGTTCTCTGTATTGTCATTGTAAAGTTGAGTATTTAAATCTGTTAAATAAAAGGCAGTTTTCTAGTAACATTAAAAGGTTTCTTTTAATATTCCAAGGACATTGACTTATAACCTTTACTAGACTAGATACATTTGTTATAGGAAACTACATTTGTTGAGATAATTGTTCTCCCAACATTGTGAACTGTATTTACCATAAGGGGTCAATTTACTCACCAACCTTGTGATAATTAATTTGCCAACCATGACCTCACTGAACTAGCTCTAATTAACTTGACCAGAGAAAAAAGAATAGTGAAGCTTCTCTTATAGTCAAAGACCAGCTAAAGGCTACCCTCCTGGAAAGTCATTATTTTACACATAAATAAAGTGACTTTACAGCAGCGGTTCTCAAACCTTGCTGGACACTTGAATCATCTGAGGAGCTATGAAGAATTTGATGTCTAGGGTATACCCCATAGCAAACAAAGCAGTCTCTGGAGGTGGCATCCAGGTCTCAAGAGTTTTCAAGCTCCCAGGTGGTTCTAGTACACAGCTAAGTCGGAGTCATCTGTGAGCTGGAGGATCAATACCACCTGGGAGCTTTTTGAAAACCAACCAGTTACTGCTGAGTTTACACTGACTCATGGTGAAGCCATGTGTGTCAGAGTAAAACTGTGCTCCACAGGGTTTTCAATGACTGGTTTGCCAGAACCAGATCACTAGTTATTTCTTCCAAGATTCCTCTGGATGAACTCAAAACTGTAACTTGTTGGTTGAGTGTGCTGACTTTTTGTACCACCCAGGGAATCCATTTAACTTAAAACTACTATCGAAATCTGGTTTCTTTTTGATTTATTTTAAGAAAGGCTATGTGCAGTTTGAACTAGCTTAGAGTTCAAGTCCCCACAAATAGGAGAATAGTTGAGGGGGGTCACCGTCTTACCTCTACCTCCACTCCCACCCTAGATTTAAATTAAGTAATTCATTTATTCATTAAAAAGTGGGTACCCCAGCTCTGACTATTTGTCCTTTGGTGTGTGAATATTCATTTTCTAGCTGGTCTGAACACGTGAATGTTAGCAGTATCAGTTGGCATCACGTCAGCTCTGACTCGTGGGGACCTCCTAATGTGCCAGGGTAGAACTGTGCTTCATAGGGTTTTCAATGGATGACTTTTTTCAAAAGCAGACTGCCAGGCCTCTAGGGGAACTTGAACCACAGTCTTTCAGCTAGCTGCTGAGTGCATTAATCATTTGTACCACTGAGGGATGAAAAGAGTGTGTTAGAAATACAAAATCCCAGACCAAATTTCAACTCTACTGAATAAAAATCTGTATTTAACCAGATCCCCAGATAATTTCTCTCCACACTGAAGCATGGGAAGCCATGCTATGAGCCACAATAGAGAACTTTAGTATGCCACATGCTGAGTGAGGACACCTGGGTCTGAGCAACGACTCTGACACTGACCAGTTCTGCTTATTTGATTAGTTCATTATCTTCCTTCAGTTTCACTTTCTTAATTTGTTACGTCGTGTGATTAACCAAGATCTCATGTATTTGCATCTCTGAAAGTTTAGGACACTATTAAATTACTAAGGTTCCTGGGTATGCAAATGGTTCATACTCAACTGCTAATATAAATGCTGTTGATTCAAACCCATCCAGCAAACAAAACCCCAAGGAGCAGTTCTACTGTGTAACACATGAGGTGAGTTGATTTCAACTCACCAGCAAAATTTTTTTTTTCCATTAAACTATTTGGTTGTTCTATATTCTATGTATGTATACACTGCTTCTCCTTTTTGAGATTCAGGTAATGAAAATATACCAGCCAACTCGCCTGGTAGTTTGCAAAAGGAATAATCAATTAACACACTTATTAGTTATGAGGCATTTATTTTTAATCCTGGCTGGATATATTTTAGTTTCATGAAACCATAAGTTAGTTTTGGAACAAGTCCATCCATAGGCTTTTCAGCATTATAGTCTTTGTTTGCAGGCACACTTTCAAATAAAAGTATATGGGGACAGCATGGAAAGTTGTCTTTGCTCAGGCCTTTTGGCCAGGTAAAGGCCTTCTACATAAAAGTGATTCAGCAGTATGACATACCCTGTTTATGCCCAGCTTGGCCTTAAAGGCTCAAATCTGGCAGCCAGCAACCTTGGGGTAAAAACGGTATACAACGTCACTGTACCATGAGGCAGTCTCTTGCCCCCGGCCTTCGGCTGTTTGCTGCTGCCTGAGATGCTGTGCTGCCTTGCTGCACCTTCACTCCATAAACCTGCCATGACTACACCAGCTGAGCCTCCATTATTACTAGGTCTGCCCAAATCTTGAACCTGAATTCCTGACCTTCAATACTTACATTCTGATGAAGTGATAACATTAAGGTATAATTGCTGTAGGTAATTTCTCCAATTTCTTGTCATACCATCTTGACTATTTCACAAGGTGCCTACAGGAAGCACCTACCTGGTGTTGGCCCACAGGACACAGCTTGCTTTCAGTGAGTGGAAGAGAAGATGTCCACCACGAGTCCATTTTTTCCTAAGTACCGGGGGCACTAATACCAAAACATCAAACCAAACCCACTACTGTCAAATTGAGTACAACTCATAGACCCCTATAGGACAGTGTAGAACTGCTGTATAGGGTTTCCAGCAGCAGCTTGGATTTGAACTGCCAGCCTTTTGGTTAGCAGACATAGTTCTTAACCAACGTGCATAGAAACGAGACTCAGGGGAACTCAATTATTGTCTTGACTTTTTTTCAGCTATATAACTGATTAATAGCTACTGATTGAAACTTGAGTAATTGATTATTTCTCTTCCTATTTCCTCTCTACAATGAAAAAAACTTAGCCAAGATCAACTTCATTTCTAGCATGGATGGATAGCTAAATATAGCTAGATGGGTAGCTAGATAGAAAGCTAGATGGATAGCTACACAGCCAGACACTAGATGGATAGCTGGATAACTTGTGGTGGTTAAGACTGTGTCAACTTGGCAACTCCATGTTTGGCTGCTGTATCAAGTGGCAGGGGTGGGGCCAGTGGTGGCTTCCCACTCCTCAGCTCTCATCTCTCTACTTTCCACCATCTACTTCCTGTCTGTACATGTTGTCGGCAGAACCTGCTTATTTTGTGTCTCGTTCCTGGACCTGAACTAGCAGCTGTTGGATTCATCAACCCTTAGAGCCAGTGAGTGAGAGTCCTGCTGATTCTGGGTTCACCAGCCCCTACGCAGCCAGTGATCTAGAACTCTGGTCTCTTACCTGCTGACCTTGGGTTCAGTAGCTCCTGTAGCCTCATGAGGCTTCTGCCAGGACTTGGGATGTTCAGCTTCTACAATGGCATGAGCTATTTCTTTACACAAATCTTGTCTTGTACACATACGTGTTACTGGTTTTGCTTCCCTTGAAAACTCAACCTAGGACATAGCTAGACAGCTATCTAGATATTGCTAGATAGGCAGGTGGGTGGGTGGGCAGGTAGGCAGGCAGAGAGCTACTGCTGAAATTACTCTGATTCTGATTCGTGATAACCTCATATACAATAGAACATAAGATTGGTCACTGCTGTGTTATACTCTAGATCACCAGCATGTACAAGTGTATTGTTGTAGCCATTGTGCTAATCCATCTCAACAAGGATCTTCGTCACCCTCACTATCCCTTTACTTCACTGACCATGATGCCTTCCTCTAGCAATTGATCCTTTGATAACATATCCAAAGCAAATGAGTCAATGTTCTGTTGTGATCCATAAGTTATTCATTTGCTGATTTTTGGAAGTAGATTTGCAGGCCTGGCTTCCTAGTCTGTCTTAGCTTAGAAGCTCTGCTGAAACCTGTCTGCCAAAGATGACACTGGTGGTATTTAAAACACAGTGGCATGGCTTCCAGCCTCATAGCAGCATGCAAGCCACCACAGGACAACAAGCTGACAGATGAGTAGTGGATTTCTATCATATGTTTATGGAATTCTTAGTAGTTCCTATTTTCAGAATCAGTAGAGGATCAAGTTGACCTTTTAGGTAGCTTTTAGATTTCTTGGTTTGTGCCTGTGTTTTATAGAACCTTCTATCTCCCTCCAAAATTTGAATAAGATGTGTAGATCTTGGTTGCAAGTGGCAGAAACTGATTTAGGATAATTTAAGCAGAAAAGAAATTTATTGGGAATCTGTTCAGTGTTCATATAATTAATTCTCCATGAAGCCACAGAGGTAAGTGAATGAGAGTCGAGAGTGTGGTAGGAGCAGGTGTTGTGGGAGTATGGACCATATGCTTACCAACTTATTTGTGCCTTTAGGACTGTTTTAGTCATCTAGTGCTGCTCTAATAGAAATACCACAGAGTGGATAGCTTTAGCAAAGAAAAGTTTATTCTTAGTGAGCCCAGTAGGCTACAAGTCCAAATTCAGGATGTCCACTCCAGAGAAAGGTTTTCCCCTTTGTCAGCTCTGGAGGAAAGTCCTTGTGTTGCATCAGTCTTTGTTCAGGGAGCGTCTTGGCACAGGAACCTCAGGTATGAAGGATGTGCTCTACTTCTGGTGCTGCTTTCTTGATGGTGTGAGGTTCCCAATTCTCTGCTCGCTTCCCTTTCCTTTTATCTCTTGCAGGATGAATGGATAAAGAGTGGTTCAAGCCATACTCCAGAGAAACTACATTTACAGTGCAACAGGGAGGTGATCTTAAGAAGGGATTTACAGTCCTACCCTAATCCTCTAACATACAGCATAGGAAAATCACAAAATAGAGGACAATCATAAAATATTGGGAATCATGGCCCTTCCGCACAGCTACACACATTTTTTAGGGGGACACAGTTCAATCTACGACAAGGACTATTACAAATAAACCTACTACAAATAAAGTTGCTATGAACCTTTTGTATAAAAACTTTGTATGGACACATACTTTCATTTCTCTTGGATAAATTTCTAGAAATGAGTTGGTTTGACTGTATGCATAGGAGTGTTTACATTTTTAAGAAACCGCCTGTTTCCAAAATGGTTGCTCACTCCATTTACAACCTTATAAGTAAAGTATAAGAGTTCCACTTCCTAGTCATCCTGCCAACACTTAAAGAGTTCATTAATTAATAACCCATGATTTATAGCTCAAAATTAATATAATACTAGTTGTCATAGATTTAATAGTGTTATCTCAAATATATGTTGGATCCTAATCTCCGTATGCGTGGATGTGATCCCATTTGGGAAAAGAGTTTTGTTTGTTATTTCAGAAGACCATAGCTTATGTTTTAAACCTAATTACTTCTGAGTTATAAAAAGAGTTACAAAAAGGAAGCACAAAACAGGGGAAAGTAGATGTCGTGAGAGGATCATCAAGAGTCTCAGGAATGCTAGACTGCTGGGGCTATGGAAGTTGAAAGAGGCAAGGGTCTTCCTAGAGTTGGCAGAAAGAGGCTTCTCCTAGACTTGGTGCCCTGAATTCAGACTTCTGGCCTCCTAAACCGGGTAAAGATGAACTTCTGTTTGCTAAAGCCAGCCACTCATGGTATTTCTATTAGAGCATCACTAGGAAATTAATACACTAGTCCTGTGTCCACAAACTTTAGAAAACACAAGTAATTCACAGAGTCTTGGTCATCTAGTGCTGCTCTAACAGAAATATCACAAGTGGATCACTTTAACAAAGGGAAGTTTATTCTGTCACAGACCAGTGGGCTACACGTCTGAACCCAGGGTAACGGCTCCAGTGCAAGTCTTTCTCTGTTGGCTCTGGATAAAGGTCTTGTGATGCATCTGTCTTCCCTTGATCTGGGAGTATCTTAAGGTAGGAACTTCAGGATCAAGGGATGTACTCTTCTCCAGGCTCTGCTTTCTTGATGGTACAAGGTTCCCAACTCTCTTCTTGCTTGCTTTTCTTGTTTCTCATAGGCTAGAAGGTGGTACAAGCCCACCCTAGTTAAACTCCCTGACAATTAATCAGGAAAGTGACCTTAGTATGGGTGTTACCAAACCTACTGCTGTCAAGTCAATTTTGACTACAGTGACCCTATAGTACAGATTAAAACTGGCCACACAGAGTTCCTAGGAGCACCCGGTGGATTCAAACTGCCAACATTTGGTTAACAGCTGTAGCTCTTAACTGCTGTGCAACCAATGTTTCCAAGGATTTACAGTTCTACTCCAATCCTCTTTAACATAATCCAATCTTGCCCTCTAACCACTGGTAGAGATTAGGATTTATCACATAGGAAGACCATAAAATGGAGGACAACCACACAATACTGGGAATCATGGCCTGGCTAAATAGCCACACAAGTTTTGGAGGAGGGGTGGGAAGGAGGGAGACACAATTGAATCCGTGATACCCAGTAATCCAGCACATTAATCAGTGTGATGAAGAGGTAGGGCAGAGACTAGATGATCTGCGGAAAGAAGAAAGATAAAGTCTCGGTCTGAGCTTTACCATGACCTCTGTCAGTCTACACCACTTGTCCAGCATCCTTGCTCTGAGAATACTCAACTAGGCAACAATTTCCCTCTGAGAAGTTAGTTATTGTGCTATATTTTCATTTACCTGGGAGCAGAGCCCTTATGTTTGTCGCCCACCCTCTCAGACTGCTTGAAAAATTAAAAAACTTCCATTCACCACCACATCACCTGATCTCAGTGAAAATTACTTTCTTCATCAGAGTTCTACTCAGAATCTCTTTATTTCAATCTGTCCTCCAGGCCATATACTTCAAGCATCTCTGAAATTAGCATAGGCTTTGTCTAGCAGTTTTTTTTCTGAGCATGTTTTTTTCCCATCATGTACCAAAAATCCACTATCCCTGCTTCTTTATATAGAATTGCATAGGTCTGCCCTGCCTGTGTAACATCCTCTGGACATAGCCTGTGATCGGCAGCAGAGGTCAAATTCTCACATTATCCTTACTTGCTCATGGCTAAAGTGTAAAGCCTTCAATTCTCACCAATGTGAAATACTCATTCCACTTTACACTTGTTATTTTGCTCCCTAGTTTCACTCCTGCTTGTTTCTTAAATTTTTCAGACCAATGAATTAAAATATTGGATGTTTTAGAAGCTATAAACAATTTTTCTTTTCAAGATTGTGCAACCAAATGAGAACTAAAACCCACAACCTAGACAGCTAGAGATGAAAACATTTTTATTATTGTCTTGGGATGAGCTCTCTAGAGAAACAAAACTAATAAAGTATATAAGTATAAAGAGATTTGCATCAAGGAAATAGCTCACATAGTTGTAGAGGCTGCAATGTCCAAAGTCCGTGGATCAGGCAGGAGGCTTCTCCTGATTCATGCAGCTGTGGGGGCTGGCAAATGTAAGATTGGCAGGTCAAACAGCAGGGCTCTGGCTTACAGGCTGTGGGGACTGACAAATCTCAACATCATCAGGCAAGACAACAGGTATGCCAATAGCTGAAGTCCCAAGTACTGGAAATCAGATGAGAAGGAGCCAGCTGTAGAACCCACAGCAAGCGAAAACCTATGAGCCTTGCCAGAAAGCCCAGCCACTGGATGAGTATCATCCCAAAGGAAATTGTCTTTCAACTGATTGGCTACTCATAGCAGATTTCATCACAAAGATGATTGCATTAAATTTCAACACAGAAGTGACAGCATCATTATGCAACAGCCAAACTACATTATAATTGCCAAACCACATGGCTCAGCCAAGTTGACACACAAAATTAACAATCATTGTCCACCCTTTGTCAGCTTGGTACTTGTGCACCAAACCCACGACTGTTGAGTCAGTTGTGACTCAGAGTGACTCTATAAGTCAGAGAACTTCCCCCTGGGGTTTCCAAGGTGCAGTTGTTTGATTTGAACTGCCAACCTTTCGATTAGTAGCCAAGCTCTTAACCGCCTGTACATATTCCCTTGAGTTGTGCATAATCTCTAAATAAAGACAATTATAAAGTCATATTTGAACCTAACATGATACAACCGACATGTATACAACAGAAAATGCACTAGCTCGGTAAACTTCTTGTATTTTATAAGTGCAAAAATGTGATGTGTACACACAAAGTAGAAATAATAATAACAATCACAACCTTCATTTCTGCAACTGGTCACATGGTTGTAACAATATTTAAATCTGTCCTTTTCTATCACCATTCTGTGGTCCCCTTGCCCTCGGCAAGCACCTCAGCTGGTCATGGTTCTTTACCTGGTGGAGTAACCTAATCTTTCATTCCTGCCACGTCTGGACCATTAGCAGTCATGTTGGAGCTGGGTTTCTCTGGTTTCCCATTGACTTTAATCACAGTACATGGTAGTACTAAGTGCCCTCAGAAATCTCCTGCATTCCAGATATAATATTCTGTTTCCATTATGTAATGTCAGTCTGATTTCCTCTTAGTAATCAAAATCAATCACAACCAGCCAATATGGTAATCCCTTTCTTTGGCTGTTGATCCAGGGGCATAATGAGCCCAAAGAGGCCGGGTGGCCTTCTTAGCTTCCAGCTCCATGAAATCAGTGATATGTCTCCAGATGGGAGCATTTTCCCCTATGGAACTAAGACCTCTAGACTCATAGAGCTTAGGATCATAGGGGCAGGAAGCAAAAATCTTTAAAGTGAGTCACTAGGGGTAACAGTGACATTGATTTCCACCCCTTCATTCCTGGGCCCATGGATTCCAGCTATGGGAGAAACAGCATCATACGTTAGATGCTGGTTTAGAGTATATACTGCCTCCTGCAGAACATTGTCCCAACCTTGCAAGGTATTGCCACCTAACTGGCACCACAATTGTGTCTTTAGAAGACTATTTCAATATCCTATCCGGCTCACTACTTTAGGATGATGAGGAAGATGGTAAAATCAGTGAATTCCATAAGTGTGTATCTACTACTGCGCTTCGTTTGCTGTGAGGTGAGTCCCTTGATCTGAGACGATGGTGTGTGGGATACCAAGTCAGTGAATAAAACATTCTGTAAGTCCACAGATGCTGGTTTAGGGGAAGCACTGCTTCTAGTATCTAATTCAGTAAGAACAAAACCCTGCTCTTTCCAGGAAGGAATTGTTCCAGTGTTATAAACTTGCCTTCAGGTAGCTGGCTGATCACCTTGAGGAATGCTGCCACAGTGGGGACTCAGCAATGGTCTTTGCTTCTAGCAGATTAAGTGCACAGCATTGGATGTAACCAAGCTGGCCTTAGTGATTGGAAGTCCATGTTGCTGAGCCCATGCATGGCATCCATCCCTGCCACTATGGCCAGTTTGCTCATAAGCCCACTGGGCAAATAGGGGATGACTGGGTTCCATGGAATGTGTCATCCTGTCCACTTGATTGTTAATTCTTCCTCTGCTGAAGTCAGTCTTTGGTGATAATTCACATGAGACACAAATACATTCATTTATTTGACCCATTCAGAGAGGTCTATCCACAGACCTCTTCCACATACCTCTTCACAATTACTGATAAAAATTTTAAGATAAATTGGTTTTAGATCTGAGGTGAACAGACATTGCTAATCCTTCCCTCCTGAATCTAATTGAGTTACCCACCCAGTGAAAGATAGCTGGGCAGGTTTAGTCTGCTTCCTCTCCCCACACTTAACCCATCTACATGGAAGGAGACCAAGTGGCCTAGTCTCTGCAAGAGACAGAGGAAAGCACTCAGCCCAAATCCTAAAATAAAACCAGTTGCCATCAAATCAATTCCAACTGATGCATCAAAGTGAAACTTCTCAATGGGATTTTCAGTGTTGATTTTTCTCCGAGTCTTTCTTCTCAGGTGCCTGTGGGTGGACATAAACCTTCAGCCTTCAGGTTAACAATGAAAACAGCCATTTATGCCATCCAGGGAGTCAGGGTTCAGCCAATTACCCCTGAATTCTCCTTCTAAACTCATCAACCAGAGGAACTGTGCTTCTTCCTTTGGTGAGAAGTCAGAGAATTCAGACAGTGAGGGGTGGAAAGAACCACAAACTGTTGATCTAATGGAAATTTCTTGTCACGGGAACAGGACAAGCAAGGAAAGTGCACTTTCTTGCAGTCATGTGTCTTGCTCTGGCTTCAGAACTGTTCTGCCAGCTCCCCTAAAAAGAAACAGAACACTCTGTCCATCTAAGACTCACAATCGGAGAAGGCTTAGAAGGTAAACAAGCAGCCAAACAGTAAACAAAACTGCAGAATTTCAAACACAGAAAGTCAACTGCTCCCTCCAAGAGGTTTCAAGCTCTCTATGAAACAAACCCTCTTCCTTCTCAATGTGTTCTTTTCATAAAGTGCTTTGTTTTTTTTTTTTTCAAATCTTGACTTTTGTCTGTTAGGAACACCTGCTAGACTCAATTAGTGGCACATGGCTCACTGTGAGTCAAATTCAGCAATACAAAACCAGTAGCCTATTACACAGAAATAGCAAATTACTAGGTTAAAACCTCCCAAGATGGAATAATCACACAGAATGTTAATATCAAAATAGAGTTATTAGTGAAGAAGGTGAAGAACCTCAACATTTTCTCTCTTCCCTTCACGGCTAAAGAGATGACATTATCTTAAGCTAGATGGCTTTGAATGGCCAAACATCTGTATAATCATTTTTTTTGTGCCTTCTTTACTCCAGCTGATTATCCTGTTATCTGAAGAATTACCCAGATAAGACTTCATTCAACTTACTTCTTTAAGTCAGGTGGCCAAATTAGTTAAAATGATTTTATATATTGCAGAATATCAAAAGAAGAGCCAAGATTCCTGGGTAAAATAAAAAAAAATAAAAAATAAAAAAAAATAAATAAAAAACAAAACAAAACCTATTGTTGATTCCATCCGATGCATTAAAGAGCAGAACTGAGCTCCACAGAGTTTTCTTGGCTCTAAACTTTACAGAAGCAGATCTCCAAGGCTTTCTTCTGTGGTGCAAGTGAGTTTGAACCACCAACTTTTCTGGTAGTAGTCAAGCATGCTACCCAAGGGCCCCTGGACAAGATAACAAAGAAAAATCCCCACTGTTTTGGTTATAAGGTTTACAAAGTGAGAAAAACAAAACAAACCATTGTCATCAAGGTAATTCCAACTCATGATGACCCCATGTGTGTCAGAGTAGAACTACGCTCCATACGGTTCTTAGTGGCTGATTTTTCAGAAGTCTTTCTTCCAAAAAGAAGATGAAATTTATCTTACTGTTGGTCCTAGTAAAATTCTTTGTGAAATTTCCTCCTGGTAGGCTTGAGATAATCTGACCTCCAGCAATTAATGCTGAGATTTTGAAGGCCAATGGCTTTAAGGGTTGGAGAATACTTCAGGGTTCTTGATAAGATGGGTAATAATACAGTAATGGGTAGTGGGTAATAACACAGTCTGATTGCCTAGTCCCTGCTCTGAACAAAGGCCTCTATCTTCTTTCCGTGTTCCACCTTGAAGATTAGCTCAAACAGTGCAGGTCAGGAAACCAAGATTACATGACTAAATTAAGACAGGAAATAGTACTTCTATCAGTAATGGTAGGAGTCCCGAGTGGTGAAAATGGTTAGATACTCAACTACTAACCAAACGATTGAGATTCAAAGCCACCCAGACAAATCTTAGAAAAAAGACCTAGAGATCTACTTTCAAAACATCAGCCTTCAAAACCCAACAGAGCACTTCTGCTCTGCACACCTGAAGTCGTAATTCATGAGTTGGAATCAACAGCAGCATTTTATTTATTTATTTTGCAACAATGAGCTCAAACACTGCAATGATTGTGAGGATGGTCCAGGACCTGGCAATGTTTTCTACTAGGGTCTCTATGGGTCAGAACTGACGAGAGGGCACCTAACAACAACAGGAACATCTTCTGGGAGACTTTGTCAACTCCTGAAAAGAGGCTGAGACACTAAACTGTGCATTTGAAAGATTCCAGGGTTAAAGGACATAGACTAGTACACAGCACTCCCTCTTCCCCTTTTGTCAACCCCTCAGGAGGCCGATCACCCCTTGGGTTGAAATTTTGAAACAGATTCATCTCAGTCCCTGAAATGAGGTGGAACTGGAAATGAAACTACGGTGACTTCAGATTTCAAATGGATACACAAAACATTGCCATTTAAGTCAGGAGCAAAGTAAATAGGATTAACGTATCATCCCACAGTCCAGAAAAGGGGTAAAAGCACTGTCATAGATTGAATCATGTCCCCTGCCACAAATGTGTGTAGCAATTTGACTAGGCCTTGATTCCCAGTGTTGTGTGATGTTCATACACTGGTAAGTCCTACCTCTATGATGTTAGTGAGGGAGGATGGGCAGTGGTTGTGTTGGTGAGGCAAGACTCCATCTATAAGATTGCATTGTGCCTTGAGGCAATCTCTTGGAATACAAAGGAAAGGGAAGCAAGCAGACAGTGGGGGACTTCATACCATCAGGAAAGCAGTGCCAGTAGAAGAGATCCTCCTTGGACTTGGGTCCCTAAGCCTTAGAAGCTCCCAGTCAGGTAAAGACTGATAACAAGGACCTTCCACCAGTGCCAACACAGAAGCCTTCTCCTGGTGCTGATGCCCTGAATCTGGACTCAGACTACTGGACTGTGACAGAACAGAATTTCGCTTTGTTAAAGCCATCCACTTGCAGTATTTCTGTTATAGCAGCACCAGATGAGTAAGGCAATTCACTTGCAACATTGGTAAGTCAAGAATGTATGCAATAACCTCTAGGGTAACCACTAAAATAGTTAAAGAGCATGTCACTTCCAAGAGGTGAAATAATAAGAACTGAAATGCTGGTGGCATAGTGGTTAAGTGCTATGGCTGCTAACAAAAAGGTCAGCAGTTCAAATCTGCCAGGCGCCCCTTGAAAACTCTGTGCATCAGTTCTACACTGTCCTATAGTCACTATGAGTCAGAATCTACTAGATGGCATTGGGTTTATTTATTTATTTTTTTAATTTAATAAAGTCAATAGAAAACCAGAATAAAGGCTAAAAGGAACATAATGCAGGTGGGAAATTAGAAAGCACTTAACAAGATGGTAGATTTAAGCCAAAATGTATCATTAGTTTCACAAAACAAGAATGGATTAATTCTCTGAAGCAGTCAGAGTCCCAACAGAAAACAGGCAGGGTGCTCAAAAGAGGATAATATGAGGAAAATACATTTACAAAGCAGGCATTTATAAGTAAATGTGTAGTTATGTAGCATAGGACAGCAACCTGGAGCTCAGAGAAGCCCTGCTGTTACTACTGTAAGGCCTGAAAGAATGAAGGAAGGAAATGATTACCAGAAATCAGAGAATGGAAGCCCTGGTGGTATAGTGGTTAAGTGCAATGTCTGCTAACCAAAAGGCTGGCAGTTCAAGTCTTCCAGGTCCTCCTTGGGAACTCTATGGACTGGTTTTACTCTTTCCTATGGTTGCTATAAGTCAGAATCTGCTTGACAGCAGTGTGCTTGGTTTGGGGAGGTGTGTTATGGGATTGCTGTGAATCAGAACTGACTCTATGCAGTAGGTTTGGTTTGGGGGTTTTATGGAGTTTAGAGATAGAGCCTGACCAAGGCGGCTTCCTGTTGGGTCTCCTGTTTGATGAACCCAGCCAGAATGCAAAAGGCGTGAGAGCTCTGTTGATGCAGCCTCCAGAAACCAGGACGGAGAAGAGTGATCAGGAAAGGATCTGGATGTGAAATAAAAACTATCTGGGTAACACGGAAATTAAAAGACCAATATTTTCATCTTTTGTATTCTAATTCTCATGTTTCTGAAATGTTCTCTTCATCTGGAAAATTTCTTGATTCTTAGTTTTGGGAGCTTTCTGAAGCCATTGTGGTCTGACTCTTTATGTAATTTGGTATTGACTGTTGTCTCCATCAGTAAGTTGTTATATTAATTTTATGTCTGTTTAGTATGTCCTAGCTTTTTATTTTGTTCTGAAATGCCCAAATAGGCTGGTTATCATGGATTGAATTGTGCCCCCCCCCATAATATGTGCAGCAATTTGGTTGATCTGTGATTCCCAGTATTTTGTGGCAATACATGTGGCAAACACTGCCTCTATGACGTTAGCGAGGGTGGATGGGTGGCACTTGTGTTGATGGGGCAGTACTCACTGTGCAACATGGTATTGTGCCTTGTGGCAACCTCTTGAGATATAAAAAAAGAGCTAGCAGAGAGTTTGGGGACCTCATACCTCCAAGAAACAGTGCTGGGAGCTGAGCACATCCCTTGGAAAAGACCCAAGGTCTGTATACATCAGAAGTTTCTGGTCCAAGGGAACATCGATGACAAGGATTTTCCTTCAGCGACAGCAGAAAAATCCTTCCATTAGAGGTGAAACCCTGAATTTGGACTTTTAGCCCAGTAGACTGTAACAAAACAAAATTTCTCTTTTTAAAGCCATCCACTTGTAGTACTTCTGTCACAGTAGCACTAGATGACTAAGACATTGGTTGTGTGAGCTATTTGGATTATTGGTGCGTTCAAAGCTCTAACAGCCTGTCACCAGGTAATTAGAGCTGTTACTAGCCATGTAAGCCTGGAAATCTGTTTACTTTTCTCAGGTGTCTAGGTAGTCAATCAGCCATCAAGCATGTGGTACAGGCTCTACACTTCAGTCCTAGATGAGAAAGGGGTTATTGGTGTAAACATAAGTATCTGGCTGTACACTATGAGAAAGGTAGGGGACTGACAGCTGTCCATGAGTTTCTGGGAAGAAAGCACGTCACTGTTCCTTAAAGTAAATGGGTGGACAAGTTTTGCAGCCAGACTATGGATGCCCAATGTTGTAAGCAGCATCCTTTATGACTGCACCTAGGCAAAGGAACTGTAGAAACCCTGAGGTGAGCTGGCAGATTATTTTTTCCCCATTTGTTATATTCTTCCCTCTTCAAGGCTGAGAGAATGGTTCTGGGCTAATAAGTGGCCCTATTTCCTGCCTAGGGGATGCATCAATTTCTGTAGTCTGCTCAAATGCACTGCGGAATGGGGGAGGGGAAGGGGAAGTCAAAGGGGGAGAGAAGTTTATCTTGAAGGAAATATTTGTTTATTTTATTTTTAATATTTTATTATGCTTTAAGTGAAAGTTTACAATCCTAGCCAATTTGTAATACAAAAAATTAAACACACATTGCTATGTAATTCTAGCTGCTGTCCCCACATTCTGACAGTACACTCCTCCTTTCCACCCTATATTTCTTGTGTCCATTCAACCAGCTCCTGTCCTCTTTTCTGCCCTATAATTTTGCCTCTGTACAAGAGCTGCCCAGTTAATCTCATGCATCTACTTAAGCCAAGAAGCATTCTTATCACCAGTATCATTTTATGTCTTACAGTCTAGTCCAATCTTTGTCTGAAGAGCTGGTTTGAGGAATGGTTTCAGCTCTGGGCTATCACTAAGTTTGAAAGCCATGTCTTCTGGGACCTCTCCAGTCTGTTGGATCATCAAGTCTGGTCTTTCTAGTAAGGTTTAAGTTCCATACCCTGTTTTTCTCCTGCTTCATCAGGGACTCTTTATTATGTTCCGTGTCAGGGAAGTCACTGATGGTTGCTGGGCACCATCTAGCTCTTCTGGTCTTATACTGATGTAGTGTCTGGATTATGTGGCTCTTTCTGCCTCTTGGGCTCATATTTCCCTTATGTCCTTGGTGTCCTTCATTTCCTCTGCTCTAGGTGGATTGGGACCAATTGATGGTCCTTAGATGGCCACTTACTAGTTTTAAGACCTCAGAAGCCACTCACCAAAGTGGGATACAGAACATTTTCATTAAAAACTTTGTTATGCCAATTGACCTAGATGTCTCTGAAAACCATGGCCCCCAGATCCTTGCCCCTATTGCTCTGTCCTTCAAAGTATTTGGTTATATTTAGGAAATTTCTTAGCTTTTAGTTTAATCCAGTTGCGCTGACTTTTTCTCTATTGTGTGTTGTCGCTCTTCACCTAAGTTAATTCTTATCTACTATCTAACTAATGAGTACACCTTTCTTTCCCTCCCCACCCCTGTAACTATCAAAATTGTTTTCTGCTCTGTTTAAACTGTTTCTTGAGGCCTTATAGTAGTGGTCTCATACAATATTTGTCCTTTTGCAATTGAATAATTTCCAGGGTCCTCCATGTTCTATTTCCCAAATCAATCATTATTCTTTATCATTGCATAGTATTCTATTGTGTGAAAACACCAAAGCTTGTTTATCCATTCATCTGTTGATGGGCACCTAGGTTGATTCCATATTTTTGCTATTGTGGGCAGAGCTCCAATAAACATTACTGTGCAAGTATCTATTTGCACAAGAGCCTGTATGTCATAAAATGAATTCTAGGAGTTGGGATTGCTGGATCCTAAAGTATTTTCATTTCTAGCTTTTTAAGAAAATATTAAACTGATGTCTAAAGTGGTTGTACCATTTTACACTCACACCATCAGTGTAGAAGTGGTCCAGTCTCTCCACAGCCTTTGCAACATTTATTATTTTGTGTTTGGGGATCAATGTCATTCTTGTTGGGGACACAGATGGTATCTCATTGTAATTTTGATTTGGTTTTCTCTAATGGCTAATGATCATGAACACTTTCTCATATATCTGTTAGCCACCTGAATGTCATCTTTGATGAAGTACCTGTTCATAGCCTTTGCCCATTTTTTAATTGGGCTATTTGTATTTTTGTTCTTGAGATTTTGTAGTATCTTATAGCTGTTGGAGATTAGATACTGATCAGATTTGTCCTATCAAAAATAATTTTCCCAGTCTGTAGGTGGTCTTTTTACTCTTTTGGTTAAGTCTTTGGATGAGTATAAGTATTTAATTTTTAGGATTTCCAAGTTATATTTTTCTCTTTTTACATTGTTAGCAATGTTTTGTAGTCTGTTAATACCATGTATTAGGGCTCCTAGAGTTGTCCCTATTTTTTTTACATGATCTTTTTATTGTTTTAGTATTTCTTGTAATTTTCATTTGCTTTTTGCAAATCCCCTAAATTTCACTTACCTGAAAATGTCCTAATTTCACCATCATATTTGAGATAGTTTTGTTGGGTACACAATTTTTGCCTGCTTATTTTTTTCCTTCAAGGCTTTGTGTATGTCATCCCATTTCCTTCTTGCCTGCATGGTTTCTGATGAGTAGTCCTCGACGGCACTTGGCTTGGATGGCTTGTAGATTATTTGTTGTTTATCCCTGGATGTTTTTAAAATTGTTTCCTTGTCTTTAATTTTGACACGTTTGATTATAATATGCCTTGATGGCTTTCTTTTGGGACCTACCTTGTGAGGAGTTGACTGAGTATCTTGGACAGATATCTTCTCATCTTTCATGATAACAGGGAAATCTATCTACAAATATTCACAATTTTCTCTGTCTTTTCTGTTATCCTTACCTGTTCTGGTACTCCAGTCATTCGTAGATCATTCCTCTTGATAGTG
The DNA here is from genome assembly GCA_028571685.1 of Heterohyrax brucei. NCBI lineage: Eukaryota > Metazoa > Chordata > Mammalia > Hyracoidea > Procaviidae > Heterohyrax > Heterohyrax brucei. Next base: position 9,493,323 of record CM053165.1, on the reverse strand, counting down.
TACCACATAATTCTAAGTGTTTCTTGATTCATTTTACTTGTTTTTATCTGATTTTTCCTCAAATATGTTGTTATGTGCTTTATCATCTGTCTTACTACTTCAGTCTTTCAGTGCCTCAGTTTTGCTCCTTTGACTTTCTTTGAGTTATCTAATTCAATAATGTCATTATGAATCTTCTGAATGTCTGCTTCCTGTCTCTGTATGCTTTTTTGCAGCCTGTTCAGTTTGTCAGTATGTTCTGTTGCTTTTGCTTCATCTCCTTCCTGATCTCTTGAAGAGTTCTAAATATTAATCTTTTATGTTCTACATCTGTCACCTAATGTCCTGTCACTAGGTGGTTAGAATTATTACTAGGTATGTGAGACCAGGAAGCCATTTCCTTTTCTTGTATGGATTCAACTGAGTTATCTAGGTAGTCAGTCACCAGTTTTGTAGTTCAGCTTCTCCTCCATAGTCCTAGATAGGCAGAAATGATTGGTGTAAGCACAGGTATCTGGTTGTACACAATGAGAAAGGCAAAGGGCTCACAGCAGTCGCTGAGTGTCTGTGAAGAAGGCATGTTCCCTTAAGCCTGTTACAGAGGATTGATTTCTGCCCTGAATTCCCAGCTCAGGTTAGTTGGCAGATTTTTCACCCTTCCCCCTGTTTGTTAAATGTTTCCCTCTCTGGGTCTAGGAGAACAGCTTAGGATGTGCATAAGAAGTTTCACTTCCAGCTCAAGTAATGGCATTAGACTCGAGAGCCAGGCATACTGTAGAGAAGGTAGTGGGAAATGCTGGGAAAATGAGGGGAAGTTTATTCCTAAGTGTCATGGATTGAATTGTGTCATCCCAAAAATACGTGTAGCCATGTGGCTGGGCCATGATTCTCAATATTTTGTAATTGTCTTCCATTTTGTGATTTTCCTGTGCTGTATTTTAAAAGATTAGGTGACACTATAAATTCCTTTGTAGGATCGCCTCCGTGCTCCACTTTGAAGGGAGTTTCCCTGGAATATGACTTGCATCACCCTTTATCCTTTCATCCTAGAAGAGACAACAGTAAAGGGAGGTAAGCAGAGAACTGAGAACCTCACATCATCAAGAAAGCAGCACCGGGAGAAGAACATTTTCTTCAGATCTGAGGTTCCTGTGCCAAGATGCTCCCCGGACAAAGAGTGATGTAATACCAGACTTTTCTCCAGAGCCGGTAAGGGGAAAAGCCTTCCCCTAGAGTGGATATCCTGAATTTGGACTTGTAGCCTACTCGACTGTGTAAGAATAAACATTTCTTTGTTAAAACCATCCACTCTGTAATATTTCTGTTAGAGCAGCACTAGCTGACTAAAACAGAATTTGGTATCAGGAGTAGGGTGCTGCTCTAGCAAATATCTAAAATGAGGGAGGCATTTTGAAACTGCAAATAGATACAAGATTCAAAAGGAACTGAAGAAGGTGCAGATGGTGAGAAACAAACAGCAGAGGATTCGTGGCAGCAGCAGAACCAGCGGTAGCACTGGAGCCAACCTGTGGAGCAAGAAAGCCAAGTGCCTGTGTACAGAGGCTTTCTGGCAGAGCAGGGTGCCTCCAGGCACTTGAGTCAGTGGAGCTAGCCTTGCTGACCCATGGAGCAAGATATCAGAATGCTTTTGTGCAGAAAACTTCCTAATAGAGTGGGGTGCTTCTGGGCACTTGAATAAGTGGAGTTACTGAGCTTTGGAACACTTGCCCCAGATGCAGATGCAGATGCAGGCCTCAGGCCTGGGCCATGAAGCCATAGGAAGTAGAAGCTAAAGACACAAAGAGCATGAGAAGCTGAGCTGCCTCAGTCTCTGAAGGTATGGCCATGGTCTCAAGGGTTTGAAAGGGTGCAGCCAGGGCTTTCTGCATTTTGTCAGAGTGGAATTGTCACTCAGTTGGGCTTTGGGTGCTGAGGCAGCAGAATTGCCATCCAAGAGAGCCTTTCTAGGCAGAGTTGTAGCACAGGGTCAGGGGTTTCTCCTCAGAATCCAGAGAGTATTCTGGAGGGCAGGGCTAACGTGTAAAATGTCTCAGAGAAGTAAAGATTATTTTCAAAGCTTTGAGGGTTAATATAATGTGTTTTGCTGACTTGCCTGTTGCCTGTTAGTGCCTTCTTTCCTTCCAATTTCTCCCATTTGTAATGGAATGTCTAACTTGTGCCTGTTCTGCCATTGTACCTTTGGAAGCAGATAGCTTGTATTTTAGGTTTAATAGATGTAAAGCAATTTTTGAATTTTGGACTTGGAACTGATTTAAGACTTCTGTCATACAGGACAAATGTGTTACACGTTTCAAAGATGTGATTTTGGGGGTGCCAAAGGGTGGGATATCATGGATTGAATTGTGTCCCCCCCAAAATATGTGTAGCCATGTGGCTGGGCCATGATTCTCAATATTTTGTAATTGCCTTCCATTTTGTGATTTTCCTGTGATGTATGTTAAAAGATTAGGGTCACTCTGTAAATCTCTTTGGTGGATTACCTCCATGCTCCACCGTAAAGGGAGTTTCCCTGGAATATGGCTTGCACTACCCTTTATCCTTTCATCCTAGAAGAGAGAAAAGGAAAGGGAAGCAAGTAGAGAACTGGGAACCTCACACTGTCAAGACAGCAGCATTGGGAGAATAGCACGTCCTTCAGACCTGAGGTTCCTGCACCAAGATGCTCCCTGGACAAAGACTGATTCAATACTGGACTTTCCTTCAGAGCTGATTAGGGGGAAAGCCTCCCCCTCGAGTGGATCTCCTGAATTTGGACTTGTAGCCTGCCGGACTGTGTAAGAATAAACATTCCTTTGTTAAAGCCATCCACTCTGTGGTATTTCTGTTACAGCAGCACTAGCAGACTAAATCACTAAAGAAAGTTTTATATCCAAGGGTAGTAGGTTAGATGCAGCCACTTAGACTATGATGATAAAGTGCCATTTTTCACTGGTTCTGGAGGCTCTACTGGACTCTCTGCTCAGTTTCACCCACTGAACACCCTGAATACCCTCTGAACACCACTGCTCTACTCACCATCCTGGCTTCAGCCAATATCAGCAGGTCATGTTTGGTTAGTTCTAGGTACTTCTGGACCTACTGTCCCTTTCCTATTTCTGAGTTCAATATTTTTTACTTTCTCTTCGATGCTCAGGCCTTCTAGAAATGTTATATGTAATAGATTAACTTGTTCTGGGGGGTCCTTGTTGTTAGCGGGATCATAGGAAGCACCAGATTACTCCACCATCTTTAAAAGACCAGTATTTTCAGATACAATAACAAAGAGACAGACTATAAAAAAAGTGAATAAAAGCCATCTAAAATCATAAAGAAACAGAAAGGTTTAAAGTAAATTAATTGACAAGGTATACCCTGCAGATACTAACCACTACAATATTGTAGCTCTGTTAATACCAGAAACTGTTGACTTAGGGTAGAAAGGATTACTAGAGGTAAAGCATAATATAACAACAAAAGATTCCATTAATTTGAAAGAAAAGAACAATTAAATTGAATTTTTTAAACCTTTCTCAAATAACCTCAGAATATATATAAAACAAACACTGATAAATGCAAAAGGTGAATTGGACAAATTTACATAATAAGAGATTTAAAATGTTGGGTTGATGGAATAATCATACAGAAAGTATTAAAGGTGTGGTGCACTTGAACAATGTAATCAGTAATATTGGCTTAATACAGATAACACTGCATCCAATAGTTGCATACTACACATTATTTTAAGCACATGTAGAACATTTTCAAAAAACCAAACAATTCTGGATAATTTAAGACATTTCAAATGATTAAAATCACAGGAAGTGTAATTGCTAACCACAGCACTAGAGTCAATAACAAAGAGACAACCAGAAAGTCCTATGTGTTTGGAAATCAAGATACACATTTCTGAATGTGAAATAGGCCAAAGAAAGAGAATCATAATGAGAAGCCAAAAATATTTAAAACTAACTATCAATGAAAATATGACATGTTGAAATGTGTGTGATACAGCTAAAGTTAATTTCAGATGGAAACAGATAGCTTTAAATTCATAACTTAGGATAGAAGAAAACATGGAAATCAATGACCAAAATATCTGTTTTAAGGAGTTAGAAAAATAGAAATAGATAAATTCCACAAAAAGGAAGGGAGGAAATAATAAAGTTAGAAATAAAAAGTAATTAAATAGAAAGCAAACATACAGCTGAAAGTATCAGTAATCTCAAATGTTGGTCATTGAAAAATCTAAACAATTTACATAATCCATTTGTCAGACTGGTCAAGAAAAAAAGAAATAATAAACAAAGGTGGGATGAAATAAGAGGTTATCACTACACTTTCCTAAAATTCATAAAAGAGGATAATATAAATAATTTTATGTCAATACATTGGAAACTTTAAAACAAAATATGTGTAACTTTAGTAAAGTCAAAACTACCAAAATTGAATAAATGTAAAAAATGAAATATTCTGATAATCATTTTAAAAATGATGTGTAAGAATTAATACTTTCTTCAGTCCAAATGATTTCACTCATAAATTCTATGAATTACATAATAAAGATAGTGCTAATCTCACACAGCATCTTCCAAAGGACAGAACAACTGGGACCATATTCTAATTAGTTTTGGATCAACAAACTTTGAAACCAAAACTTGATAATGATCATTCCAAGCAAGGAAAATGCAGGCTATCCTCACTCACAAATAGAAGATAAAAAATAAAAATCCCAAACTAAATACCATCAACAAAAATCTAGAAAGGATAACACATGATAACCAAGCCGTTCTTATTCCAACAGTCTAAGAGTATTTTAACATTCCAAAATCAACTAATAGATAGTTCATTTTCTGGTCAAGATAGAGTAAAAGTGATCACATTTACTTTTCCAGCTAAAACAATGAAAACCCACACAACATATACACATACTGACAGGATATTACATAGAGCCAGTAGAGAACAATGGTCCTTGGGAACAAAGCAAGAAATGGGACTCTCTGTGGTTGCCCCAGCTTACTACCTGTAGAGGAAATGTAAGTGAAATTCTGCTTACTACCTGATTTTAGGTGGTTGTTGGGAGACAGAGTGGGTCTAGATGACTAATGATCTCAGAGCACTGAAGAAGAGTTGCTACATAGACACACACACACACACACACAGAGTGCATGCACGAGAGAGATACAGAGGGTTCTCCTTGAATCTTCACCTGAGTGCTGGTCAACAAGTATGTGAGAAAAATATACAAGGCTGTGAAAAAGACAACACAAAAGGAACAGATGGAAAAATCTTTGGAACTCACATATAATGAAAATAGTTCATGTTCTCACCAGTCAGAGTAGGAAATTCCATAACTCAAGTGGCATCAAAAGGATGTTATCTCAGCTGTTGTCATGTGCTACAGAGTAAATTCCAACTCATGGAGACCCTATATGAGAGTAGAACTGCTTCCATAGAATTGTGTAGCATGTACTATGTACAAAAACAGATCATCAGGTCTTTTCTCCCACATAGCAGCAATGGGTCTGTACCACCAGGGCCCTTAACTGGCTCTAGCAGGACAAAATTAGCCTAGGTTATAGACTGACACAGCAGCAATGGGTCTGCTATATATAGACTGTTCTGATCATACTTCATTAAGCTTTATAGCAATGCATGAAATACATCAAAGGTGGCTAGGCAATTCAGTGATGAATAATTTTTTCAATAATGGTGCTGGAACATAATATACTCAAAAAATTCTTCCTCAGCCCTTACCTCTACTATATTAAAAAAGAAAGAAAACTTAAAATAGATCATAGGCCTAAATTGTTGTTGTTGTATGCCTTCAGGTCAATCCTAACTCATAGTGACCTTATAAGGTAGAAATGTCCTATAGGATTTCCATGGAACAGATGGTGGAGTTGAACTGCTGACTTTTTGTTAGCAACCTGAGCTCTTAACCACTTCACCACAAGGAATCCAGCCCTAAATAATATAGAGACTGAAAAATTTTCCTCCCCACCCCTCCTTGCTGTTCCTGCACCTGCCAACCCTCCCCTTCATTTCACAGCAGCTCTCACCGGACAAGGACACTGTACCATTGACAAGCCTGGTGCCTGCTTGCTCCCTTTCAAAGTCTTACACCTGCCTGATAAGATGCAGCTGCTCCCCATCAAAGCCTCACACCCACCTAGCAGGATGCCCCCTCCTCAGAACCCCTCCCACTCACCCCATTTGTCTCAACCACGACTGCACTATAACTAGCGGCTCGAAACTTGACTCGGGGCCATTCTGTTGGAACCTGCAACGGTCCCTTTTTGGCCCGCTGGCATAATAAACAGCCCCTTGCCACCTCCTGGGTGTCATTTGCTTCTTCATTTTCTATAACAAATGGTCCCCTGACCGGGAAGCGAATGAAGTGACCCCTTGAGTCACCAGCCTCTCGGGACTTTGGCCGTCGGCCGGGGCAGACAGGCCAGGAGGGACAGGCGCCACTCGTTTTCCGGTTAACAAGGTTCCTCCACCTCTCTGCCTAGTACCCACCGGAGAGGTTTCTGAAGACGCAGGACCCTAAAAGGATCAGGTAACAGGCATCAGGCACCAGGCACCAGAAAACTTCAGTTCAGGTAAGGGCCGCCACCAACTCAGTCAGGACCGCCCTCAAAAAGGGCAAAGGGGAGTCTGATCACCTCCTGGCCTTTGTGCCCCAATTCAGGATTACCCCTGCGGGTGAAAGTCTCATTCTGTGTGAGTGAATTCTGTGTTTCGTGAATGTATTTGTGCCTCCAAGGTCGCGAGGAGGCTGTTTGGGCCTTTTTCTGCGTTTCCATGTGGACTCATAAGGTATAACGGTGTAAGCCAAGCCTCCTCCACCCCAGGGTTTATACGGAGACACCTTAGCCAAGAGCCCATCTAATTCCCCATGAGGGGAACAGCCAGAGGGGCATCTGAGTGGTCCTCAGGGCAAGTCTTTCGTCTCACTTGCGGCACCATCAACATGGGTGGGACATACAGCAAACCTACTTTTAAAAAGTTTATGAGCCATAAAGAGTTGTAAAAATAAGGGAGAACTCTTTATAGTTATTGAAATGCAAAGATTGTGCCGTGGGGAGTCTAAAAAAAGAGAAGACTCCTTACAGAAAGCCAAGCCCCAACGCCAAGTGCCGTCAAACAGAAAACCTCTCTGTAAATATCTTTTCTTACTGGAATCTAATCTGTTATTCTCTGACTGATATGAGACATTCTCTTCCCGAGTTTCTGTTTTCTCTTCTCCCTCCTTTAAGAATCGGGGGAGCTGGTGTGGAGAATTTAAAAGAACTGGCTACTCAGTTTTTTTTTTCTTCTCTGCTCACAGGTGCCTCTAAAGGCTCTTACATCAGCAGCAGCTGCACAGTGGAAGTCGCCCCTGCCGCTGCCGCCGCCAGAGAATATAAAAGAACAGGCTGCTCATTTTTTTTGCCTGCTCACGGGCGCCTCTGAGGTTTCAGCCGCGCCAACAGCAGCCGCACGCACAGTCGCGCAGGAGGATTTAAAAGAACTGGCTATCTAGTCTCTTTCTGCCTGCAGTCTCGTGGGTTCTCATGGTGCCCCTGCCAGGCATTTCTTTAGGAGGGCACCTCTTCTCTGTGCTGGTCGGTAGCAGGGAACGATTCTAAATCCAGAGTCAATACCTGAAACCGTTTGGCAACCCCTTCTTTTCAAGTTTCTTAGTAAGTAAAGTTATGTGCCTTAAAGAGTTCTAAAAAACAGGATTCTTTATAGATTTTTAACAAACAAAAGATTAAGGGCTGTAAAGAGTTAAAGCAGAGAAAACTCTTTGTAAAAGTGATTAAGAACCTTTATGTCAACAAAGGGTTAAGGTTTCCACCAAAGATCTAACAGCCTTTATAGATTTCGTTCAGGAACTTTGCCCCTTGCTTCCCCACAGAAGGCATGCTGGAAAAAGAATTTTGGGGATGTATTGGTCACAATATACAAAAATTTACCATGATCAAGGGGCCTGATAACACGACTGATATGGGAGAGTTTCCTCCCAAGTCTTTTCCCTCAGCACCTAACGCTTCTTTAAAACTGGCTGCGCCTGCTCCCGCCAGCCTCAGCGGCTTTGCGGCTTCAGCCAGGAGAAAATGGGGGGTGGGGGGTGGGGAACAGACCACCTCAGGGCTTCTGTGCCTGGTACATTCATTACCTAAGGACAATCAATACAACAATGAAATTCGTAAGAGTTTAATAACCTGAGTTCCCTCCCTCTTCACTTTTAATTCTCTTTTTAATCCACCATCAGAGAATTTCAAACGGCCTTTCCAGCGTTATCAGTGGAAAGCCCCCCCTCCAAGGAATGAAAAATAGTCTCACCCTTTGTCAGAAATTTATTGATGCTGCTATAGAAAAAGTTCAAAAACAATTTCACTTTGTTTATCTCATTCATTATATGGATGACATTTTGTTAGTTCACCCCAATTGTTCTTTTTTACAGGAGTACTTAATAGCACTCACCTCTGCTCTAAAAGTTAAAAACTTGGTCATTTACTCCAGATAAAATTCAAACTCAGCCTCCAATTTCTTACTTAGGCCGTGTTTTAAATAACACAACAGTGGATTATGTTCCCTTTGTCTTGACAACTTCCCACCTAAAAACTTTAAATGACTTTTGAAAACTGCTTGGTGAGATCAACTAACTGCAGCCCTTAAAACTAAAATTAACTCCTACAAGGCTGGTCTGAGTGCAGAGTGGGGCTTACAACTAATTGATCACAACCAGTTGCAGATTCCTTTGTTCCTTCTCCTTTAATTACCAAGGACACAGCCTTAGGCATAGAAAACAAAAACTACATCTAATATATTCACAACATGCTTTCTTGCTTCTTATCTCTGTAAAAATATAAGTTTAACAGACTAATTTCATTAACTGAAAATTTTTCTCTTAGGTTTTAAACTTTGCCTGATGCAAACAACCTGGCTATCAGTGTCTTTGGCAAAAGGGCCCTTGGAATGCTTGCATTCGCTTTCATTGTCTTGTAAAGTAGTTGTTAATTCTCTGGCTTCAATAGCCACTCTCTCAATGAAAGAAAGGCAAAGCTAAAAAGCCACGTCTTACACCATCGGAAGGACACAGTGGTTTCAGTTAACTAGAGAAACAGGCTCATTCTATTATGAGAAGTTGCAGTATTTGTCCCACTCAGCAGTCCTCTTCACCAGTGAAAATTAACCCACGGGGTTTAAAGGCTGGACAATTATGACAAATGAATATTACTTACATACCTTCCTTTGGAAAACTCTGTTATGTCCAGGTATACATTAACACTTATTCTCACTCAATTACGGCTTCAGCCTGCACGGAAAAAGCTTACAAGGATGTAATTTGACACCTCTTTTACTGTTTTACAAATTGCCAAATTCCCTCACATCTTAAAACAGACAAATTTTACAACACCTTCAAAATTATAAACACAGTTCACCATATCATTTAATAAAATACCCTTTTGTTATCAATCACTTGCTATTAGCCAGGCTATAGAGATAGAAATTGTGTTTTCACAGGATGCTGACTTCCCTATCTAAATTCTTGAGAGGTTAATTCGAGTCGCAGGTGCAACCTGACACCATTCCCTCTAGGAGATCTCCCCAGCAACAGTGAAGTCGCTGCCGAGATGTTGTGTGATTGGTGCCCACCGACTCCTCCGTCCCTTCCTCCTCATTAACCCTTTTCAGATACTACAGCTGCTCGCTCCCAAGATTTCTCTCCTATAGCCAGCTCATCACGGTGTGACTGCCGACAAGCTCCACCACCAACTTAAAATGACACAGGGGGCTATGCTACCAGTGGCCAAGATGGAGAGAACTCTGGACTCGGACATAAACTAACCTAATCTGTCCTGAATAAAACAGTCACCACTCATGTAACAGGAACCAACATAATCCTTAAAGGAAATTCCAGGGAGAAAAATGTGAACGTGACTTGAAAAAAGGTGAGTGTCACACAGGGCAATGAAACCTGCCAATGTAACTAACCTGTTTTAACATAATATGTTTTAACTGTAATCTTGCTATTTGTGTGGGCCCCCTTGGGGAAGGGAAACTTATAATTGTTCTACATCAGCCTCCCTTTGTGGTACTGCCTGTAAACTTGTCGGGACAGTGGGCTACGAGGTGATAGAAAGATTGCAAGAGTTGATTAGGCCTAAGCGGGCTGTAGAATTAGTTATGGGAATAACCACACTTGTGTCTGCTATAATCGCTGTGGCAATTACTCAGAATGTAGAGACTGCTCAATTTACAGATAATGTGGTTCATAATACATCAACTTATGAGTACTCAGGAAATGATTGATCTAAAAGTAAAACAAAGTTAGAGCTACTGTTTAAAACTGTAGAAGTAATAGGAAATCTGGTCCAAACTTTACAACACCAAGCCAGGCTGACTTGTCATGCTGAATTTACCTAGATTTGTGTAACTAACAAAACTCACAATATAAGCACAGATACATGGGAAAAAGTTAAACAACATCTAGAAGATATGTAGAAACATACTAATGAAACTGCACCTAGCACAGTTACATTCAGAAATTCTGACACTAAGTCATACCCATTTAACCTTTAATGCTGCTACAACAGCTGAAAATCTTCTGAATAACCTTAAGAACATGTTTTCTGGGCCTCTTAACCAAATCTGACACTTATTAATCCCCATGATCATAATCAGGAAAGCTGGCCTCTTGACAATACTCTACACATCTTGTCTACTTAAACTAGTTTGCAGAAGTCTGCAACAGCTACTGATAAATGGCCACTAATAGGTGTTCATCACCTGAAGCTGCACACTTGGCATGAACCCCCCCCATGTTTACTACATAACCCCCTGTGGTAGCCAAAGATGGGTCAGACATTTAATTGACCTTTCTCAACCTAAGACAGGACCTTGCCACGAAAGGAGGGCTAGGTTCCCATGACGGGTAAGGGACTGTGTCATTAAATGCGACCTAAGCCAGACACACAGGTGGGGCAGCTGGGAGTCAGCTGATTTTTATAATAAAAAAGGGGGGAGATGTCAGGAGTGGCCCCCCCCTCCCAGCATGAGGATCAAGGAGGTACCTTCTAAGAGGGGCTTCACAACCCCTCGATTTATGAGATTATATCAAGACAATCTAACCAGGAACTTCTGAGGAATAGAGATCAGAGGAATGGATTTCAGTGCAGCATGCCTAATAGCACTGAGGCCTACCCAGCTTCACTGGCTTCCCCCTAGTTGCATCCCCCCCTCCCTTTTCTCCACAAACACAGTTTTACAGAATAACTTTTGACAGACTTTCCAAGGAATTCTCCACACAGCCATTAAAACTATACAAAGGGCTAGATTAGGAGATGGCAGACACTTACTCTCTGCTCAAGAAGAAATAAATAAAAAGCTATCAGAGACACTCAGTACAGACATGGACCAAGTTACTGACACACTTCTTATACTTTAGAATCAAATTAACTCCTTGAAAGCAGTTACTTTATAAAACAGACAAGTGTTAGACTTATTACTGGCAGAGAAAGGCGGGACCTGTATGGCTCTGGACAAAGAATGTTGGTATTTTATAAATGCTTCTAACATTGTCACATCTAAGGTTACAAAGCTCTAAGGCCAAATTGAACAGAGACAACACAAATGTACCCAGTCTGGATGGGGACTCATGTCAAACTGGGCCACCTGGCTGGCCCCTCTGTGGGGGCCACTTGCCTTTGGACTCATAGTCCTGACCTTCAGACCCTGCCTCTTGCATCACCTGCAAGACCAACTAGAACAGAACTTACTCAACAAAACCGTCTCCAGGGTCCTGACCCTCCAAACTTATCAACAACTTCCCCAAGCTGACGTTAAAGAATGGTGATACCCACCTGTATCAAAAGGGGGGGTATCAAAAGGGGGGGTATCAAAAGGGGGGGTAATCAAAAGGGGGGGTATCAAAAGGGGGGGTATCAAAAGGGGGGGTATCAAAAGGGGGGGTATCAAAAGGGGGGGTAATCAAAAGGGGGGGTAATCAAAAGGGGGGTAATCAAAAGGGGGGGTAATCAAAAGGGGGGGGTAATCAAAAGGGGGGGGTAATCAAAAGGGGGGGGTAATCAAAGAAAAATTTTCCTCCCCACTCCTTGCTGTTCCTGCACCTGCCAAACCCCCCCTTCATTTCACAGCAGCTCTCACCGGACAAGGACACTCTCCCATTGATAAGCCCAGCGCCTGCTTGCTCCCTTTCAGTCTTACACCCACCTGATAAGATGCAGCTGCTCCCCATCAAAGCCTCCCACCCACCTAGCAGGATACCCGCTCCTCAGAACCCCGCCCACTCACCCCATTTGTCTCAATCACGACTGCATTATAACTAGCGGCTCGAAACTTGACTCGGGGCCATTCTGTTGGAACCTGCATAGGTCCCTTTTTGGCCCTCTGGCATAATAAACAGCCCCTTGCCTCCTCCTGGGTGTCATTCACTTCTTCATTTTCTGTAACATAAATGTGAAAGCACCTGAAAGTATTTTCTCCTAGAATTTTAGAGTTTTATTTAAAATTCCAGAAGAAAATCAGGTTAAAATCTTAGTGACCTTGTGTTTCAAATATATTTTTAAATGTCATCAGACAATAACTACACTTGATCAAAATTAAAAATATTGATCTTTAGCATCTGGGGTCTTAAAAGCTGCCACACTGCCATCTGAGGGTACAGCAAATGGCCCCAACTCAGCAGGAACGGATGATCACCAAGGACCAAAACGACATGGTATAAAGAGAACCCAGAAGACAGGGAGACCCACGTAATTGGGTGAGTACATCGACTTGTGACTGGAAGAAGCGGACGTTGCCCAGCCACCACCAGTGATAGCCGTAGTGGAACTCACAAAGTTGGGTCTCACTGGCAACACAATAATAAAAAGAGGTGCACCCTGAGATCTCCCCTGAAAGACCACAATTGATGGTCCAGGGGCCTCAGAGTTCCCCTGGGAACATGGCCTCTGGCCCTGATGCTGCCCCTGTCCATAAATCATAATGAAGGTCAGCTATTTGGACAGGAATGAATTGGACTTGGAGACACAGAGTGACCATATCATGTGTGCACTTTATGGTTCTATGTATCTACAGGATGTTGTCATGCTTACCTCTTACTGGAGGAAGGGGAATGGGAAGGAGAATGTATGGAGCAGAGAGGAACAGTGTGCTGTCTCCAGGCGGGGAGAGCAGTGGGAGCTGCATATAGGTGGGCATGCAAATTTATACGGGAATGTACATTTTCATTCAATCATAATAAAAAAAAACTTAATTAAAAATTTAAAAACATTGATTTTTAAAAAGGCTATTAAAAAAACAAACGCTAACCACAGACTGGGAGAAAATATTTGCAAAATGCATATTGTTATAGAACTTAGAATACACAATAACTAATAGGTTGACAGGCAATTCAAGTTACACAGGTAAAAGATTTGAACAGACACTTTATCAGAGAAAATATAAGGATGGACAATAACATGAACATATTCTCAATATCATCAGTCAGTTAAGGAAATGACAAGGAAAACCATAAGATAATCAGTGTCATAAAACAATATATATACCAACTGTTTAATGAGAAACTAGCAAAACTTGTAAACCACCTAAAGTACAATTTTTAAAAAGGATGAAGAAAACTCACTCTTTGAATCCAGCTCTCACTCTCTGAATCCAGCTTCCATACTGTGAGGAAGTGCAAGCAGCCGCATGAAGAGACTCATGGGATAGACTAGTAAGTACCCTTCTTGCCACTATCCCAGCCTCAGCTCCCAGCTGACAGTCAGCAGTGATTTTCAGCCATGTGAGTGAGCTATCTTGAGAAACATTCCTCTAGCCCCAGTTTGTTAACTCCAGCTGCTGCAATATGAAAAAGTTCAAACTGCCCAGCTGAGTCCTTCCTGAATTCCTGACCACAGAAATATTAGCAAAATAAAATAATTGTTTTAAATCTCTAGGTTATGGGTTAGTTTGTCACACAGCAATAGATCACCTGGACAATGTTTTTAATTTTTTTTTCTTGTCTGTAGTTTAAAAGGAGTTTCAAGATGACATAAATTACATGTACACATTCAATGTACATTTTTGTTTTGTCCAGGAGACCATTGGTTTGTTTTTTCAGGATTATGACCTCAGTGTCTAAGTGCTCAGGACATCAAAACAACAAATCAAAACATAATAAGCCTCTTTCAAATGGTTTTTTTAAGCCTAGTTCATTTCACCCTTTGTATAGAGCAGAGCATCTGTTTAACAAACACCAAGCATAAGGCAGGAAATATGGTATACAAGATGGAAAAGAAAGTTTGCCTGTAAATCATGTTAGCAGAGCCAGTTTTTCAGACAATGCATGAGGGGCAAATAATGCTTATAGTCATTCTGGAATCACAGATTTGGGGGAATTGCCCAGTACAAGCTTTGCCAATCTCAGTTTTCTTTTCAGAAAACAAGTGACACTCAAATGATTGTGTAAGATAGTTGTAAGGCCAACTTATTAGCAATACCAATACATTTAACTATTTGATGTTATTATGTGTTTACTTTTTTATTTCAGTCACCTTTTGCTTAAGACAATCCCCACCAAACCTGACTGTCTTAAAGCAAAAGAAAAAAAAAATCGTGTATTACCTCTCACAATCATGTGGCCAGACTGGAAATTCTTCTGATGGTCTGGTTTGTAGTCTGTTATTCAAATGCAGCCAGATGGCAGCTGGGCCTGCTCTTATCTAAAGGCTTAACTAAGGTGGTTCCTCTTCTCCATGCAGCCTCTTCACATAGTGTTCTTTGTTGGCATCTCTGAAGGGAAGACTGAACTTCTACATAACAGCTTAAAACCCAAATCAAACACATTGCCTCTGAATCAATTCTGACTCATGACACCCTATGAGACAGAATGTAACTACCTCATAGGGTTTCCAAGGCTGTAATCTTACAGAAGCAAACTGTACATCCTTCTCTTGTGGAGTGGTTAGTGGGTTTGAACTACCAAGTTTCCAGTTCACAGCTGAGTGCTTAACCCCTGAGCTACCAGGGCCCCTCACATAGCAGTTTAGACCCCCCCAATTGCACAAGTATAAGCTGCTTGGGCTCAGGTATCATAAAATGTTACTTCTAAAACCTTCTGTTGACTAAAGTAAGTGACAATCATTTCAGTGTGGGTGGGAATTTCACAAGCGTATGTGACCAGCCAGTGGGATTCACCGGGGGCCATCTTTGGAGACTACCTGCTTCACAGGTTCCCTCTAGATATTTTGGATAAGTCACCTTTTCTCTTTCAGCTTTGATTTCTGTAGTAGCCTCTTAACTTTTGCTCTACTTATGTATTTGAGTCTAAAGTATATCTCTTACAGACACTACACAGTCAGGTCATGTTTGTTGTTTTACTTTTATCAATTCAGGGCATTGATTGTCTTTTGGTTTTTTTCTTAATTTTTTACCCTTTGTATCCATAGAATCTAACATAGTGTCAAGCACTTAATAGTAGCTCACTGTGCATTTGCTAAGTAAATGAATATCGTCTTTAAAAGTAACATGGAATGACTGGTTCCTGCCTACTGTACAAAGTTTTTGGGGTCATCCAATACAGTCACTAAAATTAAGCCTCTTTTTTAAAAAAGTTGAAATATTCTATAAATTTATGTGAGTAGGGAAACATTGTTCAACCCTAAGCTCTAGTCCAAGTTTCAGGGCCCTGACATGCATATAACCAGGCAGAAGAACCATATATTTTGAAATACCTTAAACCCAACAGTTGTGGCCTCTTCTCCTTCACTCCACAGTCCCCCATCTCAGTGTTCCTCCAATCCTCACACCCCCACAAGCTCAGGCACCACCATTCTGGTCTCCTTTGCAGAAGCCATCCCTCACAGAGAGGGACACCAATTAGAGCTTGATCCAGGGCTGTTGTGGCCAGGGTCCTTGCAGGAACATCTTCAGCAGTTACTCTGCTGCCTGGGATCTGGCCAAGACCTGACTTTACCACACATTGCTCATCCAATAATTACTGAATATCAGTGGTCCCCTTACAGCAAAAATCCTTGAAGGCAGTCTCTACCCACTGTCTCCAGTTCTTCTCATCTAATTGTCTTTTAATCCCCTCCTCATCCAGTGTTCACTCCCACCATCCCAGGCATCATGTTTATCAAGGTCACCAATGGCTTCCATGGTACTGAACTCAGAGATCAATTCTCAGCCATTCAACAATGCTTAACAGAGTTGATTACTCCCCACTCCTTAAAATACTTTTTATTTTTCCTGATAGCAACCTGTAAACATTGGAGCAGGAACACTGGTAGCACACTGGTTAAGTGCTCAGCTACTGACAGAAAGTTGGCAGTTTAAACCACACCAGCAATTCTGCAGGAGAAAGATCTGGTGATCTGCTACCATAAAAATAACAGCCTAGAAAACCTTGTGGGGGCATTTCTACTCTGTTACATGTGGTCTTCGTGAGTTGAAAATCAACTTGACGGCACACAACAACAAAACACTGGAGGATTCAGGGCTCAATCCTCTCATTGCTTTGGTCTCAGCTGACAGATCAGCTCCATAATGAGGTCTTCACTGACCCAGCAATCTAAAGGAGCCAGCTTGTCTCCCTTTTTTTTCTTGTTTTATTGCTTCAGCTTCCTCATCAATATGTGAAAACTGTATTGTATTTATTAATGTGTGTATTTTCTGCCTGAATCCTCTAGATAGGTGTGATGTGTGTGTCTTATAGACTGAGAAGTTTCCAAAGCCCACATTAGGCCCACACATCACATTGTAGTTACTCAGTAAATATTTGCTGAATTATTGAATAAATGATCATTGAGGACTTTCTGTATCCAAAAGGGTTATAAGGAAGATTAACGGTGTTATACTTAGTGATTTTCTTTAACTTCATGTTGTCATGGTTGGAAGGAAATGGGATAATAATATGTTGAAAGCACTTTATAAAACACTATCTGGATATAAGGTGGTACTCTTATTAACAAGCATTCAAGATTACCTAAAATAGACATATTTCCTGAAGAAATAAAACCCTTGTTTGTAGCATGTTTTCGGCCAAGGCAATCTCACCAACAGTGAAACAAAGTGAGGAAAGTCTTGCATCCTATGCTTACACCGCATTAATGTGTGACTATTGTTTTGGCTTTATTTTGTGTAATGAAAATGTCAAATATAAAAAACTTAATATGGGGTATGGATTATAGACAAACAGCCGGGCATATAGACAGCTATAGATAGCTGCCATCAAGTAGATTCAGACTCATGGCAATCTTATACTGAACAGAACAATATGATTGCCTACACGTTTAAGCCCATTGTTAGAGCTGTTGGGCCAATCCGTTTCACTGAGCATCTCCCTCACCCTTGCCGACCCTCTGCTTCCCCTACCACAATGTCCTTCTTCATTGATTGATCCCTCCTGATGACATGTCAAAAACAAGTGAGCTGGACAATGTTCTGTTGTGATCCAAAAATTTTTCGTTGGCTAATTTTTGTAACCAGGTTACCAACTCTTCCTATTCTATTTTAATCTGGAAGCTCCATTGGACTGGTCTACCATGGTAGACCTGCTTGTATTTAAAACACAAGTGGTATAAAGCAACACAGAAGCCACCACGATACGCAAAACTGATGGGTGAGTGGTGGCAGTATGGGATATTTACTGGAATTGCCAGGTTCCTCTCCTTTTACACTGGTCCTCAGTGTGTGCTCAGCAACTTCCCGAGAGTCATGTAACCATATACTTGTATCGCAATATCAAATGCATGGGCATAGTTTTCAGTGCAAATATTTTTACCTAGGCATCCTAGGCTTTTTTATCTTGGTTAAAATATTTTTAAAATGCATGTACATACTGTATCATAAGAGTATGATTTTGTTCTCCCCCAAATTCATCCTTTATAAATCATAACAACGGTCAGGTTGAGGCAACATTAAAAAACAGAAATGCTTCTTGTTTTGTTTTAAAAGGTTACTCCAAGTGTTTGACTTTACAATCTTCTGAGCTTGTCCAGCCAGTCTGTTTATTTAGTCAGATATTTCAGATGAGATTTGTCACGTGCCTGGGCCCTGCCTAGTGTTTCACAATCTAGTTGCCCCTCTACCATATCTCCTTCCACACCCGTCTAACTACACTCACATCTACACACGAAGCATATAAACAACCTTTACCCTCCATTCTCTCTTCAGCCAGCCAGCAAAACCTCACAATGTAATGCAAGAGAAGATGACCACGTTGCCACAAGAAGCAATCTTGTTGTGACAGATTTTGACTCATGGACAGCTACAGGGCACACAGTCCTGTAGGAGGTTAGCCACTATGCTCTTTGAGAAGACAAAGAAATTGTGCTCAAGGGTAGTGAAGGAGGTAGATGCTTTGTCTTCACTTGTGGAAGCTATTTTTGTTGAGACTGAGCATCTATCCACAGTTATTTGGAGCAATCACCGTCCATAGGCAGGAGACTTATCTCTATGGAGCAGCTCTTCCCAAAATGTACTCTAGAGAGCACAGAAGATACTTGATGGTGTCCAGTAGAAGAATTTTAAGGTCAAATAAGTCTAGATGCTTTGCTTACCTTCTGGAAGATAGGATATATTAGCAGAGGAAAGTCCGTGAGATTCTCTACAAGGGCAAAAAAATTCAATTTTGTCTCACTCTAAATTTTCACAATTTATTTGTATCACAGAACGCTGTTTCATGTGATACTTATCTCTTAGAACTAGCGTACCATGAAATACCCTTTGGGAAACACTATAGTAGGCTGGCATTTGGATTTGTGTACAAATCCAATTATTTCAGCCCTTGAGAATCTGAGAAAGAGTTAATCGGTGTTGCCTTTTCTTACTAAGCTGCTTATTTTATAGTGACAGTGCCAATTTTGCTAGAAGTGCAAGTGCTTCATAAACTGCATAACAGAAACCTTTCACCAAAGCCTCAATGCTTATGTAGAAGAAATATGAGGCTCTTAACATTAGAATTGCAGACATTTTTCTCTCAAGTATATCCTGATTATATAACTCTACTTTTGGAGAAGCATCTTGCAGATGAACTGCATAACATTTTTCTAACTGAGTTACAGATTAATCATTTTCTCTACTTGTTTTATTTTAAATAAAATAATGGTAATAATACCAATACCAGAAAGTAAAGGGGTTTCTTTGGAAAACAAATTTAAAATCAAGATTCCTCAGGAAGGCAATGGTTGATAAGGGTTTTGAGGGATGATTAGAAGATAAGATGAACAGGGGAAAGGCATTCTGGGAGGGAAACGCATGTGTAAGTAGAGAGGTAGTGTAGGAGTTACACCCTGAATAGGGCACAGGGCTGGGGAGGAGGCAGATGTTGAGCCATGGAAGACTCCCTGTGCTAAGTTAGGAGATCTGCATACTTCCTTCAAACCAATGGAAAACTTGCAGGTGTAGGGGGATAGGACCTGATTCACAATTTAGGGCCATTGCTTTGGCTGCCTCATGAAGTTAAAGTTGGGTTGGAAGAAACAAAGGCTGGAAAAAGGTGTGGGAAGATTAGGAAGAGGCTGTTTTAATCCAACAAGAATCAACAAAGGCCTCAGGTTCCTGAATGTTTCCTCTGTGTCACTAGACCTTTGTTTCCTTATAAGGACACCAGTGATGGACATGCAAGCCCATCTTAATTGCATCATCTTAACTAATCACATCTGCAATGACTCTAAGTCCAAACAAGGTCAACATTCACAGGTGCTGGGGATTAGGGCTCCAACAAATAATTTGGGGGGAACACAAGTCAGCCCATAAAAAGTATGAAAGAGTTGATATTACAGTCTCAAGCCCAAAATGTAGAAGTCAGGCCAGCAGGGTGGAACCTCAGCTAGGATTTGGTGCTGCAGTTTTGAGACAGAATAGCTTCTTCAAGACATCTCCAATTTTGCTCATAAGGCTTTCAGCTGTTTGGAAGAAGCCCACCCATATTATGGAAAGCAGTATTTAGTTACACTGAAATGATTATACATGTTAACCACATCTACAAAATACCTGCACAGCAAGACCTTGATTAACATTTGATCAAACAACTAGGAACCATAGTCTAGCAAAGTTGACACACATAATTAACCATTGCAGGCACCTAACCCGTGATGGATCTACTATTTATTATCTCTGATTCTCACAATAAACATGTGAGGTGATTATTAACTCCATTTTACAGATGAGAAAAAAAGGGTTAGGTAACATCTGTGGTTTGCACCGCTGACGAGGAATAAAAGCTCCAGTGACCTTGCTCTCCTGGGCTTCACACCGAACATGCTGCTCTTGTCCAGTGTCTAATCTAACTGCACGTATCTGAAGACAAGCCTATGGTCCAACTTAGCTGCTTTACAAGAAAACTTAATTGTGCTCAGCAAGGAATCTGTACATAGATCAAGAGGCAGTCATGCAAACGGAACAAGGGGACACCACATGGTTTAAAATCTAGAAAGATGTGCGTCAGGGTTATATCCTTTCACCATACCTTTTCAATCTGTATGTTGAGCAGATCATCTGAGAAGCTGAACTATATGAAGAAGAATGAGGCATCAAGATTGGAGGAAAGCTCATTAACAACCTGTATTACACAGATGACACCACCTTGTTAGAAGTGAAAAGGATTTGAAACACTTACTGATACATATCAAAGACCACAGCTTTCAGTATGGATTGCACCTCAACATCAAGAAAACAAGAATCCTCACAACTGGACCAGTAAGCAACGTCATGATAGAGGAGAAAGGATTGACATTGTCAAGTATTTCATTTTGCTTGGTTCTGCAATCAATGCCCGTGTAAGTAGCAGTCAAGAAATCAAAAGACGCATTGCATTGGGAAAATCTGCTGCAAAGGATCTCTTTAAAGTATTGAAAAGTAAAGATGTCACCTTGAAGATTCAGGTGTGCCTGACCCAAGCCATGATATTTTCAATGGCATCATATGCACATGGAAGCTGGACAATGAATAAGGAAGACAGAAGAAGAATTGACACCTTTGAATTACGGTGTTGGAGAAGAATATTGAATGTACCATGGACTACCAAAAGAACCAACAGATTTTTCCTGAAAGAAGTACAACCAAAGTGCTCCTTGGCAGTAAAGGTAGCAAGACTGTGTCTTATATACTTTGGAAGTGTTGTCAGGGGGAATCAGTCCCTGGAGAAGGGCATCATGCTTGATAGAGAGACCCTCAACTAGATGAATTGACACAGTAGCTGCAACAATGGGTTTAAACATAAAAACAATTGTGGACATGATGGAAAAGCAGGCAATGTTTCATTCTGTTGTGCATAGGGTCGCTGTGAGTCAGAACCAACTCGACAGCACCTAACAACAGCAACACAAGAAAATTTAAACTGAAGGAACTAGCACTCAAGAATTAAAAACCTTCCCTAGAGAATGAGTCCTTAGTTAGACCAACATAAGAACATTTAAACTGAAGGATTTTGCACTCAAGAATTAAAAATTTGCCCTGGAGAATGATTCCTTGATTAGACCAGGATCTGTGTCCCCCCAACTCCCAGGTGCCAAGCATAAGTTCAGTAAAGCATCTTTTGCAAATCTTCTGTGAAATACACGTATTAAGTTTCCTTAACATGAAAGGGGAAAATGACTGCCATCTTTTGAGTTCTGGCAATGTATAAAGGTAGAAAAAGTAAGCACTATTAAAGGTAAAATATGTTTTCTTTCAAGCTTTGTTGTAGAGATGGTGGAAGGTTTGGGCTTTTGGTGACGAAGAAATTAGTGTATATTCCCAGTGTGTGAAGTATTCCCAGTGCCCGTCTTAGCCAAACGGTTCTATTGGCTCATACAATCACACAGGACTAAAATTTGGGAGTACAGTTCATTTTCCATTGTTTGTCCTGCTTACAAAATTGATCTTGTTACTAGACCTCTTAGAAAAATAATAACCAAACCAGTTGCCATCAAGCCAATTCCAACTCATGGAGACCCCTTGTGTACAGAGTAGAATTGTATTCCATAGGATTTTCAATGGCTGATTTTTCAGAAGTAGATTGACAGGATTTTCCTTCTAAGGCACTTCTATGTAGGTTTGTACCACCAACCTTTTAGTGAGTAGTAGAGTACTTAACAATACAGGGACTCCTCTGTTGTTGTTGTTGTTGTTAGGTGTCATCAAGTCAGTTCCCACTCATAGCAACTCTTTGTGCCACAAAACAAAATACTGCTCAGTCCTGCGCCAGACTCACAATTACTGTTACGTATGAGCCCATTGTTGGAACTGCTGTGTCATTCCATCATGTTGAAAATCTTCCTTTTTTCTGCTGACCCTGTACTTTATGAAGCATGATGTCATTCTCCAGAGACTGAGCCCTCCTGACACCATGTCCAAAGTGTGTAAGACATATGCGGTCTGACAGTTAAGTCCACAAACTTAATTGTTCTAAGTGCTGCATACCTCATTGCTGAAAATCACTATGGTCACCTTGAAGTTCTTTCCTTAGGAAGCTATGTACTGATGCCAGCACCTAGTCGACACTTCAAAGCAATTTTGGAACTCAAAAATTAAAAATTTTCCCCAAAGAATGAGTCCTTAATTAGACCAGGACCTGTGTCCCCCGCAACTCCCACATGCGAAGCATGAGTTCAGTAAAGCATCTTTGCAAATCTTCTGTGAAACATACTTACTAGGTTCCCTTAACACGAAAGGGTAAAACGACTGCTATCTTTTGAGTTTTGACAAAGTATGAAGGTAGAAAAAATAAGCATTATTAAGTGTAAGATTTATTTTCTTTCAAGTTTTGTTGTACGGATGGTGGAAGGTTTGGGCTTTGTGTATGGTGACCTGGTGGCAAGTTTGCAAACTTAATTGTATAGTTGTCTGTGAGGGAGGATTTAGCCAGTAAACAAATAACGATATTGGAACACCCTACCTACTCACCTGATCTGGCTCCCAATGATCTTTTTTCTTTACCAGAAAGTAAAGGAAATATTGAAAAGAAGACATTTTGATGATATTCAGGATATGAACGGAAATATAGCAACAGCTCTGACTGCCATTGCAGAGGAAGCATTCCAAAATTGCTTTGAAGGGAGGACTAGGTGCTGATGTTGGTGCATAGCTTTCCAAGGGGATTACTTCTAGGTGACTGTAGTGATATTCAGCATTGAGGTATGTAGCACTTTTTCTAGGATGAGTTTGCAAACTTAATTGTCATTCATCATAGTATCATCATCTTTGCTTATGAGGAGCATTCCGGTTGTACTTCTTCCAAGACAGATTTCTTCATTCTTTTGGCAGTCCATACTACAGTCATTACTCTTCTCTGACACCTGAATTCAAAGGCGTCAATTGCTTTTTTGTTCTTGTTTATCCATCATCCAACTTTCACACGCATAAGAGGTGATAGAAAACACTGTAGCTTGGTCAGGTACACCTTTGTTTCCAAGGTGACATTTTTGTTTATCGACACTTCAAGGAGATCTTTTGCAGCATTTTTTCCCAATGCAATGCATCTTCTGATATATTGACTGTGGTTTCCATGGGTATTGATTGTGGATCCAAGTAAAATGAAACTCTTGATAACCTCTGTTTATTACAATGTTTCTCCACTTATCATAATGTTGCTTATTGGTCCATTTTTGAAGATTTTTGTTTTATGTTAAAATGTAATACATAGTGAAGGCTCTGATCTTCATCAGTAAGTGCTTCAAGTCCTCTTCACTTTCAGCAAGCAAGGTTGTGTCATCTGCATAGCACAAGTTGTTAATGAGTCTTCCTCCAATGCTGATGCCTCATTCTTCTTCCCATACTGCAGCTTCTCAGGGTGTTTGCTCAGCATACAGATTGAGTAAGTATGGTAAAAAGATATAACACTGGCACACACCTTTCCTCACTTTAAACCACACAATATTCTCTTGTTCTGTTTGAACAAATGGCTCTTGATCTATGTACAGATTCTTCACTACCACAATCATCCTGGAATTCCCATTCTACTCAATGTTATCCATAATTTGTTATGATCCATATGGTAGAATGCCTTTGCATAGTCAATAAAACATGGATAAATATTCTTCTGGAACTTCTTTAGACCTGCTAAGTACCCCAAGGCCTTTCCTGAGTCTCCATCCTCACTGAAATTGGCCTGGCTCAATCTTTCATTATTCCTCACCTGAAATCTTGCAATACATCCATTTGCTGCCTCCAACATCTCATACTTCCCCAGCAGCAGTTTTCGACCTGTGGTGTCAAAAAGACTAAAAAGGGCATTACATATGATTAAGAGGGTGATTCATCATGAAGACGTAAGCAAAATAAACATCTATGCACCCAGTGACAGGGCTCCAAAATACATACAACAAAGTCAAATAACAGCAGTGAAGAGAGAAGTTGACAGCTACACAGTAAGAGTAGAAGACTTTAATACACCACTCTCAGTGAAGTACAGAACATCTAGGAAGGAATTCAACAAAGATACAGAACAACTGAAGGACGCAATCAGTCAGCTTGACCTCATAGGCATTTAGAACACTCACTCCACCCAACAGCTGCAAAGTACACATTTTTTTCCAGTGCACATGGAACATTCCCCAGAATATGTCATATCTTAGGCCACAGAGCAACCCTCAACAAAATCCAAAACAGAGGTAATACAAAGTCTTTGACCACAACACTACCAAAGTAAAAATTAACAATAGGAAGAAGAGGGGGGAAAAAATCAATTACATGGAAACTGAATAATACTCTGCTACAAACCCACTGGGTAATAGAAAAATCAAAGCCAAAAAGTGGAATAAAAAGGTTACTTAGAATCAAATGAGAATGAAAACACATCATATCAAAACCTCTGGGACATAACAAAGGCAATACTCAGAGATCAGTTTATAGAAACAGATGCATACATCAAAGGGACAAGATCAAAACATTAGCTATACAATTTGAATATAGAAAACCAAAAGAAGCCCACAGCCACCAGAAGAAATGAAATAATAAAGATGAGAGCAGAAATAATAAATAGAAAAGCAGGAAAGAATGGAAATAATTCAAGTAAGAAATGAAATGAGAGATATTACAACAGACCCAACTAAAATAAAAAGGATTATTACAGGGTATTATAAAAGACTATACTCCAACAAATTTGAAAATTCAGAGGAATAGACAACTTTCTAAAAGTGCACTGTCTATCCAGATTCACAGAAAATGCTGGTGAAAATCTGAAGAGATCCATAGCAAGAGAAGAGATTGAAAAATAAATAATGATAACAAAAAGAATCCTTTCCCAGATGGCTTCTAAGAGCTTACACCAGTACTTCTCACACTATTTCAGAATACAGAAAAAACAAAAAGGCAATACTTCTGAATTCATTCTACGAAGTCAATATAACCCTGATACCCAAACCAGGCAAAGATAACACAAAAGAAAGAAAATTACAGGCCAATATCTTTCCTGAATATAGACACAAAAATTCCCAACAAAATTCTAACTAATAGAATTCAGTATCATAGCAAAAAAAATAATATACCACAACCAAGTAGGATTTGTACCAGCTATGCAAGGAAGGTTCACTGTTAGGAAATCAGTGTAATCCACCACATAAATAAAAGGAAAGAAAAGAATTACGTGGTTATGTCAGTATCCAAAAAAGTTCAACACCTATTCCCGATAAAAATTCTCAATGAAGTAGGTCAAGAAGGAGAATTTATCAACACAATAAAGGGCATCTATGCAAAACCAACGGCCAACATCACCTTTAATGAAGAGAGACTGAAAACACTTCCTTTGAGAACAGGAACAAGACAAGGACACCCTTTATCACTATTGCTATTTAACACTGTGCCCGAAGTCATAGCTAGAGCAATAAGGCAAGAAAAAGAAATAAATGCATCCATATTGCTAATGAAGTAGTTAAACTGTCCCTATTTGTGGATGATACCATACTATACGTAGAAAACACAAAGAACTCCTGGAGCTAATGCAAAGATTCAGCAGAGCTGCAAGCTGCAAGATAAACATATGAAAATCAGTTGGATTACTATGCACAAATAAAGAGAACCTCAGAAAGGAACCCAGGAAAACAATAACATTTATAATAGCCCCTGAAAAAAAATACTTAGGAATAAATTTAACCGGAGACATAAAAATATCTATACAAAGAAACCCACAAAATACTGCTGCCAGAAACCAAAAAAGATCTGCATAAAAGTAAAAGCATACTATGTTCATTCCATGTTTCAACATTGTGAAAATGGCAATTCTACCCAAAGCAATTTACATATATAATAAAATCTTGGCTTGGCAATCCAAATTCTAACAACATTGTTCAAAGAGATGGAAAAATTTATCATTAACTTTATATGGAAAGGGTAGAAGCCTCAAATAAGTACAGCACTATAGAAGAAGAAAAAAATAAGAAGACTTTCACTATATAACCTCAGAATCTACTGTGCAGCTACAATAATTGGAGGAGCCTGGTACAGGTACAATGAGAGATACATTGACCAATGGAACAGAATTGAGAATCCAAATGTAAATCCATCCACCTAAAGTCACAT
The DNA here is from genome assembly GCA_028571685.1 of Heterohyrax brucei. Classification (NCBI taxonomy): domain Eukaryota; kingdom Metazoa; phylum Chordata; class Mammalia; order Hyracoidea; family Procaviidae; genus Heterohyrax; species Heterohyrax brucei. Next base: position 9,466,845 of record CM053165.1, on the reverse strand, counting down.
GATCTTCCACACTGGCCCAAAGTCCTTCAAATTGGGAGAAGACAGCCTTTTTAAGACAGTGCTAGCAAAACTGGATATCCCTCTGAAAAAAAAAAGAAACAGAACTCACACCTCATACAACACTCAAAAACTAATCAAAATAGATCAAAGACCTAAATATAAAGTCAAAAATTACGAAGCTCATAGAAGAAAAAACAGGATCAATGTTCAACAGCCTAATACACATCATTGACAGGATATGAATCATAACCAACAACACACAAACTCCAGAAGATAAGCTACATACTGGGATCTTCTAAAAATTAAATGTCTATTTTCATCAAAAGACTTCATTAAAAGAGTAAAAACAGAACCTACAGACTAAAAAAAAAATGGCTGTTACAAATTAGACAAAGACCTAATCTTTAAAAATCTGTAAGAAAGTCCAAAGCCTCTACAGCAAAAAGAGAAATAATCCAACTAAAAATGGGTAAAGGGAATGAATAGGTACTTCACCAAAGAAGACATTCAAGCAGCTAACAAACACATCAGGAAATGCTTGTAGTCACTAGCCATTTGAGAAATGCAAGTCAAAACCATAATAAAGAACCATCTTATTTCAGCACTTCTGGAATAAAAAAAGAGAGGAAATAAAAAAACAAAGGAGAGGCTGCAGGAAGATTGGTACATTGTGCACACCCGGTAGGGACGCAAAAATGATACAACCATTTTTGGAAACAATATGGCACTACCTCAGAAAGCTAGAAATAGAAATATCATACAATCCAGCCATCTCCCTCTATATTCTGGAGAAATAAGAGCCCTCATACAAATAAACATATGCACTTCCAGGTCACTGCAGCAGTGTTCACAGTAGCAAAAAGATGGAAACAACCTATGTGCCTATCAGTGGACAAATGGATAAACAAATACATTATATTTACACAATGGAATACTAAGCATTTAACTATTCCACCATCTTGGTACTTCCCCTCAAAAAAATCTTCACTGTAGCCATGATGGAGCTCACAGAGAGGAGCCTCACTGGCAACACAAGAATAAAAAGAGGTGCATCATGAGATCTCCACTAAAAGACCTCAATTGATGGTCCAGCGGTTTTGGGGTTCCTCTGAGAGCATGGCCCCCGGCCCTGATGCTGCCCGTTCCCATAAATTATAACAAAGTTCCACTCTTTGGACAGGAATGGAATGGACTTGGCAATGCAGAGTAACCATATGTTGGAAGCACTTTATGGTTCTATACATCTATAGGATATCATCTTGCTGACCTCTGGCTGGAGGAAGGGGAGTGGACGGAGAGGAGGGGAAAGGAGACTGTTGGGAGGATGAGACATGTATGGAGCAGAGAGGAATAGTGTGCAGTCACCGGACAGGGAGAGCAGTGGAAGCTGCATATAGGTGGGCATGTAAATTTTCATGTGAATGTACATTTTCACTCAGTTATGTTAAATAAAAAAAAAAAATCTTCACTGTTCTGTCATTGCTAATAGAAATGTTTATGACATCGACATCACTCACAAAAAAGTAGAGGTCAATTTTCTGCACAGATGTTCTTCATCTATCTTTTTCCTCTCATAAAAATTTATTCCTGAGGAGAATCAATAAGAAAGGGAAAATACCTATAAAATAACAACCTGTGGGCATGGCAACATTTTATAATGCCCAGACACCACGTGTGTTCAAACAGGTGCTCACACACATGAGGCAATGCTAGAAACACTGGGGCCACAGGATTCATTAAATCAGTGTGCCAGCTAACCCACTGCCTGTGTATCTTCCCTGGGTGATGTAAAGAGTTAATGTACTCAGCTGTTAACCAGAGGGCTGGATGTTTAATCCACGCAAACACTCCTCAGAAGAGAGGTCTAGTGATGTACTTCAGAAAGTTATCCACTGAAAACCCAAGGAATACAGTTCTACTCTGACACACAGGAGATCTCCTTAAGTGAGACCTCACTTGACAGCAACTGGTGGGTAGATATTTAAAGCAATTCAAGTGACTGGGGAGACTGTTTTTATGTATTTAATCTAATTTTAGATTTAAATGATTCCTACATCTCAGTCACTTAAGAACAACAATAACAGTTTGCTTGTAAAATACTACACAATGAACATAACTGAGATACATTGTACTGAAGCCACTAGAACAATTGAACACCTTCTTAAAGAACAAAACAAAACAAAAAAACCTGTTACTGTTGAGTCAATTCTGACTCCTGACAACCCTACAAAATAGTAAAACTGCCCCAAAGAACACATGGCCGGTGGATTCAAACTGCCAGCCTTTCAGTTAGCAGCTGAGATCTTAACTACTGTGCTGCCAGGGAGCTGAACCTCTTCTAGGGCACACATGTTGTGGTATATATTATTCCTGAGCTGATTCCCTCTTTTTCCTACAACCTTGGACAAAAACCAAATTTTCATGGATATGCCAACTTGAATTTTGACAGTTAGTGGAGAAAACTCTAGCTCTGGCCTTTATGACTTGCTGGTCTTAGTTAAACAAAGAGAGGTTGTTTTAATTTAGGGAAAGCTTCTGCAAATGTTGACAAAGGCATTTCTTACAGCATTTAGTGAAACTCAGCATTGATATATCAGAAGTTACTAGTATCTTTGGCCTTATCTCAACTGTAAGTAACTCCTGTGTAGCTATTTATCGTCCACTGGATTGTAAATAATGTACTAACCAGTTTGGTTACTAGATGCTGCCAAGTCAATTTCAACTTATGGTGACTCCATGTGTGCCAGAGTAGAACTGTGTTACACAGGGTTTTCAGTGGTTGTAATTTTGAAAGCAGATCATCTGGCCTCCCTTCTGAGGCACATATAGGTAGACTCAAACTGCCAACCTTTGTTTAGATTTCAAATGTGTAACCATTTGCACCACCCAGTGCCCCGGCATGTTAACAGTGGCATCTCTTGTGCTTACCATGTTTAACTTGCTATTGCAAAATTCAAACATATGCTGATGCAGAAACAATGACAATGAATCTTAGTTTCCTAGTGCTGCTGTAACACAGATACTACTGATAGGTAGCTTTAAAGAATGGAATTTTATTTTCTCAATTCGTGAGGTTAAAGGTCCAAATCAAGGTCTTGAGCATCTTGATAGTTCTAGTATCTACCAGTGGTACTTAGGGTTCCTTTTCTTGTCACCAATCCTCAAACGGTATTTTCTTTGCCCATTACACGTGTGTCTCTGTGTTTATGCAGTTCTTTATGTAACTCAGAAGTGATCAGTTTTAAGACCCACCCTACAATGGTTTGACATTAGACTGCATTACAGAAAGTGATTACCTTATGTTAAGTTGCATTAAGAAAGATGATTGCATCGTATTATAGTAGATGTAAAGTGTTTACACTACATTATACATATGTACAAATACAAGAGTTGGAATTCCAACACATACATTGGAGAGACACAGTTCTATGTGAAATGCTCCTGTACACTGAACAAGTATCAGAAGACAGATAGAACCTACCCAGTATGCCCTCAGCTTGTACTACCTGCTGATGCCCTGTTGCCCAGACAAGGCAATGACAGCTATCATGCCCACAGACAAGAATCTATAAAATATACCTGGTCTGCCTTCTGGGACATATCAAAATAAAATTAAAAAGCAGGATAAAAAAATAAATATACAAACAATAAATACAGAAAATAATACCTTAATGTCTTACAGACAGCAAAATGTATACACACACACACACACACACACACACAAGGACTGTCAATTAAGTTCAGAAACTCATCCTAGAACAGGTACTAAATACCTCATTGCTGAATATCACTATGGTTGCCTTCAAAGAACTCCCATTGGGCAGCTATGCACCAACACCAGCACCTACTCTACCCTCCAATGCAACTTGGGAACTCTTTCTGGAATGGCCATCACAGCTGTCATCACATTGCCTTGATATCCTGAATGTCATCACAATGTCTTCCTTTCAATATCTCCCTTATATTTAGATAAAGACAAAAGTCATTGTGGGTCAGCTTAGGTGAGTAGGTAAGGCTAAAAACTCTGACACAAACAACTTTTACAACTATACAATTAAGTTTACAAACTTGGCATTGTGCCATTGTGTGTAATGACAATCCCAGAAAGAGTTCCCAAATTGCTTTTCAGGGTGGACTAGGCACTTGGGTCAATGCATAGCTTCCCAGAGAGAGTACTTTGAAGGTGACCGTAGTGGATTTTCAGCAATGAGATTATGTATAGCACTTAGAAGAATTAAGTTCATAGTCTTAATTGTCTGACCTCATATACATATGGGAGACAACATGGCTCCATCAAGTGACCAAAATAATTAGATAACATTCTATTAGAAGAGAAGGCAGTGAAGACACCTGACATGAGATTCAAAAGACTAATAATTAGACCTCTCCAAGAGATTAGGAAACAGATTAAGGAAAACACAGACAAAACTAACAAAAACAGAGGCAAAACCAAGAAAAAGACAAAGCAATAGAATTCAAGAAAATGATACAAGAACAAAATGTTAAACAATTGAAATCATAAAAAAACAGGAAATAGAAATCCAAAAGATTAAGAACAAAATTTCAGAAATGAACAACTCAATAGAAGGTTTTAGGAATAAATTTAAAGTAATGGAAGGCAGAATCAGTGAGACTGAAAATGAATCCATGGAAACAACTTTGAAGAAACCTCAGAGAAAAAAATGAAGAAAACCTAAAAATTATGTGAGACACATGAAGAGCAAAAATTTGCATATGATTGAAGTCTCAAAACAAGGAGAGAAATGGAAAATTCCACAAAGATTGTTGAAGGTTTGTTGGCAGAAAACTTTAGTTCCTCTGAGGTACACATTGTAGATCACAGAGAAAACACAGAAAAATATTAAGTTTTGAGACCTATGATCTCACTTTAAATACCAGAAAACTAAATTAAAATAAGATTTTGCTCCATTGTACCTTGTCAGGGATTAGAACCTAAAGGTGCTAGAGCTTTTGATCAGTATTTCATTTTTAAAGTGGCATCCTAGATCAGGTCCTGGTTTGCCTGCTCTTGATGTTTGGGGAGCATTACAAGGCTAAGAAATCTGGTTTTGTGAAACTTAAGACTGGTTATTTAACTTCCTTAGAGTGGCACCATGCAGCCTCCCTGATCTGTCTTCTCAGCTATAAAATGGCCGTGGTGACAGCTGTGGTTCCTACCACTAGAATTTCTGAGAGGACAAAGTATGAGGACAGACAATTAAGTTTGCAAACTCACTCTAGAAAAAGTATTACATACGTCATTGCTGAATATCACTATGCCAGCCAAGTCAAGTGCCGTCGAGTCGGGAATATCACTATAGTCACCTTTACAGTTCTATCCTTAGGGAGCTATGCACTGATACCAGCTCATAGTCCACCTTTCAAAGCAATTTTGGGATTCTTTTTCTGGAACGGCCGTCAGAGCTGACATTGTATTACCCTTGATGTCTTGCATGTCATCAAAATATCTCCCTTTCAATATTTTCTTTATATTTGGATAAAGAAAAAAGTAATTGGGGGCCAGAATAGGTGAATAGGGAGGGTGTTCCAATACAGTTATTTGTTTACTGGCTAAAAACTCCCTCACAGACAACTATACAATTAAGTTTGCCAACATGCCACTTCACACAATGGCTATTCCAGAGAGTTCCAAAATTCCTTTGAAGAGTGGACTAGGTGCTAGCGTCAGAGCATAGCTTCCAAAGCCTAGTGCTTCAGTGGTGACCATAGTAGATATTCAGCAAGGAGGCATGTAGCACTTAAAACAATTAAGTTCACAGACTTAATTGTCAGACCTCACGTGACAAAGTACGTCAAATTCTATGAAGCCCATAGGTATATTGTGACTTCCTGGGCACTGAGAGGCACAGAGATCTGATTACAATCCAGATATGCTATTAATTCAAGGTGAGTAGATAGGGGGTTCAAGGAATGACTTAAGTTTCTGGGCCTTTGTATCGCTCAAGTAAGGAGGTACCCGAACACAGGCAACGTCCCCTGTCCCTTCCTTATCCAACTCTGAAAGATGTGATAAGCCAAAATTACAAACAGTTATTGATAAGTCACTTTAAGTATCAAATTCTTTACTAACCTACTATTCTAAACGTTTCTTTCTTTCAGCAGGAGAAAGATCTGACAATCTGCTTCTGTAGATTACAATTTAGAAACCCTGTGAGGAAGTTTTACATGGTCACATGGGGTCATTATGATTGGAAATGATTTGATTACATACAGCAACAAGGTAAAAAAGCTTATAATGTAGTTCCTTGTACTGAAACTAAAACAAACAAATCTGTTACTGTTAAGGCAATTTTGGACCCGTGGTGACCCGTGAGCATGGAGTAGACATACACTCAATAAGATTTTCAAGGCTGTGACCTTTCAGAAGTAGCTTTCCAAGCATTTTTTTCTAAGACACCTTTGGGTGAGTTTGAACTCGCCGAACTTCCTATTTAATGTCATGTACTTAATCTGTTGTGTCACTCTAGTTCCAGTCAAAACACATTCCCCAGAAGAATAGTTCTCAAATTTTGATGAGCAACTGCCTCCCTGCTTCCAAATTACCAACTGACCAAGTGGATCAGACTCCAAGAGTAGGAGAAGTACATGGAGAGGTTGTGCACCATTAGGAATCTGCACTAGATAGTAAGTTCTTTATTTGGAAATAATTTTAGATTCAAAGAAAGATGCAAAGATTGTACCTTTCACTAAGTTTCTATAATCGTTAACTATGTAATCACAGTTTGTTGTACTGTGGTGGCTTGCATGTTTCTGTGATGGTGGAAGCTATGCTACCTGTATTTCAGGTACCAACAAGGTCACCAACGGTGAGAAGATTTTGGCAGAGCTTCAAGTCTAAGACAGACTAAGAAGAAGTAACCTATTTCCAAAAATTAGCCAATGAATGCACCATGAATCAATATTACCCAATATAGTGCTGGAAGATGAGCCCCCTAACTTGGAAGCCACACTAAACACACTGTGGCTGGAACAACGGACTGAAGCATACCAACTATCATGAGGATGGTGCAGAACCTGGCAACATATCTCTCTGTTGTACATGCAGTCACCATGAGTCAAAGCTGGCTCAACGGCACCTAACAACAAGGCAAAATTTATCTGAATACTGAGAATTAGTGCTGTTGTACCTAAGAGCACCTACCTCAGGTCTGGTACATAGTTGTCACTCAATAACTGTTAGTTTTCTTCCTCTTCTTCCCATTTCTAAATGACAATGACCCTTCCCATGGGATAATGAACACATAGGAAAAAAAAGGGTTTTAGGGGGTCCCTCCAGGGATGAAATGAAGACCATTGTGGCTTTGAATTTGGTGGAAGTCTCCTTCCTGAGCTGATGAAGAGGATAGACAATAGACTTTACGTAGTTGACACTGATTTCAGTTTGGGCCATGGTCATTTTTGCTTTGGAGGCTGTATTTTGTCATTTCCTCCTAGTCTACACCAACCTTTGATATATAACTGCTTGAAAAATGAATATTCTTAAGGAACACCCACAGGAATAGCTCCCTAAAAAGTGCAGCTTCATCTCATTCACCATCATCTTGGAGACTGGGCTCCTAGAGTCTGCCTCAGAATAATCCTTATGACCATGTACTTTTCTCCTGGACAGAAAGGTCCTGAAATGCAATTTATTGTAAAACACACTCTGGTTACAGAGCTACCACAGTCAATGATATTCCTTTTATTACCACTCAGATGAGAACAGAAAATGACATTGGAAAGCAGTGAACTCACCAGAAGGGCAGAGAAAGTCATTAAATTCAACATGTGTCGTATTTCATAATCAGTGCCCGCAGTCAGCACAGACACTGCTGAACGAGTTTGTTGCAGTCACGATAATATAAAGCCCCCTGCATCTGTTTCCCTTGGCACTTTCTTTTTGGACCCTCGCAGGGCCCAGGCCATTAATCAAGAGAGGCAGGGGTGAGTGCAGAACCACGACACTCTGATTGCATAAGTTGAAAATACATCAGAATTAGCTGGCAACATCGACTTTAGTTTATTTCTGCTTAGGGCAAAGGCTGCTGAAGTGTTAGGCTACAATGACAGTGAAATCATCTACTCAAACACTTTCCCCAGTTTAAAGAGGCTGTGTGAGCTTTGTTCAGGGAATGTAGCTGCATGGAGATGTTTTAGTGGAGCCTGTGGTATCTCCTGGCCAGCATTCCAGATGGCATCTATAAATAGATGTGACATCCTCCACATGTTGAGAGATCATCCAATGTACCATATTCTTGGCAGGCTCCCACTTTACCTAGAATTTTATCTGGAATTTTGCATTTTACACCACAGCATCTTGGTTACCCTGCGGTGCTCTACGAGCACTGCCAATTAAGTTCATGAACTCATCCTAGAAAAAGTGCTGAATATCACTACAGTTACCTCCGAAGTACTCCACTTGGGAAGCTCTGCACCAACGCCAGCACTTAGTTTTCCCTTCCAAGCAATTTTGGAACTCTTTTTCTGAGATGACCATCAGCACTGTCATCATATTATCTTTGATGTCCTGAATGTCATCAAAATGTCTCCCTTTCAATATTTTCTTTTACCTTCAGGTAGACAAAAAAAAGTCTTTAGGGGCCAGATCAGGTAAGGGGGGAGGGTGATCCAATACAATTATTCATTTACTGGCTACAAACTCCCTCACAGACAACTACACAATGAAGTTCACAAACTCACCACCTTGCCACTGTGCACAATGGCCATTCCAGAAAGAGTTCCAAAATTGTTTTGAAAGGTGGACTAGGTGCTGGCATCATTGCATAGCTTCCCAAGGGTAGCGCTTCAAAGATGACCATAGTGACATTCAGCAATGAGGTGTGTAGCACTTAGAATAATTGTGGACTTATTGTCAGACCTAACATGTAACACAAACACTACAGTGGATAGCTTTATTTTCTCAGTCTGGAATCCAAAAGTCAAAAATCAGGGTGATGGCCATGTTGACTACTTCCTTACTGATGGTCCTGGGTGTTCTGTGTTTCCTTGCTTGTAGACAATCCTCAGATGGTCTCCTCTTCCTCAGTTTTTGCTTGCCTGTGTTTAATTTGCTCTTTTTATGACTCAGATGTGGTTAGATTTAGGATACACCCTACCTGCCTCAAAGTAATTCTTCTGCCTATGCACTTTTCTCCTTGGGATAAAGATCTTGAAATGCAATTTATCCTAAAATACAGTGTTTTGACCTCATTGTTACAACAAGGAAAATCTTATTTCTAAGCAGGACCACATCCACAGGTATTGTGGTTAGGATTCCAACTCATATTTTGGGGGGACAGAGTTTAAAACACAACACATAATCTACAGGTTTATTTTTTTAAATAGTGTTCTGAAAAGAGAGTACATATAATTAAATATTAACTCTCCAGGGAAAAGTGAAAAGGATATCTTGTCATTTCTAATGTCCTTGGCATACATATCATTTTATACCTCTTAAAGTATGCATTTAAGAAGAACATGCCTACAGAATAAAATCCTAATACTTTATTCTGTTGTACAAGAGCCTTCATGATCTCACATCCTTGTGACTTCAAGTTGGGACCTAAGCTCAGCAATGCTACTTCCATCATATTGAATTTTTGGATGGTTTTCCTACCTACTTACTATCCTTTTAAATACAATCTGTCAATTTCTTTTTGCTATAAAAGGCATATCCTGCTGAATTTGTAATTATGGTTTATCTTTCCATTTCTCTGTTATAAGGTCCTACAGTTTTTAAGTGGCACAGTCAGGACTCAAAACCAGGAATTCTAACCTCCCCACCCCTAAACAGATCTTTCCCTTATAAGAAGTGCTTTAAATATACAGGAAGATACTAGAGATGTTGCAGTTTATACACAGAATTGGTCCCTGAAGAAAAATGCAGTACTGAAGTCAGATCATCAAGGAATCAGTAAAAGGCTGAACTGATACAGCAGAAAATCAAATTAGCCAGATAAAAGTTAGAATAAGAAAAGATGTGGGGGAGAAGGGGCAGGATGGCAGACGTCTCCACAATTTCCTCCAAGAACGAAAGCCTGGAATGATAATTGAATAGAACAGTGTGAACATCCAGGGAGCCCTAGGATCTGACATAGGGTTGTCGTATTGGACTATGTGCCAGTGATGGGGTAACTACCTCTCTTAAAGATGAAGCAGCAACATGCTGAGTCCTGTTTCTCCTAACTAACTGTTTTGGAGGGTTGCAGATACCAATGCCTTCTTTGTTATCCAGTAAGTGGGGACTGGTCATGAACTGGCTAATATGCTGAACTGCAGTGCTGAAGTAAACAGCATTACAGTGCAGCAAAGAGATTGTGCATGGGATAGCCACATATTAGGAGTCTGGCTGCTGACTGAGGTCACTGCTGCCCCTTAACCCTCTCTTTTCTGAGCCACACCATAAATTCTGCTGTTTCACGGTAGGTAAGCTGCCATCTTGGTCAGCTTGGAGGCAGAGTCACCCACCTGGAGGTCTTAGCTGGGGCTAATTAGCAGCTTGTGTCTAAAAAGTCTTTCTCCAGCAGAAAATCTATGTTTAGGATAGTGGTGCCTGGAGTTATGGGTGGGGCCTGGAAGATGATAGCCAGCCAAAAGCAGCAAGGCCATAATCCATCCCTACTTTGAAACATGTCATAGTGTCTGGGAATAGCCTATGAGGTGCATTTGTTACTCAGAAGGCGAGGCCTCCCACACCTAAGGGACAACTGACTGATTTTGCCAGCTGTTGGACAGATCTTCACTTACCAGTGAAGTACCTTTTTAAAATAGGACCAACTAGGTAACGACTGAGTGACCTGGTAGCATCTCCTCCACTCTTCACAGATCCACGTCATAGCATCTGCTGATGGCTCCCCAGTGACTCCAGAAGTAGGGTGCCATCTTAGCCAGCCATGAGGCAGAGGCTGCCATCCCAGAGAGTCCACGTGGGGCCAGTCACTAGAGTACACAGAGGTGGTTAATGACCAACTCCCCTCTTAGAACTACACCTCAGCTCCTGTTTAGGTAACACCAGAGAAACCAAACAGCTTCTAGATGGCACAAAGGTAACAATCAACAGCTAACTATTTAAAGAAAGAGTCCACCATAGCTCCAGAAAACTCCTAAACTAAGGAAATAAAAAACTCCCAAGATGAAGAAGACTTCCTGAAACTACTGGAGGTCATGTGCAATTACATAGAGAGCTCTCCTAGAGATTAAACAAAATGTAGCAGAATGAAAAGTTAAGCAAGCTATCTGAACTGATGGAACGTCAATGATATGAAATCCAGCAGATCAATAATAAAATTACAGAATTATAAAACTCAATCCAAGGCCAAAACAGCAGAATTGAGGAGTTGGAAGCCAGAGTTAATGAGATTGAGGATAGAGCAACTGATACCAGCATTTATGAAGAGAATCAGAGACAACAAACAAGAAAAATGAAGAAGCATTAAGAAACATATGGAACTCTATTAAGAGGGATAATCTATGAGTAATTGGAGTTCCTGAACAGAGAGGGATAGCTGAAAATACAGTGTTGTTGTTGAGTTGCTGACAGAAAACTTCCCTGAAATTATGACAGAAGAGAACATAGATTTCCAGGATGCATATTGAACACCACAAAAAATAGACCCCAAAAGAATGACATCAATACATATTATAATCAAGCTTAACAAAATGAAACATAAACAGAGGTTCTTACAGGTAACGGGGCTTAAAGCAAAGCTAACATTCAGAGTGAAGCCTTGTAAGGTTTCATCTGACTTCTCAGCAGAAATGATGTCAGCAAGAAAGCAGTGGGATGACACATTCAAAGCTTTGAAGGAGAAAAACTTCCAACCAAGAATTATATATCCTACAAAATTGTCTCTCAAATATGAAGACAAAATTAAGACATTTGCAGGTAAGTAGAAGCTTAGAGACTTTGTAAAAATGAAACCAAAACAACAAGAAATTCTGAAAGAAGCTCTTTGCCTAGAAAAACAAAAATATTAAGTGTTTTCTTAAGGGGGCAATGCAGGACACAGCATCCAGAATCCTACTCAGTTAGGGAAGTCACAAAGCTCAATGAAAGCTACAATATTAAAAGAAGGGAACTGGTGATCACATCATGAAAACTATTATATCATCATGCTAAAATGCAGAATATATTACAGTAGTTATAACCCTTTCACATGTGGAGGAATTTAAAAAATATGCAAAAGTTAAAGTCTGGTTTAAACTTAGAATAGTAAGGAAGACTACAGGGGTAACCAGAAAGCAACACAATGATATGCCATATCAAAACAAAAACATAATATGGAAATCTCAACAAACACAAAACCAACACCGAAAAAGATGAAAAGTCAACCCATAAAGAATAACCCAGAACAGAATATTAAGAGTAACATAGAAAACATCAACAATGCAAAAATAAATGCATCAAAATGACAGCACTAAACATATGCCTATTAATAATTACACTGAATGTAAATGGACTGAACTCTCCAATAAAGACACAGCGAGTGACATCCTGAATCAAAACAAACAGACCTTAGAATCAAAGATAAGTACAAATTGAAAGTAGAAAGAGAGCAACAGAGGAAAATTGGAAGTAGAAAGAGAGCAACAGAGGAACCCCTCAGGCACCAAAAGAAAACAGATGATAAAGATTAAAGTTGAACATGTGTCGGATCTGACTTGACGGCACTTGGCTGGCAAATGAATTAGAGAATAGAAGAACAAATGAAAAAATTAACAAAACCAAAAGCTTCTTTGAAAAGGTCAACAAAATTGATAAATCATAGACTAACCTTAGAAAAGAAAAACAGAATGGGAGACAAATAACATGGATAAGAAATGAAATGGGAGATGTCACAACAAACCCAACTGCAATCAAATGTATTATGACAGAATACTACAAAAGACTTTACTCCAACAGATTTGAAGAGCTGGAGGAAGTGGACAAATTTCTAGATTCATATTACCTACCAGAATTATCATAAGGAAAAGTAGAACAACTTAGTAAACCCATCATAAAGGAAGAAACTGAAAAAGTCATAAAAAAACTACCAAAAAATAATTTTTAAAAAAAGCCCCAGCCCAAAAGCCTTCACCACAGAATTCTACCAAATGTTTAGAGAGGAGTTAACTCCAATACTACTGAGAATATTTCACAGCATAGAAAAGGATGGGATACTTTCAAATTCATTCTATGAAGCCAGAATAACCCTGATATCGAAGCCATGGAAATATCCCACAAAAAAAGAAAATTACAACCAGCATCACTCATGAACCTAGATGCAAAAATGTTCAACAAAATCCTAGCCAAAAGTATTCAACAACGTATCAAAACACTAATTCATCACGACCAAGTTGGATTCACACCAGGGATGCAAGTCTGGTTCAGCATCACGAAAACATTTAATGTGATCAACCATGTAAATAGCAGAAAGGATAAGAGTTATCTGATTTTGTCAATTGTTACAGAAAAAGAATCAACAAAGTCCAACACCATTCAGGCTAAAAACTCTTAGCAAAATAGAAATAGAGGGGAAATTCCTCAACAATAAGATGCATCTACACAAAGCCAACAGCCTACATCATCCTGGATGGAAACAAACTGAAAGAATTCCCCTAAGAATGGGAACTAGACAAAGATGCCCACTCTCACCACTTCTATTGAACATTGTACTAGAGATTGTAGCCAGAGCAATTTGACAAGACAAAGAAATAAATGTCATCTGCACAGCCTAAGAAGAAGTAAAATTCTCCCTATTTGCAGGTGATTGTCTATGCAGAGAATCCTAAAGAATCCATAAGTAAACTACTGGAATGAATAGAGGAATTCAGCAAAATATGAGGATATAAGATAAACTGGTAAATCGGTTGGATTCCTTTATACCAACAAAAAGATCATTAAAGAAGAAATCACCAAATCAATACCATTTATTACAGCCCCCAAGAAGATAAAATATCTAGAAATAAATCTAACTACATAAATAAGAGACCTATACAGAGAGACCTACAAGACTTTCTGCAAGAAACCAAAAGAGACCAACATGAATGAAGAAAACTACCCTGCTCATGGGTAAGAAGATTTTACATTGTGAAAATGTCTATTTTACCCAACATGATCTACATATACAATGCAATCCCAATATACATTCGAGTGTCATTTTTTTTAAGGACATGAAGAAACAAATCACCAGCTTTGGAAAGGGAAGAAATCCTGGATAAGGAAAGCAGTACTGAAGAAGAGAAACACAATGGGTAGCCTCACACTACTACCATTACATGCCCTCGGTAGTCAAAACAGCCTGGTCCTGGTACAAAAAGAGACATATAGACCAATGGAGCAGAGTTGAGACCCCAGAGATGCCACTATCCTCTTATGAACAGCTGATATTTGACAAAGGCCCTAAGATTGTAAACAGGTAAAAACCATCTCTTTAACAAATGCTATTGGCAAAATTGGATATCCATCTACGAAAAATTGAAACAAGACCTGTATCTCACACCTTACACAAAAACTAACTCAAAATGGATCAAAGACCTAAATATCAAACCTAAAATGATAAAAATCATGCAAAAAAAAACAGGATCAACAGTGGAATTTCTAATACTCAGCTTAGACAGACTTCAACATCTGACAAATAAAGCACCATCAACAGAAGATAAAATAGATAAATGAATAATTACGAACAATCAAATACTATCAAACCACCTACAAAATGGGAAAAAATATTCAGCAATTACATGACAGACCAACGTCTGAGCTCCATAATCTACAAGGTACCATGAAAATATCAAGAAAAAGCTTAATAAGTGGTGAGCAAAGGAGGGGGCAGACACTTCACCAAAGTGAACACTCAGGCAGCCAAAAGACACATGAGGAAATGCACACAATCATCAGCTATCAGAAAAATCCTAATCAAAACTACAATGAGATACCATCTCACCCCAGGAAGGTTGGCCATGATCCAAAAAACACAAAACAACAAATGCTGGAGAGGTTGTGGAGAGATTGGAACTGTTCTACACTGCTGGTGGGATTGCAAAATGGTACAACCTCTTTGGAAAGCAATTTGGCTCTTCCTTAAAAGTCTGGAAATAAATATACCATTTGATCCAGTAATCCCACTGCTCGGTATATATCCTACAGAAGCAAAGGCAGTCACGCTAACAGATAAATGCATGTGAATGTTTATTGCAGCACAGTCCACGATAGCTAAAAGATGGAATCAACCAAGATGCCCATCAACAGATGAATGGATAAACAAACTGGCACTCAGTGGGACACCATGAAATGATAAAGAGCAATGAAGATTTTAGGAAACATTTCACAACCTGGCTTCAACTGGAAGATATTATGCTGAGTAAAATCAGTCAGCGTCTAAAGGACAAGTATTGTATGCACCTTCCATTATAAGGACTTAAAAATAGACTTATACACAGAAGAAAAGACTCTTTGATGGCTACATGTGTGGGGAGTGAGGAAGAGGGTTGGTCATAGATTAGTTAATAGACATTTGTTTAGGTGAAAGCAGTGACAGCACACAGTAGAAAGTAGATCAACTAAACTGTAGTTCACCATAAACTGAAAACCCTTCTAATATCAACCCAATATTGCAAGGATAGAGTAGCAGGGGGAGGGCCTGGGGACCATTCTCTCAGGGGACTTTAAGGCCAGTTGGCATTACTAGCCTATTGCTGAGAGAGTCTTCTACACCCCATATTGGTGAGTGGCATATGTGGTCTTAAAAGCTAGCAAGCTGACATCTGAGGTACATCAAATGGTCCCAACTCATCCAGAAGAGACGACTACCAGGAACAATGAAGACACAAAGAAAAGAGAGCTCAGGAGACAGAAGGATTCATGTGAGTGGGATACTCAATCAATATACAACCAGATGGTGCCTGGCTACCACTAAAGACAGCTTTAATGGGGCACACAATGTTGAGTCCCTGTGGCAATGTGAGATAAAGAGGGGTGTACTCAAGAACTCTGCTAAAAGACCACAATTGATAGTCCAGCGGACTGGAGGATTCCATGGGAACATGGCCCCCAGACCTGCTGCTGCCCCTGACCAGAAAACACTGCTGAGGTCACTTCTTCGAGCAAAAATGGTCTGGACTCTGGGACATCATGTGACCACATGGTGTGTGTACTTTGTGGCTCTATGCATTTATAGGAGGCTGTCCTTGTCTCTTTCTAGATGGGAGAGAAGAGAGTGGAGAGCAGGTAACAGGAGATTATTAAGAGGATATGACAAGTATAGAATGGAAAGGAAGAGTGCACTGCCACCAGGCAAGGAGACTGAAGGAGTTGCAGACAGACGCACATACAAAACTAATTTGGATTATATACTTTCATTTAATCACAATAAAAAAAAAAGAAAAACATTTACCCCATAATGGGTAAACAATAACAGAAACAGCATGTAAAGCGATGGGTGGGTAAGACAGCTATGGAACTCAAGGATTACAGAAAGAAGGAAAAGCAAATGGCCCACTATATTTTTATGCAAAAAATATGTGTAGCTTCTACTTTTTTGCCAGTCAAGCCCATTCCTCTGTTCTTGAGACGGTTTCTAAATTCAGGTGGAATATACTTAAGGTCACACCTTAGTTCTTAAGTACTTTTTCTAATTTTCTTCAGATTCACTTTGAAATTGCACATGAGCAATTGACAGTCTGCTCTGTAACTGGCACCTAGTGTTGTTCTGACTTATGATATTGAGTTTTTTTTTATCACTCCACAAATGTAGTCGATTTGATTCCTTTGTATTCCATCTGGTGATGTTATCGTTTATGTGGGTGGAAAGATACTTGCAATGAAGAAGTTGTTGGCCTTGCAAAATTCTATTATGCATTCTCCTGCATCATTTCTCTTACCAAGGCCAAATTTTCCAACTACTGATCCTTCTTCTTTATTTCCATCTTTTGCATTCCATTCACCAGTAATTATCAATGTATCCTGATTGCATGTTTGATCAATTTAAGACTGCAGAAGGTAGTAAGAATCTCCAGTTCCATTATCTGTGACCTTAATGGTTGGTGCACAAGTTTGAGTAAGAGTTGTAACAACTGTTATTCCTTGCAGGCATATGCATATTATCCTATGATTGTACTTCAGGATGTATCTTGAAATGTTCTTTTTTGACAATGAATGCAATACCTTTCCTCTTCAACTGTCAGTCCCTGCATAGTAGACCATATAATTGTCCAATTAAAAATATCCAATATTAGTCCATTGCAGCAATGACTAGAATATTGATGTTTATGAGTTATATTTTATTTCTGACAATTTCCAGTTTTCCTAGATTCAGACTTCATACATTCCATGTTCTGGTTATTAATGGAAGTTCATTGCTGTTTCTTTTCACTTTGAGTTGTGCCACAACAGCCGATGAAGATCCTGAAACCTTAGCTTCATCTTTGTTGATAAGGTCAACTCTATTTTGAGGAGATGGCCCTTCCCCAGACATCTTTTGAGTGTCTTCCATCCTGGGGAACTCAAGTTACAGGACTACGTCAGACAATATTCTTCTGTTGTTAACAAGGTTTTTTCTTTTCAGAAACTGGCTAACTAGAAATAGCTAATTATTTTTAGAAGTAGACTGCCAGATCTTTCTTCCTGGTCTGTCTTGGTTTGGAAACTCTGCCGAAACCCACCCACCATGGGAGACCCTGCTGGTGCATAAATAGAGGTGGCATAGCTTTCAATATCACAGCAATACACAAGTACAACAAAATGACAGACACATGGGGTGGAATATTAACACTAAAGAACAATGATGAATTTGCAAAATATCTCATAACATGGATGAATCTGGAAGGCATTATGCTCAGTGAAATTAGTCAGCTGCAAAAGAACAAATACTGTATGAGACAACTATTGTAAGAACTTAAATACAGAAGAAAACACTCCAATACTTATGATGACCGGGAGGGAGGAAGGGGATGCTCATTAACTAGATAGTAGACAAGAATTATTTCAGTTGAAGTGAGGGACAACACACAATACAGGTGAAGTCAGCATAACTGGATTAAACCAAAACCTAAAAGTTTCCTGCATACAACCAAACACTTCAAGGGACAGACAAGCAGGTGCTTGAGTCTAGGGATTATGGTTTCATGACATCTAGGTCAATTTGACAGAATAAAGTTTATAAGACAATGTTCTGCATCCTACTTTGGTGTGTGGTGTCGAGGGTCTTAAAAGCTAGCAAATGGCTATCTAAGATGCTTCTGATAGTCCCAGCCCATCTAGAGCAAAAGAAAATGAAGAACACCAAAGACATACGAAAAATTTAAGCCTAGGTGACAGAAAGAGCCACATAAACTAGAGACTCCATCAGCCTATCACAGCAACCAGAAGAATTAGATAGCACCTGGCTGCCACCGATGACTGCCGTGACAGAGAACACATTAGGGAGTCTCTGATGGAGCAGGAGAAACTGTACGGACCTCAGAAGACATGGCCCGTGGACTCTCTTGTTAGTCCAGAACTAAAACCACTCCTGAAAAGAACTTTTCAGACAAAGATTAGACTGAACAGTCAGATTTAAAACGACAACAGAGAAAGTGATTTTCTTGGCTTAAGCAGATGCATGATACTAAATGGGCTGCTCCTATCCAGGGACAAGATGAGAAGGTAGGGGTGGGCACTGGAGCTAGTTGAACGAATATGGGCAATACAGGGTGGGGAGAAGTGTGCTTTCACAATGTAGGGAGAGCAACTATGGTCACATAAGAGATGGGGTGCATATATTGCCCTGTATGTGCGGGTACAAACACACAGAGAAAAAAAAAGATTTGAGTCCAAATTGATGACAGTCATTTATAAAGCAAATAATAAATACATGTGAAAGTTATGCTAAATATCATTAAATTGTACAATTTAATATTAAAATATGGCCTGTTTTTGCTTACTTCTAATAGAATATATTTGATGCAATTTTTGACAGAAATATGTCCAGGAAAAATTGTGATTTGTGTTTAAAAGAAATGTAAAAAGTTAGGTTAGCCATACATGTTTACTGTATCATTAAAAAAATATTTTTTTACAGCTTTGACTGATTTCCTTGCTTAACTGTTAATACATATGTTTGTGAATATCAGCAAGCAACCTTGAGTTTGGGAAACTGTTTTCTTTTTATTTCCAAGCGTTTTGGGTATATCATCAAATGCTAGGTATACCTCAAGCACATAGTCCATGTCCATGTCTTGCCTGTGTTACAAAAGAAAGTTGGGGAAGCATTGTTTCACAGAAAGTACCAGCTGCAAGACATTCTGCTCTAAAAGGAAAACAATTGTGCAAAACCAAAAACCAAACCTGTTGTCGCTGAATCAATTACAACTCATAATAACCTTATACGACAGTGCAGAACTGCTGTCATAGGGTTTCCAAAGAATGCCTGGTAGATTCAAACTGCTAACCTTTTGGTTAGCTGTGGCAGCTCCTAACTACTATGGTACCAGAGTGCGTGTCTACAAGACAACATACAGGGCATGACAATAAACAACATGCATTTAATATTATAATGCAAAGTAATAAACAGTACCTTACAATAACATCCTGCGATTTGGAGGTAAAATTCAGGGCTGAAAGATGTCAATGGAAAGATATACTTTATTTAATGATACAATCAAACTAGGAATACACATGCAGGTAAAAATCCATGGAAGCAAATGAGGAGACAATACAGTAAGTTTCTGAGTTGTATAAATGGTTAGTGTACACAGCAGCAAACCAAAAATTTGAAGATTTGAGTCCACCTAAAGGGGAAGAGATAAGACTAGTAAATTCTAGGGTCCAGAAGTAGCAAATAAATGTGTTAATAAATATTTGAAAAATGAATGAATAAAATAATAAATGTTAGAATTTATCAATCAAAGAAAATGACACCAACTATTTTTCCAGAGAATATACTGTTGGAAAAAGACAAAATACACATTAAACACTTAAAAATGATATAGGATATTATGGAACTCAGAACAAACATGCTTTAGTTAGACATGGCCACCATGGTCACTGAAAATGTTTCCATGAAGTCATACCAGTTACCATAAATTTGAGTAAGCAGTGTGTTGTTTTGTGTTGTCTACCACAGTGTTACAGAGTACTACTACTCTGTAGCATTTTCTTTGCTACAGTTTTCACAGAAACAGATTACCAGGCTGTTCATCTATGGAGCTGCTGTGTGGGTTTGAACTAGTACCTTTCAGTTAGCAGTCAACTGCAAACCACTTGTACCACCCAGACTCAGGGATAACAGTGTCAGAGAATGCAAAGAAAAGCTGGGAGGCATTTCAAGGACTGTAAAGGCACAGATGTGGAAACACAAATGTGTCATTTTGCTGGGAGGCCCACAGCTGGGGAAAAGCATTTGGGTTAGAGAGCAGTAGGAAACTCACCTGAAGAAACCAAGAAGAGATTCTATTGACCATATGGAGTTGAAGAATTTCTAGTTTGAAAGAGATCTTCAAGGTCATTTAAATCAACACTTGAGTCCTTTTTACAACTTAATCTTCTGCCATCTCACTTAATGATATAAAAATACAGTTAGCATAAGAATTAGGATAGATGTAGTTTGGAAAACTATCATAGAAAAGCCTCAAGGAGTCCTGGTGGCACAATAGTTGATTAAGTGCTTGGTTCCTAGCTGGAAGGTTGGTAGTTCAAATCTACCAAAGAGCTCCCTGGGAGAAACACCTGGCAAACTGCTCCTGTAAAGACTACAGCCAAGAAAACTCAGTGAGGAAGTTCTATTGTCATACGGGGCTGCTGTGAGTCAAAGGCAACTTGACAACTTGATGGCATCCAATGATAGCAAGAGAAAGTCTCAGTAAAATGCTTCCAGTTAAATCCAATGTGCTGATCACTGCAGAATGACAAATTAAAAATGAAATTTAGGAATAATGTCCTCTGGCCCCTTAATTTTACAATAAGGACATTGGATTCAGGGGAATAAAAGGATTTCCAAAGATCTACCCACTTGGCAGAGCATGTCCAAGAAGCTCCTGGCTCTGTTTTGTGTATACTTGATTTCTCTTACTATGCATGAAAAATGTTAATAACCTTCTCTCTCCAAACACACTTTCCCTGAGGAATAATAGATCATAAGAAAAGACAGGTTTGCCTTCAAGGAGGGCCATTAGCATTTTTACACAAACGCTGAAACAATTCTGAGCTCTCAGCCTGAACTAAGCTACCTTAATCTTACCTGTGTCACATACCTGGGGAAACTTGGTTTGTAAAAACAAGTCAACTTTGTTTCAAGTGTTCTATCTTAAGCCTCTTGGTTTGCACTCAATTTGTTTTATCACATAGTGATAGGAATTAAAGACTTTAGCTACAGTTTAGGCAGCTTGCCAATACCTATTTTATAGCAGTAAAATATGTACAAATTAAGGAATCTCATGTGGAAAATTCATTCAACAGCCTCAAAAGCCAAATGAATGGTAATTACTTTGAACACAATGTGGCAGCAATCAAGCATGAGTGGATCATGCTTTTAAATGGACGTCTACATTTTAAGAACGAAGATAATTATGAATTATGAAAATAACTAACAGAGACAATGGCACAGCAAAGCTGTTGTTTATGAAACATGAAAGGGATATTTTCAGAGAAGTAGAAGGAGTGAGGCATTTTCAGCACCTGCCAGGGAGTATTGAATACGAGTCAGTTAAAAAGTATATGGCTGGGATCAGCTTCTCTCTCTAGTCATTTCACATGAGGATTAAAATTGCCAAGTGCTACTGTTGTTAGAAGGTGAGAAAGAGATACCGAGGCTTCCAGCCTCTCTTCCCACCCTATTGTTATTTGCCTTGAGTTGGCTCCAACTCACAGCAACTCATAAAGGAAATGTTACCAAGTCCTGCACCATCTTCATGATTCTTGGTCATCTCAAGTCCATTGTTGCAGCCCCTGTGTATCTTGAATACCTTCCAACCTATGAGGATCATCTTTTAACACTGTATCTAACAATATTCTATTGTGATCCATAAGATTTTCATTGGCTTAATTTCAAAAGTAGATCACCAGGGCTTTATTCCTAGTCCGTCCTAGACCAGAAATTCTGCCAAAAGCTGTCTACTGTGGGTGATCTTACTGATGGCTGAAGTACTTCTGATAGCTTCCAGCATCAGAGAAAAATGCAATCCACCATAGTATGACACATTGACAGTGGGGACAGACTAAATATACAAACATTAAATAAATACACAGCTATTATTCTGCTCATCACCCTTCTAACAGACCCACCCCATGCTATGTCTGGAAACTTAGATAACAGTATTTTCTGGCTGATCATTTCTCAAAACCCTCTTCCTAATAAAATTATTCTGGGGGTGGAGTCAATATGGCAGACAAGACATGTGTCTTCTTAATTCCCTCTGAAAACTAAAGCCTGGATTGATAATTAGAAGGAGATTTCAGGTCAGCCAGTGAGCCTTAGGACATGGCATAAGGCTGTCAGTTTGGACTACATGCCACTGAATGGAAAACTTCTTTTTCACTGAAACCAGCTCTTTTTGAATTGGCCAGCTCCCACAGACTGAAGGTAACTGGAGTTTTTAACTTTTTTTCTTTTCGTTAGCTGGCGGGCAGGGAATGGGCTTAATCGGCTGCTATGCTGAGCCACAGTGCTGATGTGAAAGATGTAGAAGCTGTTACTTTCTCTGGTGTTGCCTCAAAAGGAGCTGAGGCACAGTTCTGAGAAGGAAACTGGTCACCAGCTGGCTCTATGTACTCCAGTGAGGGGCTTGACACACCTCATGGTCTGACTGATTTTGGAAGGTGTCATGTAGCCTTTACTTTTTTAAAATAAAACTGCCTAGAAAAGTAACTGCAGTGCAGGCCAACAGCATCTCTTCCAACCTTTACTGACCCACATAATAGGGTCAGCCAGCAGCCTCCAGTGACTCTATAGTAGGGACGTGTCTTTGCCAGCCAGGAGGCAGAGCCTGCTATCTCAGAGAGTCCACTGGGCCCAGTCACTGGAGTACATAGAATGTGGCTGGTGATCAACTTCCTTCTCAGAACTGTGACTCAGCTTCTGTTGAGGCAACACCAGAGAAACTGAACAGCCTCTAGGTGTTCAAAAAGCAATAAACCTTAGTCAAGCATTTAAAAAAAATCCAACCACGGCTCCAGGAGAGACCCAAAATAAATAATCAAAAAACTTCCCAGATGAAGAAGCCTTTCTGAAACTATTGGAGGTTGAGTACCAGAGAATTACATATAGAGCTCTCCTAGACACTATACAAAATACAGCAGAGCAAAGTGAAAAATTAAGTAAGCTGTTTGAACTAATGGAACATCAGCATTCTAAAATCTGACGAATCAATAACAGAACTACAGAATTAGACAATTTGATTCAAAGCCAAAAGAGCAGAACTGAACAACCAGAAATTAGACTTGCTGACTTGAAGACAGAGGTACTGACACCAGCATTTATGAGGAGAAATCAGAGAAAAGAAAAATGAAGAACCATTAATAAACACATAGGACTCTATCAAGAGGAATAATCTACAATTATTGGAGTTCCTGAGGGATAGCTGAAAAGACAGAGTATTGTTGCTGAGTTGCTGACAGAAAATGTCCCTGAAATTATGAAAAAAGAGAACATAGATATCCAAGGCATGTATTGAATTCCACAAAAAGTAGACCCTAAAAGAAAGACACTAAGACATCTTGTAATCAAACTTAACAAAATAAAACATAAGCAGAAACTCTTTAAGACAGCAAGACTCAAAACAAAGCTAACATTCAGAGGGAAGCCCTGTAGGCTTTTTTTCTGAAGTCTCAGAAGAAACGATGTTGGCATGGAGGCAGTGGGATGACATATTCAAAGCTTTGAAGGAGAAAAACTTCCAACCAAGAATTATATATCCTGCAAAACCACCTTCCAAATACTAAAATGAAATTAAGACATTCACAGATAAACAGAAGTTTAGATACTTCTTAAAAACTAAATCAAAGCTACAAGAAATACTGAAAGAAGCTCTTTGCTTAGAAAAGAAAACCATTAAGTGTATATTTAAGAAGGCAAGGCAGGGCACAACACCCAGGGCACAACACATCAGTTAGAGATGCTACAAAACTCAATCAAAGCTGTAATATTAAAAGAAAGGACCCAGTGAACATATCTTGAAAACTAAGATGCCATCACATTCAAAAGAGGGATATACTGTAGTAGTTATAGTCCTCCCAGGTGGAGAGGAAATTAATAAGATATGTAGAGGTTAAAATTGGATTTAAACTTAGGTTATTAAGGGAGATCATAGGAGTAGCTGCAAAGCACAATAAAGACACAGCATATCAAAACAAGAAATGTAACACAGGAGTCTCAACAAACACCAAACCAACACTGAAAAGGATGAAAAATCAACCCATAAAGAAGAATGACTCAGAACAGAATATTAACAGCAACAGAGAAAATACCAACATAAAAATAAGTACAGAAAAATGACAGCATTAAACACATACCTATCAATAATTACACTGAATGTAAATGGACTGAATGCTCCAGTAAAGAGACAATGAGTGACAGCTTGGATCAAAGACATGACCCATCCATATGTTGCTTATAAGAAACTCACCTTAGACTTAAAGATGTGAACAAGCTGAAAATTAAAGGATGGAATAATATATATGAAACTAACAATATACAAAGAAGAACAGGTGTGGCAATATTAATCTCAGATAAAATAGATTTCAATGTAAAATCCACTGTCAAGGACAAGGATGGTCACTATTTATTGCTGAAAAGTTCGATACACAAGCAGGACTTAACAATATTAAATATTCATGCACCCAATATTAGAGCATCTAAATACATTGAACAAACACTGACAACATTGAAAAATGAGATAGATTACTGCACAGTAACAGTGGGACACTTCAGCACTCCACTTTCAATGTTGGACAGATCTTCTAGAAAAAAAAGCTCAGCAAAAACACAGATCTTATTGCTTCAATAAACCCATTAGACCTCATCAACATATACAGAACTTTTTATTCATTAACAGATAATTACGCCTTCTGCAATGCACATGAAACATATTCCAGAATAGACCACGTGTCAGGACATAAAGCCAATCTCAACAAAATCCAAACCATTGAATTATTGCAAAGCATCTTCTCAGACCATAAAACCGTAAGCCTAAATCAGCAGCAGAAAAAACATACACAGGACTTGGAAATCATGGAAACTGAACAACACCTTGCTCAAAAAACCATGGGTTATGGAAGAAATCAAGGATGAAATAAAGAAATTCATCAGTTCAAACTAGAATGAAAACACATCCTACCAGAACCTATAAGATACAGACAAAACCGTGCTTAGAGGTCAATTTATCTCTATAAATGCACACGTCTGGAAGGAAGAAAGACCCCAAACCAAAGAATTAACCCTGTTGCTTGAACAAGTAGAAAGAGGGCAACAGAGAAACCCCTCAGGCACCAGAAGAAAACAGATCATGAAGATCAGAGCAGAATGAATTAGAGACTAATGGAACAATTGAAAAAACTGATAAAACCAAAAGCTGGTTGTCTTAGGTGGTTTTCTAGGGAAGCAAAACCAGTAACATGTGTAGGTACAAGGAAAGATTTATAATACATATATAGATAGATAGATACAGATATAGGAAACAGCTCGTGTAATCACAGAAGCTGAATGTCCCAAGCTCTGGTACAAGCCTCACGTGGCCACGGAAGTTGAGGAACCCAAAGTCAGCAAATCAGAGACCAGAGTTCTGGATCACTGGTTGTGTCGGTCAGTGGATCCCAAGCTGGTGGCGAGACGAAGCGACAGAGGCTGGCGAACCCAGGATCTGCAGGTCAGGGAGCAGGACTCTCAAGTGAAGACTGTAAGGACTGATGAGTCCAACAGCTGCTAGTTCAAGTCCCAGAACCAGACGCTGGAAGAAGAGAGCAGAAGCTCCTGGCAACATGAGCGACCAGCCATGTAGTAAAAAGTCGCGAGATGAGAGCCGAGGGGCAGGGAGCCACCACAAACCCCACCCTGCCACTTAATACAGCAGCCAAATATGTAGTAGCCAAGTTGACATAATCCTGACCACCACACTGGTTTTTTGAAAAGATCAACAAAATTGACAAACCATTTAGTAAACTTACTAAAGAAAAATGGGAGAGGTAACAAATAACCCAAACAAGAAATGAGATAAGAGATGTCACAACACAGCCAACAGAAATCAAAAGCATCATAACAGAATACTATGAAAGACTGTATTCTAACAGATTTGAAAACCTAGAGGAAATGGACACATTTCTAGATTCATATCACCTACCAAGATTATCACAAGGAAAAGTAGAACTTAATAAACCCATCACAAAGGAAGAGCTTGAAAAAGTCATCAAAAAACTACCAAAAAAAAAGCCCTGGCCCAGATGGCTTCACCACAGAATTCTACCAAGCTTTTAGAGAAGTGTTAACTCCAATACTACTGATAGTTTTTCACAATTTAGAAAGGGATGGAATACTCCCAAATTCATTCTATGATGTCAGCATAACCCTGATACCAAAGCCAGAGAAATATCCCAGAAAAAAGGAGAACTACAGACCAACATCATTCATGAACCTAGATGCAAAATTCTTCAACAAAACCTTAGAATAGAATTCCACTACATATCAAAAAGATAATTCATCATGACCTGGTGGGACTCAGGTCTGGGATGCAAGACTGGTTCAACATCTGAGGAACAATTAATGTTATCAACCACATAAATACCACAAAAGACAAGAATCACCTGATTTTGTCCATTGATGCAGAAAAGGCATTTGACAAAGTCCAACATCCATTCATGCTAAAAACTCTCAGCAAAATAGGAATAGATGGCAAATTTCTCAATGCAATAAGGGCTATTAATACAAAGCCAACTGCCTACATCATCCTGAATAGAGAGAGACTGAAAAAGTTCCCGTTGAGAACAGAAACTAGACAAGGATGCCCACTCTTACCACTTCTATTCAGCATTGCACTAGAAGTTCTGGCCAGAGAAATTAGACAAGACAAAGCTGTAAAGGGCATATGCATGGGCAAGAAACAAGTCAAAATCTGCCCATTTGCAGATCATATGATTGTATTTGCAGAGAATCCTAAGGAATCGATAAATAAACTACTCAAACTAACAGAAGAGTTCAGCAAAGTATCAGAGCATAAAATAAACATAAGTAAATCAGTAGGATTCCTTTATACTAAAAAAGAGATCATTAAAGAAATCACCAAATCAATACCATTTACTAGAGCCCCCAAGAAGCTAAAATACCTAGGAATAAATTCAACCAGAGAAATAAGAGACCTGTACAAAGAGAACTACAGGACCTACTTCAAGAAACCAAGAGAGACTTACATAAATGGCAAAACCTACCCTGCTCATGGATGGGAAGACTTAACACTTACCCAAAGTGATCTACATATACAATGCAATCCCATACACATTCCAATGTCATTTTTTAATGAGATGGAGAAAAAAATCACCAGCTTTGTTTGGAAAGAGAAGAAACCTCAGATAAGCAAAGCATGACTGAAGAAGAACACACTGGAAGGCCTCTTGTTACCTGACTTTAGAACCTATTACACTGCCACAGTAGTCAAAACAGTGTGGTACTGATACAAAAAGAGACATATAGACCAATGGAACAGAGACACCACCATCCTCCTATGAACAGTTGATACTTTACAAGGCCCTGAGATTTTAAACTGGGCAAAAACAGTATGTTTAACAAATGGTGTTGGCAAAACTGGATATCCATCTGCAAAAAATCTCACACCTTACACAAAACAAACTCAAATTGGATGAAAAACCTAAATATCAAATCTAAAACAATAAACCTCATCCAAGATAAGCCAAGCCAAGCCAAGTGCCTTCGAGTCAGATCTGACTCATGGCGATCCAAGATAAAGTAGGATCAACAATGGAAGTTTTAATACACAGCTTAGACAGACTTCAAAATCTGATAAAGCACAATCAACAGAGGAGAAAATAGATAAATAGGAACTACTATGAATCAAACACTTTTGCTCATCCAAAGACTTTATCAAAAGAATTAAAAGACACAACCTACAGAATGGGAAAAAAATATTTGGCTAGTTTTTAAATAATTTAAGTCAAATTGACATCTGCTGTCCAGAATCTACAAGGTACCGCAAAATATCAACAAGAAAAGGATAATTATGCGGTTGGCCTAAAGACCTCTAGCATGGCCTGTGTCTATGCTCTAATGTGGATGATACTCATAGAGTCATAAAGGTGGTGGTCATATTGTGACAGATACATAGGGGAAGAGTGTCCCAGGAGGAGAGAGTAGTCAGATGCTAAGACATGAGCATATTTAATGCACTGGAGGAACACTGAGGAGACAGAAGGACTGAACAAGAAAAAGAATATAGAAAGGATAACTGGCCAGATGGTATAGGGTCTTCAAAACTATTATCAATTGGCCTTTATTCTGTACAAAATGGAATGATTGGGAGGATTGTGAACAGAGAAATTTGATGATCCACCTAGTGTTTTTCCAGGATTCCTCTGACTTCTGCATTGAGAATAGACTAAGGGGGAACAGTGTTCCAGTAGAGAGAGCAGTAAGGAGGCTATGATAATCCAGGGAGAAATGATAGTGGCTGGTACCAGGGTAGTAGCTTTAGCAGTGGTGATAAATGGCTAGATAATGGACTTGGGTGGGGGGAGGAAGGGAGGGGGTGGAATGCTGGCAACAGGATTAGCTGCTGTAAATCCTACTGACCTCAGTCTTCTAGATAGCTGAGAAGCCAAGTATCTTCAAAGGTTAATGTAGCCTTCTGTGATTACAAATATTGGTGACTCATTCCCACCCAGGCTCCAATATCTTTCATTTACACTTTTAATTTCCCAGTAAAGTTTCAAGCCTGTATGCACAATATTTTGAACTTCGGTCTAACAAGCCACTAATATCAGAAAACAAACAGACTTAGCTCAGAATTTTATTGGAACAATATAAAAGTGACCATTTTTTCAGACACCTGCTATCTTGGACTGGGTACTCTCGAGAAAGCAGCGCCTGAGACAAAGATTGTATGCAGGAAGTCTAAGAAAATGATGGCAAGCAACAGCAGCAGAAGCCTGGGAAAGCAAAACATAGAAGGGAGGTGCAATAGAATATTTTCAAAAATGGTCAAATCTGTGATCCTCTGTAATGTCACTTTGCAGTTTCTCCATCAGAAGGTGGAGTATATTCCCGAGTCTCTTGAATCTGGGATACTTCTTGATTTGCTTTCACCAACAAAATACTTCAGAAGTGACACTGGCCCAGTTTCACCCTACGCCTCAACATGCTTTGCAATCCTTTGGCTGAGTATGTGGTTTCCTTTCAAAGCAGTAGACAAGGGTTGTGCTGTAGCAAGAGTGGGGCGCCTCCGGGCACCTAAATCAGTGGAGCTACAGAGCTTTCAACACTTCCCTGGCAGGGCAGATGTGGGCCTGAGGCCCAGGCCACGCAGCCTTAGGAAGCTGAAGCTGAAGCTGAGGGGACAAATGGCGTGAGAAGCTGAGCTGCCTCATTCTCAAAAGGTATGACCATGACCTCAGGGGTTTGAAAGGATGGAACCATGGTGTCCTGTGTTCGTAAGGGTGGAATTGCCACTCAGTTGGGATTAGGGTGCTCCTAAAGCTGATGGGGCAGAGTTTCTGTCCAAGTGGGCCTTGAAGGCGGAGTTGTAGCACAGGGCTAGGGTCTCCACTCAGAATCCAGAGTGTGGCCAATACCTGAATCTGGAGAGCATTGCTGTTGTGTAGAATGTCTCAGAAAATGTAAGAGTATTTCCAAAGCTTTCAGGGCTAATGTAATGAGTTCTGTTGACTTGCCTGTTGCCTGTTAATGCCTTCTTTCCCTGCAATTTCTCCCATTTGTAATGGAATGTCTAACTTGTGCCTATTCTGCCATTGTACCTTTAGAAGCAGATAGCTTGCCTTCTAGGTTCACAGATGTACAAGAATTTTTGTAGTTTGGACTTGGAACTGATTTAAGACTTCTGTTGTATGGGATGGACATGATTTTGCTATGGTGAGATGAATGTGTTAAATGTTTTTGTGATGTGATTTTTGGGTTGTCAAAGGGGAAGGATGTCATGGGTTGAACTGTGTCCCCCCAAAAACATGTGCAGTCGTGTGGCTGGGACATGATTCCCAGTATCTTGTGACTGTCCTCCATTTTGCGGTTTCGCTAAACTGTATGTTGAAGGATTTGGGTGGGCTGTAAATTTCTGCATAGGATTACTTCCCTGCTCTGCTGTAGGTGGAGTTTCCCTGGAGCATGGCTTGCCCCACCTTTAATCCTTTCAGCCTGCAAGAGATAAAAGGAAAGAGAAACAAGGAGAATTGAGAACCTCGCACCATCAAGAAATCTGCACCGGGAGAAGAGGGCGTCCTTCAGACCTGAGGTTCCTGTGCCAAGACGCTCTCTGGACAAAGACTGATGCAATAGAGGACTTACCTCCAGAGCCGACAAGGGGAAAGCCTTTCCCTGGAGTGAACACCCTGAATATGGACTTGCAACCTACCAGACTGTATAAGAATAAGCCTTCCTTTGTTATAGCCATCCACTCTGTGGTATTTCTGTTAGAGCGGTACTAGCTGACTAAAACAGTCATCTACTCGTGTTATTTCTGTTAAAGCAGCACTGGCTGACTAAGACATTAGGTAAGTACCTGGAGCTCCGGTGGCCCAGTGATTAAGAGCTTGATTGCTAACCAAAAGGTTGGCGGTTCAAAATCCACCAGTCACTCCTGGAAAACCTATGGGGCAGGTCTAGTCTGGTCTGTAGGGTCTTTATGAGTCAAAATTGACTCAAGAGATTTGGTTTCTTCAGAGGGAGGTATACACCTATACACACACATACACACGCATGCATAATACATGCATATACAGTCATTACACACACACACAAACACACTAACTCATTTCTTCAGTAGAAGGGAGGGTATCTCTCATCAAGCTGTGCAGATAACCCTGGTGAGTGTTGATTTCCTCTCCAGGCCCCCATTCAGCCAAGTGTCCACTGTTGATTTGCAGGGTAATTTCTTGTCAACTGTATAATTAATGGGCCACACACTACAGTGACCCATTGTTATTTTGCTTCTCAAAGATATGTTTCAAACTGAGTAGCCATTTAACCAATCTCTTGGCAGATGCATTACCCTCAGGGGCTTCTGTCAGTCAGTGTTTTCACACACAGAGCCTGAAGTAGGCAGAATCAATTTGGGTATCTGCTGTGGGAAAGTGAATGCAGTCAAATGAATTAGATATTCTGGTAATATCAGAACTTGTCACCTATTAGCACTGAATGGTGTGGATTGCCCTTGCAAGCTCCTTGGCTCAGCATTCCGGGGCAACGGCATTATCTGCCACTTTCAATAAAGTGGGAAGAGGGCTTTTGTTGTGGCTTTTGGATAATGTCTTCTACAGTATGAGCGCACGTCTGTTCTTTCTCAGCAATCTGACAGTTTACTTTGCTGCTCCCTTCATGAAGGTACAAAGCAGTAGTTTTACAAGAGACTTTTAAAGCTACTGACAACACAATGAATGTGAGAATCAAGAAGGTACACATCTATTCAGAAACAAAATCCCATACATGGAGGGATATTTCAAAGGTGGCTTTTAGGGAGTTACAATTTTTACCAGAGGCTTGCTATTGTTGCTATTGTTAGATGTCATAGAGTTTATTCCAGCTCATAGTGGCCCCATGTGACACAGAAGAACTACCCTATAGTGTTTTCTTGGTTGTAATCTTTATGGAAGCAGATCACCAGGTCTTTCTTCTGCAGAGCCATGGGGTAGATTCAAACCACCAACTTACTGTGGGGGAATTATAAAAGAACTTGAAAGAAATGGTGAAGGCTTGGAACCAGCTACCTCCATTGACCTGGCCACTTGTCCTGCCCAACAGTAGTTGAAGAGACAAAGACACTGGTAGAAATGTTGTTTGCACCAGTCTCTGTCCCCTTGGCCTTCCCTGGACGTTACCCACGAGGACAATCTGCACAGGCACTGACCTCTCTTGCTCCAGGGGTCGGCTCCAGCGCTGCCTCTGGTTCTGCTGCTGCCGCTGCCGCTGCTGCCGGTCCTCTGTTGTTTCTCACCATCTGCGCCTTCTTCGTTCCTTCTGAATCTTCTATCCATTCGCAGTTTCAAAGTGGCTTCCACATTTTAGGTATTTGCTGGAGCAGCACCCCACTCTCATGGTACCAAATTCATGACAATGACTTTAAAAAGATAAATTTTATTTTGTATCAGTCCAGTAGCCTGAAAGTTCAAACTCAGGGTGCTGGCTCCAGGGGAAGGCTGTACTGACACTGGAGGAGGGTCTGCGGTTCAGGACCCTGCTTCTTTCCAAAGGATGCGCTCATCTTCTGGCACTGCTTCTTGGTGATATGAGGTTCCCAAACCTCTCTGCTAGCTTCTTTCCTTTATATCTACAAAGACTACCTCAAAGCACAAAATAGTCTTATACTTTGAGTCCTGCCCCACCAACACAACTGCACCCATCCTCCCTTATTAACATCACAGAGGCAGGATTTACAACATGGGAATATCGCACAATACCAGGAATCATGGCCTAGTCAAATTGCTACACAGATTTTTTTTGGAGAACACAATTCAATCCATGACACCTAGTTTCTATTAACTCAGTCTCCACTTAATGATGATTCATGTGTGTGTGAAACTGTGCTCCATAGGGTTTTCAATGGTCGATTTTTTTTTTTTTTTTTGGAAGTAGATCACTAAGTTTTTTTTCCCGATATTCTTCTGGGTAGACTTTATTACCCAGGTGTAAGCTGTCATTGTCCTTAGATTAGAGATCAAACACCAGTCTTCCATGGTGGTGACCGACTCTATAATACGACCTTGAAATGGGTTACCATCTCTCTCCTCTAGCCCTGTGCTCCTACTTCCTGCCATCATTTCCCAAATAAACTAATGTTTATCTCAAAATCTGCTTTCCAGGTCAAGGGAGTGCCCAAGACAAAAGCTATTGGTTGTCAAAGTGTTATTCTAACACTTCCAGAAGGTCCAGCTATTTGGAAGTCATTTGTTTCTTCTAATTTGCAACTCAAAGTCCATCTCACTGGCTCCCAACTTTGTGGGGAGCCCCTGGGATGCCTGGCCATTCTCTGACTCCTGTGTTAGAGTCACTCTTGAACATAGGAGGAATCCCAGTCCTGTCTTTTTGTAGCATGGGGATTTCTCCTGAGAAAGCCCCTGGAGAGCACCAAGCACACATTCTCCTTGTATCCTGAAACCATGTGGTAATATCTGGTGACTGGACTGTAGAAAGCAAGGACAGATAGGAAACTGTAGTGGTGGTCTAACAAGGACAGTGGCAGTAGAGATGAAGAGAAAAGGGTGGAGGTGAGAAATATCAAGGAGATAGAAACATAGGACTTCGTGATTCTAAAATGCAGGGAAAAGATAGAGGTAACACTGATCTCCACGGGGGCAGCTGCGTAGGTAGAGGGAGTGTTATTTTTAAACCATAGTCTGGTAAGAGAAGTTCCTTAGCTGGAAGGTCATAGTAATTTCAGCTATTCTAGACTCTGTCAAATTGCCTGTGTGTCCGTTATGCGTACTCGCCACCACCCATCTGTCGGTTCAGCATACTATGGTGGCGTGCATGTTGCGATGATACTATGCAACCAGTATTTTAAGTACCCGAAAGTTACTCATGATGGACAGATTTCAGCAGAACATCAGACTAAGACTAATAAGAGAGACTTGGCAATCTCCTTCCAAAAATTAACCAATGAAAACCCTATGGATCATAATAGGATATTGTTTAGTATTGTGCTAGAAGATGAACTTCCTAAGTTGCAGGGTACTCAACCATGGACTCAAGTGTACCAACAATCGTGAAGACGGTGCAGGCCTGGGAAGTATTCTATTCTGCTGTACAAGGGGTAGTCATTCATGAGTCAGAGCTGACTCTATGACAGCTAACAAGGCAGATAATCAGTCAGGTTTCACTTGATAGCTTAGTTATTTGTTTGCTGACAAAAATTCATTCATTGCTTTAGCAGAGGCTTGAAAATCTGCTGATGTAGTGGCTAAGTGTTACAGCTGCTAGCCCAAAGGATGGCAGTGTGAATCCACCAGGTGCTCCTTGGAAACTCTATGGGGCAGTTCTACTCTGTACTATAGGGTTGCTATGAGTCAGAATTGACTCAACAGCAATGGGTGGGTTTAGCTAAGACAAGGGGAGATTTTAAAAAATCCAACTTTGCCAAGAAACCCATAGAACATATAATTAACATTTGGAGGTTTCATAGACCAACTTTCCTGTCAGTTTTCTTGGCATAAAGTCCTTACCTTCTTTTCAGCCTTACAAAGGACTTTACCTCTTACCCTCCATTTTCTGGCTGAAAGTAACTGTTCCACCACCAGTCTCCTGTTTGCTGAGGAGACAGGGCTCATCATTACTAACTAAGCCATGGATGTTGCCCACACGTGGGAACTGGTGCCTGGGAGGAAGGGAGGTCAAGCTGGAAACATTAGGCCATGTATTCCAAAATGTCTAGCAGGGAAACATGGCAAAAGGAAAAGAAACTAAACCCAAAGGTAAATTCTGGATCATCACTCTGAGCAATGTAGAGGCTCGTGGATAGATGTGGCACACACATGACTGGAAAGGCAGGATGCCAGGGCTGATGAGAAGAGTAAACCTGGGAGTGAGAAGTACAGTCAGTGAATGGGCAGGATGGACCCAGTCAGGACTGCTCTTGGACCAAATTCAGGTTCCAGTTGCAAATGTCTTTTCCATGCAATGTACTAGAAAAAAAACAAGAGTTTGAGATGGCAGATCCTGCTCTGGAAGAATGAAATCTTCCAGAATTATCAGAAGACAGGCTTCTTTACTAAGTGTTTATTATGGCACTGAAGTACTTAGTTCACTTTTTTTTTCAAACCTTACTGATCATTAAGGCAGAGAATGCTTTCTCAAGTCACAAAAAAGAAATTGGAGCTTATTACATGATAGCTAAGCTGATATTAGAATGCAGCTTTGGTGGTTTCCAAAGTGCCTGTTGTTTTCTATTAGAATAGTGTAGATTTTCTAAATTTAGTTTGTTTAACCCTGCCTCGGGTAATGACAAAAGTGCCATGTCACACTTCTTTTCAAATTGGGTATAAGAGAGATGAGATCTCAAGAGCATGAGCAAGCGGTATTGAGGAAGTCAGCATCAGATGGGACAAAGTTGAAGCCCAAGCCTGCCTCTCGCCTTTCTGGGGTCTGAGGTAAGAGTGCAAATGAAAGACTGAGTACCATTCATCCACAAATTGATCAGTTTTAAATCAAACTATATAGAAATCAATGTATAGCTGTGGTCAGGGTGACTCCAACTGGGGTGAACTTATTGCAAAACAGAATGAAATGTCTCCCAGTCCTGGATCATGCCTGCTATTGCCCAAATCTTCCTCTTTTCAGCTATTGTGCCCATCAATCTCACCAAGGGTCTTCTTTTCCTTCAAGAGCCCTATGTCCTCCTCTAGGTATTAATCCCTCCTGATGACATGCCTGTCATGGACTCAATCATGTCCCCGCAACATTTTGTGTATTAATTTGACTGGGCTGTGATTACTCATATTGTATGTTAGTCTTCTATTTTGTGATTATAATTCTATTATATGTTGTAAATCATAATCTCTGCCTTTGGTTAATGGGGCAAGATTGGATGTCATGGATTGAACCGTGCCCCCCTAAAAACGGATGTAGCAATTTGGCTAGGGCATGATTCCCAGTATTTTGTGATGTTACTCCGTGTTGTAAATCTTGTTTCTAAGATGTTAAAGTGGGAGAATCGGTGGCAGTTATGTTGGTGGGGCAGGACTCAGTGTATGAGATTACACTGTGCCTTGAGGCAGTCTCTTGAGATATAAAAGAAAGAAGTCAACAGAGTGACCTGGAGACCTTACACCACCAAGAAGCAATGCCAGGAGCAGAGCATATACTTTGGAAAGGACTTGGGGGTCCCTGTACCTTAGAAGCTCACAGTCCAGGGGAGGTTTGAAAACAAGGACCTTCTTCCAAAGCCAACAGAGAAAGCCATCCCCTGGAGTGGACGCTCTGAATTTTTACTTTCATCCTACTAAACTGTGGCAAAATAAAAGTTCTCCTTTTAAAACCAGCCACTCACAATTTTTCTGTTAGAGCAGAACTAGGTGACTAAAACACTGGATTATGTTAAAGAGCATTACATTGGGACTGTAACACCCTCTAATAAGGTCATCCTTGATCAAATGTAAAGTGAGTTTCCCTGGGGTGTTACCTCCACCACTTTTATCTAACATGAGATAAAAGGAAAGGGAAGTAAGCAAGGAGTAGGAAGCTCATACCACCAGGAAGGCAGCACTGGGAACAGAGCACGTCTTTTGGACCTTGAGTTCTGGTGCCTGAGAAACTCCTTGACCAGTAGAAGATTATCAAGAAGCACCTTCCCTCAGAGCTGGCAGAGACAGAAAGCCTTCCCCCGTAGCTGGTGCCATGAATTGAGCCTTCTAGCCTACATGACTGTGAGAAAATAAAATTCTGTTTGTTAAACGCCATCTGTTTGTGGTACTTCTGTTATAGCAGCACTAGATGACTCAGACAATGCCCAAAGCAAGTAATGCACTCGGTTTTCAGTGGCTAATTTTCACAAGTAAATCTCCAGGCCTTTCTTCCCAGTTTGCATTAGTCTAGAAGTACCACTGAAATCTGGCCGCTATGGGTGACTCTGTTGCTATTTGAAGTACTGGTGGCATAGCTTCCAGTATCACGGCAACACATAAGCCACCTTGTACAATAGGCTAACAAACAGGAGGTATAAGTCAAGTCTGTAGACAGTTAAAACACATTCCATCCATGTTCCTTGACGTACACGCCTCCTTAAGAATTGTGAAAATCCAAGTCAGAATTTAGAGTCCTTGGGACAACAATGACACAAGGGAAAAAGAGCCCAGAAGACAGAAAGACCCAAGTAAACAGGTGACTATATCAACAAGTGACCAGAAGAACCAGGCAGTGCCCAGCCATCATCAATGATAGCCGTGATGGGGCTCACAATGTGAAGTTCCAGTGGACGACATGAGAAAAAAAAGGCATGCACCCTAAGAACTCCACTAACAGGCTGCAAATGATGGTCCAAAGGCCTGGAAATTCCCCTGGGCACATGGCCTCTAGACCTGATGCTGCCCCAATCACAGATCATTACTGAGGTCAACTCTTCAGATAGGAATGGCTTGGACTTGGGGATATAGAATGACCACATGGTGTGTACACTTTGTGGTTCTATGCATCCACAGGATGTCATCCTACTGGCCTCTTACTAGAGGGGAGTGAATAGGGTGGATAGGAGGAGACAGGGGATTGTTAAGTGGATGTGACATGCATAGAATGGAAAGGACAAATGTGCTGTCACCGGGCAAGGAGAGCATAAGGAGCTGCAGGTAGGTGGGCATGCAAATTTAAATTGTATTGTAAACTTTCAATCACAATTAAAAAAAAAAAGAATTTAGAGTCCTTGGGCTTCTCCGGTTCTATGTGGATGTTGCCCTGTAGAAAGTGCCAGTCCCTTGTTCCCAACCCCTACTTAACTCCTTTCTCCCCCCTCCAAGTGATATCCCTCTTTGCAAGGAGCCTTGCACATTTGCACAAGTCAAAACTTTTTGCACATCCCATGCGCACAGTAACCCTTAGAGTAAACTTCAAGCCTGGCATTGTGCACACTGTCACTGGACCAGAGAAGAGGTCTGCAGGCACCCTGAATGTAGGATTGAGACTGTTGGGGCAAAAACCGTGGTCTAAGAGAGGCTTATGGACCCCTGGCCTCTTTGCACCATGGGGAGGCCTTGGTTGGTAGGTGACCCTAAGCAGCACTGCCGAAATGCAGGGAGCTGTGGTGCCACAACAGCTATGCACTCAACTGTTAACTGAGTGACTGGTGATTCAGACGCACGCAGTGGCTCTGTGAGAAAAAGAACATGGTGATCTGTTCCCACAGAGACTACAAATATAAAACCCTGTAGGCAAGTCTACTCTGTCATATAACAGGCTCACTACAAGTCAGAATAGACTCAGTAGTACCCAGCAACAAGTCCAGGTAGGTGAAATTCATAGCGGACTGAGGATCAGATGCAGAAAGACAGAACATAGAACACAAAATATATTGGCTTTTAAAGAAGAGACGTGATGGACATCTGCTATAGGGAGCAGAGTTATGCAACATAAGCATCAGGAACCTGTGGAACCCAAGAGCATCCATTAGACAAGCCTTGGCCTCTGGCCACCATTCATCCTCTGAATGTGCCAACAGAGCCAGGAAAATCTTAGGTAATACCAGCAGGACAGACAACACCAGGTTTCAGGCAGCAAGATTAGCTCCAGACCCCTTTCCTCCTGCTGGTAAACTTCTGTCGTGGTGTACCAGGCTCAGGAATACACAGACCTTGATCCCCAGTGGGAAGGTCAGCATAATTCTAACCAAGAGAGACAATGGAAGGAAGGAACCGATCATTTCCTCATCAGGAGTGACAGCATCTACAGTGACAAGGGTAAGGACTGAGGCTTCTCTGCTTGCTGTGTACCACTCCTCCACCGTTAGTTCAACAGAGGACAAACTGGTATGCCTCTTATCCACGTGTAACTCTACCAGAGAAAGCATCAAGATGCCCCATGAGATCTCATGTCACTGACAGCCTGGTGGCCAGAGGACAAGGCTTGTCTA
The DNA here is from genome assembly GCA_028571685.1 of Heterohyrax brucei. Taxonomy (NCBI): domain Eukaryota; kingdom Metazoa; phylum Chordata; class Mammalia; order Hyracoidea; family Procaviidae; genus Heterohyrax; species Heterohyrax brucei. The sequence continues at coordinate 9,428,121 of CM053165.1, read as the reverse complement.
ACGGATGCTCTTGAGTTCCACAGGTTCCTGATGCTTGTGCTGCATAACTCTGCTCCCTAAAGCAGATGTCCATCACATGTCTCTTCTTTAAAAGCCAATATATTTTGTATTCTATGCTCATTTAATACATACTTACCTTGACTGTTTATTTAGGTTAAGTAAGTCTGTCTTTGAATTTCAGTACATTTTTATTTTAATTGGACAGTTCTTTATATTCATTTCCCTAAAACCCAAGGTTGTCGTCAGAGAAAGACCACCAGATCCAGAGTGAGGAGAGCTTGCTTGAATCTCTGGCTTTATCGCTGAACTATGTTATATATTGTTGTTGTTAGGTGCTGTTTTAGTCAGCTGGTGGTGCTCTAACAGAAATACCTAGAAGTGGATGGCTGTAACAAAGGAAAGTTTATTCTTACACAGTCCAGTAGGCTACGAGGCCAAATTCAGGATGTCCACTCCAGGGGAATACTTTCCCACTTGTCAGCTCTGTAGGAAAGTCCTTACGTCGCATCAGTCTTTGTTCAGGGAACATCTTGGTGCAGGAACCCTCAGGTCTGAAAGGACACGCTCTTCTCCCTGTGTTGCTTTCTTGATGGTGTGAGCTTTCCCACTCTCTGCTTGCTTCCCTTTTCTTTTATCTCATATAGGAATGAAAGCATAAAGGGTGGTGCAAGCCATACTCCAGGTAAATGTCCTTTGCAATGGTGTTGCACTCTTACCCTAACACTCTTTTAACATAATCCACTCTATTAACCACAGGCAGAGATTGGGATTTATAGCATAAGAAAATCATAAAATGGAGAACAATGCTAAAGTGTTGAGAATCATGGCCCAGCCACAAGGCTACACATGTTTTGGGGGGAACATAATTCAATCCATGAGAGGTGCCATTGAGTCAATTCCAACTCATAGCAACCTTATGCGCAACAGAATAAAACGCTGCACAGTCTTGCACCATGCCCACAGTTGTCTTTATGCTTAAGCCCATTGTTGCTGCCGCTGTGTCTGCCCCGCTTGGTGAGGGTCTTCCTGTTTTTTGGCTGACCCTCCACTCTACCAAGCATGATGCCCTTCTCCAGGGACTGATCCCTTCTGACAACATATCCAAAGTATGTAAGACACAGTCTCAACATCTTGACTTCCAAGGAGCACTCTGGTTGCACTTCTTCCAGATCTGCTGGTTCTTTTTACAGTCTGTATTACATTCAATATTCTTCTCCACCACCACAATTCAAAGGTGTCAATTCTTCTTCTGTGTTCCTTATTCATTTTCTAATTTTACATATTAGGCAACATTATTTGACTTTCTTGGCCTCAGATTCTTCATCCCTCAAGAGATAATAGAGGAAGTATCAGACTTAACCAACCCAAAGGATGTTTGAGATTCTTATCAGGTTAAAATGGAAGCCAAAGCAAGTTCAAGTTGATGTGATGTTGTACAAAAAGTATCAGTTTTAGAACAAGGCAAATGAGGGTTGGAATTTTGATTTCCCATTTACCAATTGTGGAACACTGAACAGGTATCTTAAGTGCCTTGAATTTCAGTTTATCAATAAAATAGTGGATGCACATTTGTTTAGAAGAGTTCTGTATGTATTTAGGTGAAATAATTATGAAAGAAACTAATGAAGTTCCCTCTATATGGAGGATAATTTAAAAATATTCATTTGCTTCACTTTTGTAGAATACCCTGGGGAGGGATTCTAATTAAATGTGCTAAGCTGACCTATAACATTTCTGCCATCTTCTTTCCAAATCCCTCTAAAGTGGCAATAAAATAATTAGAAGTTATAAAACTAAAGAACAGAGACAATGGAAGAGGAAACAAAAGCAGATGGGCAATTTCAAAGGTTTCTGGAAGACTGAAAGCAGATGGAGAAGTATTAACTGGAGTGGCAACATGCAATCAACTACAGTTCAGGAGACTATAGAGAAAGACACTAAGAGGAAAGGAGTTGATTTATCCTGTGGAACACTGGGTCAGCTGGGCTCCAGGCACAGGAAGATGCAGACTAGGTGTGGGGCTGACAATAGGCAAGCTGATGAAAGATCAGTGCTCCCTTGTAACGTGTTGATTTCCCCTAGATAAATTCTTAATCTCCTATACCTGTGAATGAGACTTCATTTACAAATAGCAGATGTAACTAGTTAGCATGAAGTTACACTGAAGCAGAATGGGCCCTAAGTCAATGTAACTGGTATTCCTAATAAGAAAGAGAGAAGAGACACAATACACAGAGGGAAGACAGCCATATGCAAACAAAGGCAGAGATGGGAGTGATGCATCCACAAGCCCAGGAATACTTGAGACTGTCAAGATCTAGAAAAGGCAAGGAAGGGTCCTTCCCTAGAGCTTGCAGAGACACTGTGGCTCTACAAACACCCTAAAACACCTCCAGAACTGCAAGCAATGAATTTCTATACTTTTAAGCCACCGAGTGTGCGGCACTTAGTTACAGCAGCCCAATGAAACCAATAAAACTCCTAGCTGAGTGCAGTCAAGTGATTCTTTCCCTCAGTAGGATTCAAGAAGTTTACCCTCTGGATAAAATGAACTACAGCAACTCCAAATTCAGGAACACCACACAGGGTGAAGAATGTAAATAATCGCTAGATTAAAAATAGAAAATTAAGTGAGTCTGCAAACTGAATGTTGGCACCGAAGCTATTCAATGGTCTGCTCACAGCGCTCCTACAAAGTTGTCTTTACTTGAGGTGGAAAGCAGGTTATCATCTTGAGAAGCAGAATGCCCTAGGCTAAAAATGTGAAGATACTGACATTTGGGAAGGGGCATCACTTTCTAATCCCTCTATTCAGAACTAACCGTAGGACTTCATTCAGCCTTTTTGTTCTTACCTTAATTATGAGTCAGAATCAATCCAATGGCAGTGGGATTGTTTTTTGTTTGTTTGTTTAGTTATCTAAGGATCATCAGACAACTGGGGAAAACATTCAGTGTGGAAGAGGGAGACTAAAAAAATGTGAATAGATTGAAAACGAAACTGAAGGAAATGAACATGAAGGAAAACTTCCCAGGTTTACTGTTACAACATTTACTATCCACAGAGGGATGAGAAAAGATACTGGAACTGTGAAATAAGAATGGTAGATGATAAAAAAAAAAAAAAAAAAGAACAATCACAGAGAAAAAAAATTGATCTCTTAGAAAGCAGACACTTTTTTTGAGTTTTAAAGAGAATTCTGCTGACCTTAAAGCTCTAAGTACTCTGGTTATTTTGGGGTCCTTAAATGTCTGCTAACCAGATGGTCAGCAGTTCAATGCCACCAGGCACTGCTTGGAAACTCTGTGGGGCAGTTCTATGACAATAGACAAAGAGCTCTGGTGCATTGGTTAAATGCTCAGCTGCTAAAAGAAAGGTGAGTAATGTGAATACTCTGCAGGAGAGAGATGTGGCAGTCTGCTTTATAAAGATTTACAGTCTTGGAAACCCTGTGGGGCAGTTATACTCTGTTCTGTAGAAACAGTAAGAGTCAGAATTGACTTGACAGCACAGTTCCTTGCAGTGTGGTAGCTTGCATGTGTTATGATTCCGGAAACTATACTGCCAATATTTCAAATACCAGCAGGATCACCTATGGTGTACAGGTTTCAGTGGAATTTCCAGACTAAGACAGACGAGGAAGGGCTGGAGATCTATTTCTGAAAATCAACCACTGAAGACCTTATTGCTAAGATAGTCACAAAAACAGACTTAAACCTACCAATGGCTAGGAAAATGGCACAGATCTGGGTAATGTTTCGCTCTGTTAGACACAAAAAAGCCAGAACCAAATCAAGTGCTGTCAACCTGATTCCAACTCATAGTGACCCTATAGGACAGAGTAGAACTGTTCTACAGAGTTTCCAAAGAACACCTGGCAGATTTGAAGTGCCAACTTTTCGGTTAGCAGATACAGCACCTAACCACTACACCATCAAGTTTTCCATTGCTACATATGAAGTTGCTCGAAGTTGGGCACAACTCAAGGGCAGCCAACAACAACATGCCAACAGACCAGTTAGTAAAGAAAAGAGTAATACTACTTGGAGTAACTGATTCTAATTACCAAGAAGATCTAGACTTTGTAAGAAAAAATACAAATTTAAAATAAGAGGCTTTAATTCTTCTTGTTGAGAACAGAAACTTTGTGTAGTAGTTAATAGCCTGGCTGCTAAATCAAGAGGTAAAAAGTTTAAATCTACCAGTAGCTTCTTAGAAACCCTGTGGGGCCATTCTATTCTGTCCTGTAGGGTTGCTATGAGTTGGAATTGACTTGACAGTGATGTATTTGGTTTTTTAGCCTTTGCTGATAACAAGAGAAGAGGTCATCTCTCTTTCTTTCAGAATTTTCTTTAGACAACTTGTAATTTCAAATTCTTTCTTTGACTCTTTGAAAAGTATATAAATCTAAGAGATTGCCTCAAATATCTGACATCTACCTTTTTAAAATGTAACTTCAGATGATCTTCCTCTAACTTCCTGGAAGGAGATTATCATAAACTCCAATAGAGCATCCCTATTTCCAATGCACAAAGATTAGAAAATTAACATGAATATAATGGATTGTATATCCTTAGCTATATAAAAGATAAAATTCCTTTCTGTCTGTGTAGTCTCTCCAATGGATTGCCTGCAATCCATCACATTCTGCTTTACTGTGTCTTCAATAATAAAATTTTCTTTCTCTCTTTGTGGAGAGATTTTCTGGGTTAGGAGTCAATTTTGCTTTTGTTAAGTTTTCCCCAGCCAGTTACAAGGAAGGAAGGAGAAATAGATCTAGAACTCAAGGAGCATACTTTGGTAATGTCATGCCCAGTGAATACAGTGAATTGATAAAGGTATGTCCAGTCACTATAACAGAATTAAGAAAGATAAGGTAACTAATGTGAAGGAGTAGTCCAAAACGAGCCACCTAACTGGAACAGGATAACTAACCTCAGTTTGAATCAAGAAGTCAGCAGTTCCAATCCACCAGGGAACCCTTGGAAACTCTGTGGAGAAGTTCTACTCTGTCTTATAGAATCACTATGAGTTAGAATCACCTCAGTGGCAGTGGCTTTGGTTTTTCGGTTTTGTATGGCCAGATATTTGAATGAGGGCTATGGGTTGTTCCTACAATATTCTTGTATTATATGTTTTCAGAGACTTTGGCTGACTTCATTGCCGCTTTGAAAGGATTTTGTGATGAACTGGATTTAATGAAAGGTTTACTTAGTAAATCTAAATGGTGCAAGGCATGGGCTGTATTCAATATCTCTTGTGTACGGCTGCCAAACCCCTCAGTCCTACCACTTGCTCCACGTTCTTTTGTGGCAACCAGCTCTGAGAAGCAGGCTGCCATCAGCTTTGCACAGTGCAACTGGATAGCAACTCACCCTAAGTCCACACTATGTAACTCTTGCTTCTTATCCCAAGGGCACCTTTGACCAACGGAGAACAAGAGCTGGTGGACAAATTCCCCTCCCTTTTGTCCTCCACATGAACACCAGAAAATGTTCCGGTGAGATGGAGTACCAGTCACTTGTAGCAGCGGCCAACACAAGAGCACATCTTTGTGTTGTCTTTTCCTCTATCCTTCCTCCAATCTCCAAGTCTCTAACTCTTGTTCCCTAAGACATTTCCAAAGAGCCATCTAAATACATGGTTATGTTTAGGCTTTGCTTTCAGGGAATATAAATTAAAATATCCTTGATTATTTTACACAACCATATATTAATGACAAGAGACAGAAAGAAAGAATAGAAGGAAAAAAGAAGGACAGGAAGAACGAAGGAAAAGAAACAAAGATGTGGGATCAAGGAAAATCAAATCTGATGCAGGAAAATTTCAGAATAACAGCTGTGCAGCAGAATTGGAGATCAAGCAGCACAGACTGGACTTTCAGAAGGATAATTCTTGAGGAAAAAGTCATTAACCAAAAGATCTCACATGTGGGAACATTTCAGGGAGAAAACAACCATATGCTGTGAAATTCATAGATATAATGGTAAAATTAAAACTATGTATATAAACACAAAAGTTTAAGTAAGAACTATTTACTCCTTCATATTTCCAAAAATGGAAGTATGATCATAGTGAAATACACATGTCCATCAGTGGACAACTGTTACAGATTGAATTGTATTCCCCCTAAAATTTGTGTTGTAAATCCTAATCTCTATTCCTGTAGTTATGACCCCATTTGAGAATGGGCGGTTTCTGTTAGTTAATGAGACAGAATTAATGTAAGTTGTGTCTTGAGTCAATTCCTTTTGAGATCTAAACGATTAAAATGCAAGCTAGCAAGGAGAAATGGTAGAAGGCAGATGCCAAGCACACAAAGATTGCCTGGGAATAGAATCTCAGAAGAGATAAAGACCTTCCTTCAGAGCTCACAAAGAGAGAAAGCCTTCCTCTAGCATCACTGGGATTTCAGTAGGGTTCCAAACCCAACAAAACCCAGAGCCGTCCAGTGGATTCCAACTCACAGCAACCCTATAGGACAGAGTAGAACTGTGTCATAGAGTTTCCAAAGAGCACCTGGTGACTTTGAACTGCCATCTTTTGGGTTAGCAGTCCTAGCACATAACCATTAGGATTTCCTTCAGTGGGGTAGGAGAGGAAAAAGTGTGTGTGTGCAGGGAAGAAGCATAAAAAGAGTGAATTTATCAGTTACAAAAGGAAAGAAAAAGGACATATTTAAACCAATAAATCAACGAGAAGCAGTAAAAACACGACATGAGATTGCAGCACTCTGCACTTGAAAGGCAGAAACACGAGCTCATCGTGTTTTTCTGTCCTGATCTCTATCTTTAGCAGAGCTATATTGAATTTCATTTTCTCTTTACTTAATAACCTCTCAGATCCCATAGCTTTCTCGTCATTTTCAGAAGGATGTGAAATACCCAGCCTATCTTTTTCATTTTAAAACTTCCATCTTAGATCTTACAACATATTCTCCTTCTCTCCTGCCCTAGCTGTACTTTAGCCAAGGGGACACAGAATAAGGAGGAGACATGGCAGTAATTTCACCCCTTTCATTTTGGTCAGAGAGTCCCTGTATGGTGCAAACAGTATGCACTCTATGAGTAACCAAAACCTGGCAGTTCAAACCCACCAGCAGTGTCATGGAAGAAAGGCCTAGTGATCTGCTTCTGTAAAGACTACAGAAAAGAAAACTTTGCGAAGCATAGTTCTGTGCTGTACCACACTGGGTTGCCATGAGTCAAAATGGACTTGACACCAACCAGTTTGGGGTTTTTTGTTTGTTTATTAGAGTCAGGAAAGGGGAACTAAAGTAAAAGGACAAAGACATTTGTGTTGTTTGCTGCTAATGTCACCTCCCAGTTCAGACTGGGCTGTTGACACTGGGCTGGCCTGTGATGTTCGACATACACTGAAGAATCTCAGTGCTGATTTGCTCACAGGGCAGTTGCATGAGTGTTTTGAAGGGCTTTTGGGAGCCTTCCTACCAAGAGCCCAACTTCTTCTGGCCGCTTTTGACCCCGTTCCCTAGACTTTCACTGCTGCTGTCTTCTGCAACAAAGTGGCTCAAGCTTGGCTGACCACTCATAGCCTTTGAATCTGCAGGAAATTCTACATCCTCCCAAATGGCAACAGGAAGGGCTTTCCCACTACCCGTCCCTACTCTCTTCCCTTGCCCTGCTAAAACAGGCACAGATGGCAGTCAGCCAGGCTGCTACTAGTGGGAGACACCTAGCAAGGGAATGCTAGCCCTTTCTTTTGTACCAAAAGACTCCATTGTCATCAAGTTAGTTCAGCCTCACACTGACCCTACAAACCAAAACCAAACTCGCTGCCATCAAGTCTATTCCTACTCATAGGACCCTCCAGGACAGAGTAGAACTGCCCCACAGAGTTTCCAAAGAGTACCTAGTAAATTTGAACTGCTGACCTCTTTGGTTAGCAGCTGTCGCAACTGTAACTCTTAACCACTGTGACACCAGCCCCTCCCTCCTTTTCTTGTAGATACAACTAATCTTTATTTGTTATTCCCCTTTCCTCTTCCCTCACACTTTCCAGTTGGAACTGCAGTGGTGAGGGTGGACCAAAGAGTAAAGGGTGAGGCAAAGACCTCATCCTCTAGGCTGACGGTTCCCAAGATCTTTCCAAAGTCACCAGGGAGCTTAGACAGGCTGGAGTATATGCAGCAGGCATGGAAATAATAGTTAAGAGCCTGACTACCCAGAATACAAAGCTGTTTCTCCCCTTGGGCAGACTTATTTAACCTCATTCTCACTACGAGTCAAAATCAACTTGACAACAATGTTTTCTAATCCTCAGTTAGAGTCCCTGCATGGAGCAGTTAACACACTCCAGTACAGATGTAAAGGTTAGAAACTTTAGTCCACCAGAGATACCTCAGAATAAAGTCCTGACAATTTGCTTCTAAAAACTCAACTATAGAAAACACTATGGAGCACAGTTCTACTCTTACACTCATGAAGTTGCCATGGGTCAGAATTGACTCAGTGGCAGCTGGGAATTCTTAGTGCCTCTTCTTTAAATAGCCTACCTTATAGGGTTACTGCAGTGGTTAAAAGAGTAAGCATAGCCAGGACTTTGAGAACAGGGTCTGCAACACAGTAAACACAATGCATTGTCTGTCACATTTCTGCCACATTGTAAGACATTCACAGAGGAGTCTGGTCATTTTGTTGACTGTTCAGACCGTGAGAGTTCTTGGCACTTATTATTTTGAGCTTTGAGGCATTAGCTGCAATTCTGATACTAAAGAAAAAGTTTCTTAAGAAAAAAGAAAAATAAATAAAAGCAAAATCCTTATATCCTGTTACACATGTTATTTAGAAATAGGACAAATGAAACCCACTGCTGTCAAGTTGGGCCTAACTCATAGTGACACTAGAGGTCAGAGTAGAACTGCCCCATAGAGTTTCCAAGGAATGCCTGGCAAATCTGAACTGCCAATCTTTTTGTTAGCAGACACAGCATTTAACCCATTATGCTGCCAGGGTTTCCTGTGTAAAAGTAGGGAGATAAGTACTGGAACAAACAGAAAAAAGAGTAGACAGTGATTGGGAGCAACTCAGGGTGATGTAGGGTCTTATAGCAGACTACTACTTCTCATCACTAGCCCTTCAATACTACTTGATTTTTAAAAACTAGATTCATTCATTCTTTTGATTGAATCAACTCTTAATTTTTTTAAAGAAGAAAACCCTCTGAGAACGTAAAACAGAATTATATATCTTAACTAGCATCCAATTTATTTTGATCTATTTTAAGAATGCCATAATAATCCTGGAAAAATAATAGATACCATCCGAGGCTACCACCAAACTGTGGTTGGAAAATTCCAGAGTAGGCAATACAGAAATCCTCTTAAGTAATTCTTTAACTCTTCTTTTTCTTTTCTTCCCTTTTCCTTCATAACCAAACAAAAAACATTCCCTATTTTTATTTGAAAAAGCACCTAGGACTCAATTTCTAGAATTAGCATAATATTTCTTGAGGAGCTCTCAAGTTTAATTGAATTTAGAACTCCTTTAAATTCACTTTGACCTTTTTAATCTGTTCACTGTTTTCTGAGTCACCAACCATCTTCCTGGTGACAATTTTCATATTTGACATTATATTCTGCATGGTTGATGATAGAGCTATAGGGACCTGGATGAGCTTATCCTATGCTAGAGAGACCTCATGCCTTTCATAAATAAATCTCTACTGTCATGGATTGAATTATGCATCCTCAAAAATGTGTGTAGCAATTTAGCTGGGCCATCATTCCCAGAATTGTGGGGTTGATCTCTATTATGGGATTGTAATTCTTGTGTATGTTATAAATTCTAATTTGTGGCTGTGGTTAATAGCACAAGATGGGATTATGTTAGAGAGATTAGGGCAGGACTATAATACCCTTAAAAAGTCACATCCCTAATTCAATATAGAAGAAGTTTCCCTGGGGTATGTTCTGCACTACCTTTTATCTCTCAAAAGATAAAAGGAAAAGAAAGTTATTGGGGGATTGGAGACCTCATATCATCAAGAAAGCAATTTTCAGAGCAAACTGCATCCTTTGAACCTGAGGTTCCTGTGCTAAGATGCTCTCAGACCAAGAGAAGACCAATGCGTCACAAAGATCTTTCTCCAGAGCTGACAAAGAAAGACAGCATTTCCCTGGAGTCAACACCCTGAATTCAGACTTCTAGCCTACTGGACTTTCACAGAATAAACTTTTCTTTGTTAAAGCCATCTACTTGTGGTAATTCTGTTATAGCAACACTACATAACTAAGACACGTACCGTATTACCAAGCATTCAATGTGCAAGGTCATGGGTTAGAAACATGGAGGACACAAGGATAGATAACATGTAGTTCTTGTCCTGAAGACTTGTGCAAGCCAGCTAGAGGAGCTGTCCATCTGAATACTAAACCACACTACCAGGGAAGCAAATACAGAAAGGAGTTCAAGAAGTATCTACCGAGCTCTTGATATTACTTTCCCATATGAACCATAGGCCATATCACTGAATCTTTCTCTTTAAAATTGACTCATCCCTCAGTTGGCTTCAGTAGTCTTTCAGTGACTCCCATCCTGTCTCTGCAATGTATTTTCAATTACCTCCCCCATCTGCTAACCCTTCATTTCCCAAGTCAATCTATAAGTGCTAGAACCCCATAATGGGTTTAGTTTGATTGTTTTCCCAGAAGATTGCTGTTTGGTTGCCCAAATTCATGTTCAAAATGTCTTTGTCTCCTGGTTTCCCTGCTTACACATATGGAATTTGTTATGGATTGAATTGTTGTTGTTGTTAGGTGCCACTGAATCAGTTCCAACCCATAGTGACCTTATGCACAACAGAACAAAACACTGCCCCTAAGAATCTATGTAACATTTTGGCTGGGCCATGATTCCTGATATTGTGTGATGTTCCTGTATGTTGCAGTTCCTAGCTCTGTGGTGTTAATGAAGCAGTAGGGGCAGCAATTGCATTGGTGTGGCAGGACTCAATGTGTAAAATTGCATTGTAACTTGAAGCAATCTCTTGAGATACGAAAGAAATAAGCTAGCAAAGATACTTGGGGATCTCATACCACCAAGAAGCAGTGCCACCAGCAAAGTACATCCCTTGGAAAAGACCCAGGGTCCCTGTGCTTCAGAAACTCCCAGTCTAGGGGAAGATTGACCAAGGACCTTTCTTCAGAGCTGAGAAAGACTTCCCCTGGAGCTGATGCCCTGAATTTGGACTTGTAGTCTACTTGACTCTAACAGAACAAAATTTCTCTTTCTAAAGCCGTAAACTTGTGGAATCTCTGTTGTACTAGATGACTAAGACAGAAGCAGAGACCCAACATCAGTTAGAAATGTTCATTGTGAAAAGAATGAATTGTGTAGTAGATGGCATAAATCTTTTCATTTACTTTCACAACTTTATTGAAGTATAATGTATCAGTAATAAAATAACTAAGGCCAAAGACAGAGAAATTGCAGATTTTTACCAACTTACACAGTCTAAAATTGATGAAACATGCAATCAAGGTGCACTGATGCAGTGATCTCAATCACTGCTCATGATTAGAATGCGAAAATTGGAAGCAAAGAAGATGGATTAGTAGTCGGAGAATACAGTCTTGCTAATAGAAACAATGCTGAAGGTGATACAATAAAATTTTACAAGACCAATGACTTATTCACTGCAAATACATTTTTCAACAATATAAATGGCAACTATACACTTGGGCCATGCTGTATTGAATGCATAGGAACCAAATCAACTATATCTGTGGAAAGAGATCCTGTGGTGGAGAAGCTCCATATCATCAGTCAGAAGAAGGTCTGGGCCAACTGCAAAACAACTTTGTCAAGTTGAAACTGAAAAAAATTAAAACAAGTCCTAGAAAGCCAAAGTATGACCTTGAATTTAGAGGCCATCTCAAGAATAGCTCTGATTCATTGAGCACTAACGCTTTGTGGAATGACATCCAGGACATAAATAAATCAAGAAAGTAAAGTGTCATTAAAAAGACTGGAAAAAAGAAAAGACCAAAATGGATGTCAGAAGGGACTCTGAAACTTGCTCTTGGATATTGAGCAGCTAAAATGAAAGGAAGAAATGATGAAGAAAAGAACTGAACAGAAGATTTCTTAGGATGGCTTGAGAAGACAAGGTATTATAATGACATGGTGCAAACAGCTGCAGATGGAAAACCAAAAGAGAAGAATGTGCTTGGCATTTCTCAAGCTGAAAGAACTGAAGAAAAATTCAAGCCTCAAGTTGCAATATTGAAGGATTCTATGGGTAAAACATAGAATGACAGAAGAAACATTAACAGAAAATGGCAGGAATACAAAAAATAATTACACCAAAAATGATTGGTCAACATTCAACCCTTTCAGGAGGTAGCATATAATCAACCATCAATTGTAGGGAAGCACTGATGGTGTAGTGGTTAAATTCTACATCTGCCAACCAAAAGGTTGACTGTCGAAATCTGCCAGACACTCCTTGGAAACTCTATAAGGCAGTTCTGCTCGGACCTATAGAGTTGCAGTGAGACAGAATCAACTCGATGGCAGTGGGTAATGGTATTGAAAGAAGTTCAAGTTGCACTGAAGACACTGGCAGAAAACAAGACTCCAGGGATTGACAGATTATTGACTGAGATGTTTAAACAAATAGGTGCAACACTGGAAGCACTGACCTGTGTAAAGAAATTTGCAAAATAACTATGTGGCCAACAGACTGGAAGACATGAATATTTGTGCCCATTCCAAAGATGATCCAACAGAATGTAGAAATTACTCAGTAATGTCATTAATATTACACTCAAGTAAAATTTGGCTGAAAATAATTAAAAAATACACGCAGCAGCACATCACAGGGAACTGCCAGAAATTCAAATTAAATTCAGAAGAGGACATAAAATGAGGAGCATTATTGCTGATGTCAGATGGAACTTAGCTGATAGCAGAGATTACCAGAAAATTGTTTACCTGTATTGATCAAGCAAATTAGGGATAACTTTGTGAAGAATGGGAATTTCAGAACACATAATTATGCTCATGTAGAACCTATAAATAGACTAAGAGGTAGTCATGCCACCATAACAAGAGGATACTGTAGTTTAAAACCAGGAAAATTGTGCATCAGGGTTGTAACATAATAATTATTGAATCTGCATGTCGAGAAATAATCCAAGTAGCTTGGCTATGTTATAAAGAATAAAGTATTAGAGCTGGCAGAAGATTCAAACATCTGCATTATGCAGATGACACAAACTTGCTTACTGAAAGTATAAAAGATTTGAAGCATTTATTGATGGAGATTAAAGAACACAGCCTTCAGTATGGATTATATTTCAACATAAAGAAAACAAAAATCCTAACCACTCCGTCAGGAGGAAACATCATGATACATGGAGAAAAGACTGATGTTGTCAGGGATTTCATTTTATTTGGATCCACAATCAATGGCCATGTAAGTGTTAGGGTCTGGATTTCAAGATGCGATGCAGTGTCTCTTTAAAAGTTAAATTTTATTAAAAATGTGCCCAATAGGAAAAAAAGGGCTGGTGCACCAGGGACGCACTCCAAACTACGCAGAGCTGGAGGTGACCCCAGGCTTCCTTAGGGTGCAGCATTTAAGTCGTGAAACCACAAAGCAGAGAGGGGGAGCTGACCTTTGCATTGATTGGCTGAGGCCATATGGAATTTCTGTAAGTTACAAAATATAGTCATTAGTAAATGTTTCAGCCACATGGAATCTCCATAGGTTGTAAAATGTAACCGTTAGTGTATGTTTTACTAGACTGTGGTTAGGGCTGGCTCCAGGGGTTATTTGCAAGGCTGTCTCCAGGCCCTATCTTTTGCAAGACAAAGGTGAAATTACTGTGTAATTACTCTATGGTATTTCCTGTTATTTCCTGCTAAGCTGGTTCCTGGAGCCTTTCACTTTAATACCCTGAATTTTCACTGCACCCTTCCTCAAAATGGAGTCACTTACGTCTCATTTCATCATTCCCCCCTTGAGTTCTTGTCCCAGAGTCAAATCTTAGACTCTAAGTGTGTGCCGGGCTGATCAAGGTTCTGGCTGTTCAAGGGGGTGGTTGTTCTGGGGCAGATGTTTTAGGACTAGAAGCTGGACTGTGGCTAGTCTTTCTCAAATGAATTTAAATAGTCTATTTAGAATGCAGGGACCAACAGTTAAAGCTAAGATGAAGAGGACAAGTGGTCCTGCTAACACAGTGATGAGGGTGGTCAGCCATTGAGACCAGGAGAAGAGACACTCGACTGATCCTAATGAGGTTCCTATTTTCCCTGATCCAGGGTGCATTGGTTTCACAGTCCCATGTATAAAAGAAATAATAATTTGTTCCTCCACATGATCTATAGTCATTAGCCCCAGGACAGACGTAAAATTATTTCTTAGCCAGTTGTTGCATGAGGCAGTTAGTAGCACACCCCCACACATCAGCATGCACACGTCCCCCAGTGTTTGTGAGTGTTCTGTGTGCACGAACCAGGTACGGGTCTTTCTTAAGCTGTGAGCCTATAGAACCCCCCACAAAGTCACATAAATCAAGGTGAAAAACTGGTGAAGTCACCTTGGGAGGGTCAGTTAGGGTCAGTTCTTGAACTTGCTGGCCGAGGTCTCTTGGAGCCGCCTCAGGGCCAGTATGTTGTCTCACCCTCCACTGAGATGGGAGTGATGGACCCAGGGCTGGATCCCGTCAACCTTGACAGCAGTTGGAGTTGTCAGGATTACTGTGTGGAGTTTTTTCCAACTGGGCTTTAAAGTCTCTTTTTGATGTCTCCGGACCCAGACCAGATCTCCCAGCTGAAACTGATGTGACTTTACAGAAGGGAGATCATGGAGGCTTCTCAACAAGAGGAAAAGTAGATCTTGAGTTTTCTGCAGGGCCTGGAGGGACTTAAGCAGGTCATGATTAGAGATTTTAGCAAGCATGTTATCCCTTGGCTTAGGTCAGAGGGGTGGTGGCCTCCTGAAGACAATTTCATAGGGTACAAGGCCTTGGAGGTAGGAGAATTATGCACACACATCAAGGCAAAGGGGAGCAGGGCTGTTCAGTCACCACCAGTTTCCATGGTTAATTTGGTTAAGGCTCTGGTTTATCCTCTCTACCTGTCCTGAACTCTGGGAGTGATAGGCACAGTGTAATTTCCAATTAATCCCCAGAACAGACGCTACTCCTTGAGAGACTGTGGCCACAAAGGCAGGGCCATTGTCTGATCCTAGCGTCAATGGAACCCCAAACCTAGGTATAATATCCTCCAGGAGTTTTTTTGAAGCCACCTGAGCTGTCTCTTTTTTTTAGTGGGAAATGCCTCAGTCTAACCAGAGAATATGTCTATGAAAACTAAAAGGTACTTGTATTCATACCTGCCAGGCTTGATTTCAGTGAAGTCAAGCTCTCAATGTACTCCGGGCATAGCGTCTCTTTCTTTTTCACCTTGGTGGGCCTTATCAGAGCTGCCTACATTAGTGGCCTGGCAGGCTTGGCAGATGTGCGTTATTGCTTTAACCAACCGGGGTAGCTGGGGTATATAGTAGCTTGGAGACAGAAGTTTCTGGATTTTTGCTGCTCCCAGATGGGTGGTCTGGTGGAGCTGGCGGATGAGTTTCTCTCCCAATTTTTGAGGGAGAGTGGGGAGCCCTCCCACCAGGGCAACCAGGATGTAGGGGATAGGAAACACACCTCCTCCATTCTTGTAGCACAGGTAGGGCAAGTGCCACACGTTGTCTTGGCCCATGGCGAAGCCAACGCACCACATGATGAAGTTCACCTGGAGTGCTCACGTCTCCCGCGGGGCACAGCTAAGCCCACTGGACTGACCGTCGCCCTTGGCAGGTGTGCTGTTGGGCCTGGGCACGATCAAGGGGCCCTTCTTCTCGTCATCGGACCTGCGGTAAATGCTGTTCTCAGTGTTCTTCTCCGTCATGGTCCCAGTGGGTGCAGACGTGGGTGCGGGCACAGGGAGGGCCCCGAGGGTGCGGCGGGCCCTCCTGGGGCCAGGCCGGCCCGGGTGGTGCCCGAGGGGTGCTCAGAAGCAGTTCACGAAGCACTTGAAAGTGAGTCTGAAGAATCTCGTGTGTGTTGGGGGCCCGGGGGGCGCGGGCAGAGGCGGGGCCAGAAGGGCGGCAGCGGTGGCTCCCGAAGCTCCCGGCTCCGGTTCTGGCAGCAGCGGTGGCGGCAGCTGCTGTGCGCCTGGCCCGAGTATCTGTCTAGTGGAAGACAGGCGGCATCGGGTGGGGGGCCCCGCACTCTGGAACGGAACCGAGTGGTGCTCCTCACCTGGCCTGCCTGCAGTGGCCCAGTCACTGGCAGCAGTGGCCTGGCACTTCTGACACTCCTTTGTGGCGGTGCAGCTTCAGCCGCTCTCACCGGTGGTGGGCTCAGTGACTCGCCACTGTACTGTGACTGCCCCTCTCCTTGCTTCTGGCGTAATGGGGGTACTGCCGCACCTGAATCGGGTCTGCAGATGGTTTTAAAGTCACTATAACCGGTGGTTATAGTGCCTGCGGAGTTGTTTTCAGCCCAAGCCTGAGGAATTTCTTTGATCAATTGATCCACTGATATCAGGAGGATAGAGTGGCAGCCCCTGTCAGAATCATCTTCCTCTAAAGGGGCCACCACATTGATTTAGAGTGTCAGGTAAGCATGATCCCCAGCAAAGTGGATAGTCACCTGCATTTTTAATAACAAGTCTCTTCCAAGTAAAGGGTACGGGCATTCAGGCTTAACCATGAAGCAGTGGGAGACAGTTCTAGTTCTTAGGTCTACTTTTCCTTTGGTAGTCGACGGGTAGGTACCGATCCCAGTAGCTCCTCGTGCCAGGGTTTTAGTTTCAGTTATGAGTCCTAGGGGTTCAATTAGAACCAAGTCACTAGCCCTGGTGTCGGCCATGAATTCTACTGAGTGTCCCCCTACTTTTAAGATTACGCTGGGCTCAGGAAGACGCTCTCAAGCTTCCAAGTTAAGAATTTTTGGAGAGGGCTTTCTCTTGAGGCACTCACCCTTCCAATGCCCGATCTCCTTACAGTAGGCACATTGATTCCTCTGCAGGGGGGGACTTGCCTGGCTTCCTTATCTGATCTTGTCTTTTCTCCCAAGGGCACAGTGGCGCGTGGCCCTGGGCTTCTGTCAGGAGGATTCTGGTTACCTTTTTGGCCTGCTTATCCTCCGGCTGTTCACAGTTGTTGAAGGTCTTTGTGGTGATCTCCATCAGTTCAGACAGATTTTTACCTTCAAATTCTTCTATTTTCTGGATCTTCTTCTTTCTAATGTCAGGGGCTGACTGGCCCACAAAGGCAATGTTAACGGCTCACTGGTTCTCAGGGGATTCAGGATCAATGGGAGTATATGTGCGATATGCCTCCATTAATGTCTCTAAAAAGGCTGCTGGGGACTCCGAGGGTTCCTGAACTACTTGGGTTACTTTAGACAAATACTTTAGCGGTGGCCCAGAGACCTCCCATAAGAACCTGGTGGTAGACAGTTAGGCTGCTTACCTGCAGTGGTGTTCAGGACCCAATCTGGACGGGTTAGAGGAAAAACATGATTAATCTCATCCAAGTTGCTCGAGATACCAGATACTCCTGGTATCTGCTTCCTGTCCAGGGACACAATCCTATCCCTCCCTTCAGTGGTGAAGAGAGTCTGGAGGAGTTGTTGCACATCCTCCCAGGTTGGCTGATGCATCACAAAGATGGTTTCCAACAGGGAGATCAGGGCTTGGGGTTTCTCAGAGAAGGCGGGGGTGCATTTTCCAGTTATAAAGATCAGAGGTAGTAAAAGGAGTATAGACTAAAAATAGGCTCCCTGCCTCAGTCATGTGCCCTATAGTGCATAAGGGGAAGACATGAGAGGAGGGCTCTGCGGACGGCTGGAAGGATCGACCTGAGCGGATATGGGCTGGGCTCTGGAGGTCAGAGGAAGGTAGCGCTGTAGAAGTGGCAGGGATCGGGGAAGCAGTCAGGACTGAAGGGTCCACGGGGACCCTATACAGGCCGCAGCGACTGGATTCGGCTCCCTCGGTCCCAGCGGCGGTGGGAACAGGGGGGGTAAGGAGGTGGGAGACCCAATAGGTCATCTGGGTCAGAGGAATCGGATGGACGAAGGGGAGCTGGAGGGGGTTTCGAGGAGCCCTGAACCACCAGGGCTGTAGGAGGCTGTTTAGGGGGAGTATAGCGCTATAGTCACATAGGTGGCCACCTGAGGAGGTCCTGCCAAGTAATAATGTATGGCATCTGATCAGGGTGACCAGGATCACCAAAGATGACCTGGAAAACAGAATGGGTTTGGTTAATGTCTAAGGGTCCTGAGGGTGGCCATTCAGTACCAAAGGCCAGCCATTCCAGGTTACAGAGGGTGTGGAGCTTTCCTGGCTGCTCCTTGCCAAAGTCTCAGGCTTGTTTCTGAAAATCTGAAAAGTGGTCAAGGAAGAGGTCTAGGGGTGTTGCAGAGTGAGAAGAAGATTGCCCCATGGTGGCAAAAGTAACAATCAGGACAAACAGTACAATCACACAGACAACGGAACAGTCATGGACTGGTCGAAAATGAAACAAAAACCAGACCAGGACGCTACTTTGAATCTGCGGGACTTTGTGCCGCAGAACTGAGACAGGAATTAGTAGCACCCACCCAGATGCAGAGCTGGGGCATCACCTAGATGCAGAGCTGGGGTGTCCCCCAGCCTCCGACTCAGAGAGCAATTCTGCGTCCAGATACTCTCTTGTGAGTCCGAGAACCAGAGCTCGAGCACAGAGATTAACAGAAAATATCCAGACTCACCGGTGAGGTTCAAACCAGACCGGCTGGCTGCGGAGGTCACTCTTGAAATCCTGGGCGAGCCCCCAAATGTTAGGGGCCAGATTTCAAGACATGACACAGTGTCTCTTTAAAAGTTAAATTTTATTAAAAATATGCCCAATAGGAAAAAAGGGGCTGGTGAATCAGGGACACACTCTAAACTACGCAGAGCTGGAGGTGACCCCAGGCTTCCTTAGCATGCAGCATTTAAGTAGTGAAACTGCAAAGCAGGGAGGGGGAGCTGACCTTTGCATTGATTGGCTGAGGCCATATGGAATTTCTGTAAGTTACAAAATATAGTCATTAGTAAATGTTTCAACCACATGGAATTTCTGTAGGTTGTAAAATGTAACTGTTAGTGGATGTTTTACTAGACTGTGGTTAGGGCTGGCTCCAGGGGTTATTTGCAAGGCCCTATCCTTTGCAAGACAAAGGTGAAATTACGGTGTAATTACTCTATGGTATTTCCTGCTAAGCTGGTTCCTGGAGCGTTTCACTTTAATACCCTGAATTTTCACTGCACCCTTCCTCAAAATGGAGTCACTTATGTCTCATGTCAACATAAGCAGCAGTCAAGAATCAAACATGTATTACACTGAGCAAATCTACTGCAAAAAAAATCTCTTTCAACTGTTTCAAAGCAAAGAAGTTACTTGGAGGACTGAAGTGTTCCTGACCTAAGCCATGATATTGCAATCCTGTCATAGGCATACTAAAGCTGAACAATGAATAAGGAAGGCTGAAGAATTCATTCCTCTGTATTATGGT
This sequence comes from Heterohyrax brucei, assembly GCA_028571685.1. Classification (NCBI taxonomy): domain Eukaryota; kingdom Metazoa; phylum Chordata; class Mammalia; order Hyracoidea; family Procaviidae; genus Heterohyrax; species Heterohyrax brucei. The sequence goes on along the minus strand of CM053165.1, from coordinate 9,408,560 downwards.
GTGGAAGAAGAATATTGTATGTACCACAGACTTCCAGAAGAACCAAGAAGTCTATCTTTGGAGAAATACAGACAGAGTGCTCCGTGGAAAAATGATGGTGAGACTTTGTGTCACATAATTTGGACACGTTATCAAGAGGGACCAATCTCCACAAAGGCATAATACTTGCTAAAACAGAGGGTCAGTGAAAAAGAAAAATACCCTCAATGAGATGAATGGATGCAGTGGCTGCAACAAGGGGCTGAAACATTGCAGAGTGTAAGGAAGTCACAGTACGAAGTTGTATTTCTTTCTATTGTAGTAGGGTCGCTGTGAATCTGAATCAACTTGACAGCACCCAACAACAATAAGAATAATCTCACCCATTGTAATTGTGCAATGTGATAAATTTTGGTAATTGCACTTGTCTTAGGCTGGGTTTTCTAGGGAAACAAAACCAGTAACACGTGTAGGTACAAGGAAAGATTTATAATAGATAGATAGATAGATACAAATATAGGAAACAGCTCACGTAGTCACAGAAGCTGAATGTCGCAAGCTCTGGCACAAGCCTCACTTGGCCATGGAAGCTGAGGAACCCAAAGTCAGCAAGTCAGAGACCAGAGTTCTAGATCACCGGTTGTGTAGGTCAGTGGATCCAAGACGGTGGTGAGACGAAGCAACAGAGGCTGGCAAAACCAGGATCAGCAGGTCAGGGAGCAGGAGCGGACAGAGGCTGGCGAACCCAGGATCGGCAGGTCAGGGAGCAGGACTCTCAAGTGCCGACTGTAAGGACTGATGAGTCCAACAGCTGCTAGCTCAAGTCCCGGAACCAGATGCTGGAAGAAGAGAGCAGGAGCTCCTGGCCACATGAGCGACCAGCAGCTGTAGTGAAAGGTCGCGAGATGAGAGCCGGGGGCCAGGGAGCCACCACAAACCCCACCCTGCCATTTAATACAGCAGCCAAATATGTAGTAGCCAAGTTGATGTAATCCTGATCACCACAGTCCACCCCTTGTCAACTTGGCATCTGCACACATCACACCTTACCATGCAGTCTCTGAAGGGGTACAGTTACAAAGTTATACTTATGTCAACGTGATATAACTAACACATGTACAACTGAAAATGCATTAACCCATTTACATCTATATGTTTCATAAGTAAACAAAATATCCAATACACACATACAAAGCAGGAATACTCATAGCAATTACAGTCCTCGTTTCTGCAACTGGTCGCTTGGCTGTAACTGATATTTAGAACTACCTTCTTCTACAACCCATTCTGTATTCCCTTTGCCCTCAGCAAGCACCTCAGCTAGTCGTGGTTCCTTGCCTGGTGAGGTGACCCAAACCTTCATTCCTGAAGGGTCTTGGCTATTATCACTCATGTTGGAGGTTGGTTGCTGTAGTTTTCCACTGACCTTAATCACAGGACATGGTAGTAGTAGGAGGCATCCTAAGGGATCTCCTGCATTCCAAACATACTCTTCTTTACTTCCATTATGTAATGTCAATCCAATTTCATCTTCATAGTCAGGATCAATCACACTGACCAGTATTGTAACTCCCTTCTTTGTCTGTTAATCCAGAGGTACAAGGAGCCCAAAATGGCCTGGTGGCAATTTTAGCTTCCAGTTCAGTGGAATCGATGCGTCTCCAGGTGGCAGCATTCCTCCCTTCAGAACTAAGACATTTAATCCTGAAGAACATAAAGTCATGGGGACAGGAAGCAAAAATCTTGCAAGTGGGTCACTAGGGGTAACAGTGAGTGGTGCCACTCCCATTTCCACCCCTTGATTCCTGGACCCATGAATACTGGCAATAGGAGAAACAGCACCATATATTGGACGCTGGTTTAGAGCATACACAGCCTCCTGGTGAACACTTCCCTAACCCTGCAAGGCAGTGCCACCTAGCTGGCAGCGTAATTGTGTCTTCAGGAGACCATTCCATCGTTCTATCAAGTCAGCTGCTTCAGGATGGTGCGGAACATGGTAAGACCAGTGAATTCCTTGAGCATGGGCCCACTGCTGCACTTCATTTGCTGTGAGGTGAGACCCTCGATCAGAGGCAATGCTGTGTGGGATTCCATGACGGTGGATGAGGCATTCTGTAAGTCCACAGATGGTAGTTTTGGCAGAAGCATGTCCTGCCGGGTAGGCAAATCCATATCCAGAGTAAGTATCCCAGTAAGGACAAAACGCTTTCCTTTCCATGATAGAAGTGGTCCAATGTAATCAACTTGCCACCAGGTTGCTGGCTGATCACCTCGATGAACAGTGCCGTATCGAGGACTCAGTGTTGGTCTCTGCTGCTGGCAGATTGGGCACTCAGCAGTGGCTGTAGCCAAGTCAGACTTGGTGAGCAGGAGTCCATGTTGCTGGGCCCATGCATAACCACTGTCCCTGCCACCATGACCACTTTTTTCATGGGCCCACTGAGCAATGACAAAGGTAGCCAGAGAAAAAGGATGATTGTTTTCCACAGAATGGGTCATCACATCCACTTGATTGTTAAACTCATCCTCTGCTGAGGTTACTCTTTGATGAGCATTCACATGAGACACAAATATCTTCACTTCTTTGGTCCATTCAGAGAGGTCTATCCACATACCTCTCCCCCATAAATCCTTGTCTCCAATCTTCCAATCATGTTCCTTCCAAGTGCCTGACCAACTGGCCAAGCCGTTGGCCACAGCCCATGAATCGGTATACAGCCGCACATCTGGCCATCTCTCCTTCCAAGCAAAGTGAACAACCATATGCACTGCTCGAAGTTCTGTCCACTGGGAGGATTTGCTTTCACCACTGTCCTTGAGAGAGGCCCCAGAAAGGGGCTGTAGTGCTGCTGCTGTCCACTTTCGAGTGGTGCCGGCATATCACGCAGAACCATCTGTAAACCAAGCATGAGTTTTCTCTGCCTCGGTCAGCTAGCTGGTCAGCTGGTCATAAGGAATCCCCCACAAGGCCATAGGTGCAAACTGGGCGACAGGAGGTAATGTTACAGGAGTGGAGACCATGGGCATTTGGGCCACTGCCTCATGCAATTTACTTGTACTTTCAGGTCCTGCACGGGCCCGATCTTGTATATACCACTTCCATTTAACAATGGAGTGCTGCTGTGCTCATCCGACTTTATGACTCTGTGGGTCAGACAATACCCAGTTCATGATAGGCAGCTCAGGACGCATGGTGACCTGGTGTCCCATGGTTAAGCGTTCAGTCTCTACTAAGGGCCAGTAACAAGCCAAAAGTTGTTTTTCAAAAGGAGAGTAGTTATCTGCAGAGGATGGCAGAGCTTTGCTCCAAAATCCTAAAGGTCTGTGCTGTGATTCACCAATAGGGGCCTGGCAAAGACTCCAGACAGCATCTCTGTTTGCCACTGACACCTCAAGCACCATCGGATCAGCTGGATCGTATGGCCCAAGTGGCAGGGCAGCCTGCACAGCAGCCTTGGGACATTCAGCTTCTGTGATTACGTGAGCTGTTTCTTATTTTTGTATCTATCTGTTATAAATCTTGTACCTACACATGTTACTGGTTTTGCTTCCCTAGAAAACCCACCCTGAGACAATTTGGTACCATGAGTGGGGTAGAGGCTGGTGAACCCAGCATCCCCAGGTCAGGGAGCAGGACTCTCAAGTACCGACTGTAAGGACTGATGAGTCCAACAGCTGCTAGCTCAAGTCCCGGAACCAGACGCTGGAAGAAGAGAGCAGGAGCTCCTGGCCACGTGAGTGACCAGCAGCCGTAGTGAAAGGTCACGAGATGAGAGCCTAGTGGCAGAGAGCCACCACAAACCCTACCCTGCCACTTAATACAGCAGCCAAATATGTAGCAGCCAAGTTGACATAATCCTGACCACCACAGTACTCATATAACCTCCACCACAAGTAAGGTACAAAGCATGTCCACCATTCTAAAATGTTTCAATGAGCCCCTTAAGGCCCCAAATTTAAGGCAAATAATAAATCTATTTGTGCCCAGGTGGCCAGGAAAGATTTTAGGTAAGGGACTGAGGTAGAAGCGGAGCTAGTAAACAGAATCCAATTTTAATGGAGGAGAGAAGGAGCAGAATGGAAGAAAAGCAGACATGAAGAACAATGACTACAATAATTTGGAGAGAATGGGGGGTGCCTCAGTTAACAGAAATACAAGTGGATGACTTGGACAAACAGAAATCTATTTTCTTGCTGCAGGCTGGAAGCTATTGTGTCCTAGCCCCCTTGCCCTCCCCACTCTTTCTCCCCATGTTTGCTTGGTGCCTTGAAACTGTTTGCAGAATAACAAGCTCAGGCTAAACTATTTGCAGAATAATAAGCTAAACTATTTCCCTGTTCCTTCCCTTTCTTTGAAGGCAAGATCTCCACGTGCTCTGTAACCAATCCAAAAATATTCTATAAAGATCATGACCATTTTTAGCAGTGTGTGCCACTGTGTTGTCTTCCTACCTGTTAAGCGTATCAATAAAGCTTGTAAAAGAGTACCGGTGCCCATTGTTCTCCATCAGAGTTCTTGGTCCCACCTGGCCTCAACTTGATCTTGTGATAGGTTTCTTGTGTGAGTGAGTTTTCCCCTCCCCTTCCCTGTCTCCCTTGGCCTCAGACCCTTCCCAGTGGTTGCTGGGGTGCCAGACATTTTCTCACAGTGCAGGAGGCTAGAAGTCTGAGTTTGGAATGCTAGCTCTAAGGAGGAAGCCTTTCTCTTTTGGCTCTGAAGGGAGGCCTTTGCTTTTTTGAGCTTTTACTCCTAGGTGATCTACATGTGACTTTACATCTTTCTTTCCCTACATCTCTTGCTAGCCTATTTTAATCTGTTTTGCATCCAAAAGAGATGACTGAAGACACATCCCACACAAATTCTGTCTTATTAACATAACAAAGACAAACAATTTTCAAAGAAGATCATTTAACCACCTGCATGAGGTTAGGATTTACAATGTCTATTTTGGGGGAACACTCTTCAATCCATTACACACCACTCTCTGGCTTCCCCCAAATTTATGTCTTTGCCTCATGCAAAACACATTCACCCCATCACATCATCCTGAATACTTAAGTCAATTCCAAGTCTAAAATTTTGTCTTTTGAATCATCTAAATGTAAACAAGATTTGAGGTATATTGCATCCTGGAGCAAAATTCCTCCTCACCTTTTTACCTATGAAGCCTACAATAGAACTTACCTGTTTCCAAAGTACAGTAGTAGAACAGGCACAAGGTAGATATTTCCACTACAAGTGGGAGAAATTGGGAAGAGAAAAAAAGAGAGAGATAACAGGTACTGAGCAAGTCCAAAACCCAGGAGAAAGATTTACATTGTCTTTCAAGGTTTGAAAATAACCTCTGTTCTCTAAGATCTTCTAAGCAAAGGTGCCAACCTTCAGACTTTAGGTATTGGCCATGCCTCTGGATCCTGTGCCCTGCACTTCAGCTCTGCCTTCAAGGCTCACGTAGATGGCAAATGTACTCCCATGACTTTAGGAAGCCTCCTTCTCCTGGAGGATCTGAGCCAACCGCGCTCACTCCCTCAGCCCTTGAGGCCCCAGTCTTCTGCTCCCCGCACACATCCCCCGCACTCCCACAGCTTTAGATAGCAGCTTTATCCTCCTGGTGCACCTTACTGGCAGCCCCAATCTTGATGAAGATCCAACTCTTTTAAACCTAGGGCACCCCACTTTGAGATCAGAAGACAATGGTCCCAACCTTGAAACTGAGAAGGTCCTGTTTCCCAAGCTCATTCCAACAGTTCTGCTGATCTCTGAGCTGCTCCAGGAATGATCCCTTTCTTTTCCTGGAGGATAACATGTGTTCCTTTGGCCTGTTTCCTGCCTGTAAATTTCTAGCAGGTAAGCAATGTTTTTTCCTTTCACTCTTTCTCTTTCCCCTTCAGTCTAAGCTGATGGGTTTTCTACTATGGTAGTTGGTTAGATCCATCAGTCACAGCTTAACCTTTTTAACTGAAGATTGTAGCTATATCCTTGGTGAACATAACAGAACATGTGTCCTTAGTTTGTAAAGCAAAATTTTCCAAATCTTTAAATTCTGTTTTGATTTTCACAGTTTACTTTTAAGGTCATCTCTTTCACGTTTTACTATAAACAGTGAGGAAAATCCACATGTACACTTTAAGATCTTGCTCAGTCAGATATCCAAGTTCATCATTTACAAATTCTGTTTTCCACCTGACATTTGAACATAATCCAGGGAAATTTTTTGCCAGTGTGTAAAAAGCTTTGGGCTTCCTCCACTAATCCTGCCTCATTAACATAACAAAGACAATCCATTCAAAAAGAGATCATAAACACTTGTATAGAGGTTATAATTTACATCACAATATTGGGAGACACATATCTATTCCTAACAGAGGGTTTGGGCATATTAATGGAAGAAGGTAATACGAATCAGAATCAACTCTTTGACAGCTATCAACAGGGAGACTGGAAAATCAAGTTCTTGTTGCAGTATAGATGGTTTGCATGTTAGGCTGAGGAGTTGGAATTTGCGTCATGTGCTGTCAAGACCTGTTATACTGAACCTGACAACAATAAAAAAAACTTCTAAATGACATTTACTCAAAGTCTACGGTTGTGTTCAGTTAGTTACAATGGAATCTTCCAGTTGAGATAAGGGCAATCGCTGATCTGGGATAGACAAGGACATCAAGGAGGGGTGGGATTCTGAATGCTTGAGCAGCATCTGTTACTTATCCTGAGGTTGCCAAGGGATGTATCACCCCAAATCTCCACCAATTATTACTCCAAACCTTAGGTCCCCTACCCACAGAAGCATGCAAAGATCTCGCTTTTCTCTGTCCCATCTGTGCAAAGGGGAAGTTTGTCCTAAACTATTACTGTCTTCCAGCTATGCTGTACCAAGTTGTAAGACTCCTGGTCAAGAAGAGCATGTTCAATCCACTCAGGAGACCAGCTAAGCCTCTTTGCATCCGCTTGCAGCATGTATTCAAAACAAAAAATCAGATTCATCAAGGGGATGCTTCAGAAATGCCTTTAAACAGATGAGAATTTTACTGGATGCTTTCTAAGGTTGGAGTTATAGGGGAAATTATGAAAGGGTTTAGAAAAAAATTATGAAGTCTTAGAACTAACCACTTCAACTACAGGCCTAAGAGGCAAACATACTTATAGAAACATTATTTGTTCCCATTCTTTGTTCCCTTGTCCTACCATGGAGGTCACTTGCAGAGGCCCCATATGTCTTCAAAAGACCAGGTGTAATTTTTTTAAGTGGATCAAAACCTGCTCCTAGAGGCCCTGCAAAAAAGACACCGAAAGGTTCAGTTAGACAGAAGCCTAGATATACCTGATATATGAGCTCCCAGATTTGTATCCAACACCTCTGGCAGGACAGGATTCTTTTGTTCCCCTAGGCAACTTTTTTTTTTCATTGCTTACTTCATTCTTGCCTAGAAGAAACAACTTGCAAAAGAGGATGTAAGAATCATTTTTGTTAGCACAATCACCTCTCCAAATAATGCAATGAGAGTTTGTCGCTACTAGTATGAAACACATCTATGATTCTTATGAAGAGTTTTGAAACTATGAGGACTGGCCCTGCACTGGCCAGAGATTTGACCGTGCCCCTCAAAGGTGGAGCCAGGCACAAGAGTCATCCTCTTGTACCTTGTAACACTTGGGTGGCTGATTCAGAACAAGGGAAGAAGAACTGTAGGAAAAAACAAGGGAGAAAAGGGAGAAGAAAAATAGAAGGAGCAAGAGAAAGAAGAGATTCTGAAATCTTCATTTAGTCAAATTCAGCAGCTACTGGCTAACTTTTTGTCTTGCCGGCGTGTTCTTGGTACTTGAGATTCATCAGGGAGCAAAATGATCTACCCATCCAAGGCAGATGTTGACAGAATGAAAGAGAACTAACTTAAGGGGAAAGTAAAGAAATGTGTATAATAATGACCCAGACTCTCCATGTCTTTATCAGTAGGAAATAAGATTTTTTATTTCTGACAAGGAGCTGATACATGTTCTTACAGACATGTGTGGGTCGTAACTGACCTGGTTTAAACCTGTGAAGATGTACAAAAAGACCAAGGGCAGTGACGGCACCATAAACAAACAATGAAAACCACATATTGTAATGTGTTAAGAGCTTCCACTGCCTCTTTTTTAAATGTGCTTTATTTTGTAACTGTTACCTATTGAATTGTGTCCCTCAAAACTATATGTTGTAAAACCTGACTTCTATGCCTTTCATTATTTGGAAATGGACTGTCTTTATGTTAATGAGGCAAGATTAGTGTAGGGTGCATTTTGAGTTGATCTCATGAGATATAGAAGAGATTAAGTACAAGCTAGTAAGTACAGATGAGGGAAGAGCAATGCCAAGCTACAGGAAGATCACAAAGGAGCAACATCTCAGAAGAGAAGAGGACCTTCTTCCAGAGCCAACAGAAAACCTTCTATAATCAGTACTCTGAATTTGGCCTTCTGGCCTTATAAACTGTGAGAAAACAAACTCGTTTGTTAAAGCCACCACTTACAGTAGTTCTGTTAAGCAGCACTAGATAATTTAGACAGTAACAATTTGCAAAGAGCTTTGTTTTTCGCTTGCTGTTTTCAGCATGGGCCTAAATACACTTGTTTTGCTCTCTCTCTTCCTCTCAAATATGTCTACCTTCAGAGGCAACTACTTAGACCACAAGAAAGTTTTGCGCCACGTAAATGTGGATGAACATTCCTGCTTTTATCTTTTTCCTTACTCCTCCCCAACAGACTCCAGGCAAATCACCCCAGCCTCTAGCCTTGGGAATTCTCCAGGTCCATTCACTAGAGCAGCCCTTTCGGCAGAATGGTTTGACATTCAGTTACTGACCGAAAGATGAGCAGTTCAAACTGACTAGCTGCTCCACAGAAGAAAGATGTAGCAGTCTACTTCTGTAAAAATTACAACCTTGGAAACTCTATGGGGCAATTCTACTCTGTCCTATAGGGTGACTATGAGTGAGAATTGACTTCACAGCAACAGATTTCTATTCACTATAGTGTGACTAACTGTTCTGTTACAAAAATAATTCTGGACATCCATCATTTGCTCCCATTGTGAACTAGAACCAAGAAGTTAGTAAAACTATGCAACCATTGAAAATAACTGCTTCACAACTGGACTAAACCAAAAGCAGTTTTCTAAATTCAGCTGCACACTTCAAGGAACAGATCAGCAGGGGCGGGGATCTGGGGATGATGGTTTCAGAGGACATCAAGGTCAACCGGCGTAACAAAGTTTACCAAGCAAAATGTTCACATCCCGCTTGGTAAGTGGTGTCTGGGGTCTTAAAGTCTAGCAAGAGGTCTTCTAAGAAGTATCAATTGGTCTGAACATTCCTGGAGCAAAGAAGAATTAAGAATATCAAAGACATGAGGAAAAGATGAACCCAAGAGACAGAAAGGATCTCATAAACCAGAGACTCCATAAACATCATACTGGGAGAACTAGATAGTTCCCAGCCATCACCAATGACTACCCTTACAGGGAACTTAACAAAGAGGCCCTGATGGGATGGGAAAAGTCTAGGGTATAGAATTCAAACTCTAGTAAAAAGATCAAATTTGATGGTCAAGCAGACTGGAGGATCCCTGGAAAATATGGATCCCAGACTGTCTTTTAGCCCAGAACTGAAACCATTCCAGAAGCCAACTCCTCAGACAAGATTGAACTGGTAAGGTATATAAGACATAAAATGATACTGGTGAAGGGTGTGCTTCTTGGCTTAAGTAAATACATGAAACTAACTGGGAAACTCCCGTCCAGAGGTGAGATGAGAAGACATAGAAGGATTGAAGCTGGTTGAATGGACAGGAGAAATACAGGGCAGAGGGGAAGAGTATGCTGTCACAGTATGGGGAGAGCAACTAGGGTCATGTAACAAAGTTTATGTAAGCTTTTGCATGAGAACTTGACTCAAAATGTAAATTTTCACTTAAAACACAACGAAAAAAGAAGTTACATGCTTCCTTCCATTGAAGAACTCCCTCAAGTATATATTACAAATAAAACAGCTTTACTCAGTAATTCTAGGTTAATAAAAATAAGTTAACACAGTTTTTTAACTGTAAAGTGCTAAAAAAAAAAAAAAGTAAGATATTAAAGAACTACCCCGAGTACCTTTGCTTTAGGCTCTCATTCTTAAAAAACTGATGCAATACCGGACTTTCCTCCAGAGCCAACAAGGGGAAAGTCTTTCCCTGGAGCGGACACCCTGAATATGGACTTGCAACCTACCGGACTATGTAAGAATAAATCTTTCTTTGTTAAAGCCATCCACTCTGTGGTATTTCTGTTAGAGTGGCCTAGCTGACTAAAACAGAATTGGTACAGTGGGAGTGGGGTGCTGCTCTAGCAAATACCTAAAATGTGGAAGCCACTTTGAAACTGCGAATGGATAGAAGATTCAGAAGGTTCCTCACGCCGACTAAAACAGCTGCCCTCTGAGAAAACAGAGAATCAGCTACACCACCTACTCCCTCCTGATTCACTGGCTCTGACTCACAAGATAAGACCTGGGATTCCTGCCAGAAATGGTCCACATAGTAACCAAAGGAGGAGATGCACATGCCTCTGATGTGCTGTACAGTGTTCAGTACTGATTTTGATTCAAAGAGACCAATTTAAATTATTTACTCCAATCAATTGCCAAACTTAACTTCTTAGTAACCTAAATTCATAAATCATTTTTTAACAATAGTTTATTTTAATGTTTAATTTTACTTGCACTTTCACTTTATTTTACTTGCACAAATAACAGGTTTACAGCTATCTTAGCCATAACTCATTGTGATCTTTTATAATGCCGGGATGGAATTTGCCACTTTGGAAAATATCCAGTAGTTTTAATTGGACAGTTTGAGTAAAAACTACATTAGCTCGAAATCATTTGCACTCACAAATTAGGTGGCAAGTATAACTTTGACACATTAGCTATGTTCAGTGAAAGCAGCATCTTGCAAGCACTTCCCTCTGTCCCTACATTCATCTGAGTGCTCAGCAGGTCCTAACAAGTCGTGCTGCTGAAAGGAAAGCTGCTCATGGACGCGCCCTGTGCTCCATCACTGGCATTTCCTATACATCTGGTGCTGAAGTCAAAATACTGAGTAGCAATGGGAGGATGTTCAAAATGCATTAAATAACCAGTGTCTTCAAGGGAGATCACACTGCACTGGACATGGCAGATTTTATCTCTAACTCAGTCCCTAAATCAGTCTGAGCAACTGTGCTGATGACAGTTTTCTTGTTCTTTTCTAAATCAGTATTTATTTAAAAGCTAGTCACTCATTCCCCACACATAATGGGACTGTGGAGAATGTTACCAGTCATCAGGAAGGGAGGTGGGGAGGGATGACACATAGGAATATCACTTGCATTGTGCATAATACATGAGTAGACATTGAGAAGATCCCAGTTCATGGTAATCCCATGTGTTACAGGGTAGAACTGTGCTTCACGGGGTTTTCTTGGCTGGTTATCTTCACAAATAACAAAAACCTAACCCATCACCACTGATTTGATTCTGACTCACAGTGATTCTATAGGACAAAGTAGAACTGCCCCATAGAGTTTTCAAGGAGCACCTATTAGATTTGAACTGCCATTAGCAGCTGTAGCAGTTAACCACTAGGGCATAGTCCTTTTCTTCCATGGCCGTGCTTAATGGGTTCAAAGCACCAGCTTTTAACAGTGGAACACATATTCTGAGGAAAACCCAGGGACTTACATGTCCAAAGGGGCCAGCCAAAATACCAAGACTAGGGGAGCTGAATAGCTGGAGAGTCACAGCCTCATAGCTAAAAGGAAGGTAACATTTGAGCCCTTGAGAATGTGCCAAACACTGTTTTAAGTGCCTTGTCTGCAATATCTCATGCAGCTAGTACAATGAGGGTACAAGCTAGATACTGTCAACTCTAGTTTATAGGTGAGAAAATTAAGACTCAAGGAAGTCATAAATATTAGGTCTGACAATTAAATTTGCAAACTAAACCTAGAAAAAGTGCTACATAACTCATTGCTAGTTATCACTATGGTCACCTTCAAAGTACTACCCTTTGGAAGCTGTGAACCAATGCCAGTGCCTAGTCCACCCATCAAAGCAATTTTTCTAGAATGAGTCTTTCACAAATGTAATTGTCAGACCTCATGTGACAACAGCTCTGATGGACAGTCCAGAAAAAAAGTTACAAAATTGCTTTGAAGGATTGACTAAGCACCGGTGTTAGTGCACAGCTTCCCAAGGGGAGTACTTTGAAGGTGACTGTAGTGATATTCAGCAATGAAGTATTTAGCATTTTTCCTAGGATGAGGTCATGGACTTAACTGTCCCATCTCACATAATGGATGACACACTATGGGTCAGCAAGTATTTAATCTTCAGTGGAACTACGGAATATTTTTTTTTTGTAATTATTACTATGATTAAGAGAAAGTATACAATCCAAATCAATTTTGCATGCCCACCTATCTGTGAAAGCACACTCTACCTTTTCACTCTTCTAGTATCCTCTTAATGCACACCTGTCCCCTTCTCTGCACACTCTCCTCTCTTATCTAGAAAGAAACCAGGAGGACAGCCTCCTATAGACGTATAAAATCATAAGGTACACATACCACATGCTCATACTGTGTCTCTCAGTCCAGTCCATTCTTGTCTGAAGAGTTGATCTCAGTACTGGTTTCAGGTCCAGGGCAGCAGCAAGTTTAGGGGCCACATTCCCAGGGGATCCTCCAGGCTGTCAGACCATCGGTTCTCTTCTTTTAGTAGAGTTCTTGAATTGCACACCTCTTATTCTCGTTCTACATCAGGGACTATCCATTGTGTCCCCTATCTTAGCCGCCTATGGTGCTGGCTGGGCACCATCTAGTTCTTCTAGTCTCATGCTGATGCAGTCTCCCTTTCATATGAGTCCTTCTGTCTCCTGGGCTCATTTTTCCTCATGTCTTTCATGTTCTCAGTCATCATCCGTTCCATATCGGTTGGGACAAATTGGTGTTCCTCACATAGCAGCTTGCTACCTTTTAAGACCCTGGGCACCACTCACCAATATGGGATGCAGAAGACTCTTTTTTAGCAAGAGATTAGTTATGCCAACTGACCTCGATGTCCCCTGAAAATATGGTCCCCAGGGTGTTACTCTACCTTTGAAATGTTGGCTTGAGTTTAAAAAGCCTTTCAGCTTGTAGTGCGGTCCAGCTGTGTTGACCTGGCCTCTACTGGGTGCTGTCACTCTTTTTAGCTAACCAAACTGCTATCAACTATCTAATCTATGAACAACCTTCTTCCCACCCTTGTAGCCATCAAAGATTCTTTTATTCTGAACATAAGTCCATTTTTAAGTCCTTGTAGTAGAGGTCTCATACAAAATTTGTCCTTTTGCTGCTGAATGATCTCACTCAGCATGATGTCTTGTAGTTGAAATCACATTATGAGATGCTTCCTAAAATTATCACTCTTCTTTATCATTGCATAGTGTCCCACTGTGTATATATACGCCATGTTTTGTTTGTTTTTTTAATCCATTCCTCTGTTAATGTGCAGCTATGTTGATTTCATCTTTCTGCTATTGTGGACTATGCTGCAATAAGAATTCATGTGCATGCACTTGTTCATGTGACTGTCTTTATTTCTGTAGGATGTATTCAAAGCAGTGGGATTATTGGATCATGTGGTATTTCTATTTCTAGCTTTTTAAGAAAGCACCAGCGCAAGGACAAACATTGTGTGAGACCCCTACCATAAGGATTTAAAAACAGGCTCATGTATAGAAGAAAATACTCTTCAATGGCTGCAAGGGAAGGAGGGGATGGGAGGAAGAGGGCCAGTCATAGATTAGATAGTTCAAGAAATTTGGTTGGGTGAAAGCAGTGACAGCACACAATAGAAAGAAGATCAACTTAACTGGACTTCTAAAACTCTTCTAATCTTAACCCAATACTGTATGAATAGAGGGGCTGGGGCCTGAGGGCCATGCTATCAGGGAACATCCAGACCAACTGGAGTAACTAGCCTCTTGCTAAAAGTCTTCTGAACCCCATAGTGGTGAGTGGTATCTGAGGTCTTAAAAGCTAGCAAGCTGCCATCTGAGGTACACCAAAGAATTCCAACTCAGCTGGAACAGATGATCACCAAGGACAACAAAGACTTGAGGGAAAAAGAGCCCAGAAGACAGAAGGACTCACATGAATGGGTGACTGTATCAACATATGACCAGGTGGTGTCTGACCAACACCAAAGACAGCTGTGATGGGGCACATGATGTCAAGTCCCAGTGGCAACATGAGACCAAGAGGGGTGCAACACAAGAACTCCTCTAAAAGACCACAATAGATGGTCTAAAGGCCTGAGGGTTCCCCTGGGTGCATGGCTCCTAGACCTGCTGCTGCCCCTTACCAGAAAACATTACTGAACACTTTGTACAAGAATGGTTTGGACTTGAGGACAAAATGTGACCGTATGATGTATGTACTTTACGGTTCTATGAATGTATGGCATACTGTCCTACTGGCTTCTTACTAGAAGAAAGAGGAGAGGATGGAGAGGAGGGAACAGGAATGGTTAAGAGGATATGACATATATAGAAAACTAAGGCCAAAATGATATCTGTATGGAGCACTGAACATTTGGGGAGCCCTAGGACTTAGCATATTTGAGGAGGCACCAGTATCAGACTAACTTTCCCCTCCTAAAAACCAGCCAGTGGCCATCTGACCTCTGCTTCTGCTGTTTCATGGTATAAGAGGACTGCAGCTTCCACAAACAGCAGTAGCATACTTTCATTATCAGCTGAAAGGCATAGTCTGCTGTTCCTGACTGCCTGTTCAGGCCAGCATGTTGCACAGCTCCTAGTTCAATGCCCAGACAGCTCCCCTTGTAGAAGTGAAGTTTACATTTAAGGCTGAGAGGCCTATGTATTTGCCTGGAGATCTGTTCATTGAGAGGCCCGGCATCTTTTCCTTGTACCCTCTCTAACCCACATTGTAGGGTTAGCTGACAGCCCCCAGTTTCTCCATAAGCAGGACAGCCTCTTTACCACCCAATAAGCAGAGTCTACCACCCTTGGGAGTCCACCTGGGGCAAATCACTAGAGTATTAGAGACAGCTGGTGACCAACAATTCTCTTAGGTCCAATATCGGAGAAATCAAACAGTGTCTAGATGGCACATAGGCAGCAGACCATAATTAATCATTTAAAGAAGCAGCCTTCAAATGCTCCAGAAAATTCCCTAAATAAAGATTCAAAAAATTTCCCAGATGAGGAAGCCTTTCTGAATCTATTGGAGGTTGAATACAAAAGAGTTATATATAGAACTCTCCTAGAGATTAAGCAAAATGCAGTAGAACAAAATGAAGAATTCGGTAAGCTGTTTGAAATGCTAGAACATCAACGATCTGAAATACATCAGATTAATAACAAAATTACAGAATTAGATAATTCTGTCCAAAGCCAAAAGAGTAGGATTGAACAGATGGAAGTTAGACTCAGTGACCTAGAAGACAGAGCAACTGACACCAGCATTTATGAGGTGAAATTAGAGAAAAGAAATAAGAAAAATGAGGAAGCATTAAGAAACATGTGAGACTCCATTAAGAGGAATAATTTACTTTTAATTGGAGTTCCTGTACAAAGGGGCATTAATGACACTATACAGAGTGTTGTTTTAGAGATGATGACAGAAAACTCTCCTGAGATTATGAGCAAAGAAAACATAGGTATCCAAGATGTTTATCGAACAATGCAAAAGCTAGACCCAAAAGGAAAGATGCCAGGGCATGTTATAATCAAGCTTAATAAGTTAAAACATAAATAAATGCTTCTGAAAGCAGCAAGGCTCGAAGCAAAACTAACATTCCGAAGGAAATCCTGTAGGCTTTTGTCCTACTTTTCTGCAGAAACAATGCTGGCTAGAAAACAGTGGGAAAACACATTCAAAGCCCTGAATGAGAAAAACTTCATCCAAGAATTATTTATCTTTGCAAAACTGTCTATCAAATATAATGGTGAAATTAAGACTTTTGAAGATAAAGAGAAATTTAGAGACTTCATAAAAACTAAACCAAAATTACATGAAATATTGAAAGAAGCCCTTAGAAAAACAGAATCATGAAATACATATTTAAGGTGACCATTCAGGACACTTCATCCAAAATTCTAATCAGGGAAGTCACAAATCTTCATCAAAGCTACAGTATTATAATAAGGGAATCTGTGATCATATCACGACAACTACAACACCATCACATTAAAAGAGGGATATGCTACAATAGTTAAAGCTGTTGTAGATGCAGAGGAAGTTTCAGAGTTATGCAGTAGTTAAAATTGTGTATGATCTTGGTATGCTAAGGGAGATAACACATGTAGCCATAAAGCAGATTAACAATGCATTGTATCAAAATAAGAAATGCAATACAGGAGTCTCAACAAACACAAAACCAACACTGAAACAACAACCCATAAAGAAGAGTGACCCAGAGCAGAACATTAAGAGCAATATAGAAAACATCAACAAAAAAGTAATTAAATCAAAATGATGGCAGTAAGCACATACCTATCAATAATTATACTGAATTGAAACTGACTGAACACTCCAGTGAAGAGACAGCAAGGGACATCCTGGATCAAAAGACAAGACGTGTCTGTATATTGCTAACAAGAAACATACCTTAAACTTAAAGACATGAACAAATTGAAAATTAAAGGTAGAATAATATATATCAAGCTAATATTACACAAAGAAGAGCAGGTGTGGCAATACTGATCTGAGATAAAATAAATTTTAATGTAAAATTCACTACTGTGGACAAGGATGGTTACTATTTACTGTTGAAAGTTTCAATACTTAAGCAGGACTTAACAATATTAAGTATTTGTGCACCCAATACAAGAGCACCTAAATACATTGGACAAATGCTGACAACACTGAAAAATGAGATAGATCATGCCACAATAATAGTTGGAGACTTCAACACTCCCCTTTCAGTTGTGGACAGATCATCCATAAAAAATCTCAGTAAAGATGCAGAAGACCTTATTGCAGCAATTAACCAACTTAACCTTATCAACATATACAGATCTTTTCATCCATCAGCAGATAAGTACACCTTCTTCTCCAATGCACATGGAACGTTCTCCAGAACAGACCATGTATTAGGTCATAAAACAATTCTCTCTGAAATCCAAACCACTAATGTACCTCAAAGTATCTTCTCAGACCATAGAGCTACAAAAGTTGAAATCAATAACAGGAAATTCATAGGTAGAAATACAAACTTATGGAAACTGAACAATGCTTTGCTCAAAAAGCCTTGGATCATAGAAGAAACTAATGACAAAATAAAGAAGTTTATACATTCAAATGAGAATGAAAATATATCCTACCAGAATTTATGTGATACCGTGAAAGTATGCGATACAGTGAAAGCAGTGCTCAGGATTCAGTTTATCTCTATAACAGCACACATCCAGAAAGAAGAGCCAAAATTAAAGAACGAACCTTACAGATTGAACAAGTAGAAAGACAGCAACAGAAGAACTCCTCAGGCACCAGAAGAAAACAGATTATAAGGATTAGAGCAGAACTAAATGAATTAGAGAATACAAAAACAATTGAAAAATTTAACAAAACCAAAAGTTGGTTCTTCGAAGAGATCAACAAAATTGATAAACCATTCACTAAACTTAAAAAAGAAAAACAAAAATTGAAAAGACCAAAAGCTGTTTTTTTGAAAAGATCAACAAAATTGATAAACCACTGGCTAAACTTACTAAAGAAAAGCAGGAAAGGAAACAATTAACCCAAATTAGAAATGAGAAGGGAGTTATCACCACAGATGCAACAGAAATTAAAAACATCATAACAGAATACTATGAAAGACTGTACTCTAACAAATTTGAAAACCTAGGGGAAATGGACAAATTCCTTGACTCATACCACCTACCCAAATTATCACAACGTGAAGCAGAACAACTTAATAAACCCATCACAAAGGAAGAGATTGAAAAGGTCATCAAAACACTGCCAACCAAAAAAAGTCCGGGCGCAGATGGCTTCACGGCAGAATTCTACCAAGCATTTAGAGAAGAATTATCCCCAATACTATTGAAACTATTTCACAGTATAGAAAGGGATGAAGTACTCCCAAACTCATTCTATGAAGCCAGCATAACCCTGATACCTAAGC
Source organism: Heterohyrax brucei (assembly GCA_028571685.1). Lineage (NCBI taxonomy): Eukaryota > Metazoa > Chordata > Mammalia > Hyracoidea > Procaviidae > Heterohyrax > Heterohyrax brucei. Next base: position 9,390,383 of record CM053165.1, on the reverse strand, counting down.
CTGGGAAAGATTCAACAAAGACAGAGAACTACAGGCCGATATCACTCATGAACCTAGATGCTAAAATCTTCAACAAAATTCTTGCCAACAGAATACAACAACATATCAAGAAAATAATCCATCATGACCAAGTGGGATTCATACCAGGGATGCAAGGCTGGTTCAACATCAGGAAAACAATTAATGTGATTAACCACATAAATAACACAAAAGACAAAGATCACCTGATTTTGTCCGTTGATGCCGAAAAGGCATTTGATAAAGTCCAACACCCATTCATGCTAAAAACTCTTAGCAAAATGGGCATAGACGGAAAATTCCTCAACACAATAAGGGCCATTTATACAAAGCCAATTGCCCACATCATCCTGAATGGAGAGAGACTGAAAGACTTTCCCCTGAGATCAGGAACTAGACAAGGATGCCCACTCTCACCTCTCCTATTCAACATTGTGCTAGAAGTTCTAGCCAGAGCAATTAGACAAGACGAACAAATAAAGGGCATCTGTATCGGCAAAGAGGAAGATAAAATCTCCCTGTTCACAGATGATATGATTGTATATGCAGAGAATCCCAAGGAATCTATAAGTAAGTTACTCAAACTGATAGAAGAGTTCAGCAAAGTCTCAGGATACAAGATAAACATAAGTAAATCAGTAGGATTCCTTTATACCAACAACGAGACTGTTAAGGAGGAAATTATCAAATCTGTACCGTTTGTGATAGCCCCTAAGAAGATAAAGTACCTAGGGATTAATCTAACCAGAGAAACAACAGATATTTACAAAGAGAACTACAAGCCCTTACTACAAGAAACTAAGAGAGACTTAGATAAATGGAAAAACCTACCCTGCTCATGGATAGGAAGACTTAACATTGTGAAAATGTCTATTTTACCCAAAGCAATTTATTTATATAATGCAATCCCAATACAAGTTCCAGCATCATTTTTTAATGAGATGGAGAAACAAATCACCAATTTTGTTTGGAAAGGGAAGAAGCCCCGGATAAGTAAGGTGCTACTAAAGAAGAAGAACACACTGGGAGGGCTCTCATTACCCGACCTTAGAACATACTACACTGCCACAGTGGTCAAAACAGCCTGGTACTGGTACAAGAACAGACAGACTGATCAATGGAACAGAACTGAGACCCCAGAGATGACACCATCTGCCTATGAACAGTTGATATTCGACAAAGGCCCTAAGACATTAAACTGAGGTAAAAACAGTATCTTCAACAAATGGTGCTGGCAAAATTGGTTATCCATCTGCAATAAACTGAATCAAGATCCATATCTTACACCTTATACAAAAACCAACTCCAACTGGATAAAAGACCTAAATATCAAACCTAAAACGATAAAGCTCATCCAAGAAAAGGTAGGAACAACAATGGAAGTTTTAATACACAATGAGGACAGACTCCAAAATCTGTCAAAGAAACCTCAATCAACAGAAGAGAAAGTAGATAAATGGGAACTATTAAGAATCAAACACTTTTGCTCATCCAAAGACTTTATTAATAGAATTAAAAGAACACCCACAGAGTGGGAAAAAATATTTGGCAACTCTATGTCAGATCGACGCCTGATCTCCATAATCTATAAGACACTACAAAATATCAATAACAAGAAGATAATCCATCCAATTAAGCGATGGGCAAAGGAGATGGACAGATATTTCACTAAAGAGGAGATCCAGGCAGCCAAAAAACACATGCGGACATGTTCACGATCTTTAGCTATTAAAGAAATTCAAATCAAGACAACAATGAGATACCATCTCACCCCAACAGGATTGGCCATGATCCAGAAAACACAAAACAACAAATGCTGGAGAGGCTGTGGAGAAAGTGGAACCCTCCTACACTGTTGGTGGGGTTGCAAAATGGTCCAGCCTCTTTGGAAGGCAATCTGGTGCTTCCTTAAAAAAATGGATATCGATATACAATTTGACCCAGTAATACCACTACTTGGAATATATCCTACAGATTCAAGGCCTTTCACACCGACGGACACATGCACCAGAATGTTTATTGCGGCACAGTCCACAATAGCAAAAAGGTGGAATCAACCCATATGCCCAACAATAGAAGAATGGATAGGTAAACTGTGGTACATATACTTAATGGAGCACTCCGCAATGATAAAGAATAACGATGATTCCAGGAAACATCTCCTTACCTGGTTTCAACTGGAAGGCATTATGTTGAGTGAGAGTAGTCAGCGACAAAAGGACAAATACTGTATGAGACCTCTACGATAAGATCTCAAAAACAGACTCGTGTATAGAAGAAAAGACTCTTTGACAGCTGCAAGGGAGGGGAGGGAGGGAGGGAGGGCTAGGGAGGGAGGGTTTAGTTTAGGTAGTTACTAGAAATCTAGTTGGGAGAAAGCGGTGACAGCACACATTAGGAACAAGAACAACATTAAATGGACTTCAGCACAACTTGAGTACTCCTTCCATCTTGACTCAATACCTCAAGGATAGAGTAGCTGCGGCGGGGGGCAGGGGACCATGCTCTTAGGCGAATTCCAGGCCAATTGGCACAACTAGCGTTTTGCTAAGACAGCTCTCTGCACCCCACATTGGTGAGTGGCACCTGGGGTCTTAAAAGCTGCCAAGCTGCCATCCGAGGAGACAGCAAATGGTCCCAACTCAGCAGGAATGGATGCTCACCGAGGGCCAAAATGGCATGCGGTAAAGACAACCGAGAAGACAGAGAGACCCACAAGAGTGGGTACCTACATCGACCTGGGACTGGAAGAACCGGATGGTACCCGGCCACAACCAGTGATAGCCATGACGGAGCTCACAGAGAGGATCCTCACCGGCAACACAAGAATAAAAAGAGGTGCTTCATGAGATCTCCACTAAAAGACCTCAATTGATGGTCCAGTGGTTCTGGGGTTCCTCTGAGAGCATGGCCCCTGGCCCTGATGCTGCCTGTTCCCATAAATTATAACAAAGGTCCACTCTTTGGACAGGAATGGAATGGACATGGCAATGCAGAGTAACCATATGTTGGAAGCACTTTATGGTTCTATACATCTATAGGATATCATCTTGCTGACCTCTGGCTGGAGGAAGGGGAGTGGAAGGAGAGGAGGGGAAAGGAGACTGTTGGGAGGATGAGACATGTATGGAGCAGAGAGGAATAGTGTGCAGTCACCGGACAGGGAGAGCAGCGGAAGCTGCATATAGGGGGACATGTAAATTTACATGTGAATGTACATTTTCACTCAGTTATGTTAAATAAAAATAAAATAGAATAAAAAAAACTTAAAAAAAAAAAGAAAAACAGCAGAAGGTACAAATAACCCAATTAAGAAATGAGATAGGAATTGTCATAACAGACCAAGCTGAAATAAAAAACATGATAACAGAATAATACTATATGAAAGGTTGTACTTCAACAGGTTTGAAAAACTAGGGGAAATGAACAAATTTCTAAATTAATATGACTCATCAAGATTAACACAAGGAGAAGTAGATCAACTTAATAAATGTATCACAAAGGAAGAGATTGAAAAAGTCATAAATAATCTACCAACCAAAGAAGTCCTGGCCCAGATGGCTTCACCAGAGAATTCTACCAAACTTTTAGAGAAGAGTTAGCTCCAGTACTATTGAGGCTATTTCACACCATAGAAAGGGATGGAATACTCCCAAATTCATTCTATGAAGCCAGCATAACCCTGATACCAAAGCCTGGGAAAGATCCCACAAAAAAGACAATTACAGACCAATATCACTCATGAACCTAGATGCAAAAATCTTCAACAAAATTCTAGCCAAAAGAATTCAGCAGCATATAAAAAATATTAATTCATCATGATCAAGTTGGTTTCATTTCAGGGATGCAAAGCTGATACAACATCAGAAAAACAGTGTAATCAGCCCCATTAATAACACAAAAGATAAGAATCACCTGATTTTGTCAATTGATGCAGAAAAGGCATTTGACAAAGTTCAACACACATTCATGCTAAAAACTCTCAGAAAAATAGGAATAGAGGGGGGGCGGAGTCAAGATTGCAGACTAAGCCCACGTCTCCTTATATCCCTCTGGAAACCAAGACCTGAACGGACAACCAAACAGAGCCTTCTGATCACCTAATCAGCCTCAGGGCACAGCACAGAGCTGTTAATTGGGACTTCATACCACTCAGCGAAAAACCTCCTCTCTTTCGCTGACTCCCACTCCTGGCTAGCCCCGGCTCTCAGGGACAGAAGATAAACACACCAGTTTGACTTTTTTTTCCTCTGTCTCGGCTGGCGGGCGGAGCTGGGTCTTGCCTGGCGGCTGGACTCAGACGCGCTGCTGAGGGAACAGGCAGGCGAAATTCCCATATTCTGAGAGCCAGGCTCGGGACTCTGTTCATCTAGCCATTTTGAGCCTTTCGTTTAGTAGCTGCCTCAGCGGGTTTGCGTGGAGCTTTGCAGTCAGTATGCGGGATGCCATGTTGGTACTGTGATTTTAGCGGGACCTTGTTCTTAGCCTGGCAGCCAGTGCCTGCAAACGGGACAGCGCTTCTCCGACAGAAAAGCAGTGATTTTGCACAGTGCTGCCTACGTTGGGTGCCCTGCAACAGAATCAGATGAATCACTACCTCTCGGCATCTTTGGCCCCTCTGTCTGCTGCCTATGTGGAGGACGCCATCTTGGATACGGTGGCCACAGGTGGACCTAATCCTTAGCTTGGGAGCCAGAGCCTGCCCACAGGAGAGCGCTTTCCTATCACAAAACCAGTACTCGACACAGTGTTGGACAAGGCTAGGTCCTGTCAGCAGAGGCCACCAGGGCAGTAGCATTGCTGTATTCTGAACTAGTTTGTTATCATCTTGGGTTGGATATAGTAGCGCTTATTTTGTCAGATGACAAGAGGGACCTCTACACCTGAAAACTTAACTGACTTGTGAACTGATCAGGTACCTTTTGCTTTACATTTGAAGACAGTCTAGTGAAACATTTGCAATCCATTCTCACAGAACCTCTTCCAGCCTCTATATACTCACATGGGACCCAAAAAGCAACAGACAATTGTGGCATACAAGCAATCACTCATGGCTTCAGAAGGCTCCCAAACAAAGCAACCAAGGAGTTTTCCAGATGAAGAAACTTTTATCAAAGCATCAGAAAGTGAAGACAAATTGATTATATACAGAGCCCTTCTAGACCTTATACAAAATGCAGCAGAACAAGTGAAAAATTAAACAAGTTGTTCGATCTGTTGGAATACCAGTACTCTGAAATCCAACAGATCAAGAAGAAAATCAAAGACATAAAAAACTTCCATGCAAAGCCAAGAAAACAGAATGGAACAAATGGAAAAAAGAATTTCTGACTTGGAAGACAGAGCTACTGATGCCAGCGTCTACGAGCAGAAATCAGAAAAAAGAAACAAGAAAAATGAAGAAACATTAAGAAGCATGTGGGACTCTATTAAGAGGAACAATCTTCGATTAATTGGAGTCTCTGAACAGGGTGAGACATCTGAGAACACAGAGAGTATTGTTGCTGAGCTGCTGAAAGAAAACTTCCCAGAAATCATGAAGGAAGAGAATATAGACATCTCAGATGCATATTATACACCACCCAATATAGATCTGAAAAGAAAGACTCCAAGACATATTATAATCAAGCTTAACAAAATGAAACATAAGCAGCAACTCTTAAAGGCAGCAAGATTCAAGGCAAAGCTAACATTCAGAGGGAAACCCTGTAGGCTCTCATCAGATTTCTCAGCAGAAACCATGTTGGCACGGAGACAGTGGCACGACACATTCAAAGTCTTGAAGGAGAAGAACTTCCAACCAAGAATTATATATCCTGCAAAACTATCTTTCAAATACGAAAATGAAATTAAGACATTCCCAACAGAAACTCAGAGACTTTGTAAAAACCAAACCCAAACTGCAAGAAATACTGAAAGACGTTCTTGGCTTTGGCTTAGAAGAACAAAACCACTAACTTTATATTTTAGAACGACACACTACTCAATACTCTACTCATTTAGGGAAGGCTCCAAAGTCAATCACAGCTTTGATATGGAAAGAAGCAATCCAGTGATCATCATGAAAACTATGGTGTCATCATAATAAAAAGAGGGATGTGCTACAGTTGTTATAGTCCTTCCAGATGGAGAGGAAGATGACAAGACTGGTAGTAATTAAAATTGGGTTTATAAATAGTTTATTAAGAGGGTTCATAGGGGCAGCTGTAAAGCACAACAAAGATGTATCATACCATTTCAAGAAATCTAACACACGAGTCTCAACAACTATAAAACCAGCTCTGAAAAAGGTGAAAAATCAACTCACAAAAAAGAGTGTCCCAGAACAGACTAATAAGAACAACAGAGAAAACATCAACATAAAAATAAACATATCACAATGGCAGCAGTGAACACATACCTATCAATAATTATATTGAATGTGAATGGACTGAATGCTCCAGCAAAGAGACACCAAGTATCATCTTGGAACAAAAGACACGACCCATCCATATGTTGTCTACAAGAAACTCACCTGAGACCTAAAGACAGGAACAAACTGAAAATTAAAGGATGGAAGAATATATATCAAGCTAACAATGAACAAAGAAGAGCAGGGGTAGCAATTCTAATCTCAGACAAAATCAATTTTAATGTCAAATCCACCATTGTGGACAAAGATGGACACTATTGCTGAAAGATTCAGTACACAAGCAAGACTTAACTGTATTAAATACTTATGCACCTAATGTCAGAGCACCTAAATATGTTGAAGAAACACTCACTATGCTCAAAAGAGAGTTAGATGACTCCACAATAATAGTGGGAGACTTTAACACTCCACTCTCATTACTAGACAAATCATCTAGAAAAAAAGCTCAGTAAAGATGCAGAAGACCTCATGGACACAATTAAACAACTAAACCTCATTGATATATACAGAACTTTCCACCCATCAGCAGACAACCACACCTTCTTCTCCAGTGCACATGGAACATTCTCCAGAATTGACCACGTGATAAGCCATAATGCAATGCTCAACAAAATCCATACCATTGAATTACTGCAAAGCATCTTCTCAGATCGTAAAGCCATAAAAGTTGAAATCAATAGCAGAAAAAACAGAGATAGAAAGTGGAACTCTTGGAAACTGAACAACATCTTGCTCAAAAAAACATGGGTTATAGAGGAAATCAGGGATGAATTAAAGAAATTCATGGCTTCCAATGAGAATGAAAACACATCCTACCAGAACCTATGGGATACAGCCAAAGCAGTACTCAGAGGTCTGTTTATCGCCATAAATGCACACATCGGGAAGGAAGAAAGAAAGCAAATCAAGGAACTAACTCTAAAGCTTGAACAAGTAGAAAGAGAATAACAGCGGAACCCCTCGGGCACAAGAAGAAATGAGATCATAAAGATTAGAGCAGAGCTAAATGAGTTAGAGAATAGAAAAACAATTGAAAAAATTGAAAAGACCAAAAGCTGGTTTTTTGAAAACATCAACAAAATTGATAAACCACTGGCTAAATTTACTAAAGAACAGCAGGAAAGGAAACAAATACCCAAATTAGAAACGAGAGGGGAGTTGTCACCACAGATGCAACAGAAATCAAAAATATAATAACAGAATACTGTGAAAGACTGTACTCTAACAAATTTGAAAACCTAGGGGAAATGGACAAATTCCTTGACTCATACCACCTACCCAAATTATCACAACGTGAAGCAGAACAACTTAATAAACCCATCACAAAGGAAGAGATTGAAAAGGTCATCAAAACACTGCCAACCAAAAAAAGTCCAGGGCCAGATGGTTTCACTGCAGAATTCTACCAAGCATTTAGAGAAGAGATATTCCCAATACTACTGAGACTATTTCACAGTATAGAAAGGGATGGAGTACTCCCAAACTCGTTCTATAAAGCCAGTATAACCCTGATACCTAAGCCAGGGAAAGATCCAACAAAGACAGAGTACTACAGACCGATATCATTCATGAACCTAGATGGAAAAATCTTCAACAAAATTCTTGCCAACAGAATACAACAACATATCAAGAAAATAATCCGTCATGACCAAGTGGGACTCATACCAGGGATGCAAGGCTGGTTCAACATCAGAAAAACAATTACTGTGATAAACCACATAAATAACACAAAAGACAAGGATCACCTGATTTTGTCCATTGATGCCGAAAAGGCATTTGATAAAGTCCAACACCCATTCATGCTAAAAACTCTTAGCAAAATGGGCATAGACGGAAAATTCCTCAACACAGTAAGGGCCATTTATACAAACCCAGTTGCCCACATCATCCTGAATGGAGAGAGACTGAAAGACTTTCCCTTGAGATCAGGAACTAGACAAGGATGCCCACTCTCACCTCTTCTATTCAACATTGTGCTAGAAGTTTTAGCCAGAGCAATTAGACAAGACGAACAAATAAAGGGCATCTGCATCGGCAAAGAGGAAGTTAAAATCTCCCTGTTCGCAGATGATATGATTGTATATGCAGAGCACCCCAAGGAATCTATAAGTAAGCTACTCAAACTGATAGAAGAGTTCAGCAAAGTCTCAGGATACAAGATAACCATAAGTAAATCAGTAGGATTCCTTTATACCAACAACGAGACTGTTAAGGAGGAAATAATCAAATCAATACCATTTACGATAGCCCCTAAGAAGATAAAGTACCTAGGAATTAATCTAACCAGAGAAACAACAGACCTTTACAAACAGAACTACAAGCCCTTACTAAAAGAGACTTAGATAAATAGAAAAACCTACCCTGCTCATGGATAGGAAGACTTAACATTGTGAAAATGTCTATTTAACCCAAAGCAATTTATTTATATAATGCAATCCCAATACATGTTCCAGTGTCATTTTTTAATGAGATGGAGAAACAAATCACCAATTTTGTTTGGAAAGGGAAGAAGCCCCGGATAAGTAAGGTACTACTAAAGAAGAAGAACACACTGGGAGGCCTCTCATTACCCGACCTTAGAACATATTACACTGCCACAGTGGTCAAAACAGCCTGGTACTGGTACAAGAACAGACAGATGGATCAATGGAACAGAACTGAGACCCCAGAGATGACACCATCTGCCTATGAACAGTTGATATTCGACAAAGGCCCTAAGACATTAAACTGGGGTAAAAACAGTATCTTCAACAAATGGTGCTGGCAAAATTGGTTATCCATCTGCAATAAACTGAATCAAGATCCATATCTTACACCTTATACAAAAACCAACTTCAACTGGATAAAAGACCTAAATATCAAACCTAAAACGATAAAGCTCATCCAAGAAAAGGTAGGAACAACAATGGAAGTTTTAATAACACAATGACGACAGACTCCAAAATCTGTCAAAGAAACCTCAGTCAACAGAAGAGAAAGTAGATAAATGGGAACTATTAAGAATCAAACACTTTTGCTCATCCAAAGACTTTATTAATAGAATTAAAAGAACACCCACAGAGTGGGAAAAAATATTTGGCAACTCTATGTCAGATCGATGCCTGATCTCCATAATCTATAAGATACTACAAAATATCAATAAGAAGAAGATAAACCATCCAATTAAGCGATGGGCAAAGGAGATGGACAGACACTTCACTAAAGAGGAGATCCAGGCAGCCAAAAAACACATGCGGACACGTTCATGATCTTTAGTTATTAAAGAAATTCAAATCAAGACAACAATGAGATACCATCTCACCCCAACAAGATTGGCCATGATCCAGAAAACACAAAACAACAAATGCTGGAGAGGCTGTGGAGAAAGTGGAACCCTCCTACACTGTTGGTGGGGTTGGAAAATGGTCCAGCCTCTTTGGAAGGCAATCTGGCGCTTCCTTAAAGAAATGGATATTGATATACCATTTGACCCAGTAATTCCACTACTTGGAATATATCCTACAGAATCAAGGCCTTTGACACCAATGGACACATGCACCATAATGTTTACCGCAGCACAGTCCACGATAGCAAAAAGACGGAATCAACCCAGATGCCCAACAATAGAAGAATGGATAGGTAAACTATGGTCCATATACTCAACGGAGCACTACGCAATGATAAAGAATAATGATGATTCCAGGAAACATTTCCTAACCTGGTTTCAACTGGAAGACATTATGTTGAGTGAAAGTAGTCAGTGACAAAGGGACAAATACTGTATGAGACCTCTTCGATAAGAGCTCAAAAACAGACTTGTGTATAGAAGAAAAGACTCTTTGACAGCTGCAAGGGAGGGGAGGTGGGGGGAGGGTTTAGTTTAGATAGTTACTAGAAATCTAGTTGGGAGAAAGCGGTGATAGCACACATTAGAAACAAGAACAACATTAAGTGGACTTCAGCATAACTTGAATACTCCTTCTATCTTAACTCAATACTGCAAGGATAGAGTAGCTGTGGCGGGGGGCGGGGGACCATGCTCTTAGGCAAATTCCAGGCCAGTTGGCACAACTAGCGTTATGCTAAGAGAGCTCTCTGCACCCCACATTGGTGAGTGGCGCCTGGGGTCTTAAAAGCTGCCAAGCTGCCATCCGAGGACACAGCAAATGGTCGCAACTCAGCAGGAACGGATGCTCACCGAGGACCAAAATGACAAGCGGTAAAGACAGCCGAGAAGACAGAGAGACCCACAAGAGTGGGTGCCTACATCGACTTGGGACCGCAAGAACCGGATGGTGCCCAGCCACCACCAGTGATAGCCACGATGGAGCTCACAGAGAGGAGTCTCACTGGCAACAGTAGAATAAAAAGGGGTGCATCATGAGATCTCCACTAAAAGACCTCAATTGATGGTCCAGCAGTTTTGGGGTTCCTCTGAGAGCATGGCCCCCGGCCCTGATGCTGCCCTTTCCCATAAATTATAACAAAGGTCCACTCTTTGGACAGGAATGGATTGGACTTGGCAATGCAGAGTGACCACATATTGGAAGCACTTTGTGGTTCTAAACATCTACAGGATATCATCTTGCTGACCTCTGGCTGGAGGAAGGGGAGTGGATGGAGAGGAGGGGTAAGGAGGTTGTTGGAAGGATAAGACATGTATGGAGCAGAGAGGAATAGTGTGCAGTCACCGGACAGGGAGAGCAGTGAAAGCTGCATATAGGTGGGGATGTAAATTTATAGGTGAATGTACATTTTCACTCAGTTATGTTAAATTAAAATTTTAAAAAAAAGGAATAGAGGGAAAATTCCTCAATGCAATCAGTAGCATCTGTGCAAAGCCAGCTGCCTTTGTCATCCTGAATGATGAAAGACTGAAAGAACTCCCTTTGAGAATGGAAACTAGACAAGGATGCTCACTCTCACCCCTTCTATTCAACATTGTGCTAGAAGTTCTAGCCAGAGCAGTTAGACAAGACAAAGAAATAAAGAGCATCTGTATCAACAATGAAGAAGCAAAAATCTCCCTCTTTGCAGATGATATGATTGTTTATACAGAGAATCCAAAGGAATCCATAAATAAACTACTGGAACTAATAGAGGAGTTCAGCAAAGTCTCAGGATACAAGATAAAGATAAGTAAATCAGTAGGATTCCTTTATACCAACAGTCAGATTATTAAGGAAGAAATCACCAAATCAATTCCATTTTCTATAGCCCCCAAGAAGATAAGATACCTACGAGTAAATCTAACTAGAGAAATAAGAGATCTTTACAAAGAGAACTACAAGACCTTTCTACAAGAAACTAAGAGACTTACACAAATGGAGTAGTCTACGCTTCTCATCTATAGGAAGACTCAACATTGTGAAAATGTCTATTTTGCCCAAAGCAATCTACTTATATAATGCGATCCCAATACATATTCCAGCAACATTTTTTAAGGAGATGGAGAAACAAATCATCAACTTTGTTTAGAAAGGGAAGAAGCCCCGGGTAAGTAAAGTACTACTGAAGAAGAAGAACACACTCTCACAACCTGTTACAACCTATTACACTGCCACAGTTGTCAAAATGGCTTGGTACTCATACAAAAAGAGACATATAGACCAATGGAACAGAGTAGAGACCCCGGAGATGCCACCATCCTCCTATGAACAGTTCATATTTGACCTAAAGGCCCCAGAATTTTAAACCGGGGTAAGAAGGGTCTCTTTAACAAATGGTGCTGGCAAAATTGGATATCCATCTGCAAAAAATTGAAACAAGACCTGTATCTAACATCTTATGCAAAAACCAACCCAAATTGGATAAAAGACCTAAATATAAATCTAAAATGATAAAGCTCATCCAAGATAAAATAGGATCAACAATGGAAGTTCTAATACACAATGTAGACAGACTGCAAAATCTGACAAACAAAGCACATTCAACAGAAGAGAAAATAATTAAATGGGAATTACTAAGAATCAAACACTTTTGCTCATCCAAAGACTTCATCAAAAGAATTAAAAGACCACCTACCGAATGGGAAAAAATATTTGGCAATTCTGTGTCAGACCAATGTCTGATCTCCATCATCTATAAGATGTTACAAAATATCAACAAGAAAAGAATAAATAATCCAATTAAGCAATGGGCAAAGGAGATTGACAGAGATTTCTTTAAAATGGACAACCAGGCAGCCAAATGACACATGTAGAATTGCTCACAATCATTAGCTAGTAAAGAAATTCAAATAAAAACTACAATGAGATACCATCTCACTCCAACAAGATTGGCCATGATCCAAAATACACAACACAACAAATGCTGGAGAGGCTGTGGAGGAACTCTCCTGCACTGCTGGTGGGATTTCAAAATGGTACAACCTCTTTGGAAAACAGTCTGGTGCTTCCTTAAAAAGCTGGAGGTAGATATACCATTCAATCCTGTAATTCCAGTGCTCAGAATTTATCCTTCAGAAACAAAGGTTGTCACACAAGCAGACTGATGTACACGAATGTTTGTCGCACTACAGTCCACAATAGCAAAAAGTTGGAATCAGCCCCGATGCCCATCAACAGATGAATGGATAAGCAAACTACGATGCATATACTCAATGGAACATTATGCTATGATAAAAAACAAAGACAGTTTTAGAAAACATCTCATAACATGATCTCATTTGGAAGAGATCATGCTGAGTGAAATCAGTGCATAAAGGAAAATTTTGTATGAGATCCCTGTTGTAAAGACTTAACAAGAGAATTATCCATAGAAGAAAATGACTGTGTTGGCTACAAGGGGGTGGAGGCTGAGGGTTTATCATAGATGAGACAATCGATAGATGTTAGAAATTTTTTGCGTTTTACTGTAATTAGTAAAATATGAAAAAGTAAAAAAAAGAGAGAGAGAAAAAAAGGAAAGGAGGAGTGTGTTGTCACCGGGCAAGGAGAGCAGAAGGAGCTGCAGATAGATGGGCATGCAAATTTAATTTGGATTGTATACTTTCACAATTAAAAAAGAAGAAGGAAAGAAAGAAAGCACCAAATAGCTTTCCAAAGACGTTGTACCATTTTGCAATCCACCAGCAGTGTAGGAGGGTTCCAATCTCTCCGCAGCCTCTCCAGCATTTGTTGTTTCATGTTTTTTGGATTATGGTCAATCTTGTTGGGGTCAGATGGCATCTCATTGTGGTTTTTATTTGGATTTCTCTAATAGCTAATGATCATGAGCATTTCCTCATGTGACTTGGCTGCCTAGATATCCTCTTTGGTAAAGTGCCTTTCCATCTCCTTTCCTCATCATTTTATTGGATTGTTTACCTTTTTCTTGTTGATATTTTGGAATATTTTGTAGATTATGGAGATCACACGTCAGTCTGACATGTGGTTGCCAAATGTTTTTTCTGATTCTTTGGGTGGTCTTCTAACTCTTTGGTAAAGACTTTGGGTGAGCAAAAGTGTTTGATTCTTATTGCTTCCCATTTATCTATTTTCTCTTCTGTGGATTGTGCATTACTGGTCGGATTTTGTAGTCTAAACCATGTATTAGAACTTTCCTTGTTAATCCTATTTTTTCTTGCATTATCTTTATTGTCTTAGGTTTGATATTTACATTTTCTGTTCTATCCATTTTGAGTTAGCTTTTGTGTAAGGTCTACGATATGGGACTATGTAAGATTTTTTGCAGGTAGATATCCGATTTTGCCAACACCATTTGTTAGAGACTGTTTTTACTCCAGTTTATAACCTTTGGGCCTTTGTCAAATGAACATCAGCTGTTCATTGGAGGATGATGATATTTCTGAGTTCTCTGTTCTGTTCATTGGTCTATATGTCTGTTTTCTATTGGTACCAAGCTGTTTTGACTACTGTTGCAGAGCAGTAGGTTCTAAGGTTGGGTAGTGTGAGGCCTTCTGCTGTGTTCCTCTTCCTCAGTAGTGCTTTACTTATCTTTGGTTTCTTCCCTTTCCAAACAAAGTTGGTGACTTGTTTCTTCATCTCATGAAAAAATGACACTGGAATTTGTATTGAGATTGCATTGTATATATAAATCACTTTGGGTAAAATAGACATTTTCACAATGTTAAGTCTTCTTATGCATGAGCAAGGTAGGTTTCTCCACTTGTGTAAATGTCTTTCAATTTCTTGCATTAGGGTCTTATAATTCTCTCTGCACAGGTCTCTAACTTCTCTGGTTAGGTTTATTCCTAGGCATTTTATCATTGAGTGGGCTGTCATGGATTGAATTGTGTCCCCCTAAAAATACGTGCAATAGTTTGGCTGGGCCAGGATTCCGTACATTCTGTGATTACCTTCCATTTTGTGATTTTCTGATGCTGTAAATCCTAATCTCTCCGTGTGGCTAATAAGGATGAGTACATTAAAAGAGGATTAATGTGGGACTGCCACACCCTTGCTAAGGGAGCTTCCCTGGAGTGTAGCTTGTACCACCCTTTATCCTTTCAGCCTATGGGACATAAAGAGAGAGAAGCAAGCAGAGAATTGGTAACCTCACATCATCCAGCCAGCTGCAGTGGGAGAAGAACACATCCTTCAGGCCTAAAGTTCCTGTGCCAAGGTGCTCCCTGACCAAAGATTGAAGCCACACGAGGACTTTCCTTCAGCGCCAACAGAGGGAAAGTTTTCTCCTGGAGTAGACACTTTGAATTCAGACTTGTAACCTACTGGACTGTGTAAGAATAAACTTTCCTTTGTGGTATTTCTGTCAGAGCAGCACTAGATAACTAAAACAGGGGCTATTATAAATGGTGTTGATTTGGTGATTTCCTCTCTGATGTTCTCTTTGTTGGTGTAAAGGAATCCTACTGATTTATTTATGTTTATCACTCGACGGCACTTGGCTTGGCTGGCTGTCTTACATCCTGATAATTTGCTGAACTCTTTGATTGGTTCCAGTAGTTTATTTGTGGATTCTTCCGGGTGCACATACAATCATATCATCTGCAAATAGGGAGATTTTTGCTGCTTCTTCACCAATGTGAATGCCCTTTATTTCTTTGTCTTGTCTGGTTGCTCTCACCAGAAACTCTAGTACAATGCTGAATAGAAGTAGGGAGAGCGATTATCCTTGTCTAGTTTCCATTCTCAGGGAGAATTCTTTCAGTCTCTCTCCATTCAAAGCCAATTGCCACCATCATCCTGAATGCTGTGCACTGCATTGTGTCCCTGGGTATACATCTCGTGTTATTCATTTTCTAATTGAAACACTTCCTTCAGTATTTCTTGTAATTTTGGTTTGGTTTTTGCAAAGCCTTAAAGCTTCTGTTTGTTTGATAATGTCTTAATTACACAGTCATACTTGAGAGAAAGTTTTACAGGCTATATAATGCTTTGTTGGAAGTTTTTCCTCTTCAAGACTTCATATATGTCATCCCACTGTCTTCTTAACAACATAGCTTCTTCTAAGAAGTCAGAGGACAGCCAACAAGTCTTCCCTTTGTGTGTTAGTTTTGTTTTAAGCCTAGCTGCCTTTAAGAACCTCTCCTTATTTTCATTTTATTAAGCATGATTATAATATGTCTTGGTGTCTTTCTTTTGCGGTCTACCTTTTATGGAGTTCAATAAGCATCTTGAATAGCTGTGTTCCTTCTTGATGTCAGGGAAGTTTATCACTGGCAACTCTTCAGTAATTCTTTCTGTATTTCTGCTATCCCTCCCTGATTAGCAACTCCAGTGATTTGTTCATAATTCCTCTTGATAGAGTTTCACATTCTTCTTGATGCTTCTTCATTTTTCTTGACTCTTATCTGATTTCTCTTCAGAAGTGGTAGTGTCGGTTGCTCTATCTTCAAGCTCACTAACTTGGGATTCCATTTCCTCAATTTTTCTCTTTCAGCTTTTCATAAAATTGTCTAACTCTAGTTTTATTATTGATCTGCTGAATTTCAGATCACTGATGTTCTAGCTGTTCATATAGCTTGCTTAGTTTTTCATTGTGTTCTCCACACTTCGTTTAATCTCTATAAGGGCTCTATGCGTAATTATTTTGTATTCTACCTCCAATAATTTCTCTAAGTCTTCTTCATTTTGTAAACTTTTTTGATTATTTTGGGAGTTTTCCAGTGCCATGGTGGTCTGCTTCTTTACGTGGTTAAATATTGAGTGTTGTCTTTGCACCATCAAAATGCTGTTCAGCTTCTCCAGTGTCTTTTCTGCTGAAAGAGGCACTGTCCAGTGGCAGCAGGGCCCTCAAAGGTGGCAGGCCCTGCTTCCTGGATGACAAAGATGGTGACTTACTTGTGGCATCTCTCAGGGGCCGTGTCACTGAATGCTATGATATGGCTCAGAGAAAGGTGGGAGAATGGGTGCCACCACTCTCAGCTGCCAGCCACACTGCATTTTCTAGATGTGATTGTCTTAAAAACAGCTTTCCTGCTGGAAGAAGTGCTGTCCAGCTGTAGTTGTTTCCAATCAAGCCCTTAGGGGTGGCAGGGCCTGCCTTCTGGGTGACAGAGGTGGTGACTTATGAAGTCTCTTCAGGGCCACATCAGCAGATGTTATGGTGTGGCTCACAAGAGGGGAAAAGGCACTGTCAAAATCAGCCACCACCTACCACTGCATTTTCCAGTGATTGTCTTAAAAACAGCTTTTCTGTTGGGAGAGGTGCTGTCCAGAGGCTGCCATTCACAGCCAGGCTCTCAGGGGTGGCAGGTCCTGTTTTGCAGCTGAGCAAGGTGGCATGCTACCTATGCTGCTTCTGTTGTGGTGCACCAGCAGAATCTATGGTGCAGCTCAGAGAACAAGTAAAGGGTACTGGCAAACTTGGCTAGATGTCACTGTCTTAAGCATGTCCTCTCTGCTATGAGAGACACTGGCTACTCAGGTGCTGCAGCTTAGCATAGCAGCCAGCCCTGGACAGGCTCACAGGCACAACAGCACCAGTTTCAGTCTCCCGGTTGACAAAGATGGCTTCATATCTGTCACCCTCTGTGCCATTGAGCCAGCAGAAGTGGGACCCTTAGCACTGCTGTCTTGGCTCCAGCAAAGGAAGTTTTCCCCTTCCTGTTGCTCAGTCCAATCTCACAAACCTCCTCCTGATGTTGGGGCTCCAAAAATGTCCAGTCTGCTCCATTCAGTTATTTTTTAGGCCTTAGTTCTCAGCAGAAATTGCAGAAACTTGTGGCTATTCTGCCATCTTGACCCCCTCCCCCAAGATAGAAATTCTTATCTCCATTTGCAAGATAAGAAAACTGAGGCTCAAAGACAATGAGTCCTCTATTCAAAGCCTCAGAACTATTAGAAAGCAGAGAAAGATTCTATGTCCTGTTTGTCTGTCTGTGCTACTGAGCTCCCAGGCCTTGCACTGGGTAGTATTGCCTCGTAGGGAAATTATTGGGCAATGCAACTGCACCCAGCCCAGGGTCATATCCAGTATTTGCTAACTTCTCAGGGGATGAATGAACAGTTGAACAAGTCATCAGAAGGTAGAGAAGATCAAGAGCCCACTAAGGAAGCTGTCCAGGTACCTGCACAAGTTGAAAGCCCTCAGCTCATCAGTTTTTCAGTCAGGCAGAGAGTCAACCACCATACTGGCCAAGAAAGCTGAGGTACAGGCCAAGGGATGGCAGAGTTCTAGAATATCAGCCAGAGCTGATCTTATGCAGTGCACTTGTCATTAGTCTGTAGGGACAATCTCAACCCCTAAGCTGATGCTTACTGCACACTCTTGCACCTGACACCATGCTAAGTGCTTTACAAAGGGCATCTCCTGTCTTCTCAAAAACAATGTTATAGGGTAGACATTTTTATCCCACTACACAGTTGAGAAACTGAGGCTCAGGGAGATGAAGCTTACTCCACTGCAAACAGTGACACAGTAGGCCAGATCAGTCTAGGAGTTAGGCAAATATGCAGGGCCTCTTATTGAAGACTGGAGTGGGGTGGTCTGAAAATTTTCTGAGGAGAGGAGTTTAGGAATTTTCAAAGCAGGTTTTAGGCCAAAAAGGTTAACCAAAAAGGTTAACAACAGAGTTCTAGATAAGAGAGGGGTGCTCTGAAAGAGCTTTCTAAAAGTCTGTAGGAAGGAAACTTTGAAGTAGAAACACCTCATTACACACTGAATCCTTTCAATTCAACCTAAACGGTCCTCATCACTAGATGTCCTCACTTCCCTCTGGGGGAATCTAGGGTGACAGGTGTGTCACTCTGTAGGCATAGCTGTTTAAATGGGACCTGACTGCAATTGAGGTGAAATTCAGTGTCTACTGGTTCAGACAAAGGAAGAAATTTACTGGCCCATGTAACCCAAGAAACTATTAGACAAACAAATCTTTAGATAGGCAGGACAGAAATAGGCCTCAGAAATATCTAGAAACGGAATCTGGGGCCCTTATTTGTCCCTTCTTTTCTCTGTACTCATCCATGTTCCCAGCTGTCTGACTTTGTAACTGTAACATGAATGACAAAAAATTCCCAAATATTAAAGCTTTCATTGTTCTTGAGATTAATGCAGCATAAAGTTAAGTATTATTTTAGGGAAAGAAATCATAACCTTGTTTGAACAAGATTCTTACCCCTAGAGGAATAAACTGTGGTGTCATGCCAAGCCAAGTGCCGTCGAGTCGGATCCGACTCGCGGTGTCATAGAGAGAGAAAAAAAGCAGTGTAATAAACAAATATAGTAGCTCCAATGAGGACAAAAGAGATGGGTGTTATGGATTGTTATGTTATGGATTGGATTGTTTCCCCAAAATCTATGTTGGGATCCTAACTCTCAATATCTGTTCATGTAATTGTGTTTTGAAACAGGATTTTCCTGCTTGTGCTAATCAGATCATACCTCACCTGGGTGGGCTCTGAATCTAATCACTCCTGAGTTATAAAAAGAACAAATTAGACAGACACACAAGGGAAGGCAGATTCTGTGGGAGGATCATTTACAAACCAAGGAACCAAAGAATGTCCAGGACTAATGACAAGTAAGGAATCCACACAGCCAAGCCAAGACTAATGTTTCAGCTTCCAAAACTGAGAGGATATAAAATTGTGCCCTTGAAAGCCACCCACTTATGGAATTTCTGCTACAGAAGCATTAGAAAACTTTGGGCGGTTTAGTTCTCAAGAGGAAATTTTGAAAGATTATCCCATAGAACCTGAGCATGTGGTCCAAACTCTGCTTCCTTTGTGCTGTCATCCTCCTTGACCACCTCTTATTCTCAGCTATCTGCTGTATCAATCCACAGGGACCTGACCACACATGATACAATACTGTGGAATAACAGGTTTAATTAATTAGACTTTGAGGGTTCCTTCCCCAGGTAAAATGTCCCTAAGGGATTCTGAGACCCAGAGATAGGTGACATACATATAACAGACCTGTTGCTGGGGTTCCTCTAATGTGGTTCATCTCATTGTGCTTCTTCTTCTTATTATTATTATTAAAGCCTTTTCCTTCTGTGAACACTTGGGGTCAGATGTGTTGGATGAGAAGGAGTCATAACACAGTGGAAGAGATTATGGACCTTTCTTAGAAGGTATAGCCTGAAGTGTGATCAGTAACAAGCCAGGTTAAGCTCTCCAGGCCTCAGTCTATACTTTTTCCAAATATGGTACCCCCATCTCCATTTCTGTCAAGACCCTTAGCATAATGTATGAGACAGCACTGAAAACATCAAAGCCAATACAGAAACATAGACTTTTTTTTCCAACTGTTCGTTCTTTGAGTACTGAAATAAATATACAAGAGAGCACATACAGGGGTAGAACTCCAGGGAACAGTCACTGAGATAGTCTTGCCTTTTCTAACCTCATCTGAACCATTTTTTCTTGCTTCCATGAAAGAAAATCCAATGCTTCATTTAGTGAATTAACCTGAGACGTTAGAAATGATTTCTTCATGGCTATAGGGAGGCTGTCTAGGTTATGTCAAAGTACTGTTCTCCAAAGGTGGCCAAAAGGCAATCTATTGGAAAAGCAATCTGGATTTATCTGAAAATGAGATTTATCCTTTCAAGGCAGGGAGCAGAGCAAGGGGTTGCTGAGACCCACAGATCAATTCTCTCTTAACCTTTGAACTGTGAGTCTGCAGTATATCATTTTGAGTTCAGAGGGGCCAGAGCCTCTTCTAAGCAACACAATAATAGTCTCACATACAGTAAAATAGATGAAGTGGAAGAAACACTTTAACCACTGCTGTGATAAGCAATTGGTTGTGTTCACAGGACATGCAAGCCCTGTTTCTGAACAGTTCCATATGCTACATTAATTTTAGCCTCCAAGTAAGATTTCTACTCAGATGTGAAATAATTGTCCCTCTAACAACATGTGACAACATGGAATGCTCAGTATTAATAGTGACACGTTCTGATTTCTCCTCATGTGAAAAGTAAATGATTTTCCTAAATTATGAGGTAAATGTCAGAGGTTCCATCACTCCTAGACTAAAGCCATATCTAATCTGTGTTACAAATGAGCATGCCAATGCCGGAGAGGTAATTCGGTGTAGGCACGTGGTACATGTCCAATTTTGCTCATTACACTGACCACGAGAAAGGGAAGGTGCTGGGGGCAATACTAGAGAGGAGGAAAGCTGTTCCAGTTACTCCAACTGCTCCCATATCCTCCTTCTACATCTTTCCCATCTTGTTGGACTCAAAGCTATGATGTTCTTTCTAAAAGTGTTTTGTCAGCTGAAGGCACTTTGGTGATCTCATCTGCAGTTTTGTCAAGATGTGCTTCGTCTAAGCCTGGACATCTGAACTCATTTACAAAAACTAATAGTTTCAGGATGCCTCACAGATTGCAAAGCTCTTTCCTAGACCATTCCTTGTTGAAGTCTCCTAACAAGCATTGCCTTTAGACTAGAGGTCTCAAACCTGAGCAAGAAACAGAATCATCTAGAGAATGTTAAAGCACAGCTAACTGGTCAGACCCAAAGAGTATGTGATTTAGTAGGGGGCAGTAATAGAATTCCCAACTTCCATGAGGAAGACTCAGGTTCTATTCCTCAAATCTAGAGGAAATCTAGAGGAAATGCACAAATTTCTAGATACACATTAGCTACCAAAATTGTCACAAGCTCTAAAGTAGAACAACTTAATAAACCTTCACAAAAGAAGAGATTGAAAAAGTAATTTAAAAAAACTACCATCCAAAAACAGTCCTTACTCAGATGGCTTCACTAGAGAATTGTACCAAGCTCTCAGAAAGGAGTTAATTCTGGTACTATTGGGGCTATTTCACAGCATAGAAAAGTACAGAATGCTCCCAAATTCATTCTATGAAGCCAGCATAACCCTGATACCAAAGCCAGGAAAGATTTGGCTTGGCATATCACTCATATCACTCATGAACCTAGATGCAAAAATCTTCAACAAAATCCTAGCCAATAGAATTCAACAACATACCCCCCCCCCAAAAAAAAATTATCATCACTTAGTTGTGTTCATACCAGTGACGCAAGCCTGGTTCAGCATCAGAAAAACAGTTAATGTGATCAACCACACGAATAGCACAAAGGGTAAGAATCACCTTATTTTGTCAATTGATGCATAAAAGGCATTAGACAAAGTCCAATATCCATTCATACTGAAAACTCTCAGCAAAATAGGAATAGAAGGGAAATTCTTCAGTGCAGTAGGGTCATCTATGCAAAACCAGCCACCTACATCATCCTCGATGGTGAGAGACTGAAAGAATTCCCCTTGAGAAGGGGAGCTAGTCAAGAATGCACACTTCCACCACTTCTGTTCAACATTATGCTAGAGGTTCTAGCCAAAGTGATTAGATAAGTTGAAGAAATAAAGGGTGTCTGCATCAGCACAGAAGTAAAAATCTCCCTATTTGTATACACAATCATATTGTATATACACAGAATC
This sequence comes from Heterohyrax brucei, assembly GCA_028571685.1. NCBI lineage: Eukaryota > Metazoa > Chordata > Mammalia > Hyracoidea > Procaviidae > Heterohyrax > Heterohyrax brucei. Next base: position 9,368,151 of record CM053165.1, on the reverse strand, counting down.
CTAAAGAATCCATAAGTAAACTACTTGAACTAATAGAGGAGTTGAGCAAAGTATCAGGATGTAGGGTAAACATAAGTAAATCAGTAGGATTCCCTTATACCAATAAGAAATTCCTTTATACCAAAGAAGAAATCACCAAATCAATACCATTTACTAGAGCACCCAAGAAGACAAAATACTTAGGAATAAATCTAACTAGAGAAATAAGAGACTCAAACAAAGAGAATTATGAGACTTTACTGTAAGAAACCAAAGGAGACTTACATAAATGGAGAAACCTACCCTGCTCATGAATAGGAAGACTTAACATTGTGAAAATGGCTATTTTTCCCAAAGCGATCTACATATACAGTGTAATCCCAATAGAAATTGCAGTGTCATTGTTTAATGAGATGGAGAGAAAAATCACCAACTTTGTTTGGAAAGGGAAGAAACCCAAGAAAAGTAAAGCACTACTGAAGAAAAGGAACACAGTAAGAGGCCTCACACTACCTAACCCTAGTACCTTTTATGTTGCCACGGTAGTCACAACAGCGTGGTACTGGTACAAAAAGAGACATATAGATCAATGCAACAGAGTTGAGACCCTAGAAATGCCACCATCCTCTTACAAGCAGTTGATATTCAACAAAAAACCTAAGGTTTGCTAACTGGAGTAAAAAGGGTCTCTGTGACAAATGGTATTGGCACAATTGGATATCCATCTGCAAAAAACTGAAAAAAGACCCATATCTCATATCTTACACAAAAAGCAACTTAAGATGGACCAAAGACCTGAATATCATTCCTAAAATGATAAAGATCATGCAAGAAAAAATAGGGTCAACAGTGGAACTTCTAATACACAGCTTAGACAGACTTCAAAATCTGACAAACAAAGCATAACCAACAGAAGAGAAAATTGATAAACAGGAACTATTAAGAATCAAATACTTCTGCTTATCCACAGACTTTATTAAGAGTTAAAAGACTACCTCAGGATGGGAAAACATATCTGGCAACTACATGTCAAACTGATGTCTGACCTCCGTAATCTACAAGGTATTGCAAATATCCACAAGAAAAAGATAAATAACCCAAATAAGCAATGGGCAAAGAGATGGGCAGACACTTCATTAGAGAGGACTCTCAGGCAGCCAAAAGACACATGAGGAAATGCTCACAATCATTAGCTATCAGAGAAATCCAAATCAAAACTACAATGAGATACCATCTCACCCCAACAAGGTTGGCCATAATCCAAAACACACAAAACAACAAATGTTGGAGAGGCTGTGGAGAGATCAGAACTCTCCTACATTGCTGAGGGGACTGTAAAATGGTACAACCTCTTTGGAAAGCAATTTGGCGCTTCCTTAAAAAGCTGGAAATAGATACACCATTTGATTCAGTAATCTCAGTGCTTGGAATATAGCCAACAGAAACGCACAGCAACAATTTTTGCAGCACTGTCCACAATAGCAAAAAGACAGAACCAACCTAGGTGCCCATTAATAGAGGAACGGATAAACAAACTACAGTACATATACTCAGTGGAACTCCATGCAATGGTAAAGAACAATGACTATTTTAGGAAGCATCTCATAACCTGGTTTCAAATAGAAGATATTACACTGAGTGAAATCAGTCAGCAGTAGACAGACAAATATTATCTGAGACCACTGCTATAGAGACTTAAAAACAGACTTAACACACAGAAGAAAACAATCTTTATTGGCTATAAGAGTGGGGAGCAAGGGAGAGGGTTGATCATAGATTAGATAGTCAAAAGAATGTTGGTTGGGTGAATGAAGAGACAGCACATAGCAGAAAGTAGATCAACTTAACTGGATTTCACCATAAACTGAAAGATTTTCTAAACTCAACCCCATATTTCAAAGGATAGAGTAGCAGGGATGGAGATCTGGGTACCATCCTTTTGGAGGATATCAGGCCAATTGGCATAACTAGTCTATTGCTAGGAGAGTCTTCTGCACCCCATGTTGGTGAGTGGCATCTGGGGTCTTGAAAGCTACAAGATGCCATCTGAAGTACACCAAATCATCCCAATTCATCCAGAACACGTGATGACTGAGAACAACAAAGATACAAGGAGAAAAGAGCCTAGGAGACAGAGGGATCTATATGAATGAGAGACTGTATCAACACGAGACCAGAAGAACCAGATGGTGCCCAGCCACCACCAAATATAGCCATGATGGGGCACACAATGTTGAGTCCCTGAGACAACACAATAAAAAGAGTTGTGCAGCCCAAGAACTCTACTAAAACACCAGAAATGATGGTCTGACAGGCTGGAGGATACTCTGGGAACATGACCCCTAGAACTGCTGTTGCCCCTGACCAGAAACCAGTACTGAGGTCAACTCTTCAGACAAGGATGACTGGACTCAGTGACACAGTGCAACCATATGGTGAAGGTACTTTATGTCTCTATATATTTATAGAAAGCTGTTCTATTGGTCTCTTTCTAGATGGGAGAGAAGAGGGTGGAGAGGAAAGGACAGATGCTTGTTAAGAGGATACTAGAAATACAGAGTGTAAAGGAGTGTGGTATCTCCAGGTGGGGAGAGCAGAAGGAACTGTAGATAAAGCACACAAAACTGATTTTGATTGTGTACTTTCAGTTAATCACAATAAAAAGACAAGAGAAATAAATGGATAGCAAAATGTTGTACATACATATAATGGAATGCTATGCAGCATATAGAAGAAATGAAGTCTTGATATGTGCTGCAGGATGAATGGAGCGTGAAGACACTCAGCTGAACGAAAGAAGCCAATCACAAAAGTATAACTATTATATGACCTCACATACATACAAAGGAAAAGCAAAATGTACAGAGACCAAAGTTTATTAGTGCTTACTAAGGGCAGGAGGGATGGGGAATAAGGGAGTTAAAGTCACATTGATTAAGGCTTAGGTTGTACACAGTTGTTTTAATTGTTGTCAATACCTTGTACACCTATAAAAAGTTGAATAGACAAAAGATATATGGTGGACATATTTACAACAATGACTAAAAAAAAAAAGGGTAGCTGCTGATGTTACTTATGTACAACCAAACACTGTATGGGGTTTTCTTCCTTCACTTGGAGGTTTAGGGTAAAAAATAAAACAAATACAGTTCAGAGAACTGCTTTTACATAAAGAAATTTTTGTTAATTAGATGTAAAGTAGCTATAAAAATAGTCACTTGGTAAGATTTCATTATTTTGTCTCTGTGAAATTAAAGGCACTAAGTACCCCTCTACAGCATGATGCGCTGTAACAGTTGTCCCAAGTGAGTCCTGTGAAACATCACCTCCCACAGGATTCTCATGGGCTGTTTCTTCATTCTAAGGCTCTGTCTCCATCACAGAGTTGCTCACAGTGCTCACGTGCAAAAGCTGTTAGAATATATTATTTTCCTAAGCAAATTAAGTCAGACTTGAAAGCCCTTGAATAAGATTGTTTAGATTTAAATATCAGCCATTAATGTGTCCTTCCTGTTCTGTAGACTTATACAGTAGAAGACTGGGGAAGATCAAACTGTCCATCCACTCTGGAAAAGTCTCTAGTCCATCCTGATTGCCCCTTTAGATACTCCTAGCCCCAGTAGATAGAGTATTACCTAGGCCCAAGGCAGGGGCTTTTCAGCTCACAGAGCAAATCCCATCCAGCCAATTTCCATGCCCTGCATCATTCTCCTGCTGCCACAGTGTTGAGGACTCAGTCCCTTAGAATCTCTGGGCCATCCTCTCAGGGCCGCTTCCCATCATGAAGACCACCAACCTGTGAGACCCCCACCCCGCATCATCATCTGGTCTCTGATATCAGTCTCAGTGCCTTCCCACTGTTTAAAAGTGGGATGAGTCAGCTCTGACTCATCACTACACCGTGTGTGCAGAGTAGAACTACACTCCACAGGGCTTCCAAGACTGAACTTTCAGAAGCAGATCACTAGATGTTTTAGTTATCTAGTATCACTGTAACAGGAATATCATAAGTAGATGGCTTTAACAAACAGGAATTTATTCTCATATTACAGAAGGCTAGAAGTCCACATTCAGTGTGCAGGCCCCAGGGGAAGGCTTTCTCCCTGTTAGCTTTGTGGGAAGGTCCTTGTTACCAATCTTCTCCTGGTCTAGGTGCTTCTTGGGCCAGGGACCCCAGGCCTAAAGGATACCTTCTGCTTCTGGCTCTTCTTTCTTGGTGGTATGAGGTCTCTTCTTTCTGCTGGATTCTCTCTTTTACAACAAAAAAATAGATGGATTCAAGATACAACCTAACCCTGTAGGTTAGGGTATCATTAATAACATAGAGATTAGGATTTACAATACATAGCAAAATTTCATCAGTATACAAAATGAAGAACAATCATACAGTACTTGGAATCATGGCCTAGCCAAGTTGACATACATTTTTGGACGACACAATTCAACACGTGAACTAGGCTTTTCTTCCAACATGCTTCTGGGAGGGATTGAACCACCAACATTTTGGATCATAGTTGAGAGCTTAACCATTTGCACCACCCAGGGACTCCCCCTACTGTTTAGATACCCCAGACTCCTTTGTGTCAATTTAGCTCTTTCCTTCCACGAGCCTTGGTTTGCAGAAATGGAAGCCACTGGTCTTATCACAGTCAAATCACAAAGCCCAACTTTCCCTCTTAGAGAAGCAAGAAGGAGACTTCTGGTTCTTCAGTGATGAGCCCACAGGGAAACAAGACAGAGACACTAGTATGCCAGGTTTCTGCTGGACACCTTCCTGGCAGGCCCATGATGACACCCTTGCAAGGACAGAGGTGTCATGTCAATGCTCAGCATCCTGAGGCCTTGGTTGGGGACACACAGATTATGTGCTCTGATCCAAGGTCCTGCTGTGGCCTTCTGTGTCTTTCTGGCAGTCCATTCCAGCAGTGCTATGGATTGAATTGTGTCTTCAAAATGGTACATTGAAGGCTGAACTCCTAGCACCTCTGAATATGACTTTGTTTGGAAATAGGGTCTTTAAAGATGTTATCAGTTAATATGAGGTCATATGGGAGTGTGGTGGGTCCTAATTCAGTCTGAGTGATGTTCTGTGGAAGAAAAAAGACAGAGAGAGACAGAAGGATGAAGTCAGGTGAAAGTACAGCCACAAAAGAGGGAACACCTGAAGCTACCAGAAGCTGGGAGAGACAAACAAGGATTGTCTCCTAAAATCTTCAGTCAATGTGTTAATTTGGACTGCTGGCCTCCAGAAATGCAAGACAATAAATTTCTTTTCCTATAAGCCATCTAGTTCATGGTATTCTGTTGCAGCAGTGCTAGGAAGCTAGTACAGTCAGTCTTTCTTCCAGCTCTAACTTGGACAGCAATTGTGGGGCTATGGGATGATGAGGAGCTGCTTTTACTTGTTCCGTTTACACCCACACCCCAGCACCCAAATTCTGTGTCCTCTCCTGAGCAGAGCCTCTTAGCACCCCAGGGTAGATTGAGATTCCCCCAGTAGTTTTGCTACAATGATTATTACTAATATCTTGTACAAATTTCTTCAGTTATTGCCTTTCATTCCCATCAGAACTTTAGTTCCTTAAGAAAGAGCTGTGACTTTTTCCATCCCATCTGTTCGTCACACCAGAGGCCTGGTGATCTACTTCCAAAAACCAGCCATTGCAAACTCTACGAAGTGTAGTTCCACTCTGACACACATGGGATTGCCGTGAGTTGGAATTCACTACAACCTTTTTGTTTTGTTCTGTTTGGGGGCCTTATGCAGGTACTATATTGTGGAAAATAATAAATATCTGATTTTCATTATATTATCTGAAAAAAATCCAAGTTGACCTTCTAGATCAGTTTACATAACATAGTTCATAAAGAAAATGTTTTACATCCTACTCTGGTGAGTAGCATCTGGGGTTTCAAAAGCTTGCAAGCAACCATCTAAGTTACATCTATTGGTCTCATTTCATGCCAAGGAAAGAATGAAGGAAGCCAAAGGATACAAGAGAAATATTAGTGCAGAGGACTAAAGGAACACGTAAACTGTAGCCTCCATTAGCCTGAGTGCAGAAGAGATAGAACGTGCCTGGCTACCACTACCAAAGGCTTTGAAAAGGGTCGCTTTAGGAGGTCCCAGGAAACCCTGGTAGTGTAGTGGTTAAGTGCTATGGCTGCTAACCAGAAGGTTAGCTGTTCAAATCCACTAGACGCTCCTTGAAAACTGTGGGGCAGTTCAACCCTGTGCTATAGAGTCCCTGTTGTTACCGGAAAAGCCCTGGATTTTGGCTACCTACCACTAAAGCCAATCTCAGAGACAGGAGTTTTAGTGAATGATCAAAGATTTATATTTCTGTGCTGCCAGCAACACAAGGGACAGACAGTATTCTCTCCCTCAAAGCCTGTCCAAAGGAGTCAAGCAAGCCCAGGGTATTTAAAGGGAGAGTCCACATGCAGATGCAAGGACCAATGTAGGCAACTGGAGAGTGTGTCAGAGGTTGACTGGTTGAAGGTCAGCTGGGTGGAGGTCAACTGCTTCACAATCTCACAGGCCATCACCAGCCATCAAAGAAAACAAGGTGGTGCCAGACACCATCTGGCCCGGGATCTGAAAGAAGAATGCTCAAACACAAGCTGTTTTCCTGCCCTTCCTGCCTGAGGGGACTCTGTCCCTGGATTTCAGACAGGTTTTAGCGTAAGCCATCTTCCCTCACCATTACCCGAAAACAGCCCACAGAAATTTAACCACAAGCAGAACTTTATCCCAGCACTCCTAAATTAAAGCTCTTTCCTTATCAAAACTTACATGTAAATAAACCTTACCCCCCTCTCTTCTGATCAATACTTGTTCCTTGTCAGATTGTAAATCCTCTTAACAGAATTTCTTGATACCCTTTCTCCTCTTTTTAACTTTCTTTCCTTACCAAACCCTAAACTCCCTTACTGCACACGACGTCACTGGAACTTTAAAACTGTAAAAAAGAAACTTACGTTATTGGGCAGCGACAGGCTGAGCCACTAGCTCAGACCCCACTCTCTTTCTCTTTCAATAAACTTCACTGGACCCTCAGACTTGTGGGTTTCTGTCTCTGTTTTGCACCATTCTCTTCCCAGCTCTGGCCTCTTGTTTGATTCTGTTAGAGCCCACTTATCAAAACAAGAGGAGTTATTCATAGCCTATAGTTTACTAAAACTGTAGTGGTGCCTCTGAGAGCCCAGCCCTAGCATTGCCACCTAGGGCTTATAGAACGTGGAGGTCACATCTTTCCCTGTGGATTGGGGGTGCACTCAAATGATGCCTTTTGGGCCCTTGGTCTCAGGTTCCCCCTGGCAGTGGGGATGGAGGTGCATATTCAGCCTGCAGTTTCACTATGAGTCAAAATCAACTACACGGCACTGGGCTTGATTGTTTGTTGAGAGAGATCCAGACAGAACAGAGAACAATGTAGATTCTAATTCAAATTTACCAAAAAGAAAAGACCATACTTAATTGTCTGACAGACTGGAAGAACCCCAAGAATGTGTCCTCCTGATAACCTACTAATTCAGACCTGAAGCCACTCCCAAAGTCTGCCTTTCAACCAAAAAAATTGGACCCTGGTGGCATAGTAGTTAAGGTCTGCAGCTGCTAACCAAAAAATCAGCAGTTCAAATCCACTAGGTACTCCTTGGAAACTCTCTAAGGCAGTTCTACTCTCTCTTATAGTGTCACTATGAGTCAGAACTGACTCAACGGCAGTGGGTTTGGTTTTTCTGTTTTTTGGGTGGTGATACAAAACAAGTAATAATTCACATGAGAAATGTGCCTCCGAGCTCAATCAAGTATATGAGACTATATAAACAACATTTTCCCAAAAGCAAAGCTGAGAAGGCAGGAGGGGACAGAAAAACTGGATGAATGAACACAGGGAACCCAGGGTGGAAAGTAGAAGGGGGAGAGTGCTGACATATCGTGAGGATTGCAACCAACATCAAAATAATCTGTGTATAAATTTGTGAATGAGCAACGAATTTTCGCTATAAACTTTCACTTAAAGAACAGTAAAATTGTTTAAAAAAATCCCAGTTTATGTAAACAAAGGCATTAATCATCTTTTTCTCCTAGAACAATGGCCATCCACCCATAGGTTCTACCACGTATTTTCTGTTCCACTGACTTTCTCCTTGGATTGTATCTTAGTTACCTAGGGCTGATTTAAAAGAAATATCACAAAAAGAGAAATTTTATTTTGTCACAGTCTAGCTGGCTAAAAATCCAAATTCAGGGTGTCTCTGTTGGCTCTGGATGAAGGCCCTTGTTATCAGTCTCCCTCTGGAGCAGGAGCTTCTGCAGTTCAGGGACCCCAGGGGTCTTTTCCAAAGGATGCACCCTGCTCCTGACACTGCTTCTTGATGGTACAAGGTCCTAAATCTCTCTGCTAGCGTCTCTCTTCTTTTCTCAAGAGATTGCCTCAAGACACAGTGCAATCTTACACATTGAATCCTGCCACACCAAAACAACTCCTGTCTGTCCTCCCTCATTAACATCATAAAGACAGAGTTCACAGTTTGGAGGAATAGCACACAATACCAGGAATCAGGGCTCAGCCAAATTATTATACACACTTTGGGGAAGACACAATTCAATCCCAATTCATTGCAGCACGTCAGTGTCTTAGCTCCGACCCATCATCTACCTTTTCCCTGTTTTACCAGATGGCATAAACGGTTAACTGCTCAGCTACTAACTGAAAGGCTACTGGTTCAAATCTACCCAGGGGTGCCTTGGAAGAAGGTCTTAGTGTTAAACTTTTGAAAAATCACAGCCATTGGAAACCCTACAGAGCACACTTACTGACACACATGGGGTTTCTTTGAGTCAGAATCAACTTGATGGCAATTGGTTTGGCTTTTTGGTTTAATTGCTCCTAAAATAAACGGAGGGAATGTCAAGTGTTCTCATTAAGGGAGCTCACAATACTTACTTGAGTGTTGGGAAGGGGCAATTGTCAAAAGATTATAGTCTAACTAAGGGGAGATTGTCAGCACACTCTCCAGTCCTGTCCCCAGACACTGGGGCTGGGAAAAAAGACTCCATTGTGACACACTTCAAGAAAGAATGCTAAATTATATGCTAGTAGCATTAGTAGCAACCAGGCTTGTAGAACATGGGATCTAATGGCTCATAAATGAGATGCAACTACATTTTTATAGGCCAATTGTAATAAACTAATTATTTTGGAACCCGCCAATCATACATTTTCAAAAAGCTGAATTGCATTGAATACATGTTATGGCTTTATAGATCGTGTCTGCAGGGAGTGAAGGAGACACATCTGTTCCACCAGTGCCCAGGGAGGGAGAGAGAGGGAGATGGTCATAGGCAATAGATAAAGAATAAGCCAGCTGCCAAATGACAAATGTAGTCAAGGAAGACAAAGAGCTGTCAGTTTCCTAATCATTTACAGCTGGTGGGCTGACCCAGAAAAGAGGGAGTAAATTGCAGCACCATCAGAGATGGCTCCATTAGAATTATAGAGTTGGGAGATTCCTATTGATTGATGCAGCACCTGGGGTGCACAAAGGTGTCCCGGGCTTTGGGATGAAGATTTTTCTGCTCAAAACCATCCAGTGGCTCAGGGAGTGGCTGCTGATGTCAGAATCACTCTTGCTCTGTGTCTTCGAGTGGGAGAAGGCATCTGACAGAACTGTCAGTCATGTCAGAGACTGATGATGCCCCCTCCCAAGCCTGGGGTGAAGCTGCAGGGTATGTGGGGAGAGGATCAATGTGCCACACCTGCTCTCTGATAATTAAAGGGAAGAAGAGTCCCTTGATACGTTGTTAGGTGCTATGAAATGGATTCTGACTCAGAGAAACCTCATAAAACAAAGGAGAAGTGCTTTGGTTTCCTAGGCTGTAATCTTTATGGAAGAAGCCCTGGTAGTGCAGTGGTTAAGCATTGAGCTAGAAAGGTCAGTGGTTCACACCTACCAGCCACTGTGAGAAAGATATGGCAGTCTGCTTCTGTAAAGATTGTAGCCTTGAAAACCCTAAGGGACAATTCTGCTATGTCCTGTAGTGCCACTATAAGTCAGAATCATTGTTGGTCCCAGAAAGAGCTGAAGAAAAATGTAGAACAAAATTCTAACTAAAAAAAATGACCAGAATTTGACAGGGACCAGAGAATCCTGAGAGTATGGCCCATAGACACCCTTTTAGTTCAGTACTGAAGTCACTCTTGAGGTAAACTTTTCAGCCAAAGTTCAGAAAGCCCATAAATCAAAGGAGCCTAAACAAGTATACCAGCCCAGGGGCAAGAATGAGAAGACAGAAGGGGACAGGAAAGCTGCTGATAGGAAATCCAAGGTCAGGAGGGGAGAGTGTTGGCTGTGTCATTGGGTTCCTGATCAACATCACCAAACAATGTGTGTATTAAGTATTTAATGAGAAACTAACTTGCTTTGTAAATTTCATCTAAAGCACAATAAAAAATAAATGCACTTTGTGAAAAAAAATATGTCACTAATGTGTTATACTTGGGTAGCACATAAATAATTTTTTTTTTTTTTTTTTTTTAAAAAGAATCAACCCAATGGCAATGGGTTTAGATAGAATCTTTACAGGAGCAGATTGCTGTTTTTTTTCCCTTGGAGCCACTGGGTGGGTTAGAACCACCAACCTTTTGGTTAGCATACAGACCACAAAATTGGCACATGTTTCCAAAGGTCCCACACATCCCCCAGGTGCCCAATGTGGCCAGGTGTGTATGAATCCCACCTCTGCTGCTCATTTCCCATGAGGCAGGCAGATTTGTTGCTGACATTTGGTTTTTGACAGGAACTTGTTAATTTTTGAAAACCCTGATGGTGTAGTCGTTAAGTGCTACTACAGCTACTAACTAAAAGTTCAACAGTTCACATCCACCAGGTGCTCCTTGGAAACCCTAAGAGGCAGTTTGACTCAATGGCAGTGGGTTTTTTGTTTTGTTTTGTTTTGTGATGCTTAGAAATCCTAGTGGCATAGTGATTAAGTGATACGGCTGCTAATCAAAAAGTCAGCAGTATGAATCCACCAGGTATTCTTTGGAAATTTTATTGGACCGTTCTACTCTGTCCTCTAGAGTCACCATGAGTTGAAATTGAGTCAGTGGCAAAGGGTTTGGTTTGGTTTTCATAATGTCTATTCTTTAATCCTTTACTAAACACTGTATCATCATTGAGAAAAACAAACAAGACATTTTTACAACCATGTAAGGCACATAAGAACAGTCTCATTGCTTTTATTTTCACAATTAATACCTGAGCCTCTTCATGCCTTGTTAGCAGGTATCTCGTGTTTTCCACTTGAGGTTTCCCTTCTCCCTGAACTGTCCAAAAAATGTTGGAGGCTTTCAAGGTCCAAAATGTGGTCAATCTAACATTTATGTACAAAATAATTTATACTGGCATCTCCACCTCATTTATGAGTGTCATTGCCCTGTACACATTAGGGCTGGTGCTGCCCCAACAAAGCTGGCTGACTTCAGGAAAGTAGTTATATCCTCACCACCTGCCACCAACTGCCAAGGTGCCATTGAGAGGAAAGACACTTCCTCACAGATTGAACCTCAGTCACGGTGGCCTAGACCCCACTGCTTTCTGTTTACCTCTCCATATACCATTCTCAAGGAACCTACAATCCAGGATGCTGGGTGCTGCTCTGCCCATAGTACTAGAACACTTGTTCATCTTTTACCCCTAGTGACTCTGTCCTGGGGTCCCAGAGCATTTCCTCTTCGTCCCTCGAAACCAAAGTGTTGCATTTAACTCTGTCCTCAGTGGCTCCCTGTTCCCACACCTCAGGGAAAGCCACTGCAGTGACTCTAAGGGGCACTTTGTGAGCAAGTACCTCTAAGTGAAGCCAAGTTACCTATAACAAACCAGAAAAACAAACAAAAAAAGTGGTGCAGAAAATTCACTCACATTTTGCTTTTACAAGTTGCTGCAGAGCCTACTCTGACTTGGGTGATCCCTTGTGTGTCAAACTAGAACTGTGCTCCACAGAGTTTGGTAATGACTGATTTTTTGAATGTAGATGACCAGGCCTTTCTTCCGAGGCACTTCTAAGTGGATTTGAACCTCCAGTCTTTCAGCAAGCAGCCAAGCACATTGACTGTCTGCACTACCAAGGAGCTCCAAGAGCCTATTTAAGGGCAAAAGCCACATACTGGATCTCTGACTGTAAGTACAACAGAAAAAACACTGCTCAGTCCTGTATCATCCTCATGGTTGTTATGTCTGAGCCCATTGTTGCAGCCATCTCATTAAGCATCTTCCTCTTGTTCACTGATCCTTTACTAAGCCTGGTGTCCTTCTTCAGATACCAGTCCCTCCTGACAACCTGTCCAAAGTACATGAGACAAAGAATCACCATCCTTGTTTCTAACAATCATTCTCATTGTACTTCTTTCAAGAAAGATTGTTCCTTCTTCTTGCAGTCTATGATATATTCAGTATTCTTTAACAACACTGTAATTCAAGTACATCAGTTTTCCTGTGGTCTCCTGATTCACTGTCTAAATTTCACAAGCATATGAGGCAATTGAAACTACTATGGCTTAGACGAAGTGCAGCTTAGTCTTCCAAATGACGTCTTTGTTTTTTAACACTTCACACAGATTTTCACAGCAGACTTATCCAATGCAATTGTTTTAGTCAGCTAGTGCTGTTCTAACAGAAATACCACAGAGTGGATGGCTTTAACAAAGGAAGGTTTATTCTTACACAGTCCGGTAGGTTGCAAGTCCATATTCAGGGTGTCCGTTCCAGGGAAAGGATTTCCCCTTGTTGGCTCTGGATGAAAGTCCAGTATTGCATCAGTCTTTGTCCAGGGAGCGTCCTGGCACAGGAACCTCAGGTCTCAAGGACGCGCTCTGCTCCCAGTGCACATTTCTTGATGGTACGAGGCTCCTAACACTCCTTGCTTCCCTCTCCCTTTCTCTCCTGCAAGCTGAAAGCATTAAGGGTGGGGCAAGCCATACTCCAGGGAAACTCCCCCTATTGCAGAGCAAGGAAGTAATTCTATGCAGGAATTTACAGCCCCTTTTACATACAGTTTAGCAAAACCACACAATGGAGGACAGTCCCAAGATACTGGGAATCATGTCCCAGCCACATGGCTGCACATATTTTGGGGGGCACACAATTCAACCCATGACAGCAATATGTTATTTAATTTTTTTTTTTTTTTTGGCTTTAAATGAAACTTCACAGAGCTAATTAGCTTGTCATTTCATTGTTTATACGCAAAATGTTTCAAATGTATTAGTACTGTATTTCCTTCCAAGTTTCCCCATTTCCTTTAGTCCTGATTTTCTATCCCTTCCTGTCATCACATCTTTGCTTTCAGGTAAATGTTGACCTTTTGATTTTGCATAATTGATTGTTCTAGGAAGCATATTCCTCTCACATGTTATTGTCTATTTTGTGGGCTTGTTGCTGATTTGGCTGAATGCTGGTCTCCAGAAAATGGCTTCAGTTCCAGTTCAGCAAGGTATCTTAGGGTCCTAGTCTTGAAGGACCTTCAGTCTTTGTTAGACCTGTAAGTCTGACCATTTTTGTGCTTTTAATTTTTTCTTCTATAATTTTCCTCCCACTCTCTCTGGAACCCTCTGTTGTGATCACAATCAGAGTAACTAGCAGTAGTAACCAGGAACCATTTGGCTCTTCTGGACCCAGATCATGTAGACTGTGTTCATGTGGTCTGACAGTCCTTTGGACTAATTGCTCCCTTGAGTCTTTGGTTTTCTTCACTTTCCTCTGCCCTGGATAGTATGGGACTGATAAATTTAGATGTATTTTAGACGGTTGCTACTCATCAAAGTAGGATGCAGAACTTTATCTTTATGAACTGTTGTACCAGTTGATGTAGATGACCCCTAATTCTACAATCCTTTGTCTTCAAGCCTAAGAACTTCATCCCATGAGGTGTTTAGTTATGTTTAAGAAGTTACCCGACTGTGACCTATGTTTATATTAATATATAAGCAGCACCTACAGTTACTCCTGTACAAGTATACACCACCAAATTTATATCTATAGGTGGATGTGTTCCCTCACACCCTACCACATTTCCTGGTATACCTATCTGCCTATGTCTCCTTGAATACTCTAGGGGCCAGTTCTCCTCTGGCTGCTAGGGTTGCCATGAGTCGGATCCAACTCAACGACACTTGGCTTGGCTATGTATCCATTTGTAAATTAGTGTCTGACAATACTATTGTTGCAGGATTGTCTGTGTGATAGTAACTACTGTTATTGTCCTCTGTTCTTGTGTTCCCCTCAGTGTCCTCCCTTGTCTCTGTCATGTTTTGCCAATTACCTCCATATAGTGTATAGCCTTTCCCTTCACTACTACTATTATCCGTATTCTGTCTATTTGCCAATTCCCTGTTCCTCCCCCTCCCATTTCCAGTCACCATCAATTTTTTTCTGCCATCAGTCAACCTTTTCTTTTTTCTTTATAATGGTGGTCTCATACAATATTTGTCCTTTTGCACTTGACTCATTTCATGTAACATAATGTTCTCAAGATTCATCTGTGTTGTGAGGTGTTTTACGGATTTGTCATTATTCTTTTTTGCACAGTATTCCATTATGTGTATGCACCACAATTTGTTCATCCATTCATCTGTTTAAGAGCACTTAGGTTATTTCCATGTTTTGCTATCATGAATAATGCTGCAATGAAGATTGGATGTGCATAAGTATTTATGTCACAGGGTATACAGTTAGAACTGGGATTACTGAGTCTTACAATATTTGTATTTCTGTCTCTTTAAGGAGTGATATATCATTTTCCAAAGACATTGTATCATTTGATGCCTTGACTGTTACTTTCATGGTCACTGACTGTGAAACCACGTAAAAGGAAATCCTTGACATCAACAATCTTTTTTCCCTTTTCATGGTATTGCTTCTTGGTCCAATTGTGAGAATTTTTGTTTTCTTTACATTGAAGTATGATTGATAATAAAGGGTAGAATCTTTATCTTCATCAGTAAGTGCTTCGAGTCCTCTTCGCTTTCACAAACAGCAAGCAAGGTTGTGTCATCTGTGTATCACAGGCTGTTAATGAGTCTTCCTGCAATCTTGATGCCATGTTCTTTTTCATTTAGTCCAGCTTTTCAGATTAGTTTTTCACTATACAGACTGAGTATGATGAAAGGATATAACCCTGATGCACACTTTCTCTGATTGCAAACCAAAAAGTATCCCCTTGTTTTTTTGAAACAACTGCCTCTCGATCTATGTACAGGCTCCCAGTGAGTACTATTAAGGTTAACTCTACTCAAAAGAGGCAGCTTTTCTCCATTCTCATTCTGAGTGTCTTTCCAACCGAGGGGCTCATTTTCCAACACTATATCAGACAACATCACACTGCTATTCATAAAGTTGTCACTGGCTAGTTTTTTTTATGGTTATATCACCAAGTCCTTCTTTCTAGTCTGTCTTAGTCTGTAAGCTCTGCTGAAATTTGTCCATCAGGGCAGCTCTACTGGTGTTTTAAATACCCATGGCATAGCTTCCAGCATCACAGCAATGTACAAGCCCACAACACAACGACCTGACAGGTGAGTATTTACAACTACAGGGATTTTTTAAAAATAATAAATCAAATAAATATTCGAGAAGAAATAAATAGAATACTCATTTATCCATTTTTTTCCTCACCAAATCAGGATCATAGCACTCATACAAAGTTTGTATTGCACTTTTTCTCACTTACTGTCAACTGTATCACTGAACTAGAACCAGTTGACACCAAAATGACTCCAAGTTGCAGCAATCCCATGTATGTCAAGAGTGGAACTGTGCTTCATAGGGATTTTAATGTCTTACTTTTTGAAAGTAGATAACCAAGGGTTTCTTCTCAAGAACCTCTGATAGACTCAAGCTGCCAAATTTTTGGTTAACAGCTGAGCATATTACTTGTTTGCAAAACCCAGGGACTCTGTTATATTATGAACCTATCTGTTACACGTAATTACCTGTTCTTCACATCATGATTTACCTAATTGTCCACGTTCCTCTTGCTGCACATTTAGGTTCCTTCTTTTACTTAGGAGAATACACATGCTGTAAGTGTTGTTTAATAATCTCTTTGATTATTTTCTTTATGTTAGTTCCCAGAAGTACATTGTTATTTTTGTTGGTGTTATTAGGTGACATCAAATCACAAAACACTGCCCAGTCCCACACCATCTTCACAGTGATTGTTATGTCTGAGCCTGTGGTTGCAGCCACTGTTTTAGTCCAGCTCATTGAGGGCCTCACCCTAGAAGTACAATTAGTGTCAAACAATACCGGTGTTTTAAAGACTCTTAGTGAATACTTCCAAAATGTTGTCCAAAATAGTTTATTTATTTTCAAGGACAAAGAATTACTTACCTTTCTCTATACCTATGTCAGCCTTCAATATGATTAAAAAAAAAGTTTGTTAATCAAATATATTAAAACTACATTTTAATTAGCACTTTAATTGTAATTAACAAGACTGAAGACCTTTACACACTGTTTTCTAACCATATATATTTCCTTTTCACTAGCTGTTGTCCTTTGTTGGTTTACTTGTGGAAGTCTTAGTGCTTTTCTTACCAATATGTATGGATATGTGTATAGAAGCCCCTTCAACTTACCACAATAATACACTAACACGTAGTGAGAAACAGGGTGGTGAATTTTATCTTCAGCTTGAGATCAAACACAAAGCCACAGAGTCTGGTTCCTTCATTTGTTGTAGCCAGTGACCCAAGTGGCCTAATAAATGCTAAATGAATGAATGAATATGAATTAATATAAGTAACAACATCAACCTTGTGATATTATGTATCTGGCAAGTATTTTCAGTATATTATCTTTAAGTAATTTTTATGTATATGTGTTGTGTGTGCGTGTATGTGTAGGGCTGCTCCTGCATGGTACAGTTAGGTGCTTGACTGCTGACTGAAAGGGTGGCAGATTCTACTTACCCAGAAACGTTTTAGAAGATAAGGCTGGATGATCTGCTTCCAGAAATTGGCCACTGAACACCTATGGAGCAGAGTTTTTACTCTGACACACATGAGGTTGCCGTGGGTTGGAACTATCTCAGCAGCAACTGGTTCTAGTTTTTGTTTTTTTCTATGTGTGTATATGCACACGTATTTTTATGTGTATGTGTATATGCATATGGATGTGTATATACACATACACATAAAAATTCTCAAACATGTGTTATGGAATGAATTGTGTACTTCCCCTCCCTCCCCCCCATAATGTGTATTAAATTATCTAGGCCTTGATTGCTGGTATTGTGTGATGTTGCTATATGTTACGAATCCTGCTTCTATTATGTTAATAACGAAGGATGGGTGATAATTGTGTTAGTGAGGCAGGACTCAATGTCTAAGCTTGTGTTGCTCTTTGAGGCAATTCTCTTAGGATATAAAGGAAAGGGAAGCAAGCAGAAAGTTGAGGGCTGCATATTGCCAAGAACCAGCGCAGGAAGCAGTGCACGTCCTTTGGAAAGGGCTTGGAAACCCTGTGCCTCAGAAGCTCCCAGTCAAGGGAAATTTTGATGACAAGGACCTTCCTCTAGAGCCAAAAAAGAAAGCCTTCCTCTGGAGCTGATGCCCTGAATTTGAACTTGTAGCCTACTGGACTGTGACAGAATAAAATTTGTCTTTTTAAAGCCATCCACTTGTGATATTTCTGTTATAACAGCACTAGATGATCTCAAGTTGATGCCAACTCATGGTGTATGACAGAGTTAATCATTGCCCAGTCCTTCACAACATTCACAGTCATTGGTATTTATGCTCAGGTCCATTATTGTGGTCATCGTGCATTTTGAGGGCCTTCTAACCTAGGAGCTTCACCTTCCTGTATTCTATTGGCCAGTATTATTTTGTGGTTCATAAGGTTTTCACTGGGCAATATCTGTGTTCTAGTCAGATAGACTAGACTATTTCTGCTCTAACAGAAATACTACAAGTAAATGGCTTTAAAAAGAGAAAAATTTATTCTTACACAGTCTGGTAGACTACAAGTCTGAATTCATGGTATCAACTCCAGGGGTAGACTTTCCCTCTGTTGGCTCTGGAGGAAAGTCCTCGTGTTGCGTCAGTCTTTGGTCAGGGAGTATCTTGGCACAAGAACCTAAGGTCTGAAGGACACACACTGCTCCTGCTGTTCTTTCTTGATGGTTTGAGGTTCCCAACTATCTGCTTGCTTCTCTTTCCTTCTACCTCTTGTAGCATGCAAGAATAAAAGGTGGTGCAAGCCACACTCCAGGTTCAAGTTCCAAGAACTAGATGTAATGTCAGTAGACACGAAGTAGTCTTCAGAAGGCGCAGAAATTTCCTTTACAGTGAAGCAAGAAAGTGACCTTAGGATGGGATTTATAGACCCACCTTAATCCTCTTTAAAATACAGCATAGGAAAATCACACACTACTAGTAATCACAACCCAGCCAAATGTCTATACATGTATTTCAGGAGACACAATTTAATCCATGACAGTTTGGAAGTAGACTGCCAGGTTCTCCTTCCTAATTTTAGTCTGAAAGCTCCTATAGACCCTGTTTCCACTGGGTGACTGTTCTGCTATTTCGTTTGAAACACCAGTGGTAGAGTTTCCAGTATCACAGCAGCATGCAAGGCCCAGAGTACAGCAAACTAACAGATGAGTAGTGGAAGCACACATATATGTATATATGTATATATGTGTGTGTGTATATATACATATATATGTATATATACATATATGTATGTGTACACATATATGTATGTGTATGTATATACATACATCCATAGGGTTTTTCTTGGCTATAAACACTGGGGGAGCAGATAGCTAGGCCTCTCTTCTGCAGCACTGCTAAACACAAAAAACCAGACCCATTGGTATGAAGTCAATTCTGACTCATATAGACCCTATAGGACAGAGTAGAACTGCCCACTAAGGTTTTCAGGGAGCAGTTGGTGGTTTTGAACTGCTGACCTGTGCCACCATGGATCTCTGGCACTACTAGGTGGGTTCAAACTGCCAACCTTTCAATTAGTAGCAAGCACAATTTCTGCCACCCAGGAACTTACATATAAACCCTGGTGGTGTAGTGGTTAAGTGCTACAGCTGCTAACCAAAAGGTCAGTGGTTCAAATTCACCATATGTTCCTTGGAAATGCTATAGGGAAGTTCTACTTTGGCCTACAGTGTTGCTATGAGTTGGAATCTACTCAAAGCCTGGGTTCTCTAGGTAAGCAAAACTAGTACCACATATAATATGTACAGAGAAAGACTTGAGTAAAGAAACAATTCACAAGATTGTAGAAGCTGAAATGTCCTCCGTTCTGGATCAGAGTTCAAGCCTCACACAGCCACATAAACTGGTAAACCCAAGGCTGGCAGGTCAGAGACTAAAGTTCCTTCTCACAGGCTGTGAAAGTTAGTGGATCCCAAGATGGCAAGTGAGACTGTGAAGTTTCTGCTGATCCACTGAGCTGCAGGGGCTGGCAAATCCAGGATTGGTGAGTCAGGGAAAAGGACTGTTTCCTGTAGGTTATTAGGGTCAATGCATCCCACGAGCTTCTAGTTCAAGTTCTAAGAACTAGATGTGAAAACACAAAAGAGCAGGAGCTACTGGCAATGTCAGCAGACAGGAAGTAGTCCTCAGAAGGCAGGGAGATGCAAGCTGAGGGTTGGTGGTTAGCCACCACAGGATCTGCCACTGCCACTTTATATGGCTGCCAAAACATTGGTCCAGTCAAGTTGACACACAGTCTTAACCATCACAGTTTGGTTTTTGTTTTTAGGGACATACATATACCAAAAAAAAAAAAAAAAACCCTCCTCCCTGTTAGTATATGTATTAGTACATGTAGATACATGTAAATACAAGTGTACATACATGCATATTAATATAGTATGTATATATAACAGGTCTTGGTGGCACAGTGGCTAAGTGCTAGCCTGCTGACCAAAAATCAGTGGTTCAAACCTACCAGCTGCTCCACAGGAGAAAAACGTGGCAGTCTACTTTCATAATACCTACTGCCTTGCAAACCCTGTGCAGAAATCCTACTCTGTCCTGTAGGGTAGCTATGAGTTGGAATTGACTCAGTGGCAATGAGTTTGGCTTATTTTTTATTACATAGACTGTATATATATATATATAATACATACATGTACATATAAGTATGCATATACACATATAACTATTTTGATCTCCTGATGTTCGTTATATTGCTTCTAAGCCATGTAAGTTTTCCCCAGCCAAGAGTTTGCTAAACATTCGATTCTGCTTTTTGCTTGTGTTCCTACTTTTTGCATTTTACTTTTATTTCTCTTGTTCTTAATGGAAGCCTGCATTTGAGCTGTTCCCAGGAATGGCTCTTTTGTACCACAGCTCAGGTAAACATCCCCACCACCCAGGAGGGCACGTGAGGAGGTACCTGCAGGTTTTCCTGCTTCTGTTGCCAGCTGGCCTTCTGCAGAGGATATTTTTGAACAGCAGGCTGAGCTCCTGTGCAAGAAGGAGCTTATATACACCAGACCTCTCCACCCAGCATGGGTTGTCATACCAAATCAGTTCATTGTCCTTCCCTTTCCGGGAAACATGCTGAGAAGGAACTTTATTTACAAATAAAACCCCTTAATCGGATAGCTGGCATTTAAGCCTGAAGCACTCTATACTTCCTCTTCACCCCTCTCACCCAGACCCGGAGAATCACCTGAGAGGAATGCTAGGGGAAGATTTCATTTTAATAAACAAGAGATGACACCAGTCCCTCTGGAGATTTGCATTGCTGCTTTGAATCACCAAAAACTACCATGAATCATGAGAGGTCCCCAGTCACTTCATTGTGGATTGTCAGAAATGCAAGAACTTTCCAGACAGAGGTAGAAGCAGGATTGGGAAACACCCAGGTCCTGTCCTCCAGGAGGCACTAATCCACGGACTGAAAACAAGGTTCTTCACAGACTCACTTTCATAGCCCAGGGCTCTGAACACAGGCATAAGGCTCTATGCAGGCACAGAGAACACAGGCTAGGCAGAGACCCCAGTTTCAATCCCAGCTTGGTTACTGTCTAGCTTGTAACAATAGTCTGCCACTTCCTCTGCAGACCTCCTGTTTCCACTCAAGTCAGAGTTTCTGTCTATTTCGGTCAACTTCACCACCCACATCTCCTCGTCTCTCACAGCCAATGACCTCACACAGACTTTACCATCTGCACGGGGTTGAGTAGTGTTGTCCGCCTCCTGACAAATTCATGTCTACCCTGAGCCTGTGAACACAACTTTACTTGGAAGTAGGATCTCTGCAGATGTAATCAGGCTAACAGATTAGGAAATGTAGAACCATCATGAATGGGAATTAACTTGACATCACCACGTTTGACTGGTTTAATTCTATATGACTTGTGTTCTTATAAAGAAAACAACAGCTTATTGCTATCCAGATGATTCTGACACAAATTTGAATGCATAGCCACAAAAGGGACACAGCCATGCAATGACAGAGACAGGAAGAGATCAGATATATTTAGCTGTAAACCAAGGATTGCCAGCAACCATCAGAAGCCAGAAAGAGACAAGAAAGGATTCTTTTCCAGAAACTTCAAGTGCGGTGGAGCCCTACTGACACTTTGATTTTAGACTTCTAACTTCTGGGAAATGAGTGCACAACTCCATGTATGTTGTTGTTAGGTACCATCAAGTAGGTTTCAACCCATAGTGACCTGATGTGTAACAAAAAAAATGCTGCCCAGTTCTGTGCCAGACCTCACAGCCATTCCTGTTTTAACCCGTTGTTGCAGCCACTAAGTCAGTCAATCACACTGAGGGTTTTCTTCTTTCTCAGTGACCCTCTACTTTACCAAGCATGATGTCCTTCTTCAGGAACAGATGCTTCCTGATGTCATGCATAAACACTGTTTACATTGCCCCGTTAGACTCGTGTTTGTACATAACTCAACTTTTCCCTCAAGTCAAGTAACTCAAGGTTCGAAATTTTCCTTTCTGTCTCTTTTTTAAAACCTATTTTATTGTGCTTAGCTAAAGCTTAAAATCCAAATCAGTTTTTCATATGAAACACCACACACACGCCATTATGCAACTCTAAGTGCTCTCCATGTCCTGCCCCCTGTTGACAGCACACTCTTCCTTTCCATCCGGTACTACCCATATCCACTCAACTAACCCATGTCCGCCTCCACCCTCCCACCTTGCCTCTGGACTGGAATGGCTCGGGTAGCCTCATGCATAAATGTTTAAACCAAGAAGCACGTTCTTTGCCACCATCAGTCAGTGTTTTATAGTCCAGTCCGATCTTTGAAAGCAGGCTTTGGTACTGGTTTCAACTCTGGGTTAACAGAGAGTCCAGGGGCCATGTCCTCATGGGAGCCTCCAGTCTGTCAGAACATCGAATCTGGTCTTTTAATAGAGTTCAACTCTGCACACCCATTATTTTCCCACTATGTCAGGGACTTTTCATTGTTTTCCCTATTAGAGCAGTCGTTGCTGGTGGCCAGGCACCATCTAGTTCTGCTCTCACACTAACATAGTATCCCAGTCATTTGGCTGCTTCTGTCTGCTGGGCTCGTATTTTCCTCATGTCTTTGATGTCCTTCATTCTGCTCTGCACCAGGTGGATTGAGACAAATTGATGCTTACTTAGATGGCCACTAGCTAGCTTTTAAGACCCTAGACACCACTCACCAAAGTGGTATGCAGGAAATTTTCTTTAAAAAACAGTTATTCCGGTTAACCTAGATATCCACTGAAACTGTGATCCCGAGATCCCTGTCCCTACTACTCTGTCCTTCAAAATACTAGGTTGAATTTACAAAACCATTTAGCTTTTGGTGTAATCCAGTTGTGCTAACCTCCCTTCTACTGCGTGTTGTCCCTCCCTTCACCTAACCCAGCTCCATTCTACAATCTAATCTATGAAAACCTGGTGGTGTAGTGGTTAAGTGCTACAGCTGCTAGCCAAAAGGTGAGCAGTTTGAGTTAGCTAGGTCTTCCTTAGAAACTGTGGAACAACTCTACTTTGTCCTATAGAGTCACTATGAGCCCAGCATCAACTCAACAGCAGTGGGTATCTACTCTCTGAATAGCATTTTCCCTTCTTTCTCACACTTGTAATCATCAAATATTATTTTCTTCTGTGCTTAAACCTTTTATTGAGTCCTTATAACAGTGGTCCCATACAATATTTGTCCTTTTGCAACTCACTAATTTCACTCACCATAATGTCTTCCAGATGACTGCATGTTATGTTTCCTAAGATCTTTGGTGTTCTTTATCATTGCACAGTATTCCATTGTGCGAATATACCATAAGTCATTTATCTATTCATCTGCTGATGGGCATCTACGTTGATTCCGTCTTTTTACTATTGTGGACAGAGCTGCAAGAAACATTGGTGTACATTCATCTGTTATATTATAGCTCTCATTTCTCTAGAATATATTCCAACCAGCAGGATTGCTCAATCATATGGAAAGTCTAGCTTTTTAAGAAAGCATCAAATCGACTTCCAAAGTAGTTATACCATTTTATACTCCCAGTAGCAGTGTAGAAGTGTTCCAGTCTCTCCAGAAGCTCTCCAACACTTATTGTTTTGTTTTTTGTGTCAATGCAAGCCATCTTCGGGTGAGATGGTATCTCACTGTAGTTTTGATTTGGATTTCAGTAATGACTAATGATCATGAGAATTTCCTCATCTGTTAGTATCCTGAGTGTCTTCTTTGGAGAGGTGCCTGTTTATATAATTTGCTCATTTTTTTAACTGGGTTATTTGTCTTTCTTATTGATGTTTTACAGGACCTTGTAGATTATGGAGATTAGATGCCAATTAGAACGATGATAGCCAAAAATTCTCTCCCCCTCCCCCCCTGTAGCTAATGTTTTCACTTTTTTGTTGAAATCTTCAGATGAACATAAGTGTTTGATTTTTAGGAGTTCCCAGTTATCTATTTTCTCTTCTGGTGTTTGTGCATTAGTAGTAATATTCTGTAGTGTGTTTATGCTGTGTATTAGGGTTCCCCGTGCTGTCCGTATGTTTTCTTCCATAATCTTTATTGTTTCAGATTTTATATTTAGGTATTTAATCCATTTTGAGTTAGTTTTGGGGCACAGTGTTTCAGATTTTGTTTGTTTTTTATTTATTTATTTTTTTTGCAGATGCATATTCAGTTATACCAACACTATTTGTTAAAGTGACTATCTTTTCCCCAGTTTATGGATTTTGGACTCTTGTCAAATACCAGTTCATAGGTGGATGGCATGATACTTGGATTCTCAATTGTGTTTCACTGATCTGTGTATCTGTTTTAGTGGCAGTACCAGCCTGTTTTCAGTACCACAATAGTGTAACAGGTTCTAAAGTGAGTTGTAGTATGAGGCCTCCTACTTTGTTTTCTTCTTCATTATTGCTTTACTTATCCGAAGGTGCTTCTCTTTCCATAGGAATATGGTGATTTGTTTCTGTATCTCATTAAAAAATACTATTGGAATTTGTGTTGAAACTGCAGTGTTTCTATAGGTCACTTTGGGTAGAATAGACATTTTCACGATGTTAAGTCAGCCTACCCATGAGCAAGGTAGGTTTCTCCACTTGTGTAGGTCCCTTGATTTCTTGCAGTAGTCTTGTAATTTTCTTTGTATAGCTCCTCTACATCTCTGATTACATTTATTCCTAGGTATTTTATCATCTTGGGGCTATCCTAAGTGGCATTGTTTTGGTGATTTCTTCTTTGATGGTCTCTTTGTTGGCATAAAGGAATCCAACTGATTTATGTATGTTTATCTTGTATTCTGATACTTTGCTGAACTCTTATATTACTCCCAGTAGTTTTTTTTAATTCTTTACTGTTTTCTCTGTATAAGATCTTATCATCTGCAAAAAGAGTATCTTTAGTTCTCCTTACCAATTTATATGCCCGTTATTTCTTTATCTTTCCTGATTGCTCTGGCTAGAATGTTCAGGGTGATGTAGAATAAAAGTGGTGACAAACGGCATCCTTGCCTGATTTCCATTCTCAAGGGGACTACTTTCAAACTCTCTCCTTTTAGGATGATATTGGATATCGGCTCTCTGTAGATGCCCCTTATTGTGTTGCGGAATTTCACTTCTATTCCTATTTTTCTGATAGTTTTTTAAAATGAATAGGTGTCAGACTTTCTCAAATATATTTTCTGCATCATTTGATAAAATGAAGTCATTCTTGTCATTTACTTATGTGGTTGATTACATTAATTGTTTATCTAATGTTCAACCGTCCTTGTATCCCTAGTATGAATCCCAATTGGTCATGGTATATTATTTTTTTATGTCTTGTTGAATTCTAATGGCTGGAATTTTGTTGAGGATTTTTGCACCAAAGTTCATGAGAGATACAGGTCTGTGATTTTCCTTTTTTATATTGTCTTTATCTTGTTTCATTATCAGGGTTATACTGACTACATATAATGAATTTGGGATCTTCCTTTTCTACACTGTGAAACATCTTTTGTAATAGTGGTGTTAACTCTTTTCTAAAGTTGGTGGAATTTTCCAGCGAAGCCATTCAGGCCAGGGCTTTTTTTATTTTTGAGTTTTTTAATTACCTTTTCAATCTCTTCTTCTTTTATGGGTTCATCTAATTGTTCTACTTCTGTTTGTGCTAGTTTTGGTGGGTAATGTGTTTCTAGAAATTTGTCCATTTCCTCTAGGTTATTATATTCATTAGAATATAATTTCTCATAGTATTCTTTTACGATTCTTTTAATTTCAGTTGGGTCTTGTGTGATACTGCCCATCTCATTTCTTATGCAAGTTATTTGCTGACTCTCCTGTTTTAATTTTGTTGGTTTGGCCAAAGGTTTATCAATTTCATTTATCTTTTAGTTCTGCTCTAATTTTTATTATTTGCTTCTTCTGGTCCCCAAAGTGTTCTTTTGTTACTCTCTTTCCACTTAAGTTGTAGATTTAATTCTTTGATTTGGGCCCTTTCTTCTTTATGGATGTGTGTGTTTACAGAAATAAACTGATCTCTGAGCACTCCCTTCACTGTCCCATAGATTCTGGTAGGATATGTTTTCATTCTCATTGGAGTCTATGAATGTATTTACTCAATCTTTGATTTCTTCTATAACCCAGTCAATTTTCAACAAGGTTTTGTTCAGTTGCCTTGTTTTTGATACTTTTTTCTTTCTTGTTTCTGTTATTTATTCTACCTTTATGGTCTGAAAAGGTGCTTGTAATATTTCAGTACTCTGAGTTTTGCTAAGAATTGCTTTGTGTCCTAATATTCTAGAAAACGGTCCATGTGCATTGGTTAAGAAAGTATACATGGCTGTTGTTCGGTGGAGTGTTCTGTATGTACCTATGATATCAAGTTGATTACTTTAGGTGGTTAGATCTTTCACGTCTTTATTGAGCTTTTCGCTAGATGTTCTGTCTTTCACTGAGAATGGGGTGTTGAAATCTCCTACCATTACTGTGGAGCTGTCTATTTCAGTTTCCAATTCAGTAAGTGTTTCTTTTATGTATTTTGGCAACTTGTTGTTGATTTGTGTGATATTTAATATGTTTATGTTCTCCTGGAATAATTTACCTTTTATCACTACATATCCTTCCTTATCCAATGTGGTGGATTTTACCTTAAAGTCTCTTTTACCAGTGGTTACTATCACTACTCCTGCTCTTTTTTGAATGTTGTTAGCTTGGTATATGTTTTCATCCTTTGAGTTTTAGTTCGTTCATGTCTTTGAGTTTAAGGTATAGCTCCTATAGGCAATGTATAGATAGGTCTCTCTCTCTTCTTGTTTTTATAATCCAATCTGTCACTCTCTGTCTCCTTATTGGTAAATTTTATCCATTTACATTCTGAGTGATTATTGATAAGTATGAGCTTAGTGCTGTCATTTTGATGTCTTTTTGTGTGTTGTAGAGAATTCCTTTGTTCCATTTAATTTTATGTGCTGAGTATTTTCTTTATGTGTTTTCTTTTCAGCTTTTTACATGTTGGTGGTTTCATATTTGCAGAGACTTCAGGTTTTTCTTGTTTTTTTTATTATCATGTGTATGATCGATAGTTTCCTTTGTGATTACCTTAATATTTACCCCTACTTCTCTAAATTTAAACCAGTCTTTCATTTCTTTATATCACCTTGACTTCCTCCCCATGTGAAAGATGTATAACTGCATTTTCTTTTCTTTCTCTCTTTTTTGTCATCATGTTTACATAATTACATCTCTGTTTCCCTATCTTTGGTGTTCTGTCTATGATTTATTTTTGTGATTCTCCTATTTGGGTGTATATCCAGTTGCTCTGTTCTGTTACCTGGTGTTACTGATTTCCTATTCAAGTGACACCATTTAATTTTCTTGTAATTTTGTTCATTTTTCACAAATTCCCTAAATTTCTGTTTATCTGGAAATGTCTTAATTTTGGCATCATATTTGAGAGAAATTTTTCTGGAGATGCAATTCTTGGCTGGCAGTTAGTTTCCTTCAAGACTTTGTGTATGCCATTCCATTGCCTTCTTGCCTGCCTGGTTTCTTCTGAGTAGTTTGAGCTTAGTCTTATTGATTATGTCTTGTAGGTTATTTTTCCTTTATCCCTAGCCACTTTTCACATCTCTCCTTATCTTTAGTTTTGGCAAGTTTGATTATAATATGCCTTAGTGTCTTTCTTTTGGGATCTACCTTGTGTGGAGTTCAAAAAGTGTCCTGGCTAGGTATCTTCTCACCTTTTGTGATATCAGGAATGTTTTCTGTCAGCAAATCTTTGACAGTTCTCTCTGTATTTCCTATTATTCTATTAGTACTCCAATCACTTACAGATTATTCCTGTTCATACAGTCTCATTTAATGCTTAGTGTTTCTTGATTTTTCAAAATTCGTTTATCTGATTATTCCTCAAATATGTTGATGTCATATGCCTTATCTTCAATCCCACTAATTTAGGCTTCCATTGCATCAGTTCTGCCCTTTTGACTTTCTACTGAGTTTTCTAATTCTGTAATTCTATTATTAATTTTCTGACATTCTGAATCTTTTCTCTCTAAGCTTACTTGCAGCTTGTTCAATTTTTCATTATGTTCTGGTGCATTGTACCTCATTTCCTTTCATATCTCTTGAAGACTTCTAAGTATTAATCTTTTATATTCTACCTCTGATAATTCCACGAAGTTCTCTTCCTCTGGAAGGTTTGATTCTTTATTTTGGAAGCTTTCTGGGGAGATCATGATTTGCCTCTTCAAGTGCTTTGATATGGCTTGGTTTTTTTCTGAGCCATCAGTAAATTGTATTTATTTATTTTATGTTTGCCTACTGTCTTCTAGCTTCTTGTTTTGAAATACACACTTCACTTTTCTTATATGGATTCAGCTCAGGTGTCCAGGCAATCAGTCACCAAGTGTGTCATGTAGGCTCTTACCTACTGTCTTAGATGGGCAGTGGTGATTAGTATAGGCACAGTTGTCTGATTGCTGCTACTGAGAAAGACAGGGGGCTAACAGCCATCTGTGAATATCTATGAGGATGACATATCCCTGTATAACTGAATCTAAGTGAAGGAACAGTTTCTGCCTTGATATTCTGGCTTAGGGAAGTTAGCAGGATTTTCTTTTTCTTTTTCTCTCTTTTCCTTACCTTCTCAGAATTCGTTAAATTTATCCCCTTCTGAATCTCAGAGAATGGCTCATGGTGGACTTAAGGAATCCTCTTTCTGGCCCAGTTATTGACATCAGACTCCGGAGCCAGGTACAGTGCAGAGAAGGGAGGGGGAGAATGGCTCAGAGCAGGTTTGAGAGTTCCCACTTCTGACTCAGTTAATGGCTTCAGACTCTAGTACCTGGCACAGTGCACAGAAGGGAGGGAGGATGTCTGGGAGAAGGGAGACAAGCCCATATTGTAGAAAAGACTCAGATCCTAACATAGAAGGTTACACGCAAAGACTTAGATTTCAATGATATGATAGTGTCTCACACTGGCTCCAGAGGCACTGGTAGAGTCTCCAGACAATTAATCCTGCCAAGGACAGAACCCACTCAGCTCAACATGCAGTGGCCATGACTGTTTCTCAGCACGTCAGGTCTGTGGAATCCTTTGTACTTCTGTCATCACTCTCCCTTCCCCAATGTTCATCCCAAACTCTTAACGTCCCACTTGATGTTCAGGGCTCCTAGGATGTCATTATGCATTGGATTCATTTGTTCTCTTGGGTCTTTTTTGTTAGAGGGGTCACGGGAATCATCTCTCTATTCCACCATCTTGACCTCATCTCCTTCTCTTCCTCTACTGTTTTACATATATCCCCATGCCCATTCCTATTTTCCTAGTGTTACTCTAAGGTGTAATGGAGAACATAATTAAACTCATGGCATAGACTCGGAATTTAAAAAAAAATACTAAAGTTCACTTCATTTAACTATGCATTTGAAGCTTGAGTACCCCATACAAGATATTCATGCTTGGCTTAAACTCTAGGGGTTCCTGAATTCTAAACCCCATTGAGACATATTAGAAATACTGTAACTAAAGCCAAATAAATTATTGTTGAGTCTGTTCTGATTCATGGTGACCTTATGTATGTCAGAGAAAAACTATGCTCTATAGAAGTTTGTCAGTGGCTGTGATCTTCAGAAGTAGATCACCAAGACTTTCTTCCAAAGCACATACAAGTGGACTCAAACCACCTATCTTTAGGTTAGTAGCCAAGCACTGACCCATTTTCATCACCCAGGAACTCCTAGAGATACTATCATTGTAGTATGAATTAAAATTAACAAAAGGGCTTCTTAAAATCTAAATTTCTGAGCCCACTCCAAGAATTTTTGATTCAGTAAGTCTGAGTTTGCTTCTAATCATTTGCACTGCTAACAAGTTCCCAGGTGGTACTGATGTTGCTGGCCAAGGGACCACACTTTAAGAACCACTTCTCCACTAACTCTTCTAAACTTGAAACAAGCCAAACCCATTGCCATCAAGTCATTTCTGACTCAGGGTGGCCCCATGTGTTACAGAGTAGAACTTTTGCATAGGCTGTAATTTTTATGGAAGCAATTTGCCAAGCCTTTCTCCCACAGAGTCACCAGGTGGGTTGAAACCACCAACCTTTAGGTTAGCAGTCATTTGCAAACCACCTGGATCATTCAGGGGACCTTAATTCTCTTAAACTGCCAGTCAATTCTTGCTCACTGGAATCAATTAGCACATTTCATCAATGTAAGGACTAATGTGATATTAAGTAGAGTATCAGGGTAATCACGATCCCTCCAAACTGTTACTTCAATGACCAGGGGCATCAATGTAGCTGTGAGGTAAAACTCTGAGGGTATGTTGTTGCCCTTATCATGAGCAAGCAATCAATTTCTTATTGTTACTGATAAGGATAGAAGAAGAAAACTTTCGTAAGTCAATAGCTGTACACCAGTGCCAGGAGATTTATTTATTTGCTCCAGTAAAGTTACTATGCTTGGATAGTAGCTTTAATTGGAGTTTCCACTTGACATGTTTTTTTAAACCATAGTCATTCTCCGATAAGCTAGAATCACCGTGGAGGCATTAGTGGCTCAGTGGTAAAATTATACCTTACCTGTAGGAGATCTGGGTTTGCATTCTGACCAATGTATTTCATGTTCAGTCACCAACCACCTATTAGTGAAAGTTTGCATGTTGCTATGACGCTGAACTGATCTCAGCAGATCTTATAGACCAAGACACATTAGGAAGAGAACTCTGGCAGTGTACTTTCCAAAGTCAGCCAGTGAAAACTCTACGGATCACAAAAGTTCAGTGCACAACCAACTGTGGGTATGGGTGCAGGACCCAGCAATGTTTCATTTTATTATGGATAAGATTGCTGTGAGTTGGGCCCTGACTTAAAAGCAACTAACAAGCATCACCATCTCTGCATCTTTCAAGTTGTTTCTTTCTTTCTTTGTGTGTTTTGTTTTTTTTAATGGTTGCAGACTATTTGCTATTCTCCTTAAGATTATAATATTGCTTTTAGTTTAGTATCCTGGTAGAGGCTTCCAAGCACCTACATGTGTCCCGTCCTATCCATAAACTGCACTCCACTGATCAGAAAAATAAATGCTGGGATTCTCCAATTACTAATGTAGTAGACTAAATTATTGGGCCCAATTAGTCAGTCCTATGAAGAAATAGTTGTCTATCCAGTCCCTTGATGTGGCATAGTGGTGGGAAGATTGTACTTCCCTGTTTCTTGATCTTCAGCTTCATAATAAAAATAGAAACAACTCAATATAAAGTATATAAAAATGTGGAAAAAAATGAAAAGATAATTTATAAACTAAGATAATGTTTTACAAACTATTTTATTGTGTTTTAAGTGAAAATTTACAATCCAGTCATTTGTCATACAAAAACACACATACTGCTGTGTAACTCTAGCTGCTCTCCACATTCTGTGACAGTACACTCCTCCTTTCCACCTTGAATTTCCAGTGTCCATTCACCTAGCTCCTTTGTGCCTCTACTGCTCCTCCCATCTCTGGCCAGGAATGGCCCCATTAGCCTTATGTATCTACTGAAGCTAAGAAGCACACATGCCAGTATCACCTTATGTCTTATAGTCCAGTCTAATCTTTGTCCAAATAAAATAATATTAGTGGCTAATAAATTTATTTTAAAAAGTATTTGACATTTTTTAAACCCACGATGAGATACCAGTATACACTCACCAGAATAGCTAACATTATACACTGACAACATTAAATATTGTTGAGGATGTGGAGGAACCAGTACACTCATTCATCACTGGTAGGGGTATAAAATAATGCAACCAACTTGAACAACTGGTAGTTTGTTATAAAGTTAATCATGCATATATACTACAACTCACTAATCCTACTCCTAGTCCAATAAAACCGTAAAGACTACATAAAATTCTATATAAGAATCTTCATAGCAGATTTTGTCAGAACATCCAAAATTTAGCACAATCCAAGTATTCATGAATAGGAAAATAGTTATAAAAAATGTGACATATTCATATATTATCTCATAAAAAGAATTAACTACTGATACATATAATCACATGAATAAACATAAATATTGTATCAAATGAAAGAAACCAAAGAATATATTCTATATGATACTATTAAAATATGTTCTATATCTCGATGGCACTTGACTGGCATATGACACTACTAAAATTAGAAAAACTAATCTATGATAATAGGAATTAGAGCAGTGGATGTCTCTGAGAGGTAGTGATTGACTGGAAGGAATGCATAAAAAAATTTGGGAGGGCAAGGCACAGCAGTATTCTATATTACTAGCAGGATGTTAGTTAAAATGTTGTATTTAAGTCTAAAACTCATCCAATGTGTTCTTAATTTCCATGTATTTCACTGCATGTAAATTTTCTTCAGCTTTTAAAGTACATAAAAAATAAAATGGATTTGGAGTGGGACAGAAGCAAAACCACTGGGATTTCATTGGTTACTTTTACATGAGTTATATAAAAATGTTCACCGTAGAAAGATGCATTCCTGTGGGCACATCACTTAGCTGTAAGTGCACAGTGACTTTGTGCTAAATAGCAAAATGAATCTTTTCCCCTGGAGAAGGAAGTGCAAAGTCTTTATTTAAGCTCCCACTCACTCCATAAACCAGACGTGGTTATGTTTTAGTCAGCTAGGGCTGCTCTAACAGAAATACCACAGAGCGGATGGCTTTAACAAAGGAAGGTTTATCCTTACACAGTCCAGTAGGCTACAAGTCCAAATTCAGGATGTCCACTCCAGGGGAAGGCTTTCCCTCTTGTCGACTCTGAAGGAAAGTCCGGTATTGCATCAGTCTTTGTCCAGGGAGCATCTTGGTGCAGAAACCTCAGGTCTGAAGGATGTGTTGTTCTCCTGGTGCAGCTTTCTTGGTGGTGTGAGGTTTCCAATTTTCAACCTGTCTACCTTTCATTTTATCTCTTGCAGGCTGAAAGGATTAAGGGTGGGGAAAGCCACACTCCAGGAAAACTCTTTACAGTGGAGCAGGGAGGTGATCTTCTGAATGGATTTACAGTCCCACCCTAATACTTTAACATACAGCGTAGGAAAACCACAACATGGAGGACAGTCACAAGATACTGGGAATCATGGCCCAGCCACATGGCTACATGTATTTTGGGGTGGACACAATTCAATTTACGACAGGTTATGTAAAGTAAAACCTGCACATCTGTATACATCAACCCTGAGTATAAGAATTATAAGTGCGTGTCACCACAGGTTTGTAATTTCTACCATGAAAGAGTCAGTAGCATAGGTGAAGCATTTTCTAGGTCATAGTTGACATCTGATGTGTTAGTAGAGGCCAGGCTGCAGTGATAGCACCCTTGTTCCTGTTACCCTATCTTAAAGACCAGTTCTGGTGCCCTGGCACATTCCAATAATGAACAACTCAAGTATAGAGTAATATAAAAGCCTGTTGTCACTGAGTTAATTACAACTCATAGCAACCCTACAACACAGTAGAACTGCCCCAATGGGCTTCCGAGGAACGGCTGGTGGATTTGAACTGCCTTATTTTTTGTTAGCAGCTGAGGTCATAACCTTGATTTAAACTTATAATTCTTATACTCTTAACCACTGTGCGAACAGAGCTTCTCATTGCTGCTGTTGTTGTTAGGTGCTGTCAGGTCAGTTCCTACTCATAGCAACCCTACGCACAAACAGGATAGTATTAGTATGTGGATAATACTTCATTATTTCTTGGCCTTATTATTCATAAGAAATAAAGGGAGATTAAAAACCTTCTTGACTGGTGTCTTTTTTTTGGTATTCTAGAATTTCTCACTTATAATTCATTAAGAGTTCTAGCCCACAATTTAGCTCAATAAGGAGAGGCAACTCATCATTTGGCAGATGGTAGTATTTATGACACACGTTTAACCCATGAAAAACAAAGTGGTTTGTCCTAGGCAGTGGCAAGGAAATCTCTGTCTAATGGGATCCAACGTATTTGTCTCTCAAACCACAGGAAAGTTTATGAAGTTCTACCTTTGGGCATGAAAGGGGTGGGGTGAATTTTTTTTAACAAGCAGTTGAAAGAATACACATAATTTAAAATTTCTCCTAAAATTGATTACATTTTTATGCAGAAAAGTACTAGGTATACCCAAAGCTTTCAATTAGTAGCTTCATTCTTGAAATTTACATCAATTATGCTCCTCCTCCCTGCAAAAAACACCAAACCCATCGCCACCAAGTTGATCCCAACTCATAGCAAGCATATAGAACTGGGTAGAATTGCCCCATAAAGTTTTCAAGGAGTGCCTGGTGGATTCGAACTGCTGACCTTTTGGTTAGCAGCTGTAGCTCTTAATCACTACACCACAAGGGTTCCCTAATTAGGTAATATAGAGGAATTATCCTTTAGTGGTTATTAATCTTGCTATTAACAGTAAAGTAACAAACTTCCTTCAGACTGGATTTGTGACTTATTTTAGTCAGCTAGTGCTGCTCTGCCAGAAATACCACCAAGTGGATGGCTTTAACAAAGGCAAGTTTATTTTACACAGTCAGGAGGCTACATGTCCGAATTCAGGATGTCTACTCCAGGGGAAGGCTTTCCCTCTTGTTGGCTCTAGAGGAAAGTCCTCAGGTTGCATCAGTCTTTTTGGCACTGGAACCTCAGATCTAAAGGATGTGTTCTTCTCCTGATGCTGCTTTCTTTTTGGCTTGAAGTTCCCAACTCTTTGCTTGCTTCCCTTTTCTGTTATCTCTTGTAGATTAAAGGATAAAGGATGGTGCAAGTCATACTCCAGGGAAACTCCCTTTACAGTGGAGCAGGCAGGTGATCTTACAAGTGGATTTACAGTCACTCTGCAATCCTCTAACATACAGCATAGAAAAACTACAAAATGAAGGACAATCATAAAACATTGGAAATCATGGCGATGACGTGGCTACACACACTTTGGGGTGGGGGGGCACAGTTCAATCCATGACGTGACTCCATTTTTGGTTTGGGACTGCTGGTTGAATTGGAGTGACTTGGCTCAGTTACTGTCCTTGAATGGTGATGACGACTTTTGTTACAGAAGGAAACACTTAGCATCTGTAATGTTGGATTTACCTGTGAAAGAATGTTCTTCAAAAGCCTGGACAAATGAGCTTGTGCCAGAATGAAACTGCAAACTAAGAAATGGGGCAACCTCATTTCAAAACACAAATCTTAATCGTAAGAGATAATACAGACAGAATGATTGAGGATGTTATGGTTGGAAAACCAGGAAGCTCCTAAGTTTGGAACTTGATTTTCTTTCCGGCCCAATGCATCATAGAATTATCTACTTAGCCAACTTCCAGGCTTCCACTGTGAGTTACCTCATTTCCCAGAAAACTGAATGAAAGGGACCATCAATAGGAAGTCAAGTCCATTTGCTGGCAAGTATCTTTCCACTAGGAGTCTAAATTTCTTAATATTGTTAAATTTCTACGTCAGTAAAATGGATGTAAAAGAGCTTCACTGCCTGCTTATTCTTAGATCGAATTTCAGCAAATTAAGCACTTCTCTTTCAACCTCAATCTTGAGTAGACTAAATTCTTATTTAAAATTCTTTTTTTTAAATTTTTTATTTAATATAGCCAAGCCATAGCCAAAAAATGTACATTCCCGTATAAATCTACATACCCACCTATATGCAGCTTCCACTTCTCTCCCTGCCTGGTGACAGCACACTATTCCTCTCTGCTCCATACATGTCTCGTTCTCCTAACAGTCTCTTTTTTCCCTCCTCTCCACCCACTCTCCTTCCTCCAGCCGGAGGTCAGCAGGATGACATCCTATAGATGTATAGAACCATAAAGTGCATCCAATATATGGTCACTGCATCGCCAAGTCCAACCATTCCTGTCCGAAGCGTGGACCTTCGTTATGATTTATAGTCAAGGGCAGCATCAGGGCGAGGGGCCATGCTCCCAGGGGAACCCTGAAACTACTGGACCATCAATTGAGGTCTTTTAGTGGGGATCTCAGTGTGCACCCCTTTTTATTCTTGTGTTGCCAGTGAGACTCCTCTCTGTGAGCTCCATCGCGGCTATCACTGGTGGTGGCCGGGCACCATCCAGTTCTTCCAGTCCCAAGTTGAGGTAGGCACCCACTGATGTGGGTCTCTTTGTCTTCTGGGTTGTCTTTCCCCCATGTCATTTTGGTCCTCGGTGAGCATCCATTCCTGCTGAGTTGGGACCGTTTGCTGTGCCCTCGGATGGCAACTTGGCAGCTTTTAAGACCCCAGATGCCACTCACCAACGTGGGGTGCAGAGAGCCCTCTTAGCAAAACGCTATTTGTGCCAATTGGGCTCGATTTTGCCTAAGAGCATGGTCCCCTGCCCCCTGCCCCAGCTACTCTATCCTTGCAATATTGGGTTAAGATGGAAGGAGTACTCACGTTATGTTTAAGTCCACTTAATATTGTTCTTGTTTCTAATGTGTGCTATCACCGATTTCACCTAACCAGATGCCTAGCAACTATCTAATCTAAACTCTCCCCCTTCCCTCCCTCCCCTCCCTTGCAGCTGTCAAAGAATCTTTTCTTCTATACACAAGTCTGTTTCTGAGATCTTATCATAGAGGTCTCATACAATATTTGTCCTTTTGTCGCTACTTTCACTCAACATAATGTCTTCCAGTTGAAACCAGGTCATGAGATGTTTCCTAAAGTCATCGTTGGTCTTTATCATTGCGTAGTGCTCCACTGAGTATATATACTATAGTTTACTTATTTAAAATTCTTATTTGTTTCAAAAAATAAATTCAATTTGTAATCATTTCAGGGAAAATAATGAAAAAATTAATGAAACAAAATATTAAAATTACCATTATTTCACTATTCAAAATTAACTACTGCCTTTTTTTTTTGCAGAAATAACAGAAACTTTATTGACCATAAAATAAAAATTAATGAGGTGGCTGAAAGGATATTGTACAATTTCAAATCAAATTATTTAAGTACTTCAACCAAATCTCTAGCAACTGTCTAATCTAAACCCTCCCCCCTCACCCTCCTGTCCTCCCCACCCTTACAGCCATCAAGGAGTCTTTTCTGTTACGCATGAGTCTGCTTTTAAGTTCTTATCGCAGGGGTCTCATACAATGTTTGTCCTTCTGTCGCTGACTACTTTCACTAAACATGATGTCCTCCAGTTTAAACCAGGTTAAGATATGTTTCCTGCTGTCATCGATGTTCTTTATCATTGCATAGTTTTACACTGAATATATATACCATAGTTTACCTATCCATTCTTCCACTGTTGGCATCTGGAATGATTCCATCTTTTTGTTATTGTGGACTGTGCTGCGATGAACATTCGTGTGCATGTATCAGTTGGTGTGAATGGCCTTGATTCTGGAGGATATATTCC
The DNA here is from genome assembly GCA_028571685.1 of Heterohyrax brucei. Classification (NCBI taxonomy): domain Eukaryota; kingdom Metazoa; phylum Chordata; class Mammalia; order Hyracoidea; family Procaviidae; genus Heterohyrax; species Heterohyrax brucei. The sequence continues at coordinate 9,330,802 of CM053165.1, read as the reverse complement.
AAGAAGTGGAATTACTGGACCAAATGGTATATCTATATCCATTATTTTAAGGTAGCACCAAATTGCTTTCCAAAGAGGTTGCACCATTTTGCAATCCCACCAAAAGTGTAGGAGAGTTCCAATCTCTCCACAGCCTTCCCAGCATTTAGCGTTTTGCATTTTTTGGATCATGGCCAACCTCGTTGGGGTGAGATGGTATCTCATTGACGTTTTGATTTGAATTTCTTTAATAGTTAATGATCGTGAGCATGTCCGCATGTGGGTTTTGGCTGCCTGGATCTCCTCTTAAGAGAAATGTCTGTCCATCTCCTTTGCCCATCACTTAATTGGATGATTTATCTTTTTCTTATTGATATTTTGTACTGCCTTATAGATTATGAAGATCAGGCATTGGTCTGACACAGAGTTGCCAAATATTTTTTCCCATTCTATAAGTGGTCTTTTAATTCTTTTATGAAGTCTTTGGATGACCAGAAGTGTTTGATTCTTATTAATTCCCATTTATCTATTTTCTCTTCTGTTGAATGTGCTTTGTTTGTCAGATTTTGAAATCTGTCTGTATTGTGTATTAAAACTTCCATTGTTGACCCTATTTTATGTTGGATGAGCTTTATCATTTTAGATTTGATATTTAGGTCTTTTATCCAATTTGAGTTGATTTTTGTATAAGGTGTGAGATACAGGTCTTGTTTCAGTTTTTTGCAAATGTCCATCTAATTTTGCCAGCACCATTTGTTAAAGAGACTGTTCTTACCTCAGTTTATAACCTTAGGACCTTTGTCAAATATTAGCTATTGACAGAAGGATGGTGACATCTCTGGGGTCTCTACTTCCATTGGTCTATATGTCTCTTTTTGTACCAGCACCAGGCTGTTTTGACAACTGTGGCAGTGTAATAGGTTCTAAAGTCAGGTAGTGAGAGGCCTCCCAGTGTGTTCTTCTTCTTCAGTAGTGCTTTACTTAAACAGGGCTTCTTCCCTTTCCAAACAAAGCTAATGATTTGTTTCTCCATCTGCTTAAAAAATGTTGCTGGAATTTGTATTGGGATTGCATTATATAAGTAAATTGCTTTGGGCAAAATAGACATTTTTACAATGTTGAGTCTTCCTATCCACGAGCAGGGCTGATTTCTCCATTATGTAAGTCTCTCCCAGTTTCTTGTAGTAAGTTCTTGTAGTTCTCTTTATAAAGATCTCTTATTTCTCTAGTTAGATTTGTCCTAAGTATTTTATCTTCTTGGGGGCTATAGTAAATGGAATTGATTCGGTGAATTCTTCTTTAATAATCTCACTGTTGGTATAAAGGAATCCTACTGATTTACTTATGTTTATCTTGTATTCTGAGACTTTGCTAAAGTCTGCTATTAGCTCCAAGCTTACTTATGGATTTCTTTGGATTCTCTGTATAAACAGTCATATCATCCACAAAGAGGGAAATCTTTACTTCATTCCAATACAGATGCCCTTTATTTCTTTGACTTGTCTAATTGCTCTGGCTAGAACTTCTAGCACAATGTTGAATAGAAGTGGTGAGAGTGAGCATCCTTGTCTAGTTTCCATTCTCAAGGGGAATTCTTTGAATCTTTCACCATTCAGGACTATGAAGGCAGTTGGCTTTGTGTAGAGGCCACTAATTGCATCAAGGACTTTCCCCACTATTCCTATTTTTCGGAGAGTTTTTAGCATCAATGGGTGTTGAACTTTCTCAAATGCCTTTTCTGCATCAATTGACAAAATCAGGTGATTCTTATCTTTTGTGTTGTTTATGTGGTTGATCACATTAATTGTTTTTGTGATGTTGAACTAACCTTGCATTCCTGGAATGAAACCAACTTGATCACGATGAGTTATTGTTTTTTATATGCTGTTGAGTTCTATTGGCTAGAATTTTGTTGAAGATTTTTGCATCCAGGTTCATGAATGATATCGATCTGTAATTTTCTTTTTTTGTGGGATCTTTCCCTGGTTTTGGTATCAGGGTTATGCTGGCTTCATAGAATGAATTTGGGAGCATTCTATCCCTTTCTATGGTGTGAAATAGCCTCAATAGTACTGGAGTTAACTCTTGTCTAAAAGTTTGGTAGAATTCTCTGGTGAAGCCATCTGGGCCAGGACTTTTTTGGTTGATAGATTTTTGATGACTTTTTCAATCTCTTCCTTTGTGACACATTTATTAAGTTGATCTACTTCTCCTTGTGAAAATCTTGGTGAGTCATATGAATCTATAAATTGCCCATTTCCCCTAGGTTTTCAAACCTATTAGAGTACAGTTTTCATAGTACTCTGTTATGATATTTTCTATTTCAGCTGGGTCTGTTGTAACATCTCCCAACTCATCTGTTAATTGAGTTATTTGTATCTTCTGATGTTTTTCTTTTGTAAGTTTAGCCGATGGTTTATCAATTTTGTTGATCTTTTCAAAGAACCAGCTTTTGGTTTTGTTAAGTTTTTCAATTGTTCTTCTATTCTTTAATTCATTCTGCTCTAATCCTTATAATCTGTTTTCTTCTGGTACCTGAGGGGTTCCTCTGTTGCTCTCTTTCTACTTGTTCAAGCTGTAAGGTTAATTCTTTAATTTGGGCTCTTTCTTCTTTCTAGATGTGTGCAGTTATAGAGATAAACTGACCTCTGAGCAATGCTTTTGCTTTATCCCATAAATTCTGGTAGGATGTGTTTTCATTCTCATTTGAATCCATAAGTTTCTTTATTTTGTCCTTAATTTCTTCTATAAACTAAGGCTTTATGAGCCAAGTGTTGTTTGGGTTCCACCAGTTTGCATTTCTACCTATGAATTTTCTGTTATTGATTTCAACTTTTATAGCTCTATGGTCCAAGAAGATACTTTGCAGTAAATCAATGGTTCAGATTTTAAGGAGAATTGCTTAATGACCTAGCACATGGTCAGTTCTGGAGAATGTTCCGTATGCATTGGAGGAGAAGGTGTATTTATCAGCTGCTGGATGAAAAGATCTGTGTATGTAGATAAGATCGAGTTGGTTGATTGTTGCAGTAAAATCTGTTGCATCTTTAGTGAGCTTTTGCTGGATGATCTATCCATAACTGAAAGGGGAGTGTTGAAGTCTCCAATTATTATTGTGGAATGATCAATCTCATATTTCAGTGTTGTCAGTATTTGTTCAATGTATTTAGGTGCTCTGATATTGGGTGCATAAATATTTAATATTGTTAAGTCCTGCTTTAGTATTGAACCTTTCAGCAATAACTAGTGACCATCCCTGTTCACAGTAGTGGATTTTACTGTAAAATCTATTTTATCTGAGATTAATATTGCCACACCAGCTCTTTTTTGCGTATTGTTAGCTTGATATATATTATTCCAACCTTTAATTCTCAACTTGTTCATATCTTTAAGTTTAAGGTGTGTTTCCTGTAAGCAACATATAGATGAGTCATGTCTTTTGATCCAGGATATCACTCACTGTCTCTTTACTGGAGTGTTCGGTCCATTTACATTCAATGTAATTATTGATAGGTATGTGCTTATTGCTGTCATTTTTATGTAATTACTTTTGTGTTGATATTTTCTATTGCTGTTAATGTTCTGTTCTGGGTCACTCTTCTTTATGGGTTGTTGTTTCAGTGCTGGTTTTGTGTTCATTGAGACTCCTGTATTGCGTTTCTTATTTTGATACAATGTATTGTTAATCTGCTTTATGGCTTCATGTATTATCCCCCTTAACATACCAAGATCATACCCAATTTTAACTACTGCATAACTCTGAAACTTCCTCTACATTGAAAACAACTGTAACTATTGTAGTGTATCCCTCTTTTTATGTGATCACTACTGTAGCTTATCCCTCTTTTAATGTGATGGTATTATAGTTGTCATGATATGATCACGGATTCTCTTATTATAATACTGTAGCTTTGGTGAAGTTTTGTGGCTTCCTTAATTAATTAGAAATTGTAGGATCACCATGAGTTGGTTCCAGCTCAATGGCACTTGGGTTGGCTGGTCCTGAATTGTTACCTAAAATATACATTTAGGGAAGAGCTTCTTTCAATATTTCATGTAATTTTGGTTTACTTTTTATGAAGTCTCTAAACTTCTCTTTATTTTCAAAAGTCTTAATTTCACCATTGTATTTGATAAACAATTTTGCAGGATAAATAATTCTAGGATGGAAGTTTTTCTCATTCAGGGCTTTGAATGTGTCTGCCCACTGATTTCTAGCCAGCATTATTTTGACCGAAAAGTCAAATTAAAATGTACAGGCTTTTCCTTGGGATGTTAGTTTTGCTTTGAGCCTTGCTGCCTTCAGAAGCATCTGTTTATGTTTTAGCCTATTAAGCTTGATTATAATATGCCTTGGCATCTTTCTTTTTGAGTCTAACTTTTGCGGTGTTCAATAAACATCTTGAATACCTATGTTCTCTTTGCTCATAATCTCAGGAAAGTTTTCTGTCAGCATCTCTACAGCAATACTCTCTATGTTGTCATTAATCCACCCTTGTTCAGGAACTCCAGTTAAACGTAAATTATTCCTCTTAATGGAGTACCACATGTCTCTTAATGCTTCTTCATTTTTCTTCTTTCCTCTGATTTCACCTCATAAATACTGGTGTCAGTTACTTTGTCTTCTAGGTCACTGAGTCTAACTTCCATCTGTTCAATCCTACTCTTTTGGCTTTGGACAGAATTATCTAATTCTGTAATTTTGTTATTAATCTGATGTGTTTCAGATCGTTGATGTTCCAGCATTTCAAATAGCTTGCCAAATTTTTCATTTTGTTCTACTGCATTTTGTTTAATCTCTAGCAGGGTTCTATATATAACTCTTTTGTATTCAACCTCTGATAGATTAAGAAAGGTTTCGCCATCTGGGAAATTTTTTGTATCTTTATTTAGGGAATTTTCTGGAGCATTTGAAGGCTGCTTCTTTAAATGATTAATTATGGTCTGCTGCCTACATGCCGTCTAGATACTGTTTGATTTCTCTGGTGATGGATATAAGAGAATTGTTGGTCATCAGTTGACTCTAATACTCTAGTGATTTGCCCTAGGTGGACTCTCAAGGGTGGAAGACTCTGTTCACTGGGTAGCAAATAGGCTGCTCTGCTTATGGAGAAACTGGGGGCTGTCATCCAAGCCTACAATGTGAGAGAAAAGAGGCTGGAAAAGCTGAAGCTTCTCAACAGACAGATGTCCAGGCAGATGCACAGGCCTCTCAGCCTTCAAAGTAAACTTCACATCTATGTAGGGAGCTGTCCAGGTGCTGAACTGGGAGCTTGGAGCTGTCCAATAGGCTGGCCTGAATAGGCAGTCAGGAACAGCTGACTCCACCTGCCAGTTTATAACGAAAGTATGTTACCGGCCACTTGCGGAAGCTGCAATTCTCTGATACAATGCAACAGCAGGAGCAGAGGTCAGACAGTTGCTGGATTATTTTCAAGAGGGGAAGACTAGTCTGATACTGTTACCTAGTCAAGTATGTTAGGTCCTAAGGCTCCCCAGATATTCAGTGCTCCATATAAATATCATCCAGGCCTTAGCTCTCAGAGGGAAATGAGGAGACGTCTGTTTACTCCATCATAATTTAACAGAATCCCTATTTATATTAAAATTAACTACGGTTAAAAATTGAAGTTTTCAAAGATCTCATTTTACTTGGATCTGCAATCAATATCCTTGGAAGCAGAAGCAGAATCTGAGAAATCAAAAGATGCATTGCATTAGGCAAATCCACTGCAAAAGACCTCTTCAGAGTGCTGAAAAGTAAAATGTCACCTTGAAGACTAAGATGCACCTGACCAAAGCCATTGCGTTTTTAGTTGCCTCATGTGCATGTGAAATTTGAATGATGACTATGGAAGACTGAAGAATTGATGTCTGAATTGTGGTGATGGAGAAGTTTGAATGTATTATGGACCACCAAAAGTACAAGCAAATTTGTCCTGGGAAAAAAATTATAATCAGAATGGTCCTTAGAAGCAAGGATATATTTTGGTCATTATTATCAGGAAGTATCAATCACTGGAGAAGGACATCATGCTTGATGAAGTAGAGAGCTGACAAAAAAAAAAAAAAGAGGAAGACCCTCAGCAAGAGAGATTGGCATGGTGGCTACAACAATGGGCTCAAGCATAACAATGATTGTAACAACTGTGCAGGACTGTTTTGTTCTACTGCACATGGGGTAATTACAATTTGGAAGTAAGTAAACTAACAACAACAACTATTTAGCTGTGTACTTCTTTTTAGGTACTTAAAACTTTTCAAACTGGCTCCTTCTGTGAAAATTTTACACTTTTCATTGTTAATTAACATACTCTGAATATATTCATGTCTATAAATGTTTTCTAAATCATTATTGTAATGCCTTTATATTGTCTAATAACATAAATATATTATGTTTAATTGACTGTATATTATTGAATACTTATTTTTTCATTTTTCAAATGTGAACAGTGCTGAAATATATATTCTTGTAATAAAAAGTTTGCATATAGTTTTAATTATTCTCTTCAAACAAAAACCTGGATATCAAATTCTAGATCAATATTTATGCATGTTGTAAGGCTTTTAAAGTAAAACATCAAGTTTGTATGTCTATCATTGTGTTGGATTACCTGGTCACATCTAACCTAAACTTCGTGGGCTATTACAATGTATATTTTAGAATATTTGCAAAGTTGACGTGAGAAACAGTGCCTCACTACTTTGCCTTGAATTCTTTTGATTACAAGTCAAGCAGTTTTTCATGTTTATGTGACACCTTTGTTTTTGTAAGGGTAGTTCTACTGCATTTATTCTGTTTTGCGTTATTCTTTTTAATAAAAATTCTGTTCCCCAAGCATCTTTTTTTTTCTTTGTAAGAAACATTTTCTTTTCATAGCACTAATTAAAGAAGAGTGCCCAGAAGCAAGACATAAATCAGACTGGTCCTCACCAGCAAACTGCCGTCATTGTGTACACTCTGGCTCTGGTGAAATCAGCTGGTGTAGCAGCCAGTGGGAAGAAAGAGAACCCAAGGATTCCTCTGGGGCAATCTGGCTTCCACACTTGCCCCAGAATGACTTTTCCATAAGTCTTCAGTGACTTCTTGGAAACCCCAGTGTCGTGTCATAGTGGTTAAGTGCTACATCTGCTAATCAAAATGTCAGCAGTTCAAACTCCCCAGATGATATTCTGGAACTCTTTGGGGCAGTTCTACTCTGACCTATAGGGTCACCTATGAGTCAGAATGGACCTGATAACAGTGGGTTTGGTAAGTAACCTTTTGATTGTTAAATCCCTGTCTCCCTCCCCACCCCCAGCTCTTTGACCTTTCAGCAGAAGTGTCTCTCCACTGTTGTTGGCCACACCTGTATCCCTTGGCTTTTCTGAGGTTGACTGTGCCTGCTTTCCCTGCCATTGCTTCAATTGTGTCCTTCAGTCTGCATCATCAGCACCTCTGTCCATTCATTCCATCCTTCTCTCCTCCTGATGCCTTGGCCATTGTGCCCATGCACCAAACAGACAACTTCTCAACTATTTCTAGTTTCTGTCAGTGATTCTGTGAACAACCCCCAGCTCTAGATCTTGTAGGGCCCAACCAATCTGGGCATAATATAAACAGCTCACCAATTCTGACCTGTAAGCCTCTGTAGGAGGACTTAGATCTTAGCTTTTCTTCTAAGGCCCTTAGAGAGTCACTAAGGCAAAGTTGTCAAACAGCATGTTAACACAACAGTGTTTCATTGATCCTGTACAAGTATGAAGCCTCATCACCATCCATTCATAAAATTGTTACCTGCTACAGCTAAGGGTGTTTCCTGTTTCTATTCCTTCTGGAGGAAAACATGGGGCAGAACGCACGTGTGGAGTACAATCTACTGGGTATAGGAGGTAAGACACATCTCTCCGCACACAGCCAGCACCAGAAAATACTACCCTTACACAAATAGTCACAAGATAGTGTTGAGTGCAGACAAGCAAAGGATGTGATAACTTGGGAAAAACTGTTCTTTCTTTTTTTATTTTTATCTTATTTATTTCTTACAATAAATGAATAAAATTTCTAACAACTTGGCTTTTGGCTTGGCATCAAATATCTCAGCTATGTTAAACTCTCACCCCTTTCCCCCTGCCCTTGTAGCCATCAAAGTTATTTTGTTCTGTAGATAATTTTATTTTTAAGTCCTTATAACAAGGGTCTCATACAATATTTGTCCTTTCGATACTGACTGATTTCACTCAACATAGTATCTTCCAATTGAAACCATGTCGTGAGATGTTGTCTAAAATCTATGTTGTATTTTACCATAGCATAGTGTTCCATTGATTATATGTGCCATAATTTGTTCATCCATTCATCTGTGGATAGGCATCTAGGTTGGTTCCATCTTTTAGCTATTGTGGACTGTGGTACAATAAACATTTGTGTACGTGTGTCTGTTTGTGCAACAGCCTTTGTTTCTGAAGGATAATTTCCAAGCAGTGGAATTAATGGATCAAATTTAAGGAAGTACCAGACTGCTTTCCAAAGAGGTTGTACCAACTTGCAATCCCACCAACAGTGATAGGAGAATTCTGATCTCACCAGCCTCTCCAGTAGTTGTTGTTCTGTTGTCTTTGGATCATGGCCAGTCTTGCTGGGGTGAGATGATATCTCACTGTAGTATTGATTTGGATTTCTCTGACATCTAACAATAGTGAGCATATTCTGATGTGTCTTTTGGCTGCCTGGATGTCTTCTCTAGTAAAGTGTCTGCCTGTCTCCTTTGCCCATTGCTTAATTAGGTTATTCAGCTTTATCTTGTTGATATTTCACAGAACCTTGTAAATTACGGAGATCAGCCAACAGTTTGACATGCAGATGACAAATACACTTCCCCATTCTGTAGGTGGTCTTTTAACTTTTGATAAAGTCTTTGGATGAGCAAAAGTGTTTGATTCTTAGTAGTTGTTATTTATCTGTTTCCTCTTCTGCTAATTGTGCTTTGTGAGATTTTGAAGTCTGTCTAAGCTGTCTATTAGAACATCCATTGTTGATCCTATTTTTTCTTGCATGATTTTTAGCATTTTGGGTTTGACATTTAAGTCTTTGATACATTTAGAGTTAGTTTTTGTGTGAGGTGTGAGATATGGGTCTTGTTTCAGGTTTTTGCTGATGGGTGTCTGATTTTGCCAGCACCATTCGCCAAATACACTGTTTTAACCCCAGTTTACAGTCTTAGAGCCTTTGTCAAATATCAGCTGTTCATAAGAGGATGATCACATCCCTGGGGTTTCCACTCTATTCCATTGGTCTATATCGTCTCTTTTTGTACCAGTACCAGGCTGTTTTGACTACCGTGGCAGTGTAATAGGTTCTAAGGTCAGGTAATATGAGGCCTCTCTTTGTATTCCTCTTCTTCAGTTGTGCTTTACTAAGCCTGGATTTCTTCCCTTTCCAAACAAAGTTGATGGTATGTTTCTCCATCTCATTAAAAAATGACACTGGAATTTGTATTGGTATTGCATTGTATAAATAGAGCACTTTAGGTAAAATAGACTTTTTCACAATGTTAAATTTTCCTATCCATGTGCAGGGTGGGTTTCTCCAATTTTGTCTTTTTTTGTTTTCTTGCAGGAGGTCCTTGTAGTTCTGTCTGTATAGGTTTCTTATTTCTCTAGTTAGGTTTATTTCTAGATATTTTATCTTCTTGAGACTACAGTAAATGGCATTGATTATGGTGATTTCCTCTTTGATGATCTATCTCTTTGTTGGTGTAAAGGAATTCTACTGATTTACTTATGTTTATCTTGTATCCTGATACTTTGCTGAACTCCTCTATCAGTTCTGGTAGTTTACTTATGGAGTCGTTAAGATTCTCTGTCTATACAATGAAATAATCTGTGAATAAGGAGATTTTTACTTCTTCATTGCCAATATGGATGCCTTTGTTTCCTTGTTATGTCTAATTGTTCTGGCTAGAACTTCTAGCACAATGTTGAATAGAAGTGGTGAGAGTGAGCATCCTTGTCTAGTTTCCGTTCTTGAGGGGGAGTTCTTTCAATCTTTCACCATTCAGGACTACGAAGGCAGTTGGCTTTGTGTAGATGCCACTAATTGCATTGAGGACTTTCCCCCTCTATTCCTATTTTTCTGAGAGATTTCAATATGAATCGGTGTTGAATTTTGTCAAATGCCTTTTCCATATCAATTGACAAATTCAGATGATTCTTATCTTTTGTGTTATTTATGTGGTTGATCATATTAATTGTTTTCATGATGTTGAACCAACCTTGCATCCCTGGAATAAAACCAACTTGATCACGATGAGTTATTTTTTTTAATATGCTGTTGAATTCTATTGGCTAGAATTTTGTTGAAGATTTTTGCATCTAGGTTCATGAATGATATTGGTCTGTAATTTTCTTTTCTTGGGGGATCTTTCCCTGGTTTTGGTATCAGGGTTATACTGACTTCATTGAAAAAATTTTGGAGTATTCCATTCCTTTCTATGGTGCAAGATAGCCTCAATAGTATCAATGTTAACTCTTGTCTAAAAGTTTGGTAGAATTCTGTGGTGAAGCCATCTGGGCCGGGCCTTTTTTAGGTTGATAGTTTTTGATGACTTTTTCAATCTCTTCCTTTGTGATAGATTTATTAAGATGACCTACTTCTCCTGTGATAATCTTGGTGGATGATATGAATCCAGAAATTTGTCCATTTCCTCTAGGTTTTCAAACCTGTTAGAGTACCACTGCCTTTCATAGTATTCTATTACGATAGTTTTGATTTTAGCTGGGTCTGTCATAACATTTTACATCTCATTTCTTAACTGGGTTATTTGCATCTTCTTTTTTTCTTTTCTAAGTTTAACCAATGGTTTATCAATTTTCTTGATCTTTTCAAAGAACCAGCTTTTGGTTTTGTTAATTTTTTGAATTGTTCTTCTTTTCTCTAATTCATTTAGTTCTGCTCTAATCTTTATTACTATTTTCTTCTGGTGCCTGAAGAGTTTTTCTGTTGCTCTCTGTATACTTGTTCAAGCTGTAACATTAATTCTTTAATTTGGGCCCTTTCTTCTTTCCAGATGTGTGTAGTTACAGAGATAAATTGACCTCTGAGTACTACTTTTGTTGTATCCCATAGATTCTGGTAGGATGAGTTTTCATTCTCATTGGATTCCATAAGTTTCTTTATTTCACCCTAGATTTCCTCTATAACCCAATACTTTTTGAGCAAAATGTTCAGTTTCCATAAGTTTGAATTTCTATCTATGATTTTTCTGCTGATGACTTCAACTTTTATGGCTTTATAATTTGAGAAAATACTTTGTCGTAAATCAATGGTTTGGATTTTGTAGAGAATTGCTTTATGACTTAACACATGGTCTTTTCTGGAGAATTTCCATGTGCATTGGAGAAGAAAGTGTACTTATCCATTGATGGGTAAAAAGATCTGTATACATCAGTAAGGTCAAGTTGGTTGATTGTTGCAATAAGATCTTCTGTGTCTTTACTAAGCTATTTTCTGGATGATCTATCCATTACTGAAGCGACAGTGTTGAAGTCTCCAACTATTATTGTGGAATGATCTATCTCATTTTTCAGTGTTGTCAGTGTATGTTTGATGTATTTAGGTGCTCTGGTATTGGATGCATAAATATTTAATATTGTTAAGTCCTCCTTGAATATTGCACCTTTCAGCAATAGTGACCATCCTTGTCCACAATAGTGGATTTTACATTAAAATCTATTTTATCTGGTTTTAGTATTGCCACACCTGCACTTCTTTGTATGTTTTTGGCTTGGTATGTGTTATTCCATCCTTTAATTTTCAGTTTGTTCATATCTTTGAGTCTAAGGTATGTTTCTTGTAAGCAACATATAGACAGGCCATGTCTTTTGATCCAGGATGTCACTTACTTCTCTTAATTGGAGTCTTTAGACTGTTTACATTCAGTATAATTATCAACAGGTATATCATTTTGAAGTAATTATTTTTATGTTGATGTTTTCTCTATTGCTCTCAATGTTCTGTTCTGGGTATTTCTTCTTTATAGGTTGACTTTTCAGTGTTGGTTTTGTACTTGTTGAGACTCCTGTATTGTGTTTCTTGTTTTGATATGTTGCATGGTGATTCTGCTTTGCAGCTACACCTATGATTCCCCCTTAATATACTATGGTTAAACCCAATTTTAACTTCTACATAACTTTTTAACTTCTCCATTGGAAAGGACTATAACTACTGTAGTATATCCCTCTTTTTAGTGTGATGGTGTCATAGTTTTCATGATATGATCACTGATTCCCTTCTTTTCATATTGTAACTTTGATTGAGTTTTGTGACTTCCCTAACTGAGTAGGATTCTGGATGTTGTGTCCTGCATTGCCACCTTAAATACGCATTGAATGGTTTTGTTTTTCCAAGCAAAGAGCTTCTTTCAGTATTTCATGTAATTTTGGTTTAGTTTTTACAAAGTCTCTAAGCTTCTCTTTATTTGTAAATGTCTTAATTTCAACATCATATTTGATAAACAATTTTGCAGGATATGTCATTCTCCTTTGGAAGTTTTTCTCCTTCAGGGGTTTGTATGTGTCATCCCACTGTCTTCTAGCCAACATTGTTTCTGCAGAGAAGTCAGACAAAAGCCTGCAGGGTTTCCCTCAGAATGCTAGCTTTGCTTTGAGCCTTGCTGCCTTTAAAAAATCCGTTTATGTTTCATTTTATTAAGCTTGATTATAATATGTCTTGGTGTCTTTCTTTCAGGGTCTAGCTTTTGTGGTGTTCAGTACACATCTCGGATACCTATGTTCTCTGTTTATAATCTCAGGAGAGTTTTCTGTCAGTATCTCTACAACAATACTCTCTGTTTTGTCATCTACCCCCCCCTTGTTCAGGAACTCCAATTAAATGTAAATTATTCCTCTTAGTAGCATCCCATATATTTCTTAATGCTTCTCATTTTTCACGTTTCTTTTCTTTGATTTCTCCTCATTAATGCTGGTATCAGTTGCTCTGTCCTCAAGGTCACAAAGTCTAACTTCCATCTCTTCAATTCTACACTTTTGTCTTTAGATTGAATTATCTAATTCTGTAAATTTGTTGTTGATCTGCTATATTTCAGATCATTGAGGTTCTATCAGTTGAAATAGCTCATGTAATTTTTCATTTTGTTCTCCTGCATTTTGTTTAATCTCTAGGAGAGTTCTATGTATAATTCTTTTGTACTAGACCTCCAAGAGTTTTTGAAAGGCTTCTTCATCTGGGAAGTGTTTTGAATCTTTTTTGGGGAGTTTTCTGGAGTCAAGGTGGACTGCTTGTTTAAATGATTAACTATGGTCTGCTGTCTATGTGCCATCTAGATGCTGTTTGATTTCTCTGGTATTACCTCAACAGGAGCTGAGACATAGTACTAAGAGAGAAATTGGTCACCAACCATCTCTGTATAGTCTAGTGATTCGTCCCACGTGGACTCTGGGGTGGAAGTCTCTGCCTACTGAGTGGCAAAGACTCCACCCTACTTACAGAGACACTGGGGGCTGTCAGCCGACCCTACAATGTGGGTCAGATAAGGGTGGGTGGAAAAGCTGCCGGGCTTCTCAATCGAGAGATCTCCAGACAAGTACATAGGCCTCTCAACTCTAAAAGTAAACTTCAGTTCTATGCAGAGAACTGTCCCAGGTGCTTTGAGGCAGAGAAGGCTCAAACTAGGAGCTGTCCATAATGTTTCTGAAAACAGGCCTCCCAGGTGATAATGAAAGCCTCTCCTTGGAAACTCTACACTATCCTATAGGATTGCTATGAGTCAGAATAGACTAGACAGCATGCCTTTTTTGAGCTTATGCCCTCTGCTTTCGTTTTTGAGTCCCAAGAGAGACTGGAAAAGGAGGACAGAATTGGAGCAAAGAAGAAGCACTATGAGTTCTCCAAAGCCAGGGCCTATTTTCAGCCAAAACCAGAAAACACTCACTGAAACATGTGTCATCAACTGATTTTACACAACAGCCTGGATGAGTTAGATGTATTTTAGTTTATCTGCTGAATGTCATCTCAGAAGAGATGAACTATAAGAAAGCTGTTAGAGAATACAAATGACTTCAGCAAAAAGGTAGAAGGTCAACATACAAAAAGAAATACAATTTCTATACACCAGCAATGAGCATTCAGAAAAGAAAATTAAGGAAATAATTCCATTTACAATCGCATCTACAAGAAAAACAACCTCAGAATAAAGATAATTGGGAAAATAAAAGACTTATACCCTAGAAAGGATAAAGTATTACTTAAGAAATTCTAAGCAATTGCAAGGACATTTCAAGTTCATGAATTGGAAAACTTAATATTGTAAAGATGTCAATATTACCCAAAGTGATTGGTAGATTCAACATGACTTCCACAAAAAATTCAAACAGTCTTCTTTGCAGAAATAGAAAAGTCAATGTTAAAATTTATATGAAACAGCAAGGAACCCTGAAGAGTGAAAGCAATCTTGGAAAAAAAGAAGAAAAAGTAGGAAGGATTCACACATTCTGATCTTAAACCCATTATATGTACAGCTACAAGAGTCAAAACATTCTACCACTGGTATAATGATAGACACAAAGACCAATAGAATTTAAAAAAAAGAGTTGGGTTCAAGTCAAAGTGACCCTATAGGTCAGAGTAAAACTGTCCCATAGAGTTTTCAAGGAGCACCTGGTAGATTTACATTGCCAACCTTTTGGTTAGCAGATGTAGCACTTAACCCACTATGCCACCAGGGTTTCCAGACCAATAGAGTAGAATCGAGAATCTAGAAATAAACTCATAAACCTATTGTCAACTGATTTGTCAATGATAATCATAATACCACTGAATAATCTCTTGAAATGGTGCTAGGACAACTGTCTTTCCACATGCAAAAGAATGAACTTAGACCCATTTCTCACAGCATACATGAAATAAATTCAAAATGGATCAAAAACCTAAAAGCAAGAATTAAAAGTTTAAAGTTATTAGAAGAAAATATAGCATTAATTCTTTAAGACCTAGTTAACAACGTTATGGCACTAAAACATGAGCAATAAAGACAAAATCAATAAAATGGATCTCATCAAAATTAACAACTTGTATGCATCAAAAAAGTTTATCAACAAAGTGAAGAGGCAACCTACAGGTTAGATGAAAATTTGAGAATACTATGTATCTCCTAAGGGTTTAATATACAGAATATATAAAGAACCCTTACAATTTTATTTAAAAAAAAAAAAAGGACTAACAACCTAGTCAAAACAATGAGCAAATGTAAACATTTGTCCAAAAGAAAATCACAGATGACCAACAAGCACATAAAAAGATGCTCAACATCACTAGTCCTTTAGCCCTTAGGGGATGCAAATCAATACTACAATAAGATACCACCGTACTCCACTAAAATAGCTCAAATGATTTAACACAAACAAACAAAATAACAGGTGTTGGTTAGGCTGTGGAGAAAATGGAACCCTCATCCATTGCTGATGGGAATAGAAAATAGTGCAGCTTCTATGGAAAACAGCTTAGCAGTTCCTCAAAAAGTTTATCATGTGACACAGCAGTTCCACTCCTACATATATATATATATATATATATATATATACACAGAAGACTTACAGTAGGAACACTGCAAAAACATGTACATCAGTGTTCACTGGAGCACTGTTTACAGTAGTCAATGAGTGAGAACAACCTAAACGTCAGTCAACAGAGAAATGGATAAACAAAATGTGTAACATAGAATAGAATATTACTCAACCATAAAGGGAACTGAAGCAAATATAAAGACCAAAGTTTTTACTAATGGTTGCCAGGTGCAAGAGATGTGGAGTAGGGATGAAGAGACAGGATTACCAAGTTTCCATTACTGGTAGTGGAATAATCTGGAAAAAGATAGCAGTGATGTTTGTAAAATACCACAAATGTAATCAATGTCACTGAGCTGTATGTCCAAATATCACCCTCCCCTGAAATTGCGACAATACGATTATTAAATAAAAATAATACGATTATTAAAATGGAAGTTATAAGGGGGAAAACACAAACATAAAAAGAAGTAAACAAATTAAGTTTAGGGATCCAAAAAAGCTAGAAATAAATTATAATTGACCTAGAACTAGATGGAGAAGTAGGAGTTTATCTGGTTGAAAAATGGCAAGAGGACATTCTTGACCTGTGAAAAGCCACAACATGCTTGGAACAAAGACACACAGAGTGAGGGTATAGGATAAGCCTAAAGTGGTAGAAAAAGCTCTGAAAAAAATGTGCAAAAATGGCTTTAGGTCCATTTTCCCAAAGGATAGCCTTGGATGCCTGTCTTGCATAATGTTTCATGAAAACAGGTATCCATGGTCACACACTGGGGTCAGCCACTTGCTGGTAGTGCAGTGGTTAAGAGCCCAGGCTGCTAACCAAAAGGTAGGCAATTAGAATATACTAGTTGGTCCTCAGAAATCCAGTGGGGGCAGTTTCGCTCTGTCCTGTAGAGTCACTATGAGTCAGGATCAACTTGACAATAGTGGGTTTTACCTGCCATATAGGCATCTTTCCTACTGTCCTACTTGTTGGCTGACAAGCTCTGTACCATCATTCAAGGGTGGTTGCTGCCCTGGTTCTCTATTTTTTGTGCACTTCTGGTTCACTGTGGCTGCCACCTCAGTTACCCAGTAGAGCCTTACCTCTTGTCTGTTGAACCTAAGTTTTATCTCCCAAGATTGCCAAATCTCCACTGGGATTTTCAGAGGCTTTCTGCTTAGGATTGTAGTCTCCCGTCCTGCAAAGCCCCAGTATTTGGCAAATTCCTTAAGAGGAAAATTGGCTAGGTGCTTGACTTCCAGTCCCTTTTCCAAAGTTCATCTGGTTTCTCTGCCCACAACCTGCCCCCAGTAAGGACCTTCTTCATGGTCTTTGCATAGGGCTTTTTCCTCTGCCCATACCCTGAAGTAGCAAGTGAAAGCAAAACTGCAGAGGTTGGCTCAGCTCCCAATCCCAACCCTATTCTTTCTTCAGAGTCTCAATCCCTCTAGCTTTCCTTATTTCCTTATCTAGATAGCTCTCTGCTGTCTTTGGGCAGATGGCTTTTATATCTTACCTGGCTTTTCTAGTTGCTCCAGGACAGGCTCTGGTTTGCCCAAACCGTCATCATCCCTTCTGGAAACAAAAAGCCTTGAATTCTGTTGCTTCTTCTTCTTTCCAACTTTTTGATGTAGGATAATAAATGCCAAACGGGGAATGACAAGGGGTCATCCAGAACTCAAACCTGGGGCATCTTGCACCTGAAGCAAAAAAATCATACCTCTAGACCAATGAGCCTCAGCTGATAAAGTACAGGGTCAGCGAAAGGGAGAAGGACCCTCAGTGAGATGGATTGGCACAGTGGCGACGACAACTGACTCAAACCATAACAATGATTACGAAGACGGCAGAGGACCAGGCGACATTTCATTCTGTCATACTGATGGGCACTATGACTAGATGGCACCGAACAACAACAGATAGGGCAATGATGTGCTTTTAGAAAGTTCTGTGTTTCTTTGTATCTACAGCACTTAACTCATTCCTATGAGTGCACATTTGTGGTGTAGAATTGATTGTTGACTCTAGCATGGAGCTAAGTCTACAGTAGATACTTGACAAATCAATCCATTATTTCAGAGGCAAAAAAATATCACAGAGCCACCCTAAAAACCACAGACCCAACGTAAATCGTATCAGTAACTGCCTTGCCCAAATCCCTTGGCTCTGAGATGGAGAAACTGAGGACCTATGAGGTTAGGTGTTATTTCCAAAGCCAAAAACAAGTTAAGGAGCCCAGCCAGGGTAAGACACTATCATGGCTGAGCCCTTCACCCACCATTTACCCTAAACCACACTGTGAGACTTACTTAACATTATTATGATAAAGGTGGGGTGCTGGCAGTATCAATTATGATTCCAAGAATATTTCAAGTCTTTCTCATACTTGCTTCTGACATAAAGAAGGGCAGCAGGAGACTCAGTTGTCAAGACGCCATATTTGGAGCTGAGTAGGGCAATGTGGAACATTCTGTTTTCATGTCTATGAACATTCCAATATTTGCTTTGGCTGTGTTCCAGTACCTTTGAGCCTTTTCTGTCCCATTCTTTATGTTCTGTTTTTATAATACCTCAAATTACAGGATGCGCACTTGGCTTTAATTGAGTCAACTGCTTACCAAATTCCCTTAAAAGTATATAACATTGTTAAAACCATTGTTTTTAAAAAGCTACTTTAAAACATGACATTTATTAGCAGTTACATTAAAATAAGCTATAAAGTTATCCCCAGTATAGATGTTACCCTTTGATTTAAATTCCATCTTTGAGTAAACTAGGCAAGAAACACTAAAATCTGAATGGCTTTTAGGACCCATGGGGTAATGTTAGAATTTGTGGCATGCTAAACATCAGAGGGGCATATGTTGAGTGAGTCTTAATCACATTTGGGGCCCAATTAAGCTTTTCCAGCTTGCTCCCACTTCTACATAGGCCCCAGCTAAGGGAACACAGCCTGTGAATTTGCCTTAGGCACAAGTAAACTTGGGCTGGGGATGGAAGGACAGGTTGCTTCTCATTAACTGGGTTCTTTGCGGATTCTGACAGGCAAGCAAGAATAAGCCAGAGCAGAGCGGATAATCCTCTAAAAGCTTCTCTTTCCCCACCTTCCTGCACCTTGCAATCACCTGTGAACTGCAGCAAGAGTCCTCACACCTGGCAGGGCAGACAAGCTCTAGGGCCTACAGAGTCAAAACAAAGAATAGCTTGAGCCATTTTAAAGACTAGTCCACACTTCTGTGATCATTATCAAATTCTCTTGCCACCACGTCAGGATGTGTGGTCATCTGTGACACTGTCTTTTGTAAAATGGATCAAGAAGTCATCTGGACACTGGAATTCAGTCTTTCTGGTGTGATTGTCCAAGGTTTCCATTGTTCCTTCTCTTGGAAGAAGCAATGTCTTTGGTCACCCTGATGCGCTGTATGGTATTTGGTTAATAAAGCTGTGATAAGGGGTGTCTGAAAGGCCTGGGAGGAAAGACTGAGGACAGGAGATGGAGCTGACATCAGAACTGAGAGAAGCTTTCTCATGGAGTGCGATTCCTCCCCACTCTGGCCATGAGTTAAAAGCTAGAGGTCACCTTCAGGGAGAAAACAGCACGTAGAAGGTAGAAAGGAAACACCTACCAGACATATAACTGAGGTATGGCAGGTGTGGCGTGTACTCTGGGCACAACTTGAGGAGAGGGCTGAAGAGAAGTTTCTATTGGCCCAAGCAGTTTCCATTGCTACCTGTGAGAGATCATTCAACAATTTCAAACTAATTGCTGCAGGCACTATTTTCATTAGGTAGACACTTGGGTCAGCCACCAGGCTGGCCACTGGAATTGACACCAAACATAGGAACTCCAGGGAAAATGATGCAGAGAGACTTGATTTCCTGTTCCCCGTTGAGGAGAGAATGGTGTTTAACAGAGGCAGAGACACACCAGTCTGAGAGCCCAGTGAAGTTTATTTGAAGAGAAAGAGAGTGGGGTCCGAGCCTAGGGCCAGTACAGCCAGTTTTTTATAGTTGTGAAGTTCTAATGAGGTAGTGTGGGGTGAGAGGATCTATGGTTTGACAAGGAAAGAATGTTAAAAGGAGGAGAGGGAGTAGTAAGAAATTCCAGTAAGGGGATTTATGGTCTGATAAGGAAGAAGTGTTGATCAGAAGGGGGAGGCTGGAAGGTTTGTTTATAGTCAAAGTTTGATAAGGGAAGAGCTTTGCTTAGGAGGGTAGCGATGGCAGGCACGAAGTTTTGCTTGTGGTCAAATTCCTGTGGACTGTTTTTGAGTAAAGGTGGAAGAAGATGGCTTGTGCTAAAACTGTTGAAATGAGGAAGGGCACGGTAAAAATTCGAGGTATTAAAGAAAGCCCCAGGAAACAACTTAATAGCAGAAAATAACATAGAATAATCTCACCTTTGTCTTACAAAACACTGTCACAAGACAAGCCTGGGGGCAACCTTGCAAGTGACAGCCTGCAAGTGACCCCTAGACCTTGACCACATTTTACAACTAATAGGAGTTAACCAATCAATGTAAAGGTCAGTTCACCCTCCCTGCTTTGCAATCTCACGACTTAAATACTGGGCGCTGAGGAAACTCGTCGTTGCCCCCTGCTCTGTGTAGCTTGGGGTGCGTCCCTGGTGCACCAGTATTTTTCCTATTGGGCATATTTTTTTAATAAAATTTAACCTTTAAAGTAACAGTGTTGCATCTTGAAAATCGTGGACCCTAACAAAACCTCTCTGAAATCTGGGTACATGGCAGGAGAAGCTGGCTTATATTAAACCTTTCTGAAATCCAGGGACAAAGTCTCCTCCTTTCCCACCTCAATGAGCAGTCATGGTGCCAGTGTTGCAGGCTACATTCACCAGCCAAACTGCAGCGGGGTCTGGTAGGACTTGTGAACAGTAGGAGGTCCTTTGACCCTGACCTTCAGAATAAGCTTAGAGTTGGGATTCCTGAGGTGCCACCGTACACTTGCAGAGTCATAGCCTGTGTCTGGAACTGAAGCCATGTCTCCCCAGGTGAGTCGTTACTGTCTTTTATTCTTTACTTATGCATTCAACAAGAATTTACTAAAAACGACTATTTTCCAGGTGTCATGAATTGATCTGTGTTCCCAGAAAAATGTATGTAGCCATTTGCCAGGGCCATCATTTCCAATATTTTGTTATTTCCTATGTTATACATCCTAATCTCTTTCTGTGGCCAGTAGATAGGATGTGTTAGAAATTTTTCGGTGCAGTGAGTTTCGCTTACTTGAAAGTATGTAGAGGAAAAACCAGTATGAAAGTATGTAGAGGAAGAAAAGGAAAAGTTTATTTGCGTCCCAGGCGGCTTTACAGAACTCCCAGGAGGGAGCCTGCAAAACTGTACGCTGGCTCGGGGATTGGGGCTTATAAAGGGGGCGGGCGAAACTTACTGAGGGCAGTGCCTAAAACAGTGCCCGTGACAATGAGAATGGTGTCTGTGGCAAGTAGCCTATGGGGTTGTGGACGATTAAAGTTACTTAATTAACATAAGGCCAAGAGCCCAGGGCACTTGGCTTGGCTAATTAACATAAGGGGGTTTCATTTCAGTGGAGTTGAGCCTATGGGAAAGGAGTGATAGCTATTCGGGCGGGCAGCTGGTCTCATTTGAATGGAATTTCAGGAATAGTTGGCCGATAAAACGTTTTGACTCGGGCCGGGTGCTCAGGGAATGGTAGGGGAGGGGGCTTGGGTATCAGCGTTGAAAGAGGATTAGGATGGGTCGCCGTGAGTCCGATCCGACTCGAGGGCACTTGGCTGGCTGGCAACACCTTTGCTAAAGCAGTTTTCCTAGCATATGGTTTGCACCACTTTTTATCCTTTCATCCTGTGGGAGACCAAAAGAGAGAGAGAAGCAAGCAGAGAATTGGGAACGTCATACTATCGAGAAAGCAGCGCCATGAGTAGAGCGCTCCTTCAGACGTGAGGTTCCTTTGCGGAGATGTTTCCTGACCAAAAACTGATGCAATACAAGGTCCTTCCTCCACAGCTGAACAAGAGGGAAAGCCTTTTCCCTAGAGCAGACATCCTGAATTCATACTTGTAGCCTACTGGACTGTGTAAGAATAAACCTCCCTTTGTTAAAGCCATCCACTTGCGGTTTTTCTGTTAGAGCAGTACCAGATGACTAAAACACCACAAGTGATTCAAGATGCTACAGCAGTCAAAAGTCCTTGATTTCAAGAAATCTACAGTATAGTTGTGGCAGGAGGTATACAACACAAAATACATAAATTTTGGAAAGTAAAATATGCTATATAGGAAATAAATACAGTGGCATCACAGGGAAAAACTGGGAGACAGAAAGCATTCTTCAGAAAGGAGGTCAGAGTAAGCCCACTTGAGGAAGCAACCTTTGAACTGAGAACTAAAGTATGAGAAAGAAGTAGCTACATAATAAATAGTGTCCTTCGTGAAAAACTGACTGCTTTTCATGAGACCAGAAGAACTGGATGGTGACTGGATATGATCCCTGAGCATTTTATTTAAGATTCTATAGAAGAATCCTGATCAAAAATGAAGGGAATGCAGAAGAAATTTTAAGATTATCACAGAATCCAGACTTTCTGGAGCCATTGGGCTAGCTGAACCCCTGAAGCTGTTGTCATAGATTATCTTCATTTCCTTATCATTGTGCTTTTAGGTAAATGTTTACAGCGCAAATGAGTTTCTCACCCCAAAATTTGTACACAGATGGTTTTGAACAATGGCTGAAATTCCTGGAGTGCGTCAGCACTCTTCCCCTTCCCCTTTCTACCACTGGTTACTCTGTCCATTAGCCCGGATTTCCTGTCCTTTCTGCCTTTTTGTCTTTGTTTTTGGGTAGATGTTGTCCACTTGATGTCATATATTTGGTCAAACTAAGAGGCACATTCCTTCACGTGTTATTGTTTAGTTCACAGGCCTGTCTAAACTTTGGCTGAAAGGTAAGCTTCAAGAGTGGCTTTAGTTCTGAGTTAGTACGATGTTTAGGGGTCATAGTCTTGGGAGTTCCTCTACTACATCTGTTCGTGTGTGCATGCATGTGTGTGTGTGTGCATGTGTGTGTATGTGTGTGTGTGTGTGTTGAATTTTGTTCTACAATTTTCTCCCGCTCTGTCCAGGGCCCACTGTTGTGATCCCTGTAGAACCATTGGTGGTGGTAGCCAGGCAATATCTAGACTTGCTGGCCCCAGACTGGTGGAGGCTGTGGTTTATGTGGTCCATTAGTCCTTTGGACTAGTCTTTTCCTTTGTTTTCTTCAATTTACTTTGATCCAGGCAGGATGGGACCAAATAATGTATCGTAGATGGCTGCTCTCAAGATTTGAGATTCCAGATGCTACTCACCAACGTAGGATATGAAACATTTTCTTTATGAACTGTGTTATACCAATTCACCTAGATGTCTCCTGATACCACGTCCCACAGTCTTCAGGCCAAGCCACTTGGTTTCCCAGGGTATTTAGCTGTGTCTAGGAAGCTTCTATGATTTTGCCTTGGTCAGGTTGTACTGATTACCCTTATATTGTGTGTTGTCTTTTCATTCATCAGAGTTAACACTTGTCTACTATCTAGTTATTAATTTCCCCTCTTCTCCACCAATAACCATCAAAGATTTTTTTTTCTGTGAATAATACTTTTCTTGGGTTTTTATGAGTGGTCTCAATAATATCTGTCATTTTGTGATTGACTTACTTCACTCAGCATAAAAAAGAAAACAGTGTCATCAAGTCAATTCGAACTCATAGCAACCCTATAGAACAGAGTAGAATTGCCCCACAGAGTTTCCAAGGAGCACCTGGTGGATTTGAACTGCTGACTTTTTGGTTTGCAGCTGTACCACTTAACCACTATGTCACCAGGGTTTCCTCACTCAGCATAATGCCCTCCAAATTCATCCTTGTTGTGAGATATTTTGAGGATTCATTTTGTTCTTTATCATTGCATAATATTCCATCATATGTAAGTACTATAATTTGTTTTTCCATTCATCTGTTGATGTGCACTTAGGTTGTTTCCATTTCTTTTCTTGCTATTGTAAATAATACTGTGATAAACACAGGTGTGCGTATGTCTATTCCTATGATGGTTCTTATTTCTCTAGGATATATCCCCAGGAGTAGGACTGCTGGCTCGTATGACATTTTTATTTCTAGCTTTTAAAGAAAGTACCATATTATTTTCCACAGTGGTTGTACCACTTTACATTTCAACTAGGAATGCATAAGAGTTCCAATCTCCCCACAACCTCTGCAACATTTATTATTTCCTGTTTTTTTATTAGTGCCAATGATTTCAAGGTGAGACAGTATCACATTTTAGTTTTGATTTGCATTTCTTTAATGCCATGATTTCTTTAATAGCTAATAATCAAAGACTTCCTTGTGCATCCGTTAGCTGCCTGAATAATAAGATGTCTATTGATACCTTTTCCCCCATTTTTAACTGGATTATTTGTCTTTTTGTTGTTGAGGTATAGAAGTATTCTATAGATTTTAGAGATGAGACACTTGTCCCCCCTACTCTACAGATTCTCTTTTTTACTCTTTTGGTGAGTTCTTTTAATGAGCATAATTTTTAAATTTTTAGGAGTACCTGTTACCTAGTTTATCTTCTGGTGCCTGCACTGTTATTTGGGGCTTGTACTCTATTCATTTCGTGCATTAGGGCCCTTAGTGTTGCCCTATTTTTCTTTATCATTTCAAGTTTTATATTTTTGTTTTTGATCCCTGTTTAGTTAGTTTTTGTGTATGGTATGAGGTATGAGTCTGGTCACGGATTGAATTGTGTCCCTCCAAAAATGAGTGTAGCCGTTTGTCTAAGCTGTGATTTTTGGTATTGGTATTGGGTGATGTTCCTATATGCTGTAAACTCTGCTTCTATGATGTTAATGAGGAAGGACCCCGGAAGTTGGGTTGGTGGGGCACGGCTCAATGTGTAAGACTGTATTGCACCTTGAGGCAATCTCTTGGGACATAAAGGAAAGGAAAGCAAGCAGAGTGCTTCCTTTGGAAAGGACCTGGGGTCCCTGTGCCTCCAAAGTCCAGGGGAAGATCGACAACAAGGACCTTCTTTCAGAACCAACAGAGAAAGACTTTTCCTGGATCTGATGCTTTGAATTTGTACTTGTACCCCACTGGACTGTGGTGAAATAAATTTCTCTGTTTTAAAGCCATCCACTTGTATCAGTACAATTTGTTTAGAAGAATATCTTTTTCCCATGGAACAGACACTGGTAGTTTGTCAAAGATCAGCTGATGCTAGGTGGATGGATTTACGTCTTGTTGCTGGATTCTAGTCTATTGGTCTCTGTGTGTGTTGTTCTACCAGGCTGTTTTGACTACCATGGCTGTAGATCAGGTAGTATGAGGCCTCACCATGAAATTATTGACTACTGAGATCAGGTAGTACAAGGCCTCTTACTTTGTTCTTCTTCAGTCATGTTTTTCTTACCTTGTGTATTTTTCCTTTCTATATAAAGTTCGTGATTACTTTTTCTACTTCATTAAAGAAGGCTGTTGGTATTTAAATATGGCTTGCATTACATCTGTAGGTCACTTTGGGTAAAATTGACATCTTCACAATATTGAATCTTCCTGTCAAATGAATGTGGTAGGTTTTTCCACTTATGTGGGTCTCTTTTGGTTTCTTGTAGGTCTCTTGCATAGTTTTTTTCTATGGTACTTTTATGTCCCTGGTTAGATTTATTCCTAAGGATTTTATCTTTTCAGGGGCTATTGTAAATATTATTTTGCCAATTTCCTTTCCAAAGTTCTCTTTGTTATTGCATAAGAATCTCTTACAGAGTGAACTATGTCCTCCCAAAAATATGTGTCAGCTTGTCTAGTCCATGATTCCCAGTGTTGTGTGATTGTCTACCATTTTGTCACCTAAACTGATTATTCCTATGTGTTGTAAATCCTATTTCTGTGATGTTAATGAAGTGGGGTTCATTATGTTAATGAAGCAGGACTCTATATACAAGATTGGGCTATGTCTTAAGTTAATCTCCTTTGTAAAAGAGACAAGTGAGCAAAAAGGCATGTGGACCTCCTACCACCAAAAAACAAGAGCCAGGAGAACAGTGCATCATTTGGACCCAGGATTCCTTTGTAGACAATCTCCTAGACTAGGTAAAGATTGGTGACAGGAATATTCTCCCAAAACGGGTGGAGAAAGAAGGCATTCCCTTGGAGCTGACACTCTGAGTTCAGAATTTTTGCCTACTAAACTGTGTGAGAATAAACTTAGGTTTGTTAAAGCCATTCACTTGTGGTATTTCTGTTATAGTAGTCCTAGATAAATAAGACAGAATAAGACCGATTTTTTTTGTGTGTTGAACCTGTATCCTGATATTTTCTGAATCATTCTATTAGTTCAAGCATTTTTGTTGTGGAATGCTTGAGGTTCTCCATGTATAGGATCATATTATCTGGGAGTACGGATAGTTTTACTTCTTTTCCAATTTGGGTGCTTTTTAATTCTTTTTCTTGCCTTTTTGCTCTGGATAGCACTTTCAGCACAATGTTTAATAAGAGTGGTGATTAAGCACATCCTTGCTTTTTCCCATTCTCAAGAGGAATGTATTCAGCCTCTCTTCATTGAGAATGATGTTGGCTGCTAGTCTTTTATAAATGCTCTTTATTATGTTAAAGGATTTCCCTATAGTACTATTTAGTTGATAATTTTTTTCAAAAATGAATGTTGGACTTTATCAAATGCATTTTCTGCATCAACTGAGATGATCACGCGATTCTTTTATTTATGCGGTGCATTATGATGAATGATTTTCTAATGTTGAACCAACCTTACCTGGTATGAGTCCCACCTCACCATGCTGCATTATTTTCTTAATATGCTGAATCCTGTCAGTTAGAATTTTGTTTGATTTTTTTTTTTAAACCTGCATTCATGAGAGATACTATGCTGTAGTGTTCTTTTTTTCTGATGTTTCTGGCTGGCTTTAGTAATACAATTATGATGCCTTCATACAATGAATTTGGGATATTCTTTCTTTTTCTGTGCTCTGAAATAGTTTGTGTAGTACTGATGTGAGCTCTTCTCTGAATGTTTGGTGAAATTCTCCACTGAAAGCTGTCCAAGCCAAGGATTTTTTGTTGTTTTGTGGAGTTTGTTGTTTTGTTTTACCACTTCAATCTCTTTTCTAGTTATACATCTGTTTAGATTTTCTTAGTGTACATAGGTAGTATGTTTCTAGAAATGTGTCCATTTCTTCCAGGTTCTCAAATTTGTTGGAATACAATTTTCAACAGTTTTGTATTAAAATTCCTTTTATTTCAGTTGTGTCTGTTGTCATGCTCCCCAACCCAGTCTCATTTATTACTTCGTTTATTTGCTTCTTCTCCTGTTTTCTTGCCTGTATAGTTTCTGCTGAGTAACCAAAGCTTAAAAAAACCTAACCAAACCCAGTGTTGTCGAGTCGACGCCAACTCACAGTGACCCTCTAGGATAGAATAGAACTGCCCCATAGAGTTTCCAAGGAGTGCCTGGCAGATATGAACTGTCAAACGTTTGGTCAGCAGCTGTAGCACTTAACCACTGTACCACCAGAGTGCTTACCCTTTAGTATGAGACATCTTGTTTTTCTTGAGCTGCTTGCAGGATTCTTTATCTTTGGTTTTGAAAAGTGTGATTATGTCTTGCTGACTGTTTTTCGAGATCTATCCTATACAGGGTTTGTTGAGTTTCTTGGATGGTCAGCTTTTCATCTTTCATATTTGGGAAATTTGTTGCCAGCAAATATTCAAAAAGTCTTTCTGTGTTTTCCATTTTATCCTATTTTCTGGAACTCTAATCATGCACAAAGTTTTGCTTTTTATTGTGTCATAGTTCTTAGGTTTTCTTCATATTTTGCTCTGATTTTTTTCCCAAATAGAGAAGATTTTATGCATTTGGGTCTGGTCTCACTGACTCTGTCTTCCAGTGTTTCAAATTTGCTTCTAAAATTGTATGTTGACTTGCCATTTCTGAAAAGTTGTTATTTATCTTTGGGATTTCTGTTGTTGTTACTGTTGCTGTTGAATAGGTCCTGACTAATAGTGGCTCTTTTAAAAATGGAACAAAACACCAGTTTGTCATCTTCACCATGCCTACAATCATTGTTATACTTCAGCGTCTTGTTGCAGCCACTGTATCAATCCATCTCATTGATGATCCTCCTCTTTCATGCTGGTCCTTTATTTTACCAACTATGATGTCCAGAGACTGATCCATCCTGAAAATATGTCCCAAGTATGTGTCATGGATTGAACTGTGTCCCCTCCCAAAATGTGTGTAGTCATTTGGTTGGGCCATAATCAACAGTATTTTATGATTGTGCTCTGTGTTGTGATTTTCCTATGCCATATGTTAAGGAGGATTAGTTCACCTCCTTGCTCCAATGTAAAGGAATTTCCCTGGAGTGTGGCTTGCACCACTTGTACCATTTTATCCTTCTATCTTACAAGAGATGAAAGGAAAGGGAAGCAAGCAGAAAACTGGGAACCCCGTACTATCAAGAAAGCAGCACTGGGAGAAAAGCATGTCCTTCAGACCTAAGGTTCTTGCTCCAAGATGCGCACTGAATAAAGACTATGCAACACAAGGACTTTCCTCCAGAGCCAACAGAGGGAAAGCCTTCACTTGGAGCAGACCTCCTGAATTTGGACTTGTAGCCAACTGGACTGTATAAGAACAAACTTTCCTTTTTAAGACCATCCACTTGTGGTATTTCTGTTAAAGCAGCACTAGATGACTAAAACAGTATGTAAGACATGTAAGGCATCCTTGCTTTGCTTTTTTTTGATGCTGCTTACTAGTCTAGTTGTAAACATTTTTGTTTTCTTTGTGTTAAGGTGTAATTCATGCTGAAGGCTGTGATCTTTGATATTCATCGATAAGTGTTTCAAGTTCTCTCCACTTAAACAGCAAGCAAGGTTGTGTCATCTGCATATGAGGTTGTTAGTGAATGTTCCTCCAACCATGGTGACCCATTCTTCCTCATATAGCCCAGCTTCTTGGATTGCTTGCTTGGCATACGGGTTGAATAGGTATGGTGAAAGGATACAGCCCTGATGCACACCTTTCTTGACTTTAAACCATGCAGTACCCCCTTGCTCTGTTCAAACAACTGCCTCTTGATACATGTAGTACAATTAAGTACTCATAAGTACAATTAAGTGTTCTGGAATTCCCTTTCTCTACAATGTTGTATGTAATTTGTTATGATCCACATAGTCGAATGCTTTCGCGTAGTCAGTTTAAACACAGGTAAACATCTTTCTGGTATTCTCTGTTTTCAGCCAAGATCCATCTGAAATCAGTGATGACAACTCTAGTTTGATACCCTGTTATGAATCCAGCTGAATTTCTGGTACTTCCCTATCGATATGCTGATGAAGCTGTTTTTGAATGATCTTTAGCAAAATTTTACTTGCATATGATATTAATGATATTGTTCAGTAATTTCAGCATTATGTTGTATCACCTTTCTTGAGATAAGGCATAAATATGGGTTTCTTTCAGTCATTTGGCCAGGTAGCTGTCTTCCACATTTCTTGGCATAGCCAAGTGAGCACTTCCAGCACTGCATGCATTTGTTGAGTTATCTCAATTGATATTCCATCAATTCCTGAAACACTGTCTGATACAGAAACAATATATCTGCACTCCAGGTTGAAAGGTACTGAAAACATGGCTGGAGAAAAGTTGCTTCATCAAACAAGAGTCAAACTTAATGATGAGATAGATTCTAGCTTTCAGGACTTCATTTACTGATGTGGTACAACTCAAAAGGAGAAGAAACAGCTACAAGCATCTATTAATAAGTGGAATATGGCATGTACTAAGTATGAATCTAAGAAAATTGGAAATTGTCAAAAATGAAATGGTATGCATAAACATGATATACTAGTCATTAGTGAGTGTAAATGGACTGGTATTGGCTTTTCTGAATCAGAAAATCATATAGTCTACTATGCTGGCAACGACAACTTGAAGAGCAATGGCATTGCATTTATTATCAAAAAGGACATTTGAAGATCTATCCTGAAGTACAATATTCTCAGTGATAGGATAATATTCATACAAAGAAGACCACTTAATATGACTACTATTCAAGTTTATACACCAAGCACTAGGCCAAAGATGAGGAAATTGAAAATTTCATTTTACCAGCTTCTGAAGTCTGAAATTGATCCAATGTGCAATCAGGATGCACTGATAATTGCTGGTGATAGGGATGAGACAGCTGGAAATGAAGAATTAGTAGTTGTAAAATATGCCAGTTCTCTGAAAGGATCAACAAATTTGACAAACCACTGACCAAAATGACAAAACAAGAAAGGAAGCCAATAACCTAAAATAAGAAATGAAATGGGGGACCTTAAAACAGACCCAACTGAAGTAAATGAGACTGTAACAGAGTATTCTGAAAAACTATGCTCCAACAAATTTGAAAACTCAGAGGAAAAGGACAAGTTTCTGGAAACACACTACCCAACTTTTTTGCTTTGTGGTGCTGACATTTTCTTTGTTCCTCTTACTGTCTTGTGCTGTATTTTATTTTTTGTGTATGAATATTAGAGAACTGAGTTCCCTATCAGATAGTTCTAGTGCTTTTTCTTCGACTGGAGAGTCATCCAGTGTTTTATTTTGGACTCTACCTGCTGTCTGACCTTCCAGTCATGGAAATGCCAGCGCATGGAGCTATGGGAGTCATGAGAAGCCTCCAGCCTGACTCACAAACCTAAGACTTTCCAGTCTCTGCAACCGTGCAGGCCATTTCCTTTACAAACTGCTATACTTACATATTGCACTGGTTTTTCTTCTCTAGAAAACCCAGCCTAAGACAGTGTCCATGGCTTACCTTTCCAAACTTCTCTTGGTCCCTTACTTTTATAGAGTCCGTGTTTTAGCTCACCATTGCTCAAACCTTTTGATCTCAGGACTCCTTTACACTTTAAAGAAAGACTGAAGACCCCAAAATAACTTTGTTTGTGTGGGTTATATATCTTTGATGCATGCTGTATTATAAATTCAAGTTAAAAATTCAAATCAAAACGACAATGAGATACCACCTCACCCCAGCAAAATTGGCCATGATCCAAAAAATGCAAAACAAGGAGAGATTGGAACTCTCCTTCACTGTTGGTGGGATTGCAGAATGGTGCAACCTCTTCGGAAAGCAATTTGACATTACCTTAAAATAATGGATATAGGTATACCATTTGACCCAGCAATTCCTCTGCTCGGAATATATCCTACAAAATCAAGGCCATTCACACCAACTGCTACATGCACACGAATACTCATTGCAGCACAGTCCACAATAGCAAAAAGTTGGAATCAACCCAGATGCCCAACAGCAGAAGAATGGATGGGTAAACTTTGGTATATGTACTCCGTGGAGTACTATACACTGATAAAGAACAACGATGATAGCAGGAAACATCTCTCAATTTGGTCTCAGCTGGAGGACATTATGTTGAGTGAAACTAGTCAGCGACAGAAGGACAATTATTATATGAGACCCCTATAATAAAAACTTAAAAGCATACTCATACATAATAGAAAAGACTCTTTGACGACTACAAGGGTGGGGAACGTGGGAGGGTGGGAAGGCAAGGGGCGAGGGTTTAGATTAGATAATTGTTAGAAATTTGGTAGGGTGAAATTGGTGACAATTCACATTAGTAAGAAGATCAATATTAATGGGACTTCAACACAACTTGTGTACTCCTCCTCTCTTAATCCAATATTGTAAGCACAGAGTATGTACACTTTCATTTTTTTATTTAATTAAAAATAAAATAAAATAAATTCAAGTTGAGATAATTTTAAAACACCTATCAATGCATTCGAAAATGACAATGAACCCATTTTATAACAAATATTGTATTTTTACAACAATTATATTTTCCAAACAAAACTTCAGTGAGAAGGGAGGCATTGTTTTGCTTTTTGCAAATCTCTAGTGTCTGACTTGGTGGAAGGCAGGTGGTAGCCCTTATCTGCTACTTTATGCAAGCTGTTAAGATAGGCTATCTTGCTTAAGTTACGTGAAGAAAACGCAACCTCCCACAGATATGTATGTGAAAAACGTAGGCTTTTGTGGATCTTCTGAAAGGGTGCCTTGGACCCAGCTGAGCACCATAGCTCTAGCTAAGTCAAGCTCTCCATGGCTGTTTCATAAGTCCCTGACTTTCCTACACCTACCCTTTAGCTCACATTGTTTTCCTCCCAGAATACCCTCCTCACCCTCAAAGATCTGCTGAAACTCTAAACTAGACTTAGGTTGAAGGAGCCCCAAGGCCCATTAGAGCTGGCACAGCTGCGTTAGGAGAAGACTGGGCTCTTGAGATGACACCCCAAAGTATCCTGTTGAGGGCTGGCCTTGTCTCTGTAACATGGCTCTGCCAGCTTCTCACACACCCAGATCTGGAAGACCTGGACTCCTAGTATATCTACACCCGCAGTGATAATTTTCCACCAGTCCTCTTCTTTGTTTATCAGAATTATTTTCAGTGGTATTAAGACATGAAACAAACAGCCAGGAAATGAAAGTAGGTAGCAAGGGTTCTCTTTTACTGGAATGTGTATGTATAATCATAACAGTAAAAAGTGTTTTAAAAATAAATACTCATCTACCATGACTTACAAGCTATGAGACCTTGGACAATCAGTTTTCTGAATCTGTTTCTCTCTTTTTCATCTTTAAAATGGGGGATAATATCTGCTTCACTGAGCTTTAAGAATGAAATAAAGTAACATAGTGCTTAAAATAACTAGATACAGTATTATAGAGACAATAATGGGTTAAGATGCTTTCATAAAATTATTGGGGCATTTCTGGTTCAGTAGTAGAATTCTCACCTTCCATGAAGGAGACCTAAGTTGGATTCCTGGGCAATGCACCTCAAACGTGGTCACAACTCATGTGTCAGTGGAGATTTGTGTGTTGCCAGGATGCTAAAAGTGATTTTGCGGAGCTTTGAGGCTAAGATGGACTAGGGAGAAAGGCCTAGCAATCTGCTTCTGAAAATTAACCAGTGAAAACCCTACAGATCACAACGGTGTGATCCTCCATCATGCATGAGATCTCCATAAATACGTATGGGGGAGCCGGCTCAAGAACAACTTAATTAACAATAATAGTCAACTTTAAAAAAAATAAATAAATAGAAGAGGAGAAAACCTGAAATACATCCAAAAGAACGAACTTCATAAAATTTATTTTTGCACATGGAATGACAGAACTGAAGTAACTCAAGCTCTAGTTCTCTTTCTATACAAATACTAGGAGGTGGGGCCAAGATGGTAGAGTAGAGGCTTCCTGCCTGTTAACAACAAAGACTCAAAAGAACAAATGAATCAATTATAAGTAGTTGAATTTATTTATTTTATGTTTGCTTATTATATTCTAGATTTTTGTTTTGAAATGTCTAAATAGGCTGTTGGTGTGTGCTATTTTGGTTATTGTTGCCTTTGAAACTCTAATTTCCTGTCACTAGTAGGTGGTTAGAGCTGTTACTGGACATGTGAGCCCAGAAGTCGGCTTGCTTTTCTTGGATAGATTCAACTCAGGTGTCCAGGTAGCCAGACACCAATTGTGCGGTACAGGCTTTTCCTACAGCCCTAAGTGGGCAGGTGTGATTGGTGTAGGCACTGTATATGGATGCAGGGACTGACAAAGGCAGGGATCTGACATCTGTCCCTGAGTGTCTGTGAGGAAGGCACGTATTCTTATGCCTTATTCTAGATGAAGGAACTCTTTTCTACCCTGAATTTCCAGCCCAGGGGAGTAGACAGCTTTTCTTCCCTTCTCCCCAGTTTATTAAACTGTTTCCTCTCTGAGTCTAGGAGAATGGCTCAGGGCATGTGTAAGAAGTCCTACAGGTAACGGCGTCAGACTCTAGAGCCAGGTTTAGTGCAGACGAAGGAAGGGGAAGCACTGGAAAAAGTGAGAGTTTTAGCCCAAAAGAAACATTTAGATCTATGAGTGGTAGGTTAGACACAAGCCACTTAGCCTTTGACAAGCAAGTGCTAATTTTTACTGGGTCTGTGAGTGCACTCTTCACCGCTTCATCTCTCCAGCTGAGGACAACTCCTTCCAAATGCCAGAGCTCCATTCACTACACTGGCTGCAGCCAATTCCCAGTGAGTCACGTCTAGTCAGTCCTGTGTATTCCTGACCCTACTCTCCCTTCCTTGTCTGCTCAGTCCAATTTCTCAAATTGCCCTTTCTCAGGTCTCCCTGAATAGCATATATAACTGATCCATTTCTGAAGCCATCATAGTCTACCTCTTTAAGTGATTTGATATTTACTGTTGTTTCCGAAAGCTTCTAAGACAATCAAGAAATGTTTCAGATGAAGAGAACTTCCTTAAATTATCAGAAATAGAATATCTATACAAATATCACAGCACTGTTTACTTTAAATCTACTGCTGAAACACAAGGATATGCAGGAACACAAGCACTGGAGGTATGAACAACTTCAAACGGCACCAAACTGTTAGGGACTTACTCCCAGGAGCAGCGTGTACATCTGAGTTCACGTATGTTGAGGCTGACTGCGTAAGTGGGAGTTCTTTGATATGACTTCCTTGTAGAAAACTGTATTTAACAAAAGGTGAGTAATAACAATGTGTTAGCTTGCAGCTTGTTGTTATTAGCTGCCTTGAGTCAGCCCCCAGTTCATGGTGATCCTGGGTATAACAGGACCAGACCATTTTGAGCCATAAAACTTTCATTGGATGCCTTTTGGTAATAGATCATCAGGTCTTTTTTCCCAGTCTTTCTTAGCCAGGGAGCTCCACTAAAACTAGTCTGGCATCATAGCAACCTACAAGCTTCCACTGAGGGATGAATGATGTCTGTTCGTGAGGTGGATGGACCTGAAATCTAACCCAGGTCTCCTGCATAAAAGGCAAAAATTCTTCCTCTAAACTACCACTTCCCTGTTCCCTGAAGTTTACCATGTATATTATTAAAGCTCAAAAGTCACCTTACCAATTGTTTAGAACTTAGACCAACAAAAGATTTTGGGGGTAGAGTGGGCTGTGTTTTATCACTGACACTGTTCGCAATTGCCAGTGCCTGGCAGCAAAGAAGAGTCAACAGAGCCGGACAATGGCTACCCCAAGCATGCTTTCACTCCCTAGTCACTGGAAGGAGCCCTGGTTGTGTGCAGTGGTTAAGAAGGTGGCTGCTAACTAAAAAGTCTGAAGTTCAAACCCATCAGCTGCTCCTTGGAAACCCTGCCTGTGGCACAGTTCTACTCTGTCTTATAGTAAGCTATGAGACAGAACTAACTCAGTGGCAATGTGCTTGGTTTGGTTTTTTCAAATTTCTGAAAGGAGTCCCTCCGTGGTGCAAATGGTTAATGTGTTCCTTGCTAACCTTTTTGTTAATCTAGGCTAATCCTAGATTATCTGGGTTAGGCCTTCGATGCAGTCACATTAGCCTTTTATGTGGGATGCAGAGGGAGATTAGACACAGACAGAAGAGCTCGGAGTGATGCACCGAAAGCCCAGGACTGGGGCAGAGGCCGGGAATGGAGACCCCGAGAGCCTGCAGAGGCAGAACTGCTCTGCTGAGACCTTGCTTCTTGCCCTGTGGTACTAATTTTGGCTTCTTGCTTTTACAAGAGAACAAATTTCTGTTGTTTTAAGACACCCAATTTGTGGTCATTTGGTACAACAGTTTCAGGTAACTAAGACATTTGTATTGTTATTTTTAAATACTCTATGGACAATCAATGTTCATATTGCTTTTACCCTAGGTGGGTATCGCCCACTGCCCGGCCTTTGTACGTCAATCACTAGATGCCTCTTGGTTGCTGTTGTTGGGTGCTGTCCAGTCAATTGCAACTCATATCAACCAAACGTAATGGAGGTTTCCTAGGCCGTCGTCTTTACGGGAGCAGATTGCCAGGCCTTTCTTCAGCTGAGTCCCTGGGTAAACTGGAAACTCCAAGCTATCAGCTAGCAGTCACACACTTAACTGTTGGGCCTGGTGGGCCCATCACTCAGCTCAAGTGTAAAACTCCATGTATTCCTTCGTTCGTCCCATGAGGGTAAGCAGAGATCTGCCTGTGCAGAGAGCACCCGCAGACAGGGTATGTCAGGGCACAGGTCTCTCTGCATCTTGAATAACATGTGAAGAAGCTGTATGCATGGGTGCCCAGGGCAGTATGTGAGGAAGTGGCAGGTACGAACAGCTTTCTCCCTGCCTGGATCTTCCCTATGAAGACTAAGACGACAGACAGAAGTCTGAGAAACTGTTTCCTTGTGGACTTAGGGAGCACAGGTGCTTCATCCTGTGTGACTGAGGTCTCCAAATAAGCTGGAGTCAGGAGACAGACATTCACCTACCTTAGAACCCCACCCTGGAGCCCTGCTGGCCCTTTAAGGCAGGAAGCTCTGAGAGGGCCCCGAAGCAGTATCCTCAGCACAGAAACAGGGTGGCTCTGCTGAGTGCCAGCATCCTCGGCAACAGCAAGACTCCTGTTGGCTTCACAGAAGGAGAACATTCGGGAAGGCGCTTTTTCTGGGTTCTAGGTGCTGACCTCGTCTAGAAGCTAAGGAGGGGGTCAGCCACTGGGCGGGACAAAAAGTTGGGCTCTGCGAACCCAAAGGTTGCAGGTTTTCAGTCCACCCATAGGTACCCTGAAGGAAAGGCTTGGTGTTCTACTTATGAATAATCAGCCATTGAAAACTGTGGAACACAGCTCTACTTGGACACACATGGGGTCACAGTGAGTTGAAACTGAGTTGACAGTAAGCGATTTGGTTGATTTTTTTTTCTTAAACGAAAGACTCACACTCTGACTCAGGAGAATTCTGATTGGCCTCATTTCCACATGAGGTTGTTCCTTGGCTTCTCCCAGAGTCCATTTCCAGTATTCCCTCGGAACACAGATGTTTGGTATCAGGCTCAACACAGCAGTGCATTTTTAAGGATGAATGTGCTTAGCCCAAAGACACAACTCACAAACTCTCTCCAAACAGGGGACAAGGTCCAGGAAGGAGCTGCCCTGTCCAGCCCCCTCCACATGCCTCCTCAACAGCCCAGCTCTGTCCCTGCTGTCCTCAGGACCTTGCTACCCCACTCATCCTGCTCTGTAGTCTCCATCCTGTTGGTTTCAAACCACCTGACCTTAAGCCCAGATTTGTTGCTGTCCCGATGCTAACAGTGATCCTCCAAGCACATCTACCCTGACCCTGGCTTCGCAGCCAGGTATTTCCTGCTAGAAAGTAATGATTCAGCTTCCTTTTCATGCACACGCCAGGAGCTGCCAGTATCCACCTGACCCTATCCTGACCCAGTCTTTTGACTAGGGAAGCCCGCTCCCGTCTTCCCCAGAGATAAAGGCCTTCTGTCCTACTGTCCCCAAACAGACTGCCTTGTGCTATGGCTCACTCTTTACATTTTCTCTGATTCCATTGTATAATTGGCACAGTACAGAGTGTGGAATGGACAGTCTGGTTTGGTTCTCTACTACCTACATAATTGCTGTTAGTTGCCTTCAAGTCCACTCCAGCTCCTAACTCTGTGTACCAAAGAACAAAATGTTGCCTGGCCCTATGTCACCCTGATAACTAGTGCTATGTTTGAACCCACTGTCACAGCCACTGCATCAATCCATCTGGTTGAGGGTCTCCTTTTTTGCAGATTTTCTGTTTTACCAAGCATGATGTCCCTCTTCAGGGATTGGTCCCTCCTGATAACACAAAAAACACTCAAGACTATTGAGTCCTAACTCATGGTGACCCCTATAGAACAGAGTAGAGCTGCCCCATAGAATTTCCAAGGAGTGCCTGGTGGATTTGAACTGTCAACCTTTGGTTAGCAGACGTAGCACTTAACCACTGTACCACCAGAGTTTCTTCCTGATGACAAGTACCACGGTATTTTCAGTCACCTCATATATATGTGAAAGGTGGACAATAAATAAGGAAGACCAAAAGACGAGTGGAGACATTTGGGTTGCGATGTCAGTAAAGAATGCAGAACGTGCCACCGACGCTAGGAGAATGAACAAATGTGTCTTGAACAAAGTACAACCAGCATGATCCTTAAACGTCAGGATGGTGAGACTTACTTAGACCTCCATGAGTCTCAGTTTACCCATCTTGAAAGAGGGAATGTGTTCAATTTACACAGAGCTCACAGTGGCTCCATAAGACATCTCCACCAGCACCATTCTTGACACAGACTATAGCTCTTAGCGGGGCAGAATCTGCCTTTAACTTGCTTCCAAAGCAGCTCCTCAGGGATTTTCAGTCTCAGCAAAACAATGCATGTGGCTTTCTGAGCAACCAGTTAAAATATCTGAGAGAACAGTTTTCTCCAAATAAAACAAAACACACAGGCCTGACTAGAAAGTGATGGTAGCATTTCCTCAGAGCAGTTTGCAAGAGCAGCTTTCAAATCCCAAGCCTGTTTCCCTTAGCCCTCTGAGAGTGCTCCTTTGTAGCACAAGCTCCCTCCCTCCCCTCTCCTGTCACTGAGAGCTGTGTGCACAGAACACATTGTTCCATTTGAAGCCAGAGTTCTGCCTAAACCTCCCCATTACATTACTCCTTCAGTGTCCCACTGGTGCACAGCAGGGGGTGAGTGCCTGCAAGGGTGACTGGGAAGGGGCAGTCCTATATTTTGAGTGTTCCTGAGCCTGACCATCTGGGGTTTCTGAGGTTCTAGAATAGCCGTGTCCCTTCTGAGTAAAACCATCACAGGGATGCTTGTCAGACCACCTTGATCGATTCAGAGGTGGGCCATAAGGAAGGAAGGAGAGGGGATACTTCTCAACTACCTTCTGTATTCCTAGCTACCCAGACCCTTCTAACACATCATCTCATTAAAATTCACACATTCCTACCAGTGAATATTACGTCCCTCTTATTATGCCCTAAGTTATATAGACGTAAGTGCAAGAACCAGGATACAAAGCCAGGAGGGCATCTGTCATGGGTTGAAGTGTGTCCCCTCAAAAATATGTGTAGCCTTCGCCTGGGCCATGATTCCTTGTATTTTACGACTGTCCTCCACTTTGTGATTTTGCTGTGCTGCATGTTAAAGGATTAGGGTGGGGCTGTAAATCCATTCATGGGATCACGTCCCTGTGGTTCCCCTGGAGTATGGCTTGGCCCCACTCTTAGTCCTTTCATCCTAGAAGAGATCAAAGGAAAGGGAAGCAGACAGAGAATTAGGAACCTCACATCATTAAGAAAGCAGCACTGGGAGTAGAGTGTGTCCTTCATATCCGAGGTTCCTGTGCCAAAATGCTTCCTGGACAAAGACTGATACAATACCAGACTTTCCTCCAGAGCCAACGAGGGGGAAAGCCTTCCCCTGGAGCAGACATCCTGAATTTGGACTTTTAGCCTACTGGACTGTTTAAGAATAAGCCTTCCTTTGTTAAGGCCATCCATTCTGTAATATTTTTGTTAGAGCAGCCCTAGCTGACTAAAAACTCCTATGTTCTTTACCCTGGTGCAGACTTCTTAATAAAGCTTTGGAAGAGTGGAGGTGACAGGTAGGGTGGACTGCCACTAGAAAGGCCAATGAGCACTCTAGGGTATCTCTTCAAACTCCAGATCTGTTGTGTTGTTGCTAGTTGCCATAGAGTTGGATTTAACTCATGGTGACCTTACAAAGAATAGAGTCAACCATTGCTCAGTTTCGTGATCACTGAGGCCATTGTCGTGGCTACTGAATTAATTAACCTCATGGAGCATTCTTCTCATTTTCACTGAGTGGCTACTTTACAGAACTTGATGTCCTTCGCTAGTGATTGTCTTTCCTGATGAAATAGCCAAATCTCACCATCCGCAGTGTGATAGATCGCTTTTTGTGCCTTTTCTATCTTATAGCTCCCACCCAAGTGATGTGGGCGGGACTATGTGACAAGCTAATCCAAAGGGATTAGTCAGTTTTGCCATCCTGCTGGGCTTGAAACGAGCCACTACAGAGGCAGAAAAAGAGAAAGGTCCACTGCCTCTAAGGAAGGAAAGACCAACAGGAGACGACACAGTAGGTTTCCCAGCCCACAGAGTGAGAAAGCTAATTGTCTTTGGACAGAGTCTGAGAGCCAGGGAGAGGAGTGCCTGCAAGTGTGACTGGGAAGGGGCAGTCCTATATTTTGAGTGTTCCTAAGCCTGAATTGTAACTGTTACTTCTCTAATAAGCCCCGTTGTCATATGGTCTGTGAATTCCATGTGGCCATTGCAATGACTTATCAAACTTGGCAGAGAAGTAGAGTACCATGAGAGGGATGGCTGGTGTCAGAATTGATAAAAATGGTGGAAAGAGGAGACAAGTCTGACTCCACTTCTTAGAAACCATACTGTAGAAATGTCCAACCAGACTGTTGATCTTGATTCTCTATCGTCCTTGTAAAGCTAGACAGTACCATTTCTGTACCATCCTTACTTCTAAAGAATAATCCCTAGCTATATTTTTTCTAAGACTAATTTTTTCTTTTTTATTATGATTGAATGAAAATGTACATTGCCGTATAAATTTGCGTGCCCACCTGTATGCAGCTCCCACTGCTCTCACCGCCCGATGACAGTACACTTTTCCTCTCTGCTCCATACCTTATCCTTGCAACAATCTCCTATCCCCTCCTCTCCACCCACTCCCCTGCCTCCAGTAAGAGGTCAGCAGGATGACATCCTGCAGATGCATAGAACCATAAAGTGCACAGATGATATGGTCACTCTGTGTCACCAAGTCCAATCCATTCCTATCTGAATAGTTGACCTCCATTATGATTTACGGACAGGGGCTGCATCAGGGCCAGGGGCCATGCTCCCAGGGGAACCCCGAAGACACTGGACCATCAATTGCGGTCTTTTAGTGGAGATCTCAGGGTGCACCCCTATTTATTCTCTTGTTGCCAGTGAGACTCCTCTTTGTGAGCTTCATCATGGCTATCACTGGTGGTGGTCAGGCACCATCTGATTCTTCTGGTCACAAGTTGATGTAGTCACCCACTCACATGGGTCTTTCTGTCTTCTGGATTCTCTTTCCCCCACGTCATTTTGGTCCTTGGTGATCATCCTTCCTGCTGAGTTGGGACCATTTGCTGTACCCTCAGATGGCAGCTTAGCAGCATTTAAGATCCAGATACCACTCACCAATGCAGTGGGCTTTCTTAGCAGAACACTAGTTGTGCCAATTGGCCTCAATTTCCACTCTAAGACTAATTTTTCATTCTTCCTGCAGTCTACATTATATTCCATACTCTTCACTAACATCACAGTTTGAACGCAGTAATTTTTCTTCTGTCTTCATTTTTCATGCATTTCCATCCATATGAGGTGGTTAAAAGCACTGTAGCTTGGGCCAGGTGTACCTTAGTCATCAACGTGACATAATTGCTTTTTAAAACAAAATCTGCCATAATTAACCCATTACCAGATTCAGCAAGCACATCAGCCTCACACATTAGACCTTGGGATCACTGATGTGTCCCCTCCATCTAACGAAGGAAGATGGCTTGACTCACAGAAACTGTCTACCCATCCCCCATGGTAGTCTGAGTGCTATTTCCTCCAGCCAGACACAGGGTATGCTTTAAGGTAATCAGGTATGTCTATTCATTAGTCATCATCATTGACTTGCCATCCGGCTGTCATTTAAATAAACTTGGTGAAATTAATGAGGCTCAAAATACTATGCAGAGTTCTTGTGCTAATTATTTTTTGGTGGACAAATTAATTGCTAACACAAACAGCAATATTATTCATGCTGTTGGTCCATATTTGTGTGGGAAGTGGAAGGGATACTTTAAAGTCGCTAGATGTTGGGGGAGGAGTTCTGAGGCCAACCTAAGGAGAAGAGCTTGGCTGAGGAAGTAGCTGAGTTAAGAACTTAGCTAGTAATCAGGTGGAGCAGAGGAGAATAATCCCCAGGGTGTAGAAAGACAGTCTTTGATAGAATTGGGTATGGGAGGGCCAGTACTGCTTGCCATCAAACCGATTCCAAATCACAGTGACCTTGTGTGTTTCAGAGTAGAACTGCACTCCACAGGGTTTTAAGTGGCTATGATCTTTTGGAAGTATATAACCAGGCTTTTCTTCTGAATGTGGATTCAAACTACCAACCTTTTGGTTAGCAACCAAGTGCTTAACCAGTTGTGCCATCCAAGATTTTAATCACATTCAAATAAATTCAGGAAACCCTGGTGGTATAGTGGTTAAGTGCTATGGCTGCTAGCCAAAAGGTTGGCAGTTTGAATACACCAGGTGCTCCTTGGAAATTCTGTGGGGCAGTTAGTTACACTCTGTCCTTTAGGGTCACTGTGAGTCAGAATTGACTTGACAGCAGTGGCTTTCCTTTAAGCAAATTCAGAGACCATGGAGATTCTGCCATTTTCTTCATTCCCGGTCACATTCAGTTGCTCCCGACTTCCCAGTGATCTATACATCTAATCAAGCTTCTCAATCAATATAGTGTCTCAATGCCCTCTTCTCCTGCTCTGCTTAAAGGTGGTACTCTGGTTCAGGCTCCCACCATCATTAT
This sequence comes from Heterohyrax brucei, assembly GCA_028571685.1. Lineage (NCBI taxonomy): Eukaryota > Metazoa > Chordata > Mammalia > Hyracoidea > Procaviidae > Heterohyrax > Heterohyrax brucei. Next base: position 9,288,744 of record CM053165.1, on the reverse strand, counting down.
ACCTGCCTATCTACAGCCAGTCTCACCTCCTCTGACTCAGTCTCCAAACCAGATACCAGAGAACTCTTCCTCTGCCGAGAAGTTTTCTAATGAATCCCATTGCCTGGACTGGTCTTGCTAGTGTGCAAGACCTTCACCACTGTTCTCTCTCAGGCCATGTATCTCATAAGCCTGCAGTGCTCTAGAACATCCACATCTCTACCACTTCAGCTAATTAACTCTTATGCATTCTCCACCCTTACAACTATACTTACTGTAGGTGACCCTTCCCAAACCCCTAGCCATGGTAGAAGCTCACAATTCCTGAGCTAATCACTGTGGTGGCCCTTCTCACTCTGATGAGCATTTTCCATTAACGTGTCTTTTGTGCTCCATGGAGTGTGGACCATGTGAGGACATGGCATTTGTCTGATTAATCTCAGGCTCCTCCAAGCCCAATGGTCCATAAATGTTTGATGAACAAACAAGTGAATGAATAAATCCTGTGGGCAAAGGAATTGCAAGAGACACAGAAGAGTCGGCAAGCAGGTGAATCAAAAGAGTAACACAGTTACAAATTGGGAATGAGGTTAGGAGAATCATGAGTCTTGGAAGTGATTGACATTTCCAGTAAATAAACTAAGTATAGACTAAAGATGTTTGTAAGAAACTTGTAGAAACAGTCAAGAGTTCAGACTCCTACTTCCAGCAGTTCTGACTAAGGCTGGCTAAGGATATAGCTTGAGAGACCGGGGAAAGCTACCAACCCTTGCTGGGTACAGCTAGCATACTCCTTAGAATCTAAGATGGTGAGATTTTGTCTTGCTTTCTTAGGACTCGTTATCAGGAAGAATCAATCCCTAGAGAAGGATGCAACGTTTGGTAGAGTGCAAGCAAAAAAAAAGAAGGCCCTCAACAGGGTGGATTAACATGGTTGCTTCAACAATGGGCTTAAACACATTATTGTGAGGATGGTGCAGGACCAGGCGATGTTTCATTCTGTTATACATACAGAGTTGTTATGAGTCAGAGCCAGCTTTATGCTCCGTAATGATAATACTTGATTCAGTTTCACAAGCCTTGCAGGAGAAAGGGAGATGATGCATGGTGAACAACGAAAGCAAATCTACACTGTGTACAGGGAGGTCCATATGGGCAAGAATAAAATCACTGACTATGGAAGAAAGTCAGGTTCCCATCAGCCACCTGGAGGGGCCTTGCTTAAGGATTCATCTCTTACACAGGAGAATGTTGCGTCTCTTGCATTTTCCTGCCAAAAAAAATCAACTGTCCATGAGCTGCCAGGTTGACTTGCACTTTTATAGTGCTTGCCCATACATACTGGCAAATTGTAACTCTGAACATAGAGGACACTGGGAGATGCCCAGGGGCTCCTCAAGATACAGAGAATTGGACAAAGCCAGGCATCTAGCACTCACCAAGCTCTCAGGGAGCAGAAGTCACATAAGCATTAGCACTTCTCATAAAGTACTTCGTGGTTGGGTGAATAATGCCTTCAAGGTCTAAAGAGAGATTTATTAAGCTCCTACCATGTACCAAGGGGTCCCTGGATGCTATTGACCGCTAAATTTTCAACTACTGACAAAACGATTGATAGCTGAAACACAAGCAGAGATACCTCAGAATACAGGCCTGGCAATCTGTTTCCCTAAAGATTACAGTCAAGAAAATCCTATGGAACAAAATTTTACTCTGTAACACACGAGGTGACCATAAGTTGAAATTCAGCTTGATGAGAAGAAATTTGTTTTTTTGGAGGGCCTATGTGTCAGGCACTGTGCTTAAGGCTAAGTCTCAAGAAGTCCTTCCTACTCTGATGGATTTCTAAAATGTATTAGTTCACTGTCAGTGAAATTTCAGGAAGCATGATCTAAGTGGAGTCTGGTATATTGCAAGTAATTGTTAACAAACTTTCATGCTGACATAAAAGTTGGAAGTGTGAGTCCATCCAGAGATACCGCAGAAGAAAGCTTGGAGATCTGAAAACCTGGCTGTTGAAGGCCCTGTTCTGACGGGCATGGAGTCATCATGAATCAGAATCTCCTTGACAGCAACTTTTTTTTAGTTTTTTGAATCTGAGGAACAAAAGAGTGGCTGTGGTGTCTGCAATTTTTGTCTTTTAAAAAATGTCTGGCAGTCTCTCTTCCTTTGGCAGTAAGTGGGCTGATAGAAAAGCAAATAAACTTTTTTCAGAAAGAAAAGGGAAGATTATATATATATAAGCTAAGCTTTATTTGAGCTGAAAACTCAAACGATCTCTACCAAGTACAGAGTCCAACACGTCAGTAGGCTTAGTGGAAGCAAAACAGTATTAATATTCAAAGATGGTGCAGTATTTCCTCAGGTTTCACAACTGACATTAAATTAAGCCATGAAGTATAGCCATGCTAATGGGCAAGAGGCACACGGTAGACAATAATAGGATAAAAGCTCATTTCTTATTGCAATTAATTGCAAAGAAGTTTTGGTTGGTTTGTATGTTTATTTTTCCATGAAGTAACAACGCCCACGTTCAGCATATGGAACCTGAGAACCTCGGTTGACAAGTTCTGTTCTTGCAGAATGACACCACAATTTCACCTTCCCCAGGATGGATGTCAAATGAAATATTTTTGTATATTGTATTTCAAGACAATAACAATATTTCAATACAGTGGAATACACCTTTGAATCTACATACAATGCGTAATCCACCCCCCATTTGTCAGTCTCGCCTACTGTGGGGGCCTACTTGTTGCTGTGATGCTGGAAGCTATGCAACTGGTATTTCAAATGCCACGGTGGGTGGATTTCAGTACAGCACCCAGACAGACTGAAAAGAAAGACCTGGTGATGTACTCCCCCAAATTAGCCAAAGAAAACCTTATGGATCAAAACAGGACTTTGTCCAACTTGCTTGCTTTGGATGCATCAGCAGGAGGGGTTAATTGCTAGAGAAGGACAGCATGTATGGTGAAGCGGTAGGCTGGCAAGGGAGACCTTTGGTAGGATGGGTTTGTCACAATAACTGCAGCAATGAACTTGCATATTGCAGTGATCATGAGGATGACTCAGAACTGAATAATATATTATCTTTTTGTACCATGGGTCAAAGACAACTCAGCAGTTGCTAATAATAACAACAAAGGTATAATACGAAACCACTGCCTAAAATAAATATTGAATAGTAATTATTTAGGGATGCTGGTCATTGGGTTTGGAAAACTTGGTTGCATAGTGGTTAAGAGCTACAACAGCTAAACAATATGTCAGCAGTTCAAACCTACTAGGTGCTCCTTAGAAACCCTGTAGTGCAGTTCTACCCTGTCTTACAGGGTCACTTTGAGCTGAAATCAACTCAATAGCCATGGGTTTGTATTAATCTGTTTTGGGTATTTATGAGTCTGTTTAGGTTTAATATTTGTTACAACTAATGAGGAACACAAGATTTGTCCTGTATCCCCACCCCCAAATCTAATAGATGGGAAAGAGATGTAAGAAATTACAAATGATGAGAAGTTAGCTTTGTGAAAGTGCTCAGTAACTGCCAAAGTACAAGACAAAGTTGACCTTGAATACAGCTGAAGTCTAAAGCCAGAGTAGAGACATCCAGCTCACTGCTTAACTTAGCTGTTTCCTGTCACAAGCAGTCTGAAGTATGGGTAGCCTATTTGTGATTTCAGGCAGCAATACTGAGGGTACTAGGACTGAGGGGGAAGAAGGAAAACCCATGGCTGTGTGGGTTGCAGAAGTCACTGCCAAAAGCACGTGGGGCTTGGCCCCACCTGGGACTTTCTGAGGAATGTGTAGAACTTATGGTGAAATGAGTTCCTTTATGGGGACTTTTGCATCGATTCTTGGAGTTACCTTTGCCTTATTTTTCTACTCTAGAGAGTTTACTACTTTTGTCCAGGGTGTTTGACATTTTCTGGATAATCTGTAAACAAATTGATGGCTTGACACTTTTGGTCTGGTCCTGAGCTGCAGCCTGCCCAGTGATTTGTATGCATCTTGCAGGGATTGATCAGTATATTTTCAAATAAAGTGACTTGGTCCACTAAGAGGAATGGTCAGTTTGTGGCCCTGCTGAGCGGGCCATGCCTTGAAATTGACGATGAATTTTCTTACATAAGCAGCCAACGCCACAGAGGTTTTCAGAAATGAGAAAAGATAAAAGAGACAGGAGACGAGGGAAGAGGCAGAGAGCAGAGGTGAGGAGCCTCCTAAGAGAATTAACAAAGGTCAGTGATAGCAGAAGTGAAGATGCCCAGGAGCCCAAGGAGCCTAGCAGCACAGCTAGTAGTCACAGACCCAGAAGGGGCCCTGCGACCAAATCAGGGTGACATCAGAAACCTGCTGACAGGGACGTAGCTAAGAGGGCTGAACAAAGCTGCTGCATTGACTACAGGCTGGATCAGGTAGCGGTGGGAAGGCTGATAGAAGAGAGGCTGGAGGAAGAGAGGCCTGCACAGGTAAGAGGGGGCGAAGAGGACAGAGAGGCCTGTCCTGGGGGTGCTGACAGGAGGCCTGCACAGCTGGGGACGGAGATGCGTGGAAGAGAGAAGGGCTTGTTTGCTTGCATGACTAAGTCCCTGAGAGCGCTGACCTGCACTGGAGACGAGAAAAATGTGCTTTTCACTCTGGGAGAGCATTCCAGGCTTTGCCTACATGCTTTCTGATCCCTGATTCTTAGTTGTGGCCCCTTGATCCTAATCCCAAACTGTAACCCGTTACTTCCCTGATGAAGCACTTAACTGGAAGTGGAGCCTGTAAGTCCTAGGTGGCCACTGTTACTAATCATCAAATCCATCAGAGAAGTAAGAAAGTGCCATAGTGGGCATGGTTGGTGTCAGAAAGGGTAAAGAAGTTGGAGAGTGGAGATGTGTCTCACCCCTACTTCCACCTCAAAGGAATCAGCTTTGGGCTATTCCTGATTCTTATTCCAAGTCATCTAGTCACACTGTGACACTATTATTACTATAACACAGAATGCATCTCAGAATTGTCCACCAAAGATCAACCAGAATACTTATCCATTGGCTCACAAACCATTAGTTAAAAGTTGTCCCCACTTCTCAGCTGTGCATACATGCTAAAGAGTGGGCTTGTACCATGTGTCTGTGGTGTCACAGAACCCTGAAGGGTAGAAAATGAAAGACTATTGCAGTGCTTATAACAAGGCCTGGCAGTGCAATGGCTAGGCCTTCAATTGTTAACTGAAAGGACGATGGTTCAAACTCACTAGCAGCTCCATGGTAGAAAAGACCTGGCAAGCTGCTCTCATAAAGATTTACAGCCTAGAAAACCCTATGAAGCAGTTCTACTCTGTCCTTCAGGGTAAGTCAGAATTGACTCAAAGACATACAACAACAGCACTATTGTGGCATTTTCAGTAAGCTGCTGTCAGCCCAAAGTGGGTCCAAGCTCACTCAGGAATTTCCCACAGCAGCCAGAGCTAAAACTGGTGAGACAAGAGAACATGAACTGTGTCACCAGTGATATACTTCCCAAAGGTGAATAGGGGACCCACCAGAGAGGAGCTGTGTCCACTCATTTATTCAGCACAGAAGGCATTAGCTCTCCCTCTTCATTATAGTCCCAGCAGGTACAGAGGCCAAGAACAAAAATCAGACTCCATGAAGGTCAGCCCTGGTCCTCATGAGAACAGGATGCCATGGAGGAACCAATGCTCCGCTTACTGATGAGACAGAAAGGGACAGAGAAGGACTGAACACTCTTCTGGCTTTCCAGGCAAAGTAACGTTGGAGTAGCTGGGGTAATGTTTATGAGTGTGAAATTTCCAAACTTCAGTAGCTCAACACAACAAAAGTTTTCTTTGTTACATTGTGGACTCCTGGTCAGCAACTGGCTTTTATAATGGTAACTCAGGGACCCAATGCCTTCTGTCTTTTGGTTCTGCCGTCTTCAACATGTGGCCTCAGGTCACCATTCTCGTGTACACTTGCTGTCAGGTGCATTTCTAAGAACTTAACGTGAATAGTCTCATGCTATCCTCACAACAGGTCTGTAGAGTAGGCACTATTATTACCCCCATTTTACACTTGAAAAAACTGAAGCACAGAGAGGTTAAGTGACTTCCTTAATGTCACACAGTTCATAAGTGTTCAAGCCAAAATATTAACCCAAGCCTAAGTGGCTGTGTGGGTGTGTTCTGAGTGATTCTGAAGATGAAGCTGTTGATTCCGACTGGTCTTTGATGAGCTTTGATGAGTTTCTGGTGGCACAGACTATAAGAGGCTACTTCCATGCAGAGGGTAGAAAGGATACTTAACAACCTTCCCCCAAATAAACACCTCAGTGTCCATTGGATAGTGGAACTAACAGTTTAGGTCAGATCTTGGACTTCTGGTTCCAGAAACTTCCTTAGATCCCTGGTCTTAGGACTCCAAACTGGAAACTACTTGAGAGGATTCTGAAGGAACTGGGGTCAGTGTGTATCCTCCTGATCCAGAACAATCTCAAGAGTAGGATGTCTACCCATGCCCCGGTAAAATGGGAGTTCATTTACTGACCCTTTCCAGTAAGTACCTCTGGTTAGGAATTTCCATTGCTTTTGAAATCAAACATTGAGGTCAGCCTAGTTTTGAAAGAAAATATTATATTCTCCTTTCTATTTCCTCTGGGTTGTATTTCAGATGAAGACTTTCTTTTTTTAAAAAATTAGATGGCTGCAGCTGTATCTTATTTTCTTTATCACTAATCTTTTATAAACTGTAAAATTAACAAGCCTCCCCATGACCAGTGTGTGACATCTGTGTCTCTCACTGCCATTTACTGAAGCTCTTTGGTTGGCAATGCGCTCCTGATAGCACTTTAACAATTTTGATGAATCTTACTCTTGTGCTCATTACAAGAATGCTAATCTTCTGACATCTCTGTGCACATCCATTAGAGGATTCCAAGCTCTCCACACCACAGTGGAAGTGAAATCCAGCACTGTATTTGCTGATATTACAGTGGTCTGCTAGCCCAGAATTATCTGATGAGGTAGTATTAAAGAATTAGGTCAAATAATCTGGATAAGCCTTCAGGATTAAGGGATTGGTGGTTGTCTAGCTGACTGATATTTTGAAAATCTAGTTAGACTCGGACACATGCAGTGTGCTCATTGTGCATTCATTCCACAAGTTGTAATATGTGTTTACTATGTGTTGGGAATCTGCTGGACACTGGAGAAGCAGAGGTTTGGTTTTTCAGGAGCTTGCAGCAGAGAGGCAGACGGGAAGCAAAGCACATCTGTGATGACAACACAACGGGTAAGTTGTGTGGGAGCCAGAGGAGAAGGTGGTAAACTCTGCACACAGAGCCAGAATGCATGTGATGGTTAATTTTGTGTGTCAGCTTGGCTAAGCTAGGATTCTCAGTGCTTTGGCCAAATACTAGACTAGTTGCTGACCCATAATGCAATATAATCGCATTCTGTAATTTAATCTAATGCAATCAATCAATTGGTTGAAAGGAACTCTTCCTTAGGGTTTGGTCTGCCTTCAGATTATAAATAGATATTTTGGCAAAACTCTCTGTCACTTTCTCTCTCCACTCTGGACTCTTCTTATTGCCCGACCTATGGACCTTGGGAGGCACGCCTGTAGACCTCTGCAGCCTGCCTCCTGACCTGGGGGTGCTGGATTAGCCAGCCCCCACAGTTGTATGAGCCAATTCCTAGAAATAAATTTCTCTCTCTCCAGGTGTATATGTATACACACACAAACATACATGTATCATACATATATATACATACATATACATATATACATGGAGAGAGAGAAAGAGAAATTTACTTCTAGGAATTGTCTCCTAGGGTTTTCTTGCTCTAATATTTATGGAATCAAATCACCATGTGTTTCCCCTGTGGAGCTGCTGGGCGGGCTCAAACTGCTGAGCACTTAACCATTGTGCTACCAGGCTCTGCGGGGGGTGGGGGGCGAGTACGTGCACTAGCGTGCGTGAGCACCCATGCCTGCGCAGGTGGTGGTTAAGTGCTATAGCTGTTATCACTAGTAACCAAGAAACTGGCTATTCAAATCCAGTATGCGCTCCTTGGAAACTCCATGGGGCACTTCTACTGTGCCCCATAGGGTCACTGTGAGTCACAAATGACTTGGCGGCAATGAGTTTGAGGTGGGTATGGATATGTATGTATGTGTGCCTGTACATATATACAGAAGAGAGGATAGCAAGACTACATCTCCCGTACTTTGGACATATTATCAGGAGGAATCAGTCCCTAGAGAAGGACATCATGCTTGATAAAGTAAAAGCCTGTCAAAAAAGAGGAAGAAGAGAAAGACCTTTAATGAAATTTATTGACACAGTGGTTGTAACAACAGGCTCAAGTGTAACAGTGATGGTAAGGATGGTACAGGACCAGGTAGCATTTTATTCTGCTGCACGTAGAGTCTCTATGAACCAGAACCAGCACAACAGTAACTGGTAACAATAGCAATACACACACATATATACCTAATACATATAGATCACTGGTTCTGATTCTCTAAATCAAAAACCCACTGCTGTCAAGTCAAATCTAACTCCTAGCAACTCTACAGGACAGAGTAGACTTGCTCCATAGGGTTTCCCAGGGGCTCCTGAAGGATTTGAGCTGTTGAGCTTTTTGATGAGTATCTTCTCTAGAGAACCCTAAGATAATAGGTGCCTTGACTCGACAGCACTTGGCTTTTCGCAGTCATCTAGTGCTGGTATAACAGAAATACCACAGGTGGACAACTTTAACAAAGAGAAATTTATTTTCTCCCAGTCTGGTAGGTTACAAGTCCAAATTCAAGGCATCAGCTTTGGGGAAAGGTTTTCTCTCTACATCAGCTCTGGAAGAAGATCTTTTTCATCCATCTTCCCCTGAATTAGAATATTCTTTGTGCGGGGACTGTGGTCCAAAGGACAAACTCAGTTCCTAGCACTACTTTATTGGTGTTATGAAGTCTACTTGTCTCTCTACTTAGTTCTCTCTTTTATATCTTAAAAGAGATTGGCTTAAGACACAATCTAGTCTTATAGATCTTATCAATATAACTGTCACTAACCCTTCTCAACTAACATCATAGTGAAAGATTTATAACATATAGGAAAATCATATCACATGACAAAATGGTGGACAATCACACAGTACTGGTAATCATGGCCTAGCCAAATTGATACACATATTTTGGGGCTATGCAGTTTAATCCCTCACAATGGGCTTCACAAACAGGGGGAAACTTGAGTTCATCTTGAAGGATGGGGTAGTTTGCTCGGTGCAAAACATGTGGGTACTGAAGAACAGAGCAGTATAACAAAAGGTACATTATAGAGGCCAGCAGAGGCTGAATCCTTTCTGGCTTCAGTATCAGTCGGCAGAGTTCGCCCTAACCCCAAGGGCCAGTAGTATCAAGCTGTGTTGTATGAAGCCAAAGCCTTTCAGCTACTCCAGGTGGCATGGGGTGGCAAGCAGCATGGAAGATGGAAGGCTGAATTCTTCACCCCAACTTCAGACAAACCTACTCAGCTCAAAGTAGGACAGTAGACATGTTTGGGAGATGGGAAAGAAAGCATGTATTCAAGAAGCATTCTAAACAGTGAAATTAACAAAACTCAGTGATGACAAGGCTCTGGGAAGTGAGTGGTGGGACTCAGCTAGGATTAAAGCTCACATTTGCAAATACAGAACAGTGTATCTGAAGACAACCTCAGCTAAGAAGTGCAGTATGCCACTCATCTGTCACTTTATCCTATTGTGGATATGTGTATGTTGCTGTGATACTGAAGAAGAAGCCAGACTGAACACCACCCCCGCTCCGTTCGCCCCCCACCCCATTCCAGGAAATTCGCCCCTTGCTGCCCCTTGCTACACTCACTGCCAAGCTACTTCCCCTTGCTGTACTCAGCATCAGCCCCCTTGCTGCACTCAGCACCAAGTTATACTCTGTTGCACCTGACCCAGAAGACCTGAACCCATAAAAGCCTGATTGACTTCCCCTTTGGGGCCAGTTGTTGGAGATTTGTGAGTCCCCGCTGGCCCACTGGCTTTACTAAAATAAATGGCTTCTTCTCTTCTTGGGTGTCAGTTGATTTTCTATAACAATATGGGAAGCTTTATCACCAATATCACAAACACCAGCAAAGCTACCCGTGATGGACAGGTTTCAGCAGAGTTTCAGGCTAAGACAGACTAGGAAGAAAGGGCTTGTGATCTCCTTCTGAAAATCAGGCAGAGAAAACCCTCACGGATCACTGTGAGACTTCTGCTCACTTTCTTTGGTGCATCATTAAGAGAGACCGATACTTTGGAGAATAACACTGTGTTTGGTAATGTGGAAGCCCGCAAAGGTGAGGGAAACTCACAATGAAACGAATTGACACAAGGAACTCGAATATACCAGTGATCATGAAGATGACACAGGACCAGGCAACATTTCATTATTGTACATAAGGTTGCCATGAGCCGGGGCCAACTCAATGGCAAGCTAACAATAATAACAATGGTGGCCATTTGCGGGATCTCCAGACTCACCCTAGAAAATCCTATGGGAGAGCTCTGCTCTGTCACATGGGGTCACTAAGAATTGAAATGGACTAATAGCACATAACAGTAAGAAGTCTCGTGTAAATCATTTGTTCTTCAGTGTCCCCCCCCACCCCGTCTAAGCTCTGCCCCACACACAGCTGTCCCCAACCTGCCAATCCCTGAATGTTTCTGCGTGTGAAATGACTGGAATCAAAACACTCCCCTCCCCACATATGTAGCTAAATAGCTCCTTGTCTCCTAGTTCCACACCATTTAACTGAAATGGAATGTGATGCTCCCAAACCGTGCAGCGCTATTTTCTTTCTTTTGCCTCCTGTTGAATTTGTTCAGCAGGAGATCTCTCTCGAAGACGCAGAGGGGTCTCTCCCCAGCCTCTGACTCTGGAGTGAGGATCTGCAGAAACCCTAAGGAAGCACTTTCCTCTCAAATCTAGCAGCTGTCACAGCAATATAGCATCCAAAGAAACATTTGAAGATTGCCAACCCCCTTCATAAAGGAAAGAGATAGTTAAAGTACTCAGCTGCTAATTCAAAGGTTGAAAGTTCAAGTCTACCCAGATGCATCTCAGAAGCAAGCCCTGGTGGTCTACTTCCCAAAAGTCAGCCGTTGAAAGCTGCCTAGAGTATAGTTCTACTCTGACACACATAGGGTCCTCATGAGTCAGAAACGACTCAATGTTTTCCTCTTAAAACACGGTACAGTGGAGAGAACTGTGCCTGCAATCAACCACTCTACAGCCACCAATTCACTCACAAATGCTAAGAGTCAACCATGTGTCTGGGCAATGTCCTGGGCATTAAGAATACATTAGTGAACAGGGCAAACATCTTTCCTGCCTTCACAGAAGGGCTTTAAAGTCCCCTTCTCCCCTGAACTTAATGACCTTGGGCAATTTACTTCATTCTTTGGAGCTGGATTCCTCTTTTGATATACAAGGGTAACAATGAAAACTTTTCCAAACCATTAGCTGATGCATAGAGTTTTCCACAATGACCTGGAATTTCAGAGAGCACCCTCAAGTTGGTGGGAATAGCCTTATGGAACAATCAGCTTCAAGCTAGTGGTTTGCTATTCCATCTGAAAACATCGAAAGTATAAAAATTCACACATGATGCAGAAAAGCAAATATAAACCTCTTTATGTGGTTCCCTCAATTTATTTCCAACTTTGTCTTAAGTGATATTTTTGCCAATATATATGAAATGGAAAATACCTAACTAGAGTTAAAATTCTGGGTGCATACTCCAGACTCATAAATCAGTTCCTGTGGGGGCCCCAGGCGGGTTAGTGGTGTGCTACTGCCCCCGTGTGTAGCAAGATTGGTAGCAATGATCTGGGAATGGCTAGCGTTAGGATGGTTTTTCCTCCTTTTTAGCAAGAACACTTACGATGGAGAAAACGGACTCTCAAAAATCCTTTTTATCCGAGATCAAATAGAATAAAACCCAATTAAGTCGGTGCAGCTGTCGGCTGTTTAACCAACTGAAACCGCACATCCTTCCTGCCCTCCCTTAGGCTCTTCCTCCCCGGTGTGTATTGGACACCCGGCTCCACTTACAGAGAATGGATCCATTAACTTTAGTTATGGAAAAAAGCTCTAATAGTGTGCAGTGTTCACACTTGCAGTAAATGGAAGGACAACCCTGGAGGTCTGGTGTAGGCCCCAAGAATTCGTAGGCTCTGCCCAGGAGAATCTCACACCGCTAATTCTTCAGGGGCTTGAGTTCCTTTCCCTGCCTCTCAACTCTTCTGCTTTAAGCCAGCACAATGAATCCTTGTGTTGCTTAGGTCAAGAAATACATATCAAACTATGTCTCATAATTCTGCTGGCAGTCAAAGATTTAAGGAGTGTATAATCTAAAATTACCATGTTAGTTATACTATGGTGGCTTGTGTGTTGTTATGCCACTGGTATTTCAGCTACCACCAGGGTCACCTACCATGGACAGGTTTTAGTGAAGCTCCCAGACTAAGACAAAGAAGAAAGACTTGGTGATCTACTTCCAAAAAATAGCCAGTGAAAGTCCTGTGGATCACAACAGAGTATTTCCTGCCATATAGCACTGGATGATAAGCCCCCAAGATTGGACCAAAAAACAAATCTTCTGTCGTCAAGTTGATTCCAACTCATAGTGACCTTGCAGGACAGGGTAGAACTACCCCATAGAGTTCACAAGAGACACACCTGGAGGATGTGAACTGCCAACCTTTTGGTTAGCAGTCGTACCACTTAAGCACTAGTCCACCAAGGTTTCCCCACAGGTTGGAAGGTACTTAAAATACACAGTGGTCACAACAATAGACTTGGGCATGCTGATGATCTGTAAGATGGCATGGGACCAAAGTTTTGTTGTGAATGGGGTCGCCATAAGTCAGAGCCAACTTGACGGCAGGTAATAACAGCAGCATCCAGACGGATCATGCACAAGAGAACTGGCCAGGCAGAAACACAGCCCCAGCAAGATATAGAAGGCAGCCCCAGCGCAAGATTCGGAAATGCCTCCTAGGAGAACAATGGCTCAGTTCAACCTTTAAACACACTCAGCTATCCAGCTAAGCAGCAGCTAGATGTGCGCTGCAGGCAGAGCTTGCAAAGTACAAGCAGAGTGTAGAGCCTTGAAAGTGCACAGAGTGCTTGGAGACAGTATGATTCAGCATAATTGGAACACAGGCCACAAGAAGGAAGTTTCTGCTAATATAAAAGTATTAACATGGGAGAAAATAATCTGTACTTTAAAAGTCAGGATTTGGGTACAAATTAAACGAGTATGTTCCGTTTGTGAAAACAAGTCAATCTACTGACACATTTGAATTGTGATATTGGTGACGAATACCAAATATATCACGAACTACTGGAAGAATGAATGAATCTGTCTTGGAGGATGCACAGCCAGGGTGTTCCTTGGAAATGAAGATAGCACAGCTTCATCTCACATACTCTAAACACAGTATCAGGAGGGACCAGTCCCGGGAGAAGGACATCATGCTTGTAGAGAAGAGAGAGGGTCAATGAAAATGAGAAAGAACCTTAGTGAGATAGTGTGACACAGTGGCTGCGACAATGGGCTCAAACACAGCAACAGTTTTGAGGACAAGGTGAACTGAGTAGTGGCTGGTTCGGTCATATATAGGATTTCTACAAGTCAGGACCTACTCAGTGGCACCTGACAACAATATACATTCATAATAACATCTGGACTTCCTGTGTGTTTTATTTTAATAAAGAAAGAGCTGTATTCTTTTTTTTTTTAAGTACAATCTCGTCTAATAAGGAAAAAAGAAAATCTTTACTCACCATCACTATCCTGTCAGCAACAAGGGTCTCCAAATAATGGTATTAACATTTTATCTACCTCTTTGCCTCTGCCGATATGCCTTTGCCAGACCTCTGTGATTTTTACGCAGCTTTTTGTGATTTCGCTTAGACTACAGAGCAAGCTAGTGGAGTAGAAAAGTCAGTGGCAATGGCAACCCTTCCAGCAGCACAGTAGATTATCTGAGGGCTGTTTCAGACACACCCGAGGCACGTAGAACCTTGTGACGATGTTTGATTCCAAGGTTCTTTACAGGAATTGCCGCAGGCCTTTCTTTTGAGTTACATCTCCTGAATTCCTACTCAAAGAGTTTCTCTTGTTGGGTGTTTCCAACACGTGTTCCTGAGACCCAGATCACATACAGGAGCTGGGTATCCCAGTGGGAGGCACCCCATGCCCAGTCTAGGAAAGAAGAACCTGAAGATCTGCAATGAGATTGCGATGGAAGAAATTCTCACCCTGTAAGAATCCTGGCTAGAGGAAAAAGAGGAGCCATGGTTAACAGAGAGGCCAAGACCAAGGTTTCAGGGTGAGTGATAAGTACGAAGCCTTAGGGAAAGGGAAAGGCCAGAAGTGACAAAGGGAATGTCACAGTCAGAAGCCAGAAGAGAAGGCAGAATGAAGTGTAATACAAACAATGGAAGACAGAGAAGTTTATAGTCAAGAGTCTGAATAGCAGAAAAATAGAAAATTTCTCTCTGAAGTGATGCCAGTGTGCCAGGGAGTAAATTTAAGCCGCTGGAATAAGATGGAACATTGTGAATCCATATCACTTAGATTAATGCTACGATTCTGAAAATAAATATTCCAGACAAATAGTTGTCTTGATTGTTTTTCTCTGTTCCTCTGAAATGCATAACTCTCCAAGAGAGTTCAATAATGACAAGTCTAGCTTTGTGTGACATGGAGGAATGTGACCTGGCCTTCATTGATCTCACAAACAGCTAAGGGGGTACATTCTGAGAAATGAGGCAAAGATGGCTCAGTGGTAGAATTCTTACCTTGCGTACAGTAGACCCTGCTTCAATTCTCAGTCAATGCACCCCACGAACAGCCAGCTGTCTGTCAGTGGAGGCTTGCCTGTTACTACGACGCTGAACAGCAGAGCACCCAGGGTAACACAGACTAGGAAGAAAGGCCTGAAGATCTACTTCCGAAAAATGAGTTAATGAAAACTGTAAGGCTCACAACAGTCTGATCCACAACCCAGCACGGGGGCAGTTTAGGACCAAGCAGCATTTTGTACTGTTGTACATGGGATTACCATCAGTCCGGGGCTGACTAGGTGGCAGCTAACAACTAAAGTATTTTGAAAAACATAGTGTTATAAGCTAGAGGCCAGGTTACTCACTGGGTTATTGAGGTTAGTAATGGCTTCAAGTGTATGGGGAGCTTGAACTAGTTCATGAGCTGAGAGACTGAGTGATTCTAGCCCAGTGGGCACGATACTGTCAGAGAATGTGACCATGAGCTGCAACTCGGATCTCAGACAGTCATTGGCTCAATAACATAGGCATTTCCATAAACACTTGTAAATGGAATCTTTAAGTCAGTTCAGATATTGGTGTCTCATGTGCTTTATGCATGAGCAACCTCTAAACTAAAATGCATCACAAGTGTCAGATGCTTAAGTGATATTCAGAACATTAGCCATCATGTAGAACAATTGGTACAACTACAAAGGATGCTAATATGAGCATACCAGAGTACCATGAGTTCTACCCAGGCATTTTATTGTTGTTAGTTGCTGCTGAGTTGATTCTGACTCATAGCAACCTCATTAGTACTGAGTAGAATTGCTCCACAGAGTTTTCAAGGCTATACATTTTAGAAGAGAATCACCAAGATTTTCTCTTGATATACCTCTGTGTGGACTTGAACTCCCAACCTGTTGGCCAG
Source organism: Heterohyrax brucei (assembly GCA_028571685.1). Classification (NCBI taxonomy): domain Eukaryota; kingdom Metazoa; phylum Chordata; class Mammalia; order Hyracoidea; family Procaviidae; genus Heterohyrax; species Heterohyrax brucei. The sequence continues at coordinate 9,273,009 of CM053165.1, read as the reverse complement.
TAGTTGAGTGCTTAACTATTCATGCCACCTGGAGACTCAAAGAAAATGTAAATAGTGTAATTTTAGAGCATTAGAACAGGACAGTATTGTACAGATCTTGCTATCCCCCTAAGAAAACTGGAGTTTTCCCATTTTCACAGGGTTTTAGTCACTGCATACACTGTGCTTGCCTGGCAAAGCTTGCTGGGTTCCTTTGGCACAAGAGATTCTTGTGTTTTGCCCATGGGCAGCACATAATTATACAGAAGCGTTTTTGTCTAATTTTTTTTGTATTGAAAGAGAGCTGATTTGAGTCTCCTTCCAAGGATAAACTGTGAAGTCAGACATTGTCACTCATAATACTGTTACTGAACAGGACAGCTGGCCTCAAGTTGTGCTCTTTGTACTTCAGATTCTGGCTGAAATAATGTCCAGTCAGAGGGATACAAGGGTGGGATTCTGGAGTTCCATGAAGAAGTTTCCTCTGCAGACAGCATCTAATGTTAACTTACCTGTCTGGGAAATCAGAGCAATACAAAGCAGAAGGGGAGTCAGAGAAAGAATGTTGGATTAAAGAAGGCATCATTGCCACTATCTTCATGTGAACAGTTGATATCTGACAAAGGTCCTAAGACTATAAACTGGGGTAAAAACAGTCTCTTCAACAAACAGTGCTGGCAAAATTGGATATCTATCTGCAAAAAAATTGAAGCAAGACACATATCTCACACCTTACACAAAAACCAACTCAAATTGAATAAAAGACCTAAATGTCAAACCTAAAATGATAAAGGTTATGCAATAAAATATAGAATCAACAATGGAAGTTTTAATACACAACTTAGACTTCAAAATCTGACAAAGCACGATTAACAGAAAACAGAAAAATGGGAATTACTAAGAATCAAATACATTTGTTCATCCAAACGACTTTATCAAAAGAATTAAAAGGCCACTTATAAAATGGGAAAAAATATTTGACAACTACAGGTCAGACCAACATCTGATCATCATAGTCTACACTGTACTGCAAAATATCAACAAGAAAAGGATAAATAAACCAATTAAACATTGGGCAAAGGAGATGGGCAGACACTTCACTACAGAGGCTATCCAAGCAACCAAAAGACACATACAGAAATGATCACAATAATTAGCTATTAAAGAAATCCTAATCAAAAAGATGATGACATACCATCTTACCTCAACAAGGTTGGCCATGATCCAAAAAGCACAAAACAACAAATACTGGAGAGGCTGTGGAGAAATTGGAACTCTGCTACACTGTTGGTGGGATTGCAAAATGGTACAAGCTCTTTGGAAAGCAATCTGGTGCTTCCTTAAAAAGCTGGAAATTGATATACCATGACCCAGTAATCCCACTCTTTGGAATATATCCTACAGAATCAAGAGCAGTCATACAAACAGATACTTGCACATGAACGTTTATTGCAGCACAGTCCACAACAGCGAAAAGATGGAATCAACCCAAATGACCAATAACAGATAAATGGATAAACAAACTATTGTATATGTACTCAGTGGAACATTATGCAATGATAAAGAGCAATAATGATTTTAGGAAGTATCTCATAACCTAGCTTCAACTGGAAGACATTATATTGAGTGAAATCAGTCAGCAGCACAAGGACAAATATTGTATGAGACCCCTACTATAAGGACTCAAAAACAGACTCATACACAGAAGAAAAGACTATTTGACAGCTGCAAGGGAGGAGAGAGAGGGACGGAAAGGGTTGGTTATAGATTAGACAGTTGATAAAAATTTGGTTGGGTGAAATCAGTGACAGCACAGATTAGAAAGAAGATCAATTTAACTAGACTTCAACATAACCTGGAAACTCTTCCAATCTTAACCAAATATTGCAAGGATAGAGTAGCAGGGTCAGGGGTCTGGGCACCATGCTCTCATGGGACATCGAGGCCAATTGGCATAACTAGTCTACTGCTAAGGGAGTCTCCTGCACCCCATATTATTGAATGGTCTCTGGGGTCTTAAAAGCTAGCAAGCTGCCATCTGGTCCTAACTCAGATGGAACAGACGATCACCAAGGACAACAATGACATGAGGGAAAAAGAGCCCAGAAGACAAAAAGACCCACATGAATGGGTGACTGTATCAACATGTGACCAGAAGAACAAGATGTTGTCCGGTCACCACCAATGACAGCTGTGATGGGGCTCACAATGTTGAGTCCCAGTGGCAACATGAGAAAAAAAGGATGCACCCTAAGAGCTTCAGTATAAGACAGCAACTGATAGTCCAAAGGCCTGAAAGTTCCCCTGGCAGCATGGACCCTAGACCTGATGCTGCTCCTGATCATAGATCATTACTCAGGTCAACTATTTGGACAGAAATGGGTTGGACTTGGTGACACAGAGTGACCATATCATGTGTGCACTTTATGGTTCTATGCATCTATAGGATGTCATCCTACTGGCTTCTTACTAGAGGGGAGAGAAGAGGCTAGGGAGGAGGGGATGGGAGATTGTTAACAGGACAATGATATGTATGGAACAGAAAGGAGGAGTGTGCTGTCACCAGGTAAGGAGAGCAGAAGTTGCTGCAGATAGGTGGTCATGCAAATTTAAGTTGTATTGTAAACTGTCACTCAATCGCAATTAAGAAAAAAAAAGAGGCATCGCTGTCCTGGGATGTCAGGAAAGGCCAGGATCTGCTGGAGAACTGAAATGAAGAGCACATTATAGTTATGTCACAGATAAGTGTGACTCAAGCTATGGAATGTTAAGCCACAAATCCAGAAATCAAGCATCTCAGGGAGGATATGCAACAAAGTCCAGAGAGTAGGCCTTGGGTGATGGTTTCTTGCTTTAGAAGATAAGGCTGTTCTCCTTTGTCATCTGGCTGAGAGTGGTGAGTCTTTTACTTGCTCTAGCCACACACCAGATGAAGACATTTGTCCAAAGCTCCTCTCCTGTTGGCTTATTCAGAGATGAATGAAGCTCTAGCCTCACCATTTAGCTGAGGAGTACTGAACGCCACCAAGAGGCTCTGGCGCTCAAAGAGATTACAGTGTAAAGAAGTGTACAGTAAGTTTGGATGTGAGGTAAAACCATAGATCTGGAAGGACCTTCATTACTCCAAAGTTGTTTTATTATTAATCTGTGAAATGTTTTCCATGGTAATATAACTCCTAATTGTTGTTAGCTATGACCAAGTTTACCCCCTACTCACAGCAATCCCATGCACACGATGGTCAGACCATTGTGACCCATAGAATTTTTATTGGCTGATATATGGAAATAGATGTTCAGGCCATTCTCTCTATTCTGCCATAGTCTAGAAGATCCACTGAAACCTGTTCAACATCACAGGAAAATTCAAGTTTCACTAACAGACGAGTGATGGCTACACTTGAGGTGTACTGGCTAAAAATTGAACCCAGGTTTCCTTCAAGGAAGGCAAAAATTCCAGCAATGAATCATCACTGGCCCCAAACTAGTTGCCATGCAATTGATTCCAACTCATGGTGACTCCAGATATTCCACAGGATTGTCAATGATTTTTGAAAGTAGACTGTCAGGGCTTTCTTCTGAGACAACTTTTGGTTAGTAACCTAGCACTTAACTCTGTGTGTCACCCAGAGACTAATATAATGCAGAGACTAATATAACTTAGAATATAAATAATATAACTTAAAGTCAAGAAGTCAAACCCAGTGCCACTGAGTGAATGCCGACTCACAGCAACCATATAGGATAGAGTAGAAATGCCCATGGCATCGCCAAGGAGTGCTTAGTGGATTTGAACTGCCAACCTTTTAGTTATCATCTGCAGCACTTAACCACTATATCGCCAGTGTTTCCATCTAACTTGGTGGGGAGGAAATATAACAAAATAAACAGGAGCATAAAGTGTGAAAATCGAACCTAATCGTGGCTCTATCTGAGTATGTGACACCAGGTATCTCATTTCCTACTGGTGCTGTAACGCAAATACCATCAAAGGACAGCTTTAAAAAAGAAAACATTTCTCCCAGCTCTGTAGTCAAAAAGTCCAAATCAGGGCTAGTGATCCTTTCTGTCAGTCTTTTTTTCCTAGTTTCTGGTGTCTGCTGACGATCCTTCCAGTTCATTGCTTATAGATGACCCTCATATGGCTTCTGTCTTCCTTCGTATGTGTGTGTCAGCGTGGGTACATGTATGTGTGTGTGTCTATTTTGCTGTTTTTGTAACTCAGAAGGGGTTATATTTAGAACCCACCTTAACAGGGTATGATCAAATCAACGTAAATACTTATTCCAAACAGGATTATATCCACAGGTGTAGGGACTAGGACTCCAAAACATATTTTGGGAGATGTCGTAATTCAGTCCACAACAATGCAGAAGTCATTCACATCTCTGAGCTGTACCTCATCAGTAAATTGGGAAGCAAAATATTTATCTCCCAGGTTCCTTCGATTATTGAACGAGATAACAACGAAAAGAAAATAGAAAAAAAAAACATTGCTGCAAAGTCAGTTCTAACTTATTGACATCCTATAGAATGGAGGAGAATGGCCTCACAGAGCTGCCTAAGAGCACCTGGTAGATTTGAGCTGCTGATCTTTTGGTTAGCAGCTGCACTCTTTACTACTACACTACCAGAGTTTCCGTTGAATGATCTCATAGGCTCAAATTACTTAGCACAGTTTCTGGAACATAGAAACATTCAACAAATGTTTGCCTCTGAGAATCTTATTCTCAAAAGTAAGAGGAGACCTGAGGAGACCTGTTTACCCAATTCACACTAACAAGAGCAACCCAACAAACAAATGTTCCAAACTCCAGATTCAGTCCAGATAGTCAATTATTGCAGAATAATTCAAACAAAAGAACTAAAATAATGATGACTGCCTTGTTGAAACCAACCTGGATGTAAATGCCAACTGATACATTGTTTGTTAAGCCTGAATCAAAGCTAGGGCACACACTAAGCCAAGTTAGTTTGCTTAGTGGCAGGCCTGGAGTCCTCGTTAACGAAGGCCTGGCTATCACAGCAGCATCTTGGCAGCCAGCATAAGGTTATCTGACCCTGGTGCAGTTTCAAAGTGCAGGAAGTTTGACTTTCTCCCATGTGCGGAAAGAATAAGAACCACACTTCTGGTATCATACTAGGGAATTTCCTAAACAGCCTACTTCAGTATGCGAGTACAGTCCTTAATAGCGTTTTCTCTGAAGCTTGGCTTCTCGGTGGATTACAGAGGGTCCCACATTTCACTTTCAGAAGATGGGTTCTGCTCTCTAACTGGCAAGTTTTAACAAATGGGTGAAGGCTTTTTTTGAAGGGAGTGCCTATGTGGTGCAAATGATTAATGCACTCAGTAGCTAACCAAAAGGATTGGAGACTCAGGTCCATCCAGAGGCCTCCCAGAAGAAAAGTCTGGTGATCTGCTTCCAAATAATCAACCACTGAAAACCCCTTGGACCACAGTTGTACTTTGACAACCGTGAGGTTGCCATGAGCCAGAATCCACATGATGGCAATTGCTTTTTTCCTTTCAAGAGGGGTCTACTAATTAGCATTTTGCTTCTTCTGTCCTGCTTTAAACCACACCTATAATTAGGATATTTTATAGTAGAGACTGGGATATCTGCAATGGGGGAGGCATTAGCAATGTCACAGGGCAACAGGCAAAGAGTCAGCGTAGTCACTCCACCCTTAAAATATCCTCTGTGATTTCCAGGAGTTTCTTCAGGACACATCAGAAGCAATCTGATTTGATATCTACACCTTGTCTCCAATATTTCACAATTGCTACACCAATTCTAATTACTTTTACCTTTTTTATTACTGTAAAGGATCCGACTTGACAGCACTTGGCTTGGCTTGGCATTACTGTAAAAATTAAACCAACCATAATTTGACAGTGGTATTTTTAGCAGCATGCCTTTATTGAGATTTTCTCAAATATTCACTTTAATCTTTTATAAAACTTTCTTTTTCACTCACTGTATTGTGTCAGCTTAGGCAGTTCTTAATTAAAGAACATGAGAATAACACCTAGTGCAAGTAGCATAAACACAGCTGAGTCCTGGTGAGCGTCCAGCTAAGTTGAGAGTAGCAGTCTACCGCACAGCAGAGAGTAGCCTATTGTTAGTTGCTTTCTAGTCAACTGAAACTCACGGCATCCTCGTGTATAACAAGATGAAACACTGTCTGGTCCTGTGTCATCATCACAGTCATTGGTGTGAGTCCATCACTGCAGACTTCATTTTTGCTGACCCTCTGTTTTACCATTACCCATCTGTTAGTTTGTCCTGCCATGGTAAGTTGTGTTTTGCTACCATGCTGGAAGGTCCACTGATGGTGGTTGTTTTTCAGCAGAACATCCAGACTAAGACAAACTAGGAAGAAAGGCCTGGTGATCTACTTCAGAAAATCAGCCAACGAACACCTTACGGATCACAATAGTGAGTAGCCTCACTGTGAGTAGTGAGTAGCTGCAAGATGCTGGAATATTAGAAGTTAGTTACATTTTCCAAAGTCCAGAGGCAGTAAAGTATAATAGTTAAAACCAAGGATGCTCGAGCCAGGCTGACTGAATTCAAATCTCATTTCTGCTACTAACTTAAATGAGTATTTAATCTCCTTGTGCCTGTTTCCCCACCTGTTGGAGGAATGATCTCCCTCTATACCTCCTATCAGGATGTCTAAGTAAAGGACTTGGAACCAGAGCATTCTCTGATAAGAAGGCTGGGAACTATGTCACCTTCTCTCCCTCAGTTCTTGCTCCTTACTAGACAAAGAAGCCTTCACCCCTGTTCTGGGCTCTTAGTAACTTTCTCTGTGTCTTGCATGTGCGTGGGCACCATGTGGCGCCTGGCCAATCCTGCTCCTGCATCTATTGCCAATTCTACTTCTGTATCTATTCCCGGCAGGAAGGAAGGGGGGTCTCGTACTATAGCACAAGAGGGACTACATGCCAGATTGTAAGAGCCAGCTGTAAGGACTGTATTGAAAGGGAAAGCAGATTTTGTGAGGCAGAGCATGATTCACCCTCAGGTGGTCATGTAGTTCACTATTGTTTGCTGAGTCATTCTTATGTAAGACTTGACTTGTAACCACTATTATCCACCACCACTGTAAAACCTCTACCCTCCCAGTGCAGGATGAGACTTGCTTTGGTCTTGCATCATCCATGGATCATTCATAATTAAGTCTTCCTAAGAAAACTCCTTGTTTGCTACATTGGAGTTGCCCACTTCTTTCTTTGGTCTCTCAGCACCCTCCATTTTTGGAGGAAAATTTCAAGTTACTGGTCCATGCCTGGACTCCATCTCTGTAAAATAGGATTGTAATAATATTCAGTCATAGAGCTATTGTGAGGATTAAGTCATAACAGAAGTAAAGTGCTTAGAATATGCCTGGAACCACAAGTATTGTCTAAGTCTTTAAGGAGCTCCTGGGTAGTGTTAACAGTTAAATGCTCTGCTGCTAGCTGAAAGATTGTCAGCTTGAATCCACCCAGGGAATAAAGGACTGGTGATCTGCTTCCAAAAGGTCACAGCCTTGATATCAGTACGGAGTAGTTTTCCTCTGCACACATGGAGTCACAATGAGGTGGAACAGACTCAACAGCATCAAGCAACAACAGTATATGTCTCTGCTTTTATCATGGTGGTCGTCATTTTTAAGTAGGAAGAACTTTAAATCCAGTCAGTTGGTTACAGAGTTTGGTTAAAAGAGATTTCGTACTCCTCATTATGCAAAATCACCACATGTGGCCAAAAAAAAAAAGAAGCAGCAGCAGCCTCGGTACTATGGAAATAAATTCAGCTACTCCTTGCTTTTACAAAGTTAGCCTTACATAACTTCACTTTTACAAAAGACCTACATTAGTACCTGCTTCCACTACCCAAAAGAAATCTGAAGAGGATTTTCATTTTTATGAAAAAAATGTGAAAGCAAAACTAGCTTTCAGCATTTGTTTTGCAGTGAGCTGTTAAAAAGACAGCATGGACCCAGAGCAGCAAGAATGGTGTCACCAAGCTCTTTCCTGGAAGCTACTCTGTCCATACATTATTTCTTCTTCATTGAGACTATGTATTTATCATATCATTTCTGCTTTTATTTACATATTAGTGTAACTTCAGGTTATATGAGTTACTTAGTTTGATGGTGCAGTGGTTAAAAGCTACTACTGCTAACAAAAAGGTTGGCAGTTAAATCTACCAGATATCCTTTGGAAACCTTATAGGGCAGTTCTCTGTCCTATAGGGTCACCATGATTTGGAACTGACTCAACAGCAGTGGAATAGTACGATTTGGTAGGCTATTTTTTGGGTCTAGGAACACTGAAGAAACTTCCCATATAAATTAGTGTTAACTGTTTCTTTGCTTTATGCCATTTGGGCTTATGAATGGTTTTATGGGGCTGTTCTGCTTTTACATAGCAGAGGAAACTTACACAGAGAAGACAGTGATGCAACACTGAATTCAGAGGTAAGGTAATTACTTCAATGCAGGGCTAGAAGACACACACCATTTGTCAAAACATCTAGAAATGTCACTGTGATAGGTGGCAGAGGACACTGCAGGACAAGGACAGGGTAAATGTTAGGTGAACCAAGAAACCACACCACGTTCAGAAATGATTAGCAAGTGGGGAGGTCAGGTAAATAGGCTGGAAAGGTAGAGGCGAAGTCACAAAGGTAAGTAGGGTCCAGATCCACTTCCTGGAGAAAAAAAGGGGAGCAGACATGGGAGAGGCTATCCAAGTAGCTCTGGTGCCCACAAGGAGCTCACAAGTGGTCTCAGCAAGCAGGCACAGGCCACCACTCACACTGCGCTGCATGCAAGTCTGAAAAGCTACTCCAGCTGAAAACCCGAGTGGTGTGTTTTAATCCAAATGTACAGGAGCAGTTCAGGTCTCTCCACAAGCTGCCCATCATGTCTGGCTGCTGGCATGTTTACAGAAGGATGTAAACTGATGTTCAGTTACCCACAGAACCTTTTCATTAACACAGAACTTTAAAACATCGTGTAGAAAAAAAGGTTTGCACTAACAAAGCTGATTTTTAAAATTGTGAAGAAGTGCTTTGCCAGGTTTTCAAAGCCATCTGTTTTCAAAGCTTACCTTCCTTCTTGTTTACCACAGTCTGTCTCCTGTTTTAACAACCTCCAGTGGGATTTCACACACCTCATTATGCAAAATCACTGCTTACGTATTCACTCTGCCACTTGCCTAACTAATCTCTACTCATAATACTTTTCTGTGGAAAATTCCAGGTCTGAAGTCCTCCTGTAGGGCTGCAGATCAAGAAGAACGGTAGTGTGTACTATTAGGAGACAGGCTAGATCTAAGACCTGACTCCACAGCAGCTAACAACAGCAACAACATATCACTTTCCAGAAGCAGGAAACCAATACTGATTATCATATTTATGCAAAAATCTCTCTATTCCAAAAAATAAAGTAATGGTTTTTTGCACCAGGTAGCAGTTAAAAAGCCAAGTTTATTCTTCCTTCTCATCTTTCATTCCCCTCCCATAAATTATCTATTCAAACATTCTTAACTCTTTCATTGCACAAGACTAGACCTCTCTTCTTTTGGTTTGGTGAAGCAGCAGTCAGCAGTCCAGGTCCTCAGGTGGTATGAATGGTCCTCACTTGACTACCGGCTAAAGGACTGGTAATTCCAACCCTCTCAGCAGTGCTGCTGGAGAAAGTACCTGTTAGTGTTGAGGTTACAGCTAAGAAAACCCTGGTATACACAGGAAGTTCACAGGTGGGCTCCTCAGCAAGGGGAGGCAGGCTGCGCCGGAAGTCGCTATGAGTTACAATCTACTTGCTGGCAAAAGGTTTGGTTTTGGTTTCTGTTTCTCAGCCGGTGAGACACTTAAGAAGACTGACAGCCAGCAGATTCTTGTCTAAACAGTGCAAATAGACATCAGTGATTCTACTGGCCATGTTCAAGGGCCACAAGATAGAGGTCTGGATTGCCTGAGTGATGGATTGGTGTGTCCAAATTGGTGGCGCTTCTTCAGGTGATCAGCCATCTAGATGCACACGGGCAAACAATATCAGAAGTAACAGGAATAAGGTCAGGGAAACAACTCAGCAATGACTCCATGACATACATTGATTCGTGGTCTAAGCAGTGATTCTCAACCTCAGCTGCATGTAAATATCACCTGAACCCACTGCTATTGAGTTAATTCCAAGTCATAGTGATCCTATAGGACAGAGTAGAACTGCCCCATAGAGTTTCCAAGGAGGGCCTGGTGGAATTGAACTGTCAAACCTTTGGCTAGCAACCATAGCACTAACCACTATACCATCAGGGTTTCCAAACAGCTAGTGGCTAAAAAACTACCAGCACTCAAGCGCCCACTACACTGTTTCCTTTCTCATTCATTTACTACAGAAAGATTCAGAGGTTAGAATTTTTTAAGTAAATGTTTATATGGAGAAATAGCATAAATAAAATAAAATACACAAATTTTCGATTCACAGCTTAATAAAAATTTTTAAAACTCAACATACCTAGTGTAACTGCCACTCAAAGGCAAGATACAGAACACTGCCAGCATTCTAAAAGCTTCCCTCCTGCTCTTTACCAAGCTGTAATCCCCTGAAGTACACATTACTCTAACATCTATCATCACTGCCTGTTGTCAACTTTGTGTAAGTAGAATCGTAGCTGACCTTTTCCCTGATGGCCATACGGGGGGTGTGGTAGTTCTCAGTATTGTATCTGTGAGATTCACCTAAACCATTAGGTATAGAGGTAGTGAGTTGGGTGTCATTGTTATGCAGTATTCCATTCAGTAAGACACAGACCCTTACTTAAGTACAGGAATTTTCATCTTCTATGCAGGAGACCAGGGATCAATTCCCAGCCAATGCACCTCACATGCAGCCGCCACCCACCTGTCAGCGGAGGTTTGTGTGCTATGGTGTGGACCATCTTTCAGCGGAGCTTCCAGACGAAGACAATCTGGGAAGAAAAGCCTGGCCATCTACTTCTGAAAACCAGCCAGTGAAAACCCTCTGGAACACAGTCATCCAATCTAACCCATCGTGAGTCTGGCGTAGGACTGGGTAGCATTTCATTCCGTTGTGTATGAAGTTTCCGTGAGCGAGGGATCAACTTGATGGCAGCTACTAACATTTCCATTCTGTATTCCGAAATTCATCTATTCTCCTGATGATAAATTTTGGAGTTGTTTCCAGTTTGGGGTTTCTATAAATAACACTACTGTAAACATTCTTATGCATGTTGTTTGGTGCTCATGAAATAACATGTTTTATTTCTGGAGGTACATCTGGACTGGAATTGCAGATCATAGAATATGTGTAGGTTTATCTTTGGTTGGAAATACTAAACACTCTTCCAAAGGGGTTGAAGCAATGTGTCTTCACACCAGCAGTCTAGCTGTCCCATGTCCTCAACAGTTTTAGAAATGCTGGCATAAGATGGTATTAGATTTTGGATTTGCACTTTCCTGATGACTAACAATATAGAGCACTTTTTCACATACTTACTGGCATTTGGATACACTCTTTTTTGAAGTTCATCCTTTGCCCAATTTTTAAACTGAGACATCAAAGTTTTAGTGTAAGTTTTTAGCTCTCTAAATATTTTTCTAGGAATCCTTTGGGATACATGTATTGCACATATTTCTTCCACTCTGAGGTTTACCTTTTTACTTTCTTAACCCACTCTTTTTGATGAGCAGAACTTTTTGATTACAGTGAACTCCAATTTATCCAACTTTTTATTTGGAGTTCGTGTTTTGGGGTCCTATTTAATCTTTTCCTACCCAAGGGCATAAAGATGCTCTTATATTTCTAATGGGAAGATTGGTGGCTCAAGCCTACCCAGAAGCACCTAAAAAGAAAGGCGCGATCATCTGCTTCCGTAATGTCACAGTCATAAAAATCCCTGGAGTACAGTTCTATTCAAGAAATAGCCATGAGTTGAACTACAACAGCAATGTATTACCTTATAGAAACTATGCTTCTCCACTCTTATTTAAGCCTATGATTGATTTGGGAGTACTGTATGAGATAGTGGTCAAGATTAACCCCCCACAGGAATTTCTGATGGACACAGTGCCATGTATTGAAAAGACCCCACTCCTCTGCAGTAGCAATAGGTCACTCTCTCATTTAAAGCTCACAAGGGGAAGAGTTGATTTTAATGTGCTTCCAAGGTTGTGATTTACTACCTGAAATCAAAGAAAAGTAACGAGACCTCTAGTGAAAAAGTAAAAGTGTGAATAGATGTAGACTTCTGAAAAGGAGAAACTGACAGTACTTTTGCAGATAAGTTCAGGAAACATTGACAGTCCATGGCTGACTGGAGAAATCTAACTATCCACAAAACAAAGCAGAATTGGGCCGTGGTAGCAATATTCACTGAGCCTGAAGTCTGGCCTTGGCTCTTCTAAGACTTTATCTATGAGATCCATAAGAAAATGGCAAGTATGACACCTACTCCAGGCTCAAGAGATGCTCAGTGGTAAAACAGGTGACTGTTCATTAACCCTACCCAGGGATAGCCAGGTAGCTCTACAAGGAAGAAAAGAAGTGCAATCCAACACTGAAATTCTATTTTTCCTGATGAATGGTTCTTAGGAATTAACCAGTTGTTGTCTATTCAACACTCATGGTGACCCCATGTGTGCCAGAGTAGAACTGTACTCCGTACGGTCTTCGGTGGTTGATTCAGAAGTAGCTTGCCAGGACTTTTCATCAAGGCACCTCTGGGTGGCTTTGAACCATCAACCTAACAGTAGACAAGCTCTTACGGACTCCTCTGTGAGCCAAAAAATTCATAACTTTGGTCCTTTCCCAGGAGAGAAAACTGAAGCCTGGGAAGGCTGAAGGACTGTCCACAGTTACCAGCTCTTGTGGGTCATAGGACAAACAAGTTCCCAAACATGGTCAGGGTTTTGAGCCTTCAGAATAAAGCCTCCATTCTCAGAGGAACAACTTTTCTTCCCAAGGCTCACCTGGGAGACTTCAGTAATTAATTACTAGTTGCAAACTGGTAAATTGGAGTTAGTTATCTGGGCAGATCTAACTGCAGGTACAGCTTTGTTGAAATTAAATAAAAACACCACTTTAAAGTGCATAGAGCCTTTTAAAGATATTATTTCATGGTATCTGAACATATCTAGCCTAGACTGTGAGCTCACGGAGATGCCAAGTTGAAAACCGATTTGTAAGACTCCAACCCTTGATGTTGCTACCCTGTCTACCTCACCCACCTCCCACCAATCCCAAGGTCCCAGGAAGAAAGGAGACAGCTTCAGACACTCCTTCCTGCCTTCTGGTCCATAGCATGTCTGAGTCAAGCCTAAGGGGGCTGACATAGTTTGGTAGGTCCTTTCCTATCTGTTCCTGTGTCCAACACCCACTTGAAAATACCTTTATAATGGTACCTAATCCAAGGCCATTGGTTCTCACTCCCATAGAGCCTCTTCAGAAGAGCCATCTAGCTCAGCAGACTTAGAAATTAGAGATAATTTCCAGGAGACTGTTGAGTCTGGCTGATACCTGCAGGAAGAGTAAGAGTTTGCCTGAGAAGGAATTTTGTCCTCCCACACTAGAAGGATGGCTAGAAACAAGAAGACTCTGTGTTGTCACTAGTCACCACTGGGTTGGCTCCATCTCATGGCCAACTTAGGTATAACAGAACATTGTCCTGCATCGTCTTCATGACTGCTGGTATGATGGAGTCTATTGTGGATACTGTCAGTCCATCTTGGGGAGGGTTTCCCTCCTTTTTGCTGATCCTCTACTTTACCAACCATGAAGTCCTTTTCCAGCAATTAGTCTTTACTGATAACATGTCCAAAATAAGCAAACTAAAGTCTTGCCATCCCTGCTTCTAGGGACCACTTTGGTTGTATTTTTTTCTAGGACTGATTTGTTTGTTCTTCTGGCAGTGCGTGGTATAGTCAGTGTTCTTTGCTAACACCACAGTTCCAAAGCATAAATTCTTCTTCTATCTTTCCTTTTCATTGTCCATCTTTCCTATGCATGTCAGGTGATCAAAAACACTATGGCTTGGGTGAGGCACACCATAGTCATTAAAGTCCAAAGAATCTTGTGGCTACAGTGATGTATTAGATCAGGGCAAGACTGGTGGACTTCCCACTGAAAAAGAAAGTTGGGTAACTAAAGAGGTTCTGAATTGAGAGTCGGGATACAAGTTGTTCCAAGTTGGCCAATGTGACTGTGTAATTCCTCTACTTCTTAATTTTCTCATCTATAAAATAGGACCAAATGTTTGTGTGGCCTCTCTCAAAGTATTATTCAGAGTGTAAAGCGAGATAATATATACATATTTGGAAGATGTTAAGTGTTACTGAGACCAATGCCACCAGTTGCCATCAAGTAAATTCCAACTTATGGTGACCCCACGTGTGTCAGAGAGAACTGTTCCATAGTGTTTCCCATGGCTAATCCTTTCCCTCTGTGAACATCACTTTCATCAATTACAGACTGATAAAACCAAAAAATCCCAAACCCATTGCCACTGAGTTGATTCTGACTCATAGTGACCCTATAGGACAGAGTAGAACTGCCCCATGGAGTTTCCAAGGAGTACATGGCAAATTTGAACTGCTGACCAGCTCGAGCACTCAACCACTATACCACCAGGATTTCCAGACATACAAAGATTTGACTAAATCACCTCTAGATCTCAAACAGCTCTGAAATGCTATGGAACGATAGCATTATAAAAGGTAAACGTAACACTCGTAATAAATACATTGTTGTTAGTTGCCATCAAGTTGCCTCTGATTCATGGTAACTTCGTAAACAATAGAACAAAATGTTGCACAGTCCTGCACAATCTTCCCTATTGTTGCTATGCTCAAGTCCATTTTTGTGGCCACTGTATTTTATGATGCCCGAAACCTAGGGAACTCATATTCCAGCACAATATTAGACAATATTCTGTGGTGCCTCATACATTTTTCATCAGCCAATTTTCAGAATAGATCACCAGTCCTTTCCTCTTAGTCTGTTCTAGTCTGGAAGCTCTGACAAAACCTGTCCACCACGGGTGACCTTGCTGTTTTCAAACATCAGTGGCATAGCTTCCAGCATCACATCAACGTGTAAGCCACCACAGCATGACACTGACAGACAGATGGCAGACAATAACCATAGTGAACTTTCATTGAGTGCTTGCTATGTAGCAGAGACTTCACTGAGCACTTTATATCCATTGTCTTGTGTTGACCTGTAATAACCAAAGAGGTAGACACCATGACTGCACAATTTCAGAAATAGAGAAATGGACACAGAGAGATCAATGACTTGTCAGGGCCCCACAGTCTCACTGCTCTGAGCCTGGCTCGCTTACCACTACCTGACGCTCTCCCGGGCTGCGTCCTGAAGCTGCTATTCTCTTACAGCATCCTGGTGCAGGGCTCCTACACCCCGACAACAGTAAAAGACCCATGTGTTTGGAAAACACCGGCTGGAAATGCGATGTAGTCTTGAAATTCAGCAGACTTCAGACAGCAACTGGAGACAGGGAAGAAGATCCCCGCCCTCTGCCCCAAAGAGACCACTTGCGGCTAATGAAAAGCCAGAAAGCTAGGTTTACAAGTCCTCATCCACACTACAGGCTGTGTAGTAACTGGCAAAACCAAACTCAGCAACAGAACATGAATGACACCAAGAAAGGAAGCCGGACTGCCAGCCTCTCCAAGTACGTTGACAAATCAGAGGCGCGTGGGCCCTTTCTTCCTGTCAACACCCATTGCCCTCACCGCAGGCCCTGGTGATGCATCAGCCAAGCCCCTGTTCTCAAGGGCCTAACAGTGTCTCAACACAGTTCCGTGCCTTCCAGGGGAACTTGCTTACCCCACAAGAAGCAGAAGGTGATACTGACTGATGAACAGAGGCAGCTGTCTCACAGGGAGGGAGAAACCCTTCTGCCTGTTGGATCTGGGAAGGCCAAAGAGAGGAAGCTACTTTTTTATTGAGAGAAGCTAGCAGGATGACAGAGAGCTGAAAGGAGATTGGACTGTTGGGGGAGCCAACACGGTCCTTCTAGAAAGGAGGGTCAGCAGATCTGAGGAAGTGGCCAAGTCGCTGAGGAAGTGGCCATGTCTAAGTGGCTGCAATGTTAGGGTGTGAGGGCAGGATGGGGGAAGGGTCTATGGGTACTTTCAATGCCCACAGTCTTGCTCTGGCTGCTCCAGAGTCCAGCCAGGCTAGAGCGAAATAGTGAGAAAACAACTGCTCACTTAGCCTCTCTGTGGCTGCTGCTGCTGTTAAGGCAATCAGCCTGTCGCAGTTCTGTGAGCCACTACCTAGCAGCCTGGTTTCTTTGCCACATACTCATACTCCCTCACAACAACACATGCACAGATACACACTCACACACAGTTGTGCCCATTCTCACATACACTCAGTCATATACATGTTCACACACACTCACAAACATATCCTCATATACTCACTCAAATACTCACACGTTCACACAAACAGGTGCATAGACAGCATACTCACACACACACTTGTATGCTCACATACCCTTTTAAACACCCACACACTCTCTCACACAAACACAGATACAGGCAACACACTCACATATCCTTTTACACTCGCATACTCTCACATAAGCACACACTCTTGCACACTCTCGTACACATACAGACAACACACACTGGCATATTCATACACCACTGTAAACACATACACCACACATTTCTCACACTCATACTCTTATATAAACACAAGCACAGACAACACTCACATACTATCTTAAACACTCATATTCCGTCTCTCACACATACTGCACATATTCTCACACATTCAAACACATTTATGCACACACAACACACACACACAAATGTCCACCTTGCCTCACCCAGAACCCTTCCTGTCTGCATAAGCCAGACTCAACCTGGCTTGCACTGAAACCCGCTCTCCTGAGTGGTCCCTCCTGACCACTTACCACTGGGCCTCCATGACTTCTTTCTCCCCAGTTCCCTGAGACTTCACATCAGATATTGTAACAAGAGCCATGGAGTCAGAGGGTGGCACAAACAGTTAAATCAACTGAAAGACTGGTGGTTGGAGTTCACCCAGAGGACCCTCTGGGGAAACGCCTGGTGATCTACTTCAGAAAAACCAGCCACGGAAAACCCTCTGGGCACAGTTCAGCTCTACTCTGATGCACATGCAGTTTGCCGTGAGTAGATATCTACCCAACTACAGCTGGTCTGTAGAGTTATGAGGCTAGTCTGACTTTTGGAGACCCAGTAAGGAAAGCTAAATACTGACAGAGCACGGGTAAAGGTGCCTTGAGGAAAGGAATTGTAGTCCACTCAGCTGGGCTGTGGATACTAGGCAGATCACAGAACTAGGGCAGAAGCATCGTTTTAGGCAGAGAACTAGACTTAGCTTGAGCAGCCCAGCCTCAGAGCAACCAGCCTTGGGGAAGGGGTTGCGACCCCACCTTGGGTTCTGAACCCAGGGCAGAAATCAGCCACCTGAACTGGAAGAGACCTCGTGGGTGTAGCAGTGCACCTGCCTCAGGAAAGTGATGCCGAGGCCAACAACAGTGGCCACAAGAGCTGCAACAACAGTGGAGGAGGCAAGGTGGACGGGGGGGGGGCGCAACTGGAATGAACCAGCAGGGCGGTTACGAGACAGCTCAGGCAGTGGAAGGGGCTATGATTAGGTCGGTCGGCTTGAGGCATCAAGTCTGCTTTGTGGCTGTTGCAGTGACTCTCCATGTGACGACCTCTAAGAATGAATCCACTCTTCCGTCTGAAGCTCCTGCTGGGCCTCCCTGTGCACTGTGTCATTCCACCCAGCCCTGCCACAGAAAGCTGAGAAGCACAGGAATGCTGAGAATCAAGGCTGTTGCAGCACCATGAGTGGTTTTTCAGGACAGCAAGCCCTCTTGGATTAAAGGCACTGAGGAGCTTGTGCCTTCCAGCCTGCCCTATCCTGCAGTAACCAGGATCCGTCCTGGAGGACCCCAGGCCTGACAGTAGCCAGTTCACACACGCTAGAGCCCTGCCATCCGGAAGGGTGATGGGCATTGTTAATAGCGTTACAGGGGCTCTTTCCTAAGAGGAGGATTAACCTATATTTTAGAAAATCTGGGGTCCACAGACAGTCTATCCTTTTTTTTTTTTTAAATTACCCTAAAGTTTTTCTTGTGGTATGTTGTTAGTCGCTATCACGTTGATTCTGACTCATGGTCACACCATGTGGGCAGAAGAGAACTTTTCCAAAGGGTTTTCAAGGGTATGACCTTCAGGATGCAGATTACCAGGACTATTTACTGGGTGCCGTTGCTATTGTTGGGTGTTGTAGAGTCAGTTCTGACTCACAGTAACCCTATATGTATGACAGAACGAAACACTGTCCAGCCCGGTGTCACTCTCACAATTGTTGTGCCTGAGCCCTTTGTTGCAGCCACTGTGTCCGTCCATCTCATTAAAGGTCTTCCTCTTTTTTTGCTGATGCTCTACTTTACCAAGCATGATGTTCATCTCCAGGGACTAGTCCCAGGTCTCTCTGGGTGAGTTCAAACTACCCTTTCAGCTAGTAGTTGTGCACTTAACTGCTTGTGCCACCTAGAGACTTATAGAAGACTGCTGAAGACTTGAGCTTTACTCTCAGCGCTACCACTTCCTCGTAGCAACCCAACAGGACAGAGAAGAACTGCGCCCATAGAGTTTCCAAGGAGCACCTGGTGTATTCAAATGGCCAACCTTTCGGTTAGCAACTGTAGCGCTTAATTACACAACCAGGGTTGATTGAC
This sequence comes from Heterohyrax brucei, assembly GCA_028571685.1. Lineage (NCBI taxonomy): Eukaryota > Metazoa > Chordata > Mammalia > Hyracoidea > Procaviidae > Heterohyrax > Heterohyrax brucei. The sequence goes on along the minus strand of CM053165.1, from coordinate 9,254,246 downwards.
TTGACAGCAGTGGAGTTGGGGTGGGGGGGAGGATTCCTACCACTTTGCGGCTGTGTCACCTTGAACAGACTATATAACCTCTTTGAACCTGTATCTTCTCATTTGAAAAATGGAGCTAAAATTAGTAGGGTGGTCTCTGCGAGTGGTGATAACAACATAAGTGCTTAGAGCTGTGCCGAACGTGCGGCAGGAACTCACCAAAGACTCCATCTCCTCCTTTATTGTCTTGTCACTGAATTTGGTGGCAGTGAAGTGTGAAGACACAAGCTCCAGCTTTTGAGGAACCTGTCCCTGAGTTCAGCTGTAGCTCTGCCATTTATAAATCACCCTAACTTTCAGACTCCTCTCTTCAGCAACAGAAAAGGGGTAGTATCTTTGTCACCTAGTGCTGCTGAATGCAAATACCACAGTGAGTGGCTTTAAGGGACAGAAATTCATTTTCCCAGTTACACAAGCTGGAATCCATATCAGGGTCTCAGACATGGCAACTACTTACTTGCTGGTAGTCACAGGCATCCGTTGGTTCTTTGGTGTTCCTTGGCTTGAAGATAATACTCTTACGTCCTGTCTTCCCCTATATGTGTATCTGTGAGTCTATTCTGCACTTTCTAAAACTCAGAAGTGATTAGGTTAAGGGCCCATCCTACCCTGGTACAACCTCATTGACATAATTTAACAAAGCCTTATTTCCAAATACCACCGCCTATCTGTCAGTTTGTGCTTGCATGTTGCTGAGATGTAATTTCTACCCCAGTATTTCAAATACCAGCAGGGTCACCACCCGTGTTAGTCAGGTTTCAATGGCACTTTCAGACTAGAACACACTGGGAAGAAAGGTCTGGCAAATGGCTTCCAAAAATTAGTCAGTGAAACCCTTATGGATCACAACAAAACATTGTCCAACATATCTGCTTTCGACACATCATCAAGAGAGATCACTGGAGGAAAATATATCTCATGAAAGAGAAGGCCAGCAACAGAGAGGACGACACTTAGTGAGATGGACTGGTACAATGGCTACAACATGTTGGCAGTTGTAAGGATGACATAGGACCAGGTAGTACTTGGTTGTGTTGTACGTGAAGATGCCACAAGCTGGAGTCAATGCAACAGCAGCTACCAACGACAGCATTTTTCAAACAGGGTCATATTTATAGACACGGGGGTTATGATTTCAATACATATTTGGGGGTATACAATTAACTCCTTCACAAGGGGTAATACTGGAAAACCACAAGGTAAGGATACGGATCTCAATGTGCATTCCCTCCAGCTTGCTGTGATGAGTAGTAAGATGATGGTTGTCAGAGGTTGAAGGGGCCTTTGCACCTTGACTTTTTGTTCTCTCAGAGGGTCAGGTGCAGCAGTGTTCAAACCTCCAGAATTCCCATAACTACCTTTCTTGCAGGGGATGAGGCAGATCTGACCTGGGTGTCCTCTCATTCTTCTGTCAAAATAACCTACAGACTTGTCTGGCTTCTGCTATGAATGGCTGAATAAAGGTCTTCCTTCATGTATTTTAGTATCACTGTGAGGTATTGCTGATGCTGACCATAAAACTGGTAAAATACATGCTTCCTGATGTACAAACTTTAAATGTCCTCATTAAGAGGCTACAAACAAGATTGGTCCTTCTGATTTGCAGTTTGTGACATCTGTACCTAACAGCTGCCATTTTGGGAAAACTTAATGTGTTCCAGACACCATACCTGCTCTCTACAGTGTGACTTTGCAGTTCTTCTCATCAAGAGGTGGAATCTATGTCTCTACCCTTTGAATGACTTGCTTTAACCAGTAGAATGTAGTAGAAGGGATGGAATACCACTTGCAAATCTAAACCTCAAAAGCTGTGCATGCTTCTGCCACTCTATTGGGCCCCTGCTGTGTGAAAAAGCCCAAGCTAGCCTCCTGGAGGCAGAGATATGTATGGCCCAGTAACTCCAAGCAGCCCACAAGCCAACCACCAGATGTGAAAGATGTCATCCTGTATCAGCCAATTGTCAACCACATCAGTAAGCCCAGCCAAAATCAGCCAAGCCTGGCCAAACCAGCAGAATCTCCCATTGACACATAGACTTGTGAACCATAATAAATGTTTATTTTTTAAGCCACTAGGTTTTGGGGTAGTTTGTCATCTAATAATAAAATCTATTGCTGTAGAGTTGATTATAACTCATAGCCACCCTGTAGGATAGAGTAGAATTGTCCACTAGGGCGTCCAAGGAGCGACTGGTAGATTCAAACTGCCAAGAGCCTATGAGCTCTTAATCACTGTGCCACCAGGGTTGACTGATAAACCATGCTGACTGCCTTGATTACATTTACTCATTTTATCTTTACAGTAACCCTGTGAAAAATTTTATCCCTACTTTGCAAATAAGAAAACTGGGGCTCAAAGGGCTTTGTTGGCTTGCCGAGGTTGTCACAGCTAGGCATTGGAAGTGTGAATAAAATTGAGAAAAATTGGTAGAAGGAATAAAACAGACTGCTTAACTCAACAGTCTGTGCACTGTCCACAGCAGTAACTTTCGTCTCCCCCAGGTTAAGAATAACAGAGAGTTGCTGAAAAGGGGGCTTCATCTGCATTGCCCTCAAGGAATTCCTGGGTGTACAAATGATTAACACACTCTTGGCTGTTAACCAGAAGACGGAAGGTTCAAATCCATAGGTATCTCTGAAGAAAGGCTTGATCTCCTCTGAAAAATTAGCCATTGAAAATCCAATGGAGTACAATTCTATTCTGAAACACATGGATCATCCTGAGTTGGAATTGGCTCCGCAGCAACTTGTTAGCTAACATTTCTGTCCCTAGATGAAACAAACCTCAGAACTTGGGGATGAGTGATCTTTTTTCTTTAAATGAGATACTTTCTTCAGTAAGTCTGAAACCTGCAGCTTTGGCCTTCTCAGGGATTCAGTGGGGGTTCAGTCTGGTTCGAACCCCTTCATATCTCTACCTAGTTCCTAGGCAATACTAACACTGTTGATTACAAGCACATTCTGAGAACCACTAGTACAGCACTGGTTCTCAAAATTTATCATAAATAAGAATCACCTGAGAACCTTGTCGGATCCCACTCGATGGCACTTGGCTGGCAGGCTGGAGAAACTTGTTAAAGCGTAGATTCTGATTCAGCATACCTGTGGCAGAAATGCAAATTCTCAGCAGGGCTTTGAACCAAGATGGACCAGTTAGAACTAGAGTTTTGGAGGAGAAACAGAAAACTTATTTGTAAGAGCATAAGGGGAAATTTCAAGAATAAGTGCTGGGAGGCAGAGTCAAGCTGGTGGACTGAACACACGTCTCCCTAAATCCCTCTGGAAACCAAGGCCTGAAATGATAATTAAATGGAGGCTTCTGGACACCTAGTGAGCCCTAGAACACAGCATAGGGCTGTCTACTTGGTCTATATATCACTGAGCGGGAAACTACTTGTCTTTCACCAATCCCTACCCTTGACAAGTATTGGTTCTCACGGACTGAAGGATCAGCTGAAGGCTCCCCAGTGACTCTATAAGTGGGGTTATGTCTTTCCCCATCATAAGGTGGAGCCTGCTACCCCAGAGATTACACTGAGCCCAGTCACTGGAGTACATAGAAGTGTCTGGTGATCAACTTCTTTTTCAGATTGAGCTTTAGATCCCAATAAGGTAACACTAGAGAAACAAAACAACCTCCAGATGCCCAAAAAACAACAAACTTTGGGCCAGAATGTTAGGAAGACTTCACCTGTGGCTTCAGAAGGCCCACAAAAGAGAGAGCCAAAGACCTTCCCAGACAAAGAAGCTGTCATGGGTTGAATTGTGTCCCCCCCAAAAATATGTGTAGCCATGTGGCTGGGACATGATTCCCAGTATCTTGTGACTGTCCTCCATTTTGTGGTTTCCCTAAACTGGATGTTAAAGGATTAGGGTGGAGCTGTAAATTCTGTCATAGGATTACTTTCCTGTCCTGCTGTAAAGGGAGTTTCCCTGGAGTATGGCTTGCCCCACCCTTAATCCTTTCATCCTATGAGAGATAAAAGGACAGAGAAGCAGGCTGAGAATTGGGAACCTCATTACCATCAAGAAAGCAGCACCAGGAGAAGAGCATGTCCTTAAGACCTGAGGTTCCTGTGCCAAGATGCTCCCTGGACAATGACTGAAGCAATACCAGACTTTCCTCCAGAGCTGACAAGGGGGAAAGCCTTCCCCTGGAGTGGACACCCTGCATATGGACTTGCAGCCTACCAGACTATGTAAGAATAAACCTTTCATTGTTAAAGCTATCCACTCCGTGATATTTCTGTTAGAGCAGCCCTAGCTGACTAAAACAGAATTTGGTACTGTGAGAGTGGGGTGCTGCTCTAGCAAATGCCTAAAATGTGGAAGCCACTTTGAAACTGCAAATGGGTAGAAGATTCAGAAGGAATGAAGAAGGCACAGATGTGAGAAACAACAGAGGACCAGCAGCAGCAGCAGTGACAGCATCAGAACCAGAAGCAGCGCTGGAGCTGACCCGTGGATTGAGAGAGGTCAGTGCCTGCGCAGAGTTTTCCTCGTGGAACAGGGTGCCTCTGGGCACTTAAATTGGTGGAGCTGGCCTTGCTGACCCACAGAACAAGAGAGCTGAGTGCCTTTGGGCAGGACTCTTTCCAGCAAGAGTGGGGTACCTCCGGGCACTTAAATCATTGGAGCTACAGAGCTTTGGAACAGTTGCCTGACAGGCAACAGAGGCCTGGGCCACGCAGCCTTAGGAAGCTGAAGCTGAAGGGACAAATGGCGTGAGAAGCTGAGCTGCCTCATTCTCAAAAGGTATGGCCATGACCTCAGGGGTTTGAAACGGTGGAACCATGGCGTCCTGGGTTCATAAGGGTGGAATTGCCACTCAGTTGGGCTTAGGGTGCTTCTAAAGCCAATGGGGCAGAGTTTCTGTCCAAGTGGGCCTTGAAAGCAGAGTTGTAGCATGGGGCTGGAGGTCTCCACTCAAAATCCAGAGTGTGGCCCATACCTAGAGTCTGGAGAGCAGGGCCATTGTGTAGAATGTCTCAGAAAATGTAAGAGCATTTCCAAAGTTTTCAGGGCTTATGTAATGTGTTCTGCTGACTCACTTGTTGCCTGTTAATGCCTTCTTTCCCTGCAATTTCTCCCATTTGTAATGGAATGTCTAACTTGTGCCTGTTCTGCCATTGTACCTTTAGAAGCAGATAGCTTACCTTCTAGATTTCACAGATGTAGAATAGTTTTTGTATTTTGGACTTGGAACTGATTTAAGACTTCTGTTGTATGGGATGGACATGATTTTGCTATGGTGAGATGAATATGTTAAATGTTTCTGTGATGTGATTTTGGGGTTGTCAAAAGGTACAATGTCATGGGTTGAATTGTGTCCCCCCAAAAATATCTATAGCCATGTGGCTGGGACATGATTCCCAGTATCTTGTGACTGTCCTCCATTCTGTGGTTTCCCTAAACTGGATGTTAAAGGATTAGGGTGGGGCTGTAAATTCCTTCATAGGATTACTTCCCTGCCCCACTGTAAAGGGAGTGTCCCTGGAGTATGGCTTGCCCCACTCTTAATCGTTTCATCCTATGAGAGATAAAAGGACAGAGAAGCAGGCTGAGAATTGGGAACCTCGTTACCATCAAGAAAGCAGCACCAGGAGAAGAGTGCATCCTTCAGACCTAAGATTCATGTGCCAGGACGCTCCCTGGACAAAGACTGAAGCAATGCTGGACTTTCCTCCAGAGCTGACAAGGGGGAAAGCCTTCCCCTGGAGCGGACACCCTGCATATGGACTTGCAGCCTACCGGACTATGTAAGAATAAACCTTCCTTTGTTAAAGCTATCCACTTGGTGGTATTTCTGTTAGAGCAGCCCTAGCTGACTAAAACAAAAGCCTTTCTGAAACTATCAGAGGGCAAGTACAAAAGGGTTATATAGAGAGCCCTCCTATACTTATAAAATGCAGCAGAGCAAAATGAAAAATTAAGCAAGCTGTTCCATCTGATGAAACACCAGTACTCTGAAATCCAACAGATCAATAACAAAATCCAAGAAATGGAAAATTCAGTTCTTAGGAAAGAAAACAGAATTGAACAAAAGGAAAATAAACTTTCTGACCTGGAAGACAGAGCTACTGACTCCAGAACCTGTTAGGAGAAATCAGAGAAAAAAAAAAAACAAAAAAAAATGAAGAAGAATTAAGGAGCATCAGGGACTCTTTTAAGAGGAACAGTCTACAACTAATTGGATTTCCTGAAAAGGGTGGGACACCTGAGAGTACAGAGTATTATGGCTGAGTTGCTGACAGAAAACTTCCCAGAAATAATGAAAGAAGAGAATGTAGATTTCCAAGATGTATATCAAACACCACTCAATATAAATCCCAAAAGAAAGACTCCAAGACATATTATAATCATGCTTAACAAAATAAACCACAAGCAGAAACTCTTAAAGGCAGCAAGACTCAAAGCAAAGCCAACTTTCAGAGGGAATCCCTGTAGGGTTTTCTCTGATTTCACAGCAGAAATGATGCTGGCACAGAGACAACGGGAGGACACATCAAAAACCTTGAAGGAGAAGAGCTTCCAATCAAGAATTATATGTCCTGCAAAACTATCTTTCAAATGTGAAAATGAAACCAAGACATTCACAGATAAACAGAAACTCAGAGACTTTGGAAAAACCAAACCAAAGCTATAAGAAATACGTAAAGAAGCTCTTGGCTTAGAAGAACATGACCATTAATTTTCTAGTTTAGGAGGAAATACAGTACACATCATCCAGAAACCTACTCAGTTAGGGAAGGCTCCAAACTCAATCAAAGCTGTAATATTAAAAGAAGTAATCCAGTGATCATATCACGCAAACTATAATGTCTTCATATTAAAAAGAGAGATGTACTACAGTCGTTATGGCCCTTCCAGATGGAGAGGAAGTTAATAAGATTTGTAGTAGTTAAAGTTGGGTTTAAACATAGACTACTAAGGGAGATCACAAGGTAGCTGCAAAGCACAGTAAAAATGCAACATTTCAAATCAAGGAATGAAATACAGGAGTCTCAACAACCACAAAACCAACACTGAAAAAGGTGAAAAATCAACTCATAAAGAAGAATGTCCTAGAACAGAATAAGAACAACAGAGAAAACATCAACACAAAAATAAACATATCACAGTGACAGCACTAAACACATGCCTATAAATAATTACATTAAATGTGAATGGAATAAATGCTCCAGTAATGAGAAAACGAGTGGCATCTTGGATCAAAGATACAACCCATCCATATGTTTCTTATAAGAAACTCACCTTATACCTAAAGATATGAACAAACTGAAAAGTAAAGGATGGAAGAATACATATCAAGCTAGCAATATACAAAGAAGAGCAAGTGTGGCAATACTAATCTCAGGTAAAATAGATTTTAATGTAAAATCTACCATCGTGGACAAGGGTGGACACTATATGTTGCTGAAAGCTTCAATACATAAGCAGAACTTAACAATATTAAATACATATGCACCTCACACTAGAGCATATAAATACATCAAAGAAACAACAACTACACTCCAAAACAAGATAGATCATTCCACAATAATAGTGGGAGACTGCAACACTCCACTCTTAATACTGGACAGATCACATAGAAAAAAGCTCAGTAAAGATACAGATCTTATTGCCACAACTGACCAACTAGACATCATTGACATATACAGAACTTTCTATCCTTTAGCAGACAACTACACCTCCTTCTCCAGTGCATGTGGAACATTTTCCAGAATTGACCAAGTGTTAGGACATAAAGCAAATCTCAACACGATCCATACTATTGAATTACTGCAAAGCATCTTTTCAGACCACAAAGCCATTAAAGTCAAAATCAATTAGCAGACAAAACGTAGATAGAAAGTGGAACACATAGAAACTGAACAATGTCTTGCTCAAAAAGCGACGGGTTATGGAACAAATCAAAGATGAAATAAAGAACTTTATGTATTCCAACGAGAATGAAAACATTTCTTACCAGAACCCATGGGATACAGCCAAAGCAGTGTTCAGAGGTCAGCTTATCACTATGAATCCACATACTGAGAAGCAAGAAAGAACCCAAACGAAAAATCTAATCCTACAGCTTGAACAAGTAGAGACAGAGCAACAAAGGAACCCCTGAGGCACCAGAAGAAAACAGATCATAAAGATTAGTGCAGAACTTAGAGGTTTGTTCTCAAAATGAAGAATAGAAGAACAACTGAAAAAATTGAAAAGACCAAAAGCTGGCTTTTTCATAAGATCAACAAAATTGACAAACCATTGACTAAACTTATTAAAGAAGAACAGGATAGGAAACAAATAACCCAAATAAGAAATGAGAGGGGAGTTGTCACAACAGATCCATGAGAAATGAAAAACATCATCACAGACCTCTAACAAATTTAAAAACCTAGAGGAAATGGACAAATTCTTACATTCATATCACCTACCAAATTTATCACAAGGTAAAGCAGAACAACTTAATAAACCAATTACAAAGGAAGAGATTGAAAAAGTCATCAAAAAACTACCAACCAAAAAAAAAACCCTAGCCCAGGGTTCACCACCGAATTCTACCAAGCTTTTAGAGTAGAGTTACCTATAGTACTACTGAGACTATTTCACAGCATAGAAAGGGATGGAATATTCCCAAATTCATTCTATGAAGCCAGCATAGCCCTGATACCAAAGCCAGGGAAAAACCCAATCAAAAAGGAGAACTACAGACCGATATAACTCATGAATCTAGATGCAAAAATCTTCAACAAAATTCTTGCCAATAGAATACAACAACATATCAAAAAAATAATTCATCATGACCAACCTGGATTTATACCATGGATGATTCAACATAAGAAAAACAATTCATGTGATCAACTACATAAATATAACAAAAGACAAGAATCACCTGATTTTGTCTATTGATGCTGAAAAGGCATCTGATAAAGTCCAGCTCCCATTCATGCTAAAACTCTCAGAAAAATAGGAATAGAGAGCAAATTCCTCAATACACTAAGGGCCATTTATACAACGCCAACTGCTTACATCATCCTGAATGGACAGAGACTAAAAGACTTTCCCTTGAGAACAGGAGCTAGACAAGGATGTCCACTCTCACCTCTTCTATTCAACATTGTACTAGAAGTTCTAGCCAGAGCAATTAGACAAGACCAAGAAATAAAGGGCATCTGCATCAGCAAAGAGGAACTAAAAATCTCTCTATTTGTAGATGATATGATTGTATATGCAGAGAATCCTAAAGAAGCCACAAGTGAGCTAATCAAACTGATAAAAGAGTTGAGCAAAGTGTCAGGATACAAGATAAACATAAGCAAATCAGTAGGATTCCTTTATACCAACAGTGAGATTATTAAAGGAGAAATCACCAAATCAACACCATTTTCTACAACCCCCAAGAAGCTAAAATACCTAGGAATAAATTCAACCAGAGAAATAACTGACCTTTACAAAGAGAGAGACAAGACCTTACTACAAGAAACTAAGAGAAGCTTACATAAATGGAGATACCTACCCTGCTCATGGATGGGAAGACTTAACATTGTGAAAATGTCTATTTTATCCAAAGCAATTTACTTACATAATGCAATCCCAATACATTTTTAATGAGATGGAGAAACAAATCACTGACTTTGGAAAGGGAAGATGCCCTGGATAAGCAAAGCACTATTGAAGAAGAACACACTAGGAAGCCTTTCACTACCTGACTTTAGAACCTATTACACTGCCACAGTAGTCAAAACAGCTTGGTAATGGTACAAAAAGAGGCAGATAGATGAATGAAGCAGAATTGAGACTCCAGAGATGCTACCATCCTCCTACGAACAGCTGATATTCCACAAAGCCCTTAAGACATTAAACTGAGATAAAAACAATATCTTCAACAAATGGTGCTGGCAAAATTGGATACCCATCTGCATTACATTAAAACAAGACCCATATCTTACACCTTATTCAAAAACCAACTCAAACTGGATAAAAGACCTAAATATGAAATCTAAAATGATAAAGCTCATCCAAGAAAAATTAGGATCAACAATGAAAATTTTATACACAAGATAGACAGACTTCAAAATCTGACAAATAAACCACAAACAACAGAAAATAGATAAATGGAAACTACCAAGAATCAAACACTTGTGCTCATCCAAAGACTTCATCGATAGAATTGAAAGACCATCTACAGAATGGGAAAAAAATATTTAGCAACTACATGTCAGGTGATGTCTGATCTCCATAATCTATAAGGTACTACAAAATATCAATAAGAAAAAGATAAATAATTCAATTAAGCAATGGGCAAAAGAGACGGACAGACACTTCTCTAAACAGGAGATCCAGGCAGCCAAAAACACATGCAGACATGCTCACAATCATTAGCTATTAAAGAAATTAAAATTAAAAGGACAATCAGATACCATCTCACCCCAACAAGGTTGACCATGATCCAAAAAACACAAAACAACACATGCTGGAGAGGTTGTGGAGAAAGGGATTGCAAAATGGTGGGACCTCTTTGGAAAGCAATCTGGTGCTTCCTTAAAAAGCTGGAAATAGATATACCATTTGACCCAGTAATTCCACTGCTTGGAATATACCCTACAGAATCAAGGCCATTCACACCAACTGATACATGCATAAGAATGTTTACTGCAGCACAGTTCACAATAACAAAAAGATGAAATCAACCCAGATGACCAGCAACAGAGGAATGGATAGGTAAACTATGGTATATATACTCAGTGGAACACTATGCAATGATAAAGAACAATGATGATTTTAGGAAGCATGTCATAACCTGGTTTCAATTGGAGGCCATTATGTTGAGTGAAAGTAGTCATCGGCAAAAGGACAAATATTGTACGAGACCTCTACTATAAGAACTCAAAAACAGGCTTATATATAGAAGAAAAGACTCTTGGACAGCTGCAAGGGTGGGGATGGAGGGAGGGACAGGGTGAGGGTCACCATGAGATCAATTAGACGGTCGACAGAAATTTGGTTGGGTGAAATCCACGACAGCACATATTACAAAGAAGATCAATTTTAACTGGACTTCAATATAACATGATAACTCCTCCCATCTTAACCCAATATTGCAAAGACTGAGTTCCTAGGGTGAGGGCCTGGGGACCATGTTCTCACAGGACATTGAAGCCAATTGGCATAAAAAGCATTTGCTAAGAGAATCTTCTGCACCCCAAATTGGTGAGTGGCATCTGGGGTCTTAAAGGCTGCCAAGCTACCATCTGAGGTACACCAAACTGTCCGAACTCAGCAGGAACAGATGATCTCCAAGGACCAAAAAGACATGGGGCAAAGAGAACCCGGAAGACAGAGACCCACTTGAGTGGGTGGCTGAACTGACATGTGACCAGAAGAACCAGATGGCCCCAAACCACCACCAGTGATACCCATGATGCGGCTCACAAAGTTGAGTCTCACTGGCAACATGAAAATAAAAAGGGGTGCACCCCAAAATCTCCCCTAAAAGACCACAGTTGATGGTCCAGGGGCCTCAGGTTTCCCCTGGGATCATAGCCCCTGGTCCTGATGCTGCCCCTGTCCATAAATCACAAAGGAAGTCAACTCTTCAGACAGAAATGGATTGGACTTGGTGACACAGAGCGACCATATCCTGTGCACTTTGTGGTTCTATGCATCTATAGGATGTTATCTGGCTGATTTATTACTGGACGTGAGAGAGAGGGAGGAGAGGAGGGGATAGGAGATTGTTAGGAGGATGTGACATGTACAGAACAGAGAGGAATAGTGTGTTGTCACTGGGCAGAGAGAGCAGTGGGAGCCGCTCATTTGTGGGTACGCAAATTTATATGGGATTGTATATTTTCACTCAATCATAATAATGATAACAAAAAAAGAACAATTGCTACTTAGGGAGACTCAGGTGAAAAGAAATTGCTCATTCATTAATTTATATATACAGCATAAGGATTTCAAGAAAAAAGAACATCTCTTTGTGTTTTAGCTTATTAAGCTTAATTATAATATGCCTTGACATTTTCTTTTTGGATCTAACTTTTGCGGTGTTCAATAAACACCATTTATGTTCTCTTTGTTCATAATCTCAGGAAAGTTTTCTGTCAGCATCTTTACAGCAGTACTCTCTATGTTGTCATTAATATTCCCTTGTTCAGGAACTCCAATTAAACATAAATTATTCCTCTTCATGGAGTCCCATATGTTTCTTAATGTTTCTTCCTTTTTCTTACTTCTTTTCCTCATTTTACCTCATAAATGTTGGCGTTAGTTACTTTGTCTTCTAGGTCACTGATTCTAACTTCCATCTGTTCAATCCTATTCTTTTGGCTTTGGATAGAATTTTCCAGTTCTGTAATTTTGTTATTAATCTGATGTATTTCACATCATTGAAGTTCTAACATTTCAAATAGTTTCCCAAATTTTTCATTTTGTTCTATTGCATTTTGTTTAATCTCTAGGAGAGTTTTATATATAACTTTTTTGTATTCAACTGCTGTTAGATTCAGAAAGGCTTCTTCATCTGGGAAACTTTTTGAATTTTTTGAATCTTTATTTAGGGAATTTTCCGGAGCATTTGAAGACTGTTTCTTTAAATGATTAATTATGATCTGTTGCCTGTGTGCCATCTAGATGCTATTTGATTTCTCTGATAACGGATCTAAGAGAATTGTTGGTCACCAGCTGTCTCTATTACTCCAGTGATTTGCCTCAGGTGGACTCTCAAGGGTGGAAGACTTTGCTTATCGGGTAGCAATAAGGCTCGAATCAAAACTAACATTCCGAGGGAAATATTGTAGACTTTCATCTGATTTTTCTGCCGAAACAATGCTGGATAGAAAACAATGGGCAGACACATTCAAAGCCCTGAATAAGAAGAACTTCCATCCTAGAATTATTTATCCTGCAAAATTGTCTATCAACTATAATGGTGAAATTAAGACTTTTGAAAATGAAGAGAAATTTAAAGACTTCATAGAAACTAAACCAAAATAACATGAAATATTGAGAGAAGCTCTTCCTAAATATATGTTTTAGGTGATAATTTAAGGCACTTCGTCCAAATTTCTAGTCAGTTAAGGAAGGCACAAAACTTCATCAAACCAAGCCCAAAACTACAGTATTATAATAAGGGAATCCATGATCATATCATGACAAATGTAATATCATCACATTAAAAGAGGGAGACACTACAGTAGTTACAGTTGTTTTTGATGCAGTGACAGTTTCTGACTTATAAAATAGTTAAAATTGATTTCAATAGTTATACGTTAAGAGGGATTAGGTATGTAGCCATAGAACAGATTAACAATATATCATTTGAAATTAAAAATCACAGTACAGGAGTCTTAGCAAATATAAAATCAAAACTCATACCACACATAAATAAGAATGTCCCAGAAGGGATTAATAAGAACAACAGAGAAATCATCAACATGAAAATAAACATATTGCAATGACACCACTAAACATATACCTATCAATAATCACATTGAATGTAAATGGACTGAACGCTCCAGTAAAGAGACAGCAAGTGATATCCTGGATCAAAAGACATGACCCATCTATATGTTGCTTACAAGAAACACATCTTAGACCTAAAGATAAGAACAAGTTGATAATTAAAGGTTGGAATACTATATATCAAGCTAATAATACACAAAAAAGAGCAGGTGTGGCAATATTAATGTCAGATAAAATAGATTTTAATGTAAAATCCACTATTGTGGACAAGGATGGTCACTATTTATTGCTGAGGTTCAATACTCAAGCAAGACTTAACAATACTGAATATTTATGCACCCAATACCAAAGCACCTAAATACACTGAACAAATACTGACAACATTGAAAAGTGAGATTGATCATTCCACAATAATAGTTGGGGACTTTAACACTCCCCTTTCAGTTAAGGATAGATCACCCAGAGAAAAGCTCAATAAACATACAGATCTTTTACAGCAATCAACCAACTTGACCTTATCGACATATACAGATCTTTTCATCCATCAACAGATAGATACACCTTCTTCTCCAAAGCACATGGAACATTCTCCAGAATAGACCACATGTTAGGTCATAAAACAATTCTCCATAAAATCCAAGCCATTGATTTATTGCAAAGTACCTTCAGGGACCACAGAGCTATAAAAGTTGAAATCAATAACAGAAAATTCATAGGTAAAAATTCAAACTTGTGGAAACTGAACAACACTTTACTCATAAAGCCTTGAGTTATAAAAGAAATTAGAGACACATTAAAGAAATTTATGGATTCAAATGAGAATGAAAACATATCCTACCAGAATTTATGGGATATAGCAAAAGCAGTGCTCAGAGGTCCATTTATCTCTATAAATGCACACTTCTGGAAAGAAGAAGGAGCACAAATTAAAGAACTAACCTCACAGCTTGGACAAGGAGAAAGAGAGCAACAAATAAGTCCCTCAGGCACCAGAAGAAAACAGATTATAAAGATAAGAGCAGAACTAAATGAATTACAAAGTAGAAAAACAATTGAAAAAATTAACAAAACCAAAAGCTGGTTCTTCGAAAAGATCAACAAAATTGATAAACCATTGGCTAAACTTACAAAAGAAAAACAACACAAGATACAAATAACCCAACAAACTCATATCAAATAAAATATATCATAACAGAATACTATGAAAAGCTATACTCTGACAGGTTTGAAAACCTGGGGGAAATAGACAAATTTCTAGATTCATATGACTCACCAAGACTATCACAAGGAGAAATAGATCAACTTAATAAATCTATCACAAAGGAAAAGATTGAAAAAGTCATCAAAAATCTACCAACCAAAAAAAGTCCTGGCCCAGATGGCTTCACCGGAGAATTATATCAAACTTTTAGAGAAGAATTAACTCCAATGTTAATGAGGCTATTTCACACCATAGAAAGAGATGAAATACTTCCAAGTTCATTCTATGAAGCCAGCATAACCCTGATACCAAAACCATGGAAAGATCCCACAAAAAAAGAAAATTACAGACCAATATCACTCATCCAACTTGACAGCACTTGGCTTGGCATCACTCATGAATCTAGATGCAAAAATCTTCGACAAAATTCTAGCCAACAGAATTCAACAGCATATAAAAAAATTATTCATCACGATCAAGTTGGTTTCATTCCAGAGATGCAAGGCTGGTTCAACATCAGAAAAACAATTAATGTAATCAACCATATTAATAACACAAAAGATAAAAATCACCTGATTATGTCAATTGATGCAGAAAAGGCATTTGACAAAGTTCAACATCCATTCATGCTTAAAACTCTCAGAAAAATAGGAATAAAAGGAAAATTCCTCAATATAATCAGTCGCATCTATGCAAAGCCAACTGTTTTCATAATCTTGAATGGTGAAAGACTGAAAGAATTCCCTTTGAGAATGGGAACTTAACAAGGATGCCCGCTCTCACCACTTCTATTCAACATTGTCCTAGAAGTTCTAGCCAGAGCAATTAGACAAGACAAAGAAATAAAAGGCATCCGTATTGGCAGTGAAGAAGTAAAGATTTCCCTCTTTGCAGATGATTGTTTATACAGAGAATCCAAAGAAATCCATAAGTAAACTATTAAAGCTAATAGAAGAATTAGGCAAAGTATTGGGATGCAAGATAAACATAACTAAATCAACAGGATTCCTTTATACCAACAGTGAAATTATTAAAGATGAAATCACCAAATCAATTCCATTTACTATAGCCCCCAAAAAGATAAAATACCTAGGAGAAATCTAACTAGAGAAATAAAAGAGATCTTTACAGAGAAAACTACAAGATCTTGCTACAAGAAACTAGGGGAGACTTACATAAGTGGAGTAATCTGCCCTGCTCATGAATAGGAAGACTCAATATTGTGAAAATGTTTATTTTGCCCAAAGCATTCTACTTATATAATGCAATCCCAATACAAATTCCAGTGACAATTTTTAATGAGATGGAGAAACAAATTATCAGCTTTATTTGGAAAGGGAAGAAACCGTGAATAAGTAAAGCACTACTGAAAAAGATCATATTGGGAGGCCTCTCACTACCTGACTTTAAAAGCTATTACACTGCCACAGTAGTCAAAACAGACTGGTATTGGTACAAAAGGAGACATATAGACCAATGGAACAAAGTAGAGACCCCAGAGATGCCACCATCCTCCTATGAACAGCTGACATTTGACAAAGGCCCTAAGATTTTAAACTGGGGTAAAACAGTCTCTTTAACAAATGGTGCTGGCATCTGCAAAAAATTGAAACAAGACCCATATCTCACAACTTATACAAAAATCAACTCAAATTGGATAAAAGACCTGAATATAAAAACTAAAATGATAAAGCTCATCCAATATAAAATAGGGTCCACAATGGACATTTTAATATGCAGTATAGACAGACTTCAAAATCTGACAAACAAAACACATTCATCAGAAGAGAAAATAGATAAACTGAAATTAATAAGAATCAAACACCTTTGCTAATCCAAAGACCTCATCAAAAGAATTAAAAGACCACCTACAGAATGGGAAAAAATATTTGGCTACTCTATGTCAGACCGACGCCTGATCTCCATAATCTATAAGATTCTACAAAATATCAATAAGAAAAAGACAAATCATCCAATTAAACAAAGGGCAAAGGAGATGTACAGACACTTCTCTAAAGAGGAGATCCAGGCAGCCAAAAAACACATGCAGACATGCTCACGATCATTAATTATGAAAGAAATTCAAATCAAAACGACAACGAGATATCATCTCACCCCAACAAGATTGGCCATGATCCAAAAAATGCAAAACAATAAATGTTGGAGAGGCTGTGAAGAGATTGGAACTCTCCTTCACTGTTGGTGGGATTGCAGAATGGTGCAACCTCTTTGGAAAGCAATTTGGCGTTACCTTAAAATAATGGATATAGATATGCCATTTGACCCAGTAATTCCTCTGCTTGGAATGTATCCTACAAAATCAAGGCCATTCACACCAACTGATACATGCACACACGAATGTTCATTGCAGCACAGTCCACGATAACAAAAACCCAGATGCCCAACAACAGAAGAATGGATGGGTAAACTTTGGTATATGTACTCAATGGAGTACTACACATTGATAAAGAACAACGATAATAGCAGGAAACATCTCTCAATTTGGTCTCAACTGGAGGACATTATTTTGAGTGAAACTAGTCAGCAACAGAAGGACAATTATTATATGAGACCCCTACGATAAAAACTTAAAAGCATACATAATAGAAAAGACTCTTTGACGGCTACAAGGGTGGGGAGGGTGAGAGGGCAGGAGGGCAAGGGGCGACGGTTTAGATTAGATAGTTGTAAGAAATTTGGTTGGGTGAAATTGGTGACAATACACATTAGTAAGAAGATCAATATTAATGGGACTTTGACACAACTTGTGTACTCTTCCTCTCTTAACCCAATATTGTAAGCACAGAGTATGCACACTTTCATTTTTTTATTTAATAAAAAATAAATAGATAAAGAACAAATACCATCTGTAGCATGTAGGGGTCAAAATTCTCTTTTAAACTCTAAGACCCAGTAATCAATACTTGCTCTGAATTACTGTCCAGATTAACTGTTTCATGGGGTAAAAACAGTACTGGCATTCAAAGTCCATGTTTGTGCTCAGAAACCTGAATTTGCATAGCTTGGAACTGGTCTTCTTAAGTATAGAAGTATGTTATAGAAAGGCAGATTTCAACTCAGTTTAAAATGCCTTCTTCCAAGAGTCAGAGACGTCTTGGGATGGAGTGGGCTGCCTCTGAATGTGGAGAATCCACCAGCAGCCAGGGTATGCCAGTAGAGCATGAGACTTGCTGTAGCAGGTTGCTACTTGTAGGAGATAATAAAAGCTGAACCAAATGGTCACTCAGGCTCCTACAATTTTGAGATTCTACTGAATTTCTTCCAAAAGGTGTTTCCTTTACTCCCCAAAATGTGTTTCCTTGACTAAGTTATTAGAATATTGGTAGACACATGGTCATATCTTCAGCGGCCATAGCAATGTGCAGGTACCACACACCTTAGAAGACTTCCCATGAGAATGCTGAGCTAAATAAGTCATTAAAATTGGGAGCATTTTTCCCACTTGGTTAAAAATTTTCCAGCACTGATAGCTCAAATTGGGGGACCCAGGAGGAGGTGTTTCAAAAGCTAATTGTGAATGATGATGTTATGTTGAACAAGGCTGGGTTGGTGGTTTGGATGACCATGAGGCATCAGACGAGAAACCTCCTTCAATATTAATCAAAATTAATTCAAATCAATATTAATTCAAAATTAATCTAAACAAAATGTTTAGATTACTCAGTTTTCAAAGATGGCTCCTGTGCAGGAGGACAGCACTCACGGGAGTGGCTGGAACATTTTACCTTTCTGGGTTGATCACAGAGAGAAATGTATTTGCTTTTCTAGCAGTTACTAACATTGAGGCAGGCAAATTTCACACAGGCACGTTTAATTGGGAAAAAAAAAAATTCTAACAGGTGTTTAACAGATGCCTTTTGACAGCAAGAATAGCAAAATGATTGCTCTGTTTTAGTGGAAACTTGAGAGGAGAAATCTTTCACTTTAAAATTTGTTTAGAAGCCTTTTTTCTGAAACCCCTTCAGTTAACATTTGGGCAGTTATGAGCATCTCACTTGGAGAGTGTGTTTCAAATATTAATCGAGTCTAAATCGGTGTTCTTTCTCAGTTCAACTTTTTGCACTCAAAATTCATGAGTGTATATTGATTTAGTCAGTCTTCCCAGGACACTTGTACTACTGGGCTCTTTTGTTCCATGTTAATATGACCCAACTTATCAATTATTCACTGGCTAACTGAAAGCAATATAAATTGAGCATTTTGAGCAAAGGGAATTGTTCTTTTAATTCCATAAAAATGTGACAGCAGCCAACACTGGTGACCCAGTCAAACTAAGGCTTGACTTAGTAGGCAATAGTGCCTGTGGGTCCTGCTGTATTTTGTTCACTTCCAGTGGAAGCTTAAATAGAGTGAAAACTCAGTAAACCAAACTCAGCAAATATACACACTGTAGAACAGGTCTTCAAAATTGTATTACCCCTCCTGGCTTTGGCCACTTAGGAGACCCTCAGTCATGCGAACAATTATGTGCTTGACTATTAGCCAAAAAATGGGCAATTTGACCCTGTCCAGAGGCACCTCAGAAGGCAGTCCTGGTGGTCTGCTTTATAGAGCACAGTTTTACCCTGCTTACATGGAGTCATCATCAGTTAGTTGAAATAACTCGATGTCAGCTGGCAACAAGAGCTTAGTCAAGGTCTGGAGCTAGACTGGTAACTTGGGCTGAAATACTTCCAAGGCACTCACTCAGCCTTACTCTGGCACTGATGCCACAGAGATGCCTGAGACTGTTTCATATCATCAATCAGTGACTTTCATTAATGGTTAGTCACTTCTCAGTCTTCCCGTCTGCAGTATGGGATAACACCATTGGCTTCACATAGTACTTGTAAGCATTTAACCAGACAATACTACTTATATAAAGTTCCAAGCGTACGTTGTTGTTGTTGCTGTTGTTTGTTGCCATGGAGTTAGCTCTAACTCACACCAGTCCTATGTACAACAGTAGGAAACATTACCCAGACCTGTACCATCTTCACAACCATGGATATGTTGAGTCCATTTCTGTGGTCACTGTGTACTTTAAGTGCCTTACAGCCTAAGGGGCTTATCTTCCAAAAACTGCATCTGGCAAACTTCTGTTACAATCT
The DNA here is from genome assembly GCA_028571685.1 of Heterohyrax brucei. Lineage (NCBI taxonomy): Eukaryota > Metazoa > Chordata > Mammalia > Hyracoidea > Procaviidae > Heterohyrax > Heterohyrax brucei. The sequence continues at coordinate 9,234,437 of CM053165.1, read as the reverse complement.
AGAGAGATTTTCATTGGCTGTTTTTTCTTTCAAATAGAACACCAGACCTTTCTAGTCTGAAAGCTCCTCCAAAATCTATTAACTATGGGTGACCCTGCAGGTATTTGAAATACTGGTGACGTAGATTCTAACATCACAGCGACACACAAGTCACCGCAGTATACAAACTGACAGACAAGTGATAGAAACCCACATTGTTGTTGTTGTTAGGTGCTGTAGAGTAGGTTCTGACTGACAGCAACCCTATGTACAGCAGATGGAAACACCGCCTGGTCTTGTGCCACCTTCACTATGTGCCACGCTTGAGTCCATTGTTGTAGCCGCTACGTGAATCCATCCCACTGAGGGGCTTCCTCTTTTTCGGTGACCCTCTACTTTACCAAGCACGATGTCCTTCTCCAGGAACTGGTCCCTCCTGATAACATGTCCACAGTACATGAGACAAAGTATCCGCATCCTCTCTTTCAAGGAGCACTCTGGCTGCACTTCTTTCAAGACAGTTCATGGTATAGTCAGCACTCTTTGTCAATAGCCCAACTAAAGGTACCAACTCTTTAGTCTTCCTTATTCCTTGTCTGGTTTTCACATACATATGAGACGATTGAAAATTCCATGGCTGAGTCAGGGTCACTTTCATTCTCAAAGTGACTTTTTAAAAAATATTTTAAAGAGGTCTTTTGCGTTTCTTGATTGCTGCTTCTGGGGACATTCAATGAATCCAAGTAAAATGAAATGCTTGACAATTCAGCCTTTTCTCTGTTTATCATGATGTTCCTTATTGGTCCAGTTTTGAGGATTTTTATTTTCTTTATATTGAGGCATAAGCCACGCTGATCTTCATCAGCAAGTGCTTTGAGTCCTCTTCACTTTCAGCAAGCAAGGTTGTGTCATCTGCCTGTTGTAAGTTGTTAATAAGTCTTCCTCAAATCCTGATACCATATAGTCCAGTCTCTGGATTTATACATATTAGACTCTCCATAAAAGTTGGTTCCATTTGTCTTCTACTTCCTAAATCTGGTGTGGAAGGGAATTTAGATATGTTGGAATATTCACATCATGGCTGGGGATTACAAAGGTTTCTGGTTAATTAACTCTCACTTAATCAGGTAATTCAATTCACCACCACCACCACCCTCATCCCCTTGAACAACTGGTTAATGAAGTTTCCCTGTACACAGACAGCACCATCCAGTAACACTACTTATGCAAGAGAAGAATTTCCTGTAAGAAATGGTGGACCATAGCATGTGTGAAAAAGCCTTGGGTTGTACCATAGTGAGATGGCAGCTGGAGTTGCCAGGGCCATCTTTGGGATGGAACGGGAAGGGCTTGCTGAAAATAAAGCTCACCTTGAGGAAGGCAGAATGGTTAAGACAGGAGAGAAATTCTGCATCCAGCAGGGAGTAGGAAGGTCTGCTGTGCCCAAAGCAAATGGCCAGTAAACCAAACCAGTGAATTTACAAGCCTCCCTCTTCTTTTATGCAAACCTGTGAGTCAGTCTTTGCAAATTGCCACCAGAAGAACACTAACTCAAGTGTTTGCATTTTTTGAGAACTTACCTGTGCTACGCATGATGCTAAGTGCCCTACAGGGCCATCCTGTTGAAGCCATACAACCACCCTGTTCCATAAACGATATGATTGCACTTATTTGATGGAAGATAAAATTGAAGGACACTGGGATTATGGAATTTCTCTGTGGCCACATGCTATTCAGTGGTCATCTGGTCATAGAACTCCCAGCAGTGGTTCTTAAAGTGGGTTTCCCCAGACCAGCGTCTGTGTCACTTGGGAATTTGTTAGAAAGTAAACCAGGGCCCTCTCAGACTTGAAGACTCAGATACTCTAGAGATAGGGACTTCCAGGGGACTGGGACAAGCTGTCCAGTGTGGGAACTGCTGCTCTGTAAGTCTGTGACCACCATACTCTGTCTAGAATGTGAGTCATGACAGCCCCCTGCTGGGAGCCACTGCTCTGTCCACACTCAGAATTTTCAGCACACAGGAGTACTCACCTGGAGCAATACGTGACAGCAATGACAGGAGTTGCTGGGAAACTACATTGTGAGGCTGACCAGGCTTCCCCAGCCTCCAGATGAAAACAGAAACAAGAAAAAATTTCGAACGAATTGCCAGGCCTCTCCTCCATGTCTTTCTGCTCCCTCCACCTCCATCCCCCAAGGTGGCCTTGTCAGTCAGTGATTTTTAACCATGGCTGCACACAGGAATTACCTGGGAGAATTTAAAAAGCATTCATGCCTCAGCCCTACCCATTTCAGGGTGCACTGGTCTAGGATGTAGTCCAGGAAGAGGATTTTTAAAAAGCTCCCTCAGTCATCTATGCTCAGCTTTTGTTTGAGAGCTGACATCTAGAACTGGCCTAGAGGCAAACACAGCCTTCTGTCAGCATTGCTTTCTGCAGTCAGCTGCTGAGGCCTGTCCCGTTCACAGCTGACACCAGCACATCTGCTCTGTTCAGAAGCCCTCTCCTACAGTCTGGCCATTGCCACAACACAGCACCAGGGCACATAAGGAAGTTCACCCAATGCATTCACTTCCTAGTTAGGAGCTCTCCGGGACTGTGGCTCACACCCCAGAAAGAAGGCAGCTGCTACAGAGAAACACCGATAATGTATGAAGAGCATTCACTTTGGAGTGAGATGCCCTGGGTTCAAAATTCAGTTCTTGCACTTCTGGTTTTGTTATCCTGAGTGCAAGCTAACCTCTCCAAGCCTCAGTTCTGCATCTGTAAAACTGAACCCTAGTGGTATGGTACAGTGGCTAAGAGCTCAGCACTTAACCAAAAGGTGGGCAGTTTGAATCCACCAGCCACTCCTTGGAAACCTTAAGGAGCAGTTCTAGTCTGTCTTGCAGGGTCACTACGAGTTAGAATCAACTCAAGTGGGTTTTTTTTTTTTTTTTTTTTGGTGTGTGTGTTGCTTTGTAACAAATCAGCACACACTTAACAGCTTAAAACAACACTCATTTATTGTTGTCATTGTTGTTACCTGCAATCTTTTTGACTCTAGCTCATGGCAATCTTAGCTACAACACAACAACAGGTTGTATCATCCCCACGATCACCAGCATGTTTGTGTCCATCATTGCAGCTTCTGTGCCAGTCTTTCTCCTCAGGAGACCCCCTCAGTCTCCATTGTTCCTCTAATTCATCAGACACGATCTCCTCCAGTGGCTGATCCTTTCTGATGCTCTGCCCGAAACAAATGGATTGGCATTATTCTGTCATGATCTATAGTGTTTTCACCAGCTAATTTTTGGATGTAGCTCACCAAGCCTTTCTTTCTTGTCTTACTTTACAAGCTCTGCTGAAAACTGTCTACCATGGGTAACCCTGCTGATACTTGAAATACTGTTGGCACAGCCTGCAGCATCACAGCAACATGAAAGCCACTACAGCATGACAAACAGGAATGTGATATTTATTGAATTACAACTCTGCAGATCAGCATTCTAAACATGGCTGCTTAGTACCACAGGTGGGCCGACTCCCCACAATCTCTCAAGGCTGAAATGAAGGTGTCTGCAGGCTGTGTTCTCATCTGGAGCTCAGTGTCCCCTCCCAAGCTTATAAAGGCTTGATGGTAGAATTCAGTTCCTTGACATTCTGGGACTCAAGTCCACACCTGCCTCCTGACTCTCAGTTGGAGGCCATTCGCAAATTCTAGTTCCATGCCCCCTTCCATATTCAAAGCTACAGAAGATTATTCCTCACATCTAAACTGCTCCCCACTTTACATCTCTGAAGTCCTCTGTGCCTGACCTCTAGACCCAAATTTAAAGGACTCACCTGTTTAGCTCAGACCCGCCCCAGTTACCTCCCTTTCTTAAAATCTCTTCTGCCACATACCAGTCATGGGAATAAAATCTGCAGTATTCACTGTCCAGCAATGGCGCTGGCTGAGGTCATACTGAAGTCTTACATGCAAGTACATGGTAAGCTAGATTTCATTTTTCTCAGCAGCCCTGTGAGTCCAGGATGTCCCAAAGCCTAGAACTCTTTTTCAAGGACAGCTTTTGCTGCTGTCCTCCAGCTGAAACTCATTCTCTGCCCATCTCACAGGAGTCCCCTGGTGGCACAGATAATTACGGGCCCAACTCCTAGCCCGAGGTTTGTTGGTTTGAACCAGCCCAGAGGCACCTGGAAATCTACCTCCAAAAGAACAGCTTTCACAACCCTGTGGAGCGATGCTGCTCTGCAAACATGGGGCCACCATGGATCAGAACCAACTCAATGGCAACTAACAATAGTAACATTTTTTACTGTAAATCTCATAAAAGGTTCTAGAAATCAGCTCTAGGTTTAGCTCTGAAAGTCCTAGCATCATTCACTCATTCAAATAAATATTTAGTTCTCACTAGAGACAAATGGAAATCCTGGTAGCATACTGGTTAAGTGCTACATCTGCTAACCAACAGGTCAGCAGTTCAAATCCACCAGGTGCTCCTTGGAAACTCTATGGGGCAGTTCCACTCTGTCTATGGGGTCACTATGAATTAGAATCAACTCACCAGCAGTGCGATTGGTTTGGGTTTGGTATGGACAAATGGGAAGCCTGCTGGTACAGTGGTTAAATGCTCAGCCACCAGCTACTTCTTGGAAACCCTGTGGGACAGTTATTCTCAGTCCTGTAGGATTGCTATGAGTTGGAACCAACTCCATAGCAATGAGTATGGACAAATGATCCCCAGGGTGGAGGTACAAATGATTAACATGCTTGGCTACTAACCAAAAGACTAGAAGATTGAGTGAACCCAGAGGCCACTTAGAAGACAGGCCTCACTATCTGCTTCTGAAAGGTCACAACCTTGAAAACTACACAGGGCAATTCTATTCCACACACGTGGAAGTGCCATAAAGTGGAACTAGCTTGATGGCAAACCACCCCCCACGTCAGAGCTCCACACTCCAACCCCACCCTGCTGTGCTTTGGGGCTGTCCAGAAGGTCCTGGCAGATTGAATACCAGCTGGAGAAGTTCTGAGAATGTTTCTCCTGAAATGCCAAAGCATCCATCCTGCTGGTCTCCCTGAAATCCAGAAAGGCTCGCAGTGAGGATGATGTTGAGAAACCAGTATCTCCCCTTGCAGCTTAAGAAGCATGAGTGAACACTGGAGCTGTCAGTGCTAATAACACACTACAACCCTATTTTTTAAGAACACTGACTTCTAAAGGCAGATAAAGAGAATCTAATTGAAACCATCAAATGCAATCTTCTAAGCAGCAACAGCCACAGCACCAACATTTAGAAAGAAATTCCCATTTGTTTTATTCCCCAGCTCCTAAATTATTTACAGGTTAAAGTCAAAATGCATGTGAGTTCCGGCTTGCTGAGTTTTTCTTTTAGAAACTCCCTGGGCTGGTGTGTGGGACTTGGCTGGTATTCCTTATTCTGTAGCCGTTTCTTGAGGTGACTTCAGCAGGCCTCATCCTCCCTCTGGGGCTCAGCTCTCCACCTATGGAAGGGCAGTAGACAACTGTGATCCCCGAGGTGTCCCTCTGCACCTAGGGAAAACTCACTCATAATCCTGCACACACCTTCCCTCCTGAGTTCACAAAACAGTGTGTGCCCTATTGTGCTGTCAAGTTGTTCTGCAATTCATGGAAGGCCCATGTACAACAGAAGGAAATGTGGCCCAGTCCTGCTGCTACTGTGTATTCCGAGTGCCTTGCAACCTGGGGATTCATCTTTCTGTTGTGATCCATAGTGTTTTCATTGGCTCGGTTTTGGAAATAGCACACGAGGCCTTTCTTCCTAGTCTCAGCCTGGATCCTGAAATCTGCCCACCACGCATAATTCTGCTGATATTTAAAATATGGTAGCATAGCTTCCAGCATCATGCCAACATGCAAGCCACCAACACACAGCAAGCTGACAGGCAGGTGGCAGGTTAGTACAGCAGGACTGTTGTAGTCAATTCCTACCAGCTGGGTGGCTGATAACAAGTGAAGTATATGATCTCATAGTACTTGAGGCTAAAGAACTGAGATCAGGCATATAGTCACATCAGTCCCTTCTGAGGATTTGAGGGATAATCTGTCCCTGCCTCGCTCCCAGCTTGTGGTAGTCCGAGTATTCTCCAACTTGCACCCAGAACATCACATGGCCTCATTCCTGTCAGCCTCTGTGTGTCCGTTCTGTTATAAGGACAGCAGTGAGGTGGGATGGGACCCCCCCACACACACACTGCAGGGTGACATGTTAACTGACAGCATCATCAAAGACCTATTTCTAAATACAGTCACCGGTATCAAAGGTTAGACTTGAACATTTCATTTGCAGGAGACACAATTCACCCCAATTCAACAGCATGCAACTGTTCTATCGTTCTCCAGGCATGGTCTGTCTTCCCAGGTGTATTACTTCTCTCTAGGTATATTAGAGCTCACCAAGTGTGCTTGATCTCTCTAGGTGGGCTACATCTCCCCGTGTGTGTTATCTCTCCAGAGCAAGTTATATCTCCATGGCTGGACTCCGAAGACCTGGAAGCCTCTGAATATTTCGTGATTCTTTCATTCCTCCTCAAATTGCAGGCCCACTCCAGGTCATTCAGTACTCAGTGTGCTTGGCTTATAGGATACAGCCAGGGAAGCTGATCAAATAGGCAAGGTAAGCACAGGCATACTTGTGCTTACTAATTACTACTCTGCAGTAAAATATTCACTAAAGATTAATAAATAAGTACCCAGTTGCTTACCTTGTTTGTTGAGTCATCTGCCTGTCAGAGATTATACATTTAAAAAGAGGCTTTGATTCTGTAGGAACATGCTGTGGGGTTGGGAGAGAGACAAATGTCAGCCATATCTAGATGCATAATCTTTGATATGGTGAAAACATGTGAAATTGTTCACCATAAATGATCTGGTAAGCAAAGTAAACACCATACTACTTATTTTTCCCATTGAATAATCCACCCCTGGATATAGCAATGACTAAGGCAGTTTCCTCCCAGAAAGATGCCACAGTCCAGTGAAAACCAGGGTTGTAAACACATGATTTCAGGAGATCCTGGGTTTGTGTGTACAGGGTGGTGCTGGGCATAGGCCTTAGAGGGGCCATAGAAGGTAGTAAGGACAGAGGAAGAGGTGACCACAGTCTAGAGAGGTGGGAGAGGTACTAAATGTACGGTCAGGAGCAAACATTTAGGGTAGTTAGAACTGCTCTGGCTGAGGGTAAGAAGTGCAAGTGTATAATCCTGGGGACTGTGCAGGACCTGGGAAAGCTGAAGAACAGATCTGGGGTTCAGCTTGTAAGAGATGCTGGAGAGGCAGGCAAGAGCCAGGTGGGCAGGGCTTTGTGTGACAAGCACCGACTCATGGGTTTGATCTTGCAGGCTCTGGAGAGACCTTATACGGGATTTAGATGGAGGAATAACAAACCATGATTTATATTATAGAAAAATTAGTCTGCTAGCCAGTGCCCATGGCTGCATGACTCCAGAGAGCAGCTTCTTCATCAAATTCCAGGTTAGTGGAGCCCTGCCAGCTAGAGAGCTGAGGCTGGGAACAGAGCAGCTCTGCAGATAACAGGGACCATAACAACTTGGAAGGACAAGGCTGACACAGGGAGATGTCAGGGTTTGCTGTCACGGCCTCCGAGAGAAGTGAAGAATTCAGATCCAAAGCAGCAGCCATTGCAGACTACTTCTACAATCTCTGGGTACCAGACTCAGATGCAGACATAGTACATACTCTTCAACCGGATTACCCAAGCAGGATAGGAGCAAAGCAATCATTCCTCAAGTCACAACAAAAACAAAAAACCAAAATCCACTACAAGTGGATTCCTACACATAGCAACCTATAGGACAGAGTAGAACTACTCCATAGAGTTCCCAAGGAGCACCTAGTAGATTTATTCTGCCAACCTTTGCATTAGCAGAAGTAGCACTGAACTACTACACCACCAGCTTAAGTCACACACACAAGTGAAAAAGGGCTGGTTCAATAGAGGAGCTCTCTGTTGGTACAGATTGTTAATAGTTTGATGGCCAGCCAAAAATTGGAGGTTCAAGTCCACTCAGATGTACTTCAGAAGAAAGATCTGGTGATTACTTCCAAAAACATCAGATCTTGAAAACCCTATGGAGCTCTGCTCCAACACGCACAGCTCACCATGAGTCAGAATCAACATCAGAGCAACTGCTTTTAGATGGCTGGAAGTGTACCCTGCCCTCCTCTTCTCTGAACAGTCACCATGAGGCCCCTGTGCTCCTACAAAAGGCCGTTTCTGCATGTGTTCAGTTTCTCATGGGACCTACAGATCCTGGAGGCCCCCAGAGTAAAGAACAGACCATCCCTCCATGAGCACTTTCTTTGGCCAAGCGAGTTGTTCCAGTAGCTGTGCTTGGAAGCTGACAGGAAGGCAGGAAGCCCACAAGTTTTGCCAGAGTACCCTGCCTGCTCGTGGGCAAGAGGATGTCACTGCTCAGGTACCTTCCTCTTTCAGAGCCTCCTAGCCCTTTGGTTTGGATACAGAAAGGGCCAAAACCAAGCCTGGAGCTGACCATAAGTAAGAACGAGGTGTCCTTTGAAGTCTAGTGACATTCCATAGATGCAAATCAAGAAAAATGTGGGGACCTGCAAGGATTGCGTGTGACAACATTAAAAAAGAAGAAATCAATCAAGAAGCCCTGCCCAGAAAACTTCGTCTTTAATGATCTCTCTGGAGAAGGCATCACGCCTGCTCTCCATTATGATACGCAATACTCAGTAACTGAAAGGCGCCCATGAAGCAGGTAAACGTCAAGCAACAACCCTTTACTCCTGGTAAATATGCGATCAAATAGTAAGTCCTGTAAGCTGACACATTTCAGCTTTTATGATGTGGTGGAGACCTGTTAATAGCTACTGGGAAGGAAGACAAGGACCCTGGAGATGGCTGGAAAAGAACTTTGGAAAAGGCTTACTTTCTCCTTTTTCCACTTTCACTTTGAATTCCCAAGAGCTAAGGAGTCTCTTTGAAGAAAAGAGTGCAGCAATTTGCCCTGCTTCTTATTTTCTTCCAACCCTACAAGATGAACCTTTGGGACAGGGACAACAAAGGAAGAACACTTGGCCACAAGTTCAGATTGTTACCGTAATGTATTCATCATCTGCGACATGGAATGTATCTTCCCCTGGGGTAATTTCTTCCACTTCAGAGAAGTCTATGGCTACAAATTGAAGTCACATTTCCACTAGTGCCCAGGCACTAATGTCTATGCAGAGTCTTAGGGGCCACCTGTGTGCATATGGATGTTTTTGAGATACCTGGAATGTGGTCCTTGATGCCTATAGAGAGCTTGCTCAGGTTCCTGAGCCCAATGTCCATATCAGCCCTCCTGTCTACTGCCTCTGGGTCTTCCTTGAGAAGCCATGACCCTGATGGGTGCTGGCTCCCAGTCCCCCAGTACTTGGATCCAGGAAGGAAAATATCCCCAACTGTGCCACCTGGATCTTAATCATGATCCACACAGAACTTCACACACTCCATCTCTTACAAGAGCTGTCCTTCAGCTTCAGGTCTCCTGTCAACATGGATCTAGCCTCTCCCATCCCTCTCTGCCCTTCACTCCTTGGTCACTATTGTTGTTAATGCCATCGAGTAGTCCCCTCTGTTCATAGTGACCCCATGTACAGCAGAATGAAATGTTGCCCCGTCCTGTACTTTCCTCATTGTGTTTAAGTCTATTGCTGCAGCCATTGTATAATTTAACTCCTGAAGGGTTTCCCTCCCCCTTCCCAACCCTCTGCTTCACCAAACTTGATGTCCCTTCTGGTGATGTGTCCAAAATAAGTAAGCCCAAAATATGAACAATACTAGGTGGTTCATTGAGTTTTCATTGGCTAAAAAAGGATCCATCTGGACAATGGTTAAGTTCTCAAGTGGTAACCAAAATGTCAGCTGTTTGAACAAACCCAGCAGCGATGCAGGAGAAAAGACCTGGAAATCTACTCCATGAAAATTACAGCCTAGGAAACCCACAAGGCAATTCTACTTTATCATATGGGATCGCTACAAGTTAGAACTGACTCTGTGCAAACAACTTTCACAAGTAGATCACGAGGCCTTTCTTCCTAATCTGTCTCAGTTTTGAAGACCTGCTGAAGTCTACCCATTATGGGTGACCATGTTGGTATTTGGAATACTGGTGGCACAGCTTTCAGTATCATATCAATACATAAGCCAACACAGGATGACAAAATGAACAACCACTGTGACTGGAGACATGCAATCGTGTGACCAGGTCTTGGTCACATGACTATCAAAAGCCAAGTGAACTGATGCTTCTACCTTAAGCACAAGAACTGAGAGTAGTAAAGAAAAGGGTGTTCCATAGAAAAAGCAGAGTACTATCATTAAGAGGAAAGGGAATAGAGACTGGACAAGAAACGAGACAGATATTATGGCTTCTTCATTGCTTTCTGTTTCTGAACTTCACCTCCTCCAATCCATCCTCTACCAGGAATTAGCAGCCTGCTTCTGTAAAAAAGTTTTTATTGGAACACAGGTACACCTATCTACTTACATATTGTCTCTGTTTACTTTCCTGCTACAACAGCAGAGTGGAATCATTGTGACACAGACCTGTGTCTACAAAGCCAAAGGTATTTACTATATGGCACTTTACAGAAAAAATTTGCCAACATTTGACCCTTGCTCCAAGTGACCATTGGAATTTACTCCATTGTACGTGGTCATCCTTCTCATTTAAAATCTTCAGTGAGAGAAATAAGAGCTGCCGCACAAATACATGCATGCACACCAATGGTCATCACAGCACTGTCCACAATAGCAAAAAGATGGAATCAGCCTAGGTGCCCATCAGTGAATAAATGTATAAACAAACGATGGTATATTCACACAATGGAAAAGTATGCAATGATAAAGAACAATGATGACCTTAGGAAACATAACATGGAGGAATCTGGAAGGCATTACACTGAGTGAAATTAGTCATTTGCAAAGGGACGTATGTTGTACAAGGCCACTATTATAAGCACTGAAGGAAGGTTTAAACACAGAAGAACACAGTCTTTGATGGTTACAAGCAAGGAGAGGGAGGAAGAGTGGTATTCACCAATTAGATAGTAGACAAAAATTATTTTAGGTGAAGGGAAGGACAATACATAGTAAAGAATAAGCCAGTATAACTGGACTAAACCAAAAGCATGGAAGTTTCCTAATTATAACCAAATACTTCAAGGGACAGAGTAACAGGAGCAGGAGTCTGGGGACATCTAGGTCAACTGGCATAACAAAGTTTATTAAGAAAGTGTTCTGTATCGTACTCTGGTGAGTAGTGTCTGGGGTCTGAAAAGCTAGCAAGTGGCAAAGGAGAATGAAGAACGTCAAAGACATGAGGAAAATATGATCCTGGGATAAAAAGGACCATACAACCTAGAGACTACATGGGCATGGGACCAGAAGAACTAGATGATGCCCAGCTACTACAAATGACTGCCCTTACAGGGAAAACACAACAAAGAGTCCCTAACATAGTGAGGGAAAACTGAGGTGCAGTACTCAGACTCCATTAACAAGACCAGTCATGATCATCTGACAGACTGGAGAGTCCCTAGAATACAAGCCCCCCCCCCCTGATTCTCTGTTAGCCCAGAATTGAAACCGTTCCCGAAGCCAACTCTTCAGATAAAGATTGGATTGGACTATAAGACATAAAATGATACTGGGGAAGAGTCTGATTCTTAAGTAGATACATGAGACTAACCAGGTAGCTCTTGTCTAGAGATAAAATGAGAAGGCAGAGAGGGACAGGTACTGGTTGAAGGAACTTGGGAAATATAGAGTAGAAAGGAGGAATGTGCAGTCACAGTGTGGGGAAAGCAACTAGGGTTACATTGCAATGTGTGTGCAAGCTTTCATGTCACAAACTGGTTTGAACTGTAAACTTTCACTTAAAGCACAATAAAATATATACTTTTTAAATCTTCAGTAGTTTCCCACGTGTCTATATTCCTGGGCATAAACAAATTCCAGTTGACAGTTAGTGTTATGTTTTTCTTTCTATTTCAGTGAGAGAGGAGCAGAGAACCTATGGGCTGCCTTTCAGAGCAAAGAAGATCCCAGTGAGGAGCAGTACATTAAGCTTCTTGTGTATCAAAAGTCTGGGCCCAGTTGAGGACAACCAGACAATCAAGCACCATTGTTTGAAAAGACGGAAAAAGACAGCTTTGGGTATAAAAATAAAAAATAAGAAGACACCTTCTGTCTTAGGCTTGCTTTTCTAGGGAAGCAAACAACACATATATGTACAAGGGAAGGAAACAGCTCACAGCTGTAGAAGCTGAATGTCCCAAGTCCTGTCTCAAGCCTCACATAGCTACAGGAGCTGGTGAACACAAGGTCAGCAGGTCAGAGACGAGAGTTCTAGATCACCAGCTGTGTCGGTCGGCAGATCCCAAGCTGGCAGAGAGACTGTGAGGTTTCTGCTGACTCATGGAGCTGCGGGACTGGCAGGTCAGGTAACAGGATTCTCACTCATCAGCCATAATGGTTGATGAATCCAACAGCTGCTAGTTCAGATCCAAAAGAGAGCAGGAGCTGCAGCAGTTTGAACAGACAGGAAGTAGGTGGTGGAAGGTGGAGAGATGAGAACTAGGGAGAGGGAAGCCACAACAGGCCCCACTTGATACAGCAGCCAACCATGGAGTTGCCAAGTTGACACAATCTTGACTATCACACTTTCTGAGTGTTCTGTTTCCTTCCAAGATAACGGGTGCAAATATAATCTCTTCTGTTTTGAAATTCAGGTAGTCCTTGACTTACGATATATTCAAGTTACTGCAAACCACATTTATGACCATTTTTGTTTGGTTGGTTTTTTTTGGGGGGTGGTGCATCTTATCAATAGTAATATGTATTCATACAATGTTGCAGTGTGTAATTTGCTAATGTTATCATTCTCAGATGTTTACTCATAGATGTTCTAAGATCAAACATATAGTCACCAATAATACAATGCAGTAATAGTGATAACCATTAAACATAAAGTATTGGACTTATGTAAGAGCCAACTTATAATGGAATCATTGACATGGAGCCCTGTTGTAAGTCAGGGACTACCTCTACAGTAAAACCTATGAAAGCCAGAACCTATGCAAAGCACATTAGAAGAGAAGCTCAAATATTTTCCGCTAAACCAAGCAACAGAGAAGTTTTAAGGCTGCATCCTCTCAAAGGCAGAAAACTTGCAAGACCTAAAAAAGCAGTCCCATTGACTTTCAGCTCTCACAGTTTCCACTGTATACTCTCTTTCTGCATGTTTTAGAAAAAGACAATAAAACAGAACTTGAAGAATCCAGCCTTGTGTCTGCTGTCAGCCTGAGAGAAGTTACAATAAAGTAAAAGGAGAGGTGAGAGAGTGGATACTGAGGACAATGGGGTAAGCAAGTGGATTCTAACCACTCTGCACCCCAGCCTCTGTCCCTGGCAGCGCCCACCTTCCGTGACATTCAAGCTAAGCTTGGTTTCACAGAGCAGATCCCGAAACATCCCCTTGTCAAATCCTGCCATTTTACAGAAAATTACAAAACTGAGCCCTACCTCCACCCCCTGACAACATGGGAGAGTGACTTTCCCACGGTCAGTTCACAGGCAACAGAGCTCACTGGCCAGTCTTTTGGCTGCACAGAATGGCAAGTCCTCGAGGAAAAGACCACTGCCAATCACCAAAAAAGGGGCCTTCAAGTCTAGGCAGGAGCTCCTCCAGGCTGCTGTTTCTGAAACTGTAACCGCTGCTGGCACCCAGAGGTACACACACAAAAACCAAACTGATTCCAACTCACAGCAACCCCTGTGTATCTGAGTAGAACTGTTTTTTCATGTGGTTTCTATAGATGTGTTTTTTATGACTGTAACCTTTCAGAAGTAGATCACCAAGGCTTTCTTCCAAGGCACCTGTAGGTAGAAATGAACTCTCAAACATTTGATTAGCAACTGAACACTTAACATTTGGCACTACCAGGAACTCCATTTGGGATATACAGTGAGAGCAATTACTCCTTTATAGTTAGTCCTATAAAGTTAGCAGCGTTTGAAACTCTGCCAGCCTGGGAACACAGGATCCCAAGTAAGCTGGTTTCCTTCGTGATGCCTGCCCCCACTGGCTTCAGTAATATTGACAGTACTTCAAGTATCTATCCTGTGGAAGGCACTACATTCAGTAACAACTGACCTGACAGGTTGAAATAAAAACAATTAATGAAACAATTGTCAAAGTCTTGTGAATATTTTATAGTAGTTAAATGGAGCAAAATGTCACTCTTAATAATAAGAGGTGATAGCACATGATCATTGTAAGAATGACAAAAGCAGCCACCATGAGTCACTGAGTCATGTGATATGGTCACTGAGCACAGGAAATAAGGGTTGTGTTCCAGAGTTTGCCTCACCAGCCAAGCATCTAATTTACAACCTTTCAATAACACATTAGGTATAATTTTAGATGCCTATCTTTCATCTCGGACAGTAACCTTTAAAGGAGTCAATTATCCACATTTTTAAAGTACCCCTATTGCTTAATTAATTGCAAATAGAAAACACATCATTGTAACATTTTCTGCTTTTGAAATTACTAGTTTGTGAAATTACAATGAATTCTTCTTCATGAACAATCACTTTTATAGAAAGTTTACCTGGTCATTGTTATGTGGCTTTTGGTTTGATAACAGAAATTATAAACCACACAGCCCATTATTATGGGTTTTAAAATCTATGTGGCATAATGTTGTGTGTAATTACACACAGCCTTAAGTTGCTAATCTGTCTATTGCTAGCCCACTTTGTAATTACCTGTTTATATACCTGTCTCCTCCACCAGATCCTGCCATGTTCAAAGGCAGGCTCCAATCATGCATCATTCATCCTTGTATCCTATGTGCTGAGCATAGAGTTTGCCCTGGTTTTTTTAATTTATGATACAAATATACAGAAGAAGACATACACCAACTCAACAATTTCTACATGTAAAACTTAGTGACACTGATTACATTCAAGTTGTATAACCATTCTTTATAACCTTTTCCAAATCGTTCCATAAACTTCATGCCCACTAAGCAAAAACTTCCTTTTTATTCTTCCTTCCTACCTTGGTTACCACTAATAATCTTTGGTTCTTATTTATTTGCTTATTTTACATACATGAGATTCAACAGTATTTGCCCTTTCACTCAGTATATTTTCAAGACTCATCCATGTAGTGACATGCCAGCCAAGCCAAAAGCCAAGTGCCGTCGAGTCGGAGCTGACTCACGCATCAGGATTAAATTCTCTTTCTGACGGAGTAGTATTCCATTGTATGTATACCACACTTTGGTTATCTCTCCATCTGTTGGTGAACATTACAGTTATTTCCACCTTTTGGCTATTGTGAATACTGCTCATTGAACATTAGTGTACAGATTTGTTTACACTCTTTCTGAACATGTATTAGTTATCTAGTGCTGCTATAACAAAAATATTGCAAGTGGACAGCTTTAACAAAAAGAAATTTATTTTCTCACAGTTTAGGAAGCTATAAGCCTGAAATCAGGGCACCACCTCTAGGGGAAGGCTTTCTCTCTGTCAGCTCTGAGAGAAAGTTCTTGCCTCCTTTCAATATCTGTGGGTCTAGCATTCCTTGTAGATCTCCATGTGTCTTGGTATCAGTCTTACCCTGGGTCGAGGGGCTTCTTATCACAGGGACCCCAGAGTCCAAAGGAGGCACTCCACTCCTGGTTTTTCTTTCTTGGTGGTAATGAGCCCACAGCCCTTGTTTTAGTCAGCTAGTGCTGCTCTAACAAATACACAGAGTGGATGGCTTTAACAAAGGCAAGTTTATTCTTACATGGTGTGGTAGGCTACGAGTCCAAATTCAGGATGTCCACTCCAGGGGAAGGCTTTCCTGCTTGTTGGCTCTGGAGAAAAGTCCAGTATTGCATCAGTCTTTGTCCAGGGAGCATCTTGGCACAGAAACCTCAGGTCTGAAGGACGTGCTCTTCTCCTGGTGCTGCTTTTTTGATGATACGAGGTTCCCAATTCTCTGCTTACTTCTCCTTCCTTTTATCTCTTGTAGGACAAAAGGATTAAGGATGGGGCAAGCCATACTCTAGGGAAACTCCCTTTACAGTAGAGCAGGAAGTTAATCTTATGAAGGGATTTACAGTCCCACCCTAATCCTTTAACATACACAAAATGGAGGACAATCACAAAATATTAGGAGTTGTGGCCCAGCCACATGGCTACACATATTTTTAGGGGGACACAATTCAATCCATGACACCCCTCACTTCTCTCTTCGTTTGTGTAAGACAAAAGGTGATCAGGCTGCATATGAACCTAGCAGACAGGTGTTATATGATCCAGAGACAACTTCACTACGGAACCAGAAGAACTAGATGGTACCTGGCCACCACCAATAACTGCCCTGACAGGGAACACAGCATAAAGTTCCTGAAGTAGCAAAAGAAACATGGGTATGCAGAACTAGAACTCTATTAAAAGACCACAATTTACGGTCTGTCAGACTGGAGGGTCCCCTGAGGACACGGCCTCTGGACTCTCTGTTAACTCAAAGCTAAAACCAATTCTCCAGACAAAGAGCAAACCATAAGACACAGAGTGATGCTGGCGAATAATGTGCTTCTTGGCTTAAATATCTTTATAAGTCTGCCTGAGCCACTCCTCTCTAGAGACAAGATGAGAGGGTGGAGGCGGACAGGAGTAGGTTGAATGGATTTGGGAAGTACGGGGTGGAAAGAAGAAATGTGCTGTCATAGGCAGTAGCAGGGGATGAGAATAGTAGCATAGTGGCCAGTGTTCAGGTAAATTGATTACATGGCAAATTGATTCAGACTGTAGACTTTTCTTAAAGCACAATAAAATACTTTTTTAAAGGTGATCAGCACATATCCCCTATATCAGATCAGGACTATGACCTGAGCAAGGTGCTGTATCCCACCTTAACCCTTGTTAACTTAGCCTAATGTTGTCTTCTTAGCTACAGGTAGAGATTAGGATTTACAAAGCATAGGAAAATTACATCAATCACAAAATGAAAGACAACCACACAATACTGGAAATCACTCCGTGGCCAACTTGACTCATGATTTTTGGGGACACAGTACAGTTCATGACAATACACTTAAGACTGAGGTTGCTGGATCATATGGTTATTCTACATTCAGCTTTTCAAGGAACTGATAAACTGTTTTCCACAGTGGGTACACCATTTTACATTTCCATCAACAATGAATGATAGTTCCAGTTTCTCCACAACTTTATCATCACTTGTTGTTTTCTAGGTTTTACGTTTGTTTGTTAATCACTGTCATGCTAATAGGGAAAAGGTGGTACCTTCTTGTGATCTTGATTTGCATCTGTCTAAGGGTATGGTCACTATGAGTCAAACTGACTCCAAGGCACACAACAACAACAATAGCTAAGTATAGATGTTGAGCATTTCTTCATGCGCTTGTTTTTTGCACTTATTTCTTGAGCAGGTGCATAGTTGGATGGGAATCAGAGCTACCATGAGCAATTCTTCACTTCTTTTTGCTTCAATCAAAAAGACTTCAGAGAGCAAGGCCAAGATAGCAGACTAGGCAATTGTCTCCACAATTCCCTCTGATAACTAAGTCCTGTAATGATTATTGAACAAAGCAGTGTGGACCTCCTGGAATCCCTAGGACCTGGTGTAGGGTTGTCAGATTGGACTAGGCGCTAGTAAGTGGCCAACTATCTCTCTCAAAGGCAAGGTAGCGGCATGCTGAGTCCTGCTTCTGCTGACACATCATTTGGGAGGACTGCAGGTGATGATGTTTTCTTTGTTATCCAGGAGTTGGGGACTGGGCATGAGCTGACTAATATACTAAACTGCAGTGCTTAAGTACACAGTGTATAATCCAGCAGAGTGACTTTGCTTGGAATAGCCACATCTTGAGAGCCCAGCTGCCAACAGAGGGCACCACTGCCCTTCCACCATCTCCTTTCTGAGCTGTACCATAAATTCCACTGTCTCATGGCAGGATGCCATCTTGGTCAGCCTGGAGGCAGAGTCAGTCGCCCAGAGGTCTCAGCTTGGGCTATTTCTCATACTGAGCAGCAGTCCCTGTCTAGATAGTACTTCACCAGCAGAAAAGCTGTGTTTTGGACGATGGTGCCTAGAGTCATGGGTAGGGCCTGGCAGATGACGGATGCAAGGCCTTAACCCCTTCCTTCTTTGAATCGTGTCATAGTGTCTGGGGACAGCCTATAAGGTGCTTTTGTTGTCAGACAGAAGGCGGGGCCTGCCACAGCTGAGGAACTGACTGATTTTGGCAACTGATGGACAGCTCCTCACCCAGCAGTAAAACACCTTATCAAAAATAAGAACACCTACAGGACTGACTGCTCAGATTGGGTGAAGCAGCATCTCTACCACCCTTCACTGATCCATATCACAGTGTCAGCTGATGGCCCCCCAGTAACTCCATAAGTAGGGTGCTGTCATTGCCAGCCAGGAAACACACCCTGCCACACCTGGGAGCCCAGCTGCCTTCAGTGGACACTGCGCAGTGCCCCTCTAAGCAAATAAGCAGTTTTTAACTTAAACACATCAACAGAACTCAGCCAGTCTCAGACAGCCAAGTGGGGTGGCATCCTTCTCTTCTTCATTCCTTGATATATACTATAGGCTCAACTGAAACAGAGACAGAGAGTCATCACAAGTAACTCCAACCTTTAGAAGCCAGTAAGTGGGGCCTGTCATCCCACAGAGCCCACCTGGGGTCAGTCACTAGAGTATACAGAGGTGGCCAGTGGCCAAACCTCGTAGTGCCTTCACTCCCCTCTTAGAACTACACTTCAGCTCCTGTTAAGGTAACACCAGAGAAACAAAACAGCTTCTAGATGGTGCAAAGAAAAGAATCAATAGCTGACCACTTAAAGAAGCAGTCCACCATGGCTTCAGAAAACTGCCAAAATAAAAAATAAAAAAAACTGCAGATGAAGAAGCCTTTCTGAAACTATCAAAGGCTGAGTACAAAAGAGTTATACAGGGAAACCTACTAGCCAAGCCAAGTGCTGTCGAGTCAGATGAACCTTGCAAGAGATTAAACAAAATGAAGCAGAACAAAGTGAAAAATTAAGTAAACTATTTGAACTGAGGGAACATCAATGATCTGAAATCCAGCAGATCAATAATAAAATTACAGAATTGGACAATTCAATACAAAGCCAAAGGATCAGAATTGAGGATATGGAAACCAGAGTTAATGAGTGTGAGGACAGAGCAACTAACACCAGCATTTATGGGAGAATCAGAGAAAAGAAATAAGAAAAATGAATAAGCATTAAGAAACATGTGGGATTCTATCAAAAAGGAATAATCTACAAATAACTGGAGTTCCTGAACAAAGAGGGATAGCCAAAAACACAGAGAGGGTTATTGTAGAGTTGCTGACAGAAAACTTACCTGAAATTATGAGAGAAGAAAACATAGATACCCAAGGCACATATTGAATGCCATAAAAATAGACAGCCAATGAAAGACATCAAGACATATTATAATCAAGTTTAATAAAATGGAACACACAGAGAGGCTCTTAAAGGCAAGAAGGGTTAAAGCAAAGCTAATATACAAAGGGAAGCTCTGTAGGCTTTTCTCTGACTTCTCAGCAAAAATTATGTTGGCAAGAAGGCAGTAAGATAACACATTCAAAGTCTTGAAGGAGAAAAACTTGCAAACAAAAATTATATATCCTGAAAAATTTTCTCTAAAACATGAAGGTGAAAATAAGACAACTGCAGATAAACAGAAGCTCAGAGACGTCATAAAATCCAAACCAAAACTACAAGAAATACTGAAAGAAGCTCTTTCCTTAGAAAAAATATCAAGTGTATAATTAAGGAGGCAATGCAGGACACAGAATCCTACTCAATTAGGGAAGTCACAAAGCTCAATCAAAGGTACAATATTAAAAGAAAGGAACAAGTGATCTTAACATTAAAACGATGACATCATCACACTAAAAAGAACGATATAGTACACTAGGTATAACCTTTTTAGATGGAGAGGAATTTCAAAAGACATACAGAAGTTAAAGTCTGGTTTAAACTTAGAATAATAAGGGGGATTGTAGAGGTAGCTGCAAAGCAAAATAACAACGTGACATATCAAAACAAGAAATGTAAAACAGGAGTCTCAATAAACACAAAACCAATG
Organism: Heterohyrax brucei; assembly: GCA_028571685.1. NCBI lineage: Eukaryota > Metazoa > Chordata > Mammalia > Hyracoidea > Procaviidae > Heterohyrax > Heterohyrax brucei. Next base: position 9,214,235 of record CM053165.1, on the reverse strand, counting down.
CTGAAAAAGATGAAAAGTGAACCCATAAAAAAGAATGACCCAGAAGAATATTGAGGGCAACATAGAAAACATCAACAACACAAAAATGAATGCATCAAAATGACAACACTAAACACATACCTATAGATGTATGTGAATGTAAATGTGAAAGTAAATGGACTGAATGCTCCAATAAAGAGACAGAGAGAAATAGCTGGGATCAAAAGACACAACTTGTCTATACATTGCTTACAAGAAACACACCTTAGACTGAAAGATATGAATAAACTGAAAATCAAAGGATGGAAAAATATATACGAAGCCAGCAACATAAAAAGAAGAGCAGGAGAGGCAATACTAATCTCATATAAAAGACTTTAATGAAAAATCCACCATCATGCACAAGGATGGTTACTATTTATTGCTGAAAGTTTCAATACATGAGCAGAACATAACAATATTAAATATTTGTGCACCCAATACCAGAGCACCTAAATACATTGAACAAACACTAACAATAGTGAAAATGAGATAGGTCACTCTGCAATAGTACTTGGAGACCACAACATGCCACTTTCAGTAATGCACAGATCATATAGAAGATATTACTGAGACAGTTAACCAACTAGACCTCACTGACACATACAGAACTTTTTATCTGTCAACAGATAAGTACACCTTCTTCTGCAATGCATGTGGAACATTTTCCAGAATAGACCATGCGTTAGGGCATAAAGCAAGTCTCAACAGAATCCAAACCACTGAATTATTGTGAAGCATCTTTTCAGATCATAAAGCCATAAAAATTGAAATCTATAGCAGAAAACACATAGGTGGAAATTTGAACTCATGGAAACTGAATATCTATCTCAAAAATCCATGAGTTAGAAGAAATCAAGAACAAAATAAAGAAATTTGTGGAATCAAAATACAGGGAAAACACATCTGATCTATGGGATGCAGCAAAAGCTGTGCTCAGAAGTCAATTTATCTCTATAAGTGCACACATCTAGAAGGAAGAAAGGACTTATACCAAAGAATCCTACAGCTTGAATATGTAGAAAGAGAGCAACAAAGGAACCCTCTCAAGCACCAGAAGAAAACAGACAATAAAGATTAGATCAGGAATAAATGAATTAGAGAATAGAAGAGAAATTGAAAAAATTAACAAAAGCAAAAGCTAGTTCTTTGGAAAGATCAACAAAATTGACAAACCATTAGCTAAACTTACAAATGAAAAACAAATAACCTGAATAAGAAATGAGATGGGAAGTATCTCAACTGAAATAAAAAGTATCATAATGGAATACTATGAAACACTGTACTCTAACAGATTTGAAAAACTAGGAAATGTGGACAGATTTTGAGATTCATATCAACTACCAAAATTATCACAAGGAGAAATAAAACAACTTAATAAACTCATCACAAAGCAAGAGATTGAAAAAGTCGTCAAGAAACTGCCAATAAAAGTGCTGCCCCAAATGGTTTCACTGGAGAATTCTACTAAGCTTTTAGAAAGGAGTTAATTCCAATACAGTGAGGCTGTTTCACAGTGTAGAAAAAGATGGAATACGCCTAAATTCATTCTATGAGGCTAGTATAACCCTGATACCAAAGACAGGGAAGGATCCCACAAAAAAAGAAAATTACAGACAAATTTCACTCATGAACCTAGATGTAAAAATCTTCAGCAAAATCCTAGCCAATAGAATTCAACAATGTATCAAAAAATAATTCATCATCACCAAGTTGGATTCACACCAGGGATGCAAGGCTGGTTTGGCATCAGAAGAACAACTAACGTGATCAACCACATAAACAGCACAAAGGATAACCTGATTTTGTCAACTGATGCAGAAAAGGCATTTGACAAAGTCCAACACGAATTCATGTTAAAACTCTCAGTAAAATAGAAATAGAAGGGAAATTCCTAAACACAATAAGGGGCATCTATGCAATGCCAACCACCTACATTCTCAATGGAGAGAAACTGAAAGAATTTCCCTTAAGAACAGGAACTAGACAAGGATATCCATTCTCACTGCTTCTATTCAATATTGTACCGGAGGCTCTAGCCAGAGCAATTAGACAAGACAAAGAAATACAGGGCGTCTGCATCGGCAAAGAAGTCAAAATCTCTCTGTCAGAGATCAGAGAGTTCTCCGATGAACATGGGTTGAGGAGAAGCAGCGCCGCAGGTAGAGAAAGAAAGACAGAACAGACAGTTGGGGATCAGGGGGCTAACGGCAATCGTCCAGTCGAGAGCCCAGAACAAAGTTTTATTAAAGTATTTATACTCTTTTTGGTATCTTAGAAAACAAGGAACTGAAACATTCAGTAACTAAGCCAGTTGTTTACAGTTTCAGTTGTACATCGTTCTACACGTTTGGGCTAGCACTTGGAGGTGTTCCCAGACTGCCTCTAGGTTACCGTACACAGAGTAGAGTCAAAGTGGTTGATCACAGTACAAGAGGTTATACAGAGTTGAAGTAACGGTACAGCAGCCCAGATGGCTGCAGTTATGTCAAGAGAGTTAACAAAATTTCCCACACTCTCTATGTGCAGATGATGTGATTGTATATGCAAAGAATCTTAAAGAATCCCTAAGTAAACTACTAGAACTAATAGAAGAGTTCAGTAAAGTGTCAGGATATAAGGTAATCAGTAGGATTCCTTTATACCAACAAAGAGGTCATCAAACAAGAAATCACCAAATCAATGCCATTTACTATAGCCGCCAAGAAGATAAAATACTTATGAATAAATCTAACCAGAGAAATAACAGACCTATACAGAGAGAACTACAAGACCTTACTGTAAGAAACTAAGAGAGATTTACATAAACAGAGAAACCTACCTTCTTTATGGATAGGAAGACTTAACACTGTGAACATGTCTATTTTGCCCAAAGTGATCTACATATACAATGCAATCCCAATACAAATTCAAGCATCATTTTTTAATGAAGTGGAAAAACAAATTACCAACTTTGTTTGGAAAGGGAAGAAACCCCAGATAAGTAAAGCACTACTGAAGAAGAGGAACACAGTGGGAGGCGCCACAGTACCCAACCTTAGGAACTATTACATTGCCACAGTAGTCAATACAGCCTGATACTGGTACAAAAAGAGACATATAGACCAATGAAACAGAGTTGAGACCCCAGAGATGCCACAGTCCTCTTACGAACTGTTGATACTTGACAAAGGCCCTAAGATTTAAATTGAGGTAAAAAGAATTTCTTTAACAAATGGTGCTGGCAAAATTGAATATCCATCTACAAAAAAAAAAAAACCAAAAAACCTGTGAGACCCGTATCTCACACCTTACACAAAAAGTAACTCAAAATGAATCGAAGATCTAAATATCAAACTTAAAACAATAAAGATCTTGTAAGGAAAAAATAGGATCTACAATGGAATTTCTTACATGTTGCTTAGACACACTTCAAAATCTGACAAAGCATGATCAACAGAAAAGAGATAAACAGGAACTACTAAGAATCACTTTGGCTCATCCAAAGACGTTATCAAAAGAGTTAAAAGACCACCCACAGAATAGGAAAAAATATTTGATAACTACATGTTGGACTGAAGTTTGAGCTCCATAATCTGTAGAATATCAACAACAATAAAAGTAAATAATTCAGTTACCTGATGGGCAAGGGAGACAGAAAGACACTTCACCAAAGCAGACATTCAGGGAGCCAAAAGGCGCATGAGGAAATGCTCATGATCATTAGCTAACAGAGAAATCCTAATCAAAACTACAATGAGATACCATCTCATCCCAGTGAGGTTAGCCATAATCCAAAACACAAAACAAACGCTGGAGAGGCTGTGGAGAGATGGTAACTCTCCTACACTGCTGGTGGGATTGCAAAATGGCACAACTACTTTGGAAAGTGATTTGGCTCTTCCTTAAAAAGCTGGAAATAGATAAACCATTTGATCCAACAATTCTACTATTCGGAATATATCCTACAGAAACAAAGGCTGTCACATGAACAGATACGTACACACCAATGTTTATGGCAGCACAGTCCACAATAGCAGAAAGCTGGAATCAACCTAGATGTCCATCAACAGGTGAATGGATAAACAAACTATGGTACATATACTCAATGGAACACTATGCAATGATAAAGAACAATAATGATTTCAGGAAGCATTTCATAACCTGTTTTCAATTGGAAGACATTATGCTGAGTAAAGTCAGTCAGTGACGAAAGGACAAATATTGTATGAGACCCCTACTATAAACACTTAAAAATATACTTTTGTACAGAAGAAAAGATTCTTCAATGGCTGCAAGGGGAGGGAGGGAGGGAGAAGGTGAGTCTTAGGTTAGATAGTTGATAAAAGATTTGGTTAGGTGAAAGCAGTGACAGCACACCGTAGAAAGAAGATCAACTTACCTGGACTTCACCATAAACTGAAAGCTCTTCTTCTCTCAACCCAGTATTACAAAGATAGAGTAGATAGAGTAGCAGAGGTGGAGGTCTGGGGACCATGCTTTGGGGGGACATCAAGGCCAATTGGCATAACTAGCCCAATGCTAAGAGAGTCTTCTTCATCCCATGTAGATAAATGGCATCTGGGGTCTTAAAAGCTAGCAAGCTGCCATCTGAGGTACACCAAAGGGTACCAACTCATCTGGAACAGATGATGACCAAGAACGACAAAGACATGAGAAAAAAAAGAGCTCAGGAGACAGAAAGAACCATGTGAATGGGAGACTGTATCAACATACAACTGTAAGAACCAGATGGTACCTGGCCACCACCAAAGACAGTCATGATGGGGCATACAATGTAGAGTTCCTGTGGCAACATGAGAGAAAGAGGGGTGCAGCTCAAAAACTCTACTAAAAGATCAGGACTGATTGTCTGAAAGCCTGGAGGATCCCCTGAAAGCATAGCCCCTAGGCCTGCTGCTGCCCCTTACTGGAAAACACTACTGAGGGCAACTCTTCAGATAAAAATGGACTGGACCTGGGCATATAGGGTGACCATATAGTGTGTGTACTTTATGGTTCCATGCATTTATAGGAGGCTGTCCTTCTGTTCTCTTTCTAGATGGGAGATAGGAGAGTGGAGAGGAGGGGACAGGAGCTTGTTAAGAGGATACTACAAATATAGAATGAAAAGGAGAAGAGTGGGGTCACCAGGCAAGGAGAGCAGAAGGAGCTGCAGATAGTCAGGCATGCAAAATTGATTTGGATTGTATAGTTTCACTTAATCACAATTTTTTTAAAAAAATCCTTCTTCAAACATTTTTTCTATGCCTTCTATGGGTATGCTAATCTAAAGGAAGTGATCCTAAATACTAAAAACCCTTATCTCTAGATCACAAGACAAATGGCAGTTTTTAATTTCTTCTTTATATTGTTTAGTATTTTCCAAATTCTCTCCAATAAACATGTAACTGTATATAATCTGAATGTGTTTAATAAACAGAACCTCTAAGGTTTAACAATATTAATTTAAAAATCTAATCTAAGGGAAAAATACATAGGAACACAAACTACATACAAAGCACAATGAATCAGGATTGTCTTCTACCAGGAGGCCCAGTCACATATTCAGCATTGCTCTCCATTATTACTAACTGTCTGTTCCAGAAATATAGGCAGAAGTTCTCACACCGTACCTGTGAAGGTGACCTTGTTTGGAAATAGTTTTTAAGACACTACTAGTTAACAGAAGGTCATATGGGAATTGGATGGGCCCTAATTCGTTCTGAGTTGTGTTCTTATATAAAGAAGAGAGGAAACACAGAGATACAAGCAGGAGAAGGCAACCAAGTGAAGCTGCAACTACAGGTTGAGGAACCCCAAGAGCTACAGACACTGAAAGAAACAAGGAAGGATCTTCTCCCAGAGCAGACAGATCGCATGGCCTTCTTGACACCCAGAATTCAGACTGCTAGCCTCCAGAACTGTGAGGCACTAAATGTTTAGTCTTTAAAGACATCAACTGTGTTAGAGCATTTGTTACAGCAACCCCACGAAACTAAGACATTAAGAACTTAGACACTTTAAGGGAATCAGATCCTGAGTCTTCCCAAATTTGTATAACTTTCCTCCAAATTTTTCAGTCAACTTGTCTGCACTTATTTTAGCAGCACTATTTATGTCTTTTTAAGTCTTGTCTGAACATTCCATTTAATTTTCATGCAAATGACAACTCTTACACTTACACTTGTATTCCATCAGCACTGAAGCATTTACCTTAGTCCATAATTGCTATAACAAATGCATTTTCCACAAACATGTCTGGAAACAAGCATAACTGACTCTTTACAAGTCTGTGTTCTCCCTAAAACAGCTGTCTGTGAGGTGTGCTCAGTAGATTTTACAGAGGAAGAGAAGAACATTGGTTAACATAACAAGGTGGCTGAGAAGCACGGAAGTGTAGTAAATGTTTCAACAACTGGCTCTGGGGATTGATAGTGGTGTTTGCCAATTTCTGTGGTGTCAACATTCCCAACTTGACATCACTGAACATGGGCTCAGGTAGAGGCAGGCACAGTCAGCATCCATGACCAGTAACAGCCAGCTGTAGTCCACACTGGTTAAGAGCAAAGCCTTCGTTATAAAAGTGAGCAATCATTCTAAGTGGACCTTAGGAAGCAAGCAAAGAGGCTCTCTAGAATTCCCAGGCTAATGCTTTTTAAATAGGTTAAAATTTTCTTTTTTCCTTGATGGGAAAGCAGTATTTTCCTAGAATTGCCTTTCAGCAGCTATATTTGTTTTCCACTCTGCTGGGTCTGTGCCTTTGTCTGCTTCACATCACTGTATGAGCTGCTACCAAGGAATAAAAGCCTCCTGAGTCACCTGCATCATTCATACAAACCCAAACTCAAAATAAGTCCCCAGGATGGAGGAGGCAGGAAACTGGGCTGGGCCAGGACAGGAGCAGAGGGATCCTCAGCCTGTGTTCAAAAGGCAAGTATCAGAGAAAAGCCAGTACGGGAAGGAAGAGTGATGTCTTAAGCGAGAGGCTGTGGGGCCTCTGCAGCAGAAGCAGGAGCTGGATGCAGAAGTCCCTTTGTACCACCCCTGTCTTTTGCAGGTAGTTCCTTGCAGATAGCTCAATTTCATTCTCCACGATTTGCCAAAGAGATTACTCTGGACTGGATATCAGGAGCTAGGGGATTAGTCCTATAGTTTAAGGAACTCCAAAGATGTCGGTGATTCAGTGGTAGAAGTCTCATCTTCTGTGTGGGAAAACTGAGCATCCCACTTCATTTCTGATTCCTTGCCAAAGTACCACATGCACAGCAGTTGGAGGTTTGTGTTTTGCAGTCATGATGAACAGGTTCCAACAGAGCTGCTATGCTAAGGCCTGGCAATCTACTTCTGTAAATCAGCCAGTGAAAACCTTATGGATCCCAGTGATCTGATCCACATCCAGTCACTGTAATTCAGGGACAACTCCACAGCAGCTAACAACAAAACAGTTTTGTAGTAACCATGAACCAGGCATTCACCATGCAAGAATCTGGCATCAGTCCTGCAGCCTTCCCAAGTGGTAAGTGAGTAGTTTCAAGTCTTTCCTCAGTTTTTTACTTTTTGCATGTTGTAAATCACCTACTACTCTACCAGAGAAATGGGCCTGTATCAAGTGATGTCAGAAACTGCCATTTCCTGAGAAGGAAATTCATACATTTATGAGCAAGCAGTGGTGGCTATCACTTGTAGCCCTCAGCCCTCAGTGACACAGTGCTCACTTGGATGCTCAAAAACACAGTAAGCATATTGCAATTTCATTAAGCAGTGGCTGTTACAAAGCTGGTGGACATAAATGTTACTCTTACGACAGTTATCATAAAGCCTGAAAGTGAACAAACAGTTGTCACAGTCATGGAGGGAGGGCAGCTGATGGTGAGGAAAGTCTTGGGACTTGCTGACCATCACCAAGGACTTAATGGTTTGGGGGTTCTTCCAGTTCATCTTGGCTACTTCTATAACTTCTGATTCTCACATTTATCAGAGTGTGGTCTCAAGTTGGCTCTACACTGGCATTTAATCAAATTTTCCCCAGCCACTGCTCAGGCCCGTTTCTCCTCATGAGACCTCTCTTGGCAGCTGTGGGCTGGGGTAGGTTTCTGCCACAAAGCTGAGAGGTAGCAAGTGTCCTACAGTCAGACTCCCGCCTGAGGAAGCTCTTGCTAGTATTCACTGCAGGGGACAAATTGACCACAGACCTCCCTTTTGATTTAGACCTCAAAACAAATCCTCTCCTTATTTCTAAGCCCTGTTAAGACCCAGACTCAGGCCAAGTGAACACTTTTCAGTCCAGCAGGATTGCTCCCTGGGTAGTGCCAATGGTCAATCCATTTGGCTTGTCTGAAAGCTTAGAGGTTCAAGTCCACCCAGAGACACTTTGGACATCTACTTCCAAAAACTGGAAGGTAGGGTCTGCGTGTAGGATACTTCCCACCTCCCAGCTTTGTCACAGAAACCTGCCCCAGTCCTTGGCCACCCTCAGTGGGAGGTCTCCTGAGGAGGAACGGGACTGAGATGCAGCTGGAGGAAAGTCTGGTTAAATGGAGCACAATTTGACTCTCAGATGTGTGGGGTCTTCATGAGTCAATCCAATGGCAAATGGTTTTTGTTTCCTTGTTTCTGACCCAGCACCCCCTCAGCTTTGGACCCTAAAGTAGTCATCACGCTCTTTCCATTTCCTGAATTTGAGCCAGAGGATCATTTCTGTGCCTCCTAGTCAGTTATTTTTCCTGAAGGAAATGTGCACACCCAGTGTCCCAAAGCACTGTAGCAAAACAGTGTATCCTGGAGAAGGGCCCAGGATACCAGGAAGTACGGGCTTGTGGGTAAGCTCAGTTACTATTTTGAAAATAGTATGCCAGCAGACTTGGAGTAGTTGCTTAGGGTGGAGTAGGTGATAAGAGCCTAAAGGACACGCTCAAATACCACAGCTGTGCCATGATCCACCTCTACTAGAGAAGAAAGACAGTGGTGGGTCAGTGGTAGATCCTCATCTTCCACCAGGAGATGCAGTTTTGAGTCCAGTCCAATGCACCTCAAATGCAACCATCACCTGTCAGTGGAGGCTTGTGTGTTACTACGACGCTGAACAGGTTTTGGTGGAAGTTCCAGATTCACACAGACAATGAAGAAAGGCCTAGCAATCCACTTCTAAAACTCAGCCAATTAAAACCCAATGAATCACAAATAATTTGTGAGAATGACTCAGAACTAGACATCACTTTGTTCTGTTGTGGGTCACCATAGTTGGGGGCCAACTGGAAGGAGCTAGTACTAACAAAACGGGAACTGAAATACTCTTTTCATAGAGACATTAAATGAGACAACACATGTACAAGCACCCAGACAAGATCTTTGCACACAGCAGGCACTCAGTGAATGTTGCTTTTCTTCCCATGGTTCCAAGAGGATTCACATCACCTAGAAATCTCCAAACTGATTCCACAAACTTCGTGCCCATGTGGCTTTTCTCACCTTGACTTTGGCATCTCACCAATTGGCCCTCAGCAGGTGTTCCAGTCCTCATTCCTGAACAGGAGCTTCTGTTGTTCACTGCTACCCTGTCAGCTCTGATTCACAGGGACATTATGTACAACAGAAAGAAACGTTATGTAATCCTATGCCATCCTCACTATAATTGGTATGTTTGAATTCATTCTTGCAGCTGTTGTGCCACTCCATCACACTGAGAAACTCCCTCTTTTTGCTGTCACTCTACTTTGCCAAGCCTGATGCCTTTTTCTAGGGATTGGTCCATCCTGACGAGGTATCCAAAGAAAGCAAGGCTAAGTCTCACCATCCTCACTTCCAAAGAGAATTCTGATTGTATCTTTTCTGATTGTGTTTTAGATTTGTTCCTTCTTTTGGCAGCCCACAGTACATTCGATATTCTTTGCCACACTGCAATTTTACATGCATCAATTCCTCTCCTACCCTTTTTTATTATCTGGCTTTTGCATAGATATGAGACAATTGAAAAGACTATAGCTCAAAGCCTTCGGAAGTAAGTTATCTGAGAAGACCTAGGAATGGTCTACTGAGCCGTGGCTCACTCTAGCTTCCCTATCTTCATTTTCTTTTCTTTTTTTTTTTTACTAAATTTATTTAAAATTCTAGAGCTGTTTTAGAATTACAAAAAAAGTGGAAGGTTTGTGCAGAGATGTCCCACATACCCCACACCAAATTTTCCCTAGTATTAACATCTTTCATTAACATGACAAGGAGTGGCCCAGTGTTTGTGCATTATTAACTAAGGTCCATGTTTCATTCATATTTTCTCATGTCTTTTGTCTGTTTCATATCCCTACTACAGACACCACATTAAACTTACTCACCATATTCCATCAGGTATCTCTGGGTTTCTCAGGCTTTTCTTGTTTTTGACACTTCTTTTTGAAGTAAATCTCACTGAAGAATAATATATACAATATATTTAGGTACTAGCAGGGTCACCCATGGTAGACGGGTTTCAGCTGAGTTTCCAGACTAAGACAAACTAGGAAGAAGAAACCAGCAGTCTACTTCTGAAAAGAATTAGCTAGGGAAAACTTTATGAATAACAGTGGAACATTGTCAGCTGCCCAGGTTAGAAAGCACTCAGAAGATGACTGGGGAAGAGCTGCCTACTGAAGGTGGAGTTGATCTTAATGATGTGGATGGAGTAAAACCTCTGGGATCTTCGTTTGCTGATGTGGCATGACTCAAAATGAGAAGAAACAGCTGCAAGCATCCCTTAATAATCAGGATATGGAATGTACAAAGTATGAATCCAGGAAAATTGGAAATCATCAAAAACTAAATAGAACACACAAACATTGATATCTTAGGCACTAGTGAAGTGAAATGGACTGGTATTGGCCATTTTGAATCTGACAACCATGTAGTCTGCTATGCTGGGAATGAAAACTTGAAGAGGAACGATGTTGCATTCATCATGAAAAAGAACATTTTCGGATATGTCCTGAAGAACAATGCTGTCATTGATATGGTAATATCCATATGCCTACAAGGAATGCCATTTGTATGACTGTTATTCAAGTTTACACACCAACCGCTAAGACAAAAGATGAAGAGACTGAAGATTTTTACCAGCTTCTGCAGTCTGACATTTATCAAACATGCAATCAGGATACATTGATAATTACTGGTGACTGGAATGCAAAAGTTGGAAACAAACAAGGATTGGTAGTTGGAAATTATGGCTTTGGTGATAGAAATAGTGCCTGAGATTGCGTGATAAGAGTTTTGTGAGACTAAAGACTTCTTCAATACAAATAACACAAATGGTGACTACGTAAGACCTCACCAGATGGAATACACAGGAACGAAATCAACCACATCTGTGGAAAACGAAAATGGAAAAGCTCCATGTCAGCAGTCAGAACAAGCCCAAGTGCTGACTGTGGCACAGACCATCAATTGCTCATATGCAAATTCAAATTGAAACTGAAGAAAATTAGAACAAATCCACAAGAGCCAAAGTATGATCTTGAGAATATCCCTCAAGAGTTTGAAGAGGATTTCAAGAAAAGATTTGATGTATTGACCACTAATGACTGAAGACCAGACAAACTGTGGAATGACATCAAAGATAACATCTATGAAGAGAGAAGGGGGTCATTAAAAAGAAAGGAAAGAAAGAAATGACCAAACTGGATGTCAAAAGAAACTCTGAAACTTGCTATTGAATGTCAAGTAGCTAAAGCAAAAGGAAGGAATAGTGAACTAAAGACCTAAACAGAAGATTTCAAAGGGCAGCTTGAGAAGATAAGTAAAGTACTAGAATGACACGTGCCAAGAGCTGGAAATGGAAAACCAGAAGGGAAGAACACATTCTGCATTTCCCAAGCTGAAAGAACTGAAGAACAAACTCAATCCTCAAGTTTGAAATAGTGAAGGATTCTACAAGGAAAATATTAAACACAGGGAGCATCAAAAGAAGATGGAAGGAATACACAGACCAGGAAGAACTGGTAGATGTTCAGCCATTTGAAGAGACAGCATATGATCAGGAACTGATGGTACCGAAGGAAGAAGTCAAAGCTACATTGAATGCACCGGCAAAAGACAAGGTTCCAGGAATTAATGGAATATTAATTGAGATATCTCAACGAACAGATGCAGCACTGGAAATGCTCACTCATCTGTGCTAAAAATTTGGCATACCTGGACAACTGAGTGGAAGAGATCCATATTTATGCCCACTCCAAAGAAAGGCAATCCAACCTAATGCAGAAATTAATGAATAGTGTCATTAATATCACAAGTAAGTAAAATTTCACTCAAGAACATTAAAAAGTGAATGTAGCAGTATATTGACAGGGAACTTCCAGAAATTCAAGATGGATTCAGAAGAGGACATAGAACCAGAGATATCATGGCTGGTGTCAGATGGATCTTTGCTGAAAGCAGAGAATACCAGAAGGATGTTTACCTGTGTTTCACCGGCAACGAAACAAAGTGTTTACTTGACTATGTGGATCATAATAAATTATGGCTAACATTGCATAAAATGGGAGTTCCAGAACACTTAATTGTGCTCTTAAGGAATCTGTATATGGATCAAGAGGCAGTCATGCAAACAGAACAAGGGAATACTCCATGGTTTAAAGTCAGGAAAGGTGTGCATCAGAGTTGTATCTCTTCACCATGCCTTTTCAATCTGTATGCCAAGCAAATAATACGAGAAGCTAGATTATACAAAGAAGATCAAAGCATCAGGATTGAAGGACAACTCGTTAACAACCTGCTACACCATCACCTTACTTGCTGGAAGTGAAGATTTGAAACACTCACTGATGAAGATCAAGGACCACAGTCTTCAGTATGGATTGCACCTCAACATCAAGAAGAAAAAAAAAAATCCTCACAACTGGACCAGTAAGCAACATCTTCATAAATGGAAAAAGCATTGATGTTGTCAAGGATTTCATTTTACTTGGGTCCACAATCAACACCCACAGAAGCAGCAGTCAAGAAACCAAATGACACATTACACTGGGGAAACCTGCTGCAAAGAACCTCTTTAAAGTATCGAAAAGTAAAGGTGTCACTTTGACAACTAAAGTGTCTGACCCAAGCCGTGGTCTTTTCAATTGCATCACATACATTCGAAATCTGGACAAGGAATAAAGACAACAGAAGAAGAATTGATGCCTTTGAATTGTGATATTGGAGAATATTGAATGTGCCAAAAGAGTAAACAGATCTGTTCCAGAAGAAGTACAGCCAGAGTGCTCCTTAGAAGCAAAGATGACAACACTATGCCTTCCATACTTTGAACACATTGTCAGGAGGGATCACATCCTGGAGAAGGACATCATGCTTGGTAGATTGGAGGGTCAGAAAAAGAGAGGAAGACCCTTGGTGATACGGATTGACCCACTGGCTACGTCAATGGGCCTAAGAACAAAAACAACTGTGGACACGGCACAAGACTAGACCATGTTTCGTTCTGTTGTAAACGGGTGGAACTGACTTGATGACACCTAACAACAACAATATGTACAAAAAGTACCTGAATCATAAGTGTTCACCTAGGTGAATTTTCACAAAAGCAATATACCGATATAGCCGATACCCAGACTACTGACAAGAACAATGTCAGCACATAGAGTTCCTGTGTGTCCCTTTTGCCTACTACATGCCACCACCTGCCTCCCAAGAGTTATGACTATCCTTGGATTGTTGTTACCTGGAATCAATGCCTCAGTCATGGTGCCTTCTCAAGGCAGTGGGGCTAAACACTGCCTGGTCCTGCACCATTCCAATAATCAGTAGTAGACTGAGCCATTTTGATCCATAGAATTTTCATTAGCTTATTTTTGGGAATAGATTACCAGGCCTTCCTTTCTAGACTGCTTTACTCTGGAAGACCTGCTGAAACCTATTTAGTATGATTACAACATTCAAGTCTTCATTGACAGATGCGGGTAGCTGCCCAGGAGGTGAACTGGCTGAGAATCAACCCTGGGTCTCCCACACAGAAGGTAAGAATTCTAACACTAAACCACAAAGGCCCCACAAGGAGAGTAAACATTCTGCTGATTTGGGTCTAGGTTATATAACTGCTTTGACACATGGCATGTGGGGATATGTGGTACAAAGACGAATTTATTTTTTATGATGACTAAGTGAAAGTATACAATCCAAATTAAATTACATGCCCACCTATCTGTAGTTCCTTCTGCTCTCCTTGCCTGGTGAAAGCACATGCCTCTTTTTCATTCTGTATATGTTTTATCTTCTTAAAAAACTCCTGTCCCCTCCTCTTCACCCTCTCCACTCCATGCTAGTAAGAGGCCAACAAGACAGCATCCTACAGATGAACAGAACCATAAAGTACACACACCATATGGTCACATTGTGTCCGTGAGTGCATTCCCTTCCTGTCCAAAGACTTGACCTCAGTACTGTTTTCTGGTCAGGGAAAGCAACAGCTCCAGGAGTCATGCTCCACGGGGCACCATCAGGCTGCCAGATCATCAGCTGTGGTCTTTTACTGGAGCTCTTGAGGTGCACTCCTCTTTTTCTCGTATTGCCACTGGAACTCAACATTGTGTGCCCCATCATGGCTGTCTTTGGTGGTGGTGGGTACCATCTGGTTCTTCTGGTCACATGTTGATACAGTCACCCGTTCACATGGGTCCTTCTCTCTCCTGGGCTCTTTAATGTGTCTTTGTTGTTCGTGGTGATCTGTCCCAGATGAGCTGGAACCATTTGGTATACCTCAGATGGCAGCTCACCTATATGCCATCACCAATATGGGTGCAGAAGACTCTCTTAGTGATAGGCTATATATGCCAATTGACCTCGAAGTCCCCTGAGAGCATGGTCCCCAGACTCCCGCCCCTCCTACTGTATCCTTACAATGTTGGGTTAAGACTAGTAGGGTTTTCAGTTTATGTTGAAGTCTAGTTAAGTTGATCTTTCTACTGTGTGCCGTCGCTGCTTTCACCTTATCAAATTTCTATCAACTATCTAATCTATGACCAGCACTTACCCTCCCTTCCCACCCTTGCAGCCATCAGATTCTTTTCTTCTCAATGTAAGTCTATTTTTAAGTCCTTATAATAGGGATCTCATACACCTTTTACCACTGGCAGTGTTCACTCAGCACGATATCTTCCAATTGAAAACAGGTTATGAGATGCTTTCTAAAATCATCAGTGTTCCATTGAGTATATGTACCATAGTTTGTTTATCCATTCATCTGTTGTTGGGCATTTGGGTTGATTTCTATCTTTTTGCTATTGTGAACTGTGCTGCAATTAACATTCGTGTGTGTGTATGTGTTCATGTGACAGCCTTTGATTCTCTGGGATATATTTCCAGCAGTGGGATTCCTGGATCAAGTGGTGTATCTATTTCTAGCCTTTTAAGGAACAGCCAAATTGCTTTCCAAAGAGATTGTACGATTCTGCAGTACCACCGGCAGTGTAGGAAAGTTCCAGTCTCTCCATGGCCTCTGCAACATTTGTTGTTTTGTGTTTTTGGATTATAGCCAACCTTGTTGGGGTGAGATGGTATTTCATTATAGTTTTGATTTCAATTTCTCTGATAGCTAATGACTGTGAGCATTTCCTCATGCATCTTTTAGCTGCCTGAATGTGCTCTTTGGTGAAGTGTTGGTCCACCTCCTTTGTCCATTGCTTAATTGGGTTACTTATCTTTTGTTGTTGTTGTTGATATTTGGTAGTACCTTATGGATTATGGAGAACAGACGTTGGTCTGACATGTAGTTGCCAAATATTTTCCCTTTCCATAAGTGGTCTTTTAATTCTTTTGATAAAGTCTTTGAATGAGCAAAGTGTTTGATTCCCAGTAGTTCCCTTTTTATCTATTTTCTTTTCTGTTGATCGTGTCTCGTTTATCAGATTTTGAAGGCTGCCTAAGCTGTGTATTAAAACTTTCACTGTCAGACCTATTTTTTTCATGTATGATCTCTATCATTTTAGGTTTGACATTTAGGTCTTTTATTAATTTGAGTAAGTTTTTGTATAGGGTTTCAGGTGTGGGTCTTGTGTAAGTTTTTTTGCAGACGGATATCCAATTTTGCCAGCACCACTTCTTAAAGAGACTGTTTTTACCCCAGTTTACAATCTTAGAGCCTTCATTGAATATCAACTGTTTGTAAGAGTGTGGTGGCATCTCAGGGGTCTCAACTCTGTTCCCTTGGTCTATAGGTCTCTTTTTGTACAAGTACCAGGCTGCTTTGCCTACTGTGGCACTGTGATACGTTCTAAGGTCAGGTTTTCTTCCATTTCCAAACAAAGTTGATGATTTGTTTCTCCATCTCATTAAAAAATGGCACTAGAATTTCTATTGGAATTGCACTGTATATGTACATCACTTTGGGTGAAATAGACATTTTCACTATGTTAAATCTTCCTATCCATGAGCAGGGTAGTTTTCTCCATTTATGTAAGTCTGTTTTGGTTTCTTGAAATCAAGTCTTGTAGTTCTCTTTGCATATGTCTCTTATTTTTCTGGCTAGATTTATCCCTAGGTGTTTTATTTTCTTGAGGGCTATAGTAAATGGTATTGATTTGGTGATGTCTTCTTTGATGATTTCTTTGTTGGTATAAAGGAACCCTACTGATTTACTTATGCATATCTTATATCCTGATATTCTGCTGAACTCTTCTATTAGTTCCCATAGCTTACTTATGGATTCTTTAGGATTCTCTGCATATACAATAATATCATCTGCAAACAGGGAGATTTTTACTTCATCTTTGCCAATGCTGTTCTCCTTTATTTCTTTGTCTTGTCTAATTGCTCTGGCTAGAATTTCTAGCACAATGTTGAATAGAAGTGGTGAGAGTGGACATCCTTGTCTAGTTCCCATTATGAAGGGGAATTGTATCAGTCTCTCTCCATTCAGGATGACATAGGTGGTCGGCTTTGCATAGATGCCTCTTACTGTGTTGAGAAATTTCCCTTCTATTTCCATTTTCCTGAGAGATTTTAACATGAATCAGTGTTGGACTTTGTGTAATGCCTTTTCTGCATCACTTGACAAAATCCGGTGAAGGCTGATACATTGTTCAGAAAACTAACCACCACCTTCAAAAAAAAGCATTCAGAATTCTTTCTGCTTATACACGTTTAGAATTGGTTAAGTTGCTTGACAAGAATATGGCTTCACAGAACAAAGTGTTCAAACAATATTTCTCATCATCCAAGATGGCCCCTGGGATCATCTTTTATGTACTTTGTCACCTTGTCACCACACCTCAAGCACAGCCCTAGAACATGGAAATAGCAACCACCTACCATCCCCACTCTAGACTTTGCTCTAGTACAGTTAGGGTGTTATAAGATACCAGCACCACACAGGGAGTAGCACACTGGAAAACCAAAGTAAGCAGAAGGGCTTCAAACCAGTCTGTTCCTGTTCAGACTCCTGCTGAGAACTTGTATTTCCACCCCAGATACTGAATCAGAATCTATAGTTCAGCTAGATCCTCAGGTGTTTATTATGTGTAAAAAATTCTGAGAATCCCTTTTCTATTAGTGATTCTCAGAATTGGTCCCTAATCAGCAGCATTCGCATTCCCTGGCAACTTGTTAGAAATGCAAATTCTCAGCAGAAGTTCAAACCCAAATGAACAGGTTTGAAGCCTTGGCAAGCATAGGATGGAAAGGAAGCAGGTATAGATGGATTGACAGCTGAGGAGGGAAATCAACTACTTGCTTTACACGTTCATCTAAATATTTATATCCCCCATTGATGCCAAAATGATGTGAGCCAACCAACACTTGGTAATGTAAATGAGATCTCTCTTTTCATAGGCTCTCAAGCTTTTTCCTGCCTTAACATGTCTAAGAACTTTTCATAAACAAGAGGGATAACCAGAAGCACTTACCAATAACCAGAACAAGTGAGTTCAGAAGGGAACGGCCAGTAAGGAAGCTATACAGTTTGTAAAAGTGCCTACCAAGAGCCTGTTATGCTTCTAGATTGGGTGTGCCCCCTATGCATCTCAGAGATACTGTCTAGACTGTGACACTAGAAGAGATACAGCACCCTTGACTACTCAGGTCCCTTGGAGCATTCCAGAACCAAACCAAACACCATCTGATTGATCCTGATTCAAGGCAATGCCATGTGTATCAAAGTAGAACTGTGCTTCTTCGGCTTTTCAGTAGATGATTTTTCAGCAGCAGACCACCAGGCCTTTCTTTTGAGGTTCCTCAGGGTAGGCTTGAACCAGCACCTCTTGGTTAGCAGCTGAGCACATTAACTTTACACCACCAGGGACTCTGACCTGGCCATACTGGTCACAAAGTTCCTGACATTTGCCCATGTCTGTTGGTGTTGAGCCCCTCCTTGTCAGAGCTGAGCCAGAGAACGGATGATACAACAGAAAGTGTCTCACAATTTAGACTTCAGGAACTGTAAAATCTGAGCTTGAATCCTGGATATGCCCATACTAGCATTTTGACCTCACCCTTTGTAGACTCAGTCTCTCACCTGAAGAGAAAGGAAACAGTGGGGTTGGGTGGTATTTGGAGCCCTCTCAGGCTCTAATATCCTATCATAATCAGGTCCACTAAGAAACTGCTGAGGCTTATGCAACAACATCCAAGGAAAAGTGATGTTCTACTCATGCTTCCTCCGTACCCCCGCCCCTTCCCCAAGCTTCACATCTACTTCAGACTTCGTCTTCACCTTTGAGGATGGTTTTAATATTCACTTCTCCTCCATCACCAGAGATGAACATCCTGAGGTGGAGATGGAGCATGTGGTTAACACCAACAGAGGCCCTCCGCTCTCCTCTCCAGGATTCCCGGGACCACCATCCTAGCAGGCATGAGACGCTCTCATATTCATCTATGGTTGCCTCCCAGCAGCCTAGGCCCTTGCCTCCTGGGAAGCCCCACCATGGGTGCTGGGACAGAGCACCTGGAGTCACTTTCAATTATAGTGGCGTTTTGTCTCCAGCTGCAGCTCTTGTCTCCAGCCACAGTTCTTTTTCATATTTATGCCTCTGTGAATTTAAAGTGAAATGAGAACCAGATGCTCCTGATACCTTTACACTTAATTCATCAGAAAACTGTCTAGGAGAAGAAGTTTGTGAGGCAGAAAACCTTTTTTAAGACCCTTTGTTTGAGAAATATAAGGTGCCGGGTTCTTTTGTTTTTGTTTTTTGTTTCCCAGAAATCAAGTCTCATGCCAGGTCCTTTGTTCACCTTTGTACTATCTCTTCCTCTCTCCACATTAAGGTCCACTCTTTAGCTAAACCACCCATCCCTGAAATAATAACTTTAATTCATCTGGTTTTTGTCACACTTCACCATTTTCAGTTATATCAATTATCTCACTTGATTCTCATAGAAACCTGATAAAGAAGGCAGGTCAGAGACTATTTCTTTGCCCATAAGGGATCACTGGAGTTAAGTGGTCAAATCAGATGGTAATTGGCACAGCTTGGATCAGAGCCTGGACTCCTAATTCCAAGACGCATGATTCTCAAACTTGAGCTTTCCATTAGAATCATCTGGCCTCCAGGCTTGTTAAAATGCAGGTTGCAGGGTTACCACTCTCAAAGTAATAGTTCTGGAATGAGTCCTAAGAATCTGCATTTCTAAAACATTTCCAGGTGATGCACTTTGATTACTAAGGTTTGGTTGACCCAAGCCATGGTGTTTTCAATCACCTCATATGCTTACAAAAGCTGGACAACGAAAAGAGAAGAACACAAAAGAACTGATGTATCCAAATTGTGATAATGGTGAAGAATATCAAATATACCATAAACTTACAGAAGAATGAACAAATCTGTTTTGGAGGAAGTACTGCCAGAATCCTCCTTAGAAGTGAGAGTGACAAGACTTTCTCTCACTTACTTTGAATGTGTTACCAGAAGGGACCTATTGCTGCAGAAAGATACCATGCTCGGTAAAGCACAGAGTCAGTGAAAAAGAGGACCCTCTGTGAGATGGAGTGACAGTGGCTTCAACAATGAGCTCAAACATACCAACAATTGTGAGGATGGCATGGGACTGGGTTTCAGTCTACTGTACCTGAGGTCACAGTGAGTCAGTGACAACTACAGGACACCTAACAACAATAAACTAATGTTGATGGTACTAGGGCCACATTCTGAGAATCTGTCCTAGATGGAGCCCCCTGCGAACCTCACTGGATTCCCCATCAAGTGGGTCTCCCCCAGTACTACCCAGCCTAATAGAAAAGGAATCTTTTTTCATTAAGCAGAATGTCATGTACTTACAAAGACAGGTCTGTATCAACAAGCCACTTTTGCTGGGGCTCATTCCCCAACTGAAAGCAAAACCTCCCAACATAGCTTGTTATTTCTCTGCTCTGCTTCCCCCACTAGAGCTTTCTAAATCTCAGTTTGTTTTGTCTCCTGACATCTTATGACATTTCCCTGCTATTATATCTGACACCTCAGAAGTAATGGGACTGAGTATTACTCATAATTCACAGTCTCCTCTCAATGACTGTTGCACTCCTAATGTTATCTCCACATGTGGAAGCCCCACGGGGCCTTATTGCCTTTTTGGCACCGTCAGTTAATTTGTTCATGTCCATGTACATTACTGAAGGCACTCAGAGTTTTAATTAGCCCTCTTTAGCGGCTTTTCCCTGCAGCTCTGTGTCTTAGAACCAAAGGCACCAAAGCACAACGAGGAACAGGCCTAATTAACAGGCCCATGAGTGAAATTCCAAGAATACGGAATCTGCAGAAGGCAGCTGACTTGTATATAAAATTGGAGGTTGATGCAGTTACAGGAGAGGAGACAGAATTAGGGCTAGCAGCTAGGTCTTGTCCAAGATATCTGCTCTTTGGGGTTGCCTGGCATCACCTTTCCTTCCAGGAACTTCTCCCAAGTTTCGAACAACTCTGGAGTGGCTGTCAGTTTTGTACAGGGATTCCACGCCCTGCTGCAGGAATGGGCACTGCTTTGGATCTGGCTATTCTGAGGCCTCCATCATTATGGCCATGGGGAATTGTTCAGGGACAGAAGCATGATTTAAATTCTCCAAATCTGAATTTTACTCGTGATTTTTTTGTTCGATATAGCCAGGAAGACCACCTTTCACTCTTGGAGTGACAGATTGGAATGACGTGACTCTTTGGCTTCCCAAGGCGTCTTCCCCATAGCAGGCATGGATGAATCCTGTCTGTAGCACAGAAGGAGGCCATTGTACAGAAAAAGGCAGAATCAGGAGTTGAGAGAACTCAGAGTTTAGGATCAGGAACTGTGATGTGAACATTACTCTTACCCTCATAAGTAAATCACTTAAGAACTTTCTCATTCTGGTCACATTCAAAACTTCATTGAATTCCTTGAGATCAGCATTGCTTGCCTCCTCTTAGCCCAGCTATAGTCATGAAAAGTATATTGATTGTATTAGTTTCCTATTGCTGCTGTAAAAATTTCCTGCAGACTTAGTCACTTAAAATAATACAAGTTTTTACCTTACAGTCCCACCCAGCTAAAATCATACTGCTTGGCTCATGGCCTCCCTCCATCTGCAAAGCCAGAAACAGTGAGTCAAGCCCTTCTCATATCACATCACTGTGGTTTTCCCTTCTTCTCCTGTCTTACACATTTAAGGATGTTTGTGATTACAATAAGCACCCCCCCCAACAAAATCCACGATAATCTCCTTATTTTAAGGTCAGCTGATTCCAAACCCACAGTGACCCTGTAGGACAGAATAGAACTGCCTCCTAAGGTTTTCAGGAGCCCTTGTGGCACAATGGTTAAGAGCTATGACTGTTAACCAAAGATCACCAGTTTACATCACAGTTGCTCCTTGGAAACTCTATGGGGCAGTTCTACTCTGTCCTCTAGGGTCACTATCAGTCAGAATCACTCAACAGCAATGAATAGTAGGGTTTCCAAGGCCATAATCTTACAGAAGTATACTACCACATCCCCACAGAGCTGCTGGTAGGTTCAAATTATCTACCTTTCAATCAGCAGCTGAGCAGTTAACCACTGCGCCACCAGGGATCCATAGGCAGCTGATTAGCAACCTCGGTTCTATCTTTTAAATTTGTTCCTAGCACCTAGTGCAATGTTTAGTGATGGTAAGTGTTTATGAATCGCACATTGCGTGGCATTGGGTTAGGGTTTCCTGAGTGAGAATACCAACATGGGACCCTGATGGAAGGAGTTTGGTGATCCTAGAAGAGCCTACATCTATCACAGTCAAGTTTTTCCTGATGTAAACTTGATCCTATATAGCTAAGAAGTATAAACCCCACCAGGTAGCCAAAATGTCTCCTTCAGGTCAGATTTCTAAGGCAGATAAGGCAGGGCCACTGGGAAGAGGATAGCTGGGATAATCATCACCCTTTCTCAGAGAGAAAAGTTTAACTAGCCATCTTTTCAAGAATGAACAAGAGCTACCAGGGTTGCCCAGGAGTTACATCCCAGCAGATTAGGGACTATGCGGACACTGTTGCAACACTTAATCAATCCTCCATAACACTCCTTGCTCAAGTGTCTAGAGTCATTTGTGTACAAACCCAGAGAATGATCTCAACTGAGGTTTATCTAATTTTCATCAATGAAATGCAAACCCTCTATAAAATTAGAGGTCAATGGACCTATAGGGGTCTCTTCTGAAATCTTCATTAGTGTTCTTCCCAGCAAGTCCTAACACCAGGACACTCAGCCACAGGGACAGATTACCCAATAAGCAAGGTATATGCAGACTTACTTGCACTTGCACTTACTTTCTGACCTGTAGTACACAACTGTTTTTCACTACATCTTTGAAACCCACATAAAATTGTGCGCTATATATTATTAGATAAACACAGTGAGCACATGCATATGTTGCTTAATATGAGGCCCTGCATACCTAGATAACTGATTAATCCATCCCTGCTCAGCCTAGCTTTTTCACTGGGAGCAAGTCCTAGGTCTGAAGTCTCTGAGTAATGAAAACAATAGATGTGTTTGGCTGCTAACTGAAAGGTTGGAGGATCAAGGTCACTCTGAAGCACTTTGGAAGAAAGACCTGGTGATGTAATCCCCAAAAATCCAGTTACTACTCTATGGATCACAATTTTACCCTGACACACATGGGGTCTCCATGAGTCAAAGTCTACTTCACAGCAAATGGAAAATGTAAGGTCCAGCAGTTACACTACAGAACTTTTCTCTGTGTTGTTTCTTCCTATTCATCAACTGTCTAAGAAAACTGTTAGATTTGAGTACCTTAAATTTGTCCATCATCATTTCATTTCACAAACAAGAGCTATTGTTGGCTCCAACTATGCAGACTCTGCTTAAACCCATCTTCTGCCAATAGGTGTGCACCATGGCCTCCCCACTGGAATCCAGCAAAGAGGAACGGAGCCTTTGCTGTGAATGTGAATCAGTACTGGGTCCTGAGAGCTCTTTCAGACATTGTGATGTCTTTGCCTGATTTCAGTATCAGGACTATACTGGTTTCATAGAATGAATTCAAAAGTATCACATTAGGTGAAGAGGTGCACACTCTCCTTCTAGGACAATAAGCATCAACATACTTCCGTAAGCTTTACTGCAAACTACATGAAAGATTCAAAAGCAACTGAAATAGCTGTCAAATTGGCACCCAAAGGACACTTACCAGCCACCCTGCATTGTGAAATGGATTGGCCTAAATAACTCCATCCAGTAAGTTAATTCACTTTGTTATGTAGGAATTCAATGTTCAGCTCACTGCTTCTGTGTCCTGATCAGAAGGCCAACTTGGTCAAACTTACACGTTCAGCAGAAGTCATGTTCCTTGGTGACATAGATGATTGACAATACATACCCTGAAATGTTCTAGGACCAAATCATTCTACAGTACACACAGATGTCCCCAACAAACTGGTCCAGCCTTACAATAGATACAAACTTCTGAGAGGGTAAAAATAAATATTCACAGGACCAGTGCTACACCTAAGACAAGAGATGACTACCTTCAGGTTGAGAACAGCATCGGGCTTCTTTCATGAACAAGAATCAGTTTTGCCTCCTGTATGTCCAGCATCTATTGTACCATTACGTAATTTACTTTGGTTCTTGCATCTCTTTGAGAGATCCCCAGTCATGTAGTGGATAAGCACTTGGTTGTAACCAGAAGGTTGGTGGTCCAAACTCACCAACAGCTCATTGAAAGAAAATACTTGATAACAGCTCATGTAAAGATTACAGCCTGGGGAATGAAATCGAGGCTGTTACAGCAGACCCGACTGAAACAGAAAGGATCATAAGAGAACACTATGAAAAGCTACAACAAATATGAAAACCCAGAGGAAATGGACAAATTTCTACAAACACAATCACTACCTACCCAAACTAACACAAATTGAAGTTGACAATCTGAATAGGCCTGTAATGAGAGAAAAAATTGAGACGCTAATTTTAAAAATTCCCTACAAAACAAAAATTCATGGCCCCAATGGCTTCACTGGAGAATTCTACCAAAAATTCAGAGAAAAACTTATGCCAGTACTACTCAAACTATTTCAGAATATAGAAAAGAAAGTGATACTTTTGAATTCATTCTATGAAACCAGTATAATCCTGATACTAAAATCAGGCAAAGACATCACAAAAAGAAAGAAAAGAAAATTACATACCAATACCTTTCATGAATATAGGTGTAAAAATTCTCAACAGAATTCAGCATCATTTCAAAAAATAATAATACAATACAACTAAGTAGGATTCACATCAGGTATGCAAGCATGGTTCAACATTAGCAAATCATTGTAATCCACACTTAAAGAATTACATGATCATCTCAAGTGATGCAGAAAAGGCACTTAGCAAAGTCCAGCACTCCTTATTGATCTAAAAAAGAACTCTCAATAAAATAGGTCTAGAAGAGAAATTCCTCAACTTAATAAAGGGAGTCTATGCAAAACAACAGCCAATATCATTCTTAATGGAGAGAGGCTGAAAACATTATCCCTGAGAACATGAACAACACAAGGATATCCTTTATCACCACTCCTATTTCAAACTGTGCTGTAAATCCTAGCTAGAACAGTAAGACAGAAAAATAAATGAAGAGCATCCAAACTGATAAGGAAGAAGTAAACCTGTGCTTACTTGCAGATAATATGGTACTATGCATAGAAAACTCAGAAGGATCCATGAAAAAAACTACTAAGATAAGTAGAAATATTCAGCAGAACAGCAAGACACAAGGTAAATACACAAAACTCAGTTGGAATACTATACATGAATAAAGAGAAAATCAAAATGAGAAAACAGGAAAACAATATCATTTATAACAGATCTTAAAAAAAATAAAATACTTAGGAACAAATCTGACCAGGGATGTAAAAAACCTATACAAAGAAAACTATAAAACACTACTTCAAGAAATGAGGAGACCTAAATAAATGGAAAAACAAGCCATACTTACAGATAAGTAGACTCAACATCATGAAATGACAATTCTACCCAAAGCAATCTACAAATACAATGCAACCCTAATCCAAATATGAATAACATTCTTTAAAGAGATGTAAAGAATAATCATTAGCTTTATATGGAATAAAAAAACCCAATAAGTAAAGCACTATTGAAGAAGAGGATTAAAGTAGAAGGACACTCACTGCCTGATCTTGGAACTGACTATACAGCTACAATAGTCAAAACAGCTTGGTATTTGTAGTTGTACAATTACAGATACATTGACCAATGGAGCAGAACTGAGAACCCAGATGTAAGTCTATCCACTTGTGGTCACCTGATCTTTGACAAGGGCCCAAAGTCTATCAGATGGGGAAAACACAGTCTTTTTTAACAAGTGGTGCTGGCAAAACTGGATGTGCATCTTCAAAAAAATACCTCACACTGTAAACAAAAACTAACTCAAAAATAAATCAAAGATATGAATATAAAACTAAAAACTGAAAAAAAAATTATAGGAAGAAAAATTACGATCAACATTAGAGGCCCTAATACATAGCATTAACAAGATACAAACCACAATCAATAACACACAAAGGCTAGAAGATGAGTTAAATACCTGAGATTTTCTAAGAATTAAACACACTCATCAAAAAGGATTCACCAAAGGAGTAAAAGGAGAACCTACAGACTGCGGGAAGGGAGGATCACTGACTATTACAAATCTGACAAAGTTCTAATCTTTAAAGTCTACGAGAAAACCCAGCATTTCTGCAACAAAAAGACAAAACAGCCAATTTGGGAGCAAAGGAAAAGAACAGATATTTCACAAAAGAAGACATTCAAGCAGCTAAAAGACACATGAGGAAACTAGAGAAATGCAAATCAAAACCACAACGGGATATCACCTCACCCTAACATCACCAGTACGAATTTAAAAAAAAGAAAAAAAGACAGAAAATAACAAATGTAGAAAGGCTGTAGTGAGATTGGAACTCTCATGCACTGCTAGTGGGAATACAAAATGGTAAATAATATGGCATTTCTTTAAAAAACTAGAAACAGAAATACCATACGACCCAGGAATCCCACATCTAGCAATATATCCTAGAGAAATAAGAGCTCTCACACTAACAGGCATATGCACACCCACTTTCTTTGCAGCACTGTTCGAAACAGCAAAAAAATAGCCACAATCTAAATGCCTATCAACAGATGAATGGATAAACAAACTACGTTCATGCAGTGGAGTACTACACAAAGATGAAGAACAAGGCTGCGTCTGTGAGGCGTCTCACAACATGGATGAATCTGGAGAGCATTATGCCAAGTAAAATATGTCAATCACAAAAGGACAAATACTGTATAAGACCACTACCACAAAACTCATGAAAAGATTTATACATACCCCAAAAGAATCAATATTTGATGGTTATGAGGTATGGTTATGAGAGTGGGGATGGGAAAACACTAAATAGACAACAGATAAATGCTAAATTCATGAAAAGTAATACAGTTTGCAGTACTGGGGAAGCCAGTACAACTTATACAAGACAGGGTCACCAAAGCTCCCTAGACACATCCGAACTCCCTGAGGGGTCAAACTGTTAGGATGGGAGCAGTGGGAACCATGGTCTCTGGGAACCTCTAGTGCAACTGGCTTAAAATATTCTTTGGGAGTTGCGTATAGGTGAACATGCGAATTTATATGAGAATGTACATTTTCATTCAATCGTAATAAAAAAAAAGAAAATATTCTACATTCTAGTTTGGTGAGTAGCATCTGTGGTTTTAAAAGCCCATGAGTGGCCATCTAAGACGCTCCACTGGTCTCACCACTTCTGGAGCAAGTGAGAATAGAGAAAACTAAAGACACAAGAGAATAGTGGACCATGACTACCGTATCTCCACTAGTTTGAGTCCAATATAACTAGATGGTGCCTGACTTAGCACCACTGGCTTGTCTGACAGAGATCACAACAGAAAAAGGTCCTGGACAGAGCCGGACAGAAATGTAGAACAAAATTCTAACTCACAAAAAAAAAAAAATGCCAGACTTACTTGCCTGAAAGATACTGGAGAAACACTAAGAGTATGGCTCCTGGACACTTTTAGGTTCAGTAATGAAGTCACTCCTGAGGTTCACCCTTCAGACAAACGTTAGAGAGGCCCATAAAACAAAATGAGGCTAACGGAGCACACCAGCCCAGGAGCAAGGTCTAGAAGGCAGGAGGGGAAAAGAAAGCTGGCAAGAGGGAACTCAAAACTGGGGAGGGGTTGTTAACCAGTGTCATAAAACAAAATGTGTATTAAAATTTTTAAAAAGACTATAGCCTAGGAAACCCTAAGGAGCAGCTCTATTCCGTCCTCTGCATCTCCTTGAGTTAAAATTGCTGTGAGAGCACACAACAACATATCCTTGAAAACTGAAAAAAATCCCTGGACCAACTTCCTCCAAAGGAGCACAAACACACAAACATAAAATTTTCTAATATAAGGGATTTCCGGACTCCCTGACCCTCATCTATGGACTTCTAAGGTAACTTAATGAGGGCAAAAAACTGCTTTAAAGCTCATTAATTTATCTTAGGAACAGACAGAGATTAGAGAATGAATTAGTAATTTGGTTGATACGTGAGAAAGCAGACTTAGGTATTAGTTCGCTTTTGTTACTGTGTGCTGTAATAAGCAACCAAAGTCAAGTCTTGTTGTCAGTCAATTCTGAGTCATGGCAATGCCATGTATTACAGAGCACAACTGCTCAACAAAGTTGTCTGAATCTGAATCAAATCTTTACAGAAGCAGATTTCCAGGGTTTTCTTCCCCAGAGCCACTGAATGGGTTCAAACCTCCAACCTTCGGGTTCACAGTCAATTGCAAACTCCTTGGGCCACCCAGACTAAGTATCCCAATGGCTTTCAACAGCACAGGTTTCTTTCTTGCTTGTGATACTTAGCCTTTGAGGTCCACTATTCTTGTGGCTGCAACTGTGCTCCTCACCTTATTCCCAAACTCAGGCTGAAGGACTAGTCCCTCGGGGACACTCTGGTCTTACTGCAGAGGTAAAAGAACGGGGGCTGAACCTCACATTGCTCTTTAAAGTCTGGATGAGAGCTCATCTCTGTTTCACATCCCATTGCCCTTAACCGTGGCTACAGCCTGGTGATGACGGGGCGGAAACCAGGAGCCTCCTGCAGGGAGCTTCACCCTAAAAATGACTGGTAAGAATGGACCTGATAGAAAGTCACATTGCAGATTATGGGAAATAATAATTTTACCAAACCCATCTGTTAGTCTGTCACGGTGTAGTCACTTACCTGTTGCTGTGATGCTGGAAGCTATGCCACCATTGTTCCAAAAACCACCAGGGTCACTCATGGCACACAGATTTTATCAGTGTTTCTACACCAAGACAGACTAGAAGCAAAGGCCCGGTGATGTACTTCCAAAAATTAGCCCATGAAAATCCTGTGATCACAGTAGGATCTTAAATAGTGCTGGAAGATAAACCCCCTGATTTGGAAGGCATTCAAAACACAATACTCTCAACAACATATTCAAACATACCAAGGATCAAGAAGATGGCACAGGATGGGACAATGCTTCATTCCATTGCATGTGAGTCAGAACTAAGTTGACAGCAACTTATAACAACAGCCATTAATACCAACAGATCTCACTTGTTCTCAAGTTCCATCCTTCATCCAAGGTGGGAAACAGAAAACAAGTTAACACTGCTACATTAAATGACACCCCATCAAAACACTTCCCTTAAAAGAGACTTTGATACCTTGGCCTTTGAGTCTGAGGGTCAGTGTTTGGGAGAGGGAGAAAAATGTTGTTGAAGATGCTATCCATCAGCTGGTCAGTGCTGCTGAGAAAATGATCTATCAACCTGAAAAATTCTTCTTACATTTACGACTAAGATAAAAGTTGATCTTTTCCTAGAGAGCTCATTTGCTTCTTTCTTCAGGTTATGGGGAAGCCATGGTGGCACAGTGGTTAATCACTCAGCTGCTAACTGAAATGTTCATGGTTCAAACCTATAAGCAGCTCTGCAGGGGAAAGATGAGGCCATCTGCTTCTGTATAGGATATACAGCCTTGGAAATCCTACGGGGCATTTCTTCTCTGTCTTAGAGGGCTACTGTGAGCTGCAGTCAACCTGAAGGCAGTGGATTTTGGTATCAAGTCATGGAGCTGACAGAATTTCCATCTGGCCTCAGGTGTCATAAAATTTAGTTAAATTTTGGGTTCACAAACTTGCCACCTCATATTTCTAGTTGAATTATATTCTTCTTTTTCTTTTTGTGACATCTTGCTTTAAAATAATACTCTTGGGTATTTTTTTTATTAGATAAGTAAAACATACTTAACCCAGAAATTAAGGGAAAAAAAACAGAAAGAAAAAGGGGAAAACTGTTATTCATAATAGCACCTGTCCCTCTAGAAAACAACCCTGACAACATTTTGATATATTCCTTCCAACCAATCAATATATCTAGAGAAAAACAGAGAGAGAGAATAAAAGCACCTGCATTTCTCTCTTTCCCTGAGTTCTTTAAAAGAGATTAGGGATGAAAGTGGCCTTTAGATCCCAGATTAACTGAGTCTTTACCATACAGCATTGGCCCGTGATACAAATAGTTTGTGTTCATCTAATAACCTAAAAGGCAACAGTTCATACTCCTTCAGTGGTGCCATAGAAAAAAACCCTTGCAATTTACTTCTGTAAAGATTATAGTCAAGAATATCCTACGGGGAAATTCTACTCAGTAACACATGGGGTTGCCATGAGCTGAAATCGACGGGAGGCTTTTTTTTTTTTTACTAGTCATTTAAAAACTTCTGCTGAGTGTTTGTGCAGCTAATGAAGTAGCCACTCAGAGGTCCAGTGACGTTTTTTAATATGTTTTTGAATTACTCAGTTATTATAACATTAACAAAACCTCACTTTATGCCCAGTGGTTTGGTATAAAGTCTCACTTTATGCATGCTGTTTCTCCCAAACTGAAAAAGATTTCATCAAGTATTACATAAATTAGAAACTACTGTATCAAGGAAACTCTAAACCATGTCCACACTATTGCTTCAAGACTGAGGACTTCATCTAGTAACTAGCAGCAACCACCAGTCCTTGGGAGGAGAAAGTAAAGCACGCCACTCCTTCCGTACAGGAGAACATTTGTGTGTGAGTCAGACTCCTCTCCTACCGTTATTTCAACATTTGCCTTTTTTGTTATTTAAAACATTTTTTACGTCCTATAACAATCGTTCAAACACTGTGATATAAACAAAAGGGCTAAAAAACATGTCCCAAGATCAATAACTTGAGAATGACAGTTGAAGGAAATATAGCAGCCAGCCTAGTGTGATGTGGATTTAAGACACACTCAACAGAAATGCAGGCACATGTGCCTGAGTCGTGGGAACAAGAGTGCTCATAACAGTATTGTCTATGACAGCCAAGCACTAAAAATTCTCAAGTGTCCATCAACAGCCAAGTGGACAACTGCTTTATGGTATGTAATCTCACCCAGCAACACAGACAAATGAACTCTAACTACATGCAGCGGTATGGATGGATTGTTCAGCCACAACACTGAGGAAGAGAATATAGGCCCACAGATATGTCCATCAGGAGGGCTCAGTCTCTGAAGGAAGATACGATGTTTGGTGAGGTGGCAGGTCAGCGAGGGTCAGGAGACCTTGGTGAGATCGACTGGCACAACAAGCGCAGCAAAGGACTTGATGGCTGCGAAGATGGTGCGGGACAGGGCAAGGCTTCGTTCCATGTGAATAAGATCATCACGAGGCGGGGTCAGCTATCCGGAAGTTAACAACTGTGACTTAAGGCAGACAAAGTTCAAGAAAGGGGTAGAAACTAAACAACAGCATTTTAGAATGCGTGTTTTACCAGTAAAATTAGAAAAAAAAAAAACAAGTGGTTACTAATAAAAGATGGTAGGGAACTTCCTTAAGGAGAAGAGTGTGGAAGAAACCCAAGGAGGATTTCCAAGTACTGGCAAAGTTCTACCTCTTGGCCCAGGTGATGGTTACGACTTGTGTTAAATCATTAAATTGCGTATCTTATACAATTTGTTGTCTGTTTCACAGTGGAAAAGGCTATGAAAACAGTGCGATGAGCTTCATCTCTAATAGTGAAACTGGCTTCCCCTTTCTTCTCTCACATTAGCTCTTTGGGCCCCCTCCTTCCTGAGCCTATACCAAAATGGGAAGAAAGATTACAAGGGCCAGAGGAAAAAGATTGCTTATAAGACTGGCTTTCCATTCCAGAAACAAGACAAAACTGGTCGTGGACATGAGGGAGAGGAAGAAGGCATCTGTGACCAGGAGGAGGACGGCAGGAGCAAATTAGGGTGGGCCTTTCTTCAGCAGAGGTCAAACAAGCAGCATGGAGAGGCCTAGACTCTTATGAGAGGCCTCACCTACACACACAAATCACACAAGCAGGCTCACCTCTACAGGCACCTGCCAGTGGAGGGAAGCGCACTTGAAATCACCATGTGGAGATGTTAGTTAAAGGGAAGAGCCTTGGCCACTGACCCCTACATTGTCGTTGTTCTTGTTAGGTGTCATCAACTCAGTTCCAATTCACAGTGACCGAATGAAAAACTGCCTGGTCCTGTGCCATGCCCACAAATATTGTTTGAATTCCCTGTTGCAGCCATCATGTCAGTCATCCTTTTTCTGGACAACCCTCTGCTTTACCAGTTGTGTTGTCCTTCTCCAGAGAGTGGTCCCTCCGGACAACATATCCAAAGTATGTAAGGCGTAGTTGTGTCATCCTTCCTTCAAAGGAGCATTCTGATTTTACTTCTTCCAAGACAAATCTGTTCACTCCTTTGGCAGTCCATGGCATATTCAGTATTCTTCTCCAATACCAAAATTCAAAGGCATCCATTCTTCTCCTGTCTTCCTTATTCAATGTCCAACTCTTGCATACATATGATATGATTGCAAATAGCACAGGTTGGGTCAGGTGCGTCCTTGTCTTCAAGGTGACGTTTTTGCTTTCAACACTTTAAAGAGAGCTTTTGCAGCAGATTTGCCCAAGCAATGCATCTTTTCATTTCTTCACTGCTGCTTCCATGTTTCCTTGTGGATTCAAGTAAACTGAAATCCTTGACAACCTCAATCTTTTCTCTGTTTATCATAATGTCACTTTTTGGTCCAGTTGTGAGGATTTTTGTTTTCTTGAGGTATAATCCACACTAAAGGCTGTGGTCTTTGATCTTCATCAATAAGTGTTCCAGTCCTCTTCATTTTCGGCAAGGAAGATTGTGTTATCTGCATAACATCACTTGTTAATGAGTGTTCTTCCAATCCTGATATACCCTTGTTCTCAACAGAGTCCAGATTATTTACTTGGCATACAGACTGAATAGGTATGGTGGAAGGGTACAACCCTGACACACACCCTTCCTGACTTTAAAACGTGCAGTGTCCCCTTGTTCTGTTCAAATGAATGCCTCTTGATCTATGTACAGATTCCTCACAAGCACAATTAAGTGTTCTGGAATTCCTATTCTCTTCAATGTTATCTATAATTGGTTATGATCCACACAGTCGAATGTCTTTGCATAGTCGATAAAACACAAGTAAACATCTTTCTAGTGTTCTCTGCTTTCAGCCAAGATTCATCTGGTGTAAGCAATGATGATATCCCTGGTTCCACACCTTCTAAATCCAGCCTGGATTTCCATACCTTCTAAATCCAGCCTGGGTTTCTGGCAGTTCCATGTCAATATACTGCTGCTGTCACTTTTGAATGATCTTTAGCAAAATTTTCCCTACATGTGATATTAAAGATATGTTTGATATTCTGCATTCACTTGGATCCAGCCTTTCAGAAACAATCATAAAAGCGGATTCCTTCCAGTCAGTGGGCCGGGTAGCTGTCCTCCAAATTTCTTAGCATAGACGAGTGAGCACTTGCAGCACTGCTTCTATTTGTTGAAAACCTTCTGTTGACATTCCATCAGTTCCTGGAGTCTTGTTTTTCACCAGTGCTGTCAGTGCAGCTTGAGATTTCTTCTTTCAGTGCCATCAGTTCCCGATCAAATGCTACCCCTTAAAATGTTTGAACATTGACCAGTGTTTCTTGGTATGATGATTCGGTGTATTCCTTATACCTTCTTTAGAAGCTTTCTTAGTCATTTAATATTTTTCCCAGTAGAATCTCTAACTATTACAGCTTTAGGCTCGAACAGTTTCTTCAGTTCTTTCAGTTTCAGAAATGCTGAGCATGTTCTTCTTTTTTGATTTTCTATCTCTAGCTCTTTGCACATTCATTATATTTTACTTTGTCTTCTCAAGCTGCCCTGTGAAATCTTCTGTTCATTTCTCTCACTTGATCATTTCTTCCTTTTATTTTAGTTACTCAGTGTTGAAAAGCTAGTTCAGAGTCTCTTATTTATTTTTGTATTTTTATTGTGACTGAGTGAAAATGTACATTCCTGTATAAATTTACATGCCCACCTATATGCAGCTTCCACTGCTCTCCCTGCCCGGTGACAGCACACTGTTCCTCTCTGCTCCATACATGTCACATCCTCCCAACAGTCTCCTTTCCCCTCCTTCTGACATTCATTTTAGTCTTTTCTTTCCTGTCTTTTTAAAGACTGCTTGCTTTCTTTATGTATGATGTCCTTGATGTCACTTTACAATTCATTGTCAGTAGTGTTCAAAGCATCAAATTTCTTCTTGAGATGATCTTTAAACTCAAGCATGATATACTCAAGGTTATACTTCTGCTCTTTTGGACTTGTACAAATTTCCTTCAGTTTCCAGTTGAACTTGGTGAAGCCATCTGGGCCTGGGCTTTTTAAGGTTGGCAATTTTTTTTTATTACTTTTTCAATGTCTTCTTTTGTAATGGGTTTATTAAGTTGTTCGGCTTCACTTTGTGATAATTTTTGTAGGTGATATGAATCAAGGAATTTGTCCATTTCCTCTAGGTTTTCAAATTTGTTCAGAGTACAGTCTTTCAAAGTACTTAGCTGTGATATTTTTTATTTCTGTTGGATCTGTGGTGACAACTCCCCTCTCATTTCTCATTTAGGTTATTTGTTTCCTCTCCTGTTTTTCTTTAGTAAGTTTAGTCAGTGGTTTGTCAATTTGGTTGATCTTTTCCAAAAACCAGCTTTTGGTCTTTTCAATTTTTTCAATTGTTCATCTATTCTCTAATTCATTTAGTTCTGCTCTAATCTTTATGATTTGTTTTCTTCTGGTGTGTGGGGGTTCCTCTAGTGTTCTCTCTCTACTTGTTCAAACTGTAGGGCTAGTTCTTTAATTTGGTTCCTTTCTTCCTTCGAGATGTGTGCATTTATGGAGGTAAACAGACTTCTGAGCACTGCTTTGGCTGTATCCCATAGGTTCTCGTAGGAAGTATTTTCATTCTCATTGGAATCCAAAAATTTCTTTATTTCCTCCTTGATTTCTTCTATAACCCATGGTTTTTTGAGCAAGGTGTTGCTCAGTTTCCATGAGTTCCACTTTCTATCTATGTTTTTTCTGCTATTGATTTTGACTTTTATGGCTTTATGATCTGAGAAGATGCTTTGCATTAATTCAATGGTATGGATTTTGTTGAGAATTGATTTATGTCCTAACACATGGTCTGTTCCGGAGAATGTTCCATGTACACTGGAAAAGAAGGTATAGTTGTCCGCTGATGGATAGAAAGTTCTGTATATGTTGATGAGGCCTAGTTGGTTAATTGTGCCAGTAAGATCTTCTGTGTCCTTATTGAGCCTTTTTCTAGATGATCTGCCCAATATTGAGAGTGGAGTGTTGAAGTCTCCTATTATTATTGTGGAGTTATCTAGCTCCCTTTTGAGGGCAGTCAGTGCTTCTTTGATGTATTTAGGTATTCTAATATTAGGTGCATAAATATTTAATATTGTTAAGTTCTGCTTGTGTATTGAATCTTTCAGCAATAAATACTGTCCATCCTTGTCCCTGATGGTGGATTTTACACTAAAATCGGTTTTATCTGAGATTAGAATTGCCACCACTGCTCTTCTTTGTTCATTGTTAGCTTGATACATCTTCTTACATACTTTACTTTTCCCTAGTCTATTGTTGATGATAATTAGTTTTAGCATGTTCTCTTTCCAGAATTAATGACATTCACTTTCTGCTTACAGAACATATTGACAACAGTTATTTCAACTTAATTTTGTGTTTAAATGATTTCAATGCTTGCTGTCACTTTTCTTTTTTCTTTTTCTTGTGAATTAAGAACAATTTTACAGTCTATATCATGATGCAATATAACACCCAAAACTTTCACCTCTGTTCTATTCTAGCTGCTCCCCCCGGCCCCCTCACATGACAGCAAACTTCCCCTTTTGATAAAGATCTGGCCCTCCTCACCCAGTGAACTCAGCTCCAGCAAAGTGTCACTCAGACATCCCCATATACATCTTTAAAAGTTTGTTCACCTTCTATGTTTTATACAGTCAGGTCAGTCTTTGTCTGGGGAGCCAGTCCTCTGCTGGATGCAGTTTGGGGTTAGAGAGTCCGGGAGCCATGCTCCCAGGTGCCCTCCATTCAGAAGGATCAGCAAGTGTGGCCTTTTGGTAGAGTTCTAGCTCTGCCGCCTACTGCGTCACCTGCTGTGTCTGGAGCTCCATTCCGTGTACCCCATTCAGGCTGTCATTCGTGTTGGCTGGGCACCATCTAGTTCTTCTGGTCCCATGCTGAAGCAGGCTATGGCTCATGTGGCCCTTTCCATCTGGTGGGCTCATATTTTTCTCCTCTGCTAAATGTCTTCCATTTGCCCCAGGTCCAGGTGGACTGGGACCACTTGGTGTAATTTAGATGGCAGCTTGCTAGTTTATAAGGCCCCAGTCACCACTCACCCAGATGGTATGTGATATCTTGAGAGAGAGAGAAAAAAATGACTTTGGGTATGCCAGTTAGTCTGAATGTCCCCTGAGAGCATGGTCCGTTGATCCCAGACCCTATTTCTCTGTTCTTCTAAAGAGGTGGTCCACATTAAGGGAACAATTTGTTTTTGGAGTTGAGTAGTTACAGATACCACCCTTCTAGCACATGCTGTCACTTCCTATACGCGTCCCTAATCATAACCAACATCTGATTTGTAAAATATACTTCTCCCTCCCTGCCACTCCCCTTGTAATAATCAAATATTGATTTCTACTGTGTTTAAATGATTAGTTGTGCCGTTATAATAATGGTCTCACACAAAATTTGTCCTTTTGTGTCTGGCTAATTTTGCTCAGCATACTTCCTCTAGATGGTCCCATGTTCACACATATTTCTCTAAGCCATCATTATTTCGTATCATTGTGTAGTATCCCATTGTATGAATATACTACAATTTGTTTAACCATTTATCTGTTGATGGGCGTCTAGGTTGTTTCCCACTTTTTGCTATTATGGAAAGAGCTGCAATAAACATTGACATGTCACTTTCTTCATATCCACCTTACTTATTTGTGTATTCTTTATCATGAGTCATTGTTTGAGTGTCTAGGAAGCATCTAGGATGGTGAGTGGTTGCACATCTGAGAATACCTTTAAGTGCCTTCACATGCAGTCAGAACCACATACAGCTGCTTTTGCCTTTAAAATTCTATTACTATTTATTCACTTTTATCTCATATTTAATGTTACAAAAGACAAGTCTGAGGTTAGCCTGACTTGCATTCTTTTTTCATTAGTCTGTTCCTTCGGCTATCTGCCTGGTTGATTATTATGTTGTTCTTGAAGCTCAAGAATTTCACCAGGGTATTCCCGGGTATTGATCTGTTTTCATTCTTTTTGCCTGGTGCTTGGGGATCGTGTTTGATCTGCAGCTGTAGGTCTTTCTCCAGCTTGGGATGGTCCCATTCTTTTTACTTTTTTGAACATTTTTCCTGTTTCCTGTCAGTGGCCTAGGTTTGCAGAATACTGATGTGCCATTGTCTATCCTGTACTTTCTGAGCTCTCATCTGTGATCATTCTGTCCTTGTCTGAGAGCTGTTGTCCCAGTGAGCTAGTGCTGCTCCAACAGAAATACCACAGAGTGGATGGATTTAACAAAGGAAGGTTTATTCTTACACAGTCCAATAGGCTACAAGTTCAGATCCAGGGTGGCCACTCCAGGGGAAGGCTTTGCCCTTGTTGGCTCTGGAGGAAAGTCCAGTATTGCATCAGTATTTGTCCAGGGAGCATCCTGGCACAGGAACCTCTGGTCTGAAGGACACGCTCTTCTCCCAGTGCTGCCTTCTTGATGGTACGAGGTTCCCAATTCTCTGCCTGCCTCTCTGTCCTTTTATCTCTTGTAAGATGAAAGGATTAAGGGTGGGGCAAGCCATACTCTAGGGAAAGTCCCTTTACAGTGGAGCAGGGGGGTAATCTAATGAAGGGATTTACAGCCCCACCCTAATCCTTTAACATACAGCATAGGAAAACCACAAAATGGAGGACAGGCACAAGATACTGGGAATTATGGTCCAATCATGTGGCTATACCCATTTTGCGGGGGACAGAATTCAATCCATGACAGCTGTCCTCTGTGTATGTCCATCCAGGGGCTTCTGAATGGAGCATTTATTCAATTGGCTAAGTTTCTACCCATTTTTGTCCTCTATCTCACATTAAGTTGGCTTTTCCTCAGCATATTTTTTGTCAAAGGTAAATCCCATCCCCTTGGCATTGAAACAAGATCCCTGAATGGCATAAATGGTTTGCACTTGACTGTTAACCTAAAAGTTGGTGATATGAACCCACCAGCAACTCTGCAGAAGAAAGGCTTGTCTATATGCTTTTGTAAAAGTTACAGCCAAGGAAACTATGAAGCTGTTCTACTGTACAACCCACAAGTTTACCATGAATCAGAACCAACTTAACTTCAGTGGGTTTTGTTTGGTTTTGTTTTTTGGCATTGAGCAAAGAGGAGTTATTACTTGCAGCCCCAAGTACAGACTGTTACAACAAAAGCAATCCCTGAATCCAGGGACAGTGTCCAAGATTCTGGAACAGTCCAGCTCCCATTATATTTGCATATTCATTGTACATCTGGCATCTGACTTCCAAAGAGCAGCCAAGAAAAGAGTCAGAAGTCAGTTCCCTACTGGAAAAAGATCATACAGACCAACCTCCATTTCCTAACCCTGGTAACTACAACCAGGGTCTTTGTGCGGGCCGTGCTCAAACCGTCCCTGACCACTTGGTCATCCCAGAAAGTGATGCAATTGCTCTTCTATCTGCAGACAAAAGATGAGAAGGAAAGTAAGCTCTAGTTAGATTTTAGTTTGAGAATTAGAAAGATCATAAATCGAAATAAACCCATTGCTACTCGGATGCTTCCAACTTATAAGCATCCCATGTGTTACTGAGTTCCGTAAGATTGCCTTGGCTGCAGTCCTTATAGAAGCAGATCACCTGGCCTTTCTTCGAGGGTGCCACTGAGTGGGCTTAAACTATCAGCTAGACAGCAAACTGTTCATACTACCCATGGGCCTATAAGGAATTAAGTTATGTGTATCACTCTAGGGGTAGAGTGTTTGAGAGAAGTCATGTATTTAATTTTCATATTTTCTGAGACACCTCACATTGATTTCTGTAAGGCTTTTCTGGTCACAGATTCCAGTCACTGGGCAGATCTGACACTCTATGCACTGAACTTACCAAAATACCAAGCTTTATGTGGAGCATTTATTGTAAGTTTTTGAAACTGAAATGGTTTTTAACTGTCTTCTTAATATACAAATGTATCTCAGATCTTCTTTGGAGGAGAATATGGTACAAACTATAAAGATTTCTGTAACCCAAATGGCCTTGGTTTTATAAAGTTGTCAATAAGACTTTCCTCATATTAATGTCAGCCCTTAATTCAGTGCTCAAATCTTAGTAGTATTAAGCTCTCACTCACTCTGGTTGAAGATACAGTCCCTCCGTGAACTTAGCTATACTCTTCCAAAAGGCAGAGTATGAGGCAAAGGTTTATGTACAGGTATTTTATTTAGGAAATTAATACCAAAGAACAGGAGTATGATTTGAGAACACTGAAACTGAAGGAGGCAACACCAACCCAAGACTACAACTTTAAGCTGGTCACCCCTGTGGGAACCTGTAGCTCTGACTTTCAGGGTGCAGCCTCATAGAATATATTTCAAAATTGTTCGCCAAGGTGGAAGATGGTAGTATTTATCCATAATGCCCATCCCCCATTGGTCAAGGTCTGCCCATGGGTATTGATTCTCTCACACCTTCAGTATGGCCCAAATGTCTGTGTCTGAAGGCTGAGTGGCTCCTGAAGGCATCCCAAGAGAAAGAAGCTTCAGGCAGAGGCACTGCCAAGCTACTCCTACAGACAGGTAGTTACCACAGCTAGGTACAGACTGAAATGTAGACTGAGAAGACGTAAAATGGAACACAATTTGTATCGTGTACATTGGTATTTCCAGATGTACCTTCCATTCAGTTGATGAGGGAGTAGAAGGAAAAGAGGGAAAGAGTAACAGAAGAAGAAAGAAAAGGAGGAGGAGAGAAAGGGAAGAGGAAGAAGAAAAATAAGAGGAAGGGAGAAGAAAGGAAGAAAAGAGAAGAATAATACAGGAAAGCCAGAAAGGCCTAGGGGGTGAAAGAAAAAACAAGGAGAGGAGCAAGGCTAAGACGGTGAAGTAGTCAGATGCTTCCTGTGATCCTTCTTTCAACAAAGACAACAAACAAACAAACAAATAAATTTATTGTATAGGACATTGTAGGATCCCTGAACATCAAGGCAAAGTTGAGAAATCAGAGTGCCCAGACCTAGCCCAGCAGGAATCAGCACTCCGCAGGCAGATCAGTTACAGTGAGCACAGTGAAGCAAGAAGAAGTATTTAGAGCACATTTTCTGTACCAGGAGAGACCAAGCCACAGAGAGTCCACTCATACCTCCAGAATCAGTGAAAAACAGTATCCAATTGTCAAAATCTAAGTAGCTTCTCTCTAACCTACTGTGTTCACACCAAAAACTTTTGTTTGGAATAAACCTCTCCCCTTTCACCTGCCCTCCCCTCCCCCCTTCATTCTCTACTCTGCACTCAAGTCAGCTCCAGAGACTGACCCAAACCCTGGCTGGAACTAGGACCCCTTACATGCCCTGGGCCATTCTCCCAGTCTTGTAGAGGGAACATAGAAACAAACAGGGGAAAAAAATAATCTACTGGCTCTCCTAAGCCAAGAAGTCAGGGCACAAACAGTTCCTTTGTCTTGGTGCAGGCATAAGTGATCCATGGACTTTGAATGCCTTTCACCCCTACATAAACTTGTACAGGCCCACTACAGTAGAGTAGGTCTGCATTAGCAAAGCACAATGGGATGTATACCTGAACGCTAATTTTATTGTATCAGCTATACAGTGAAAAGACAGGCTCCTGACGTTTGACCTTGTTCTGACTATTAAGCAGGGTCCTCACCTACCCACAGCAGGGGCCCTAGGACTCATAGCACACAGCCACCCACAATAGGAGTGCAAGAATAAGTGGTGCCTCCCAGTTCCTATAGCCAGCAAGCATTGAGCATTCATAGTCCAGCTGCAAAACCTATACATCTACACATTAGAAAGAACAGAGACACACTTTCCTCACAGACACTCAGGGGCAACTGTCAGCACTCTTCCTTGTTCAGCACATTTAGCCAGATACCTGTGCCTATACCAATCACTACTGCCCAAGTAGGACTGTAAGGGAGAGCCTGAATCATGCAATTGGGGAATGACTACCTGGATACCTGAGCTGAACCCATACAAGAAAAGTAAATGGCCTCCTGGGTTCACACGCCTAGTAACAGTCTATGAACTTGGTGACAGAACATTAGAACTTCAAAGGCACCGGCAATTAAAATAGCTCACATGACTAGTCTATCCAGGCATTTCAAAACAAAACAAGAAACTAGAATGCTGTAAGCAAACATAAAATAAATAAACACAATAACTTACTGATAGCTTCAAGTTAACAATTAATATCAAATTATATAAGAAACAGACCACAGTGGCTTCAGAAAGCTCCCAAAGCAAAGAATCAAGAAATCTTCCAGATGAAGAGAACTTCTTGGAATTATCAGATGTAGAATACAAGAGATTAATATACAGAACTATTCATGAGATCAGGAAGAAGATCAGGCAAAGCTCAGCAGAGCATAATGACAAATTTCACAGAATGCAAGAAACTGTAAAGGAACATCAAACACAAATCAGAAGATCAACAATAAACTTTCATAATTAGACAACTCAGTAGAAACTCAAAGGAGCAGAACTGAGTCATGGGAGTCAGAATTAGACTCAAGGTAAAGCACTTGATGCCAATATATCTGAGGAAAAATCAAATACAAGAATTTTTAAAAATGAAGAAGCCCTAAGAATTACATGGGACTCTATCAGAAGAAAAATCTACAAATATGCCAAAATTAGTGGGGTAGGGGGAAGGATAACAGAAAATAAGAGACAACTGTTCAAGATTTGTTGACAGAAAACTTCCTGATATCATGGAAAGGTAAGAAGATATCTACCCAAGATGCTTATCAAATTTCACACAAGGAAGATCTGAAAAGAAAGACACCAA
Organism: Heterohyrax brucei; assembly: GCA_028571685.1. Classification (NCBI taxonomy): domain Eukaryota; kingdom Metazoa; phylum Chordata; class Mammalia; order Hyracoidea; family Procaviidae; genus Heterohyrax; species Heterohyrax brucei. The sequence continues at coordinate 9,172,268 of CM053165.1, read as the reverse complement.
AACATATAATCAAACTTGCCAAAATCAAAGATAAAGAGAGAATTTTAAGAGCAGCTAGGGATAAACAAAAAATAATCTACAAAGGAAAGTCAGTAAGATTAAGCTTATACTACTCAGTAGAAACCATGCAGGCAGGAAAACAATAGGCAATACATACAAAGAGAAAAAAAAAAATTTCTGGCCATGATTATGTGTACAAAAAAAAACTGCCTTTCAATATGGTGGTGAAGTTAGGACGATTTCCAGATAAACAGAAATTTAGGGAATTTGCAAAAAACAAACGAGAATTACAAGAGGTACTAATGGGAGTCCTTTTGGTAGAAAATCGGTAACATTAAATAAAAGCCCAAGACAGGACAGAATAATCAGGTAGTAACCCACATCAGGAAATCACAAAAGTAAATCAAAGCTAAACCCACTGTTGTTGAGAAGGGTCTGACTCATAGCAACCCTAGAGGTCAGAGTATAACTGTCCCATAGAGATTCCAAGGAACACCTGGTGGATTTGAACAGCCGAACTTTTGGTTAGCAGATATAGTACTTAATTCACTATACCACCAGGATTTCCAGTTAAAACTAAAACAACCAGAAATAAGGAAATGGAGATGTCTTAGTCATCTGGTACAGCTTTAATAGAAATGCCGTAAGTGGATAGCTTTAACAAAGCCAGCCAACTGCCGTCAAGTCAGATCTGACTCATGGCGATCCTAGGGAAAGTTTATTTTTACACAGTCTGGTAAGCTACCGGGTTGAGTGGGTAAGCTACAGGTCCTAATTCAAGATGTCAGCCCCAGGGAAAGTCTTCCCTGTTTGTCTAGTCTGGAGTAAATTCTTTGTGTTGCATCAGTCTTTCTTTGGTCTGAAAGCAGCTCAGCACAGGAAGCTCAGGTCTTAAGTATGCACTTTGCTCTCAGTGCTGCCTTTTTGATGGTATGAGGTCTCTGCCTGCTTCTCCTTCCTTTTATCTCTTATGGGATAAAAAGTGGTGAAAGCCACACTCCAGGGAAACTCCCTTTACATTGGAGCAGGGGCGGTGGCCTTAGGAAAGGTGTTACAGTCCTGCCCTAATTCTCTTTAACATAATCCACCCTATTAACCATGGGCAGAGATTAGGATTTACTTCATAGCAAAATCTCAAAATGGAGGACAGTCACTAAAAACTAAGAATTGTGGCCTGGCCAAAGTGCTACACACATTTTGGGGGGGGGGCACAATTCAATCCATCACGTTCCACCCTTTTGCCCCCAGGAAACTCACATCCTTGCAACATGCAAAACATATTTACCCTATCATATCACAGCAAATGTCTCAAATCAATTCCAAGTTCAAAATACAAAAATTCTTCTACTTCTGTGAAACAGGGAATACACGCTGCTTCCAAACAGCAATGGTGGAACAGACAGGCATGCACATTTCCATCACCAACGGGAGACGCTGCAGGCAAGGACGGCATGACAGACACCAAGCAAGTCAGCAGAATGCATTACATTAGCCTTCAAGGCTTTAAAAAGAAATCCTCTGCTCTCTGAGACCATTTATACATTAGCCTTGCCCTCCAGAGTCTAGGTATTGGCCATACTCCTTAGATTCTCAGTGGAGGCCCTTTCAACCCTGGGATTCAGTGCTAACCTCCAGGTCCACTGGAACAACAACTCTGCTTCTTTGGCAGTAAGCACGCTATTTTTGTAGCCCAACTAATGACAACTCCACTTTTAGAAAACACCAGAGGCTATGGCTCCACTCTTTGTCATGGTTCATACCTTTTGAAGCTGAGGCAGCCCAACTTCTCATGCTCCTTGTCTCTTCAGCTTCTGATTCCTGTAGCATCTTGGCCCAGGTCCCATGCTCCCAACTGCCCTGCTGGACCTAATATTCCAAAGTTCTCTAGCTCCACCAATTTAAGTGCCCAGAGACACTCCATTCTTTCAGGAAGTCCCCTGTACACAGGCACCCAGCTCTCTGGCTCCATAGGTCAGCTCTGGTTCTGTTTTGCCGGTTTTCTGCTTCAGTCTCACCATCTATGCCTTCTCCAGTGTTAACAGTTCTTAGTTCCTCCTGAATCTGCTATCCATCATTTTCAAAACCACTTCCTCATTCTAGGTATCTGTTAGATACTGAGACAGCATTCCACTGTCATCTGGTACTGCTCTTAAAGAAATACTACAAACAGATGGCTTTAACAAAGAAAAGTTAGCCCTTACACAGTTCAATAGGCTACAAATCCAAATTCAGGGGTGTCAGCTCCAGGGAAAGGTTTTCCTCTTTCTCAGCTCTGGAGGAAGGTCTTTGTGTTGCATCAGTCTTCGATTTGAGAGTATCGCAGTGCAGAAGCCTCCATTCCCAAGGACACATTCTGTTCTCAGTGCTGCTTTCTTGATGGTATGAGGTCCCCAATACTCCACTTGCTTTCCTTTCGTTTTATCTCTTGTAGGATTAAAGGTGGTACAAGCTACACTCCAAAGAAATTCTTTTTACATTGGAGCAGGGAGGTAACCCTAGGAAGTGTATTATAGTCTCACCCTAATCTTCTTTAACATAATCCAATCTATTAACTACAGGCAGAGGTTAGAATTTACAGCATAAGAAAATCACAAAATGGAGGACAATCACAAAATACTGGAAATTACGGCCAAGCCAAACTGCTACATAAATATTAGGGGGACATAATTCAATCCATGACACTTTTCATCTTCTTTTGAATTTTCCTGAGTCATTTAAGATTCTCTCTGTAGAATCTATCACTATTACAACTTAACGATTGAATTGTTTTCTTCAGTTCTTTCAGTTTAAGAAATACAGAGCATGTTCTTCCCTTCTGATTTTCTATAACAGGTCTTTGAACATGTCATTGTAATACTCTACTTTGTCTTCTTAAGCTGCCCTTTACAATCTTCTGTTCATTTCTTTTATTTCATCATTTCTTCCTTTTGCTTCAGCTACTGAGTTTTCTAGAGCAAGTTTCAGAGTCTCTTCTGATACCCAGTTTGGTGTTTTCTCTCTCCCTTCTTTGTAACAACCTTTCTTAGTGTACGATGTCTTCGATTTCTTACCACAATTCCTCTGGTCTTCGGTCATTAGTGTTCAATGCATCAAGTCTATTCTTGAGACGATCTCTAAACTCAGGTAGGATATACTTAAGTTTGGCTCTTGTGGACTTTTTCTAATTTTCTTCAGTTTCAATTTTAACTTACATATGAACAATTTTCTCAAACTGAAAGAATGGAAGAAATACTTGAAGCCTCCAGTTGCAGCAGTGAAGTATTCTGTGGGCAAAATACTGAAAGGCACAAAAGCAACAAAAGAAGTAAGGAATACACAATGTCATTGTACCTAAAAGAATTGCTCTGTTCAATCATTTTGGGAGATAACGTATGATCAAGAACTGATGGTACTCAAGGAAGAAGTCCAAGCTGCACTGAAAGCATTGCAAAAAAAACAAGACTCCAGGAGTGGATGGAATACCACCTGAGATGTTTTAACAAGCACAGTGCTGGAAGTACTCATTCATCTAAGAGAAGAAATTTGGAAAATAGTTACATGACTAACTGACTGGAAGAGATTCATACTTGTATCTATTCCAAAAAAAGGTGATCCAACCGAACGAAAACTTTGGTATCACATGCAAGTATAGCTTTGTGGAAGATCCTTTAAAAGAGGTTGCAGTAGTGTGTCAGTAGAGAACTGTTGAAAATTCAAGCCAGATGCAGAAGAGGATGTGAAATAAGGGACATCATTGCTGATGTCAGATGAATCACAGCTGAAAGCAGAGAATATCAGAAAGACGTTTACCCGTGTTTTATTGACTATGTGTTTTATTGACTATGCAATGTTTACCTGTATTTTATTGACATTTACCTGTGTTTTATTTGACTATACGAATCACAACAAATTATGTATAACATTGCAAAGTACTGGAATTACAGAACACTTCATTGTGCTCATCGGGAACCTGCATATGCATCAAAAGGCAGCTATTTGAAAAGAAAAGGGAATTTGGGGTTTGTATCCTTTCACCATATAGGGTCACCATGAGTCAGATCCGACTCAACGGCACTTGGCTGGCTTGACGTGTGCTGATAAAATAATCTGAGATGATGGACTATGTGAAGAATGGAACATCAAGATTGGAGAAAGACTAATTAACAACCTGCATTAGGCAGATGACACAACCTTACTTGCAGAAAGTGAAAAGGAGTGGATGCACTCACAGTGGAAGATCAAAGACTACAGCCCTTCGGTATGGATTATACCACACCATAAAGAAAACAAAAATCCTCACAACTAGACCAATAAACAGCATAAATAGAGAAAAGACTGAAGTTATCAAGGCTCATTTTACTTGGGTCTACAATCAACACCCATGAAGCAGCAGTTGAGAAATCAAACCATGTTTTGCATTGAGCAAATCTACTGCAAAAGACTGCCTTTAAGTTTTGAAAAGCAAAGATGTCACTTTAATGACTAAGGTACACCTAACCCAAGCCACAGCATTTTCTATTGCCTGCTATGCATGTGAAAGCTGGACAATGAATAAAGAAGACTAGATAAGAACTGACAACCCTGAGTTACGCTGTTGGTGAAGACTACTGAATATATCATGGGCTGTCAAAATAATAAACAGATCTGTCTTAAAAGAAGCACAACCAGAACTTTCCTTTTAAGTGACAATGGCGAGACTTCATCTCATGTACTTTGAATGGCAAGACTTCACCTCACTTACTTATCAGAAAGTGCCAGTTTCCAGAGGATATCATGCTTGCTAAAGCAACCCACTGCCGTTGAGTCAATTCCAACTCATAAAAGGAAAGAGTCTGCGGAAAAGAGGTACAGGCTTATCAAGATGGATTAATATGGCTGCAACAATGGACTCAAGCATAAAAGAGACCACTAGGATGGTGCAGAACTGGGCAAGTGTATCATTCGATTGTACACAGGGTCACTATGAACAGTAACTAACTTACTGGCACCTAACAACACCAACATCATGTGAAATCATGTACACTTTCCTCCTAGGACTGAGAACAAGAAAAGGCTGTCTGTTCTCACCACTTCTGTTCAACATTGTACTAAAAGTTCTGTTCAGTGCAACAAAGCTAGCAAAAGAAATAAAGATTAGAAAGAAGCAAGTAAACCTGTCAATGTACACAAACGACATGTACATATTTTAAATATTTACATAAATATTAAGCATTTTAATACATAAAATTAAGCATATCTACATAAGTAAAACTAAAATTTCATGTACTTACGTAAAATATGTATTATATATTTATGTAAAATGCATGTTATTTCATGTAAAAACCATAAAGAATGTGCAAAAGAACAAGCAGAATTAATAAAGGAATTAGCAAGATTACAGGATATACAAACATTATCCAAAAATCAGTTATTTTTCTATATCCCAGCAACAAATAAATGGAAAGTAAAAAAATAATTCAACTTACATTCACATTTAGAAACATAAACTTTAACAAAATATGTGTAAGAAGTCACCATTAAACACTATAAACAGGGTTTAGAGAAATTTAAGGAGACCTAAATAAAAGGAGAGGTGCATCATGTTCACAGACTGGAAAGTTTAATATTTAAAAATGTCATTTTTTTCTCAAATTAATCTATAGATTTAATATAATTCCAATCAAATTACACACAGGCTTTCTTTTTTTTAATAGAAATTGACTGGTTAATTTCAGTATTTGTATTGGAATATAAAGAAACTGCAATATTCAAAACAACATTTGAAAGGAACAAAGTAGGCTCACATTGCTCAATTTTAACACTGATGAGAAAGCTACTATAATCAAGACAGCAAAACAAATTGGTATAAAAAGATAAATAAAAAGGCAAATAATTACATCAGTGAAACTAACTAGAGAGCCCAGAGGTCACACCCATACATATGAAGTTAAGTGACTTATGACAAAAAGGGTGAAGAAAATCCAGTTAGGAAAAAAATCTTTTAAATAAATATTTCTATTATAACTAGATAAATGACCAGAAAACAATGAACGCAGAGACCTTACCTTACACTACATATAAAAAGTAACTCAAAATGGATGATAGATCTAAATATGAATGCTTAAAATTATAGTTGCTTAAAGAAAACATAAGAGAACATCTTTGCAATCTTAGAATAAACAAAGATTTCTTGGACATGACACACAAAAACCTTATCCACAAAATTTTTAAGATGACGAATTGAACTTAATCAAAACTAACAATATCTACTCTTCAAAAGACAATTTTAAAAATGAAACGGTAAGCCACAGACTAGGAGAAAAGATCCTTAAATGTATATCTGACAAAAGGCTTGCATACACTATATTAAGCCTAAAATTTAACAGTAAAAACAGAAACAACTCAATTTGAAAAATGAGCAAAAGATTTGAACAGGTATTTCACAAATATATGGATTCATGTGTGTATACCAAAAGAGACAGATATGTACGTACACACATACACACACATATAAATATGAATGATCAGTAGGCACATAAAAAGAGCAACGTTATTAATCTCGAGCAGAGATTAGTAAATGGAGATTTTAATACAGGCCAAAGATGAGGATATGGATTTGATAGTTAACAACACTGATCATTGTCTCTCTAAGAGTTGTCCACAGCCTACTGACAGCCCATAGAGTTCTTCCAAAAAGCCATGAGCAGTTTCAGAAATGTTAAATCCTTTCAGTGATCATTACTGAAAAACAGGCAGTTTCACAGGCTCATTTTTACACAAGTATGAAGCCTACTTTCTAGGTATTACTTTCTAAAGAGAATTTTTATGGTTTACTAAAGTGGATCATAAACTAAAATTAGTGCATTATTAAAGTTTTCCAAGGATTGTAATTCAGTTCTGCTACAAAATTTGTTTGCAATCAAACCAAGTCAACACTGCAAAGCTTTTAACAGGTGTGTGTTCCAAATTACTCCAAAAATTGTCTTACAGTAATAACAACACATATTTTGTTCCCTATCCTGCAATGTGACTAAAACTGAGTGAGCATAGTTTATCTCTGTTCCACAGTGCATCAGCTGGGGCAATCTGAAGGCTATAAGAACTGGAGTCTTCAGAAGGCTCATTCCATTACATGCCTGGAGTTTGACGCTGGCCACTGGCTGAGACCTCAGCTGGGGCTCTTGGGCAGAACACTTACATGTGGCCTCTCATTGTTATCTGGGCTTCTTTATCACGTGGTGGCTTGATTCAAGGGCAAGAATCATGAGAGAGAGGGCCAGGTCCCTATCACCTTTTATAGACTTTTCTCAGAGGTTCCATGTCATCATTTCCCCCACATTTATTGGTCACCACAGCCACAAAGTTCAAGTAAATTAGGAAAACGCAATCTGCTATAGCACATGGATATACAGTATGGTGATCCACACAATTCTCTCAAATTCAGCAGTTTTATGAAACGACATGTGTGTATGTACGTGCTCTCGGGCACAAACATACACAAATGCACACGTCAATACTGTCTTGAGTTAATCGTGGTTTTCAGTTGCAACCTCAGTTACAATTTTACAATTAGTGTGGGTCCAAAATTAGCTGTTTAGTTTGTTGTAAGGTCATTTACTTAATCTTATACTTGTTAATCTTACATATTTATAAAAATAACATTTTGGTATATAATTTTATAATAATTCAAAATCAAGACATGTGTATGTGTTGTTTCAAATATGGAACATTGACGGATGTATGAATAATCACTGGATGTATTAATACATGTACAAGTATATGAAATAACGCTCTGTGAATAACTTGCAATGTGTTATGAAAGGTAAGTGTAATTCAAGTACTGAGACATTTAAGTTTATGGGGCATTTTATGAAGTAAATGTGTAAGTCCATCCATTACTTGCTCATGTAGTTCTTTGATTAATTATTAGAGTGAATTTTTCTGATTTGAAATGAATGGTGGTACATGACATAATAGTTTCTTTGCTACCCACATGAACTCCAAGAAGGTGCTCGACAGTGCTGATCTGAACTGATACTGTGTAGCTTAATCATCCATTTATTCACCCATTTATTTTTCTGAGACAGTGACTAATTTAAGGAAGGTGAATGAGAGTCAGAAACCAAAGATGACCCCAAGGCGTCAGGCTTAAACAACTGAGTGAACAATAGCATTTTACCTAATATGGGTACCAAAGGAGAAGGGGGCAGATATGCCCTAGTCAAGGCACATAGCCTCTCCAGGACTCTGACCTCTTCTGTTTTATGGGAACAACTTCCATGCCTTACCAACCTTCCCCTCAGGATTCTTGTTCAGATCTTAAGATCCTTCACTGTGATGAGGTCTCAACACATCATCATAGTTTAGATGAGCCTATCTCTACCTACAATGGACTTGATTTATCAACAGCTGAAACATTTCCTTCACCCATCGGTGGTCTGAGCCAGGGAATCATAAGAGCATGGAGAACATGCCTGAGAGTCCATTTAGCCCAACAAAAATAAACCTTTTTGAAACACGCTTACTATTGCTTGATTCAGTGCACAGAACCTGTGATTTGACTTTGTTTTACAGTACTAAGAATGTACAAAATGATCCATCCCCTGTCCATGTATTCAGTTGATGACATAAAGACATTATAAGGCTGAGGAGAAGGGAATATGGCTAGTTGTGCCTCAAGAGGACTGAATTCCTGCTCTTAGACTCACAATTACTCATCTTTAAACATCTAAACAAACCATGAAGAAAGGAAATGAAATTATTCTACAAGCATGTGCTTTTCTGATTACCACTTTCCAGCTCACTTATTTTAGAGTCCACAGCCCAAGAATTCCTTGATATCTTTGAGACTGCCAAGCCATTAATTCTACTAGTTTTCCAGGATCTGTCACCTTTTTCAAGTCCCCACTCCCCTTTTACACAGTTTAAAGTTCGTGGATCCCTCCATATGACTGACCCTTTACAAGTATCTTCTGCCCACCTCTCCAAAAGATACTCGTCTGGCAAAGTCCGTCTGTCATCAAACCAAGCCATCCCCCTGTTCTGTGACTGTACTTAAGCAACAAAACACCACTGGTAAGCAAATTCCACAACCACACGGACTGATTTAAGTTTGTGGCCATCATCTCTAATGAATGTTCAACCCTGGCTAAGAACATTACCCTTTGACCCTAGTAAATTTACTTCTTCTTTTTCTGAGATTCTGTCACAGCTTATTTCTTGTCGAACCTTCAAGCACTTTCACATTACTTCAGCTGGCAACCCTACTATGTACTTCTTAGGGAAAACAAACTATCAGATGAGTACTACATCCTTCTTCCACTCTTAATCCAGTTGCCTGCTGGCATTTATGCCCAGAGACTTGGCCTCCCATCCTGTTTCAGGATAGGATCCCATCAAAGAACACTGAGTTCTGAACTCTTTCTTTTCACCTACTCAAGGACCTTATGACCACAACTATCCTATCTTTTGTTCCTTCAATTTATTCTTGTCCTGAATTATAGAAACTTGTTTTAGTATATTGTATTTTAAGGAAACCCTGATGGTGTAGTGGTTAAATAGTACATCTGCTAACCAAAAGGTCAACAGTTCAAATCTACCAGATGCTCCTTGGAAACTCTGCAGGGCAGTTATACTCCGACCTATAGGGTCACTGAGTCAGAACCGACTTGATGACACTGGGTTTGGGTTTTGGTCTACTCTGGCTCTACGTTTCTCTATGATTCCTGGCCCATCTCCGAGTTCCCTTTCATGGTAAAGCTTAACCGAAAAACATTTTCTATACTTAGTATCCCCCCTTCCTCACCACTCATTCCATCATAAAGCAGTCAAAATGCTGTATATGTGTGTGTGCATACTTTGGACACATCATGACAAAAGCCTAATGGCTAGAAAAGGACATCGTGTTTGGCAAAGTTGAGGGTCAGCAAAAATGAGGAAAACCCTCAGCAAGACGGACTGACCCAACAACCTCAACAGTGGGTCCAAACGTATCAGTGAATATGGAGATGGTACAGGACCATGCAACAGTTTGTTCTATTATACATAAGGCTGACACACACACACGTGTGTATGTATGCTGTTAGCTGCCATTGAGTTGGCTGTGACTCATGTATGTATAAATAAACATACATACATATATATGTATGTGTGTATCCCACTTTTTAGGTAAAGAAATCTAGACCCATTTATAAGTCATTGTGCAAGATTCCCACAGTTTATTGGCAGCAAAGTCAGATCAGAATTCTTTTTTCTGGATTCCTGTTCCATCCAGGATGGTCCTCTGTAACAACTTTGTTGATTTACCTTAATCTAACCCTTTAGTTTGTTGATTTTACTTTATCAAAACTGACATCAGAAGACTTTTCCAATTCACATGTCCCTAAAATAGAACTCAAAGCAGCCAATCACTGCTTCTTTGGCTTTTCCCCATTCCATGTTCAAGTTCAGACTCCCCATCGCCCTCACTCAAATTCCACAAGTACACGTGTACTCCAGCGAGGCTGAAATGTAAGTTTGCCAATCACAGTATCTTCACCATCCCTTGCTCCTCCAAGCTCAAACTGAGTAAATCATATCTCCAATTTAGCTCTTAATCAAGAGGCCCTTGAGTCTGACTTCAGAGACTTACTTTTATGGCTCGTCATGTGTCAGGTATGAAAATAAAGAATGTCTCCTGTTCTGCATTGATGCTCACATACAGTAAATTACAGAGGCACGATGGGGAAATGAGACTATATTTCAAGAAGCGCAATGTTTAGGGAGGAGACTGGCAATGAGAAGAGAATGAAGGAGGAGGGAACAGGGGGGCAAAGCATAACAGTTCAGGTGCTTGGGAAATGTACTCTGAAATTCAGCCAGCACTGAATGAAGGAGAGGCTCCTCTCTTGGTGGCTTTTCAGCAACAGTCTTGAGGGGACTGTGTAAGCTTTCAAAGGCCCAGGAACTCTCAACTTGAAAAAAAGAAGCTTTAGCTCCACAAACCAGGAAGGAATCTAATCAGTCCCTAGTCTTTTCAGGTTGTTAGATACATCATCTACCACGCTGTGGTTTATGCAATTAAAATTACCTTGACTGGGACTACACCTGTGCCAGGTGTCTCCGCAGCTCTTTACCTACAGGCTCTACATGTAGTTTATATTGGCAGTTTTGTGCTAAAGCATTTGGTCTCATTTTATTTGGTCATCGGGTTAAGTAATTCACTTTCTGATGTTAAATTCCTGCTTGCTATGGATGTAACTGTGTTCCCCCAAGATATGTGTTGGAATCCTAAGCCTTGTTCCTACTGATACAATCTTGTTTGGAATAAGGATTTCTTTATATTAACGAAGCCATACGACTACTGGTTGTGTCCTGACCTGATGCCGTTGAATCAATTACAGCACATAGCAACTCTGTAGACAAAGTAGAACTGTCCCATAGAGTTTCCAAGGAGCACCTGAAAGATTCAAACATCCAACCCTTCGATTAGCAGCTGTAGCACTTAACCGTTATGCCACCAGAGTTTCCTCTTAATTATCTAGTGCTACTATTTACAAAAATACCTCAAGTGGATAGCTTCAACAAAGAGAAATTTATTCTCCTACAGTCCAGTAGGCTGCAAATCCGAATTCATGGCTCTGGTTCCAGGGGAAGGCTCTCTCTCAGTGTCACCTCTGGAGGTCCTTGTCATCAGTCTTCCCTTGATCTGGGAGCATCTCAGCACAGGAATGTCAGATCCAAAAGACATGCTGTGTCCCTGGTGTTGCTTTCTCAGGTACGAGGTCCCCGTGTGTCCCTGCTTGCTTTTCTTCTTTATATCTCGAAAGAGGTAGGCTTAAGACTTACAGACCTCATCAATATAACTGACACTAATCTATCTTAATAAATCATAGGGACAGAATTTACAATACATATGAAAATCTCATCAAAGGGTGGACAATCATACAGTATTGGGACTCATGGTCCAGCTAAATTAATACACACATCTGGGAGGGGAGACATAACTCAGTCCATGATACCTAATCACTTCTGACTCATAAAAGAATCAGATTATGCACAAAAGAGTGAGAACAAACAGAAAAAAAATAGATACCCCATGGAGATCATCAAGGAATTGAGGAACACCAGGGTTACAGAAGCTGAGACAAGTATCTTCCTCCACAGCCAAGAGAGAGAAAGAGAGTCTTCCCCCAGAGTCAGCGCCCTGAATTCCAACTTCCAGTCTCCAGAACTCTGAGAAAATTAGCTTTGAAGCCACCCACTTGTGGTGTTTCTGCAGGAGCAGCACTAGAAAACTAAGACATTGCTCTACCCTGGAAGCCTCTTGATTACATTGATCAATCCATACAGCCCTTTCTCTGTTCTTGTGGTTCCTCAGGTCCCCCTTGCCTTTGTCAGACGCCTCTGTATGGAAAGTGTACTTTTAATTACCTTATTGGTTGTGTTAGGAATAAGTGTAGCTACATGTATCAGAAAACCCGATCTACAGTGGTTTAACAAAATCAAATTTTATTTTTCTTGTACAACGAGAGGCCCCAAAGTAGGCTTTCCAGGACTACTGATATACTCCATGATGTCATCAGAGACCACAGCTTCTGCCTACTTTTCTCTTCAGCCATTCCTCGATGAGTACTCTTGTCTCATGGACCCGATATAGATGCTCTACCTCCCACATCACATATAAGTTTCAGGAATGTTATCTTAGTTATCTAGTGCTGTAACAGAAATGCTACAAGCGGATGGCTTTAACAATAAGAAATTTATTCTCTCACAGCTTATGAAGCTAGAAGTCCAAATCTAGGGTGCCAGTTCCAGGGGAAGACTTTCTCTGACAGCTCTGGGGGAAAATTCTTGTTATCAGTCAAGGCATTTCTCAGTGCAGGAACCCCAGTTCCAAAGGATGCACTGTCCTCCTGAAGCTCCTTTCTCAATGGTATGAGGTCCCATCTTTCTGCTTGTTTCTCTCTTTTATAGTGAAAAAGAAACTGACTTTAAAAAAACAGTCTAATCTTGGTAGATCGAGTCCTGCCTCATTAATGTAAGTGCCGCCTAGCCCACCTTATTAACACATAGAGGGAGGATTCCCAAAACATAAGAAAATCACATCAAATTACAAAACAGTAGAATATTACACAATACTGTGAGTTATGGTGTAGCAAACCTGACATCCATTTTGGGGGGACACAATTCAATCCATGATAAAATCATCAAGGGAAGATTCTTCTGCCGGTCTTGGGTAAGCCTGCTCATGTATCTGAGGCCCGCTGGTCGACAGTGATCGCATCTCGTGTGTTTGACACTGGGCAGCTGGAATGTCTGTTGTCACCCAGCAGGCTAGCTGAGACCCATTCGTATGGTACACTTCAGGTTCCCAAGAAGGGTCAGTTCCTTACGTGTAAGCACTTTACAAGATTCTATTTGCATTTTACTTGCCTATATCCCATCGGTCAAACCAAGTGATACATAGATAGCAAACTACCAAAAGGCGCAGATACAGGGAGGAAATTTGCAGCCATTTTTGCAGTTAACCACATTACCCTTAAGAAATTTGTACTCTGGGAGACTGTATCAACATGTGAGCAGAAGAACCAGATGGTGCCCAGCCATCACCAAAGACAGCCATAATGGGGCATACAGTGTAGAGTCCCTGTGACAACATGAGAAGAAGAGGGGTTCAGCTCAAGAACTTTACTAAGAGACCACAACTGAAGGTCTGGCAGCCTGGCAGATCCCTTGGAAGCGTGTCTACTAGACCTGCTGCTGCTGCTGTCCAGAAAACACTACAAAGGCCAACTCTTCGGACAAAAATGGACTGGACTCGGGGACAAATTGTGACTACGTGGTATGTGTACTTTATGGATCTATGCATTTATAGGGTGCTGTCCTACTGGTCCCTTTCTAGATGGGAGAGGAGAGGGCGGAGCTTGTTAAGAGGATACTACAAGTATAGAATGAAAGGAGCGATGTGCTGTTACCAGGTAAGGAGAGCCAAAGGAGCTACAGACAGACAGGCATCCAAAATTGATTTGGATTGTATACTTTCACTTAATCACAATTAAAAAAGAAAAGAAATTTGTGCTCTAACCAGCTACACCTGATGCAGTGTTCCTAGATGGGACAAAGGTTAACACGCTTAGTTATTAACTGAAAGTTCTAGTCAACCCAGAGGTGTCCCAGAAGAAAGGCCCAGTGATCTATTTCCAAAAAATCATCCACTGAAACACACAGAGCGCAGTTTGCTGTAACACACACAGAGTCTCTGTGAGTTGGAATTGATACAGCAACTGGTTTTTGAGGCACTGGCAGTTCAGTGGAAAAGTTTTTGCCTTCCATGCAGAAGATCTGAGTTAAATTCCTAGCCAATATATGTTACACAAAGTCATTACCCATCTGTCAGTAGAGTTTTACATGTTGTTATGATATTGAACAGGTCTCAGTAGAGCTTAAAGACTAGGATAGCAGCTAACAACCACAATAATAATACCTACTATAAAGGAATGCCTAGTAGTGTAATGGTTAAGTGCTATGTCTGCTAACCAAATGGCTGGCAGTTCAAATCCACCAGACACTCCTTGAAAACTCTATGGGGTGGTTCTACTCTGACCTGTATTGTCAATATGGGTTGGACTTGATGGTGGTGGCTTTGGCAATGTAAACTGCTTTGTTTTGATAGAAATTAATAGTAATTTAAAAAAAATCTTCACTTTAAGCAGTTTTGCTGACTTTAACACCTCTTTCTTTGTAAACACCTTTGTATTCTTCTTACCTAAAATACCTGACAGCAGTGATAGAGCACTTAAGAGAACAGCAAGTCATTGTCCCTATCAAGTCCTCATTTTGGAAGAGTTAATTAAACACATCTGTCAAAAGCATGTTCTGGTGAGACACCCAGAAATACATAAAATTATAATAAATACTTTTGTGCATTGCCAGGTTCAAAAGAGGCAGCACCTATTTAATTTTACACCTTGAAAAGCCTAAGATGTATGTTTTAAAAGATTTAAATGCTCTTTGTTCTTGAAAAAAGTCACATTTGTGTGTTGGTGTGGCTCCCATGCAATCATAGGTGCTTGCCAGAGAGATCACACAAAACACCAGGCCCCAGAGAACACTGTAGAGGCAAGCACAGTTGGTTTATAAGGTTCAGGGCACTTTGGGAGGTGAGAGTGTTGCATGCAGGATGGTGAGGGGCTGGGGACAGGTCAGGAGTCTGGCCTCACTGGTGTAGCTGCAAACTCAGGCAGGGTTCCCTTGGCAGCCTCCTGGGAAGGTGTTATTTCCTAGCAGCCATGTGTCTGGTCCTTTAATTCGGTTAGCCTGTCCAGATTGTCAGTATGCTAGGAGTGGTCAGCCTATCTGAGGACTTAGACTGCATTTCTCCTGCATGGCCATCTGATGGTGCAGGCCAGAGACAGGAGGGGTCCACTCTGGGAAGGACAACCCAGAATGTCTAGATGGGGTCCCCACCAACCCGGAATAGCCCTACAACCCAACCATTCACTCCTTTTAGAAGTCCCTGAAGAAGAAGACTATATCTGCTCCCACCTCCCTAAATTTTTCTCTCACTCCACACACATCTAGGTTAACCATTCAGAAAAGAATGATGCTCAAAATGTTTAGAGTCGGCCAATCCCTGGGCCACTGTAACAGAACACCAGAACAGACCGTTTTTTCTCACAGTTCAGGTGGCTAGAAGGCTGAATTTAGGCTGTAGCTCTAAGAGGAAGTCCTTTCTTACGTTCTTCAGCCGGCAGTCCTTGGAGTTCCTCGGTTTGTAGGTTTATTTGGCTCCATTGTCACCTGATGGCATCACTTCTGTGTCTGATGTGTTCTTTTTATCTCAGAAGTGGCTAGACTTAGGATACATCCTATGCAGTTATGGCTGTATTAACATAACAAAGAAAATTCTATTTCCAGGTAGGATTAGTTCCACAGATATAGGGGTTTAGATACAAACTCATATTTTGGGAGGACACAGTGCAATACATAACAGATGCCCAATCAGTCTGAATACACCATGGCTGCTCTGCTGTAGATGTGTGTCTGACTGAGCCCCAGCCAGACCTGTCACAGGGCAGGGTTGGGACCAACACAGTGGAGACATGCCCATACCAGGACCAGGGCAGCTGATTTATCCCACTAATCTCCCGACACAATAGCCTCACAGCTGTGTCCGCTGCTGCAGCCTTCAGTGGCCTTTGTCAGCTCCAGGCCTGTTCACCAGTGGGAAGCAGCTCTACTGTCAGACAATGTGGCTGTCTGACCTCAGACAAGTCACAGTATCTCTGAGCTTCAGACCCCCATCTGTGAAGCACGTGACCTACCATTGTCTCCTCACAGGACTGTTGAGATTCAGGAGCTCACTCCTGCAAGGAAGAGATAAGCAATCTTTTCTCTGTGAAGGGCCAGGTGGCAAATATTTTAGGCTTTGTGAGCTATATGGTCTTGGTGGAAATATTCAGCTATTGCCACTGTAGCACTCAACTGCCACAGACAACACATAAACAAATGAGCATGGCTATGTTCCAAAAGAGCCCTGGGGGCACAGTGGTTAAGATCTTATCTGCTAACCAAAAAGTCAGCAGTTTGAATTCACCAATCACTACTTGAAACCTAGTGGGGCAATTCTACTCTGTCTTATAGGATCAAGGTAAATCAGAATTGACTCAACAGCAACAGGTTTGGTTTTCAGTTTTATGTTCCAATAAAACTTTATTTGTCAAAACAAGCAAGGAAGACTTGACCCATGGGTTTGAGTTTGCTGACCCCTGATGTAAATTCTTAGTATGATGCCCAGCACAGAGTCTATAACTCTTACCCATCTGTCTTTTTATCTGTAGCGCAGTCTTTACCCAGATGACTGTAGAGGTGTATAGCCCTGAAGCCCATGACACAAAGGTCCATCTGACTACGAACTTGCATCCTCACTAGAAGCTTCCACACAGAGTGACCACACGGGAACCACATGCAACAGAACTACATGAAAACACACTAAGAGTCATGACCAGATGAGCTGTGAGAAAATGTACCTAAGTGTATTACATAGGTTGAGAGTACATAGAAATTTAGGGACTGGAGAGACTAAACTCTAACAAATACAGTATCCCCAGGTTGTCAGTAACAGTTGCTTGATAGCCAAAAGGTATCAAGTCACCAAGAGACAACAATAAAGACAAAGTAGACCCACCCTCTGCCTTCTAGCAACCACACTGCTAACAGCAGATTCCCCCAGAACAACCTGTTCATCAAGAAAAACTATATATTTTTTTAACCTAGTGCAGTCAGAGAGAGCATCACCTTGACAGAGCTTCAGAAGAATCTCAGAAGGAAGAGGCAAGAGTGGGTATTTATAAGGTTCTGGGGTATGGCTAGTTCCTGGGTGGCACAACTACTAAATGAAAAATTGGTGATCTGAGCCAACTGAAGCTCCTTGGAAGACAGGCCTCGTGATCTGCCAAAAACTCACACCCTTGAAAGCTCTATGGAGTACAATTCTGCTTTGATGCACACAGGGTCACCATAAATCAGAATCAACTCAACAGCTACAGGTTTGGTTTTGGTGTTAGCATTAGTGATGTAAAGTGAGTATTTCAATGCAGGTATCTGACTATCTGACTGGCACTGGACAGACTTTATGATGCAATACTTTGGGATTGATAGGCCGAGCTGAATAAGGATCCTGAACTGATCTTTCAGAGTATAAGCTTGTTACTCATTGAGCTGTTTGCCCTTGTAAGCAAATTACTGATGAATAACTTGGTTTGCAGAAATTTTCTCATTTAAACAGTAAAGTTATTTATTGGTTTACAGTCTTTCCTTTCTGGGCAAGAATTTTCTGAAACAACTAATAAAGTCATGTTGACACATATACTCTTAGATCTCAGTCCAGACAGTTGAGCTTTGTGTGTAGAAGTGGTCCCAAATCTCAACACTAAATGAGAGTACAACTCTGCCTGGAGCTGGCCAAGAGCCCACATGTGTCCTAAGAGTCCAAGACCAGCCTAGAGCCCCTTTACATTCATCAGGCTCTGAACAAACTGACCTAACAAGATTCAGAGGGCACAGTGATGCTCCCACAGGGAACCACCCTCCAGCCGCTGAAAGGCAGAACTGTCATCCTGAAGACAAGGGAGTACCCTGCAACATTCCTTGTCTTGGTCGAGAACATACCGAATATTTCTCTGAACAGTTTGTAAAGAAGCTTGTGTTAAGTTCTTTAAACAAAGATACCTTAGGGTTCTCTGGAAAAATCAAACTAGTGATAGATCAGAAATATTGGTGGGGGAGGTGGTGGAATGGAGAGAGACACAGATAGATAGACAGACAAGTAGGTAGGTAGAGAGATGGATCAATGTTTATGTTAAGGAATTGGATCCCTTAATAATGGAGAATTTGTAAGTGCAAAATCTTTAGTTCAGGTATTGGCCGGAGATACCTGCAGTCTTGTGTCCCAAAATCCACAGGTTGGATGATAGAAAGAGTAAAGAATGAGTGGGTTCTGGCAAAATGTCTATGCAAAGTCAAGAGACAGAATAAACCCTAGGGAAAACTCATATTGTTCTTAAGGTCTTCAACTGATTAGATAAGTCCCACTTACTTTATAGAAGGCCATTTGCGTTACTTAACACCAACTTAATCATATGTAACTACTTCATAACAACCACACCATAGTATGGTTGAATTGACACATGAACTTAACCATTGTATTCAGTGAAACCAGGTAATATCAAGAAACAGCATTCCTGGATGGAGTACCACGGTGCAGCTATAGCAGGCAGAGCCTGAGGATTTTCCTCCAGTGTGCTTTTTGGGCCATTTAGCCACCACCAGTCATTTACACGGTAATAACACAAAAGTTTAGCAATGAATGTATCTGGAAAACAAATGAATGTGCATACATAGTTTGTTAGGGTCAGTGAGACAATTTTTTTTATTGTGTTTTAGCTTCACATTCAGATTAGTGAGAAACTAATTAATACAAATTAGTTTTTTTCATTCAAAAATTTATATATGTATTGTTTAGTGACATTGATTGCAATCTCTGCAATGTTTCAGCATTCTCCCCTTTTCCCTTCCCACCCTGGGTTCTCCACGTCCATTCCTCCAGTTTTCCTGTCCCCATCTGTCTTCTTGTCTTTCCTTCCGGCTGACTGTTGCTCATTTGATCTCTTATTCTTGACTGAACAAAGTACATTCTTCATGTGTATTACAGTTTGTTTTATACACTTGTTTTGAGTTAGCAGGGCATCCAGGAGTTCCTTCAGTCTCTCCCAAGCCAGTAAGTCTGTTTTGTTTTCTATGAATTTGAATTTTGTTATATATTCTTTTCCTACTCTGTCCAGAACTCTCTGCTGTAATCCCTGTCAGAGCAGTCAGTGGTGGTTGCCAGGCACCATCTAGTTCTTCTGGGCTCAGGGTGGTGGAGGCTGTTATAGACGTGGTCTGGTAGCCCTATGGACTAATCTTTCCCTTGTATCTTTAGTTTTCTTTACTCTTCCTTGCTCCTGAAAGAATGAGACCAGGATCCAGAGCAAAGTCTTACTGGAATGTCTGTTTATATAGTAGAAGCATATCACACCCTCAAGAAAACTTCCTTTCAACTAATTGGATGGTCATATCAGATCCCATCATGGAATGGATTACATCATTACATAATTAATGGATTGTATCATTCTATAATTGACAAATGATATCATTACGTAAGTAACAAATTACATAAGTGTCAAACCACTTAGAATCATAACCTAGCCAGGTTGACACACAACTTTAACAATCATACTTCTGTTAACCTATATGGAGGGCAGGATAAAGGGACCGTGACATCTCTAACTCTGAAGGCATTCCCCAGAAGCATGATTAACAACATATCTTTTAGCAACAGACCTTATTGGAATAATTAGGGAAAGCCAAATATGGAATATGAAGTTAAGTTTTTCTTAAGTGTAACCATGGTACTGCAGTTACGTAGGCAAATGTCTTTTCTATTTGGGAGTTTGTGTCAAGTTAGTAATGATAAAATTCCATGATATCTGCAGCCTTCTTTCTCACGGTTCAGGGAAACAGACAAACAGTAAAAGATATTCATACACATACTATAGATACATATATAAAGCAAGGAGTAAAGATAGCACAGTGGTTAACAGCTCAGCTGCTAAGTGAAAGATCAGCAGTTCAAACCCTCCAGCTGCTCCATGGAAAAAGGTGTAGCAGTCTGCTTCCATAGTCATTTACAGCCTCAGAAACCCTATGGAGCAGTTCCGAACTGTTCAATAGGATCACTGTGAGTCAGAATACGCTTCACAGCAATGGGTTTGGTTTTATGCAAATATAAAGCAAAGAGCCGTGGTTGCACAGTGGTTAAGAATTTGGCTGCTAACTAAAAGGTAGGCAGTTCGAATCCAACAGCTACACCTTGGGAAACCTGCTGAGGCAATTTTCCTCTGCCCTATAGGGTCACTATGAGTCAGAATCAACTTGACAACAATGGGTTTACATAAAGTATACACTGCAAAATATTATCGATTGGTAAATTTAGTTGAAGGATGTAGTCATAAGTACTTACTGAACTATTCCAATTTTTCTAAAAACTTGATTTTTTTCACCTAAAGATTTAGAAAAAAGATAATGGTTATAGGCACTTCTGCAGAAGGAAATGGACCAACTTTGTGTAGGTCTTCTCCCTCCTACCAAGCAACTAGAAATAAGGTTACACACTGAAAGTTAAGATACAAAATAATCCACAATAAATCAAAGAAGAGCTTTCCAAAACCATGTTAAGAAAGCAGAATGACTCTCAGGCCAAGGCAAGACTGGACTGAGATATTAACAAATCTAATTGGAGCCCTTACCACTGATGGCACGGTGGTAAGAGGTTGGCTGCTAATCAAAATGTCAGTAGTCAAATCCACCAGCTGCTCCTTGGAAACCCTGTGGGATAATTCTTCTCTGTCCTATAGAGTCACTATGCATTGGAATCAACTTGACAGCAACAAGTTTGGGGTTTTTTTGTTGTTGTTGTTTTGTTCTATTTTATTTTGGTCTTTGGTTTTAAAGAAAGAATGGAATCCCTAGGTGGTACAAACAGCTAATGAGCTTGGGTGCTACCTGCAAAGCTAGTGGCTAGAGTTCATCCAGAGTGTAATGAAAGAAAAAGCTGGCAATCAACTTCCAAAAACTCAACCAGTGGAAACCCTACAGAGCACAGTTATCCTCTAACACAACTGAAGTTGTCATGAGTCAGAACTGACTTGAAGGCAACTCATTTTAAAGAAAGAATAGGCTCAGTCGTGGAAGCATAAAAAAGAGAGAATTAGAAAAACTACTCGGACAATGGCCACCCAAGCTCTGTCCAGAGGACAGGGCACTTTGTTATATGGGCTTTGAATGAGATGGCTTCACTGGCAAGGGAACCCTTAGTACAGAGATTGGCTCAGCAAGCTGTCAGACCCAGAGGCCATTACACTTTCAAGATCATATACTTCAAACTCTTTGCTTAGATTTTGTGCTAAATAGGAGACCCCCTGATTATTACAGTTAACCATTTGAACTACCAGGGACTCAATTTTATTTTTATTAAAGAAAAAAAAAGGTACCGTCAAGCTCAAAAGGAAGAAAGAGAAGCCCCAGATGGCAGAAATATTACTGCGAGAAGGAGAAGAAACTATGTGGTCATAGGAGTAACCAACCCAGAGATAAGTCTCAATGGTAGAGGTATCACAGCCTATAGGGAGTACCTTGACAGGATCCAGGAACCAGTATATGTCTTTACTGTCCATAGAGTGGAATTTTAAAAAGTTCCTCCTCTGACCCAAGCCCATGTCTCTTAAAAAATACAATCCCCCAACCTGCATCATCTGAGAATAAGTGATCATATTTCCTTTGTGGGCCTAGCAGAAGCAACTGTGAAAATTTCTGTATTAAAGCCTCTATAAACCAGGATGTGTGCCACTAGTGTGAAAAATACCGTATTATTACACAAATAATGTATATCTTCTATGTTGTTTGCCAATGTTACCCTCCCCCATGAAATATTTTTGTAAGTGCATGATGCTAGTTTTTTTTTTTTTTTTCACAGAAACATATTTAAAATAAAATTGGCATAGTAGCACCTAGAAAAATACTTCATGGTACAGTTGGCAAACAAAAGTAGAAGGCATTCGTCATTTGTTTCAAAGTACTGTAACTCAAACAAGAGGATGAAGAGATGATCCAGACAACACTTGGGGGTGGGAAAAAAACAGTGCTCTAAGATAACACAATCAGTGGCCATATTCAAAGAATCACAGATAGGTTAATATGGTTGGGATTTTGAAGTATGTTTATTTTGAGTGTATAGAACTAAAGAAAGGAATCTAATCTATCAGGCATTAAAAAATACACGATGAAAACAAAAAAAAGCAGATTAAATAAAGAACCAAATTATACAAATAAAAGACAAAAACGTAAAATACTAGTGAGTAAATAATCAATGGGTAGATTAAACAGGAGAAGACAGCAGGCCAAAGAGAGAATTGGTGAAATGGAAGACAGAGGTAGGCAATCTTTCAAAATAAAGCAACAAAAAATAAAAGTAGAAGAGTAGAAAAAATAATTATGAGACAAAGATGCATATAAGGAGAGTTCCAAAAAAGTCACTAGAGGTAATTATACCAGTTGGAACATGTTGGGCTGCAAGCAATAGATAATTCAACTAATCATAACTCAAACAAGAGGATTATTTTTTACCCACAATAAGAAGTCTGGGGTAAAAGGTTTTCCAGAGCTTGAACAGCAGTTCACATGGCAGCAAAAATGAAAAAAAAAAAAAAAAAAAAAAACAAGCAAGCAAGCATGTTCTAAACTGATTAAAGATGTAACATGACAAATAAACTTTTAATACATTAGAAGAAAGTATTGAAAAAATAACTTGATGACCTATAGCAGGACAGTATCTTCACAAAATTTAAAAACACATACATAAAACATTCCTGTGCTAAGTCAATCAAAATTTAAACTTTTTGTATGATAGAAGATGTTTCAAGCAAAATTAGAAGCAACAGACATAGAAGAAATATTTGCAATCTATGTAACAAAGGTTAGTATTAAAATGTCTGTAAATCATGGAGAAAAAGATAGACAAGCAAAATACAAAAATAGGCAAAGAATAGATATACCCCAATTCCTAAATGGCTAATAGACACTATGAAGCAATGTTCATCTTCATCCTCACTAGCAATCAGGGAATTGCAAATTAAAACAATGAAATAAAATTGTTTAATATCAAGCTTCTAGGCAAGCTGCAATAAAAAAAAAAATCCTTAGGAGAGTAACTTGGCGATGTCTAGTAAAATCTAAACCTAGTAATTTACTTTTAGGCTTATGGCAGAAAAATTTTTTATGGATACCCAAGGAGACCTTGTACAAAGATTTTTTTTTTAATTGTACTTTAGATGTAGGTTTACAGAACAAACTAGTTTCTCATTAAACGGTTAGTACACATGTTCTTTTATGACACTGGTTAACAACCCCAATAAAATGTTACGTGAAGACTCTTCTCAACTTTGGGTATCTTTCTTATCTTCTCCTGCCTTCTAGTTCTTGACTTAGGGCTGTTGTGCACCTTTAGTCTTATTTTGTTTCATGGGACTGTCTAATTTTTGAAGGTTGAACCTCAGGAGTGACTTCACTACTGAGTTAAAAGGGTGCCCAGAGTACATACTCTCATGGATGCTCCAGACTCTGTAGAGCCAATAAGTATGGGTTGTTGTTGTTTTTCTTTCAGTTAGAATTTTGTTCTACATTTTTCTCCAGCTCTTTCCTGGAACTTCTATTGTGAAACACGACAGAGAAATCAGTGGTGTTAGCCGGGCATCATCTAGTTCTTCTGGGCTTAGGCTAATGGAATCCATGGTAGATGTGGTCCAGTAGTCATTTGGACTAATCTTTCCCTTATATCTTAGTTTTCTTCATTCTTCCTTGCTTCTGAAAGGGTGAGACTGATGGATTATCTTAGATAGCTTTTCTCAGGCTTTTAAGATCCCAGATACTACTCACCAAAATACAATGTAGATAATTCTGTTTATGAACTATGTTATGCCAATTGAGACAGATATTTCCCAAGATCATGGTTCCTACACACTCCCCCCACCCCCAGTAATTCAGTGCCTCGGTGAATTTAGATGTGTCTGTGGAAACCCTGGTTGCATAGTGGTTAAATGCTTCATTTGCTAACCAAAAGGTAAGCAGTTCAAATCCACCAAGAGTTCCTTAGGAACTCTGGAGGGCGGTTCTATTCTGGCCCATGGGGTCTCTATGAGTTGGAATCAACTTAATAGCACTTCCCCCCCCCCCCGTGGACTTTCCACAACCTTGCCTGTATAAGGACTTTTTATAGCAGACTTGTTAATAATAGTTATAAATTAGGAAGATCCTTAAATAAATATCGTTATACTGTGTTACTACTAAATTTAAATTAAAATGAATGAACTAAATTGATTTACAGCAATATAGATAACTGTCAGAGTTAGAGAGTTCTCCGATGAACACGGGCAGAGGAGAAGCCACACCGAGGTTGAGGAAAAGATAGACAGACAACAGTTTGGGATCAGAGGGCTAACAGTCATCCCAGCCAAGATCCCAGAATCAAGCTTTATTGAAGTATTTATACCATCCACCAATAACAATTAGCATCCTAGAAGCCAAGGAGTTGAGGACATCCAGTTGCCTGGCTGATTGCTGGGGGGGAATGGTATTTTACTACCCATTGTGTTGTCACAGTTTTCCATGTACCCACTTGCCCTACTCCCTTAACTGGATGTGTTCCCACATAACTCCTTTGTCCCTGGGCACAATGGTAAAGTCAAGATAATTGATTATCATGCTCTTAGTACAAAAGGTTATACGAAGTTGAAGTAACAGCATAGCAGCCAAGATGGCTGCAATCATGTCAAGAGAGTTAACATATTTTCTCACATCTTCCCCTTTTTATTTTTTTTTAAATGAAGTATATTACTAAAGTATCAAGTAGATGAAAACAAGTTTTTAGTATGGCCAGGGTGACTGCTGTTTGCCATGTTTTTGTTACTTGGGTTCCATATTAAGTTGAATGTGGGACACTAAACAGTCATGGGGCAAGAGACTTTCTTCAGGAGACTTTGGGGTGAAGGCTCAAGTTTCACCAGAAGGTATTTTCCGAGTAGCCTCTCTGTGACTGTGCCTGTCTTAGGTTGTTCCTTTCATGAGGAATCTTACCCGTCATTGGCTAGCCAGTCACTTTTCTTGTGGCCCCTTTGTGGCTGTGCCTGTCTTAGGTTGTCCCTCCTTAGAGGAATCTTACCCGTTTTTGGCTAACCAGCCATTCTCCGGGGCCAAACAAGGTGACATGAGGCAGTGAGCAGAAGTTTTATGTCTCCTTTGTAGCCTATGCCCTATGGCTTCCACACCCAACAGCAGCCAGGGCCCTTGGCTGCCATCATGGGTTTTGGGGAAACTAGATTTCTTTTTAATCGAGTACATGGCATCAGCCCCTGGGAGGCATCAACCTCCACATGGCCAGAAAAATATAAGGTATTTCAGATTAGAAAGACAGTTTTAAACATGTAGAATAGAATCAGTAACTTTTATATATTGATTTTCATTAGAAGGGGTACTAGACAACAAATAAGAAGTCCAACACCCACTAGTGTTAGTAGTGGTGTCAGGAATGATTCAAAATTGGGGGACCAAGAGGTAAACCAATTATCCCAGGGTTTCCAGTGTGGGTTAGGTTGAGTCTGATCGACCACACGTTGAATTTGATTCAGACTGAGTTCTACCTCACCAGAGGTATTAATACAAGTACAGCAAGTTTTATTAATGACTACACAAACGCCTTCCAACTTGGCTAGAAGTATGTCCAATGCCATACGGTTGTCTAAGACAACTTTGACTAGTGAATTTAAAGAAGTTTGTTGTGCTCTCAGAGCCTTTTTTGTATTGGATGCCAATAGATGGATAGTGTCAGATAAGTTATGTATTGCCATAACAAGTTGATCCATTCCTAATCCAGGAATGATGGTTCTTAAAAACTACCAGTTAAATCCAGTATGTTCTATAAAAGGATTTAAAGTGGTATCTCTTTTAGTCACTTTAAAAGGAATGCTTGATGTATTTTGATGGACATGTAAAGGAAAGATAAGGACTCCAATGGTACATTGGCCTGTGTACTTAACACAAGATAAACATTGTAGGGCCCATGACCAAGGTGTCATAGTGCCACCACAAAGAAAAGTTAAGCCAGGTGGTGCACTGAAGTAAGATTTTTGTAGATTTGGCTTAGGGAGCTCCCCAAAACAGTGAGACATTAATCCTAGACTCTTAGATTGTGAAGAAGTGCCATTTAAGGTTATGCATAGTACTGTATAGTTATAGGTGACTGTATGAGCCTTTAAGGGCAAGCGATCATTACCATCTTTGTAAATATAATGAAAGGTATGATCAGTCAAAGGAACTGCCAATGGGTGTAAAAATGCTCCTGATTTAAGAATGTGATGGCAGATCCAACAACTTCTCAATCGAGCTTCCTTAGCTACTGATTGAGAGGCAGTTACGAGACCATTTGAAGTCCAGTCCCAAGCATCAGGTGTTGGTATAATCGACAGCTGAACTCCACTTCCTCTTGAGAAAATCTGGTCATCTGGGATACATTTTTGATATTTTACACAAAAATAGGTGCCCTCATCTTCCTTAACTAAAGGATCTATAATTATTGAAAAATCTACATTTTCATAAATTGTTTGATCTCTTAAAGGAGTAATACGAGGGTTGAATCTCTTTTGTTCCCAAATTATTGTTTCATTATGATCAGTACTTTTGAGCCATTTTACTGGGCCTACAGGCCTTAATTATGATATCTTACAATGTAGGACAATTGACGACCCCTCTCTTTCTGATAAGAATCCTTCTGTCTGTATTATCAGAGGGTCTCTCATACATGTAGTTAGGTTGATAACTGTGATTATGGCAAGGAAAAGAGATATGGAAAAATAAGGAATGTTAACACTAGGAGGTAGATTCTTTGCCTCCTGCACTATCTTCCTTAGCTGTCCCCAGGTTGGTAGGTGAGATTCTTGTGTGCGGGAGGTTGTCACTGAGGTCCTCCTCATCTTCATCCTCTCCATCTGTTCTGCTGGGTGCTCCATATCTTGGGTGAATTCTTTGTGATGGGACCCAAATAGGGTCAATCTCAGAACCTGGAGAAACACAAGCAAAACCTTTTCCCCATGTAATTATTTCACCCTTTTGCCAGGTATTAGTTGATATATCTTTCCACCATATAGGTTGCCTTGGGATTTTTTGAGAATTATACATATGAGATCAATGGGCCTCAGCAGCCATGATTGCAGAGGTCTGAGAGATGTTTAAAAAAGTAAGAGTATACAACGCCTGTTATAGGATTGTTGCAGGGGGGTAGGCGTCTCCCCTCTTTTTATTTAATTTTTTAATGTATGTTTTGAGAGTTGCATGAGTGTGCTCAATGATGGCTTCACCTTGAGGATTAAATGGAATACCTGTAAGGTGATGAATTTGCCACTGAGCAAAGAAAAGTTGCATGGAGCTGCTTGTGTATAGAGGGGCATTGTCTGTTTTGATTTGAGATGGCTTGCCCATCACTGTAAAACAGGAGAGGAGATGTTGTTTTACCTGCTTGGCAGATTCTCTGCTCCTTGCCATTGCCCAAATAAAGTTAGAGAATGTGTCTATACACACATGGACATAAGAAAGTTTACCAAAAGAAGGAACATGGGTAACATTCATTTGCCATAAACTATTGGGCATGTTTCTTCTTGGGTTTTGACCTGAAGGAAAGTGAGTTGTTGTAAACTGTTGACAAATTGAACAAGTGGCAACTATGTCTTTAGCTTGTTGGTTAGAAATGGCAAATTGTTTTTTTTAAGCCTCTAGAGTTAACATGAGTGAAAGAATGGAATTTCTGAGCCTTTTGGAAAACTGAGGCCACCAAAGAGTCAACAGTTGCATTTCCCTTTGATAGTGGTCCTGGAAGGCCAGTGTGTGCTCTTATATGCATGATATAAAAAGGATAAGAGCGAGCTCGAATACAGTTCTGTAAGTGAACAAATAGAGCAGTAAGTTCAGTGTTTTTTATATCTAGAAACAAGGGTACTGTCTCGATAATTTTTGCAGCATTTACTACATATTGTGAGTTAGATATGATATTAAGAGAAAGGGGCTCATCTTGTAATAATTGGATTACGGCTGCCAATTCAACCTTTTGTACAGATGAATAAGGTGTTTGCCACACTTTACTAATTTTACCATGATATGCAGCTTTTTCCTGTTTACTTGCATCAGTGGAATAGGTGGCTGCATCAGTAATAGGTTCGGAACGAGTAACCTTGGGAAGTATCCAAGATGTTTGTTTTAAAAATTGAAAAAGTTTATGTTTGGGGAAGGCATTATGTAGCTGTTCAATAAAATTTGACAAACCTAACTGCCATTCTAGGTTGTTAATATATGCTTTTTGTATTTGATTGGTAGTTAGGGGCAAAATGATTTCAGAGGCATCTGAGGCAACAAGAGTTCGCAATTTCTTTCTGGCTGCAAAAATTAATTTTCCCATTTTATCTAGGTATATAGTTAATCTTTTGGTTTCAGTATTGGGCAAAAAGATCCACTCTACAATTTTATGTTGTTGTACTATAACTCCAGTAGGAGAGTGAGGAGTGGGCAAAATTAAAATCTGATAAGGCTATGTAGGGTCAGTCCTATCCAGCTGAGCCTCATGGATTCTTTGTTCCACGAATTGAAGTTTTTTTCAGCCTCTTTGGTTAGTACTCTTGGGCTATGGAGCTGAGGATCCACTTTGAGTGTCTAAAAGAGGTGAGTTAATTGACAAGTTGAATGCCCAAAGTGGGCCACAACCAATTAATATCTTCTAGTAGCTTCTGAAAATCATTTAAAGTTTTTAAATTGTTTTTTTGGATTTGTACTTTTTGAGGGAGTGCTTTAGTTTTCAGTAGCCTATGTTCAAGATAGGAATAAGGAGTAGATAATTGTACTTTATTTGGAGCAATGACTAACCCAGCCTTTTGCATATATTTTTGCAACTGGGTATAGACTGACTGTAACATCTGTTGATTAGGAGCTGCACGGAGAATATCATCCATATCGTGGAAGATATAACATTGTGGAAAGGATTTTTTAACAGTAGATAAAGTTCTGTTAACAAAGGTTTGACAAATTGTGGGACTATTAAGCATTTCTCGAGGTAGAACTTTTTAATGATATCTTTTAGTGGGTTCCTGATTATTTATGGAAGG
Source organism: Heterohyrax brucei (assembly GCA_028571685.1). Lineage (NCBI taxonomy): Eukaryota > Metazoa > Chordata > Mammalia > Hyracoidea > Procaviidae > Heterohyrax > Heterohyrax brucei. Next base: position 9,143,034 of record CM053165.1, on the reverse strand, counting down.
AATAGTAAAAGCAAATTTTTTATAGTTAGAAGAATGGAGAGGAATAGTAAAGAAACAATCCTGGAGATCTATGATAAGTAATGGCCAATTGGGTGGTAAGACTGTTGGACTAGGCATTCCAGGTTGTGAAGCTCCCACAGGCTGAAAAACTGCATTGACACCTCGAAGATCTGTTAACATTTTCCATTTACTGGACTTCTTTTTTATTATAAATACAGGAAAATTCCAAGGACTGAAGGAAGGTTTTATATGTTCTTGTTTTAGTTGTTTAGATACCAGATTTTGTAAGGCTGACAGTTTTTTTTTAGTATGAGGCCACTGCTCTACCCACACTGGCTTTGTTGTCAGCCATTTCAACGCTGTGGGTGAAGTAAGGTTTTGATCAGCAGTGGCCCTCGTGATAAATTTGAATAGCCTAACCCCTATTTTTCTTTGTTAGGTTTTACCTTCACTGGCTGCTTAATGCCTTGTTCATGCTTTCCCAGTTCTTTGCCAGGAGCGTAGCCCATAGTCAACATGATTTGATGAGCCTTGTCACCAGCAGTAGTGTGTGACGTTTTTGAATAGTAAGAGTCGCTCCCCATTGTTCTAACAGATTTTTATTTCACAAATTAATTGGGATATTTGTTATATAAGGTCGAATTATTTTAGGCTGGCCCTCTGGTTCTTCACAGGGCAGAATGTGAAGGCTCTGATGAACATAAGGGGCCTGGCCTATTCCCTGCAATTGTGTTGAGACTAGCTTGGACGGCCATGAAGGTGGCCAGTGTTGTTTACTTATAATAGAAATGTCAGCTTCAGTATCTAATAATCCTATGAAAGATTTTCCTGAAATTTTGATAGTACATTAAAGTCTGTCTCCAGAGATTGACTGTTGCAAGAATATTGAGTGAGAGGTGCTTTCAAATTTTCCCGTTCGCCTTTTATTAGAATGGTCAATCTTGATGTAAGGAAGCAAGAGAAATTGAGCTACCTGTTGGCCCTTTTTAATTTGAAAAGGAATGGCTGAGGTCATTACAACCATTAGTTCTTTAGTGTAATCACTGTCAATAACTTCTGTATGGACTTGAACTTTTTGGGCACTAAGAGTGCTTTTGTCTAGAGTTAGGCCTACTGTATTTTTGGATAGGGGCCCACAAACTCCTGTAGGAACTTTATAGGGTGGTTGATTAGGATATAAAGAAATACAGACATTGGAGCAGAGGTCTACAGCTGCACTTCCAGCTGTAGCAGGTGAGAGGGAGAGAATGGGCTTAAGGGTTGAGCTGCAGGTGTCAGCTTCTGCCGAACTGGGTAAATCCCCTGATTTATCAGGGCCCAGGGACGGGCCCCCTCTCCAGTTTCCCGTCTGCCTGAGTTGACTTTCCTTTTCAGATCTAAACTTGCAGCGATTTGCCCAATGATTTCCGTTCTTGCACTTGGGACACTGCCCTGGTGTCTTTTTTCTGGCATATGATGTAAATTCTTTGCCAACTTTCCTGCAATTCCTTTTTATGTGGCCTAGCTCGCCACAGCCAAAACAGTGACTATTTTTCACATGCAGTGCTGCCATTGCTTCTGCCAGGGTGGCAGCCTTAAAAGTTTCAGACCCAACTTCTTGACAAGTTCTAATATAGTCTTCTAAACTTCCTCGTCCCTTAAAGGGGTGAAAAGCCTTCTTACAGTTTGGGTTAGCATTATCGAATGCCAGAATTTGTAGAATCATATCTCTGACATGTGTATTTTCAATAGTCTTTTGTAAAGCATATCTGAGTTCAGCAAGGAAATTAACATACGGCTTTTTAGCTCCTTGTCTTACAGAGCTGAATGTGGGGGTTTCCTGTTCTGACCGACTGATTTTTTCCCAAGCCTTTAAACATACAAATCTAACTTGGGGTATGGCTTGATCGTTCATTATTAACTGAGCTTGGATGCCAGCCCAGGTGCCTACTCCTAACAGTTGTTCAGCAGAAACATTAATTTGAGCCTGAATATTTCTTTGAGCTTGCTGTTGGGCAGCATCAGACCACCACGTTCGAAACTGTAAATATTCTCTTGAAGATAAGCATGTCCATGCTAGCGCCTCCCAATCACAAGGAATGAGATGCTCTCCTTCTGCTAGTCCTCTCAGTATTTCCATAGTAAAAGGAGCAGTGGGACCATACTGACTGACAGATATTTTTATCTCTTTTAAGACAGTGAAAGTGGTAGGGTGATGACTGTAATGATAGACTACATCAGGATTTTTCTCATCCTGGCCAGGCGGAGTCACCTCTGTTATTGTTACTGGAAACAAATAAGCATCTAAATCTCCTGCCATTCTGGCTTTTCTAATGCCTTCCATGACTGCAGAAGAAAACTGTGAACTTGGCTTTAAGCCTTTAGAAAGAATAGGAGAGGGTGAAGGAGCACTTGGCTTTAAGCTCTTAGAGAGAACAGGAGAAGACAGAAGAGCAGGTGAAGGTGATGGTGGCCAGTTGCCCCCCTCGCTCTCCTCGCTTCCCAGTTCCTCTTTGTCTTCTAACTCTTCCTCTGATTGTAGAGGCTCTAAAGCTACAGAAATGAGATTACACAGAGACCAAACATATACCGGAATAGCTTCTCCCTGTCAATGTGCTCGCCTAAGGCAAGACACAACTCTATGCCAGACCTGGACATCCAACGTCCCTTCCTCTAGCAACCAGGGACAATGCTGATAGACGAGATCAAAGAGAGAAGTGAGACAAGAAGAGCTAACTTTTACCCCTCCTGAATGTAAGAGGTTTTTAAGTAAAAGCTTGTAAGTTTCAAAGTGAGATTCAGCATTTCCCATTATTACCCTGATGCTTTTCCCAAGTCTCCATGAACCGCTCACCAGCTGTGTTATAGGTTGTGATAGCACTCCTCCTGAGTGATGGCCTCGGGAGCCTCGGTGCTTGATTTCACTGCGGGGCTGGTCTGCCGGGTTGTGGGGTCTGTAAGATGCTTCCTCCTCTGGTCCCTGTTCGGGCACTGCCTGTCAGAGAAAGAGAGTTCTCCAATAAACACGGGCAGAGGAGAAGCCACACCGAGGTTGAGGAAAAGATAGACAGACAACAGTTTGGGATCAGAGGGCTAACAGTCATCCCAGCCAAGAGCCCAGAATCAAGCTTTATTGAAGTGTTTATACCATCCACCAATAACAGTTAGTATCCTACAAACCAAGGAGTTGAGGACATCCAGTTGCCTGGCTGATTGCTGGGGGGGAACATTTTTTTACTACCCATTGTGTTGTCACAGTTTTCTGCATTCCCACTTGCCCTACTCCCTTAACTGGATGTGTTCTCACATAACTCCTTTGTTCCTGGGCACAATGGTAAAGTCAAGGTAATTGATTATCATGCTCTTAGTACAAAAGGTTATACAAAATTGAAGTAATGGTGTAGCAGCCAAGATGGCTGCAATCGTGTCAAGAGAGTTAACATATTTTCCCACAGATAACTACTAAAAACCAAATTCTAAATGGAAAAGTTGCAGGCAGAAACATACATTATCTAAATTACAATGACATTTATGTACATTTTTAAACACAGAATTTTAGAATGTTTTATATAGTTACATATATAATAAAATGCTACATATCCAAGACAAACAAAAAAACTCCAGTTTCATTGAGTGGATTCTTACTCATAGCAACCCTATGGGACAGAGTAGAACTGCCCCATAGAATTTCTGAGGAACACTGGGCAGATTTGAGCTGCAGACTTGTTAACAGCTGTAGCACTTAACCACTATGCAACCAGGGTATCCATATTATATATGTAATTCGTATATATGTGAATTGGTGGTTCAGTGGTAGAATTCCCTCTTCCATGCAGAAGACCCAGGTTCAATTCCAGATCTGTGCACATCCAGTTCAATCACCCCTGTCTGTCAGTGAAGGCTTTCATGTTGTGGTGATCCCAAACAGGTTTCAGTGGAGCTTCCAGGCTAAGACAGGAAGACTAGACAGGCTAAGATAGGAAGACTCAGAAATCTACTTCTGAAAATCAGCAAATGAAAACTCTATGGATCACAGGAGTCTGAATTTCAACTAATGGTGCCAGATAGGTTTCAGTGGAGCTTCCACACTAAAATATACTAGGAAGTAAGGCCTGAAGATTTACTTCTGAAATGGTGTGGGAGCAAGCAGTATTTTGTTCCATTGTGCATGCAGTCATTATGAGTCTGTGACCAACCTGATGGCCGCTAACGTCTTAAGTATATATGAGGACTACCGGTTAAGTTCATGAACTCATCCTAGAAAAAGTGCTACATACATCATTGCTGAATATCACTACAGTCACCTTTGAAGAACTCCCCTTGGGAAGCTATGCACCAATGCCACCCTTCAAAGCTATTTTGGAACTCTTGTCTTTGAATGGCCATCAGAGTCTTCGTTGTATGATACTCGATGTCTTGGCTACCACCAAAATGTCAAAAACATTTTGAAAAACAATTGGCGTCCAGATCAGATGAGTAGGGAGAGTGTTTCAATACAGTTACTTGTTTACTGACTAAAAACTTCCTCACAGACAACCATACAATTAAGTCTGCAAACTTCTCACCTTGCCTCCATTCACAACGGTCATTCCAGAAAGAGTTCCAAAATTGCTTTAAAGAGTGGACTAGGCACTGGCATCAATGCATAGCTTCCCATGGGGAGTACTTCAAAAGTGATTGCAGTGATATTCAACAATGAGATATGTAGCCAGCCAAGCCAAGTAAAAAGCCAAGTGCCGTCGAGTCGGATTTAGAACAATTAAGCTTGTGGACTTAATTGTCAGACTTCCTATAGCAGATAAAAACAGAATGGAAAGATTCATCAGGGAAATTATAATGCAAAGGGATGAAAATGGGACTTCAAATTTGCCTTTTACTTGTTCATTTTCTTTTCTTTTTTTGATGCCTAAAACAATTATGATAAGACCTATACTTGTTCATTATGGGTGTTATGGACATTGTCATTGGTCAAATTATTATGTATACTTTTTTAGTCTTTAATTTTTCCAAATTAAAAAAAGTAGACAAAAAGAAAGTTTTTTAAAATGCTCTTGGTATTTTTTAATGTATGTTTTCAAAGATTTGCTTAAAATCTTAAAAGATTTACAAATATAAAGTAGTACAGGGATATCCAGTAGGCAATGCCCTCCTCAACCTGTCACCTATCTGTTCAGCCATTTGTTTTATCAAAATAAATCATACAGTTCAATCTTTCTTGTTGGAAATTTAGAACATTGTCTGAGAAGACTTCCCACCTCCCTCCAACACCCCCAAAAAGATTTTATTTAGCGAACACTGGCATGTGAGAAGAGATAGAATGGCACAGTGGGCATGACAAGTGAGATGTCCTGATCAAATGCTCATCCATTTCAGTGAGCTCACTTATCTCTCGTTTTTGTGTTAGAAAAGATTTTCCAATCAATTATTCAGGGCAGAGCATCTCTCCTTTCCAAATGGGCTGCCTGTTGGAACCAGTCCCATACACCTAATGCTACATGGTCATACACAGTTGGCGTTACAGTAAGCATCTAATTGGTGCTTTGACCAGGCTTGGAGCAAAAAGTCTATTTAAACACAACCAGTAATCAGAGGGGAAGAAGTGAGGAGTACACAAAAGAAAACTAGGCAAGATATAGATTTCTGCTTATGAGTCAGCACAGAGCTAATCATTCATCCCAGATCAACCCATGCTGAGGAAGCTGGCCATGCAGGAGCCCTGGATTTCTATCAGCCCCTCAGAGACCATGCAGGGAAATGACTCACATGTCTTCTCTCAAGGGCACACCGGTGGCAGTGAAAGGAGAAACAGGCTTCTGAGAAGAGAATTACCCAGGGCTGGTGGATGTGGTCAATTAACAGAAGTGAAAGACAGAAAGGACCTGTTAGTATTAGGGCTAAGAAGAAAATTTGTTCATTTAGAAATCGATGCTCAGCAAGATTCCTCTGCTCTGTATCTACCCCTGCAAATGTCATAGCAGCAATGTTTCCAAGACATTCCTGAGCTCTCAGAATTTTGAGTAAGGTTGAGATCACATAGCAAAGCTCTGTGACATCTGTGGCACTAACCTAGGATTTAGGAGACCTGAACTACATCCCTAGTTCTACCACTAAAGAGGAAGGCCCTAACCAGGAATACCTCTCTGAGACTCAGTCTTCTCATCCAAAAAATGGGATGATAATAGTCAGCTGGCCTTCTCTGGTGTAGTTGAGGACTTTTTAGTCAATGAATGTATTAAAGGGCCTTTAAAAAAAAGTCTGAAGCAAATTCAATGCAATGACTATTTGAAAAAAAAATTAAATGTCAATTAAACATGTTTGTCTTGCTTTATGAGTCTGGAGGTTTAAGGCAAAAACAAAGACAGAATGTTTCCTCAAAGCCAAGCCAAGTCATGTTTTCTCAAAAGGCAGTTTTTAAAAAAATATAAACATCCTAATAGCCAAGCCATAGACCTGTAATCAAATGTTCACATCAAAGAAGAAATGTAGGTGACTTGAAAAATATGGCTTGCCAAAAGCAAATAGAATCTTCTTGAGCCTGGCTTTTGAAAATCTGAAAGCTTTACTAGCTAACTAAAGTATTCCAGGCTGTTACAACTGAGATCAGAAATGAAAGACTGTCACTCATTTTTAATCAGCCACTAAGAAATACAATTGCTTAAGCATGTCACTTGTTTGAGTTGTTATAAAGAGGTTCTATATACACTGGTCAAATTTTATACTTCAGGATGACCATGTTTCTGGCAGTTTGTCACACTGTAGTGGCTTGTAAGTTGTTGTGATACTAGAAGCTATGCCACCAGTATTTTAACTACCAGCAGTCATTCATGCTGGATAGATTTCAGTGGAGCTCCTAGACTAAAACAGACTAAAAATAAAGGCCTGGTGATCTACATCTGAAAATTAGCCAATGAAACCATTTAGGTCACACCAGAACATTGTCTGACTCTCTTGCTTTGGACACATCATTTGAGGAAGACAACATTTTTGGTTAAGTAGAGAGCAGTGAGGGTGAGGGACACCTTGGTAAGATGATGGGCACAATAGCTGAAAGGATGGACTGGGACATACTGGTGACTGTGAGGGTGACACAGGATCAGGCCACATTTTGTTCCATTGTATCATGAGTCAGAGTAGACTCCATCCATCCATCCATCCATGTTTGTATCTATCTAAACTTCAGAACTATGTACTGATGCAGAGGATGATTGAAAACCAATTGTTCCAAAATGACAGAAGTTGTCAGAACCTCCAATAAAGTACTGGGATTGTTTTTTCCACCTCACTGTTGACTTCATCAGTGGTATGAAAAAAATCTTAAACAGTGACAAAGTCTTCTAGGATGCCTGTTTTTTGGATTCCATTGAACTTCAAGCATACCCCTGCAAAACCTGATGTCACTGTGCCATTAACTGGTCAGTTCCTGAGCTGCTGAGGTAAGTCTGGCACAAGGGCAAGGGCAAATCCAGTCAACAAGTGCTATTTAATGAACTGGCATTTCAAGGGTTCATTATGGCTTACAAAGGCCTTCCCTACTCAACCACTATTGCAGCTTAGATGAATGGACAGATGACACTTATCCTAATGTTTCCAGTCTCAAGATGGTCACTTTCAGAACTTTGAAAAGATGGAGTTTTAAAAACCCAAATTATTCAGTAAATTCTATATCTACCCTACTGTGTGCTTAGGGCTCAGCTAGGAAGTTTCAGGAATTCAAGAAATATAACCTTGCCTTTGAACGATTTACATTCTAGAACTCACATAATTGAAACAGGCACAGAAAAATACTTGATAATTACTTGACGTAAAAAAAAAAAAAGGTAGACCAAGTGCTCTGCAAATTTCAATGTGATGAGCCATGACTGAAATTTTTCAATGAAACGGAATAGAATGAAATGGCATAGGACAACATGTACAATGGCATAGTATAGAATAGAAAATATCAAACATTGCATATCAGAGGTAGTAAGAGTAAGTAGTGTGTGAGTGTGTGGTTTCATATATACAATATATTTCTTACAATAAATTTTACCCTAGAACTTGAAGATCAGCAGGGACTAAGACAATGAGAGAGTTGGCCAAAGTGCCTTATTTAAGAAATTTGTTTCCAAAAGGAGTGGAGCAGAGAGGACTAAAAGAGAACAAAATAGGGAATGACCTAAGACCAAAGGTTAGAAAACTTCCCTATGAACAGGTTGTTTGCAGAAAGAAGGAAGACTTCTAAAGTCTACTAACACATAACATCCTTGACTACATGCACTCACTACTTTCTATATAAATAACAGGACATCCATGTGTTTAAGCAACTTTCCTATTGATGTAGGTTAGAGACAGCGAGACAGGCTGCAAGATAAACCAACCACTGCAGGAAGAAAGAGGACCTCATAGTCAAATGCAAGCATAACAGTGCAAGTCCACCTGGAGTTTGCAAAATTCTCAGCCAGGACTTTGTACAGTCCAGCAGGCCAGTGGAGACCTGAGCCAATCTTCTCTAGAACTTAAGGGGCTGGAGATTGAAAGCAATGTCCAAGTCTTGTGTGAATGTGCACGCTACATGGTGGTGGAGAGTGCCTCAATTAGATTACAGAAAGATAAATGACATAACACCCAATTCATCCTGTAACCCCTTTGTTCTCTTCATCAGTACCCTCTCAGATGCCACCATATATATCCACACAGATGGAGAGAATGCTATACTCTACAGTTGCCCCTGCTGGTTATACTTGGAGGCCACACAGAGAAAGTTTGATACGATGGCCCCCTCAAAGCCTGAGTATATGGTCTTTGCCCCTGCCTGGATTTTCTTGTCCCAGTTAACCCCAGTTCTTTGCAGAGAATACAGTATCTAAACCCCCTCACCAGGTAGACACACTCATGTGAATTATGTCTACTTCACCCATGGACCCCTTAAAGTAGGTGCCCTGAATTGAACAGAGTCCTCGAGTTTTGTGGGTTGTTCACAAGGTACAGTGGTTCCTGCCATGCTTGCTTTAGATGTTGTATTTTTATTACCTCTCATCGAGGTCCAGCTATTGGCAAGCATCAAGTGTGTCTAATCAGGCTCATAGCAACTGAGAGGTTCATGCACATCTTGTTCAGTTATCCCATGCCTCTCAAACCATGAGTCCTTCCAATTCAGCATAAAGAGTGCATTTCCTCTATAGGCTGTAACAACAGAAAATGTGATTTCTTGCAGCTTAATCATTATAACAAATTTCCAGTACAAAAAAAAAAAATTCAATGTCCCTACAGTTATAATACTGTTTGTGCTACTTTTATCCAATAACCAATCTCATGGAATTTTCTCCTTGGATATTTTAAATTGTAATATTGGTTGATATTTAGCTTGTGTTACAGAAAGAAACTTGGGTGTGAGTCAAGCTGGATGGATGCAAATTATGTCTCCCTCACTCACCAGCTCTGTGATCTCTACAAGTTACTTGTCTTTGACTGTGACTTCTGAGTACCACGGGTTCCTCATCAATAAAGTAAACAAGAAGACAGGGCTAAGCTGGTGGACTACTCAGACACTTCCTGTGATCCATCTAACAACAATGACCCCCCAAAACAAGCAAATAGATTATATATGACATTCTAGGAGCCCTGAACATCAAAGAGAAGGTTAAGAAATCAGACTGAATGACAGGGAATGGAGAGTAGAAGTACCTAGGACTGGCCAAACCTGAGCCAATGGAAATTGCCTGCAGGTGAACCTGAGGCAGTAAGCATGGTGAGGGGAGCAGGGGACTTTGGGAAAGACTGAGCAGCAGAGATCATACTGACACCACCATTATCAATGAAAACCAGCATTCAGTGGTCAAAATCTAAGTAACTTGTTTCTAAACTACTGCATGTGGATAAACCTCTCTCCCTTTTACCAAACCTTCCACCTCCCTTCTCTACTCAGCACCTGAGCTGGCTCTAGAGACTAACACATCTCCTGGGCAGGAAGTAGGACCCTTTATGCATCCTGAGCCATTCTTCCAGCCTTTAAGACGGAGCAATTTAACAAACGGGGGAGGGGTGGGGTAATAATCTGTCAGCTCCTGTAAACCGAGAAGTCAGGGCACAAACAATTCCTTTGCCTAGGCACAGGCTTAATGGGCCCACCAAACTTGAATGCCACTCACCTCTGCATACAACAATGAATACACACTGTCCAGCTACAAAACCAATGCACAGATGTGCTTTAAGGAACAGGAAAACACTTTCCTCACAGACACTCACAAAACAGCTGTCATTCTCCTGCCTTTCTCAGCACGGGCAGTCAAATACCTCGGGCTGCATTAAGCACCCCTAGCCACTTAGTACTGTAAGAGAGAGCCTGCTTCATACACTTGGTGACTGATTGACCACCTGGGCACCTAAGGTAAATGCATACAAGAAATGTAAACAGACTCCTGGGCTCACATGCCTAGTTACAGCTGTAAATAACCAAACTAGCTCACACCAGCCAATTTGGCCGTTTCAAAACAAAATAAGAAGCAAGAACACAGAAACAAACATAAAGTCAATAAGTACAACAACTTACTGATGGCTTAGAGACACTAGTCAATATCAAATCAAATACAGAGGTAGACTACAATGGGTTCAGAAAGCTTCCAAAACAAATAAGTGAGAAATTTGACAGATGAAGAAGACTTCCTGGAATTATCAGAGGTATAATACAAAGATCAATATTGAGAACACTTCAGGAGAAAAGGAAGATCAGGAAAACTGTAGCAGAGCATAATGACAAACTGAACAGGCTCCAAGTATAGTGAGATAGCAATAAAAAAATTCAGAAGATTAATTACAAAATTAGACAACCCAGTAGAAAGTCAAAGGAGCAGAACCGAGGCAATGAAAACCAGAACTGGCAAGACTGAAGATAAAAAAGTTGACACTAACATGTTTGATGAGAAATCAGATAAAAGAATTTTTCTAAAAGAAGCAGCACTAAGAATTATGTAAGACTCAGTCAACAGGAATAACCTACAAGTGAGTGGAGTACCAGAGTGGGGGTGGATAACAGAAAATACAGACCGAATTTTTGAAGATTTCTTGGCAGAAAATTTCCCTGATATCATGAAAGATAAGAAGATATTTATCCAAGATGTTCATCAAACTCTACGCAGATTCAAAAAGAAAAACACCGAGGCGTATTATAAGCAAACTTGCCAAAACTAAAGATAAGAAGAGAATTTTAAAAAGTGGCTAGGGATAAATGAAAAATAATCTACAAAGAAGAGTAAATAAGAATAAGCTGGGACTACTCAGCAGAAACCTTATAGGCAAGCAGACAATGGGATGACATGAACAAAGCCCTGTAGGAAAAAAAAAAAAATGACATCCAATAATTATACATCCAAAACAGTTGTCTCTCAAGTACAGTGTCAAAATTAAGACATTTCCAGATAAAAAGAAATTTAGGGAATTTGTAAAAATGAAATAAAAAATACAATAAATACTGAAGAGAGCCCTTCAGTTAGAAAATTAATAATATCAGATAATGACCCAAGACCAGAATGTAGGACAGAGCAAACAGATATCAACTCAGATAGATAAATCACAAAAATAAATCAAAGGCAAAACATTGAAAACAGGAAAATGGAGATGTCATTATGTAAAAGATGACAACATTCTAACAGAAAAGAGAGAATTAAAAATGTAATCATGGAGCTTTCACGCACAGAGCAAGTCAAGGCTATAAAAAGAAATAAAAGACCAAATCAAATTAAGAAAACTCAATGTAAATATTAAGACAAGCACAACAGAAATTAACAGTCATACACAAACAGAATTTAAAAAAATGAAGTCTCAGCACATACAAAACCAACAAAAATGGAAAAGATGAAAAGAAAATATGTTAAAAAAAAAACAGCACAGAAAATTAAGTGGAACAAAGAAACTGTCAACAACTCAGAGAAAAAGTCATCAAAATGAGAGCACTAAACTCATACCCATCCATAATCATGCTGAATATAAGTGAATCAAGAGCACCAATGAAGAGAAGAGACTGGCACAATGGATTTAAAAAACAAAAAGACTGTCTAAATGCTGCCTATCACGGACACACCTTTGACTTAAAGATACAAACAAACTAAAACTTATAGGATGGAAAAGACATCAGGAAAACAACATTCAAAAAAGAGCAGGAATGGCAATATTAATTTCTGATAAAACAAACTTTAAAGTGCAATTCACTTACCCATCTTAAAAATTTATGCACCCAATGATAGGCCTTCAAAATACATAAAACAAACTCTAACTGCATTGAATATGGAAGTAGACTGTGCCACACTAATAGTAGGAGACTTCAACACACCCCTTTGGTGAAAGACAGACCATCCAGAAAGAAGCTCAGTAAAAACACGGAAGATTTAAATGCCACAATCAACCAACTTGACCTCATAGACATGTATAGAACACGCCACACAACAGCAGCCAAATATACTTTCCTTTCCAATCCACTTGGAACATTCTCCAAAATAGACCACACATTAATCCATAAAGCAAGCCTTAACAAAATTGAAAGCACTGAAATCTTACTAAGCAACTTTTCAGACCATAAAATCTTAAAAGTAGAAATCAATAATGGAAAAAAGTAGGGGAAAAAATCAAATCAGCACATGGAAACTAAACAACACATTGTGCAAAAACTACTGGGTTATTGAGGAAATCAAGAGCAGAATAAAGTAATTCACAGAATTCAAATGAGAATGCAAACATATCCCATCAAAACCTTTGGGACACAGGAGAAGCAATGCTCAGAGTTCAATTTATTTCAATAAATGCACACATTAAAAAAAAAGGCCCAAATCAAAGCATTAACCCTACAACTTGAAGAACTAGAGAGCAGAAAAAGAAGGCTTCAGGCAGCAGAAGAACGAAAACAATAAAAATTAAGGTAGAACTAAACGAATTAGAGAATAGAAGAGTAATTGAAAGAGTTAACAAGACCAAAAGCTGGTTCTTTAAAAAGATCAATAAACTGTTGACCAAACTGACAAAAGAAAAACAGGGCAGAAAGCAAATAAACCAAACAGGAAATGAGATGCATGATACCGCAACAGATGCAAATGAAACTTAAAAAAACTATAACGACGGCACTTGGCATTCTATGAAAAATTCTACTCTAATAAATTTGAAAACCTAGGGAAAATGGAAACATTTCTAGAAACTCACTACCTACCTAAATGAATACAAACAGAAAAAGAACAGATTTTTTTTTAAAAGCATAACAAAAGAGACTGAAAAGGTAATTTTAAAAAATAAAAAAAAAAAAGCACTGGCTGAGACAGCTTCACTACAGAATCCAACTGAAGTTTTAGAGAAGAGTTAACACCACTATTACTAAATGTATTTCAGAGCACAGAAAAGGATGGAATACTCCCAAACTCGTTCTACAAAGCTTGCATAAACCTAATACCAAAACCAGGTAAAGACACCACAAAAAAGGAAAATTGCAGAACAATATCTCTCATGAACTTAGATGCAAAAATCACCAACAAAATTCTAGCCAGTAGAATTCAACAACATATCAAAAAAAATGCTTTGCCATGACCAAATGGGAATCATACCAGATGTTCAGGGAGGGATGGTTCATAATTACAAAAATAATTAACATAATCAACCACATAAATAAAAGACAAGAACCGTGTGCTTTTATCAATTTGATGCAGAAAAGGCATTTGATGAAGTCCAATGCCTATTCACATAAAAAAAACCTCAGTAAAATAGGAACAGAAGAGAAATTCCTCAACATAATAAAGAGCATTTATACAAAGCCAACAGTCATCATTATTTTAAATGGAGAGAGTCTGAAAACATTTCCCTTGAGAATGGAACCATACAAGGATGCCCTTCGTCATCACTTTTACTCAACATTATACCGGAGGTTCTACCCAGAGGAATTAGGCTACAAAAAGAAACAAAGGGCATCCAAATTGGTAAAGAAGTAAAAGTACCTCTATTTGCAGATGATATGATCTTCCCCAAAGAAAACCTTTAAGAATCCAAAAAAAAAAAAAAGCCCTACTGGAAATGATAAAAGAGTTCAGCAAACCATCAGGATAGAACAGAAACATAGAAAAATCAGCTGGATCCCTCCACACCAAGGAAGACAACATCAAAGAGGAAAGCGCTGAATCAGTATCATTTGCATTCGCCCTCAAGAAGATAAAATACTTAGGAATAAATCTAACAGGAAACATAAAAGACCTATACAAAGAAAACTTTAAGGCACTGTTGCAAGAAACCAAGAGACCTATATAAATGTAGAAACGTACCTTGTTCATGGGTAGAAATTCCGACCCAACACTGTGAAAATGTCTGTTGTACCCAAAGCTATCTATAGATACAATGCAATCCCAATACAAATTCCAATGGCATTTTTCAACAAGATGGAGAAATAAATCACCAACTTCATAGGGAGAGGAAAGGAAAGCATTACTGGAAAAGAACAAAATGAGAAGCCTCCTATTACCTGATTTTAGAACCTATTACATTCCTACGGTAGTCAAAATATCCAGGCACTAGTACAACAACAGATACGTAGACCAACAGAAAAGAATTGAGAATCTAGACTTAAAATCATCCACCTATCAGCAACCGATATTTGACAAAGGCTCGAAGTCTGTTAACTGGTGAAATTACAGTCTCTTTAAAACATGATGCTGGCATAACTGGATATCCATCTGTGAAAAACAAAACAAGACCCGTATCTCACAGCATGCACAAAAGCTAACTCAAAATGGATTAAAGACCTGAATGTAAAATCTAAAACAAGGGGGGCAGAGTCAAGATGGTGGACTAAGCACACATCTCCTTATATCCCTCTGGAAATCAAGACCTGAACTGATAATCAAATGGAGCCTTCTGATCACCTAGTGAGCCCCCAGGACACAGTACAGGGCTGTTAATTTGGACTTCATACCACTGAATAAAAATCTCCTCCCTCTCGCTGACTCCCGCTCCTGGATAGCCCTGGCTCTCACAGACTGAAGGTAAATGCACCATTTTGACTTTTTTTTCTCTGTCTTGCCCAGCAGGTGGACCTGGGTCTTGCCTAGCGGCTAGACTCAGACGCAAGGCTGGTGGGATAGGCAGGCAAAATTGCCACATTTTGAGAGCCAGGCTTAGGACTCTGTTCATCTAGCCACTTGGAGCCTGTCTTTTTATCTCTGCCACAGCACGGTTCATACAGAATCACAGTGCCTGTGGGTGGGATGCCATGTTGGATATGGAGATTTAGCTGAAAGTGATTCTTAACCTGGGAGCCAGCGCCTGCAAACAGGACAGTGCTTCTCCGACAGAAAAGCAGTAGTTTACAGAGTTGCCTACAGTGGGGGCCCGGCAGCAGAAGCGGAGGAATCACTATCTCTTGGCACCTTTAGCCTCTCTATCTGCCAACCATGTGGAGGGCACCACCTTAGATACGGTGGCCACAGCTGGACCTAATTCTTAGCTTGGGAGCCAGAGCTTGCCCACAGGAGAGTGCTTTTCTACCAGAAAAGCAGTAGTTTGCACAGTGTCACCTAAGACTGGGCCCAGTCAGCAGAGGCCAACAGGGCAGTAGCACTGCTGTATTTGAAACTGTTCGTACCGTCTGGGGTTGGATATACAGGTGCTTACTTTGCCAGCTGGAAAGAAGGACCTCTACAACTGAAAATCTGACTGACTTGGGAAGTGGTCAGATATCTTTTGTTTTGCATTTTAAGACAGTCTAGAGAAACATCTGCAATCCATCCTCACAGTATCTCTACCAGCTTCTACTTACTCACATGGGACCCAAAAAGCGACAGACACTTGTGGCAAACAAGAAATCACCCATGGCTTCAGAAGGCTTCCAAACAAAACAGCCAAGTAGTTTTCCAGATAAGGAAACTTTTCTGAAATCATCAGATCTGGCTGGAGGAAGGAGAGTGGGTGGAGAGGAGGGGAAAGGAGACTGTTGGGAGGATGAGACACGTATGGAGCAGAGAGGAATAGTGTGCTGTGGCAGGGCAGGGACAGCAACGAAAGCTGCATATAGGTGGGCATGTAAATTTATACAGGAACATGAATTTTCACTCAGACATAATAAAAATAATTAATTAATTAATTAAGAAAAGATGAATACAAAAGGATTATATACAGAGACCTTCTAGACCTTATACAAAGTGCAGCACAAAATGAAAAATTAAGCAAGCTGTTCGATCTGATGGAACACCAGTACTCTGAAATCCAACAGATCAACCACAAAATCAAAGACATAGAAACTTCCCTTCAAAGCCAAGAAAACAGAATGCAACAAATGGAAAAAAGAATTTCTGACTTGGAAGACAGAGCTACTGGGCCAGCGTCTATAAGCAGAAATCAGAAAAAAGAAACAATAAAAATGAAGAAGCATGTGGGACTCTATTAAAAGGAACAACTTTTGATTAATTGAAACAACTGAGAACACAGAGAGCATCGTTGCTAAGCTGCTGACAGAGAACTTCCCAGAAATCATGAAGGAAGAGAATATAGATATCCCAGATGCATATCATACACCACCCAATATAGATCTCAAAAGAAAGACTCCAAGACATATTATAATCAAGCTTAACAAAATGAAACATAAGCAACAACTCTTAAAGGCAGCAAGACTCAAAGCAAAGCTAACATTCAGAGGGAAACTCTGTAGGCTTTTGTCAAATTTCTCAGCAGACACCATGCTGGCATGGAGACAATGGCATGACACACTCAAAACCTTGAAGGAGAAGAACTTCCAACCAAGAATTACATATCCTGCAAAACTACCTTTGAAATATGAAAATGAAGTTAAGACATTCCCAAATAAAAAGAAGCTCAGAGACTTTGTAAAAACCAAACCAAAACTACAAGAAATACTGAAAGAAGCTCTTGGCTTTGGCCTAGAAGAACAAAACCACTAACTTTATATTTTAGAATGACACATCATCCAGAATTCTACCCAGTCAGGGAAGGCTCCAAACTCAATCACAGCTTTAATACTGAAAGAAACAATCCAGTGATGATCATGAAAACTATGGTGCCATTATATTAAAAAGAGGGATGTACTGCAGTCCTTATAGTCCATCCAGATGGAGAGGAAGTCAACAAGACTGGTAGTAATTAAAATTGGGTTTATCTGTAGTTTATTAAGGGGGATCATAAGGGCAGCCATAAAGCACAGCAAAGATGCAACATATCATTTCAAGAAATGTAACACAGGAGTCTCAACAACTACAAAACCAGCTCTGAAAAAGGTGAAAAATCAACTTACAAAAAAACAATGTCCCAGAACAGACTAATAAGAATGACAGAAAAAAACATCAACACAAAATTAAACATATCACAATGGCAGCACCGAACATATACCTATCAATAATTATACTGAATGTGAATGGACTGAATGCTTCAGTAAAGAGACATCCATATGCCTTTCAAAAGAAAGGCATAGGACCCATCCATACATTGTCTACAAGAAACTCACTTGAGACTTAAAGATAGGAACAAACCGAAAATTAAAGGAGGTAAGAATATGTATCAAGCTAACAATGAACAAAGAAGAGCAGATGTGGCAATTCCAATCTCAGACAAAATTAATTTTAATGAAAACTCCACCAAAGTGGACAAAGATGGACACTATTTATTGCTGAAATGTTGAGTACACAAGGAAGACTTAACTACATTAAGTATTTATGGACCTAACATTAGACCACCTAACTATGTGGAAGAAACGTTGACTACACTCAAAAAAGAGTTAGATGACTCCACAGTAATAGTGGGAGAGTTCAACACTCCTCTCTCAATGCTGGACAGATCTAGAAAAAAGCTCAGTAAAGATGCAGAAGACCTCATTGCTACAGTTAACCAACTAAACCTCATCAATATATACAGAACATTCTACCCATCAGCGGACAACTACACCTTCTTCTCCAGTGCACATGGAACATTCTCCAGAGTGACCATGTGTTAGGACATAATACAATTCTCAACAAAATCCATACCATTGAATTAATGCAAAGTATCTTCTCAGACCATAGAGCCATAAAAGTTGAAGTCAATAGCAGAGAAAACATAGATAGAAAGTGGAACTCCTGGAAACTGAACAACATTTTGCTCAAAAAACCACGGGTTATAGAAGAAACCAAGAATGAAATAAAGAAATTTGTGGATTCCTATGAGAATGAAAACACTTCCTACAAGAACCTGTGGAATACAGCCAAAGCAGTACTCAGAGGTCTGTTTATCTCCATAAATGCACACATCTGGAAGGAAGAAAGAATCCAAATCAAGGAACTAACTCTACAGCTTGAACAAGTAGAGAGAGAACAACAGAGGAACCCCTCAGGCACCAGAAGCAACCAGATCGTAAAGACTACAGAAGAACTAAATGAATTAGAGAACACAAAACAATTGAAAAAAACTGAAAAGACCAAAAGCTGCTTTTTTGAAAAGATCAACAAAATTGACAAACCATGGCTACCCTTACTAAAAAAACAGGAAAGGAAACAAATAATGCAAATTAGAAACGAGAGGGGAGTGGTCACAACAGATCCAACAGAAATTAAAAATATCATAACAGAATACTATGAAAGACTGTACTCCAACAAATTTGAAAACCTATAAGAAATGGACAAATTCCTTGATTCATACCACCTACCCAAATTATCACAACGTGAAGCAGAACAACTTAATAAATCCATCACAAAGGAAAAGATTGAAAAAGTCATCCAAAAACTGTCAACCAAAACAAGTGTGGGCCCAGATGGCTTCACCGCAGAATTCTACCAAGGTTTTAGAAAAGAGTTCTCTCTAATACTACTGAGATTATTTCACAGTATAGAAAGGGATGAAGTACTCCCAAACTCATTCTATGAAGCCAGCATAACCTTGATTCCAAAGCCAGGGAAAGACCCAACAAAAAAAGGAGAACTACAGACTGATATCACTCATGAATCTAGATGCAAAAATCTTCAACAAAATTCTTGCCAGTAGAATACAACAACATATCCAAAAAATAATTCATCATGACCAAAGGGGATTCATACCAGGGCTGCAAGGTTGGTTCAAAATCAGAAAAACAATTAATGTGATCAACCACATAAATACCACAAAAGACAAGAATCGCCTGATTTTGTCCACCGATGCAGAAAAGGCATTTGATAAAGTCCAACACCCATTCATGCTAAAAACTCTTAGCAAAATAGGCATAGATGGAAAATTCCTCAATGCAATAAGGGCCATTTATGCAAAACCAACTGCCTATGTCACCCTGAATGAAGAGAGACTTTCCTTTGAGAACAGGAACTAGACAAGGATGCCCACTCTCACCTCTCCTAGTCAACATAGTACTAGAAGTTCTAGCCAGAGCAATTAGACAAGACCAAGAAATAAAGGGCATCTGCATCGGCAAAGAAGATGTCAAAATCTCCCTGTTTGCTCATGATATGATTGTATATGCAGAGAATCCCAAAGAATCTACAAGCAAACTACTCACACTGATAGAAGAGTTCAGCAAAGTCTCAGGATACAAGATAAACATAAGTAAATCAGTAGGATTCCTTTACAGCAATAGTGAGACTGCTAATGAAGAAATCATCAAATCAATACTATTTACTATAGCTCCCAAGAAGATAAAGTACCTAGGAATTAATCTAACCAGAGAAATAACAGACCTTTACAAAGAGAATTGCAAGACTTTACTACAAGAAGCTAAGAGAGAAATGGAGAAACCCACTCTGCTCATGGATAGGAAGACTTAACATTGTGAAAATGTCTATTTTACCCACAGCAATCTACTTACATAATGCAATCCCAATACAAGTTCCAGTGACACTTTTTAATGAGGTGGAGAAACAAATCACCAATTTTCATTGGAAACGGAAGAAACCTCGGATAATTAAAGTACTACTAAAGAAGAAGGACACATTGGGAGGCCTCTCGTTACCCAACTTCAGAATCCATTACACTGCCACAGTGGTCAAAACAGCCTGACACTGGTACAAGAACAGACAGACCGATCAATGGAACAGAATTGAGACCCCAGAGATGACACCATCTGCCCATGAACAGTTGATATTCGACAAAGGCCCTAAGACATTAAACTGCAGTAAAAACAATCTCTTCAACAAATGGTGCTGGCAAAATTGGATATCCATCTGCAACAAACTGAAACAAGATCCATATCTCACACCTTATACAAAAACCAACTGAAATTGGATAAAAGACCTAAATATCAAATCTAAAACAATAAAGCTCATCCAAGAAAAAGTAGGAACAACAATGGAAGTTTTAATACACAGTGTAGACAGACTTCAAAATCTGTCAAGCAAACGACAATCAACAGAAGAAAAAAATAGATAAATAGGAACTATTAAGAATCAAACACTTTTGCACATCAGAAGACTTTACCACAAGAGTTAAAAGGCCACCTACAGAATAGGAAAAACTATTTGGCAACCCTATGTCAGACCGATGCCCGATCTCCGTAGTCTATAAGGCACTACAAAATGTCAATAAGAAGAAGATAAATCCAAGTAAGCAATGGGCAAAGGAGATGCACAGACATTTCTCTAAAGAGGAGATCCAGGTAGCCAAAAAAACACAAGAGGACATGTTCACGATCTTTAGTTATTAAAGGAATTCAAGTCAAGACTACAGTGAGATACCATCTCACCATAACAAGGTTGGCCATGATCCAAAAAACACAAAGCAACAAATGCTGGAGAGGCTGTGGAGAAAGTGGAACTCTCCTACACTGTTGGTGGGATTGCAAAATGGTCCAGCCTCTTTGGAAAGCAAGCTGGCACTTCCTTAAAAAATGGATATAGATATACCATTTGACCCAGTAATTCCACTACTTGGAATATATCCTACAGAATCAAGGCCGTTCACACCAATGGATACATGCACAAGAATGTTTATCGCAGCACAGTCGATGATAGCAAAAGGATGGTATCAACCCAGATGCCCAACAACAGACGAATGGACAGATAAACTATGGTATATATACTCAATGGAGCACTGTGCAATGATAAAGAACAATGACAATTCCAGGAAACATCTCATAACCTGGTTTCAACTGGAACACTTTATGTTGAGTGAAAGTAGTCAGAGACAAAAGGACAAATATTGTATGAGACACCAACGATAAGAACTTAAAAACAGACTTATGCATAGAAGAAAAGACTCTTTGATGGCTGCAAAGGAGGGGAAGGAGGAGGGAGTGTGAGGAGGGTAGGTTTTAGATTAGATAGTTGGTAGAAATTGGGTTGGGCGAAATCGGTGACAGCACACATTAGAAACAAGAACAATATTAAGTGGATTTCAACATAACTTGAATACTCCTTCCATCTTAACCCAATATTGCAGGACAGAGTAGCTGGGGCAGGGGGCAGGGAACCATGCTCTCAGGCAAAATCGAGGCCAATTGGCACAACTAGCAGCTTACTAAGAAGGCTCTCTGCACCGCACATTGATGAGTGGTGGCTGGGGTGTTAAAAGCTGCCAAGCTGCCATCCAAGAGCACAGCAAATGGTCCCAACTCAACAGGAGCGGATGCTCACTGAGGACCAAAATGACATGGGGTAAAGACAACTCAGAAGACAGAGAGACCCAAGAACCAGATGGTTGCTGGTCACCACCTGTGACAGCTGCGATGGAGCTCACAAAGTAGAGTCTCACCAGCAACACAAGAATAAAAAGGGGTGCACCTGAGATCTCCACTAAAAGACCACAATTGATGGTCCAGCCACTTCAGGTTTCCCGTGGGAGCATGGCCTCTGGCCCTCGTGTTGCCCTTGACCATAAGTCATAATGAAGGTCCACTCTTCGGACACGAATGGATTGGACTTGGCGATGCAGAATGACCATATATTGGATGCACTTTATGGTTCTATGCATCTGTAGGATATTATCCTACTGACTTCTGGCTAGAGTAAGGGGAGTGTGTGGAGATGAGGACAAAGGAGACTGTTGGGAGAATGAGACATGTATGGAGCAGAAAAGAATAATGTGCTGTCACCAGGCAGGGAGAGCAGTGGAAGCTGCATATAGGTGTGCATGCAAATTTATATGAGAATGTACATTTTCACCCAGTCATAATAAAGAAGAAGAAAGAAAGAAAATACTGGATTAGCTCCCATTCTAGAGTTCCTGGTATAGAATTACTGAATCATAATTCAATAAATAATACAATAAATATGTTTTAAACATGTAAAAGAAAGAATCCACATGAGAAAGTGATAAGACGCTGTTGAAAAAGAGGAGAGACTGAAAATAAAGGAGAGAAGGTAAAAGGAAAAAAACAATCTAAAACAATAGGGTAAAAACAGTCTCTTTAAAAAATGGTGCTTGTAAGATTGGATAGCCATCTGCAAAAAACTGAAACAAAACCCGTATCTCATACTTTACACAAAAACTAACTCAAAATGGATCAAAGACCTACATCTCAAACCTAAAATGATAAAGATCATGCAAGAAAAAATAGGGTCAACAAGGGAAGTTCTAATACGTGGTTTAGACAGACTTCAAAATCTGAGAAACAAAGCATAATCAACAGAAAATAGATAAACGAGAACTACTAGGAGTCAAACACTTTCACTCATCCAAAGACTTTATCAACAGAATTGAAAGACAATCTACAGAATGGGAAAAAATGTTGGGAACTAAATGTTGGATTGACGTCAGATCTCCATAATCTATAAGGTATTGCGAATATCAACAAGAAAAGTGTAAATAACCCAATTAAGCAATAGGCAAAGGAGATGGACAGACACTTCACTAAAGAGGACATCCAGGCAGCGAAAAGACTCATGAAGAAATGCTCATGATCATTAACTGTTAGAGAAATCCAGATCAAAACAGTAATGAGATACTTACATCTCACCCCAACAAGGTTGGCCATAATCCAAAAAACAGAAACGACAAATGCTGGTGAGGCTGTGGAGAGATGGTAACTCTCCTACACAGCTGGTGGGATTGCAAAATAGTACAACTGCTTTGGAAAATAACTTGGCTCTTCCTTAAAAAGCTGGAAACAGATATACCATTTAATTCAGGAATCCCAATGCTTGGAAAATATCCCACGGAAACAAAGGCAGTCACATCAACAGATACATGCACATGAATATTTATTGCAGCAAAGTCCACAATAGCTAAAACATGGAGTCAATGTAGATGCCTATCAACAGATGAATGGATAAACAACCTATGATACACATATTCGATGGAACACTATGCAATGATAAAGAACAATGATGATTTTAGGAAGCATCTCGTAACCTGGTTTCAATTGGAAGACATCATGCTGAGTGAAATCAATCAGCAGCAAAAGGACAAATATTGTATGAGACCCCTGCTATAAGGACTTAAAAATAGACTTATGTACAGAAGAAAAGACTCTTTAATGGCTATAAGGTTGGGGGGGAGGGAGAAGATGGGTCATAGATTAGATACTTCGATAGAAATTTGGTTAGGTGAAAGCAGTAACAGCATATAGTAGAAAGTAAATTAGCTGACGTCAACATAAACTGAAAGCTCTTCTAATCTAAACCCAATATTGCAAGGATAAAGTAGGAGGAGTGGGATTTGGGGACTGTACTCTTAGGGGACATTGAGACCAATTGGCATAACTAGCCTATTGCTAAGAGAGTCTTCTACACCTTATACTGGTGAGTGGCATCTGGGGTCTTAAAAGCTAGCAAGCTGCCATCTGAGGTACACCAAATGGCCCCAACTCATCCAGAACAGATAATCACTGAGAACAACAAAGACGTGAAGAAAAAAGAGCGCAGGAGACAGAAGGTCCCATATGAATGGGTGATTATATCAACATGTGACCAGAAGAACCAGGTGGTCCTGGCCACCACCAAAGATAGCCATGATGGCACATACAATGTAGAGTCCCTGTGGCAACACGAAAGAAAGAGGGGTGCATCTCAAGAACTCTGCTGGAAGACCACAGCTGATGGTCCAATGGCCTGGCAGATTTCTTGGGAGCGTGGCTGCTATATATGCTACTGCTCCTGACCAGAAAACACTGCTGAGGTCAACTCCTCAGACAAAAATGGACTGGACTCAGGAACACAACGTATCCATGTGGTGTATGTAGTTTACGGGACTATGCATTTATAGGATGCTGTCCTACTTGTCTCTTTCTAGATGGGAGAGGAGTGGGTGGAGAGGAGGGGACAGGAGCTTGTTAAGAGAATACTACAAGCATAGAATTAAAAGGAGGGGTGTACTATCACGAGGCAAGGAGAGCAGAAGGAGCTATAGATAGGCATGCATGCAAAACTGATTTGGATCGTATACTTCCATTCAATCACAATTAAAAAAAGATGAAGATCATGGAAGAAAAAAATAGGGACAATACTGGCAGCCCTAATAGATGGCACAAACGTAATACAAATCATTGTTAACAATGCACAAACACCAAAAGAGAGAATAAACATGAATTTCTATAAATTAAACACAATACTCATCCGAAGACTTCACCAAAAGAGTAAAAAGACAACCTATAGACTGAAACCCTGGTGCATAGTGGTTAAGTGCTACATCTTCTAACCAAAAGGTAGGCAGTTCAAATCTGCCAGGCATACCTTAGAAACTCTACGGAGCAGTTCTACTCTGTCCTATAGGGTTGCTGTGTATTGGAATTGACTAGATGGCAGTGGGTTTGGTTTGGTTTTACAGACTGGGAAAGTAAAATTGCGTATGACAGATGTAATCGGCATCTGCAACATACTGCAAAACCTCAAAAACAAAAAGACAAATAACCCAATTTAAAAATAGGGCAAGTATTTCAACAGGCAGTTCACCAAAGAAGACACTCAGGTAGCTAACAGATACATGAGGAAATGCTCATAGTAATTAGCCATTAGAGAAATGCAAATCAAAACTGCTAATGAAATACCATCTTACCCCAGTAAGGCTGGCATTGATCCAAAAACACAAAATAAAGAGTGATGGAAAAGCCTGTGGATAGACTAGAACACTTAAACATTGCTGGTGTATATGTAAAATTGTACAATCACTTTGAAAATTGATTTGGCATTTTCTCAGAAAGCTAGAAATAAGATACCATACAATCCAACAACCTTACTTCTTGGAATAAATCCTGGAGAAATAAAACCTGCCACATTAATAAATGCATAAACACCAATGTTCGTTGCAGCGCTGTCCACAATAGCAAAAATATGGAATCAACCAAGGTGCCCACCAACAGATGAAAGGATAAACAAATCATGATACATTCACACAACGGAATACTACACAGTTATAAAGAACAATGAATTTGTGAAACATCTCATAACATGGAGGAAACTGGAGGGCATTGAGCTGAGCAAAATTAGTCAGTTACAAAAGAACAAATATTGTATGAGATCACTATTATAAGGGCTGGACAAAAGGTTTAAACACAGGAGAAAACAGTTTTGATGTAACCAGTTACCTATCACCAATTAGATAGTAGACAAGATAGTAGACAAGAATTAAGGAAAGGGAAGGACAACGCACAGTAAATGTGAAGTCAGCACAACTGGACTAAACTGAAAACTAAAAAGTTTCCTCAAAACACTTTGAGGGACATTGTACCAGCGACCGGAGTCTGGAGACCATGGTTTCAGCAGACATCTAGTTTAACTGGCATAACAAAGTTTATTGAGATGTTCTGCATCCCACTTTGGCAGGTGGTGTCTGGGTCTTAAAAGCTAGCAAGCAGCCATCTAAGAAGCACCAGTTGGTCCCAAACCACTTGGAGCAAAGGAGAATGAAGGACACCAAAGACATAAGGAAAACATTAGCCCAAGAGATGGAAAGAGCTACACAAACTGGTGACTACATCAGCGTGAAACTGGAACAACTAAATGGTGCCCAACAACCACCAATGACTGTCTTTACAGGGAACTCAGCGAAGAGTCCCTTATGGAACAGGAAAACTTGGGGATGCAGAACTTGAACACTAGCAAAAAGACCAGATTTGATGAGCTGACAGACTGGAGAGTCCCCATAAGACATTTCCCCTGGACTCACTGTTCGCCCACAACTGAAACCATTCCTGAAGCCAACCCCTTAGTCAAAGATAAGACATAAAATGATACTGGTGAAGAGTGTTCTTCTTGGCTTGCGTAGATGCAGAAGACTAACTGGGCAGCTCCTGTCCTGAAGGGAGATGAGAAGGTAGAGGGGACAGGAGCTGGTTGAATGGACATGACAGGTTGGAGAGGAGGAGTGTGCTGTCACAGAATGAGGAAAGCAGCTAGAGTCACATAATAAAAAGTTTTTGTAGGAGAAACTGACTTGATTGGTAAATTTTCACTTAAGATACAATAAAAAATAAATAAAATAAAACAACAATAAAGCAAACCAGTTACCATGAGTTCACTGGGACTAAAATTGGCCCCCTATGTATCGAAATAGAACAGAACTCCACGGGGTTTGCTGTGGCTGATTTCTTGAAAGAAGATCACCAGGCTTTTCTTCCAAGTCATCTCTTGGTGGACTTGAACCTCCGACTTTTCAGTTGGCACGTGAGCACATTAACTATTCACACTACTAAGGGACTCCCATCAATGAAGACAATAAAAGACCTCTCGGGTGCTGTGTTGCAAAAGGACAGATACTGTATTTTCTCACTTACATGAAATAAACATGTGTATAAAAACCAAAGACTATTAGTTGTTACCAGGAATGAGAAATAGGAAGTATTTCTTAGAAGGAGTTGAGTTTCTGTTAATGATGGTGGTATGTTTTGGAAAACAATAAGAAGACTGGAGCATGACTCAGACAATGTCACTGATGTCACTGAATTGTGCATATGGAAAGTCTAGAGATAGGGTATGTTTTGATACATATATTTTCACAATTTAAAAGAAAAATGTAGAAGCATAGCATTGACTAAGACATATGACCTCCCTGTTAGCACGTTAGTCACAGCAATGCTGGTGATGATCTTGGTGACATTCAACGTATCTGAGCCTTCTTTTCTCAATCCATTAAAGGAAGGTAATACTAGGTATTATTACGTTGTACAGATATAGAGCATTGAAGCAATCTACAGAAATAGCCTGACACCAAGTAGTCTATCAAACAGTAGCTATTTAAATATCATTTTTATGGCTTCCAGCCCAAAGTTCATTTCCTTGATGATGTGTAACTCTTGACACATAAATATGAGAGAGAAAAAAAAAAAAAAGCTGCTTCTTGCATAATGTCCACAAACAATCAGCTAACCCAGGCAGTCCCCAGGCTGTGAACAAGATCTGTTCCTAGGTATGGCTTTAAGTCAAATTTGTGGTAAGTTGGAATAGGTGCATACCATTCTTAGTTACTCTTAACCCAGTAGGGGGAAAGACTCAAAGCCTTTTCAATGATTTAAAAGCTGCACATGCAGCAAGTGAACGTGATTATGATGAAGAATTTTTTGCAAGTAGGGTCTGGCTCAATCCTTTCAAAGTGACAGCAAATTATGTAACATTAAAGAGCAAATATGAGTTGTCCACTACTGGGGCTTTAGTAACCAGAAGACTTACTGTAACCAAAGAGAAAGGAACAGCCTTTCAGCGAAAGACAATCTGAGCCCTCTTGGCACCAGCTGATGAATATAATGATTTGAAAATTAAAAAGCCATTAGGCTATTAAAATTAGCTTCTAAGAACAATCTCTCAATAAATTATTTTCATGCTTAAAACCCAACTAGAAAGAATATAAATGGTAATACAGGCCATCTGAAAAGTCAATAACCAGCTGTAATAGTCAATTTCTCTGACACTATTGTCTAATTAAGCAATTTTGCTTTAGTTGAAATCATATTAGCTAAGTCAGTGTAAAGTGATGTAGAACCAACTTCTTTGAGACTAAGGAAAAATAAACAAATAAATGAAACTTCAGTACAAGGAAGAAGGAATTCTGATTTGTTTGTGCCCACCTGGCTGGGTTTCCAAAGTGCATTTCAAGAGCACGTAAATGAGCCAGGTATTCAGTGAGCAGGCACAGATGCCCAGCCCTCAGGGAAGCCACAGCCTGCTGCAGGTTTACATATCTGGGGGATAAGAGTGCTCCCTCTTCACTCATGGGCTTAGCTGGGTGATTCTGACGCAGGGCCTCTCATAAGGTTGCACCAAGCTGTCAGCTGGGACTGCAGTCAGCCAAAGGCTTAATCAGGGCTAGAAGACACACGCCTACACTAGTTCACATGGCTATTGGTAGGAGGTACAGCTCTTAGAAACAAGGATGGCAGTACTTCATCTCACAAACTTTGGACATGTTATGAGGGGACACTGGTCCTAGAGAAGGGCATCATGCTTGGTAAAGCAGAGAATCAGCAAAAAAGAGGAAGGCTCTGGGGAAGATGATTTGACACAGTGGTTTCAACAATGAGTTTAAACACAGCATTGATTGTGAGGGTGGCACAGGACCAACCAGTGTTTCATTCATAAGGTCCCCATAAGTCATAAGCGACTTGGTGGCACCTAATAACAACAAAAACAGCAACTCAGTTATCTGTCGTCTGTTGTCAAAGGGCCTTGAATCCTCACCACTTGGGCTCTCCCTAAGGCAGCTCAAGAGTCCTTGTTACATGGCAAAAGCATGGAAGCAAGCACAAGGGTCTGAGTAATTCTACTCATTCCACTGATTCTTACCCTCAGAGAGCTTTGGGGACACCGATGCCCAGATCACTCCCGAGACCACATCCAAAGAGAACTCTCTTTCTCTGTATGACAGACACTCTGATTGCTTAAACCACAGCATTAGCTGCACCTCCTCACCACCACCACCCCTTGCTTGGGGGAGCTCTAATTTTATTTGGCCGCCTAATCTGGCATAAATGGTTAATGAATTCAGCTGCTAAACCAAAAGGATGAAGGCTCTAATCCACCCAGAGGTGCCTCAGAAAAAAGCCCTAGTGATCTACTTCTCCAAAAAATCAAGTCATTGAAAGCTTTGTGAAGCACTGTTCTACTCTGATACACATGGGGTTGTCATGAGTCAGAATTGACTTGTCAGAAAGTGGTTTGGTTTTTTAACTCTTCCTTCAAAAAACTTTGGCATAAATTCTGACTGAGTAATCACATTCCCCATGAAAGTGTTTAGTTTAGAAAGGGATGCAAGACCCAATCCTAGCCAATGAGATACAAGAGGCAGCCTACTAGAGCGTTACTAGGAAAAGATTCCTCAGTGATCAGCAGAGACACTTAGGAGGAAACGACCACTCTCCTTCCCCTATGTGATGTTATGTTTGCAAGTGAAACTTAAATTTGAGAATCCATTTTGGCAGAGTGGCCATATAATTTACGGTCCAAATAAGGGCATAATAGAGAAGGTGGAAAGTGCCACTGTTCCTGTTACTCTTGTACAACAGCCATAAACCAAGACTGCCTAGGCAGCCAGGACACTTAGTGATCCCATCTAAATGCCACAAGGGGACCTAGCCTGAGGATAGCAGAGGAGAAAACCGAGGAGAACTGGGCTCTGAATAATACTGTTGAGCTGCTAAAGTTGCCAGCTCTGGGGCCACCCTACATTAAGAGAGGAAACATATTACCATTTAAACAAAATTGAACGAGTTTTATTTTTTTTATTTACTTATTTTTTTTTCTGTTACTTGCAACCAAGGGCACTCCATGGGACACGTCTTCCAAGCCTCTTCCTCTCCTGGGTTGTCCAGTCTCAGAAAATGACATCAACCCCTGCTCAGCTGTCTAAGCTTACATCCCACAGCAGCTAACCCTGCCAGCAAGATCTGCACAGGACACTTGAATCCACCCTTTTCTTCACATTTGTGCAGTGACCTCCATCTAGTTCATACCATGATTATGCCTCATTAGGTTGGCTTCAATAGTCTCCTGACTGCTCTCTTTGTCTTCATCTGGGGCCCCTCCCAGCTGCCTCTACTCAGTATCCAAAAGGAAATTTTTTGGAGTACAGCTTCAGATACCAGGGCTTCCAGCCTTTCTCGATTCATGTTGTTCTTAGTATCTCAGTAATTATTTTACAGGACCTCTGGGTGAAAAAAATACCGAATGGTTTTGTTCATTAAGTAGTTAGGTACAAACAACTTAATAAATATTCATATTCTGGCCATTTAGCAGCTATTTGAAAAAATAACACATATAAATTGAAAGAAAAAAATTAATATTTTCAGATCGTCGTTAAATGACCATAATTACTTGCAAATGGGATGTGTGTACCTGCTGGGCACGCAGCACTCCTCAAGCCTGGGAATCAGACTGGACCAGCCTGCTCATTTCCTGTGTCATGTTGATTTTACTTTTTGTCATAGCAACTGCCAACCCTAATCACAGGGTTACGCTTGTTTCCCTTGAGTCTAATCACACTGCTCAACTCTGCAGTGAATACTATTTACGTAATCATAAGTGCTGTCTGTTAGTTCTATCAACCCACAGTCAAAGCATGAAAGATTTTATGGTTTCAGGAGACAATGTAAGTATTACAAACCCACAGATACAACAGTGAGATGCAGGGAGTAGGAGGAAGGAGGAGAAAAGAAGAAAAGAAAACCATCCACGTTTATGGATCAAAGCATGGTTGTACAGTCTTCATTCGGGATATGACGGTTCCTTTAGTTATCAGTCCTGCTACAATACAGATAACATAAGTGGACAGCTTTACCAAATGGAAACTCGTTTCCTCACAGTGTAGGAAGCTAGAAATCTAAATTCAGGGCACTAGCTCTTGGAGAAGGCTTTTTCTCTGTCACTTCTGGGAGAAAGTCTTTGTTACTTCACCACTTTGAGAACTGCATGTGGCATGGCATCTATCTCTCCCCATCTCTGCTCTCCTCATTTAATCTCTTTTCTATCTCTCGACATAGAATGATTTAAGACCCACCCTGTGCTAATCTTATTCTATTAACATAACAAAGACAACTCATTGCCTAAGGGGAGTATTAACACAGGCATAGTAAATTTGGATTTTTTAAATATTTTATTGTGTTTTAGATGAAAATTTACAGGGCAAATTAGGTTCCCCTTTAACAATTTTTCATTGTGGGTTGAGTGCTAGGTATGTTAACCAAAAGGCTGGTATGCTAACCAGAAGGCTGGCCGTACAAATCCACCATGTGCTCTTTGGAAATTCTATGGGACTGTTCTATTCTGACCTCTAGGGTCACTATGAGTCAGACCAGACTCAGTAACAATGGATTTTTAACAATTTTACACAATTTTTTTTGTGTCATTGGTTACAGTTTTCATTATTTCAATTCTATTTGTTCTGTTTCAGTTGATCTGGCTTCCTTTCACCTCCTTGCCTTTTCATCTTTATTTTGGATAAATGTTTTAGTCAGCTGGTACTGCTCTAACAGAAATATCATGAGTAGATTGCTTTAGTAAAGAAAAGTTTATTCTTACACAGTCCAGTAGGCTACAAGTCTAAATTCAGAATGTTTGCTCCCGTGGAAAGGCCTTCCCTCTTTGTCGACTCTGGGGGAAGGTCCTTGTGTTGCATCAGTCTTTGATCAGGGAGCACCTTGGCACAGGAACCTCAAGTCTGAAGGATGTGCTGTACTCCTCATGCCCTTTCTTAATAGTGTGAGATTCCCAATTCTCTACTTACTTCCCTCTCTTTTTATCTCCCGTAGGATGAATGATACAGGGTGGTACAAGCCACACTCCAGGGAAACTCACTTAGCAAGGGTGTTGCAATCCCACCTTAATTCTCTTTTAGCATAATCGTCCTATCTATTAGCCACAGGCAGAAATTAGGATGTATAGCATAGGAAAACATTGGGAATGATGGCCCACTGGAATAGCTACATACGTCTTGGGAGGGGACACAGTTCAATCCATGGCAGTAAATGTTGACCACTTGGTCTTATGTAGTTAATTGTTTAAGGAAACACATAACTCATGAGTGGTATTGTATATTTTATGAACCAGTTTATTATTTGAGTGAAAGAGGATCTGCAAAAATAGCTTCAATTCCAATTTCAAAGGGCATTTTAGGGCAGTAATCTCAGGGTTTCCTCTAGTCTCTATCAGTCCGGTAAGTCTGGGCTTTATTTAGGAACTTGAATTTTCTACATTTTTCTTCCATTCTGCTGTGTCCCTGGTTA
The DNA here is from genome assembly GCA_028571685.1 of Heterohyrax brucei. Classification (NCBI taxonomy): domain Eukaryota; kingdom Metazoa; phylum Chordata; class Mammalia; order Hyracoidea; family Procaviidae; genus Heterohyrax; species Heterohyrax brucei. Next base: position 9,111,011 of record CM053165.1, on the reverse strand, counting down.
GAACAGTCAGTAGTTATAGCTAGACAGTCTAATTCTTCTGGTCACAGGCTAGTAGAGGCCATGGTTCATATGGACTATTAGTCCTATAACCTAGATTCTCCATTGAGGCTCGGGTTTCTTTCATTCTCTTTTGCCCCAGGCAGGTAAAGACCAACAATTGTATTTTATAAGGCCCCTCCCAGATTTTAAGACCCAGATTTTAAGTGCTAGTCACCAAACTAGGATGCAGAACATTTTCTGTGTGAACTATGTTATACCAATTTATGAAGTGTAGGCACTTGGCTTGGCTGTCAAGACTATGGTCCCAAGTCTTTTAACTCAGTAAGCCAATCTTATAAGTTGTTTGGATAAGAGGTCAGGATTTGCATATACTTTGGGGGGCAGCATAATTCATTCCATAATAGTCCACCCTTTGACCCCTCAAAATTTATGTCCTTGCCACATGCAAAATACATTTACCCTATCTCATCATCCCAGAAGAGTTAAATCAACTCTTGATTCTAAAATATCACCTTCTGAATCATCTAAATCAAATATAGGAGAGACTTAGGTATATTCCTGTCCAGGGAAAAATTTCTCTGTATCTGTGAATGCATGAAATCTAGACTACAAGTTATCTGTTTCCAAAGTACAAAGTGAAACATGTATGAGATAGACATTTCCACTACAAGTGGGAGAAATTGGAGGGGAAGAAAGAATAACAGGCACCAAACAAGTCCAAAGCCCAGAAGAAAAATTTACATTAGCTCTCAAGGCTTAAAAATAATCCTCTGCTCTCTAAGACCATCTGGGCAATTGTCCCTAACTCCAGACTCTGAGTGTTGGCCACATCCTCTGAACTCTGAGTGGAGCCCCCACAGGCCTGGGCTCTGTCTTCTAGGACCAGTGGGACAGCAACTCTGTGCCCTCAGCTTTGGGTGGCCCCATTCTCCAACGGAGAGGCAAATTCATGTCCTCAGCTCCAGAAGGGCTCAGTCCCCTGCCCTTCAGCATGACAGTCTCACCCCTTCAGCTGTGGTTGAGGCCACATTGCCTGACATATATACATTTACAGCAGCTCCACACTCCTGAACTCAGTTGGTGAAGATAAGACTGTAAGAACCTTAGGAAATTATGGGCCCAACCATTAAGATCCAGGAAATGGTGACTGCACTGTTTGAAACTGAGAAGGCCCTAATTCCTGTGCTTCTTCCAATAGTTCTTCTGCTCTCTGAGCAACTTCAGGGACAACCCTTTTCTTTTTTGGAGGACAGCAGATATAGCTTCTTTGGCCTATTTCCTGCCTCTGGATTCCAAGAGGCAGACAGTGTTCTTTCTTTACCTTCTCTCTCTGCCCCTTCAGTCTATGACAATGGGTCTTCAGCTGTGATGGCTGGTTAGATCCACCAGACACAGGATTAATCTCTTTAATAAAAGTTTACATAGCCATGGTCTTGGTAAACATTTTAGGACATGAGTCCTTAGTTCGCAGGACAGAATTTTCTATACTTTTAAGTTCTATTTTCATTTCACACAGTTCATTTTTAAGTCCATTTCTTTCCTCTCACATTTTACTATAGGTGGCAAGGAGAAACCATGTGGCCCCTTTAAGATCTTGCTTAGGAATCTCCTCAGCCAGATATCTAAGTTCATCATTTACATGTCCTACCTTCCACCTAACATTTGAACATAATTTAGACGAGTTCTTTGCTACTACATAAAAAGCATTACCCTTCCTCCATTGTCCAATTGCATGTTCATCATTTTCTTTTAAAGGCCACCACAAGCCTATTTAACAACCACATTTCTAGAAACATTCTGTTGTGGGTGTAACATGCATTCTTTAGGATGATAAAGACTTTCTCTACAGCACCTCACACTTCCTTCTAAGCCCTCACCAGAATTGCCTTTGACATTTATAATTCTACCAACAATCTTTTTAAGACAATCTAGGCTTTTACTAGAAATTCTTGTGGCCTAGTGGTTAAGTGCTGCATCACTAACCAAAAGGTCCACAGTTCAAATCTGCCAGGCTTTACAATTAGGCACCTTAGAACTTTTGCATCCTCAACTCATTACCAATTCCAAAATCAGTTCTACATTTTAAGTATTTGTTATAACATCACCCCAAGTCCTGGGCCCCAATTTTCTACTGCTGCTGTAACAGAAATACGACAATTAGATGGCTTTATTTAACAAACAGAAAATTATTTCCTTACAGTTTGGAAGCTAAAAGTCCAAATTCAGGGAGCCTGTTCTAGAGAAAGGATTTTTCTCTGTGTCGCCTCTGGAGGAAGGTCCTTGTTCCTTGGCTTCTTAGTGATTTTCCTGTGGTATGCCATCTATCTTCCCCCATCTCTTCTTCACTGAATAGCTTGTATAGTCTTCTTTCTGTCTCAAAAGTTATTGGCTTAAAACAGATCCTACACTGATCCTGCATCATTAACAAAACAAAGATAGCCTATTCCCAGACGGGATTCTAATCATAGGCATAGAGGTTATGATTTACAATACTTTTGGGGGGGGACATGATTCAATCTATAACAGCTGGTAATCAATGACGTTGTTGTTGTTGGGTGCCATCCAGTCAGTTCCATCTCACAGTGACCCTGCAAACAATAGAACAAAACACTGCCCAGTCTTATGCCATGTCCACAATCATTTTTATGCTTAAACTCGTTGTTGCAGCCACTGTGTCACTCCATCTCGTCAAGGGTCTTCCTCTTTCTCACTGACCCTCCCCTCTACCAAGCACAATATTCTTCTCCCGGGACTGATCCTTTCTGACAACATATCCAAAAGATGTAAGACGCAGCCTTGCCATCCAAGGAGTACTTGGGTTGTACTTCTTCCAGAATGGATCTGTTTGTTCTTTTGGTGGTCCATTGTATATTCAGCAATCTTCCACAGCACCAAAGTTCAAGGCCGTCAATTCTTCTGTCTTCTGGCTAACAATAGAAGAACCAAAAACCAAATTCAATGCTATTAAGTTAACTCTAACTCACAGCAACCCTTTAGGACAGAGTAGAACCAGCCCATAGAATTTCCAAGTAGTGCCTGGTGGATTCAAATGGCTGATCTTTTAGTTAGCAGATATGACACTTAACCACCACACCATCACAGTTTCCGGCAACCAATAAAACCAAAAACTGAAAGCCAGTTCAATGTGAGGGTAGAGATTCATTTTTCATTTTATGTATATTGTTTGCTTTATATCCTTCAGAACTACTTCTTTTATTTTTAAACTACATGAATATGTCACTTTTCTAAGGAAAACAAAATCAAATTGTTCCTTCTAAATGGGGTTTTTATATCCTCTCCCACAGGCCTGCCTTCCATCCTTCCTCTGACAAACCAATTTAGGATGACATTTTGGAGTCCCTGGCTAGCATAAACAGTTGACACCCTCAGCTGCTAACCAAAAGGTTGGAGATCTGAGTGCATCCAGAGACACCTTGGAAGATTGGCTTGGCCATCTACTTCTGAAAAATCAGCCATCAAAACACTATGGAGCACAGTTCTACTCTGTCACATGGGGGTCCCCATGACTCAGAAAAACCAGTTCTACTCTACACACATGGGGCTGCCATGAGTTGGAATTGAGATTTGCTGGCAACCAACAATGACAAAAAATTTAAAGAACTTAAAAGTCACACAGTATTGGGTATCCAGGCTAAGATCTGCGCTAGCTCTGCTTGGTGCTGAACAGTACATGGAGCCGTGCTGGTTTACAAATACTGCTACCCATAGATGTGCTTCCAGAGCCTTTGATTCTGTGATGTTACTGAATCCGGCACCAAGCTGAGCACCACTGGGAGGATGGGCAACCAAGGCCAAGAGGCAGGTGCTTTCAAAGAATGGGCTGTTGTGCAATTTCTTCTGATGCCAAAAGGAGATCTTGAGAGAGACTTAGAGAGCAGTTGCATCAGCTCATTTGCTTGACTGATAAACTTGATTCTGAGCTGTAACATATGCAGCCCATAATGAATAAGACAGAGATTTATTACCGTATGTCATATTTGGTTAAGTATTTTATATGTAACATGAGCATTCCACTTGTACATATCACATTTTCAATCTATTATTTTTAACTCCTTGCATTGCACTGATGGTAAACTAATTACAGTTACAAGTCAGAAACCCATATTGTTCAATTAAAATTTAATTTATTTTAGTTCCTCTCTTTGAGTTCAAATAAAAACCTATAGCACTTTAGAAAAGGCTGTAATTTCATCTAAAATCTTGTTAATGTGTTCCATATTTTTATAGAGGTTTGGAGCTGAGTCGGGGATTCAGCAGGGGGCTTGGCTGAGACCCCATTGAGTAGCAGGGCCTTGGCACAAATCAATCTGGAATCAGCCAGCCTGAATTAAAATCTGAACTCAACAATCTGCTGGTTGTTATAGCCTTGGGCAGGTTACTTAATCTCTTTGTGCTTGTTTTCTCACCTGTAAAATGAGGTTAGTGACTGAGTACCTACTCCCCAAGGATATTCTGAGAATCAAATTAGTTAGTACAGCTTCTAACTCATGACAGCCCTATGTATGTCATAGTAGAATTGTGCTCCACAGAGTTTTCAATGGTTGGTTTTTTTCAGAAGCAGACTGCTAGGCCTTTCTTCCTAGGCATCTCTGGGTGGACTCAGAGATCCAACTTTTAGGTTATCAGCTGAGCATATTAACCATTTGCACCATGCAGGGACTCCTTAGAACACACGGTGAGAATTACGCAAGTGTTGGTGATAATTATAAGCACTTCGCTTTCAAGTAAGAACAGTAGGTTGGTTTATTTGGGAAGCCAGCTCCAAAGGACAGGAGCACTGTGTGAAAATGAGCCCAAAGATGGGCTCAGCACAGAGATTTAGGAGAGTCAGTGCCATGGGTACAGCTAATGGGAGAGGTGGCACTTAAAGACCAAGCTCTGGTAGGGATTGTGCCTGTTTTGATCCATTTGAGACTCCCAGTTCTGGGTGGCAAAAAGGTTAATTAAGAACTCAACTACTGACCTAAAAGGCTGGTGATTCAAACCCATCTTGGCTGTCACAGTTATCCCATGGTTTTTCCTTCTGTTACTTTAACCTCAGTTCAAGGTCCAGCTTCTCTGGGAAACAAGTCAATGACCAGCTGGAATCTATGAAACAGTGTTGGTTGCAGCACTGTTCCTGCACATTCTGTGTGATCTCCATGACCATCAGACATCTGGGTAAGCTCAAGTCTCCTTTGCTAGGTGATGTCCCTTGGGAGAGCAAGGGCCAGTCTTGGTCCCTCCTTTACACCCAGCTCCTTCCATGAGGCCTAGGCAAAACAACCCAACAAATAAATAAGTAATCCATGGCTTAAAATGATTGATTAAACACCTAGGAGATAAGGTGTTTTAAGTATACAACTTCTGGCTGCAGTCTCTTACAGACCAATCTATTCCCAGCTCATTGGGTTAGATGATATTCTGTGACTCTCTAGCTTTTCTCCAACATGCCACATTGTATTCACTCCTCTCTACTTTCCTTGTATAGTTCCTTCTCCTGGGTTACCTTCTCTTCTTCCTCACCTGCTTCACTCCCAAGCACCTTCTGACCTAGCTGCATTATGGCATGCCATGGTCTGCCCACCTTGGTAGCCTCACAAGGGCCTTGCTGCAGACCTGGACCTGGATCTTCCCCAACAGCTCCATTTGTGTCTCGCTTCTCTCTACAGCTCTCAACTAGCTTAGAGCAAATGCTAATTAATCACTGAAGACCAATTGGCTGTAAGAAGAGCACTTTGGTGGTATGCAGCGAGACATCCTCAATTGTAGGGGCCACTTATTTCCTGAACAGTTCCTTTGTCCCTTTCTTTGCAGGATGTGATTTGTTGAGCTTGTTGGCTGTGCACATCAGTGGACCAGGTCATTTTTGTGCAGTTGGACACTAATGAGAGCTGCCTGGCCATCCTCGCAACCCTATCCCGGGCCCAGCTCTTAATCTTGGATTATGGCTGGATCAGCAAGATGAGGACCAGGACCCCTGGCCACAGGCCAGTGGGACTGTCAGCAGTAACTTCAATCCTGGAACAGCTCTGAATCCCATTATGATTTTTTCCATCCCTTCTTCCGCTAACATCACCAGCAGATGGAGGATGCTTCCATTGTTTTCCTGCCCTTTTTGTTTGTTTGTTTGTTTGTCTTTTGCTGGAGACTGCCTTCCCACTACACTCTGAACTGAATAGGAGCAAGAGAAAAACAGAACAGCAGAGAAAGAAGAATGGGTAACACAGAAAATGAGGTTGAAAAAGAACTTGAAGGCAGGACACAATGGACTGATGAGATTCTGAGCTGGGCTAAGAAATGGCACTTATATAAGACACTCATATCAAGGGTCAGTTGGATCACGATATATATTGACTTCAAAGAAACACCCTGAATTACCCTATCCTGGGGTGAGAGGGGAGCTTCCTACTTTCAGGCAGTGAAACTTGTCTCCTAATTCCATATATCCATAGGAGCTGCCCACTAATCACAGAGTGTTGCTCACTCAGCCTGCTGCAATGCAATTGTCCTCTCTGCTATGGTTTAACTGGTGAAATGAGAAGAACAAAGCAAATATTGGAGTAGCTCTGATGCTACTCTCCTCAGTAGGAGGATGTTTCTTGATACCCATATCCGAATTTTGATGCATAGGCCAGGGGAGCTGATTTACCTCGGGATCAGTTAGTGTGGTTCAGTTGACAGAAAACTTGAGCACTCCTATTGAGAATGAGACAGTTTGATGTCTAACTTCCTGGGTCAATTTAACTTGCAACTGGACCTTGGATGTGCTTGCAGGCTGGTTGGATTTTAGCCCAAGAATGATAAAAACCTTCTCAATGTCAAAGATCTCAGCATTGTTGTACAGAAATGAAAGAATCTGAAGAATGCTTTCCACTGCCTGGCTGTGCTTCCTCTGTTGGACACCATCTAGGTATCCTGCAAAGTTCAAGAGAAAGGGCACCTCTACAGAAAGCCTTCCTCCTCAGCCATGGAGCTTATCCTCTACCACTTCCTGGTAGTGGCACCTATGGCACTGAACTACAATGGCAGTTGCATGTATGTGTGTATTATTATTTGCTGTGTAGCTTTTTAGATTTATTTGATTGCAAGTAGTAGAATCTATTGGAGCCAGATTAAGCCCTAAACAAAAATTCTCATAAGGACAATATAGGCACTCTCAGGATTATGGGCAGGAAACCAGTTAGCTGTCAAGAAGTGACCAGTGAATAGAACAGTAATCAGATTTGGCTCCTCAATGCTTTGCTTTTCTCTGTTTCTGCTTTCTTCCACTTGCTGTCTATGCTGTTGGCTTTCTCTGCTTGCCCATCTCCATGAATGGTGGAAGATGAACACCTTACCACACCACTCAGCTCTGGCCAAGGGTCAAGGTCATAGAGTCAACTATGGCTGCTAGTAAGGGGCAGTGGTTGGCATACTCACTGGGCAGAAACAATGTCTGGTTATGTGGCCTTTACCCTAGAACCTCTGCTATACAAGATTAACTCTTGGGACACCCCAGGTCAAGGATTATGTCTAATGCAACATTTCCTGGAAAGCAATACATATTTAATGTTTAATCTCATCTCCATCAAGTCAATTCTGGCTTATGGTGACCCTACAGGACACAAGGTTTCTAAGGAGTAGCTTGTGGTTTCAAACTACCAACTTTGTGGTTAGCAGCTGAGTTCTCAACCAATATGCCACTAGAGCTCCAAGTATTGAATAAGTTCTAGCATTTATTAAACTCTTACAGTGAAGTTTGCATATTCTAAGTTTGTAACACTTGGAAATCATATAATCTCATGACACAGGGGTAGTGGTGATTTGGTGGTAGAATTTTTGGCTTCCGTGTGGGGGACTCAGGTTTGACTGCCAACCACATATCTCAAGCACAGCCACCATCCATCCATCAGTAAGGGTTTGTGAGTTGCTATGATGCTGAACAAGTTTCACAGAGCTTCCAGTCCAAGACGGACTAGGAGAAAAGGCCCTAGTGATCTACTTTTGAAAGCTAGCTAATGAAAACCTATGGCTCACAACAGAATATTGTCTGACTTGCTTGTTTTGGACACATCATCAGAAGGTGCTATTTGCTGGAGGAGGATATTACATTTGGTAAAGCAAAAAACCAACGAGAGTGAGAGAGACCCTCTGTGAGCTGGATTGTCACCATAGCTGCAATGGTGGGCTCATACATGATGGTGATTGTGAACTGAGGGTGGTACAAGACCAGACAATATTTTGTTCATTGTACATAAGGTCAGCATAAATCCAAGTTGAATTTGAAGTGTATCTGTCTGTCTGTCTATCTACCAGAATTAGACTTTAGAGGCAGTAGAAGAGTTGGAGAATCTGAGAAGTCACTTACCAGCCATGCTGAAGCTCTGGTGGGGGCAGGTGGGAGACCAGGTTTATCGAGCTGCTGAAGTATAACAGCAAAGGAGAGTTCATGGAGAGGTTTACAGGCAGCCACCATTCTGTGAGTCTGTTACCAAACATCTGTTGGTGGGCTAAGGGGGCGAGTGCTGCTAGTAGGATCAGCATGTTAAAAGAAGACCTAAACTGGTCAGATACCTTTTGCTTTACATTTGAAGACAGCCTAGAGAAACATTTGCAATCGATCCTCACAGTACCTCTTCCAGCCTCTATATACTCACATGGGACCCAAAAAGCAACAGACAATTGTGGCATACAAGCAATCACTCATGGCTTCAGAAGGCTCCCAAACAAAGCAACCAAGGAGTTTTCCAGATGAAGAAACTTTTATGAAAGCATCAGGAAGTGAATACAAATTAATTATATACAGAGCGCTTCTAGACCATATACAAAATGCAGCAGAACAAATTCAAAAATTAAGTGAGTTGTTCGATCTGATGGAACACCAGTACTCTGAAATCCAACAGATCAAGAACAAAATCAAAGACATAGAAACTTCCATACAAAGCCAAGAAAACAGAATGGAACAAATGGAAAAAAGAATTTCTGACTTGGAAGACAGAGTTACTGATGCTAGCATCTATGAGCAGAAATCAGAAAAAAGAAACAAGAAAAATGAAGAAACATTAAGAAGCATGTGGGACTCTATTAAGAGGAACAACCTTCGATTAATTGGAGTCCCTGAACAGGGTGAGACATCTGAGAACACAGAGACTATTGTTGCTGAGCTGCTGAAAGAAAACTTCCCAGAAATCATGAAGGAAGAGAATATAGACATCTCAGATGCATATTGTACGCCACCCAATATATATCTCAAGAGAAAGACTCCAAGACATATTATAATCAAGCTTAACAAAATGAAACATAAGCAGCAACTCTTAAAGGCAGCAAGACTCAAGGCAAAGCTAACATTCAGAGGGAAACCCCGTAGGCTCTCATCATATTTCTCAGCAGAAACCATGCTGGCATGGAGACAGTGGCACGACACATTCAAAGTCTTGAAGGAGAAGAACTTCCAACCAAGAATTATATATCCTGCAATACTATCTTTCAAATACGAAAATGAAATTAAGACACTCCCAGATAAACCGAAACTCAGAGACTTTGTAAAAACCAAACCCAAACTACAAGAAATACTGAAAGAAGTTCTTGGCTTTGGCTGAGAAGAACGAAACCACTAACTTTATATTTTAGAAAGACACACTACTCAATACTCATTTAGGGAAGGCTCCAAAGTAAATCACAGCTTTGATATGGAAAGAAGCAATCCAGTGATCATCATGAAAATTATGGTGTCATCATAATAAAAGAGGGATGTACTACAGTCGTTATAGTCCTTCCAGATGGACAGGAAGATGACAAGACTGGTAGTAATTAAAATTGGGTTTATAAATAGTTTATTAAGGGGGTTCATAGAGGCAGCTGTAAAACACAACAAAGATGTATCATACCACTTCAAGAAATCTAACACATGAGTCTCAACAACTATAAAATTAGCTCTGAAAAAGGTGAAAAATCAACTCACAAAAAAGAACATCCCAGAACAGACTAATAAAAGCAAAAGAGAAAACATCAACATAAAAATAAACATATCACAATGGCAGCAGTGAACACATACCTATCAATAATTACATTGAATGTGAATGGGCTGAATGCTCCAGTAAAGAGACACTGAGTGTCATCTTGGATCAAAAGACACGACCCATCCATATGTTGTCTACAAGAAACTCACTTGAGACCTAAAGACAGGAACAAACTGAAAATTAAAGGATGGAAGAATATATATCAAGCTAACAACGAACAAAGAAGAGCAGGGGTGGCAATTCTAATCTCAGACAAAATCAATTTTCACGACAAATCCACCATCGTGGACAAAGATGGACACTATTTATTGCTGAAAGGTTCAGTACACAAGCAAGACTTAACTGTATTAAATACTTATGCACCTAATATCAGAGCACCTAAATAAGTTGAAGAAACACTCACTATGCTCAAAAGAGAGTTAGATGACTCCACAATAATAGTGGGAGACTTTAACACTCCACTCTCATTACTAGACAGATCATCTAGAAAAAAGCTCAGTAAAGATACAGAAGACCTCATTGACACAATTAACCAACTAAACCTCATTGGCATATACAGAACTTTCCACCCATCAGCAGACAACTACACCTTCTTCTCCAGTGCACATGGAACATTCTCCAGAATTGACCACGTGATAGGCCATAATGCAATGCTCAACAAAATCCATACCATTGAATTACTGCAAAGCATCTTCTCAGATCATAAAGCCATCAAAGTTGAAATTAATAGCAGAAAAAACAGAGATAGAAAGTGGAACTCTTGGAAACTGAACAACATCTTGATAAAAAAAAATAGGTTATAGAGGAAATCAAGGATGAATTAAAGAAATTCATGGATTCCGGTGAGAACGAAAACACTTCCTACCAGAACCTATGGGATACAGCCAAAGCAGTGCTCAGAGGTCTGTTTATCTCCATAAGTGCACACATCTGGAAGGAAGAAAGAAACCGAATCAAGGAACTAACACTACAGCTTGAACAAGTAGAAAGAGAACAACAGAGGAACCTCTCGGGCACCAGAAGAAATGAGATCATAAAGATTAGAGCAGAGCTAAATGAATTAGAGAATAGAAAAAAAATTGAAAAGACCAAAAGCTGGTTTTCTGAAAAGATCAACAAAATTGATAAACCACTGGCTAAACTTACTAAAGAAAAGCAGGAAAGGAAACAAATAACCCAAATTAGAAATGAGAGGGGAGTTGTCACCACAGATGCAACAGAAATCAAAAATATCGTAACAGAATACTATGAAAGACTGTACTGTAACAAATTTGAAAACCTAGGGGAAATGGACAAATTCCTTGACTCATACCACCTACCCAAATTATCACAACGGGAAGCAGAACAACTTAATAAACCCATCACAAAGGAAGAGATTGAAAAAGTCATCAAAACACTGCCAACCAAATAAAGTCCGGGCCCAGATGGTTTCACTGCAGAATTCTACCAAGCATTTAGAGAAGAGATATTCCCAATACTACTGAGACTATTTCACAGTATAGAAAGGGATGGAGTACTCCCAAACTCATTCTATGAAGCCAGCATAACCCTGATACCTAAGCCAGGGAAAGATCCAACCAACACAAGGAACTACAGACCGATATCACTCGTGAACCTAGATGCAAAAATCTTCAACAAAATTCTTGTCAACAGAATACAACAATATATCAAGAAAATAATCCATCATGACCAAGTGGGATTCATACTGGGGATGTAAGGCTGGTTCAACATCAGGAAAATAATTAATGTGATTAACCACATAAATAACACAAAAGACAAGGATCACCTGATTTTGTCCATTGATGCAGAAAAGGCATTTGATAAAGTCCAACACCCATTCATGCTAAAAACTCTTAGCAAAATGGGCATAGATGGTAAATTCCTCAACACAGTAAGGTCCATTTGTACAAAGCCAATTGCCCACATCATCCTGAATGGAGAGAGACTAAAAGACTTTTCCTTGAGATCAGGAACTAGACAAGGATGCCCACTGTCACCTCTCCTATTCAACATTGTGCTAGAAGTTCTAGAGCAATTCGACAAGACGAAGAAATAAAGGGCATCTGCATTGGCAAAGAAGAAGTCAAAATCTCCCTGTTCCCAGATGATATGATTGTATATGCAGAGAACCCCAAAGAATCTATAAGTAAGCTACTCAAACTGATAGAAGAGTTCAGCAAAGTCTCAGGATACAAGATAAACATAAGTAAATCAGTAGGATTCCTTTATGCTAACAACGAGACTGTTAAAGAGGAAATTATCAAGTCAATACCATTTACGATAGCCCCTACGAAGATAAAGTACCTAGGAATTAATCTAACCAGAGAAACAACAGACCTTTATAAAGAGAACTACAAGCCCTTACTACAAGAAACTAAGAGAGACTTAGATAAATGGAAAAACCTACCTTGCTCATGGATAGGAAGACTTAACATTGTGAAAACATCTATTTTACCCAAAGCAATTTATTTATATAATGCAATCCCAATACAAGTTCCAGCATCATTTTTTAATGAGATGGAGAAACAAATCACCAATTTTGTTTGGAAAGGGAAGAAGCCCCGGATAAGCACGGTACTACTAAAGAAGAAGAACACACTGGGAGGCCTCTCATTACCCGACCTTAGAACATACTACACTGCCACAGTGGTCAAAACAGCCTGGTACTGGTACAAGAACAGACAGATCGATCAATGGAACAGAATTGAGACCCCAGAGATGACACCATCTGCCCATGAACAGTTGATATTTGACAAAGTCCCTGAGACATTAAACTGGGATAAAAACAGTCTCTTCAACAAATGGTGCCGGCAAAATATGTTATCCATCTGCAATAAACTGAATCAAGATCCGTGTCTTACACCTTATACAAAAACCACCTCCAACTGGATAAAAGACCTAAATATCAAACCTAAAACCATAAAGCTCATCCAAGAAAAGATAGGAACAACAATGGAAGTTTTAATACACAATGAGGACAGACTCCAAAATCTGTCAAAGAAACCTCAATCAACAGAAGAGAAAATGGATAAATGGGAACTATTAAGAATCAAACACTTTTGCTCATCCAAAGACTTTATTAATAGAATTAAAAGAACACCCACAGAATGGAAAAAATATTTGGCAACTCTATGTCAGACCGACGCCTGATCTCCATAATCTATAAGATACTACAAAATATCAATAAGAAGAAGGTAAACCATCCAATTAAGCGATGGGCAAAGGAGATGGACAGATACTTTACTAAAGAAGAAATCCAGGCAGCCAAAACACACATGCGGACATGGTCACGATCTTTAGTTATTAAAGAAATTCAAATCAAGACAACAATGAGATACCATCTTACCCCAACAAGATTGGCCATGATCCAGAAAACACAAAACAACAAATGCTGGAGAGGCTGTGGAGAAAGAGGAACCCTCCTACACTGTTGGTGGAGTTGCAAAATGGTCCAGCCTCTTTGGAAGGCAATCTGGCGCTTCCTTAAAAAGATAGATATCGATATACCATTTGACCCAGTAATTCCACTACTTGGAATATATCCTACAGAATCAAGGCCTTTCATACCAATGGACACATGCACCAGATTGTTTACTGCAGCATAGTCCACGATAGCAAAAAGATGGAATCAACCCAGATGCTCAACAATAGAAGAATGGATAGGAAACTATGGTACATATACTCAATGGAGCACTACACAATGATAAAGAATAATGATGATTCCAGGAAACATCTCCTAACCTGGTTTCAACTGGAAGACATTATGTTGAGTGAAAGTAGTCAGCGACAAAGCGACAAATACTGTATGAGACCTCTATGATAAGATCTCAGAAACAGACTTGTGTGTAGAAGAAAAGATTCTTTGACAGGGAGGGGAGGGGAGGGAGGGAGGGTAGGGGGGGATGATTTAGTTTAGATAGTTACTAGAAATCTAGTTGGGAGAAAACGGTGATAGCACACATTAGAAACAAGAACAACGTGAAGCGGACTTCAGCATAACTTGAATACTTCTTCCATCTTAACTCAATACTGCAAGGATAGAGTAGCTGGGGCGGGGGGGCGGGGGACCATGCTCTTAGGTGAATTCCAGACCATTTGGCTAAGAGAGCTCTCTGCACTCCACATTGGTGAGTGGCGCCTGGGGTCTTAAAAGCTGCCAAGCTGCCATCCAAGGACACAGCAAATGGTCCCAACTCAGCAGGAACGGATGCTCACTGAGGACCAAAACAGCATGCGGTAAAGACAACCGAGAAGACAGAGAGACCCACAAGAGTGGGTGCCTACATCGACTTGGGACCGAAAGAACCGGATGGTGCCCGGTCACCACCAGTGATAGCCACGATGGAGCTCATGGAGTGGAGTCTCACTAGCAACACAAGAATAAAAAGGGGTGCATCATGAGATCTCCGCTAAAAGACTTCAATTGATGGTCCAGTGGTTTGGGGGTTCCTCTGAGAGCATGGCCCCCCGGCCCTGATGCTGCCATTTCCCATAAATTATAACAAAGGTCCACTCTTTGGACAGGAATGGATTGGACTTGACAATGCAGAGTAACCATATATTGGAAGCACTTTATGGTTCTATACATCTATAGGATATCATCTTGCTGACCTCTGGCTGCAGGAGGGGAAGGGAGGGGAGGCTGTTGGGAGGATGAGACATGTATGGAGCAGAGAGGAATAGTGTGCAGTCACCGGACAGGGAGAGCAGTGGAAGCTGCATATAGGTGGGCATGTAAATTATATTTGAATGTACATTTTCACTCAGTCATGTTAAATAAAAATGAAATATATATATATATATATATATATAAAAAAGAAGAGCTAGAAGCAGACTGGTAGAGTAGGAATAATCTGGAACCTGTTGGGCATCTGTATGTCTATTGTTGACCAGATCTGACCGTGAGGTCTGTCAGAGCAATGCCCCTGTCCTACTTCACTTCCAGTTTGTACCCAAATCCAGCACATCTCATTCTTTTGGCTATCTCAGAACCCTATAGAGAAGGGGATTATGGAAAACATGGTTCTTGGCTTAACATAATTGACAGCAGAATGATCCTCAAACTCTGAGTGTAATTTCTTCATCTGTGAAATGAGGATGATGATGTAGAATTGTTTTGTAGATTTGGTGAGATAGTAAGCATAAATCACATCACCACCATCATCTTCCTCACCACTGAGTGTGTGTGTGTTTGGAATGGGATTTCTCTGTCCAACACCTCACTGCCTTACCTCTACCCAAGAATCTGTTCGAGACTCTGGTTCCATAGTGGTTAAATGCTATGGCGTCTAACCAAAAGGTCAGCAGTTTAAGTCTGCATGTGTTCCTTGGAAACTCTATGAGGCAGTTCTACTCTGTCTACAAGGTTACTAGGAGCCTGATTCAACTTGACAGCAGCGGGTTTTTTTGTTTGTTTGTTTGTTTTTAAGAATCTGTTAGCAGAAGATTAACCTTCACAGGATAAGTCATCTAATTGTTTTTAAAGGTATTTAACCTGGAGGCCTATCCACAGGAATGGCCCCTGAGGGTCCTCTTGTTGTCCCCATCTCCCTCCCTGAGGACTCACATGATCTCTTCCCACTACCAAGCAGCAGATAAATGATGACATCCACAGCAGAAGAAGAAATGGGAAATCTGTGGGCAGGGAAAAAGGATAAGAGTAGGAAGAGGCTGTGGAGTGGGTCCTCTCTGTTGCTCAGTAGGTGCCCATTTGGAGCACCCTGAGAATCTGGAGGTCAGGTTTCATGCTTGTAGAGGAGTAAGTCTAGGAAAAACTGACTAGAGTGAGAATTCCCGCACCCAAACACTTATTGAACATGGACTCTGTATGAAACACACTTCATTGCTTAAACCTGTAGTAGAGAGGAGGTGAACTCCATTAATCTTTCTTTTGAATTTGCATGTGCTTTTGGGGGGTTAGGGGGTCTGGTTAAGGAAGGAATAAGGTTACCTCCCCCACCACTCCCAATCTTGTCTCTCAGCCCCAAATCATGGGCAAACGCTGGGCATTGGATACCTGGTTCCTCCAGTGTGGAAGACAAGGAAGTAGACAGAGCCATGGCGAGAGCCACGGAGGGCCAGCAGCCAGCTGACCTGGAGTCATAGGTTCTACCGCCGCATTCAGACTCATTCCGGGACAGTCTGGCTTAGGTTCTTCATACGAATCTAATAGCTCTTAACACACAGTAAATGTACTGCTAATGGTGGTTTCCAGTGACCTTCCCATCAGCTTTTAGCAGGATACTACCACTGTCATAGCAAAGTACCACAGGCTGGGTAGTTTCAATAACAAAAATGTGTTCCCTCGTAGTTCTAAAAGCTAGAAGTCTGAAATTAATGTGTTACCAGGGCCATGCTCTTTCTGAAATATTTAGGGGAAAATCATTCCTTGTCTCTTCTTTGCTTCTGGTGCTTTGTGGCATCCCTTGGTGCTCCTTGGCTTGTAGATGCATCTCTCCAATCTCCGCTTCTGTCTTCACATGTCCTTTCCCCTGTGTCTGTGTCTCTCTTACTCTTTTTATAAGAAGATCAGTTATACTGGACTATAGCCTACCCTGCTCCAGTATGGAGTCCCTGAGAATGCAAGTAGTTAAGCTCACAACTACTAACTGAAAGACTGGTGGTTCAAACCTACCCAGAGGCACCTACAAAGACAGCCCTGGTAATCTGCTTCTGAAAGATCACAGCTTTGAAAATCCTATGAAGCAATTCTGCTGTGTACACATGGAGTCGCTGTAAGTTAGAGTACATTTGATGGTAACTAGCAACCACTTCTGTATAACCTCAAGTTAACTAATAACATCTTTACAGACTCTACTACCGCACAGGACCACATTCACAGGTGCTGGGAGTTAGGAATTACAAGTATCTTTTGAGCAGACTAAATCTAACCCACAACACGACTGTTTCACTGAGGTTACAAAACAGCAGCATCTGATAGATACTGTGTAGGATATCAGTGCAACAAGCCTGAGCCTGGATGAGAAACTATACTTAGTAAAATATGGTAGAATCTGCTGATATATTTTCACTGTGCTCCCCAGTAATGTTTACCAGTGACTGAGATTTTTCCCTAGCCCCAAAAGGCAATGTAGAATACTCCTTGATAAGTCAAAAAGCTGTTAAGAGGTGGATAGTGTTACACTCAATGGATAGTAGCTTTCAGCCTGAAGTACTTAAAGGGTTTGGGGTCATCTCAGAGATCTTAGATACGTCACACAAAGGACATCTATCATAATGCCTTGCAGACCCTCAGCACTTTCAGTGGCATTCAAGAGGCTGAGTGACACTTTAGCGATGAATGTGGTGTGTGTGTGTGTGTGTGTTTGTGTGTGTGCATGCGAGCACGTACATGTAGAGACAGAGAAGCGGGGGAGGGAGAGACAGAAATTGTGCCATTCTGGTTGCTCGTGATATTGTGAGTGTTGTGGCTGAGGATAGCTAAGACAAAAAGAAAAACCAACAAGCCAAGTTAGCTTCTCACGCAAAAGTTTATGTACATATTGTTATGTGACCTTAATTTCTGTCCTATAAAGCAGCCACACATACCTCCTCTCTACCTGGATTTCCCATGCCCATTCAACCAGCTCCTGTCCTTTCTGCCTTCTCGTCTCACTAGTAGACAGAAGCAGTCCATTTACTATCACGCATCTACTTGACGTAAGGACCACGCTCTTCACATGTATCATTTTATGTCTTCTGGAATGGTTTTAGCTCTGGGTTAACAGAGAGTTTGGGAATCAATTCTTCAAATCTATCTCCTTTTGTAAACAGCTTTAAATCCAAATGAGGACTTTCATCAGTTCCCAGTGGAGGTCTCTAACAGAGGTCTCCTTTAAGTAAATATACTATCAGTTTTGAATCTGATGTTTTTGTCAGCTGCTGCCAAGCTGATTCTTGACTCACAGTGACCACAAGGACAACCTAATGAAACACTGTTTAGTCCTGTGCTATCCTGTAGTCAGTTGCAGATCAGACTGTCGGGATCTGCCTTAGTCATCTAGTGCTGCTGTAACAGAAAAACTACAAATTAATGGCTTTAAAAAGAGAAATTTTATTCTGTCACAGTCCAGTAGGCTAAAACTCCAAATTCAGGGCATCAGCTCCAGGGGAAGGCTTCCTCTACTGGCTTTGGAGGAAGGTCAGTCACTCCCTGGACTGGGAGCTTCTGAGGTACAGGGACCCTGGGTCCTTTGCAAAGGACACACTCTGCTCGCAGCACTATTTCTTGGTGGTCTCAGGTCCCCAGCTCTCTCTGCTAGCTTCCCTTTCCTTTATAGCCCAAAAGATTGCCTCAAGGCACAACACAATCTTACACCTGCCCCACCAATACAACTGCTGCACATTATTTCCTCTTCAAAATCAGAGGCGGGGTTTATAACACGGAGGAACATTGCACAATAGCAGGAGTCATGGCCCAGCCAAATCGCTACATATTTTTTTGGGGAAACACAATTCAGTCCATGAGACGATTCATAGGGTTTTCAATGGCTAATTTTTGGAAGTAGATTACTAGGCTTTTTCTTCTAGTCCATCTTAGTCTGGAAGCTCCACTGAAATTTAGTACAAGTCTCCAATGACAGACAGGTGGTGGCTGCCCATGAGGTACACTGGCTGGAAATAAAACTTGGATCTCTTGCTTAGAAGGCAAGAATTCTACCATTGTGTCCACATTGCCTTCTGAAACTGTGACAGCTGTAAATAGAAGTTAGTCAGAGTCAAAGAAAAATGTGACTTGAAACAAGGAGTCTACTAGGTGATTTCTGTAGAAATAAGGTGTTCCAGTCCTAGAGAGCACTCTTAACTGGAACGGTTTTAGCTTTGGATTAACAGAGAGTTTGTGGATCAGTTTTTCAAATTTATCTCCTTTTTGTAGAAAATCCAAATCCAAATGAAGACTTTGACCAGTTCCCTGTAGAGGTCCCTAGCCGAAGTCTCCTTTAAATAAATTTACTGTCAGTTTTGAATCTGATGTTTTTGTCAGCTGCTCACAAGTTGATTCCTGACTCACAGTGAGCCCATGTACAACCTAATGGAACACTGCACAGGGCCACTAGGAGTCAGAAGTGACTCAATGGCAACACGTTTTTTATATAAAGGAAGCATGTAAGAAACATACCCAGAAAGGGCACAGTGGCATGGGATTTCAGAGAACACCATGTGTTGTACACAAAAATACATTAAAACCAGTTGCTGTGAAGTTGACTCTGAGTCATGGGAGCCCCATGTGTGTCACAGTAAAACTGTGCTCCAGAGGGTTTTCACTGGCTGATTTTTCAGAAGCAGATTGCCAAGCCATTCTTCCAGGACTCCTCTGGGTGAACTCAGACCTCCAACTTTTTGGTTGGCAGCTGAGCGTATTCACTGTTTGTGCTAGCCAGGGACTCCAAACTGTCATTCTAAACTAGTTTATCAGAAAGGATGAAAGGAAGGCAGGCTTGTAGCAGAGTATATAAAAACCCCATCTAGGAGGAACAATATGATTTTGTTTTCCTTATGAAAGTGGCATATTCATGTAGCTCAAAAAAAAATTGTAGTTCTCAAGGGTATAAATCAAATGTTGTATATAAAATGAAAAATGAATCTCTGTCCTTACACTCAGTTGGCTTTCAGTTCTTGGCTCTTCTATTTGGTTACAGTTTTTTTTTTTTAATTATCTAGTGCTGCTTCACAGAAATACCACAAGTGAATAGCTTTAAAAAGAAAAATTTTATTTGTCACAGTCCAGTGAGCTAAAAGTCGAAATTTAGGGCGCCAGCTCTAGGGGAAGGTTTTCTCTGCCTGGCACTGGAGGAAGGTCCTTATTGCCAGTCTTTCCCTGGACTGAAGCTTCTGAGGTGCAGGGACCCAGGTGCTTTCCGAAGGACATGCTCAGCTCTCAGCACTGCATTCTTTCTTAATGATATGAGGTCCCCAAATCTCAGCTCACCTCCTTTTATTTTTTTATATCTCAAGAGACTGCTTCAAAGCACAAAACAATTTCATACATTAAGCCCTGAGCCACCAACACAACAGTACCATCTACCCTCATTAGCATCATAGAGACAGAAATTCTAACATGAAAGAACATCACACAATACCAGGAATCATAGCCCAGCCAAACTGCTACCAGTTTTGGGGTGAGCACAATTCAATCCATGACAGTTATCATCTGTTATGGATTGAATTGTGTCCCCCAAAATACCTGCTGTAAATCCTAACCTTTATACCTGTGGTTATAATCCCACCTGTGAGCAGGTTGTCTTTGTTTTGTTAATGAGGCAGGATTAATGTAGAATCTGTTTTAAGCCAATCCCTTTTGAGATATAAAGAAGATTAAACAAGAATTTGAGGGAAGCAGACACGGGGAAGATAGATGAGATGCCATATGAAAATCACCAAGGAGTCAAGGAACAAGCCCCTTCCGGCAGCTGACACAGAGAGAAATCTTTTCTTCAGAACTGGCTCCCTGAATTTAGACTTTCAGTTTCCAAACTGTAAGGAAATAAATTCCTGATTTTTAAATAAAGTCCTTTACTTGTGTTATCTTTGTTACAGTAGCACTAGACAGAAACCAGTACCCAGGAGTTTGAGTGATGCTTTCACAAATACCTAAAATGTAGAAGTGGCTTCAGAATTGGTAATGAGTTAAGGCTGGATAAGTTTTAAGTTTTAATAGTAAAAGCCTACATTGTCTTAAAGAGACTGTTGGTAGAATTATGAATGTCAAAGTCAATTTTGGTGAGGGCTCAGAAGGAAGTAAGGAGAGCTGTAGAAAAGGTCTCTATTGTCTTAAGAGCATATATATTGCACCCGTAACAGAACATTGCTAGAAATGTGGTTGTTAAGTGTGCTTTCGGTGAAAAATAATGAACATGTGAGTGGAAACTGAAAGAAGGGTGATACTTTATGATGCAATGTTCAAGTGTTTGATGAAAGGTAGAACTTGGAAGTGATGAACTTGAACATCTGGCTGAGGAGATTTCTAAGCAAGATCTTAAAGGTGCCACATGGTTTCTCCTTGCTGCTTGTAGTAAAATGTAAGAATAAAAAGCAGGACTTAAAAATGAATTGTGTAAAATGAAAACAGAACTTAAAAATATGGAAAATTCTGTTCTGCAAACTAAGGACATGTGTCTTACAGTGTTCACCAGGGGCATGGCTACACAATCTTTTATTAGAGAGATTAAGCCTGTGACTGATGGATCTAGCCAGCTTTCACAGCAGAAAACCATCAGCTTAGTCTGAGGGGACAGAAAAAGAATGTAAGGAAAGAAAGCTGGCTGCCTCTTGGAAACCAGAGACAGGAAACAGGACGTAGAAGCTGCATTATTGTCCTCCAAGAAAAGAAAAGGACCAGCCCTGGAGCAGCTCAGAGATCAGTAGAACTGTTGAAAGGAACAAAGGAATCAGGGCCTTCTCAATTTCTAACAGAGGGATTACAGTCTCCTCCAAGTTTTTTCATTCTTCCAAGCCAAGAGATTCTGTCAGTATTTCTTGTAGCTTTGGTTTGGTTTTTACAAAGCCTCTAAGTTTCTGTTTATCTGCAAATGTCTTCATTTCATTTTCATATTTGAAAGACAGTTTCGCAGGACACAGGATTCTTCTCCTTCAAGGCTTTGCATGTGTCATGCCACTGTCTCTGTGTCAGCATCGTATCTGCTGAGAAATCTGACAAAAACCTACAGGGTTTACCTCTGAATGTTAGCTTTGCTTTGAGTCTTGCTGTCTTTAAGAGTTGCTGCTTATGTTTCATTTTGTTAAGCTTGATTATATGTATTGGAGCCTTTCTATTGAGATCTATATTGAGTGGTGTTCCATACATATCTTGAATTTCTATATTCTCTTCTTTCATGATTTCTAGGAAGTTTTCTGTCAGCAGCTCAGAAACAATACTCTCTGTGTTCTCAGGTGTCTCACCCTGTTAAGGAACTCCAATTAATCATAGATTGTTCTTCTTAATAGAGTGCCACATACTTCTTAATGTTTCTTCATTTTTCTTGTTTCTTTTCTCTGATTTCTCCTCTTAAATGCTGGAGTCAATAGCTCTGTCTTCCAAATCAGAAAGTCTCTTTTCCATTTGTTCCATTCTGCTTTCTTGGCTTTGAATTGAAGTTCCTATCTCTTTGATTTTGTTCTTAATCTGTTGGATTTCAGAGTACTGATGTTCCATCAGATCGAACAGCTTGCTTAATTTTTCATCTTGTTCTGCTGCATTTTGTATAAGGTCTAGGAGGGCTCTCTATATAATCCTTTTGTATTTACCTTCAGATAGTTTCAGAAAAGCTTCTCTGTCTGGGAAGTTCTGAGGTGGTTTCTTTGGGGGGGCCTTCTGATGCCATGGGTGATTTCCAGGTTACCACCTTCTCCAAAGTTTGCTGCTTTTTGGGCTTCATGTGGGTCAATAGAGGCTGGGAGAGATGCTGTGAAGATGGACCACAGTTGTTTCTCTAGGTTGTCTTTAAATGAGAAGTAAAAAGTATTTGACAACCTCCAAAGTCAGTCAGGTTTTCAGGTGTATGTGTGCCTCTTCCCAGCTGGCAAAGTAAGCACCTCTGTATTGAACCCCAGATGTTATAAACTAGTTTGAAATACAGAAAGGGTACTGGCCTGATAGCCTCTGCTGTCAAGCCCCAGCTGTAGGTGGTACTGTGTAGAATTCTGCTTTTATGCTGGAAAAGCAGTCTCTTCTGGGTAGGCACTGCCTCCCAGCCCAGGAATTGGGTCCAGCTGAGGCTTCCGTATGGATGACGCCACCTCCCAGCAAAACAAGATGGCATCCTGCACACGCTCACCAGCTGGCTGGGACCAGGGTCCCTGTGGAAAGAGAGGCCAAGAGTGCCAAAATGCCCAGAGTCCAGAGCCTCTGATGCTGGGCCCCAGCCCCGGGCAACACTGTGCAAAACACTGCCTCCCTGCTGACAAAGCACTCTCCCCCTGGCAGGTGCCACCTCCCAGCCTAGGAACCAAGTCCAGCCAGGGCCTCTGCCTGGGCTTCTCCATTTCCCAGTGGATCAAGATGGTCTCCTGCATGAGTACATCTATATGGCTACCACATGGTGGAGGCAGAAAAATAGGCCAGAGGAGTCGAGGTGTGTAAAGGCCAAAGCCAGGCTCTCAGAACATGGCAATTACGCTTGCTGGTCCCACCTGCAGTTGTCTGAGACCAGCAGCCAGTTAAATCCCAGCTCTGCCTGCCAGCCAAGACAGAGGAAAAAAAAAAATCAAAATGGTAAGTTACCTTCAGTCTGTGCAAGCCTGTGCTTGCTGAGAGTGGGGTCAGTGAAGGTGAGGAGGTTCTGCATTCAGTGGTATGAAGTCCAAATTAACAGCCCTATGCCACATCCCAGGGCTCACTAGGTGTTGAGAAGCCTCTGCTTAATTATGATTTCAGGTCTTGGTTTCCAGAGGGGTTTAGGGAGATGTGGACTTAGTTTACCATCTTGACTCTGCCCCTCCTCAAAGTTTTTTTGTTTTTGTTTTTGCTTTGAGTGGTACAAATTGATGACACAATTGGCTGCAAACCAAAAGGCTGGAGGTGAGGTCCACCCAGAGGCATTTCTGAAGAAAGTCCTGTTGATCTACTTCCAAAAAATCAGCTATGAAAACCCTATGGGGCATGGTTCTACTCCGACATGTGTGTGGTCACCATGAGTCAGAATCCCCTGAATGACTTTTCTGTTGTTATTTGTTTGTTTGTTTTTTATGCAGGTAGATCAAAATGCAAAACTTTTGTGCATTTTTAGGATGAATTCAGGCTCCCAAGCTTCCCCAAAGCTCACTTTGTCTCAAGAGTCAGCAGGCCTCTTGCTGGTACACCCTGAACCCTTCCTCCACTCTGAGGCCACGTTTTATCAGCACTGTTCTGTGCCCACATGGTAGGCTACATTCAAAAGCTAGAGTGCTAGAGCCAAGGTGAAACAGCAAGACAGAGCTTTGGGGAAGCCCTCCAACAGGCTGGTTTAGGACAGGGCTCCACACGAAACAAGAGAACATACAGGAACACTATGAGTTGATGGACTGAACCCCAGACAAATGACAGTCACTGTTTGGTAGGGAAAAGGGAAGTCAGGGCTGACTGGGAAGATCATTCCTCCATTCTAAGTGCTCCAAGTACAAGGCTACTGGCAGCAGGACCCACCTGCCAGCACATCAGATCCAGGTCAAATGCCAGGGCCCAAGATGGGGGCTTCAGTAAGAGAAAGACTTCACTGCCAGTGGACTCAAATAAACCCATCTCCACCACATAGCACTGTACAAGGTGAAGCGGCAGTCTAAACTTAGTCTTTAGAGAAGAAGGAAGGAAGGGAATAAAAAAGAAGTGGAGTAAAGCAGAGAGGCAGGGAGAGGGGACAAATTCAAGGTTTGTTTCAAGAATCTGTGAGACTATGACTCCCAGGCTGTTCAGATAAGAACTGTTGGAGAGCTTTTACCTCTAGTCAGGCAGATACTGCTTTGCTGTGAGTAAATCCACATTAAGATGAGAGAAATGTCTAGACACACTGAATCCAGAAAAATCCCTTCTTCAGAAAAGAAATCACATGCCACTTGTAGGGATATCAAAAGGCAGTCATGGGGTGATACCGAAATGCAGATCAGCACTCACTAGGTAACTGTGATCCAGGCAAGTAAGAATTTCTCTGAGTTGGATTTTCCTTTTACAATGGAGATAATCATATTGACCTCACATAAATGTTATTAGGATTACAATTGTCATTCAAGAGTTACTGAGACCCTTCCAGGTACCAGAAATTGTGCTGAGGCACACACAATAAACAATGACTGAGATGAGCTACTTGCCTGCAAAGAGCTCAGAGTTCACACGGGAGGGAGAACTGTTGTCGGTTGTTGTCTTATTGCTGTTGAGTTGATTCCAATTCATGACAACCCCATGAATTACAAAGTAGAACTCTTCATGGAGTTTTCTTGGTTGTAATCTTTAGGAGACCATATTTCCAGGACTTTCTTACGAAGTGCTGCTAGAGGGGGTTGAATTCATAACTTTGAGTTGTCAACCAAGAGCAACACATTTGTACTACCCAAGGTTGGAGAACCAGCAGCTTGCAAATGGTACAGTGTCTACAGTTTTTAGTAATGTCTACATGTACAACATTGAGTTTATAAACAAAGACAGTATCTATAGTGCTTGACGGTTAAGGAGCTAAGGTAAGAGGTCTTAGAGAAAAAAGATGTTGAGTTTTACTAATAGGATGAGTTAGAGCTGTCCAGGAAGACCAGATACCACAGGAAGAGTGACCTGGAAAAGTAAAAGCATGTACTGGAAAGCTAAAATGGCAGACGCAGTGGGGTGGGGTGGAATAGGGGAAAGGTTGGCAGAGGCCCATCAATGGCAAGTTTCACAGGTGCTTTTCTGTACCATGTGATGCTCTGCCAGTATCCTGCTTTCTTCAAAATTGCTTTGAGGGAATTGAGCTTGGGATGCTGAAAGTTTAACTTAGAGAAATAATGTGATTAATTATGGGTTTATTAAAGCATCCAAAGTTAGTAAGTGCTAACCCATCCAGGTTTCCATCTATGCACTGAAAGGAGAATCATTTTATTTTCATGATGTTTCTACCTTCTGCCTCTGGATCTAATCTTTCAATGTCTTGCAGTCATTTGTGGGTGTCATGAGTACTGAGAGGAACTAGGTGGTATCAAAGATGACCATCATGTTACCAGCTTGAATAGAGCAAGGGAGTGGTGAGGAAAGCCAACCAAGTAAGCTGCTCTACAGAGAAAACCCTTAATGCTCTGGCTTTAACAAGATGGAGGTAGAGTCCAGGATAGACAGGTAGGCTCTTGCCCTCTTCTTCATTCTTGAGTTTAAAGTAGGCACATATCCTCATCAGCGCTGGAGCCAAAACACAGGGAAGTGGAGGATGTTCAGGACAAACTGTATGAGGTTAGAGCTACTTTCACTCACGTCCTTTGGCCTAAACGCGATTACAACACCACATGTAAGCTGACTTTGAGTGGCCAGCAGGTTGTTCAAGAAAAATGAGGAACTTGAGATCAAGAGCTTTCAGGAGAAAATGCAGATTTCTCCATAATTTTATTGAGCCAGAAGTTCCAAAGCCTGTCTATCAGCCTCTAGGATGATGCTTGAGTCCCGTGTTACAGCCCCTGGGCTTCTCACAGAATGCCATGTTGGTAAACTCAGTGGTGCTGAGTCAGAATCCTCTTCATCATCAGGCATCCCTGGTCACAATCTCAGTTTAGCTGCTGACCAATTCCAAAACTGTGGGCAAGTTATTTAACCTGTGTGAGACTATTTCTTTCTTTGTAAAAATATGTTGCAACACATTAGCAATAACAGTAAGGTAAAGTATAGAAAGTACCCGGCTCATGGTAAATCTAAGGGGAGCTGCCTTTTCTTCCTTGTGAACAGAAGTGACTGAACTGGAGTTTGTGAGTGAAACCAACTCACTGAAAAGGTTTGGGGGATCACTTGGAGCTGCTCCTCAGGGAGAATTATGCTGAAGCTGGAAGTTATTAATACCCCATTGCTATGGTCTATTCTGACTCATAGCAACCCTACAGGATAGAGCATACCTGCCCCGTAGGATTTTCTAAGCTTTAATCTTTAAAGAATCAAATCACCTGGTCTTTCTCCTTCAGGCAGGTTGGTGAATTTGAATTGCTGACCTTTATCAGTGGAGCACTTGACCACTGATCAACAAGCTCCTCAGAAGTTAAAAGTTCTAAATCACAATCAGAAATCAGAACCTAATGAATTACCAAGGGAAAAGCATAAGCTTCAGGATAGAAAAGTTTTAGTTCAATTCCCATTTTGCCACCTGCTGCTTGCATGACCCTGTCTGAACTTCAATTTCTTTCCTAGTAAAATGAGAATAATGATACTTACTGTACTGATGGCAGAAAAGGTAAGTAAGATGCCTAACTTAGAGCTGGTAAATAGTATATAAACCAATAAATAAATAAAACTAAACCCATTTCTGTTGAGTTAATTCTGATTCATAGCTTCCCTATAGGACAGAATAGAACTGCCCCATAGAGTTTCCAAGGAGTGCTTGGTAGATCTGAATTGCTGACTTTTTGATTAGCAGCCATAGCGCTTAGCTACTGTGTCACTAGAGTTCCCTACATGCTATGTAGTATAATAAACACAGTAATGGTTATTATCATATCATCACCAATCTGTCCGTGTGTTGTACATGTGCTGCTATGATGCTAGAAGATATGCTACTAGTATTCCAAACACCAGAAGGTCACCCAAACTGGACAGATATCAGTGGAGCTTTCAGATGAAGAGACCCTAGGAAGACCTTGTGATTTACTGCTAAAAATAAGCTAGTGAAAACAGTATGAATCAAAGCAAAACACTGTCCAACTTGTTTGCTTTGGGCACATCATCAGGAGGGATCAGTTGCTGGCAGTGTCTTAGTCATCTAGTGCTGCTATAACAAGCAGACAGCTTTTACAAAGAAAAATTTATTCTCTCACAGTTTGGGAAGCTAAAATTCTGAATTCATGGTGCTAGCTCCAGGGCAAGCCTTGCTGTCTCTGTCAGCTCTGGCAGAAGGTCTTGGTCATCCAATCTTCCCTTGATGTAGGAGATTCTCAGACAAGGAACCTCAGGTCCAAAGAATGTGTTCTGTACCAGGCTCTTCTTTCTTGGTGGTAGGAGGTCCCCTCCTCTCTCTTTGCTTCCCTCATTTGTATCTTGACGGTGGGATGCAGCTCTAGGAAATACCTAAAATGTGGGAGCCATTTTGAAATTGTCAATTGATAGAAGATTCATAAGGAACCGAGGATAACTGTTAACACCAAATAAGGTACAGATGGTGAGAAACAAGCAGCAACAGGCTTGTGGCAGCAGCAGAATCAGAGGCAGTGCTGGAGCTGACCCATGGAGCAACAAAGCTAAGTGCCTGGGCACAGAGTTTTCCTGGCAGAGCAGGGTGCCTCCAGGCACTTGAAACAGTGGAGCTAACCTTGCTGACCCATAGAGCAGAGAGCTGAGTGCCTTTGTGCAGGAGGCTTCCTAGCAGAATGGGGTGCCTCTGGGCACTTGAATCAGTGGAGCTACAGAGCTTTGGAACACTTGCCGTGGCTGGGCAGATGCAGGCCTAAGACCCAGGCCATGCAGCCATAGGAAGCAAAAGCTGAAGATACAAACAGCATGAGAAGGTGAGCTGTCTCAGTCTCAAAAGATATGGCCATGACCTCAGGGTTTTGAAAGTGTGGAGCCAGGGCTTTCTGTGTTTTGTCAGAGTGGAATTTCCACTCAGCTAGGCTTAGGGTGGACATAAAGCCAAGAGAGCAGAGTTACTGTCCAAGTGAGCCTTTCTAGGCAGAGTTGTAGCACAGAGCCGGGTGTCTCCACTCAGAATCCACAGAGTGTGGGCAACACCTAAGTCTGGAGGGCAAGACTAACATGTAAAATTCCTCAGAGAAGTGAAGATTATTTTCAAAGCTTTGATGGCTAATGTAATGTGTTTTGCTGACTTGCCTGTTGCCTGTTAGTGACTTCTTTTCCTGAAATTTCTCCCATTTGTAATAAAATGTCTAACTTGTGCCTGTTCTGCTATTGTACCTTTGGAAGCAGATAGCTCATATTCTAGGCTTCATAGATGTAAAGGAACTTTTGAATTTGGGACTTGGAATTGGTTTAAGACTTCTACTTGGCTTAGCCTGGCTATCATATGGGATGGACATGATTTTGCTGTGATGCCATGAATGTGTTACATGTTTCAAAGATGTGATTTTTGTGGTGCCAAAGATGGGATGTCTTGGATTGAATTGTGTCCCTCCAAAAAATATGTGTAGCCATGTAGCTGGGCCATGATTCCCAGTATTTTGTGATTGTCCTCCATTTTGAAACTTTCCTGTGCTGTCTGTTAAAATTTATGATGGGCCTATAAATCTGTTCATAAGATCTCCTCCCTGCTCCACTGTAAAGTGAGTTTCCCTAAAGTGTGGCTTGTACCACCCTTAATCCTTTCATTCTAGAAGAGATAAAAGGAAAGGGAAGCAAGCAGAGAATTGGAAATCTCACACAATCAAGAAAGCAGCACCGGGAGAAGAACTCATCCTTCAGACCTGAGGTTTCTGTGCCAAGATACTTCCTGGACAAAGACTGATGCAACACTGGCTCCTCCAGAGCTGACCAAGGGGAAAGCCTTCCCCTGGAGTGGACATCTGAATGTGGACTTGTAACCTACCAGACTGTGTAAGAATAGGGTTTCCTTTGTTAAAGTCATCCACTCTGTAGTATTTCTGTTAGAGTAGCACTAGCTGACTAAAACACATCGCAAAAGAAACTGACCTAAAACACAACCTAATGTTATAGATTATATCCTTTCTCATTACCGTAACTGCCTCTAATCCTGCCTCATAAACTTCATAGAATAAATACATCAGATATGACAAAATGCAACTGGGAATTATGGCCTAATCAAGTTGACATACATTTTGGGGGGTACAATTCAATTCACAACATTCTACCCTTTGACCCACAAAACTTCATGTCCTTGTTACATAAAACCTTTTTATCCCATCACATTATGTCAAATCTTAAATCTACTCCAAATACAAATTGCATCTTCTTCATGTATGAAATCTAGAATTTCAGTTCCAGAGTACAATGTACAGTGAAGGAACAGGCACACGGTAGACATTTACACTACAAGTGGGAGAAATCAGAAGGAAAGAAAGGATGACAGTCACCAGGCAAGTCAGCAGAACACATTATTCTAGCTCTCAAGCCTTGAAAATAATTCTCTGTTCTTTGAGACCATTTAGGCAGTGGCCCTGCCCTGCAGATTCCGGGTGTTGGCCACACTCTGGATTTTGTGTGAAGGTCCCTCAGTCATGAGCTTCAGTTCTGTCTTCTAGGCCTTCTGGAAGGGCAACTCCACTCTCTTAGAGTTGAGTGGCCTAGTCCATCTGAGTGATGACTTCATCCCCATCAGCCCTGGTAGGCCCAGTTCTTCTGCTGCTTGAGTATGGCAGCTCCATCTTCTCAGCTTTGGAAGTTGAATTGGCCCCACTCAGCTGGCACTCGTGAAAGGTAGCCCTACACTCTGGAACTGCATCAGTGAAGATCCCACTCTTTGAAACCTAGGAAGCTGTGGCTCCACCCTTTGAGACTCCAGAAGTCATGACTCTACTCTGCTTTTGTCTTCAGCTTCTGCTTATTGGTTCCATGGCCTCTTGGCTCCTCAAGCCTCACCATCCACATCTGCCCTGCTGGGGCAAGTACTCCAAAGCTCTTTAGCTTCACTGATAAGGGCCTAGAGACCTCCCATTCCACCAGGAATCCTCTAGCCAGAGACACTTAGCTTTCTCACTCAGTGGATTGGTTTCAGCACTGTCTCACATCTGTCTCCTAGTTCTGCTGATACATTTCTCTGCTGTTATTTCTCATTATCTGTGCTGTTTCCAATGTTACGGCTCTCCTCACTTCTTTCTCAGCCTTCATCAGAGCTGTCTCACATCCACAGTTCCACCAAGTCTCTTCCGGGCAATAACTTAGGAGGTTTCACTATTAGGCACTTTAAAACTCTTCCAGATACCAGTTAGAGAAGCACCCCACCCTCCTGATACCAAATTCTGCTTTAGTTGTTCAGTGCTGCCATAATACATAGCATTTTGGGTGCATAGAGGACCAGTGAAGACAAGAGAGACACTTGGTGAGGTGAGTTGACACTACAGCTGCAGCAACAAACTCAAACATGCCATCATAAATGATAAAGGACCAGGCAAGGTATTGTTCTGTTGTACACAATATCACCATGAATTCAAGTCAGTCTGACGGCAGCTACTTATTTATCTGTCTCTCCTAGGGATAAAACTGAATAGACTCCTGCTAAAATATATAATAATAAATAAAAATAACCATTGCCATTAAGTCAACTCCTGCTGGTGGCAATCCAATATGTTAGAGTAGAACTGCTCACAGGGTTTTCCTGGCTGTAATTTTCATGGAACCAGATTTCCAGGTCCTTCTTCCACAATACCACTGGGTGGTTTTTCAGCTGCCAACATTTGGGCCAGTAGCTGAGAATGAACAGCCTGAACTGTCCTGTTTACTCACACTAAAAGTCACTTAAGTACTTCTGCTCCCTCAGGGCCCTGGAGCCTGGGTCCCAGGACAGGCTCTGGAGTTCAGAAACTGGTGCCTGCCTCCCAGCCTCAGCATACACAGGGTCATGAAATACAGGCAGCCTCCTAAGTCATAGACAGGATAGCTCCCTTCTGGATACACAAGCTGTCCCTGTCACTGATGCCAGAAGCATTGCTGTTGCAGCATCATATGAAATATGTTTGGTCCCTACCCACTCCCTCACTATGCCTGGCAAAAAGTTAACTGATTTTTATTTCATTTTGAGTCCATATGCCACCTCAGTTTCTGATCAGAGGTATTACAAATTATAGTCTGTCTCTACAGATGATTAAAGGAGACTCATTTCTCTTTCAATGTCAACACATTAGTTTCAATTGTCTAACAGAATGTGCTAGATTGTGTTGCTTTCATTCAAAAATTATTTCTTTCCCCATGTCTCCAATGACAAGGTCCTTGGTTAGGATGCTCCCTATCCATTCTTCCTCAGGCCCCTCATGGGATCCCACCTTCCCCCAGGAATTAGGTGGTTGTACAAAGTTTGTGCTTGCTAGTTCAAATGCTTCTTTAATAGTAGGAATCAATGGGAATCATGATCAAAGGGCCGAAACTGGGTCCTGGCAGTCCTCCTCCTGCCCTCCAGTTCACCACAAGCCAGCCTCTGCTGTGAGGGTCTGTGACAGTCTTTCCTCTGAGCCCCTAGTGGATGCTTTGGAGTAATCAATTCCTTTGCCCCTACGGGGATGAGATGAACAGCAAGAAGTTTAAATGGGATTTTTATAAATTTCATCAATACTCACACAAAACAGAAGCAGGACCGCTTTATTGATTTAAACGTTAAAAATAACATGTGCTTCCTTTGCATTTTCCCAGAGGTCATAATGTTTCTTATTTTTAATCTAGATTGAAATCTCAGAGACTTTCCCCAAGCCCCTCGTGGTGATTACCAAAGATTAGTAATAACATGTCTAATTAGTGTACAAAGGCATAAAAATCAATGCCAGTGTGAAATGTTACGCTGACTGATGGCTCAGCGAAGTCCAGAGACTCCAGACATGGGCAGCTGCCTGGAGCTCCATTCAGCCTCAGCCCACAGGTCTGCTTACACTGTTCTGAAGGAAGCCAAGGGAGTTTCAGAGATTTCCCAAGTCCCCAATATCTGTCCTGTGAGTGTCTGACATCTTTGTTTGTGGACACGATAAAAAGGGAGCACACAGTTCATTGGCAAGACAGTGCCAATTTAGCAAATGCTTGCTTCTCCATTTTGCCTTACCATTCAGTTCAACAAGCATTGTCTGAGTACCAACTAGGCGGCAGGAGGCCCTGGGTAATCCAAATGGTTAATGTGTCCAACTGCTACTGGAAAAGTTGGAGGTTCAAGCTCCCCCAGAAGCAATTTGGAAGAAAGGCCCAACAATTTACTTCTGAAAAACCAGCCACTGAAAATCCTGTAGAGCACAGTTGCACTCTAGAACATGTGAAATTGTCATGAAACAGAATCAACTGGGCTTTGGTTGATTTTGCTTTCAGTAGGGAGCAAATACTGTGCCAGAAACTGGTGATGCAGGGGGAAACCCAGCCCTGGGCCTCTAAAAGGCCTTGATCTATGGAGGGAGAAAGGGCCAGTCTGACAACAGAGTCCCTAGTATTCACCTCTTTGTCTGGTTCCATACATCCAGTGGGCTCCCTCCCACAAAGACAGCCAAGCCAAGCACAAAGATGTGCTCTCCTGAGGTCTTACAAGTGCCCAGGACTATGAGAAGGGTGAGAGACTCCCACACCCAGACAGCATGTCTCTGAGATTCTTTACCCCATTCTTACCTTTCTTTCCTACCATCCCCAAGGCCCAGCACAAGTAAGTTCATGTGTACTTTGCTTATTGGATAATTCATCCATGAGTGAGAGGGACACAGTGAGGGAAAATCGGATGGTAGGGACATTCAAGTCAAAGGCATCAAAGGCACAAGGAAAATATAAGCCCAAAAGACAGAAAAGGCCAAACAATCCACAGACTATGTCAACGTGAGAACATAACAAAGTGGTACCTTACCACCACCAGATGATGGAAAACCAACCATTAAACCAGTTGAGGCAATTTCAACTCATGACAACCCCATCTGTGTCCAAGTAGAACTGTCCTCCACAGCATTTTCAATGGCCAACTTTTTAGAAGTAGATTACCAGGGCTTTCTTCTGAGGCACTTCTCGATGGACTGAAACCTCCAGTCCATCTACTAACAGCCTTCCTGTTAGTAGCCAAGCATGTTAACTATTGCTACAACTCAGGGACTTTTACAGGAAGCCATCCCTTAGTGACTCTCTCAGGTAAGCCTTCTTCCTACTCTTAGGAAGGCAGTTCCTTAAGAGTCCCTGATTCTGCCTCCCCATACTGGGTGAAGGGTGGGACCACTGGCTAGAAGTGAGAGCAGGGGTGGACTAACAAGCAAAGCATGAGTGGACTTACTTGCGTTGCAGTTTCACATTGGTTTCATCAAATCTTTGCGGTGAAAAATCTTTACTGTAGCAAAAAACAGGTAAAACTGTGCACTACAGATTAGTTAAGCTCATGTTTGTCTTGCTTATTGGATAATCAATCCACAAGTGACAGAGACACAGGGAAGGAAAGGTGGATGCCAAGGACACTCAGTGACCAACACCAAGACGGAGTCCACTGATCCCAACCCACGTAGAGCAAAGCAGAATGCAAGACGCCAAAGTAAAACGTGAGCCTGAGACAGAAAGAGTCATGTAATCCAGAGACTACATCAACATGAGACCAGAAGAGATAGACGGTGCTGACCACCACCAATGACCGCCCTAAAGAGATGATAGTCTAGAGTCCTGACATAGTGGAGAGAAAATGCATGCACAGAACTAGAAGTCTATTAAAAGACCAATGTGATAGTCCGACTGACTGGAGGGTCCCCAAGACATGACCCCTGCACTCTGTTAGCCCAGAGCTAAAACTAGTACAGAAGCCAGCTTTTCTAGACAAAGATTGGACTAGACTATAAGACATGAAAATGTGCTATAAGACATAAGAGTGTGCTTCTTGTCTTAACCATTTACATGAGACTAATTGAACAGCTCCTGTCCAGGCGTGAGATGAGTGTGGAGGTGAACAGAAGCTGGTTGAATGGACATGAGAGAGACAAGGTAGAAAGCAGGACGGTGCTGTCAGAGTGGGGAGAACAGCTAGAGTTACATAACAGTGGGTGAGCAACGTTTTGTATGACAAATTGGCTTGGATTGAAACTTTCACTTTAAGCACAATATTCAAAAAATAAAAATAAAAATAAAGACAGAACCCACCACACAGGTTTTGTTAGCAAAGAACCTAAGCCAAAGTCCTCAGAGGTATAATGCCGTGTCTTGGGGTACAGATGTAGGATGGATTCATTCTGTCCAGAGGCCAGACGCAGGGAAGAGGTACGATTTGAAGGACACAGAGGCGGGAGATGGTGGTAGAGTACATGAGGAACGCAGCCCATACACAGGCTTAGCAGTACAAAAGTGAGAGGTGGGGTGAAGGACTGGGGAATCCAAGACATTACAGCAGTGACCGCCTCCTCATTCTACCCACCTGTCGTGCCTCACCTTGCTCAATTTCTCCTCCCATGCCCTCCACTACAATGACTACTGTCAAGACTACCAAAGTCCTGGCAGTCAAACTCAGGGACCAACAGTCTTGGTCTGATCAGATCTCGCTGCTGTATTTGAACGCTAGGACGACGCCCTTCTCCTAGAAGCATTCTTCTTTACTCCTTCTTTCTGTACTCCTTCAACTCCACCATCTCTTGGTTCCCCTGCTTCTCTAGCTGCTCCTTCACTGCCTTGCTCTGGAATTTTCTTTCCATCACAGTGCTGCTGATCATTGTGGCTCCATCCCAGGCATCTGCTCAACACACTCTCCATTGTCTCTTTGTTTGGTGCCACTCAGACCCAGGCCTCTGCCTCCACAGTCATCCTGTAAGTCCCAATCTCCTTCATCAGCCCGTGTTCTTCTTTTCATACCAGGAACCTATGTCCAAAACTTTGCCTGGCATTTCTTCCAGTATGCCCCACAGGGTCACTCCAACGGTCAAAACCAATCTAACCTCTCCCCAAGTAAGTTCCTCCTCTGCTCAGCCTTTGGAGTCATGTCAACAGCAACTGGTATTATATCCTTAGAGGTTCCATCCTCACCAGTCTTTCTAGAGTGTTGTGAAGTTATGCAGCCCTGGAGAGAAGATCAAGGGTCCAGGTACCAAATCTGCTTCAACATTTCCAGGGTGAGCTGGGCCTAGTAAGAGGCTGAGTATACAAACTGACAAGGCTGAGCATGGAATGTTGTCGGCCATGCTGGAGATTGAGCAAGTGGGTAAGTCTCAGAAATCCCAGGGGCCTCTGCAGGTATTGGGATCACCTTTGCCTGGAAGATTATGCAGAAAGCATTTGACTACTAACTCAAAGGTCGGTGGTATGAAACCACCAGTGGCTCT